>OX438654.1:17950429-20450429 GCA_949316385.1 Globia sparganii
ATTATTGACATAGAATTATTTATTAATCACATTGTTCCATTTTTTGAATGCGTAATGAATTTTAAATATGAACGCACTTAATGTATTTTTCACTGCTCATGCTCTAAAAGTTCGTCTTTATGTTGTGCGTAGGCGACATAAAATCGCTTTTCTTGCTCTAGTGCGTAAAGTTTTTTTTTCTAAGAAGAAGATAATCAGGCCCAACAGCCACACGCACAATAAAACTTATTAATTTATTTAATTTCCTTAATTTATATCACTTCCATCTTTTCCATCGTTAATTTAATAAAAGCAGATAAAACAGTTGTCATTTATTATTTAAAAACGTAAAGAAATGTTTTTATGACTTGGCAGTATAAAGAACCCAAGTCGAATGCTCGTGATGCTCTTCTTCAATTTTGCAACATTTTTGAACAGTGAAATTACTGTTATGTACTCTAAGCCTGTTTCTTTTTCTCGCAATCGAAGTGAAAAGCAGAGTCGGGCATAAACGAGCCATTTTACCCCTCGACTTAAATATATTTTATGCACTAGTTGTACAATCTACTATTTTTGTTTGTTATTATTACTTTATTTAACATCCCTGTAATATTTTCAACACAATGTATTTTGTTATGAAATAAATAACTTTTGACTTATGGACGGACGGACGTTGTCATCCTTTGGGTACGAAACCCTAAAAACGAAGATACAATATCTTAAAGATGCGTCAATAGCACGCAAAATGATTTAAATATATTGTTAAAAATACCAGGGTAACATAACAGTGCTTTCATGTCATTTCAAGCGCCCAGGCGACGTTTTATTACCCATCAGGTTTGTACCGCTTCCGTCTGCAGATAAGTTATGGGTACACGGAGAATGATACAAAATAATATAGAAGACATTATGGAACATATTTTCCCTTGGGAACACTTTTATAAAATAATAATATACTGCAGTGTATGTTCTATGAAAATAAACTGTTGTCATTCGGTTGCTTTTTTTAAGTTTTTGGATGGGAAACAAGTACTTAGGCAGCCTACGTGATAATAAGGGGTCACCACCACCTATAGAATTTTACAAATAGCTTCCGGCCGTAGCGTCGCCCACTTGGCATGTCGATAAAAAGTATAGTCTTTCTATGTCCTTCCCCAGGGTTCTCGTAATTTTAAGAATGTCAGTCTGATATCAGTCAAAAATACGTCTATTTTATCTACATTTAAGACGGATGACGGTGGCCACTATATTCCGTTTTAAGGATTATAATAAAACTAAACAATATAAAACTACCGCTTCTAATAATATTAACGTATAATCTTGTGAAGCACAACTTAACGTGCTTATTTTCAGCATTTCATTCTAAATTGTATGAAATAACCAAACAAACGATGAGGGCGCCACTGTGCGGTCGGCATAGTCTTAATAAAAAGTTTTTGACATTGATTGTCGCTGAGATGAGATTGTGAACGTTTTAAGAATTTGCCTTCTGTTCATACGTTAAAAAAAAAAAACAATAGAACATTGTAGCGCTATAGTAGTCTTTTCAGACTGTATTAAATTTTCCGTAGCAAAAGAGTTTGAAACAGAAATTAAAAAGTAAAGTTGATAAAGAATTAAATACCTCGCCTACTACAAAAGTATCGAGATTCAGTAGTCTACCAGTAAAGATGGTGATTTATTATACACCTGCATAGCTATTCAAAATCATCCGACAGGTTATCGTATCACACACACACACACACATTTCAATAACCTGAAAAATAGTGGTCGTCTATTTGATTTAAACTGACAAATTTTTCGGATTTTGGTCTTGTGAACAACGTTTACAGGACTCCTACGATAACATTAATTGATGTTCGATACGGTACGCAAGCGTATCGAGTGGTTGTGAATAGCTATGCAGATCGACACCTCACCTTTTCTAGGAATCATCTATTATTTTTTATTTATTTTTTTATTATTAATAACATTCCTTTAAACGAGACAGTTTTCGCGACTATAATTAATAACATTATAAACCTCAGTTAATTGGTCGGCATTGGGGGCACTGTCACACTTTGTTAAGCTTTCTTCTTGTCTCATAAAGTGTGGTTGCCACTCAACACTTCCAACACATCGCCACTTTCCTTATAATTATTTTAATTAGAAAAAAATATTTGATTATGTATAAAAGATGCAAGCACGTTGTAAAAATAACTAGCATGCTTCTGCTGCTACATTTTTTTAAAAAGTAAATTGCCCATTTTGCTTTAAAGCTAACCACCACCTAGTATCAAATCGGTCGATTTAAATCTTCAGTCAAGCTTTCGTGTCAGATTATTTGGAATTTTTTTAATCTATTTTTTTTAATAAGTATATTTTTTTTTTATTTAGCCTACACTATCCCACTGCTAAGCAAAGGGCTCCTCCCCAAATCCACCTCGCTCCAACCTTGTCATAGATCGTCACGCCACCTCTTCCTGGCCCGGCCTCGGCGGCGCCGTCCATCATAGATATTATTATGGCGTTCTTATTTCATAAATACCTAATACTTATGTGATCTAAAAATGTAATTCAATATTTGCTTAACTAAAAAAAAAACGGTATAAAGAAGTTGGACAACACTTATAACTAATATTTTTATATCGTGGAAAAGTAAATTTGAATTTCGTCATATTAATAAATTTTCTCACAATAACAGTATTTTTAGAATTCCTCCTAAATATAAATAAGCTCAAACTTTATACGGAAGAAAATACACGTACATTATTTATATTTTATATCGTTGTGTTCGTGTTTTCCGAGAAAAATATAGTTGGGACTCAGTCCCTGTACATACAAGAGTAGGGGACATATGTACCTACCTTGGTCTCACCTGTCGCGAGCTCGTAAAATAAATCACTACGGAGTGCCCTTATATCACCAAACACACACTATTGTCAGGCCTGTTGGTCTAGTGGTTAGTGACCCTGACTGCTATGCCGGAGGTCGTGGGTTCGATTCCCACCCAGGACAAATGTTTGTGTAATGAGCACGATCATTTGTTCTGTGTCTGGGTGTAATTTATCTATAATATTTATGTATTTAGAAATATATAAGTATGTTTATCAGTTGTCTAGTACCCATAACACAAGCTCTGCTTAGCTTGGGACTAGATGGCGTTGTGTGATAGTTGTGGAAAAAAAAAAAAAAAAAAAAAAATTGAGAAGAGAAATAAAACCACTGAAAGAAAGAAAGAAAATAAATAAATTTATTTACCACAGACTAAAAGGCACACAATTATAATGTAATCAGATAAAAACAACACAGCACAAGTAGGCATACGAAAGTATCTTTTTTTTTCTTGAGATCCATAAACTATCTTGTTTTTTTTTCTGGTAATAAGTCCAATTTCTCAATGTTATTAATACATTAAAATCTCTTGTTTTTTTTTTTTTTAACAAAGTATTTTTTTTATGTAAGTAGTGTTAAATATTCTACGGTGGTATGGCAACCATCTTGTGCGAGTTTGACTTGCATTTGGCTGATAATTTTACGTCTTTTGTGTTTTTGTCTAGTTATTGACAGCGTTATTTGCTAACACACAAAAACCTGTAGGTAATCATTTACTTAGCTAATCTTCTGTTCAAAAGGGAAAATTATCTCATAATAGAATACTCATCCTTTGGACAAGCTATAGTGCGTATGAATAGCATCCGCTAGGTACTATTCAATGGCATCTCCAAAATAGAGTACTCAGTTATACCGTCAGCAGCGGTGACGTCATTGTTCGTCACGGGCTCCAAGTTTGCGCCGGTAAGATAAGTAAACAGTTTCCCCGCTATCTATCCGTTGACAGCACCTCATTTGTCTTATCGAGTACAGGTAAGATTGACGTTTGGCGAACCTGGTTTACACAGTTCCTCTGTTACCCTTTCACCCGTGTGTGGATTATTGCTTTATCAAGTTTATTTTATTACCAACAGCCAAAAATAACTGAAGGACTGAAAAGCGGAAAGAAACGTAAACGTAAAAGTTAATGTTTGGGTTTTTATCCCGTTCGAGTATCATTTTCACCGTTCCACATCGAACCATGTCAGGCCTATCGGTTATAAAGATATGATACGGCGTTAGTAGTACGTGCCAATCGTTCAAGTTGCGCTGAATTAGGCCATAAAATAGGCGGCGGCGTCGTAGAGCAAATATCTCAAAATCATTCAAACAACCAACGTTGGGCGAGCGCACATATAGTTTTATTTTATTATACGTTAGTGCCAATAAATTTGGGGCGAAGGGTTAAGTGTTGTGTCAGAATGGGTAAGGCGTCAAATCAGTCATTTTGATGTTTATTGGGAAACACATGTTGTTTTTGCGCGAATGTTTTATCAGCTTGTGTGAAGTATGTCTGGGGCTGTTAATTTATTACGTAAGACGATTTAAGGGGTCCGAACGAGTCTTATTTCTTACATAGGGGTGGGAGGGGTCTAGATTATTCTTACGTAAGATCACAAAAGTAAGCTAAAATTATGTTTTATAAATTTTTGCTACTTTTTCATTGCAATTTTGGTAGATAGGTACAGAGGGGCAATTCTCGTAATTTTTAAGAACGTTCACAGTCTGATCTCAGTATCAATCTGTCAAAAATACTTCAAATTTCCCTACATTTTGATAAGTTTTTGACATTTGTTTGTCGCCGAGATGAGACTGCGACTAGATTTTGAACGTTTTAAATTAGCAGAATTGGCCTACTGATCTTACGCAAGATTCATAGGAGGGAAGGGGTTTATTCAAGTCTTATTTTTTCTTACGTCCCCCTACGTAAGGGGGTCAGAAATTGGTTGAAATTGTCTTACGTAATAAATGAACAACCCCTTTTGGTAATTTAATTTTCATTTCAGTAATAACGAATTTCATATAACTTTTATGAACCCGATTAGCTGTGTAGCGCGTAGGCATATTAAACATCTTTAATCTTAGGCAATGTATGACGTAGCTCGTAAGTTAATTCTAAGTCCTCTCAACCTCTGTTCACAACTTCAGTCGTTCAGTAAACCTTCAACCGAGAACACGCTCTTTCATTTGCCAACCTTCTGATTATACACACACTTCAAGCACTACGACACCGCCGGTTATAACGAAATCGGGCCGCGTCGTTAAGAGGACCGTAAGATTCGACATGTGAGCCGCCACTTCAACGTCGTTATCAACTGTTTCCATAAGCGTCAGACGTCAACAAACGCTCACTATCGCTGCACTCATACCAGTCAGCAACAACATGGGCCAGCCAGCTAACAAAATGACCATCGTTGCGCACTAGAACAGAGCAGCCAACATTTGTGGAAGAGGAAACCATTACCATCACATCACCTACAAGATTTTACTAGCCGCAATCATCCTAGTCAACAGCGGTAACCTTATGTATACCTACTCTACGTGGGGTGGAGCTATGGCAGGCGTCGCATCGAAGCCGCCGCCGTCGAATCAAGAATCAGCTGTGCGATCACACAACGTGCTAACGGCGTACCACTAGGGATGTCAACCTACAAGCAAATATCGCGAGTGCAAAGTGCAAACCTCAAACAAACTTAAGTGTAGTGTAAACAATTTCCGTCGAAAGACCGTGAACACTCTAGTACTTATAAGTAAAACAATTGTCCACAACCAATGACGTAATATAATGTTTATACGAGTATAAGTATGTCCTTAACTTACATAATTTGTTTATTTTAACGTTTGTACTGTTTGTAGCTTAGTTCATAATTTTATTTTCTTTCAGGGAGTAACTAAAACTTAATGGTTTAATCTAAGGGGGGAGGATTGTAGCGCGTAGGCATATTAAACATCTTTAATCTTAGGCAATGTATGACGTAGCTCGTAAGTTAATTCTAAGTCCTCTCAACCTCTGTTCACAACTTCAGTCGTTCAGTAAACCTTCAACCGAGAACACGCTCTTTCATTTGCCAACCTTCTGATTATACACACACATCAAGTACCTTACCGGCAAAGCTGTTTTGAACATTTTGACCGCGTATGTATACTGGATTTTTTTATAAAACAGCAGATCTTTTTTTCAGACGAAAAATTTCTACGCTAATGTGCTAATTTGAAGTTTGGGCCTCAATGTACCTGCGACCCTGTTTATCAGTTAAATATGTCAATACAGAAAAAAAAAAGAAAATACATTTAGAAAAATTATTGAAAATCTTAGAAAAAAATAAACAATAGTTTGAAGTGCGACATTCTCGATCCTAAATCGGAGCAAAGGCAGACAGGACTTGTATTATACGGGATGTTTTACGATTCTAACATGTCCATTGATAGGTAGGTATCAAAAGAGACGTAAAGTGGATTGAAATCGCCCATAAAAACTCACTTATTTTTATGATAAGCTCACTCTTTCTGTATTCGATAGTCAGCATAAATTCTAATCGATCCTAACTGATGTTTAACGATCCGAATATGGCGTGATAAAAACTGTAAAACATATTGATTGTGATTGTATCTCATTTTATCTAACCTATTTAGGCCTTTTGTGCACGGCACGGTTTCGTTACGGTACGGCGTATAAACCGCACCGCAGTAAAATCGTGTCCATGTTTGTACATGAACACGATTTTATTACGGCGTGCTTCCATAGCGATTCATACAACACTGGCGACGGTGCCTACACACGGCGAATAAACCGTTATTTTCATGGCAAGAACAAAACGTGTGTGCTAAGGATCTTAGGATTGCATATATCCTACTTATACGGGAATCGAAACCGATCGCTACATGAGATGCACAAAGTAAGTAGTATTCGCTTTCAGGCTATCAATGAATGTTTACGATAGGAATATGCTATAATATCTAAACGTAAAGCACAATCAGTCTATAATATTAGGTACGACTGCTGGGACACAGGCTTCCTCTCTGTGGGCCATAAACCACCACGCGGGCCCAGTGCGGGTTAGCTGATGTCACATGTCTTCCAATTTTTGATTCTAACTCATGGATTGCGTACCTAAATTCTGCTTGGACCCGAATCGATATCTATCCGTACATAAGGTGCACGTAGAAAGCTCTGGTTTTCGGGCTATCAACGAATGTTTATGAAAGGGCTAAGCGATAACATCTGAAGGAAAAACCGCGTCCAAATATCTTGCACCAAATCGTGAAAATTCAAAGTCAAGTCGCTTTTCGTAGCTGTACCTATGTGTGATCGCGTTGTTAACTGTAGTGTATCCACCGTCATTTAGATAATTTATTCTAGTAGGTTTATTTATGTATATAATACATTAACATTAAACGTACCTAAAAGAAATTTGGAAGTTTAGTAAAAAAAAAAAAACGAAATCTAGAACCGAACCGAACCGTGCAAAGCAAAGACGGGTCGCTAATATTATATAAGTTGTAGAGGAAGATGAGCATAATAGTTCGATCCCAAGAGAATCCATTTTTCTTACAAACTTTGCATAAGTAAAACATTTGCAAAAGCTACAGAACTACTGCTTGCTATCGAAACGCGCTTAATTTCCGGCGCGGTCGTCTATAGATCGTGTTGCGTGATCTTCGAACTGGAAATCAATCCTATAGAATTTCCTCTCACGAATTTTTCACTACATTTGCGCCTAGCCTAAATGTTTCTTTAGTTTTTATAGTCTGGGGCTCTGGGCTGTTTATTTAAGCTAGGCAATCGGAAATAAGCTAGATAGATGATTAATTTCAACAAAACTAACTGTGGCTAGAGCTAGGCTACTCTAGTTTTATGTACAGACGCCAGCACACCAAGCTACCCGAAACTGTAAAATTTTCCCAATTAACTTTGAACCTTATACTTTGGCGATAAAGTTGAAAATTTATTAAAGAAATTTGACAGATTGTAATAGGTTGATGTGCTGGCGTCTGTACTAAAATGAATTGGCTTACGTTCAAAAATCGTAAGCCGCCATTTTCGTGCTCAGTCCTGGTACTGCTGGATGGGTGAGCATGAGTGAGAAAGAGCGCTTGTGACGTCATAGTAGGTAGTCAAAAAAATGGCACGCTTGGTTTCCATACAGATCGTGATACTTGCGTTATCTAGGTCGATCTATATCTGTAGTCTGCCTGTTACCTTTTTACGCCTCAACGGATCACGATCACATTTGGCACACAGGTGTAGACCATCACCTGGTGTAGGAGATAGTATACTTTTTATCTCGTTTTTATCCCTTTTTATCTCCGTCTGTTCAACTCAAAGATGCAATTACTCTTTCTTCAAAGTCCTTCCACACATGGCCCTGATTAATAATATAATGTTTGGACTATAAAAGAGACCGTGACCTCTCTGAGTTTATTTCGTAATTTCTTCACAGGGATCAGTCAGGCAGGTCATGCCGGCGCCATCTAGTTTTTAAAATAATAACCACTAAAATATTGACGTGCAAAAGTGTCTTAGAAGGTCTACTTTCATAATAGGTTTATACATTTCATTTCATTTCGTTAGAAGGCTTCCCGTCCGTCCGTCCGTCATTTCGTTAGAAGACCTTCACGCAGGCGAAGCCGCAGGCAAAAGCTGGTCGTTACGATTTTTAGAACGAATTTCAGGTATAAATTATGCAAGACCCTTCCCATACATTGAAAACGAGTAATTTCCTTTGAATCTCATCAAGTGGGTTTGCGACGAAACTTGGCAAACTCTTCACAAATTATGACTCCAAACTTTATAATCAAAGGAATCAGAATAAATTACGGATACCCTTAATTTCGTTAGAAATACTTAATGATCAAAGATAATAATTACAGGCTATCCCATTTGGGGTGGTTTTAGTGGTTTATGATAGCTTTTGGAAATAATTCAATTAGTTATGCAATGTAAATGAGTTTGGCATAGCCGGCCCTTAAAGATTAGCTACAAGTGATGATGGTGACATTACATAACATCACGCCAATAATCCACAAAGGCTTAGGCAGAGTTGCACCTACAATAAAGAATAAATCATCATCTGCTAAACATTTTCCCAACTATGTTGAGGTCGGCTTTCTGCCTAACCGGATACAGCTGTACCAGTATTTTACATGGAGCTGTCATTCCATGTAAAATACTGGTGTAATTAAAAAATCTGGTGTTCCCTACATTTATCTTCGCACAACTCGTCAAAACGTAGGGAACACCAAATTTTTTTTTCGTGATTTTCGGTTTGATCCCATAGTAAAAGTTGTTCATAATGATGAGTACAATGACCCCCTAAAGTTGTGGGATATAATAAAAAACACGTTGTATATAGATTTGAAATAAATGATTTGACTTTTGACGTTTGTGAGTCGATGTCTCCGTCCACCCACATTCCACCAGTTATTTTTAATTCCCATATAACAAGGGCGAGCCTATTCCCATCAACCGAGTACAAATCTAGACCCCGGGCTGCTACTGAAGAATTCCAGCTTGAAAAACCCAATATTAACACTTTGCCCAACCCGGGAATCGAACCCCCAGGAGTGCTTGCGAGCACTACACCAACGAGAAAGCTGGTGATGATGAATGATCCTACAATATATTGCTGAATTGCTTTTTTACCGACCGATAGTCAATCGAAAATGTAAATAAATAAGTTATGTTTATTTATCCAAAGTAATACATAGAGACAGGTTGAGCACAGTGGTAGATATACTAACATTATACATAATTTTGTGCGTACAAGAGATAAAGGCTACAAAAATCTGTACTAAACGAAAATATAAACTCTATCTCATAAATGGTGTTCGGCCTGACGTGACGGTTGCGTATATTATGTCCTTTAAAAGTGAAATAGTGTCGATCCATATATCTATCATTACCTGGTGAATAACATTATCTATTTATTTATTTAACCCTGTAATGGTAGTTTAAGCTGTTATAAAAAATAAATAAAATCTGTAAATTGTTTTTTTTTAACATCCTATAACACTTAAAGTCTAAACAGCTGCTAACTGGCAGCCATGCAACTAACGTGTCTCTTAACCATCCTATTTGTACAGTTATTTCAATAGTAGCTAGTTTCCTAGAACATTCAACAGTGCGTTAATCCTCACCGCCACAGTTCCACTAACACGGCATACAACAAAGTTCTCGACCGCCTCGGTTGCGAATACCGCATAGATTTTCAAACTACCGCTTGGATTTTCAAACGTTCCACAACTTCTTAGAACGTTTTTCGCAAAGTTTCTAAAGCAGTTTACAAGTTACAAGAGTGTTTTAATTATATTCAATGCTTTCGCCATTGCAGTTCCAGTTCAGGAGTTTTCTTTTTCATTGAAGCTTTCACAGATTCTTTGACCGTATCGTTGAGTATTTAGAGTAAAGTAATTGAACTCTTTTTATAAAACATGGGTTAAGGATGGTACTTACCCACAATAAGACTTTGACTAATGGCCGATTTCCATAATTTACGGACCGTTATTGGTTATTTGGAAGTAGCTATCACAGGTACAATTAGTTTACGAATCTATATCCTCAGTTTGGCAATAAAAAGGCTTCCATTGGTAAGCAAAACGACTCGTTTTTGTTTATAGGATCCGAGCATTAGTTTAAGTGAACTCAGGAATGGAACTAACCTTAAAGTGGTTGTAATGGAAATCATATCACTTGGTTTTAATAGATTTTTATATTTTATTTATCTTTCTTTGAGATTTTGATTTTGTAAATGTGAGGACTTTGTCGGCCCTATAGATTTTAGATCTGTAGACCATTTTTTATTTTATAAAGTAGGTACCTGGTACTCGTTGACAGGCCTACGCTGTCCTCACATACCTACTGTAATTAGAAAACATTGTAAAGGCCAATTATTTTTAAAAGAGTAACCGTGGAGTTTCTTGCCGGTTCTTCTCCATAGGAAACGACCAATTGGAACCGTGCACCTAGCTTCTGACGTTTCATAAGTGCCCTTGTAGGCTTATGTGAAATAAAATATTTTGATTTTAATTTTGAAATCTTCAATAGTTTAGCTGTAGTTCAAACCAAACTCACATTTCACAACTAGAAATGTTCTAACACCGTAGTTTTAGTTCCATTCTATTGCCAAACCACGTTTCCTATTATGTGATAATACGCTAACCATTAACATTTAATTATATAACTAAACCAGTTTATCAGTATTTCACCGAAAACAACAACCAAATCACTTCAAACAACCTAAAGATTTACTGTCATCACTAGATATAAAGAACTTGTCTTAATATACCAATCCGGCGTCCGGCGCCTCTCCGTCGCGACGACGGGAACCCTAGCAGTCTATTTGGCGCCATCCGAAGACGGCACAGCCACTATAAACATCTGCGAGTCTGCTACACGTCAACAAGGGGTCACTAAACCCTTCTGACCTCCGAAATGGCACACAGCTTATATAACTGAAATAATGTACAAGACAAGACTTTGTAGCTTCATGTTATATATTTTTATTGTTTTCATAGTAATTTAATTGCGAAGTAGAGCATCTTACTCGCTGTTTTGATGTAGTTTTAATATGAGTAGAGCAACTATCATATTGTTGTTTTTGAACAACTTTATCTACGTCTTGCAGTGAATGTTTTTATTTCAAAGACATTGGAATATCGCTTCTTTGCTTCAATAATGTGTTATCTTGAAAATTTAAAGAGTGATATCGTCGTGAATATGTCACATTTTCACTGAAATTTGAGAGCACCTGCCTCGCACTCATAGATTCCCTATTACACCCACAAAAGAAACCACGTTTTTTGGAAAAATAAAATCGGTCACGGCTGTTTAAACTATTAAATTAAAAAAAATTAACTGTCGGGCTTATCACGTTATTGAAGCAAAGAGGCGATATGTTCTTTCGTGATAAGCCAACATAATCTGTGTTATGGTTAAACCCGTGGATACAAGCGAGACACAATGGCTTCTTAATTATTTCTGTAATTACGGCATTCAACTGGTTAAGAGTCAACCTATAATTAAGTTTAATTACCTATATCTATATTCTATGTTTATCTATCTTTAATTAAATGATATAAAATTCAAAGTCCTGAGACTGACTGATATAATTATCATCTCGCAACCGCTGGTCCTAGAGACATGAAATTTGGAGGGTGTGTTCTTTGTGAAGAGTAGGTATCCACAAAGAAAGGGTTTTAGGAAATTCCACCCCTAAGAGGGTGAACGGGGGGAGGGTGAAATTTCACGCGGACGAAGTCGCGGGCAGAAACTAGTGTCATATGTTTCAATAATTATTTTCATAACTCGTGTTAATCGGCCAACCCCTGCTTAGTAAGCTGATAATAGGTTAAGTACCTACCTTATGTAAATAGCCTAAATTATGTTTACAGATAAGACAACCCAAAAGCTGGTTGTTTACTGAAATAATTAAAATGGAATATTTTTTTTGTTAACCTATACTGACAGTTCGGCAAAAATCTCCCCCATAGGTACTTCTGCTGCCTTTTCCGGCCGATCAGTGAAGAAAGAGTCTAGGTCCTCGCGCTAGCGTTATTTTTAAAAATTACAAATCTCCTTGACAAAAATACTAATGTAATTGTTTCAAGGAGAAACAACTTATAAAATTTTCACCGGCTTGTGAGGTAGCTCCAGTTATTTCAACAATAAAGTTCTGTTTGAATTTGTCAAGCTTTTTCTCAACTAGTTCTACGACAAACAACGTACTGCGCTGGCACAAGCTGCAAACTACTTTACAAGTCTTCAATTTAATCCAGCTAAGTGGTGAAGGAAGCGAATTGTCAATTTGATCTTTTTCTTAGCGTGTTGATAGCAATCTAAATGGACTCGGCCCAGAATTCGGCTACTTGTTTGGCGCCCTCACCAGCGTCCATCAGTTCCTGTAGCGTGCAGCTGACAGGAGACGCAGGACACGATATTAAATATCCCATCGTTTGTGGAACAGCACCACGGTGCACTCCAAGGCGGGGTCGTCTATGAATCTCCACCTGAACAGGTTTTCCTTGCTTCTGCCAACCTGGGTCCGGAGTCTGTTTAAAGACTACCAGGTTACCCAAGGTAACTCATGTCCAGATGGGAGGACTTCAGAGGGTGGAACGAACGGTTTGGGTAAGGAAGCACTGTCTCGCCACAACTTCAGTCTCTCTTGTGATGGTTTTTCAGTGAGCGGGACGACACACTTAAAAACTGTTTCGGCTTTTCAGCCTTTGTGGCACAAGGAAGGAGGTGGGTGGTGTGGGAGGTGGTCAATTTGATGGCAAATAAACAGTATTATAGACACCATGTTATTAAAATTATGTAAAATGCTAGTAACTAATAAGTTATCTTTGATGTACAGTCAGCAAAGGAGATAAGTATGCAGGGTCGTCGAACATAGTTGAAGTTTAGTAAAAAACCGATTGTTGTTTCGAATAAAATTTAATTATATTAATAGAAAACAAACAGTTCATTTATGAAATTAAATTTCATTCGAAAACATCAATCGGTTTCTTAGTAAACTTCAACTACACACATCAAAAGTGTCTAGGGATCAACATATATTTTTGCAATAACTTTTCTCCTGATTGATATTAATTAAAATTTTCTTTAAGGATTCATCAAATAAAGTGTTTTCGTTTGTCACAGTAACGATAAACCAAGTCACCTTTGCATTAATAAAGAAATTTGCCATTTTCCTAATAAAGGGATTTTTGACATTTGAACCACTAACACAAAAGTTCGAAAAAAAGACTGAAATAACAGTTTTCTCTAAAATTTTATTGGGTAACTTAAACAATTAATAATCCGTGTTTCTACCGCGAACACTAACAGCACAAGAACATCGGTTTGGCATACTCAAAATGAGTTCATCCAAATCACGCTGTGGAATGGCCACCCATGTTCGTTGCAACAACAAAAAAAGGTCTTCTTGCGACTGGATACCCTCCATATTCGGCAGAGCTCTTCTCTGTAGCATATCCCATGCATGCTCAATCGGGTTCAAGTCTGGCGACTGAGCAGGCCAGGGCAGGACATTGATGTTAGCTGCGGCGAGAGTCTGTCTTACAACTCTTGCGGTGTGCGGTCGTGCATTATCATGCATTAACTGAAATAAGGGACCGATTTGCACTTGTAGAGGAACGATGACGTCTGATACAATCGTCTCAGCATAAATTTGAGCGTTGAGGTTGCCTCTGATCCAAATCAACTCAGTTCTTCCGCCGATCCAAATACCCGCCCATACCATGATGGTTCCACCACTATAAGGATGGACTTCCTGGCAGGATTTTAATCGCTGTTGGCGTCCAGGGGTTCTCCAGTGTCGTATACGTCTTGTATCCGGTCTCATACCAAAACGAGACTCATCAGAAAAGCACACGAAACGCCATTGTTCTTCTGCCCAATTTCTGTGTTCAAGAGCCCATTGATATCGAATCCTACGATTGTGCATTGCTATAGGTGGTACCCGTAGCGGTCTTCGGGAATGAAGGTTCACTTCATGCAAGCGGTTTCTGACTGTTTGGTCGCTAATTAAGTTCCCTGAAGAGTGATGAAGCCTCACGGCTAACATCATGGCGGTTATTGTTGGAGCTCTTCGAGTTAAGATTTGAATGTATCGGTCTTGTCTCCGTGTGGTGCAGCGATACCGTCCTCCATGGCGCTCAGCCACGGTACCAGTGCTTCGGTAACGTGTCCAAAGTCGACTGATAACACTCTGACTTGTATTCAGAGCTAAAGCCACAGTACGTTGCCGGGAACCAGCTTCTATCATTCCCACGGCTCTGAGCATTTCTTCCCTGCTTAAATGACGTCGCCGCTCCATAATAACGTTGGTTTTAATCAGTAGTAGGGAAACAGTAGCACTAATAATGTCTTCAATGCGTTGTATGTTTTTATAGGGAAAATATTGACAGCTGATTTTCATCTTTTACTCGAATTTGATTCACAGTTCCTGATTCAAATTATGAAATGCACCAAAAAGGATCCATATAAATTTATAAAATCATAAATTTATTACAAAGCCACATCTCAATCTCAAGAAATCCGCATAAAAATGCTTGATCCCTAGACACTTTTGATGTGTGTATATTCAACGACCCTGCATACTTATCTCCTTTGCTGACTGTACCTACTATTTTCAGTCTATAATGTTCGCACTTCTGGGTCACAGGCTTCCTCTCTGTGAGAGGGAGTGGGTTTTAATCCACCACGCCGATCCAGTTCGGGTTGGTAGATGTCACATGTCTTCGAAGTTTGGTTCTAGGACATGCTGGTTTCCTCATGATGCAATTTTTAACTCCTAGGTCCAAGTTTAGTTTTAAGTTACCACAAAATAGCCGCTAAATGCTTTTGGAAATTTTGTAGCTTGATTGGTTTTTTTTCGACTTTGTATCGAAAATGGCATCATACTCCCTCAGACCTGACAATGTATAATTAGTGAGGAGTGCGTAACGTACAGGAGGGGGTGTACCGAATATTTAAATGTCCAAAAACTTTTAGCGGCTGTCTATTTTGTGGTAACTTAAAACTAACCTTGCACCTAGGAGTCAAAAATTGCATGTAAAGCTATTAAACACATACAAACTCCTAACTCTTACATCTCATTTCAACTGAGTTTAGAGATATACATCTCAAATAAGTTTCGTTTGTTAGCCTATTCTGTACTATATAGAAAAACAAGATTTGGTTGATGGCCACGAGAAAACAAAAAGACGTCACCTTCCATACTAAAATTGGCATTGTTCTTTCCCTGACTTTACCTTTCTACGAATGTCTCTATGTAGACAAATCAGCACCCAATTGTGTCACGCGCTCACATTTGCAATAGCTTTTGGCTTTTGACACTGGAGCTTAAGTGTCCATTCGAACGTACAAAAGGAGAAATTGCCTTCTCGACAACTACCCACTTAAATGAACGCATTGGATTTTGTTGAATTGTCAAAAAGATTTCTCCTTACAGTGCACTAAAGCCCGTCAGTACTTAGAGCGATTAATCCTAGACTTTCAAAAGACGGGATTTCCCATTACAAAGATTTTCAACAAAGTCGCAGTCCAACCATTTTCATTCCTCATAAAATAAGTTCTGACAAAGACAGTTTTCTGATTTCTTATCAAACGAAAAGATACACTTAAGCAAATGTTTGATATCTCTTTTTTGTTCAAACAATATTACTCGCGGGACTAAATCGACGTGAACAAATTTGCTTAATCCCTCCCCTAAAGGTACCTTATTTATTCAATTAATGTGGGACTCCAAGGCAAACATTCTGGTAAAGATTCAGTCCTTTTTAATGTACCTATATAAATATATTCTAAATAGGTATAATATGAATTAACTACCCTACTTTACATCCTTCAGAGCAAAATCAAGAAATATTTATAGGTACAACAAACAGTAATTATTTATACATTGAAAAATTGTTTTACAGAGAGTTATGAACTTTTTTTTTGTTTTAGGTACATTATATTACCTACTGGATAAACTTATAATACTAAATAAACTAACGAAAATATCCTCCACAACACTGTCGAATGTCGACTGGTAATGTACAGACGCCAGCACATCAAGTACATATAATCTGTCAAATTGCTTTAGTAGATTTTCAACTTTATCAATAAAGCATAAGGTTCAAAGTTGATTGGGAGAAATTGACAGTTTCCGGTAGCTTGATATGCTAGCATCTGTACCCAAGAGACATTGCCACGTTTTATGGCAATATTTAGCCTCTGGCCAAGGTAAAAGCCAGCCCTTGGGAATGACGTACTTATTTTTTCTTCAAAAGCATCCAAATGAAAACTCACGAACAAACTATGACAAGTTTTTCCACACTGAGGACGGATTTTACCAAAAAAACAGAACGCCATCTAGTTTTTGAAATACGTGACGTGTAAAAGTGTTTCTACAAACCTATTTACAGAAATAAAATAATTTATCATTTAACGCGATCAGCACATCTAAACCGTTCAAGAGCTGTCAGAGCGTTTTCACATGGCGCCGCAACGGCAGCGTTTTCCGCCGCCGCGGTATCAAGACATTTGAAAACTTGCCGCCGCGCGCCACCCGGACGGTGCCATGTGTGAGAGTCCATACAAATTCAAGGGTGACTAATACAGCGGTGGCGGCGGTGCCGCTGCAGCTACGGCATAATGTGTATACGGCCTCAGTGTCATCTTTGTTGTGGATTATTGACACTAATAGCTCTTCAACGGTTTTTAGATAATAACCCAATGATATTATAAGTGTAACTTAAGTGTAACTTATAATATCATTGTAATAACCAGTATAAACCGACTTCTGATTGTGAGAAAAACCATAATAATGCGAGGTCAGCTAAAACTAGAAATGTATAGCTTGATGTGTCGCCGTGTACCTACAGAAAAATACTGTGTAATATATGAGATAAATACTCCTACATTTTCACAAGTACGTGCTTATATTCCGTCACCAGTGGAGTAGACAAGGCCATTGTTATTAATATTAATAGAGCATTTTCTATTTAAAGAGCTCCTCCTCAATATTTCTCATCAATCTCGTCGCTTACTCGAAGGATTTCTTAGAACAAACTGTTAACACACTCGAAAATCATGAACACGAAAACCATAAAAAATGTTTTCATCGCCATCTTGGATTTTCATTTTGACCTCACTATCGGCTTCAGCATCCTCAAAAACCATGAAAACGACACTCATGGCGAAAAATTTGAATATTTTCGCAGCCGCCATCTTGGATTTTTATTTTGACATTACTATTGGCTTCAGCACCTACGAAAACCATGAAAACTATCTATCTCTCTCTCTGACTCTTCTTTTTTTATGTAATAAGAAGTTGCATGGAGGGGGCATAACGCTTTTTCGTTACGTGACGATTTCTCCCAATTTACTTTATTTACTTAGCTTACGGTAGGTAAGCTCCGTTAAAGAACTTCGTTCCAAAAATAATCTAGTTCTGATTATTAAATACATAATATAAACAAAAATTACATCAGATGACAAAACAGACTAGACGAACAACCAGATGCTAAAAGCATTTAATATATATTTCTATATTTAATAAATCTAATCTTAATTGGCATTTGTACTTCACAGATCCAAATGGGGCTCTCTAATATTATAATCTCTGTCAATAAGCTGTCAATTGAGAAATTAATGCGCCATATGCCACGAATTACAGAACGCGGCATGCAGTCCGAAGTTCTAACAGTATGTTTATTGGGCTTATTAGTCGATTCGCACGAATTTACTCGCCCGAAATGGGTAAATCGTCACTTTTAAATATTATATTTTTTCTCTAAGTGACTTGCAAGAAGTTAATTTATTTGTGGGCAACTCGAAAAATCCAAAAATATGTATTAGGTACTTAATTGGCACATTTTGAATTTTATGCAACGAAGTTAAGAAAATAGTACACGTTTTATAATAATAAACTCTTATCACTCCTGTGCGCTAGTGTTTAATAATCTATACTAATATTATAAAGCTGAAGAGTTTGTTTGTTTGTTTGTTTGTTTGAACGCGCTAATCTCAGGAACTACTGGTCCGATTTGAAAAACTCTTTCAGTGTTAGATAGCCCATTCATCGAGGAAGGCTATAGGCTATATATCATCACGCTAAATCCAATAGGAGCGGAGCACCAATGAAGAATGTTTCAAAATCGGGGGATTTTTTTCCTATTGAGAGCTTCCGCTGCGTGCGCTGCGTAAACGGTTAAAGTTTCGCAAAAATCATATATGACAGAATTGTTTCCCTTTAAAAGCTTTAAAAAAAAGTCCGCGACAGCATATGTCTATCTTTTAAGGTTAGCTCACTATAACCTCTTTTATGCTAACCAAATTTGTTCTAAAATAATGCATTATTTGCGAAGGTGTTTTTATAAACATGGTATTAATCCTTATCCAAATAAATACGTTATTCATCACATGTATTTAATTTTGAACAAAATTGCCTCTGACATCATTTGATTTCAATGTATATCTTGGTAGATATCATAGTTTTAAAATAATACTAATAATAAAGCTGAAGAGTTTGTTTGTTTGAAACACGGTTTGAAAGCTCTAAATCTCTGGAAGTATTGGTCGCATATATAAAAATATTTTTGCGTTTGATAGCCCAGTTCTTGAGGAAGGCTATATTCTATTAAACTCTGAAGTCTGAAGTTTTCGCCAAGCGAAAACGAAGTAACAGCGCAGGCCGGCGACATGTTGCGACGGGGTGGGTCGGGGAAACAAAAAAAATTTACGCGGACGAAGTCGCGGACAGAAGCTAGTATTATATAATAATAATGTGCCAGTTGCCTAATACGAATATCTGGAGTTGTCGACTCGCCCACAAATAAATTAAGTTTGTGGGAGTCGCCTATAGAAATAATGATATTATTTAAAAGTGACGATTCACCCGTTTCGGGCGAGTAAATTCGTGCGAATCAACTAATAAGCCAGTACTAACAGTATGTTTATTTGTAAAGCTACACAGCCACACCCGGTCACGGCGGGTAATAGCCAGCTACTGATTAAATCTGCATGAAAAATCGAGCTTTGTCCGATACTCGGGTAGCTAACGGCCGGCTGCATCCGGGCTGAATGAAACATAAGTATGCTGATTCCGCCGTCATCGATATACCGTTCCTCTTTTGTTTGTTTCAATAGCTACGACTTTTAGATTTCCGGGGTTTTGTTTTTCCTTTGGGAGAAGCTATCTGAAGGCCATACTTAAAAAAAAAAACGAGTGTGCTTATGACCACACGACTGAAGTGAAACTTCTTTCGCTCCATCTGTATGTATATATATATATATGTGTGTACAATATATACATGTACACACATATACATATATTAATTTTCTACAAATATTTAAATTTATTTCATGGTTTCATTGGTAAATTAATATTTTTGCATAGATCTTCTATTGCTTAGATATACGGAACGTATTTGGCTATGAGAGGAAGAGAGAAAGAAAATGTGCGCGCGCAATCCCCCACTTAACTTCCGTTCGCCTTGCCCGATCACACTTTTCGTAACGCTTACGTCACGCGTTCGCCAGCTTACTCCCCAAGTCAAGCGTGCGTAAAGAAGTTTCACTTCAAAAACTTTTTTACAAAAAAACAACCGACTTCCAAAAAAACATTACAAAGTGAAAAATAACTTTAATTTCGGAAGTCGGTGTCGTTGGTTCCGCATTTTCTTTTATTGACACCGACTTCCGAAATTAAAGTTATTTTCACTTTGTAGTGTTTTTTTTGGAAGTCGGTTGTTTTTTTTTAAAGTTTTTTATTAATTATGGCCTTCAGATAGCTTCTCCCAAAGGACCCCGGAAATCTAAAAGTCGTAGCTAGTAGGTCAGTTTGTAACTTATCTAAGGTACAATAGACTAATGTCAACTGCTCATCACCTTTTACAAAATATTGCTTTTCCCGATGCAGGGACGTTAATTGTTGAGGAGTTCTCCTTGTAAGAATCAGGAGAACTGGAGCTGATTGAAAAGTCACCATCAGCACAATACGCATTGTGCTTAGCAAGTACCTAATCGAATCGCAACCCGTGAAATATTTATTACTGAGTACCTACCTAGTTCTCATGGCCATCTGTGGTCTTCATTTTCTGTTCCACTTCACCGAATGGTGCTTTCTGAGAGCAAATGCACGAGTTACTATAAAAAATACCCAAATCGCTATAGGTGTGCCTACAAAAATTAAGGGTTTCTCTCGATTTCCATGGGATTCCCTCATCAGATTCTGATTTGGTAACAATGGGACCACCTCGGAAGCATACCCTTTCAAATAAAAAAAGAATTTTGAAAATCGGTCCACAATTGGCGGAGTAATCGCGTAACAAACAAACAAAAAAAAAACATACCATCGAATTGAGAACCTCCTCCTTTTTTGAAGTCGGTTAAAAACGTTCAAATTCGAGTCGCAATCTCATTTCAGCGACAATCACTGTCAAGTACATGTCAAAAGTGTAGGGAAATTGATTGTATTTTTGACAGATTGAGACAGATTAAAACGCAAACGTTTTTAAAAATACGGGAATTGCAAGGAATTGTCGCTTGAAATAGAAGTCGTGTTATAACTATAAGTTCCTATTTTTAAAAAACACTAGCAGCACCCCGCGGTTTCACTCGCAAACATTTCAATCCCGTGATAACATCGGGATGAAAAGTATCCTATGTCTTTTTTTCTCTTTATACTTAGAGTAGTTTAGATAACATGAGTGAGTACCTGGTTTGGGAAACACATTGCCAAGAAAAATTAAAGCAAATTAAAAAGTGGTTAGACAAAGGTGTTATTGGGTGTTGCCATCAGGAATTTCTCAGTAGCAGTCTGAATCTGTTGAATCTATGCCCAGTTGATGACAACAGGCTCGCCCCCTGTTACCAGGGACACAAACAGAACTGGCGAAATGTGTATGCACTATAGGTCCACCTCTGCCTAACCTTCGGGGAATACAGGCGTTGTGTTATGTATTGGCAAGAAATATGGCATTACATCCACAGACATAGATAGACCTAGATAACGCAAGTATCACGATCTGTATGAAAACCAAGCGTGTCATTTTTGACTACCTACTATGACGTCACAAGCACTATTTAGTGATGGAAAAATCAAATCGATTCAAAGATGTCGCCGCGTGCGGCACCCGTCTCGCTCTCGCCATACACCCGAGGCCTAGTGTCAGCGTTCACGCCACAGTATAAAGATTTATATTGCGTTCGCGCGCAATCCTGAGTACTGCTGGTACTCAGAACTGAGCGCGAAAGTGGTGGCTTACGATTTTTACTGAGCTGATGATGGAAGGTACAACTCCTTAACAGTAAGAAGTTACTCGAACAGACAAGGACAGTTTTAGTAAATTGTTTTGATGTTTGATAGGGCATTTGCCACATTTGGTCTCATGATAATCAAGTCATGACCTGATGCTGCAGTCAGGATAGTCTGCAGAGTACCTAACTCCTCGACAACTAACAGCAGATATATCGTGTTTAGGCTCATTGAAAAGGGCTCGATGTGTGGATAAACATACTGTTAATGAGAAACACCGAAGTACCTACACAGAGACTTGATGCTGATGCCAGGAGCATCAGAAAAAGTACAAACCTTGAAATTACAGCACCGTAGTCGTGTTTGGGCTCATTTTAAGCAGGACTAAATTTTAAGTTCATTGCAATGTTGACATAAGTCTGGCCTGATGCTGCCACGATTATCAGCGGGATCCTGGAGAAATCGAAGGAACTCTTCAAATATTATAGGCACACCTATAGCGATTCGGGTATTATTTATACTAACTCGTGCATTTGCTTTCGGAAAGCAAAATTTAGTGAAGTAAAACTGATGATGAAGACCACAGATGGCCACCGGGACTATCAATAAGAAGTATTTCACAGGTTGCGATTCGATTACTTTAATATGGTTGCTAAGCAATTTATGCTCGTCACAATGCGAATGGTGAAATGGAGCTGATGGTGGAGTACCAGGAGAACTCCTCAACAATTAACGTCCCTGTATCGGGAAAAGTAATATTTTGTAAAAGGCGATGAGCTTGATGCATTATAAACAGTCCCACTAAAAAGCGAGAAATAAAAACTTTTTAACAAAAAAAAAACCGACTTCCATAAAAAACACTACAAAGTTAAAAATAACTTTGAGTTCGGAAGTCGGTGGCAATAAACTAAAATACAGATCCAAAGACACCGACTTCCGGAATCAAAGTTATTTTTCACTTTGTAGTGTTTTTTATGGAAGTCGGTTTTTTTTTTGTTAAAAAGTTTTTTTATACGTAAGCTGAGCACGCGCAGTAGTTGCTTTTGAGCTATCTAGGTATAACTGTGATTACATTTCTATGAGTGGCCGGTATTACACGTGCCACAAATTCAAATATTAGATTCAATAAATACTACTGTAGGCCGACCGCTTAACTGAGACGTTGCCTGAGGTAGCAGCGCGGTGCGGGAGGGGTGTGGTGACGTGATGGGAGAGCTCAGCGATTCGTCAACTATCACCCCTCGCGAAAGATTGTGAGGATGGATGTTGATTAATCTATCACGCAAAAACTAGTGAACGGATTTTGATGAAACTTTAGGTACAGTAATATAGCTTATACATAAGAATAACACATAGGATACTTTTTATCTCGATATTCCCACAGGATCGGAAATCATGCAGGTTAAACCGCGGCGCGCTGCTAGTATGATAATAAAATTAAGTTTTTTATTTCGAAGCCAATCTAAATAATATTTACCAGTCGGTCGGTAGCCATGACTACTCAGGAATAAGTATTACAGTAAACAATTAACCTTAATCTACGTTTGGGAGTTCGAGGCGTCTAAAGAAAATATAGCCATGTGGATAAACATAATAATATAATCAAATTCCAAGTGATTTAAAAACCTTTAGATCTTAGATTGTTTAAAAAAAACTACATAATCGGTTGAATACTAATAATTTTTACAGCATAAAAGAATTTGCTGACGTGAAGCATTTTGTAATGTAATCTATAATATTTGCAAGCTTATGATATACGCAAAACATGTATGCTCTATAATGTATTTTTAAACCATGATACACCATGTTTTATGGAAATAAATATAATTTCTATTTCTGTCGAACCAAACAGCCGCTATCGAAAATACATTTTATTGCACGAAAAATCCGTACTTGAAAACTTTCGCATGTGTAACGAGGTCTCGAAAACTAGACAAAAGGGAAGCAAGTATCAAGTGTTTAAACGAGAGACATCGGAGGGACGAATGAACAATAGGACCCGCATTCTGACGCGACATTTCGTGTCTACGGCCACTGTTCTAACTCCTATAAAGTAGTGAGACCTTAGTCATTGCCTCCGGCGATGTTAATAGTTTGATAAAACAAAATCTGAATATAAATGAGTATGTAAAACGGATAAACATAAAACTGTATCCACAATAAAAGCGAATTTTGCTTTGTAATTGAAAAATGTGTCGGTGCAGTCATTTTCGCTATAAATTATAAAGGTTTTACTAATTAATGAACGTTGTTTCAGTACGATGATCCTTCTTGTTAGGATAACAGGCTGAAATAATGATACCGAACAAGTAATAAAGTATTCGAAAGGAGACTGCGCAAAAGTGGTTTATGGACCAATAGCGACACGGTTTCGATAATTTTGTGTAAGGATACTTCATCTTTATCCTTGTGCAAAGTGGCATCAAAATCTGACCCATTTTTGATAAAAGTACACTTGTATAACATTACACAGGGTGGATATTGCGACGGGTGGTAAGGGCAGGTACTTTAACCGTTATAGTTACAGGAAAACATTATTTGGAGATTTTCCTTAACTTTGATACGATAAAATTTCTTATGAAATGCTTATAAGGAAAGAGTTTTTTCTATGACTTTTCTAGTACTAAACCTGAGTTTGCCTAGAAGAGCCTTTTAATCCTTATACGAAACTGCATCGATTGGCACAATAAAACTAACGTAAAGTAAAAATTGCCATTTTTCTAGCTGACTGTACCAATTTTACAAAACCTCTAAATGCAGCTATATATTGCTCAACAATTTAAAAACAATCTCCTAAGAACGTTTCCCTGTAGCTACAACGGTTTAAGTACCTGCCCTTGAAAATCTTTTAAATTCTAATAGTATATTGTTCTCAAAGATACCCCTTTGCTAAAGGATATACAGGGATGAGGTATCCTTACACATATACCAAAGCCGTATCGCTATTGGTCCATAGACCAGTCCCCATACAAAATCGCCCAGTCTCCTTAGACTACACTTTCTGAGTCACTGAATATTTGATACAGTGCACGTTACCAAATTTCACACACTATATAAATATTCGAAATGAAGGTGGATAAAACCTCTTTACAAACAATATAACAGACGTGGAATATTGATAGGTATAGCGTGACTCCGTAGTATTCGCGACGCTCTCTCGCTCTCCTTTTAGTCATGTGTATTGGATTTGAATTTACGATCAGCTTGCTACTAAAAGGTACATTTATTTTCATACTATCTTATCAGATATATCCCTTGACGATTATTATTTACGAAGTCGATGTTCAATGTTTAATAACGACTGATTTGACCGTGCAATCGCTGCGCTTGAACTGATAGTTCGTTACGCCCTATTCGCATTATATTGTTCGCATTGAGCAATTAAGGGTTATCATCTTATTTGAAAAACTAACAATATTATTCATGTTAATTTTAGGAGCCAAGCCGAATTTGAAGTGATATGAAATATTCACATATTTTTTTTAGATATTATTTTGTTTCAACACTAAATTCTTCGGAAGCCAAAAAATATATGAAGCTATTTTCAGATAGGCTATCGAAAACTTTATTAAAAAATCATATTCAACAAGAAAATTCTCAACTTTAACAGATTAATGAAGCTATTTAATTTATTAGAGACTTGTAAAAGAGCTTTGCGTAGGTATCTACTTTAAACGATTAATAAGGTTATGCTAAAGTTCAAAGCCGGGGCGAGACTAGTTTTAACAATAGCAGAACAGTAGCCTAATTTCGTAACACACTGTCAGTCACAATCTGAATAATTTTAAAGGATACTGCTAATCAATTGCTTCATATGATCGAAAAATTTGGATGCTCAATAACGTAAATAACGCAATGAATGTTGTTGAACTGTCAAAACGAGAGCCATTCCTACCGTTAGTGTTACGCAATTACCCCGCAGATTAAGGTATCTGACTAAACCCTGTCCAAAATTATCATCAAGAGTAATGTCGGCACATCTGACGGAAATGGCCAACTGTGATCTCACAAAAATGCTGAAATTTTCTTAATTACCTTCCGTGGTTTGGCCTCATTTGGCACAACAAACGTAGATGAGATTAAACACAATGAAAATATTTTTTGCATAAACGATGCATTTGCATAACATTTCTAAGATTCTATAAAAAGTAAGCATCTATTTGACTTACCTCTTCTAAGTCTAAAATCTGAATAATATGAAGTACCGCTGACCGCTAGAAGAGAATCTCAATTATTAATACTATTACGTAAAACGAGCGTTTAAAGCAAATTATTTTAAAAATGTTCTCTAAGACCGAGCTCCTTTACTGCAAGCTCTTTTATTATATTAAAGCGGCTATCTGATCCAGGCTATCCGATTATTACGGAGACTATAAGTGGTATAGATATAAGACCACCGACCGAGAATTTCCTGCGTAACAGCGTGGGTACTTTTTGATTTGCCGCTGGCATAGCGGCGGCGGCGCCGCGCGCTCGCTCGCTTGCATTCAATATGAGCAGACTAGGACAATACACAGCTTTGTTGAAGATTTTGATAAGCAAGCTGGCTTGAATGCAACAACAAGTAGCTACTTAGCTAAAATGTTGAGAATTAGTAAAAGTGGTTTCGCTGAAGTTTCCGTTTAGTTATGTTTTAGAGAATTATTTTCAAAAATAACCTTTCGAGAAATCACCAATATTCCCCGAAGGGTTATTTATGTTATGACTAAGTACTGTTATATTTTAATTTATTTTATATACATATAAGTTTTTTTTTTATTAAGTAAGTATCTTAAAATACCTATTTACATACCTACCTACATATTTACATGCCATAATTGAAAAGAAAAAGTCTTAAAATAATAACATGTACAAGTATATAAAAAGAACAGAATCATATAATTATGTATATCATCATGACTACTGTTTAAAAATTTGTTTTAGGGGTGATTTTTCAATCGACAGATAATTTTTATTCATAGACTAGCTGACCCAGCAGATTTCGTACTGCCTCAATCGATAAATAAAAGACAATTGACTCTACATTTTATTTAGAAAACGTTTGTATGGGAAATAGAAAAGGGCTGTTTTTAGGGTTTTCCCGGGAATTATTAGATTTTTCTCACCTTTTAAACCTTCTCTAGACCTCCACGAACATTTCAAGACCAAGATAAGATAAATCCGTTCAGCCGTTCTCGAGTTTTAGCGAGACTAACGAACAGCAATTCATTTTTATTTAAATAGATTAAAATTGACGCTGACAGTTTTTGTACGGAAGAACTGTCAAAAATTCGAAATTATTCCTCCGATAAAATTATCTGGCGTTGGAAAAATCAACCCTTAGTGTTTTTGTTTTAGCCCGTCGCGCGTCTAATTAGCAGACACAATAGAAATTGTATTGTTATCGGTACACATGGTGTACTTACATTCAACGTTCGGAGAGAATGGAATAAGCCATAGTAGAAGAGCTTGTTTTTGAAACAGTGCCTCCTACGCTGTAGGTACCTACCAAATAAGGCTAAGTATGCACTTTCATCCGGCAAATATTGATGACCTTAAAGGATTCTACCTTAAAGGAGTTACCTTTGTTATTCACTCTCTGAAACCCGATGAAAAGCTGAGTGAAAATTTACATCATCGGTTTTAAGACTATAGTCGTAAACCGAATTTCCAATCACTTTAAGATTGTTTTCAACAAAATTTGTTCATCAACTTACAAAATGCTTCTCGTGCAAAAATAAATTTCCAACATTCTCATTATATATTATCTATCAGAACTGTCTTAAGTTTGTTGAGTGATATGTTTGTGAACATTTTTATTGATGGCTTGATGGCAGGGCGTCCGTTTATTTACAACTGGACCCGAATAAATCAGACTCGACGGAGTTGGAAAACTGCGATCATTAATTTCGAGCTTGAAATATTTATATACGTACTAAGACAGGCATTCCGGTAGCTCGGATCAAAGTTTGAAAGTATGTAAATTATTCAATGGAAATTGTTTTAATTTGATACAACTGTTATTATAATTTCATGACGAGCGCCTCTTCCTGTTCGACAGTGAGTGCCTTGGACTACGTAATGTAATCATTAGTGTCTCATTTCATTTAAATTAAAATTCTCGAGAGCGCGTCTGCACGTCGGATCAATGTCCTCGACACATTCAAAAGACTGGGCTCTGTCATTTCAAGCAAAGTAAAGGTAAAGTGAAGTATTAACAATTTGGGGGATGATTTTTCCATCGCCAGATAATTTTTATTCTAGGAATAAAACTAACGTTTGAGAGTTTTTGTATATTCCTCGAATGAAGTTATC
Organism: Globia sparganii; assembly: GCA_949316385.1. Lineage (NCBI taxonomy): Eukaryota > Metazoa > Arthropoda > Insecta > Lepidoptera > Noctuidae > Globia > Globia sparganii. The sequence continues at coordinate 17,978,305 of OX438654.1, forward strand.
AATTGATCAGCCCTTAAAACATAAAACAATATCCTTTTATTCTTGGGACCTCTTTGTTTTATAATAAAAATCAAATTTAAACGTCGTGAGAGAAATACAAACATTTTAAACGTCATAATTTGCCCGAAGGGTAAGCAGGAGAAGAGTGATTAAATCAAAGAATAGGAGCAATTACAGACCCTTGAATTCAGAGAATTTATTTGTAAGTGATTTTGTCTTAATTGAATCCCATTATTTAGCTATGATTGTTTAGTAAGTAACGGACGTTGTTACTACCCAAACGAAGACATTGACACACTAGCTAGGTAGAGCAATTACTTACACAAAATAAACATGTTACCATACATATAAATTTGAGGAGCGATCAGTACAAATGAGAGGCTCTTTCTCGTTTAATTTGAACTGTAAGGTAAATACAAACACCAGCCATATTATTATAGATACTAATTACAGTAAACAAACAAGGAAACTGTTGATTAAATACGTTAACGCTGTACAAATTCAACAAATTGTTTATCAGTAGTTCAGTACACTGGTGTTCAAACCAACTAATTGTTAATGCTGGCTGCTTTGTTTAAGCTGTTGCCATTGCATTTACATGAATGAGAAGACCCCTAACATTGAGCTCAGTAAAACGACCTTCAACAAAGAAATTTATATAATGAAATGTCTAGAGTACACCATTTAGCAAATATTGTTGACGTTTTAAGATTTGTAGACCGAGTACTGTGAATAACAGACTGAGTGAACAAAGCCCTCTGTATAAGCAAGTATTCCTTGAATGGCTTAATAAATGAGAGTGTTTTGAACGGTGATGAACTCTCTCTTATATCGGGCGTGAATTATTTGCTATGTTTGATGTTCGTGTTTCGGCGGAGTTGTGTTATAAAACTGTCCGTCGAGTACTGAGCGGCTGAGCGGCGCGCGGCGCGCGGCGGTGGTGGTAGGATGTACTCTGTGGTGGTAGGTACATGCTGCGGTCAGTGAGCGGAAGCCATACTGGTGGCCAGTCGGTATTTCGCTCGAAACCGGAACAGGCTCTTGAAGTGCTTCCTTTAATTTACCTAGTTTACACACCAACACCGTCGCCCGTAACCTACCTTCGAGTTTTAATTTAATAATTACATATTTCTTCCTTTATTTTGTTACTCTATTGCCTAAATGAAGTTAATAGAGACGACCGCCAACTAGTGAGTCAAAGTTTAGTCTGTTTAGACGGTTGAGTAAATATATTCCTTTAAAGGCAGTGCTTATGCCACTGGAGAGTTGCTCGAATGTCTGAATTTATAGCAAACAATGCTAGCCGAGATGTACTAACAATTTTCCAGTTCTATAAACAGTATATCATCTATGTGGTCCTGTTAACAAAACAAGCTTAATATAAATGTTACTACAGCCTTATTTACAGGGGTTGAAGTAACAATAAACATTACCAGTTAGCACCGTCTAAACAGTGTTTAGACGATGTAAGTATAATAAATAACATCAAATCAAAATAGTTTATATCACATATCTAAACCTACGTGGGAACTTATGAAACGTCAGAATCTAGGTGCACGGTTCCAATCAAATCAAAATATTTTATTTTCACATAAACCTCTATAGGCACTTAAGGAGACGTTCCATAAGTGCCCATGTAGGTTTATGTGAAGAAGCTAGGTGCATGGTTCAAATCGGTCGTTTCCTATGGGGAAGAGCCGGCAAGAAACTCCACGGTTATTCTTTTAAAAATAATTGGCTTTTACAATGTTTTCAAATTACATTGTTAACAGGTGTGGGAGGACAGTGTAAGCCTTTCAACAAGTACCAAAAAAAAATATAAAAAGGTCTAAAAATCTGCAGTCAACCCATTTGTTTCTTCAAAATGGTATGCCACAGGCAAGATACTTGCATCGTGACATCTCAACAAATTCGAACTAAAAATTAACACATCGAATAAATTACCCACACCGAAAATCACGACGCGTGACGAAATATTACAATAACATAGAAAGCATTGATTATGCCCGCATTTTTCAATTATCCGTCACAATGGGGCCCCGTCTATTGTGGATGCTCTCAGCTAAGCGATACACAAAAACCATGTTACACAACACGATATTATTTTTTGTATACAAACATTAGGGAAAAAACTAGAGATTACTTATTACGTAGGGAACCATTTAGCTTTGACAAATAAGTTGCCGGATTACATACAAAATGCCGTGTTCTTTGGCACGAATTTTGCGGGTAGTTGGCATTTAATGCTATTATAATAAATAATGGTGATCTGCTCGTAGAGGTATTAGTGATTTATTATCTGCACATCTGCATTGTTTTTTTTTTTGGTTATGGTTTAGTCACTTAGAATCTTTTTATGACGTATACAAAAAAATCCTATTCTTATTAGGTTTTTGTATTTTTTTATCTGTCCAGATTCATAAATTTAATTTAGATTTTTACTTGATTCAGGTTTTATTGGTTTTCCCAAGACATGATTTTACTATGCGTAGACTACAGGGGTAGTGCCATATAGTGAACTGCAATAAGCTAAGACAACTGGATAGCCGGGCCCACCTGTCCCCTTAATCCAATTACTACTAAGATCTTCTCGTAACTCCACTAACTTGTGCCTACCATGACGACTGATAGATTCACATCACACGACAGCCAGTAAATTCTTTCCACTTCGGATCACCATACCTATGGCTATAAATAAGTATATAGGAACTTCGAACTTCCTTAGAACCTCATTAATTTTAATCGTAAGTTTTGTTCCCGAATTGTCTTTGAACCAAGTTCTAAGAGGCAAAGTTAACAACTCGAAAAGAAGTTCATTGTCGGGTAGGTTGTAACACTTGATATACAAAGTTCCGTATGTCTTCATACATTACGTAATTATGTCACCAAGTACACAACTAGAGGTGTGACACGGTTACGCCGTTTACACTACGATAAATCCGGTTATCGGCACTAATTTATTAATTGGATCAATTGCGGCTGGTGATGTTTCTGCATCGGATATTGAGGTTTCCTGATTAATCCCAGCAACTTTATTAAGGTCAGCGTCACGTTTTTTTTTTTTTTGTAGAGCTGTCGAAAAATCTTATTTATACATATTTTAATTAAACAATTAGGATGCTAAATATAAAGGCGGAGTACCTACCTAACGTTATTCCAAACTTAACCCTCGAAAAATAAATGGTTATTCTGAAGGTTTTACTGGTTCTAATATTACTCCGCATTAATTTGAATGAAAAGCGGTAGTCAGAAGCCCAAAAGTCTAACAACCAGTCTTACCAAGGGGTATCGTGTTATCCAGTAGCTGGGCTGTGGAGGTCAGATAAACAGTCGCTCCGTGTAAAAAACTGGTATTTTGCTGCATCCGGTTAGACTTGAAGCCGTTCCCAACATAGGAAAAAGCTAAGCAGATTGATTGATTGAAAATCGGTAAAGTATCAATTGCAATCAATTTGAATTGTAGTCATATTGTCAATCACTTCAATTGCATTCCGTAGATGAACAATTTGCGCATCAATGTGTATTAAACACGTAAAAATTGACAATTGCAATTGACCGTTGCGCGTTGCGGGGACCCTTAAAACAATTCGTTGTAAGTGCCTACCCACATAAAGTATAACGAATATTCTTTTGTGTTTGTTCGATAATAAAGAAAACACAACGACATCGCACTTTCTTTTCGCAGACAACCGTAAAAGCAATAACACAACCATAACATTTTTGTAATTCCCAAAGAGGATGCTCGAAATTGTAAACAATGGTATTACCCTGTTACATATAGTTGCTACTTTATTAGACCCGTAAAAGGCAAGTACTGCATTTATTGATTTATGCCACCTTTGTTTTCTGAAGAAAATCCGTGTTTATAGATATGAGCATACCTTTGTGCTCACCTATTCACATCTCGAATGTTCTTTCTTTATTTCTTACTCAATCTAACTTTCCTCTTATTTCTTTTGTTTGTGGTATGAACAGGATAAAATTCAATTAGCTAGCGAAACTCCACAAACGTGATGGGTATCGATACCTAAATATGATTAAAACATGCACATGCTTCGATAGCTAATTTAATGTGACCCCGTTGTTTACCCAGCTGTTTTAGAACCCAACGGCCTGGCACGCGACGATGGGAAGAGACCAGACGCAATGACCATAATTCTCTGGAAGTAAGGCAGACCTTTGGTGTGGGATGCAATATGTGTCGACACCCTGACGCCATCCCGTCTTCCTAGCAAGGTGCTGGGGCGGCTGCTGCAGGTGCAAAAACCTCAAACGGAGAAAACATTCCAACCTGATTGTGAGTTATATTTTCGAGTAGTTTGAGGTTGAAACACTAGTTCCATGGGGTCCGAGTGCCCACTTGGTTTTTCGAGATATCGCCAAGCGGTTAGTCAACTCTTCACGTGACCAAAGGGCTGGCCTATTTCTTGGCCAAAGAATTAGCAACGCCATACAACGTGGCAACGCTGCCAACCTTTTAGGCACTGTTCCTGTTGACAGCGATGCGGACGAATTTTTTGATGCCCTGTGATTCTTTTGCTTATTTTTTCATATACCGATCGTTTAGTTTAAAAGTTATGCGGATTTGTTTACACAGGGGTCACAGCAGCGAACAAGAATTTTAATAACGCATTTTTTTTTTTTTTAAATACTTTATCAGTCGATAAAATTAAGCTTAGTTTCCCTCATTTCGATATGTGCACATTATGAAGACTCTGTATTTGGTTGATTGTTATATGCAGACTGAGAACGCCACTATCTATTTTATCTATAATCTATCTATTATACATAAAATCGTAGGAAAGTCAAAACTGTACATTGAATATTTTTTAAAAAGAATACTTGGGGCGTGATCTACAATCGATATCGAAGCCAAAAATATAGTTTTTAGAATTTTTGTCTGTTTGTCTGTCCGGGATAAACTCAAAAAGTACTGCATGGATTTACTTCAAATTTTGCATGAATATTCCTAAGAGGTCGGGTCAACATATTATCACGCTATCACCTACGGGGGAGGAGCTGTGAATCTTTATTTTTCTTACGCATTCTGTGACAGCGTGTAATCTAACGACGCATATTTAAATGTTGTTTTTGAGTAAGCCATGCTATTATCTAGCATTACACTATAAAAACTACGCCATTTAAGTAACTTGGACAGAGAAATATAGTTTAATGAATGTTAGTAGTATAAAGACAATTTTAAAACAGCGCCATCTATGAGATTTCATAAAAATCAAAACAAGTTACATGTTAACATTTTTTGGAAATTAATCATGTAAATTTGATCATGTTGGCGAGGTAAGTAGTTAGTTATTCTTAAAATTCATAGATGGTGATGTGCATTTTTTTCATAAAAGTTGTATCGTATGGTTCGTTTTGACAAATTCAAGTTCCAACAAAACCCTCAAAATCTTGAGCAGAGTTGAGGAAGACAATTTAAAAAAAAATGCGGTATTAAGTATTACAAAAAAGTTATGTTCATTGATGATGATCATTTCATTTCATGACACCCTCGCGGAGGCTAGCTTCAGTGACAGTCCCAGCCGCATGCGTCATCTGTTTGCCGTCATCTTGGTGTTTTGTGGAGTTGCGAACCCGGTAGCTTTGTGGGAGAAGTATCGCCATCATCTGTCTGAAGATTTTCTACGAGCTTTGAGGCGTGCTACTGGAGACGAAGTCGAAGTAACTGATGAACACGTGCCGAACACCTGTCTCAGTTCACTTCAAGATGTGGTCATTTCTATCGGCGGCAACCCACTGATCGAATATGGGTTACCAGCTCCCCAATCATCACCGTATCAAGACCGTGGAAATCGGGAGTATAAAGCTGAGACAAATTACGATCCGGGCGAAATGACCACCATACGAAATGACCATGTCGCTTTGTTCTCTTCAGAGCAAAAACTTTATGACACCGTCCTTGAAAGCGTTGGGAAAAACCAGGGTAAAATGTTTTTCTTGGATGCTCCTGGTGGAACAGGAAAACATTTGTTACCACTGGCATACTTGCAGAGGTCAGGAGGCAAGGCAAAATTGCTATTGCTGTAGCGTCGTCGGGAATCGCTACCACACTGCTTCCGAGTGGCAAGACAGCACATGCCATGTTTAGAATTCCCATCGATTTAGAGAGCACCGAAACGCCTGTTTTTGGTGTGTCACGTAACAGCGATAAGAGACACGTGCTCAAGGATTGCTCTCTGATCGTATGGAATGAGTGTACGATGGCCAATAGGAAGGCAGTTGAGCCCGTGGACAGAATCCTGCAGGACATCCGCAGGAACGAACATTTGATGGGTGGTGTCACAGTTCTGTTCAGTGTGATTTTCGGCAAACGCTTCCCGTGGTGACGCGGGGCTCGGGGGCTGACGAGGTGAATGCTTCGTTGAAACGATCTTCGTTGTCGTCACGAGTTCGCGACTTGGCGACGTGGCGCTTGACCATTAATATGAAAGCTCGGCTCGGCGGCAATGCACGTGCTCAAGAATTCTCCGACGTCCTTCTAAGTCTTGGCAAAGGCACTCTACGAGAAGAGATAGGTGGACAGGTGGTGCTTTCAGAGTCTCTCGGTAGAGTGGTATCCAGCTTAGAAGAACTAATTCGCTGTGTGTACGGGGACATCAGTCGTATACCGCACCAGCAGAATTCTTGGGTGTGTGAGCGGGTCATTTTGATGCCCAAAAATGTTCAGGCTGCAGCAATTAACGAATGCATTTTCTTGGAAATTGAGGGGAATAAAGTGGTCTACACCTCGATAAACACTGTTGTCGAGCAAGATGACGCCACACATTGTCCCGTGGAATTTTTTTTTTTTTTTTTCTCTTTTGTCAGCAAGTGGACTTCCAGCGCATACCATCAAACTGAAGGTCGGTGTTCCGATTATGCTTCTTCGGAACCTATCTCCTCCGAAGTTGTGTAACGGGACCCGCCTTAAAGTCATCTCGCTCCACAGCCACACCATTTAGGCGGAAATTCTTACGGGTTGCGTCGGCGAGGCAGTATTTATACCACGCATTCAATAAGTCGCAGGGGCAGATACTGAGGGCAGCGGGTGTCGACCTCAGGACGAGTTGCTTCTCACAAGGGCAACTGTACGTCGCTTGCTCCCGCGTCACCAGTCCTGACTCTCTTTACATTTTGGCTCCTGGCAGCATAACTACCAACGTAGTTTATAGAGAACTTTGTACGTATTTTTACTCTTTTGTGTCCTGGAATGTATTCCTGCATTATTTTCTCTATTTCCTTCAGTCACATCTTATGACTGAACTCAGCAGAATTGCCATATAACTCTCTTTACTTGCTTTGCTTGCAAAAAAAACTTATATTTTAATGCTATTTTAAAAGTTGTGTACTTATAATGCTATAGCGACACTGGCATCTTAGGTATTTTTGGTGCTGTAGAGCCTTTACGCCGACGACGTCGCGGGCAGCAGCTAGTGATATATAAAGTAGGTATGTATTGTCGTCTCCACCTTTTATATTATATTTTATATGAATACTTAAACATTTAAAATTAAAATTGAACAAAAACAATAATGCATGCGACCACACGTGTAATTTTTGTGAAAATAATGTCTTTGGGAAGACAGGGAACCTAAACTTGTCCATGTATTTAATTTAATTATATTAATATAATTAATTGGCAGATTTTCACGTCACTAAAGTAAACAAAAAGTATTTGATTAAAACAAGGATTAAACGGATCCTGAAAACAATGTTCAAGTGTTCAGAAACTCTAAAGTATTTTTTTTTATGTTCGAACACGAATCCAAAGCGGATTGCTTTCGTATTTAAGAACTTGAATCAAGGAGGAATGGATCTCATTAATTACGTTACGAGTACAAAGCATTGTCAAAGTTAACTCTTGTAATTAAATCATCGGCAATTTAACGCCAGTATCGAGGGAGGTCCTACCGAAAATATAAAGGGATTTATGTTTAAATTGCAGAAACACACCAAGCTTAAAATAAAATGACTAAATGCTGTTGCTTAGGTAACATTATAATTTTAATTTCTAAATATTCATTGAAATTGCTCGTGCCTAAGCAATAACAGCGTTATAGGTCAGTCGATCGACCGACCCGTTAGGCTACCGTACCGGAAAGCACGTTAAGCTGCTGGTCCCAGCATTCGAGGATCTTTGACAGTCGTTTCGGGTTGTCGGAAGCCCGAAAGTCTGACTACCAGTCTTACCAAGGGGTACCGTGTTACCCAGTAACTGGGTTATGGAGTTCAGAAAGTGGTCGCTCTACGAAATATACTTGTAGGTAGCCGTAGCCGTAGCCCGTAGCTGCATGCGGTTAGACTGGAAGCCGACCTCAAAAATTGTTGGGAAAAGGCTAGGCAAATCATATTAATATAAATCACTGCTTCTAAATAGGCGGTTTACACTCTTGAATACAAAATAGGCTACAAAGGTAGCCACATAATTCGAACATCGTGCTTCCAGAAAAAAAAGTAGCGGCGCAAAAAACATCGTTAGAGGTTTTAAGGTTTTTATTTCACGCCACATTTTTAAAAACCTCTGACGTTGTGAAACATAATAATAATTCCGATCCAGCCTGTCCCGTGCTGCCCTCCCCCAGCGATGCTCTAAGCCGAGGTCCGTACCCCACAGGGGGTGCCGTTAGCGAGTAGTCGCTTAGTTTTTAAGTTTTTTAAGCCCTAGCTGGAGGCCTCAATTTATGAGGCATCCACAAGCAAGCCCGGTTATGTAGACAACCTTATAGGTTGAACTACGAGATGCCATTTCAAAAAAAAAAAGAAACATAACAGACTGGTGTCACGTGCACAGTAAGTATCTCATTACCATTTTTTTTTATTTCTCGTGAACATAATATTAGTAACCGATAGGGAAATATTTTTTTTATGTTATCTCGAGAATGTTGCTTCGATGTTGCAGTAGGTACAAATATTTCATCATATAGAATGAAATTGAATAGGTACGCCAAGTTAAAATATCTAATTCAATGTGTTATAATAGTTATTTATGCAACTGTTGTACCTATAATAAGGGGTATTGAGTACCTATCACATGATCGAACAAAAATGGTTGGATACGACGTGAAAGACAACGACGATGTAGTGAAACGCCTATGCATGACAATGTTCTTTTTTTTGAAATTCATAAAGATACCACAAATCCAGTAATGAGAATGTGGCTGTTCGATGAGTAAGAAAGGGATCAAAAAGCAAAGGAGTTGCTTAAGGTAAATGCTTCACGTAGCCCGCGAAATTCAAATATTGTTATGTTTTTTGCATTTTGCAACTTAGTATTAGGTTGTATGTTGATCAAAATTTTATTCGCGGCCGTAACAAGTATGTTTTTACAGAATTATAATCATTATAGTCATCAATACAACTCTATAAGACCAGGTAATCCTAACTACGACAATTCCATGATGTTAGGATTACCTACTAACGTGTCAATAGATATAACTATCTATCTGTAAAGCTATTCAGGACAGAATTCCACACGTGAAACTAAATCCAATTTAGTTTTCAACTATTGAATATCGACGTTGCCATAGGCACACCGCACACCACTGTAGGTGTCAATTTGCATGCAAAAAAATCATACGAATCGTGTGATATAATAGTCTTAAAAATCTAGTTTTTTAGGCACTTAACGCAAAAACTAAATAGAGCCGGGATTTGTACTATGTTGGGGATTTTTATTTCATCAACTCGAACGGATTTATTTAATACTAGGGTTCCATTAAAAATAGCAGTGACTCTGACACATATAAATGCATTTGGATTTTAAAATGCTATATACTGTTTTTAGCCTATGACAGTCTAGTGCTGGAGGGGCTTATGGCTAAGTACTAACAGCCACACGGGTCGATCGATCAGGTTAAGCTACGCTTGCTACGGTTTTTCCATGAATGGGTGACCATCTTCACATATCAAGACCCCGAAAGCACGATAAGCCGTTGGTCCCGGCTTTCATTCATGGGTCTTTGACAGTCGTTATGGGTCGTCAGTAGTCCGGAAATCTGACAACCAGTCTTACCAAGGGGTATCGTATTACCCCGTAACAGAATTGTGGAGGTCACATAGGCAGTCGCTCCTTATAAAATACTGGTATTCAGCAGCATCCGGTTTGACTGATAGCCGACCCGAACATAGTTGGGAAAAGGCTAGGCAGATGATGAGCAGTCTAGTGCTGGACGTAGGCTTGTCGAATTGTCCGCTATTAAATCTAATCCAATCAAAATACTTGTCATCATCATTATTGCCAGTCTAGTTCCACTCACTTCACTCACTGTTCGAACATTCGAAGCATTGGATTACCAATATCCCTCAAAATGGTCGCCCACTCGGTCGTCGGTCGGTAGAATAGTTGTCAAAGGCATTAAAAAATCCTATTCCAACATACAAATCGTAGGATTCTATAGTTGTAAGCTACGAATAATAAAAAGTCAGGAAGCGTAACTATGAAAAAAATCAACGAGAAATTCAGCTCCAAACTTCACTACATTGACAAAATACCTCGAGTATTCGAACGAAAGAACACACATGCAAATAAGCCGATCAGCTGAGCTCGCGTAAAGCGTTGTATTCCGGCAAGCGCCGTGATTGGTTCTGGTGCGCGGTGGCCTTTTCGGCAACGCCCACCGCGGTAAACATTTGTGTGGTGCCATTTTTGAGCTTGCTGGCATTTCTTGACTTTTATTATTCGTCGGTTGTAAGTAAACAAAGATTTATTTTTGGGTTATCCAAGATCCCTCTTGGATCACTAATGCATATCCCATGTAACTGTCAAGATGATTAGCTGCCATACTTCTCGTATGGCAGCTAATGGGAATGATAGTTTCCGCCTATATTTTTAGACCCTGTCATAAGTACCACAGACAACAGACAACCAGTCTTACCAAGGGGTATAGTATTACCCAGGAACTAGGTTGTGGAGGACATATAGGCAGTCGCTCCATTTAAAATACTGGTATTCAAGCTTCATCCTGTTAGACTGGAAGCACACCCCAACATAGTTGGGAAAAGGCTAGGCAAATGATGATGATTGTTGCTTATAATAACGAAAAAAATATACCAACAGGAGTTTTCTGCCTACATGAACAAAAATACATATAGAATAACTAGCTGCGCACCGCGGTTTCACCCACATAAGTTTCGATCCTGTGAGAATATCGAGATAAAAAGTATCCTATGTGTTAATGCTGGTTATAAACTATCTATGTGGGCTGTTTAGTATTTTTAGTCGATTCTATGTTACTTATTTATTTTTTTCTCATTTATTTTTAAAAAAATATTTAACCAGTAGTTTAAAGATAGACAAGGGAAAGGGGGGTGAAAAAAAACAAGAGAAGGGAGACGAAAAAAGGTGACAGGTGTGCTATAATAAAAAGCTGATAAAAATATATTTCAAGGTGTTTATTTCTGCCAATATACTCCAATTCTTCCATCCTACAACTTTGGGGGCTCGTCCGGGATAGGGGTCTGACAGACAAAAAAAAGACGACGAAAAAAGATTGACGATCAAGAAAAAAAAGAAAGACGGGTCAACACGTGTTTGTGTTGACTATCGAAAGATTAACGCAAAGATGGTTAAAGATGAATTTCCTTTACCAATTATAGATGATCACATGGATAGGCTTTCAGGTTGTAAGATATTTAGTAAGTTGGATCTCAAGGATGCATTTTTTCATTTAAAGGTGTGGGAAAACAGTAAAAAATATACCTCATTTGTGACACAAACGGGGCAGTATGAGTTTAATAGGGCACCATTTGGTCTTTCTATTTGCCCAAACTATTTTACTCGCTTTATAACTATTGTTTTCAGAGATATAATTGCCAAGGGTTATTTATTAATTTTCATTGATGATATCATGTTAATGGCTGAGACTTATCAAGAGGCACTTGACAGACTTAGAGAAGTGTTGAAAGTGGCTGCTGTACATGGACTCCAAATCAATTGGAAGAAATGTAATTTACTAACGTCTAGGGTCGAGTACCTTGGTCACATAATTGAAAATGGAACAATAAGGCCCTCAAGTGAGAAGGTGGAAGCAGTCATGAAGTTTCCAGAGCCACGAACTATTAAACAACCCTAAAGCTTTATAGGTTTGACTTCTTATTTTAGAAAATTTATTGAAGGTTATTCATGGATTGCAAGACCGCTGACAGATTTGTTAAAGAAGACCAGTATTTATCATTTTGGTGAGGAGCAGCAAGTTGCTTTCAATCAGTTGAAAAAGAAGTTGACACAGGGTCCAGTACTTAAAATTTTTAATCCATCTTTGAAGACAGAACTGCACACTGATGCCTCCCAACAAGCATATGCAGCAGTGCTCATGCAACAAGATCCAAACGACAGTTGTTTACATCCAGTTTACTACATGAGCAAGAAAACTACAGACGCAGAGAAAAAATACACCAGCTACGAGTTGGAGGCCTTAGCTGTGATAGAAGGTGTGAAAAAATTCAGAAAATATCTATGTGGAATCCCGTTCAAGATTGTTACAGATTGTTCAGCATTTGAGATGACCTTAAAAAAGAAAGATTTAACAACCAGGGTGGCAAGGTGGGTTCTCTTATTACAGGATTATGATTATACAGTTGAACATCGATCTGGAAGTATGATGAGACATGTGGACGCTCTGAGTCGTAGCGCCTATGTAAATATTGTTACAAGAGGAATCCATGACCAATTAAGAAAGGCTCAACAGTGTGATGAAGGAGCAAACGCTATATTAGAGATTGTGAAACAGAAGCCATATATGGATTATTATGAACATAATGGACTATTGTATAAAGGTGAAGAAGGCAAAATAGTAGTGCCAAAGAGAATGGAAATGCAAATAATTAAAAAAGTACATGAAAATGGTCATTTTGGTAAAAAGAAAATGATAGAGCTTATTGAAAAGGATTATTATATTAAAGATGTCACAAGGAAAATAGAAGAAGTAATTGTCAGCTGTATACCATGTTTACTAGCACTGAAAAAAGAAGAAAAACAGGAAGGATTTTTAAACAGTATTGAAAAGGAAAGTATACCTCTTAGTACTCTGCATTGCGATCACATTGGTCCTCTATCAGAAACTAAGAAACAATATAATTATATTTTGACAATTGTAGATGCTTTTACTAAGTTTGTGTGGTTGTTCCCGACCAAAACTACAAATTCTACAGAGCTAATTAACAAACTAAGGATTCATCAACAAGCATTTGGGAACCCAAGTAGAATGATAACAGATAAAGGAGCTGCATTCACTAGCAATGATTTTTCAGAATATTGTCAGGCTGAAGGCATACAACACGTTACAGTTACCACAGGTGTTCCCCGTGGTAATGGACAGGTGGAGAGAGTACACAGAGTATTAATTTCCATACTTACCAAGCTATGTCTAGGAGATGAGAAGCAATGGTACCGTCATATAAGCCAAGTGCAAAGATCATTAAATAGTACCTTTCAGCGAAGCATAGGTACGACTCCTTTTGAGTTATTGATTGGTACTAAAATGAAACTTAAGGAAAATATGGAAATAATTAATATGTTACAGGAAGAGGAACGAGAAGAGTATGTACAGGAAAGAGAAAAGCTGAGAGAACATGCTAAAATACAGATTCTGAAAATACAAGAAGAAAATAGAAAGAATTTTAACAAAAAAAGGAAGTGTAAAGTATGTTGTTGGAGATTTTGTAGCGATTAGACGAACACAATTCGAAAAGACTTTGAAGATAAAAGCAAAGTATTTGGGACCTTACAAGGTGGTGAAGGTACTTGGGAAAGATCGATATGAGGTGGAAAAAGCTGAAGTTACTGCTGAGGGCCCTATAAGAACATCAACTGCAGCCGACTACATGAAAAGATGGCCAGGGGTAAGCTATTAAGTCTGTTGTTTGTTTTATAGATGTTCCTCAACATTTCAAGCTTAGGTTTTGTTTATTTTGAATAATAGTTGATAAAGTGTGAGATAAGGCATTGGATCTCTGGTGTTTCATGATATTTAATTTTCTAAGATGTTTGTATAAACTGGTAAATTTCTAAGGTTATTATGTTACTAGCAAATATTTAAGTTGTGGTTTTAAAATAAGTAGGCAGGCAGTGAAGTAAGTTCATAGTCTGAGGTCAGACTATGGCAGGAAGGCCGAGTTGTGGGCTGTTTAGTATTTTTAGTCGATTCTATGTTACTTTTTTTTTTTTCTCATTTATTTTTAAAAAAGTATTTAACCAGTAGTTTAAAGATAGACAAGGGAAAGGGGGGTGAAAAAAAACAAGAGAAGGGAGACGAAAAAAGGTGACAGGTGTGCTATAATAAAAAGCTGATAAAAATATATTTCAAGGTGTTTATTTCTGCCAATATACTCCAATTCTTCCATCCTACATCTATAGGCCAAATTTCATCCAAATCCGTTAAGTAGGTTTTGCGTGAAAGATTAACAAACATCCATCCATCTATCCATCCTCACAAACTTTCGCGTTTATATAATACTAGCTTCCGCCCGCGGCTTCGCCCGCGCGGTGTGTTGATAAAAAGTAGCCTATATCCTTCCACAGACTTCAGATCATCCACATCACAAACGGCTCAGTAGATTAACTGTGAAACATACATTCACACAGAAAGGCCCAGAAAGAGATGGCAAGATGGGCTGGACTCCTTCTTAAAGGATTTGCCCACAATCGCAGTAGACCGGGAAAAGTGGAAAGAGGGAAGGGAGGCCTTTGAGTTTAGTAGGATATTAGTAGGATTAGTAGGAAGTACGAATAATCAGCATTGCCATCCAACGTGGTAATGCTACCAGCCTTTTGGACACTTATCTCATTGACAGCGATGCGGACGAATTTTTTGATGCCCAATGAGCTCCTCCCTTTTTAACCCCCGACAAAAACAGAGGGGTGTTATAAGTTTGACGTGTGTATCTTTCTTTAATTTTTTATTATACATTTATATATAATACGTATTTATATATTAGTGTTAGTTGTTGTGTTGTCTTTGTAAATAAATGAAAAAATAATACAAAATAAAGAAATAATTGGCAGGATGCACCTTATAAAAGCTCAATCGAGCGCACTACACGTTTGCGAATAAAATTATTTAATTGAAAGCCCCGCCACTCCTCGACAAAGCACGTTGTCGATTGAAAAAATACTTTATCTGCATCGTTAAAAATATGGAATGCAATAAATCATACGATATTTAATTAATCGGACACTTATAATGTTAACTCGCAACCCTCACGGATGCATTAAGACGCACGGTGCGTAATAAAACCAACTTATAGCGCTATTGTGGAACTTTTGGCATACAGATCACGGCTCATCGAGTTTTATTCGAGAGGGGTACTAACCAACGCTCATAAATTCACGACGATGACGGATTAAATGGGCCATGTACGCATTTTAAAATCACTTTGTAAGAGATAGCACGATGGACTTTCCATTCATTCTAATCATGAACAGTTCTATTTGTCAATTCAATTATTGGCGGCTCAGTACAGCCACTTGCTCCAATTACCAACAAAAAAATGCTAATCAATTGGCTCTAATGTTGTAATAAATAACAGCAATTTAGAGCTCTGTTTCACAAAAATAATTCAGCTCCTGCTAGTTAAAACGAAAAAAAGACATTAAAAGAAAATAACAAAGCCTGCGACTTCCATTGGAAAACATGTTTAAAAAGCTAGCAACATTTTCTTTTACAAAAATTGGTGTACGATAAACAAGCATTTTGCGAAGAGCGTAGTTCTTAGGGATGCAGCCATATAAAGGGGAAGGCGGGGTAACACGATAACGCCCCGTAGACAATAGAGGAGAGTGTACGCCGACTTTAGCATGTCACGTTCAAACGAGGCCCTCACTACGAGCAGACATTTTTAGAAATTCAAGTGCGCTTCACGCTTAGCAGACCTACCTATTAGTTCGTTAACATTCCTTTTCAACAAGTCAATTTATTTTCCTGAAGCACCAAGAGGTTAGACCCACTATTTCGTTTTTTTTTTTCAAACTGCGTTGGTCACAAATTGTTTTTGACATCAACTGGCCCTTCTCAACTTGACTCTTCTCAAACAATTATATTTATCGTTACACACAAGGTACCGTAAAAATAAATATCCTTGAATAATATTTACCTAGATTATGTAGCTTATCAACAGCAACATACGTGCTCAAAATAATTATACTGCCTGGAATTTGTGAAATGTAGCTAGGTACCTTGAATCGATCATTGCCATTTTTACAGTTTGAAATTACAAAACATCTTGTGTAAATTCTTTTCAAAATGTATATTTTAAAGTGTTGAATTTTTAAAACGTATTCCTTTGGATCCATATACAAACAAGAACAATGATACTGTTCAGGAATTCTGTAGAACTGTAAGCAATTTGGTGTGTGGGCTCAGTGCTCTGAATATAAAGGAGCCTATCTTTCAAGCAGTTGCCTGCATCAGTGCCGCGCGCACGAGATGTTCCCGAGGCAACCGAACTTTATTGGATTCATTCGTTTGTCGTTTACTCACATTTTTGATAACGTTTAGATGAAATTTACTGTAAGTTGCGGCACATTACTTTTGATTGCAATCTTTATAGGATTGGTTTCCATGTTTTTTTTTATGGAAAATTCATGCAGGAGCGTTGTTTTTTTTTTTCTCCAAGACATTTAGATTAGGTTTGTTACAAACTACAACACAGCAGAGCCTTTAATGCATAAAATGATTATCATCGTAGGTACAATTTCGTTATGGAACTTTTTAATTATTTTGGACAGCAGATGCGAAAGTTATAATTTAAACAGTACAATTTCAAATGGTGTTTGTATGAGGTTCGTTTCGCCAAGTCGTTATACTTGATCCGATTAAAACCACCTGCTTATTTCAAATTTAGTCCACTGCACCGTGTATTTTCATCATAATTTTGATAAAGTAAAGAATAATATTATAATGAAAAACTTTCTCTATAAATCTTTGAGGAATATTGTGAAAGTTTTTCCTTCGTGTTATAACGGGCATTCAATTATCGGGGCATCACAGATGAAGGGTCAATTTTACCTCGTTGAAAGCAGCTAATTTCAAACAACCTCTTTGCTTTTTGATCAAAGTCTGTGAGCGATTGTCGTTTGAAAAGTTCAGCATAAATGCTTTTTTACAAGGTTTATTTTCCTTTCTTTCTTTGGACACGATCATAACAGTGAGTTCAACAAACTTCGACCAGCTGGTCGAAGTTTGTTTTTTTTTTATTTTTCTGCCTTTCTTCGAGTTCAGTCGATTTGATTGTTACATTAGTTGGTAAGTTAGCGATGAATTGATCTAGTTTATTTCCGGATTACAATGAAATGTTTTTATTGAGAACAGTTATATAATTATTATTTTCAAAGTGAGTCTGAGAGAGCAATAGGTCGATGACATTAAGATAATCTTGGGTCACTGTAATAATTTGGATGCACTGACGAGTCTACCGATCCTAGAATATTGAGGGACAAAACTTACGATAAAGGTAAAGACTTTTTTGTTTCTGAATGGGCCCGCCCTTGACCTCGATCACGGTTGATGGGAAGCGATGGATGAGGTCTATGATGGAATGAGCATGCCCACAAGATGCCTAAGGCACTGGAACTCCCACGCATCGACGAAACACAGCAGGCTGCGTGACGCCGGACTCCGGTGGGAGGGTGGTCACAAACCAGGCGGGCGTTAGCCCTACCATCGCAAGGGAAGAATTTTTCAGTCAACTATGGTGTTGAGTGTGACTGTCCAGGATGCGCCGAACGCTAGGTTCAGTTGAGTTAACTGGCGGAACAAACTGCGCTACACGAGGAGGCTTCTGCATGCATCCCAAAAATTATTATCCCATTAAAATCATCGAACTGTAATCAAATTAATCGTTTATTTGTTTGAATCTCTGAAGTACTGATGCAATTACAAAAAAAATGTTTCACTGATAGAAAGCTGCATTATTGCCATTGGATAGTTATGTTTATTCTACGTGGACAAAGTCGAGGGCAGAAGCTAGTAAACATATACTCGAATAGAAATAAATAGATGTGATAGGTACCTATATAAAGATCCATAAACGTTGCTCACAGTAAAGCGACTTTTTAACCATACATTTTTGACGTTTAAACGTCGCTTAACTTTAATCATAAACCGCATAGTGTTTAGCAGTGTCTACAAAATAAATACATGCTGAATATTTATATGAGTGATTTCTGTAACATTTTTTCGTTAAAATCAAATGGACACAGAATATACCACATTACAGATCTCAAAAATGTAATAATACACTAGTATAAGTTTAATAATTTTATATAGTTTTAACTTTAAGTGCCACTTCCATTTAAATTATCTAAGTTAGATATCCCATACTGTTTGCTTGTTTTTATTGCTTGATGTGGTCTCCTATAATTGAGGGAGCACATAGATTTTTGTTCTTGTACATTATATTATAGCATCTAAGGTATTCTTTGTGTGAGATCCTAATAAAAAAAATAAAAATGTACTTTTTTCAGGAGAGCAGTTAAAATAAAACAAGAAATTGAATTGTTATTATATTTTACTAGCTGCGCCCCGCGGTTTCACCCGCGTAAGTTTCGATCCTGTGGGAATATCGGGATAAAAAGTATCCTATGTGTTATTCTGCTGTATAAGCTATATTACTGTAAAGTTTCATCAAAATCCGTTCAGTAGTTTTTGCGTGAAAGAGTAACAAACATCCATCCATCCATCCTCACAAACTTTCGCATTTATAATATTACTAGCTGCGCCCCGCGGTTTCACCCGCGTAAGTTTCGATCCCGCGGGAATATCGGGATAAAAAGTATCCTATGTGTTATTCTGATGTATAAGCTATATTACTGTACAGTTTCATCAAAATCCGTTTAGTAGTTTTTGCGTGAAAGAGTAACAAACATCCATCCTCACAAACTTTCGCATTTATAATATTAGTAGGAAGTAGGATAGTAGGAAGTAGGATAGTAGGATTTTAATCATGAGAACCCTTTGAAAATTTCTTAAATCAACATAATTATGAGTTTTATTCACATGATGTAATAGATTAGTTTGTGTTGAATGGTAACATTATCAAAGCAAATACACATTTTGTGATGTGCCACTATCAAATTAAAGCAGTGGATTATTTCCGCACCAAAACTTAGAGAGATAGATGTCTATATAAAAGCGCATAAATCTGTATAAGAGCTAACACTTGAGAGTCACCCGCATCACTGTCAGGAGCTCCGACCCCACCATTATTTGCATCAACCTACAAACCTATCCCACTACCCACATTCCCGAACTTCCCGAATTAAAATGAAATGGCCGCGATTAAGTTCTTGAAGTGATCACAACAGTAAATGTTGAAAACAAGATTATTTTGTTTTCTTATGTTTGGTTTGACATTGAATACACAATAAAAATATAGATACACCACACAATCCACATCAATTAGCTAGTAGTTATACAGGTCATGGATATTTCCAAAATGAATATAGAAGTATTGCCGCGGCTGGTCCGTGGACGGGTGACCATCTTTATATACCAAGACCCCTCGGTGCCTCGGAAAGCACGTTAAGCCGGTGGTCCCTACTGTCATTCGTGTATCTTTGACAGTCGTTACGGGTCATCAGAAGCCCGAAAGTCTGACAACCAGTCTTGCCAAGGGTTTTCGTATTACCCAGTAGCTGGATTGTGAAGGTCAGATAGGCAGTCGCTCCATCTAAAATACTGGTACTCAGCTGCATCCGATTGGAAGTCGACCCCAACATAGTTGGGAAAAAGCTAGGTAGATGATGACGTACGTACTGAGTTATCTCCTTCATTTAAAAACGTTGCTCAAAGTTAATAATGATTATCGACAGTTTAACTATACGGTTTTGATGTTTAATCGTCTCTTAACGCAACTTTTACAAATAAACCCCTTTTAAAAACCGTACAACTTTTACCTCTGCTTATCCTCCAGTTGGTATAACAAACATAATATCGGTACTAATAATTAATTTAGCTGTAGGAACATCAAATTGTAATTTCCTCTCAACAGTAGCCATTAAAAGCAATAATTAGTATTACATAATTAAGTTCAACGCGGCTCTGTCTTAATTCAAAGTAAGTTCAGTACTTCTAAAGTTAAAATTTACTACGTAATACGTTTTACCATTTGTGTTTAATTTAGTAATTCCTGAAAACCACGAAGCATTCTCCAAAGAGAACCACGCGATCTAAACATGTTTAGCCTTAACTTCAAGTAAGTAAAGTAATCTAAAATGTATTAGTTTCAGCGTCCGGTAATTTGTGAACTGAAATGATAAAATAACACAAAGTTACAGTCGACTCCGGTTTCTATTAGATATTGTAACGACCCTTTTCGGAAAATGCCCTGACTCTATACATATATTATTAAGTCCAGCTAGACAACTTTAATAACCCATTTTATCTAAACCTAATATCACAAAGAGGTAAAATTTGTGAGTATGTAGTAAATAATCTTCGGAACTGCTGATACGATTCCAAAAATAATTTCATTAATGGAACAGCCGATCGATTCTGTAAAAATCTCATTGTGAAAAGTTAGGTGAAGTGAGCTTAGAGTGAGCTGTCAAGAGTATCAATCCCTAGCATCAGGATGACACTGACAGCTCACTCCACGCTCACTTCACCTAAGTTTTCACGGTGAGATCGTTACTGTGGCGAGTGTTATAGGATACATTTAAAGTGAAAACAAGAAATTTCAAATCACAGCGTTATCTGCAAGCTAAAACTAAAAAATGGCTATAGGTATAAGCAGTACCGAATACATCCATCACTAACTAAAAGGACTGGCCATTCCATACAAGGTGTATGAGACAGGTGTGGTTAAATTTAAGGGTGTGGTTACAGACCATCAAACTGAACAACTTTCTCCATGGATTCAAACGAAAGATGACCAAAGATGTTGGTCCCATGGAGAAGCTAGTTCAGTTTAATGGTCTGCACCACACTCTTAAATTTTAGCACATCTTTCTGATACATCCTGTATAGAAACCGTACATGTACCGACCGGTAGCCACCCCAGACGAGGGTCTGGAACGGTAGTTAAATATTTTAATTGCGGTAATTATTTGCGAAGTGAAATATAACAGCTGGCGAGCGATCATGCCGATATTAAACACGGAACGATCGACTTAATGGTAACTAATAGTGGTAGAGTATCAGTACCGTTATTGGTATCGTTCTCCAAGGTGGGGAAGTTTGTCTTTCAAACAGAATATTTAATATTAAAAGGCTGAACGGACAGTTTTATTCACGAACAGTTTTTTTTTATTTCAAACGGCTCTGGACTCTTGCTCCACGTCCGCCGTACTCGTAGTTGGACTGGAAATAACTGAAAAACTTTGTACAGATGTTAGCGCATTAAGCTGCTACAACTGTCAAATTTCTATAATAGATTTTTAATTTTATGTCTAAGGCTTTACCCAAAACTGTAAAATTTTCCCAATCAATTTTGAAAGTTGATTGGGAAAATTTTACAGTTTCGGGTAGCTTGATGTGCTGGCGTCTGTACATCGGTCACCTGATTAGTGCCAGTTTTTATAATTGATTTCGCGAGACTCGCTAACAAGTGAAAATGGACGAAAAACTAAATTAGTTGAATGTAGTACCTTTTAATTTAAAATAAAGGTGAAAGTTTCGTTTTACCCAAGAGGGGCTAAGTAATAAAAGCCGCACGGGTCGATCTACCAGGTTAAGCTACGCTTGCCGCGGTTGGTCCGTGGATGGGTGACCACGAAAACCCCTCCATGCATCAGAAAGCCTGTTAACCCGTTGGTCCCGACTGTCATTCGTGGATCTTTCAGAAGACCGAAAGTCAGCAGCAAGCAGTCTTACAAAGCAGTCAATCAAGCAGTCTTACAAAGGGGTATCGTATTACGCTGTAACTGGGTTGTGGAGGTCAGATAGGCAGTTGCTTCAACAACAACTGCAACGGTGAGGCTGGAAGCCGACCCCAAGATTGGAAAAGGATAGGCAAATAATGATATTTTGCTATATCCGTGAAAACAGACAGATTGCGTACATACATTATGCACGCAATCTTTCGTTTACGAAAGTCTTTATCATCGCAAAGCTTGTTTACCTAATAACTGCACATCTACACCATCAAAGAGGTAAATCTTATCATCGAAAACAAGACCTATAAGTAGATAATATTTATTCAATTCATTTACCATTATCAGTGGCCTTGAATCATAACTACGTTACCCACTTCCCAAAGAAGCAACAGGCAACAACAGCTCACGAATAATAAAAAAAAAACTGAAGCCGACCTTCGCAAAAATACGTTAAAAATCGTTTAGACATTAGGAACACCTGTCAGGTAGGTGTCAGTGTGTCGTGTTTGGAATACGAAAAACGCTGGGCGCGTCTCGTGGCCCGCATAATACGCGCTACGACACTACGCGGTACGCACATATTGAATTCCCTATCAATTGATACTCCGTCACCTAGAACGCAGGAAGCAGTGACAGGATGTGTCCACAGATATTGTCACGCCGTGCTTGTATTTTACTATAAGATAGATCGTAAAAAACGTGGAATTTCGAGGAACTCAACGTTTTTTACAGTGCTACCCAATCTTGGTATTTTGAATCATTCCATTTTGCCTCACCGAGCCGCCCCACTGGTAGGGCAAAGTGCATTTTAAACTAATGTTAACAATAAAGAATTATTCAATAATTCATTTAGCATCGAATAAAATAAGTCAAAATCAAGATATATGTATGTTTCTAAGTCCGCCATAACAATTACCTTACATCATTTTAATTAACTCTGAAGGACACTAAATGTCCATGGGTGTAATAACAACTAAACTTCTATTGCGCCTCAATTAGTGTCCTTCAACCTATCGATTAAGTATACCAATTTTACTAACTTAAGTATAGGTACAGACGCCCGCACATCAAGCTACCCGAAACTGTAAAATTTTCCCAATCAACCTTAAACCTAATGCTTTAGCGATAAAGTTGAAATTCTATTAAAGAAATTTGACATATTGTAGTAGCTTGATGTGCTGCGTCTGTACAAAGAATACAAACAAAAAATAATCTCTTTTATTACATTTATGTATCTCCAACTTCGCCAAAAGGAAAAGTAGGGAAAACGTTATCCACGCGAATCGTTCTAACAACCTATTTATTAAACCAAATGGCTGTAATGAAAGCCCAAAAGAAAAGCAATATTGTTCATTGTCCAATAAAAAAAGTTAACGTGGATAGAAAAGAAAATCCATTTTCATAAAATCACACGAGCGTTGAATCGGGAACAAGGTGACATTACCGTGTCTTATCGTTATAAGTAACTTGTAATAGGAACGTTTTTACGACTTGACAAGTCATTAAGATTTCTTTTATTATATTTATGTATGTTAGTTTAATATTAACGTATAATACACATGTCCTACACCTCACGGAATATATTCTCTAAATGATGTTGAAAACCGCATCAAAATCCTTTTGAAAAAAGATTTTATTTTATGATGTACCTACCTATATAGATTTTACATCGACGCCATACGAGTATTGTAATTTCCAACACTTCACTTACCTTCCAATTAAGTCGGTCGCACTCACACCTTAAAAACAAAAGCGTTTGAGAAACCGCTCCTTGATTTTTTTATCGAAAGATTCTGAAATTAATTCACTTGTTTTAATAAATCTGGTTTTATTTTTGGATTGTATTCGGATTCGAGAATTATGAAAAACAAAAGGGAATACTTCTATTACTATACGTAGAAACTGGTCTTTAGCTTTTCTTTCTTCAACACAATGTAGATTGTTTTATGAATAAACTATCTTCTATCCGCAACTTCGTCCGAGTGAAATTTCACCCACCCCCATTCACCATCTTAAAGATGGAATTTTGAAACACCCTTTTTAGTGGATACCTACTCTTCACAAAGCACACACCCTCCAAATTTCATGTCTCTAGGACCAGCGGTTTAGGCTGTGCCTTGATATATCAATCAGTCGGTCAGGACTTTGAATTTTTATACAATATAGATGAAATGAAAAAAAAAAATAGTAGAAAGCCCCCAACTACCTCATATTACTCCTTATAACATCAGCTATCTGTCAGTGAAAGTCCCGTCAAAATCGTTCCAGCCGGTTTGGAGATTAGCCGGAACAAACAGACAGACGGACAAAAACTTAAAAAATTGTTTTATTGTTTTAAGTATCGTATATACTTACTTTCAAATGCGTTTTGATTATTATGATTAACCGCTAAATCATAGTTTTGGACATAAGAAGTTGGAAGTCTCAAAACTATACAATTTGTGCGTGGCTGGCCATAACTGCGCGGCGGGGTAATTGCGTAACACACTATCAGTAACAAAAGGTTTCATGTTGACAGTTCAATAACATTCATTGCGTTATTTACGTTGTTGAGCAGACACAGTTTTCGTACATATGAAGCAATGAATTAACAATATCCTTCAAAATGATTCAGATTGAGATTAAAGAAAGAAAGAAAAGAAAGAAAAAGTATTTATTGCGACTCGTACAGGAGGATCACAAACTAAATTAAACACAGTCTAAATTAAAATACTAAAATAAAAACTAAAAAAATTAAAAAAGTAACAAAAAGAAAAATGAAACAAAAAGTCCTATACGAGGCCAATAGGCTCCTATCTCAGCATGATGCTGCGATATTTAAAAATAAATATCGCAGCGCTGGTATTCTGATAGGGCCCGCTGTGGTGTCACGGGCAGTTACGGAAATAAAAAAATAATAAAAGAAATAAAAAAATAAATAAATAACATAGATTACGTAAAATATTAAAAATATATCCGCGCTAGACGTAACCTCATTACTTGTCAATGCCTTGAGTGTCATAAAGATGTCATAGACTATAGACACTCTGTGGCATTACTGTGACAAGCAAAGGGTCGCAGGCGCCGACCTTTTGGTGAAAATTAATAAATTATCACATTACGGCTGCTTATTGGAACAGTATTACAGTGGATAAACATTATAAGTGTGACTAGGTAGTCAATTATCAACATGGATGGAATGAAGAAATAAACTAATGATGACTTTGACAAGAAACAAGTGTCGAACAACGAAACAAAACATGGAGTAGGCCAGCATTAACAATCAAATTAATAACAACAAAAAAAGTAAAAGTGTGGAATATGCAAAATTGATAGATTGATAGTGTGTTACGTAATTAGGGTACTGAGTTTTGTTTTTTTTTTTTTTTGTAGGATAAATATAAAACACAAGTCATACAAGCGACTAAATTACCTATCAAAATGCAAAATAAGACACAACAGCATCTGCAGAACAAAATGCCCAAGTCCATTCTCAAGAATTTAATATAGACCATAAAACATGTTCGCAATGCTTCCCAGTTTGGTACATAAGACTTATTAAAATACTTTAGATTTGCCGTCCCGGACTACGTAACTGGAGCCCTCTGAAACCTCCAATGCCGATCACGACCACAACAAACAACAATTTTTCATTAAAACATTTTTCGCCAATTGTGAAGCAGAGAAACAGATGCCATAAATTAAAAGTAAATGCATTTTTTGGTGATTTATTATCAGAGATAATATTTACCAATAAATCCATTCTTGTCATCCATTTTGGGATGAGGGCTACACGTAAATACAGCATTAAACGTATAGAGAGTATCTACTTAAATGAAACATACCTACTATTATATAATTTTGAATGGCTAATGGAAGAATACCTGACTAACAAATAAATGAACAGTTGCTATGTCCGAACTAATCCACCATAATTGTCTAAACGACCCATATGATAAAGTTTGTGGAAGGTAACATAATATTCATCGTGAGTTGTTACTACTGGTAACCTTCACAAAGGAAGCTCAAATGAAATTTAACTGTTCGTTGATTGACGAAGGGACCCGTTGTCCACAATAATTATCTCGGAGGAAGCGGGTAAGATGAGCGCTCGTCGCGTGCTCCCACCACTTTAAATGCATGCCTAGTACGCACGTAGGTACATAAGGACATCCGTAACATAGACAATACAAGAAGTTATGTAATATTTCATCATTCACTGCGGGTTGTCGGTTTACAGGCACGTACCTAAATAAGCGCCGCGCCGGTGCTCTAGAGACTCGGAAACTAGGGAAGATTCAGAAAATATAAGTTTTCATTTGTAGAATAGGCACATATATTTTTAATAAGTAGATGTTGTATACGTGGCCCCCAAAATATGCAAGAATTCATAGAATCGAAAATTATCCTCTAGCAGAACGGCTGGCGCTTACTAATTTGAAAACTGTGCCAAATTCTACCAATGCTTCGAAGCAAGTGGTCTGTATTTTAGCAACGGGTATTAAACCGCTTTCAATTTCAAACTTATAGAAGCCACTACTCAAAACAGAGCACAACCCTACGTTTGTATAGGACTTAACAAATGAAGAGGTTTGGTAACATAAGTACGTAAACGATCCAGACTACCTTGTATATACCCTGTTTCAATAGATGTTCTCTCCCCAACTCTATGAGGACTAATTGCTAAACGTTGCTATAGTTATTAATAAATCCAAGACCAGCCTTTGACAAAGTTAAACCACAATTGAAACGACATAAGACAACGGATGCAGCCATTTGAGACGTTAGATTAAATCATGAACAGTCCTTTATTAACATTACGTACGTGACCATTGATTAAATTAACGATCATAGCCTAAAAGCTAATTCAGTTAGGTATGTCGAAGACAAATTCTAAATGGGAATTCCGAAACAAATTCCCATTTAGAGTTTGTCTTCTTTGAGTAACGCGATTTAGACACTTAAAACTAAGTCTATATAACCAGAATGTGTACCATAACAGATATTTGCAAAGTTTTATGAGCTTTCCTACTCGAAATAGGAACGAGTTTAATGCATTCATTGGAGAGGTACTACGCATTATAAGCTTAATAAGTTTTGGTCCTTCGGGACTAATGTCGATGACGGGCTCAAATTAAAGTCCAGTTTGGAGGACTCTTTAGTTATTGAGCTTGTATATTTTGGTCCTTCTTCCACACTCCAACAAAATATGTAAATTCCTCTGTAACCCGGCTTCGACCGCGACTAAATAGTAGCTTTAATAAGAAGATTTGGTCCTAGCTTATCAGCCTCGAGCGCACCACCGCTACGTAAATAAAAGGAAAAATTACTGGGTCTTTTAAACTCTTCAAGCAAGATTGGTTCACTGAATTCGACTTGTTTTGTATTAGAATACCTAACATAGTTGAATAAGCTTTTGGAGATGACAATAAGTCAGTAAATTTATGTATCCGCACTTTATTCATATAGGTAATCCATTGGTCAAGTGTTCGCGACTAATGTGCGAACTGAGTTAAATTTTTAAGTCAGTTTTAGTTTAATTTATCGGTATAGTCTCAGCAGCAATCCTTGATACTTATCTTGGTTTATAAATGTGTTTGGTAAACAGAATTTCTATTAGATTCCATCTGCATCATCCAGTATGTCTAACACTCTGATTGCGTTAAACACATTTTTAAATAACAGTCTGAATTGCTAATGCATTGCTTCATATGTTCGGAAAAAAATTCTGCTCTGCAACGTAAAGAACGCAATGAATGGTGTTGTACTGTCAAAATGAAATCCATTGCTACTTTTAGTGTGTTACGCAAATTACCCCGCAGACTTCCTAAAATTACTGACTTTACTGAATGCTGGATTTACTTTATACTATGTTGGCAATTCTTTATTTACTTTACTCTTTTTCTTGTTTATTTTATCCACATTTGTTCCTAGTCTAGTTTCAAGAGGAGTTAAGATCAAGTAGAGTCACTTAGTGCAATTGCAGGTCTGTTTAGCTGACTAGGAAACGTAATGAGTAAGTAAACATATTAGATTAACTTCTTGCCCTCCCTCTAATTGAACCTTGCAGCTTTCAAACTTTATTGACACACTTAATGCACTTGTTCGTTGTGTATGGTCGATTGATGACTCATGCGTACATAAAACGGAAGCTATCTAGCCAGTAAGAAGTCGACATTATGCACGAAGTAGTGACAGGTTTATTCGTAGTACACACGACGATATAAGCTATACATTTCCAGTTTTAGCTGAACTTGCATTGTATAGGCTTTTTGTGCAATGAGAAGTCAGCTTATACTAGAAATGTATAGCTTGATGTCATCGTGCGTACAGTCAAGTCATAAATCTTCGTTAATTTTCAAATTCATTCCTTTATTAAGTCAGGACCCATACCTTTTAAAGCTACGGCACTGAGCAGACTATTGAATAGAAAACTCTATTTAATTACTTGATAACAAAGATCTAAACAGCATACCTACATCTTTGACCAATGTCGAGTTGGCAACCACATAAAACAGTTTAATTGTGGTGACTATTTTTGTATATATACACGTATTATATGAAAATATGAATATTTATATATACATATATATAAATAATAGATATGGTATATATAAATGTATCATATGTAAGTATATATATATAATATAATATTAATTTAATTATACGAGGCAAAAGAAGTATGTAAAGATCGTAGCAGGTGACATTCTGTAGTTTCTGCTTACACCCATGAGAAGAAAGCGTGAGTTTATGTATATTATATTATTATTAATTTAATTATCAGAGTCTGTCAGTGACACATTTAGTTCTGTCTGATGTGTAAAGATGGCTGAACCGCTGAATGTCATTCTGCGGTATTGACATGACAACGCAATATATGTATAATGCTGAGTAGAGATGGTTCCGATATCATCTCACATCTAAAAATCATCGATATTTTAAAATCATTTCATCATGCAATGACAGCGACAAAATCATCAATGCTTTTAAATAATTACTTGAATGAATCATAATCTTGTAGCAAATATCACTAATGGAAACATATTGATGATTTCCATGATATTAATCAATAAGAAAAATTTAATTACGCGGGCTAACTGACAAACTCGACCCATGCCTGCATAAATAACTAATGATAATTTCACTAAACCGTTCCGCGATCATTTCTATCTTATCTACTCACAATAGAAGTGATGATGAGATCATAATACTCAATAAAAAATCATTGATGATTTTGTCATTATTCCCGTCATCGACATTTTTTTGTCATTGTAATGCAGTCATTGATACAGAAAAATCATTACTTAGCCCATCTCTAATGCTAAGTCGGTAAAGCGGATTTTTTCGTGCAATGAGCAGACAAAAATAGATGTTAAGATGACGAACATATTTTGTCGGTGACTGTACCTGTGATTCTGTGAATATATGGCACGCTATATATGTATCTTGACCCCTCTTTTTAATCAGCCATTTCTTTCAAGCTTGCAATCAGACGGCTTTTGTTTTATGGCTTTTTAAAGGTACATCCTCATGTCTGTAACGGCATCGATCGATGTAATTGCAAATTCGCAAATTGGTACTTTGGGTGTGCTGTTTACGTCATTTGTCTACTGCCAAACCTTTCTAGGGGTTATATAATGGCTTTTTTTTTTTGAGGATGGGAAATCATCAAATGACCCCTCCCACTCAGGGTGGAGCAGAAGGGAGTGTCAGACTCTTACTGACTAAAACCCACCCGTGTTCCTTCCTTAGCCCTTTGTGTTCCGGGGTAGCGGTAACTCTTTCGGACAATCCCGCTGCGTTATGTAATGGCTGTCTTCCCAAAATTGTCAAGCTGAAGGTATAACTTTAGCCCAAGTTTAGTTGAAGGCCACCTCTGAGCACGGCGTCTGTCTGGTATCTAAGAACCATCATCATTTTCTCTTTTGGAACTTGACATTAGTGATACCGTCCCTGACTTCCAATTTCAAACTCCAGTCCAATTCTGAAACCTACATCAGCGGAGTAATTGCGTAACACACTATTAGTAGCAATGGGTTTCAGTTTGACAGATCAACAACGTTCATTGCGTTTTTTACATTGTTGAGCAGACACATTTTTCCAACATATGAAGCAATGGATTAGCAATATGCTTCAAATTTATTCAAATTGAGATCGATAGTGTGTTTCGCAATTAGGGTTCTGTTTAATGTGACTGAGTTCTCCTGGTAAGAACCAAACCCAAGACCCTACGAAGCAGCGTCGTTTGCGAAAACAAGGTACTTGTTACAAGGGCGGCAACCCATTGTCTATATAACCGAAATGATTGAACGACGAAAATGTCAAGCATTACGCGTGCTCACACAAACTCCTCTTGTCTTTTAGGAAATAATTATCGTAACTATTCCTAAGAACAGCATTATGCCAAACAAAGGAAATGCTTAATGTCAAGCTGTGAAAGTCAAAAGGCACAAATCAGTGAGGCATTGTCCTTAAAGGAAAACTAGCTAAAGGGTCTGACCACATGACTCACAGGCACAGCCCTGCCAGATGGCCAGCGATTACAAACCGCATTCGCAATAATTAATTGCAGCTGTTATTATTACTTAACTTACTTATTATGCAAACTAAGCTCAATGAATAAGGAAATATATTAAATATATATTAAATACAAAATACAAAACATGCTTGTACTAAAACATTTCTTCTTATAACAACAACTCTATTATGTGGAGTCATCAAAGCTATTATGCTGATAAGATGGCTGGTACAGTGAGCCAGTTAAAAAGAAACAATCTGTCCGTACATGAAGATCAATAAGAACTTTATTTATTTACCTATGACGCTGGTACAATGATATATATGATTTATTATATATTTATGATTTTATTGCACTTTTTATCATTTGCAAAGCACCTCGGTACTTACTGCGAAGAGCTCGTAGGTCATCGCTCTACCTTACACCCACCTTAGAGTAAAGCAATTGTTTTGAATCAAGTATTCACGATGCGACACCAAATGGTAACCGCCAATAATTCAAAACTTCGGGCCAATTAAATGCAGGTCCAACGTAACCATTTACTCGTCAGACTCAAAGTTACTCCATAAAATAGCCGTAACTAACTTTAAAACAACTAAAGTAGTCCTAGCACAAAAGAGTGCTCTTAAGAACTCCTTAAAAGTAAAACAAAATACTTTTAAAACTATTTAAGTACTCGTAAGAAAGTTTGGTATACCTGAGAGAGGTCTCCGTCTCCTCTGATTTTCTCGACAACGGTAAGTTTCCTATCGCCGAACACGAGTCCCGTGCACATCACTAACAACAACACTAGTCGTGCTTCCATGGTTGCACGCAAAACATCCAGAGATCACAGGAGAGGTTCACAGAGATACACTCGCGGGATACATGTGCGGAATATCCGAGCAGGGAACGCGCGGTATACGAGAATGCGCCGCGATAAATGCCGGCTGTAGCGCGGGAGGCACTGACGCGTTGCCGCACCACTCGTGCCGTCTCCCTCACACGCCAACCGGCGCGGTAACAAACTGGTCATCACACCAGCGTGACCGTTGAGCTTCGAAAATTATTAAAAGCATGATTAGCATAAAAACTTCACTTTAAGAGCACGAAATGGATTCGATACTTTTCGATGCCAATGTCAAGGTTCCGGAGTTATTTATGAGAGCAAAGTACTTAACATTTGATGCGGTTTACCTGCTGTTTGTAACAACAACCTTTTGTAACTGTCAAGTTCAAAAGCCTTTGATACAACAACGGCAAACTTCTCACAAACTGCGTTGATGCAATCGGTCCGTTACGTGTTTTTGAGGAGGTGATTGTTAATAATGTTACCTGTGTCTGTGACAGAACCGAAACGTAAACAAAATTCCGTCAAGCTTTCTTGTTTTGTTTATTTGGGTATTTAAAGACACGTTTGGGTATTGCAAATAATTATATGTAAGTAAGTATTACTCGTAAATTATTTTATTTCAGACTAATTTAATTTGTCCATAAAGCTACAAAGATCTTCAAAATTTGCATCTAACATAAAATTCTAAATTTTTAAAATTCAACTTATTAATAATACTCCGAATCAGCTCGACGTTCCTTTATGCACTTAATCATAAATTGACTAACTAAAGATACAGATAAATACAAAAAATCCTTTTGTCTTTTGGCCACTAATTGTGCATACCTACTCACGAGTGTCACGCATCTACGGTATGAAATAGGTGTCAAAGTTTTTTTTTTCAAAATTTGTTTTCCAAAGAACACACGTACGCTATACCTATCGTTTAATTATTTTGCAAACCGAAAACCTGTCCAAATTAGGAATCTACATACCTAAAAAAAAATAAAAACAAATCTGCGAACAGTATAAAAATTGTTATCTGCCGATAGCACAACTCGCTTGTTATACGACGGCAAATGAAAAGATTTGACGTGTAACGGATAGTTTTACCTGTGGTACCCTCCAACCGGCGGGCGGTGTACCGACTACAGCTTGTTCGGCCGATGCGTGCCTTCATGTCGTGACGTTATGGTCCATTTTATTTTGTATCATATCGCCTATCCATCTTTTACCTTTCCTGGCGTTTACTTTTTCACCTTTGTTGCGCTTTTGTGTGACATAATATTTTGTATATGGACAGGACATTGAACAGTTTCATCAATCAAAGTTCAACTATCAAAACTTAGGGCGTAATTGTATTTTAGTTGGGACACAAACGGAAAATACTAACATTAAAATCTAACAAAAACATGAAAACAATAAAATAAAGATTTGCGAGACCAAAAAGGCTCCTATCTTAGCATGATCATCATCTGCCTAGCCTTTTCCCAACTATGTTGGGGTCGGCTTCCAGTCTAAAGGGATGCACCTGAATACCAGTATTTTACATGGAGCGACTGCCTATCTGAAGACTGGTTGTCAGACTTTCGGGCTTCAGACGACCCGTAACGACTGTCAAAGATCCCCAAATGATAGCTGGGACCAACAGCTTAACGTGCTTTCCGAGGCACGGAGGGGTCTTGGTATGTGAAGATGGTCACCCATCCACGGACCAATCGCGACAAGCGTAGCTTAACCTGATCGATCGAACCGTGCGGCTGTTATTACTTAGCCACAAGCCCCTTCTATCTCAGCATGATGCTGCGATATTATCAAAAAAAAAAAACAGACACGGCATCGGTGATATTCTGATAGGGCCCACTGTGAGCTTTATATCTAATTTAATGTTAACGTGTAATAAGAGAAGTGCACTGAAATAAACTGAATATTCCATTGGATTACTAATAAATATAACAGGCTAGAGCTAATCATATGCTATTTAAACAAAGCAGCACGTCACGTAAACCGCACAATAGCTTTAATTTTAGTATGAAAACTAATGTCAAGCTTGTAAATTAATTTCATAATTTAAGCTTTAACAGACTCTTTAAATTTTATCCGGTTGTACGTAAACTCTGACATAATATTCGTATTCCAACTTTTTCTTATGACAATAATTTTATTTTTAACGAAGCCTAATTTCGTAACACACTATCAATCACAATCTGGATGATTTGAAGGATATTGCTAATCCATTGCTTCATAATATGTTCGAAAAATTGTGCAAAAAACATAAATAACACAATTAATGTTGTTGAACAGTCAAAATGAAAGCCATTTCTACTGTTAATGTGTTACGCAATTACCCCGCTGGTCATTGGATAACCGAAATGCAAATCCTTGCGTGTCAACCGACTCTGTTTAAGTAATTTACATTTCTTTGCGACAGCTATTTTCTAATCCTTCATTTTAAGAAAGATTGAATTTAAATGAAATGACATAACAAAGCATTCACCATTTCATTATTGTGGTTCAATTTAACAAAACTCTTTCAATATATTTTAACAAAGGTTGTCGAGATATTGACGAGATGGACCCAATTACTTTTTTATGAAAGTTCGCGATCCTTTGTTTTGTTGACGAGGAAACAAATGATTTTGAAATGAATAAAGTTTTATTGATAGTACAATTTCATAAAATTAATTGACTTTTCTCTCGCCCGCGTTGTCGGAATACATCCTATCGAGAACGTATTACCTGGATTAACCCTATGTGTTAATCCAGGTTATAAATTATCTGTGTGCCAAATTTCATCCAAATCCGTTTTGCCGTTTGCGTCAATGCTGAACATACATCCAGACAAATGCAAGTAAAGCTCCGTCTGATTATTTTACGACATCTTCAACAATTATCGTCATATTTCATTCATACTCACCCTTATTATACACTCAACCTTCCTCATTAATCACTCCGTTCATTGATGAAAACTGTATGAAAATCCGTTTTTAGGTCACTTTTGAGTTTATGCGTTCAGACAGACAGACGCGACGGGGGAACATTAGTAATAGCGAAATTAAAATTAGTTATTAGGACAAAAGTGAAATTAAAATTAGAGACCTTACGAACCTACAGCTAATGAAAAAATAATAAGGCATACTAAAAAAAAAATTTAAACTTATTATTAAGATAATCAATATGAGAGAAAGTTATTTGTCAACATTCAAAAGCCATATTATAAAAGCGTAAATTTCTTCGTTCCATGTACTATAGGTGTTACAAAAAGTGTTTGTCATATTCGCAATTACTAAATAAATATAATATGTTATCATTAGAATCTAGACGAAAATTTCTAGAAGCCAACGTACTACATGGCTTAGTTCATAATTACTTCGATTCCATTGATCTCACAAGTAAGTTATGTTATGTGGTCCCACGCACTGTGAATAAGCGTAGAGTCCGTGCAGGTACATTGTTCGCAGTAAATACCTGTCGGACTAATTCAGGATTGCGTTGCCCTATTCGTCGTATGGTGGAATCTTATAATAGCAACTTCATTGACATTGATATTTTTGTATGTTCCAAATCGAAATTTAAGTCCAATGTTTTTAAAATCTTATCCAATGCTAATAAGAAATAGTGTAAGTCCTTTATATTATTAACTTAATATTATGTCAGCCGTTTTAATTATTAACTTAATATATGTCAACCGTTTTAATTATTTACATTAATGAATTATATGAATTTGTAATTGTACTGTGATGTTATGTCAATTTCCTTATTTAACATAATTTCAATTCTTATTTGTGATAATAACGAATAATCCTAAATTTTAATTTTAATTTGTTCCTTTTTTTTAAGTTTATTTAATTTTAAATAACTAACTAATTAACTGCATTGTATTTACTTCATAATCTATGTTTTTTGTTTCTTTTTATTTCAATTTATATACATATCTGAGTAATGCTAAATCTAGTGGCACTTTTTGCTTTATCCTAATATTGTTAACATGCGGATAATGTAGTGGGCTGCAATATTGTTAATGCTTAATATGTATATTATTATTTGTAAACGTTTTATATTGTAGCTGTTTATTGTCCCATAATAAATAAAATAAAATAAAATAAAATACAAACTAAGTTTAGGATCCACTGTTTTCAATCTAGTTAGAAATGGGTCACAAACAGTTGCCAAGATATGTGCCTACTAAGTGTACGGGGTGGATTTTTGAGATGGAGTAAAATATTTCCTTTTTAAAAACAATGTAGGTAAGGCGTAGGCATGCAAGGTGGATTTTTAGACAAGGCTGTAAGGGTGTTACTTTAACCGTTGTAGCTACAAGAAAACGGTCTTAGGAGACTGACCTTAACTTTTTGAGACATTTTGATCTAGATTCACAGACTATATTATCATGTTCTTGTTTCCCACCTCATGTATGGGAGAAGTTTTTTGCGATTTCTGACTTTTCTAGGTCTCAAAACTAAGTTGAACTGATTAAATTTTTTGATGCTCAAAAAAAAAACAAGATCGATCGGCATCAAAAAAAGTTTTTATTAAAATTGCGGGTTTTCTTGCCGACTGTACATTTTTTTCAAAATCTAAAAACCTCTTGGTAGAAGTTCTGGCATATCGTAATCGCGAAAAATTTATCAACTGTCCCATACAAAACTTCAATACCTACTCGATCTAAACGTATGGGACGGCTGAATTTTTATTCGCGATTACGTTGTTGGTCCCATGGAGAAAGTTGTTTAGTTTGATGGTCTGTACCACATCCTTAAATTTGGGTGGTCATTGAAAAGTAACCCTGTATAAAGCGCCTGGCTCAGTTCGAACAACTCGTAAGTCGGGGCCCTTATGGCTGAGCCACCACTGCTCACAGTCACAACTTACATACTTATGGTACATCAAATACACTGAAAGTAGATCACAATTATTGCTCTTTTTAAACCCTTAATTTTAGGTTAGGACTTAGGTACCACCTATAAAAAAATGAGGTGGCACTACGAACAGAATTCTAATTAACAGTGTTAACTATCTGACTAAAAAGTCCTATAGTGACTAGAGTACCTAACTTAACCTTTAGGCACATAGAGTTCTCGGAACGTCGTGAAAGAGCTCTTGTCTCGAGATCCATTAATATTTGCGTTTCTCGTTAGCAGCCAACTAATTACTTCATCACTAATACATGTTAACTTGATTTAGAATTAGAAGCAAAACCTCGTTTGTGAGCAAATGATAGAGATAAATAGACATACGTATACTAAGCTAAGCTTGAAGTACGTTATATACGTTTTAATTGCTAAACATTAATTATTCACACCATACATAAAAATTAATGACAAACTCTCAGATTAAAAAACAATAAAACAAAAAAAAAAAACTTGAGAGGTGTCAAGGGACACCGGATGGAACGAAGTTCCTTTCGATTAATAAAAAAATAATAATAATAAAAAAATAAATGAAAAATAGAAATAGAAATGAAAATATCTGGCTTGCTTTCTATAAGAGAGAGAGAGACAGACAGAGAAACATGCGACGCCGCACAGCTTACAATAGCTTACTATAGCAAAAAGTGTCGTGACAACTTTTCGTAAGAATTTTTTCCGTCTAGCCCCCTTTCACAACGCGCGATAAGGAACTTCGTTCCAATATGTTATGTTTATAGAAATCACAATGAAAAATTCATGAGTATTACTCCTGATTTGATATTCCAGGATCAGGATATTTTTGGAATATTTCAGGTTCTGAGGTTAAAGACGTTAAATAACTCAAAAACATTACAAATCGTCAAAAAATCTCAATGAAAGTCAACATTAATACCCCCTCCGTATTCAGTTCACTAGGCGACAAATGTTCCGTGAGATGCGAGTGTGTCGCTTGTAAATCGGAGGCATTAACTTGACAGTTTTGGTCGCAATTCATGATCGAAAATCATTTTTCTTTTATGGTGTTGCGCGCCTTAATAATAAATCAACTAGTGAAATAATACCACGCCTGCAATGCCCGAAGGGTTAATAAGTATGAGAACATTTTAACTCCTCCACAAAAGTTATCTTAAATTAATTAAAATCGTCTACCGCAGTTGGCGACATCTTTTGTTTAAAACGATCACCACGTTCCATCTGCTATAAATGTACTACCAACATAAGAAACTTTTATCTTTCTACTTTAACTATATTAAACTTAGTTCCATCACGTTCTTTTCAAGTTAAGTCTTGCCAACCTTATTTAAAAAAAAAGAAAGAAAATACATTTATTTAGCACAGACTAAAAAACACAACACATCAGATACATACAGAGGCCAACACATCAAGCTACCCCAATCTGTCAAATTTCTCTAATAGATTTTCAACTTTACAAAGGACTAAGGTTCATATTCAATTGGGAAAATTTGACAGAGTAGGGTAGCTTGTGCTGGCCTCTGTACTTCAGATAAAAACAAAAATAAAGATCAAATAAAAAGTATATAGTCCAATGTGAGAAATATATCTAAGTATCTGTTTAGGTTAGAAATAACGTGACTAAAATCTGCACGGGAATTTCATTTTTATGCTTACACATGCTGACTATTAGTTTTACTTTTTAGCTTTTTCATTGTTAATTATTTGCTTGCTAGTTATTAATTTTATTTGATCGAATTATACTTTCCCATAATGTCAAAAATAACAATTGCATTATTAGTTGGTTTGCAAAGATCTCACTAAGAAGCCCTCGCAATGCTTCAACATTACTATAACAGGATGGAATATATATTCCACTGAATTGGACCGTAAAGTTATTCATGCGTACAAATCGTTTAGCACGCCCAATCTGTAGGTAATCCAATTGCTAGTTAGTAGTGATGTATTTACGACGTTTCAAGCCCCACGCCGGCCCTCGCCTGCTAAGACAGATACTCCGTGCGTTTCGAATTTGGATTGAAATCGAACCATTTTGTGACTGCTATGACGATGCCAATAATTCTGAGTAAAATGTTATTTATGAAAAGGGATGTTAACAAGGAACGTTTGCAAATAGGAGAATGAACTACATCAATGGGTGTAAGATACGGAAGAGCAAGTAGAATAAGAATTCGCAAAAAAAAGCGTACAGCGCTCTGAATGAATGAATGGAACCGTTATTTGTAAGCTGAAAGTTCATTTTATTGGTACCATTGTCTGAAAAATAGGCCACCTAAATATTGTTGTTCGTGAGATAAATCATAATGATATTGTCAAATGAGATTATTTTGATTGAATAATTACTTATTCGCAATGTTTTACTGATGTAATTTAATTGCTGTTAGTACTTAGCAATACTAAGTCTGTCAATACTGGCCGTTTTGACGTTTTACTCGTTGATTTTTCGAAAATAGTGATAAACCTACGATGTAATTGCGTAACACACTAACAATAGCAATGTCTTTTATTTTGAAAGCTTAACAACATTCATTGCGTTATTTACATTGATGAGCAGACAATTTTTTAGAACATATGAAGCAATGGATTCCTTCAAGACTATTCAAATTGTGATTGATAGTGTGTTACGCAATTAGGCTGCTGGCGAGTGAGCCTAGCTACGTACAGACGCCAGCACATCAAGCTACCCGAAACTATCAAATTTTCCCAATCAACTTTGAACCTTATCTTTTAGTGATAAAGTTGAAAATATATTAAGGAAATTTGACAGATTGTGGTAGCTTGATGTGCTGGCGTATATACTTTGATGACCGTCTAATCTGTTTTTGGAGCGCGCGGTGGTCCTTTATCGCGCTGTCTTTTCCAACACCAGCGACAATGATGAGAACTCCTTGAAAATTTAAATGCAGGCTCCAAATATTGTTGTCACGTAACTTTGACAACCCTGAAGTATTTTAATTATTCCGTCGAAATCAGGAAATGTCGGTGCCAAGTGCCTCAAAAGACCAAAGTTCAAAATAAATAATTTCCTTTCGTTAAACTATTTAGGTATAACGAATTTATACACGAAGCTCACCCACTGAAAGTCATTTTGCCCTCATTAATTTCATTCTTGTTATATAAGTCTCAATTTGTGGGGTAATTTATTAAATTCAAGGATTATGTCACTTTACGAGCTTATGAAAGGACCGTTCGGAGCTTTTATTCCGAAACATAATGTAATTAGAATTTTGTACGTGGAACGGAAAGTTCCCCATTTGTCGATTCGAATTGGATGCTTCAACGGAGACATTTTGTTAATATGTAAATGATAAATTAATATATAAAACTTATTGAATACCTACGTAATGGAGTGTATGTACTGAATAAATTTTCCCTAATGACAATAAAATTATGCCTATGGAAAAGTATTATATACAACTTAGAGTTATTGTTTCACACAAGATTAATTACGGAATATTTTCTAATTATAATCAGATTAGTTTCTGTCCACGACTTCGTCCGCGTGAAATTTCTTGTTCCCCAACCCACCCATCGCATCGCATAGCATCGCCCGTCCGCGCTCTTACTACGTTTTCGCATAGCGATCTTCCTGACTTTTTATTTATTTTATCGGCTCCTAAGGGTCCTAGCATCACGTTAATAGCCTTCTTCAAGAACTGGATTATCAAAATGTAATGAGATTTTTTCAAATATGACCAATAGTACCAGAGAATAACGAGTTTATTATTAGGTATTTATACAGGATTATTGGTGCTGTTGGTGTTGTTGGGTGGTTGGTTGCAGTAGCTTAAATAGAACTGGGCCGGACATGTTTGCCACATGTCAGATGAAAATTGGACCAAAATAACCACCAATTGGATCACAATAAACGCACGACACCATCGCGGCAGGCCAAGACAAAGATTAGTTTGACTCCTACCGTAAGGACTGGCCGGCACTCGCAAAAGACAGAATTGTGTGGAAAAGGGAGAAGGAGGTCTTTGCCCCGCTGTGGGACAATACAGGCTTATTAGATTAGATTGTTGGTAAAACATTATCAACCTCTCAGGACTATATTGCTACCATCATAAACAACAACTTTTGTTCTATGACATTTAATAATTCATCAGATTTTGATTCATCAAACTTTCATACAAAAATGAAATTATTTCAATCTAACGCCCTAAATAGTACGAACTCTACACGAAGCAAAAGAAAGCGCTAGTTAAATAAACAAACTGCAGAGTCTAACTAGTGCAAAATGTAGCGGAGGGGAGCGGGGGTTAGATAGAACCACGAAATCTTGGGGTAGGTATTCTTCGAAAAGCACCAACTTTGAAACGCACCAAATGAAACGTCTATTGATATGATTTATTACTAATCCTTCATGCTCTTCTCTATGTTTCATCTTTGATGCATTTCGAGGAATAAAATTATGTTTTTTTCGAGTAATACTTTTGGTGCTTTTCAAAGTTGGTGCGTTTCGAGGAATACCCCGAAATGTTGATGGTTTGATTTTGGTAAATTTACATACTTAATATGTTTTGTAAAAAGTCATAGAACAAAAGGTGTTGTTTATGATGTTAGTAATACAGTTCTAGAAGGTTGTTAGTGTTTTACCAATAATCCTATATAAAGATTCTGTTGAGTAGGTTCCTCGTAACATGGATGTTTGCCAATTAAAAGGCTACATCCTGGAATTCTTATATATCATATACCATACCAATTCGTAGAAAGATTTCGTTATTATTCTCATGTTCACAGATATTACGTTACTTACATGCTATACATTACAAAGGCTAAATGAATAATAAAAATATGTACTGTCAGTCTTATATGTAAGTACAAAAATATTAATCAACCTAAATACCTACATAGAACACGTCGGATAATGATACGTCACAGATCAAAGGATGAGAAGAACGTCATTAAAGCTTGAATATATAAGTAGGATGTAAAATAATTATAATAATGATTATCGATACATTAATGTCGGCGAAACCGTCAAACGAGGTGAATGGGGATGCAGGGGTGAATCGTAAAAGGGATTATAAAATTAAAATAAGTAATATAGTTTTTGCCAAAAAGGACTGTAATGTACTGTATTATAATCAACGATTCAGTGTCCTTGTTGGCAACAAACTATATTATTTCAAGGTTAAAATCCATTTTAAAGTTTCGTCCCTATTCACCCTTGCGGGGTGCAAGGGTGAATAGGGACGAAACTTTAAAATGGATTTTATTTAATTATTCGCCCCGTTTGTAGGTAACTACTTGATATTCTGTGGCTTATAAAATATTGTTCGACTGGAATCAATCCATACTCCATAATAATATTATAAATACGAAAGTAATTTTGTCCGTCTCTTACCTTTTCGAACGGATTTGGGAGTGGCACAGGGTTAGACCATGACCTGGGTTAAGACATATTTACCCCGGTAGTACGTTCCCGTGGGATAAATTCTACGCTCCGCGTGGGCCGCGTCAAAGCTATAAGACATAAGTAATATATTTCGCAACAATATATATTGTGTAGAAATTTTATAAAATAAACCAGTACCATTAAAACATAACAATCAAAAAAATATGTCAAAGATAATAAAAATAACAAATTCATAACGATAGCAATTTACTTTCAATTTAATGAATAATACAATAAAACAAATAGTCAAATAAAATGGAAAAACAAAAATCAAATTAGTATAAAAAATCAAAAAATCTTTAATATTAATATAGTTTAGAATACACGCTTTGTTGCTGATTACATAATCATCAAGTCTTGTTCGAAATATTTTAAATTTAATGTAATTAGTTCAAACCTCTAACGATCCTCCACACCTATATTAGGTCAGAATAAAATAACAAACATACGACAACAAAAGTAGACACAAATTGACAATAACACAAAAGACAGACAGCCACATTTGTATTCAGTTACAAACCCTACATTCTTCCTACCTACGAACTAGACGCTACAAACGATAAAACGACCTACAAGGCTACAAAGCTACAAAGCTACAGTTTAGTATTCCTGGCGTAAAACGAAAAGTTCCACATATTTCCCATATAGGGTATTGCGGTTTTCTAAAATGCACAAATTTTATTACGAGTTATGAATGTTCAAAGGAGTTTGCAAGGTGTTCCCTCGTCCCGCAGAACTTCATAACTAGAGAGGTAAAATTTACGAGGAATTCTAACAAGAATGAACTACTTACAATCAGATAATGTAGAGATGTATAGAAGTTTATTTTGGTCCTTATAGTCTAAGTTCTTTACGAGTGTAGAATAAGGGCTCGCTACTTTGGACAACAGGTACTCACAATGTTCGAGTGACGCAAATTAATGTATAATTTTACGGTGATAAGATGTTTTCTATGGCAAATGTCCAAATATTTTTGGTCAAAATTATAATCATCGATGTGGAGACGTCAATTAATGAAAATGCTGACAATAAGGCATAGGAGTATTTTGATACTATCAAATAAAAAACGTGATTTTTCCAATCTAAATAGTAGTGATGGGATCTTTGACTAACTGTAGTGACTAAACTATTTGATATATTAGTTTTAATTTTTGTGTGCAGGAATGTCATTAGTAGTTTAATTATTGTCGTGTTGTCATTTTCACCTTGTATTGAAGCTTTCTGTAAGGTTCCCTCAGAATTTCTCTACTCTTAAAAACGGTAAAAGAAAACATCGTGCGGAAATCGGCATGTCCTAGGATCGAAAAATCGAAGACATAACATCTACCAACCCGCGCTGGGCCCGCAAAGTGGATTACGACCCACTGTCTCTCACTGACAGGAGGCCCGCGTCTTAGCAGTCGGGACATTATTGCCTGATTTATGTTTATGCTACTCTCAGCGAATTACAGAATACTCTCAGGGAATTGCTTTATCCTGGAGTTTTCAGACAACCGAAACTACATCATGCTTATTCCCATAATCATCAGGTTATTTCCGTTTAGACAGATTTTCGTTTCGGCAGATTTTTGTTTCGACATCGTGTCACTTTATTATCTACAACGTACAGCTATGTACAAAATAAAAGACACAGGTATATTAATAAAGTATATTGATGGTATGACGCTTGTGAAAACTAATTTTAAGTCATGCAAAGTTGCAAACCCAATCGCAATCTACCGGCGAAAAACATTATCTAGCAGTTTGAAGCATTCTATTGTAGTAATTAAATTTTCTTTTAGGTCATGGATTATGCGTTCAGTCTTCATGTCCTTTGCAAATAACAGACTTATTTCTATTTGCTGAAATATAATAAAAGCTTGTGATAAATGGATCACTTTAACTAAATCCATCGCTCCTTGTGATTGTACTTTTACTGTCGGAACAAAAATCTGGCGAAACGAAAATCCGACGAAATAAATATGTGCCAAAACGAAAATCTGTCTAAACGGAAACAGCCCGTCATCAGCGCCCCTTGGTATTTTTATTAGAATGTTAGCACACAATGAGAATTCTGCTATATCTATTTATATATTTATAACTCCCATATCACATCGCATCATTATGTATCTCACGGTATAAAAAAAAGCCGTTGGCCGTGGGGCAATTTTTTCATAACACAAAAAGAAATTATCAATATCATATATCTTGTATATAAAGTTCTCAAACAGAATGTAGGCCTTACTAGGCTTAAATAAACCAATTAAACACAAATGGTGTATTTTATAATAAACTATTACATATACATGCATACAAACGCCAAGTTGCTAGGCGAGCCATATTGTTTTTTTCGTGTTTGTTATTAATCAGTCAGATATTCACTCTAAGACCTGAGACATACCCTTTCATTTATAAACGTTGATTAAACTGAAAAGCACAGGATCATCTGCAAAACTTATTTATCTTAAGCGCTAATCACTTACGTCATTAAAACTACCGCCTAGATTAAATGTTGGTTTATTCGGGACGGTAAGTTAGTTTTATAACCCCGTAAAATTATGTTACCGATATGGTTGACCGGGTCCTGATCAGGTTAACACTTGATTGCCGAAAGGTCACCTGCACCGGCCACCGAACCGTGTTGATTGACAATTAACAAAGGCAGATTAGTGCGCTCCCAATCGATAAACTGGCGAGATGACCTTTAGAAAGAAGCTGGGGTAAAGTAGATGCATATTATATGAAGCGTGGGATTATAAGAAACAAGTTCAAGATGCAATCACGAAGAGATTTATTTTTAGTTTTCTTAGTCATTTAAGACATCCCACACTAATAGCAAAGAAAATAATGGAAAGAAATCCTGGATTAATAATGAGTAGAAATCGTCAAAACACAATTACCTAATTTGGTGATCACTGTACGAGTGTTTTTTTTTTATGGATGGGAAATAATCAAATGACGCCTCCCGCTCTGGGTGGAGCAAAAGGAAGTGTCAGATTCTTACTGACTAAAACCCACCCGTGTTCCTTCCTTAGCCCTTTATGTTCCGGGACAGCGGTAACCCTTTCGGACAAACCCGCTGCCCCGGCAGGCTTCGGCCCTTCCCTGAAGCTGACATACTGTACGAGTGTGCTTTCCATATTTCTGTAGTTGAGGCCTTTAACCTTTATCCTGCAGTATTAGTACACTACAATTACCGACCATTATTTGTATGCTTTAGCTATGTGACTGTCTTGAAGCATTTGTTAAATATAGGCTGAATCAAAAATGCATCACAACGAAAATGCTCTCCAGTCTTAGCTATTTTTAATCATATTAATCCACACATTGGTCCAATCTCAAGAGCCGCTGTTATCGCAAATTATGCTCTAATATCACACACGCGTTGACAGACCGCCATCTAATGAAAATGTAAAGCCAAAACTTGGCAAGTGAACTGTTGCTTATTTAAG
Organism: Globia sparganii; assembly: GCA_949316385.1. Taxonomy (NCBI): domain Eukaryota; kingdom Metazoa; phylum Arthropoda; class Insecta; order Lepidoptera; family Noctuidae; genus Globia; species Globia sparganii. Next base: position 18,023,139 of record OX438654.1, read on the forward strand.
GTTGACGCGCACCCGGTAATGCATAATAAAGTTGTTAGGAACGCAGGCTGGCGCCTTGCCAGTGTGCCATCCCCGATGGCAATTCGCTGATAAACTTCTTCGGGACAAAAATCCACACTTCTTTGTTCCTTGGCCATGCATGCAAATAGAATCACGCTTTATTTGCCAACTGCGATGTTATGGGGTCATTATATCACGTTTGTGTTCTCGAGGGGTTTGGCAGAAATGTGCATACTGGTTTTATTATACTCACAGTTGGCAAATGGCGGTAGGTGGGTACTATTACTATTAAATGTTTTATTATTATGAATATCGGGGATAAAAGCTTATAAGTTATGACAGTTATACCGGGCACAATTCTTATTTTGAATCAAAGTCAAAGTCAAATCATTTAAACGGAATTTTGACAGAACATAAATCATGCAATAGGTACATCATAAACATTTTAAGTTGATTATAGGTTAAAATATTTTCACTGCTGGGACACAGGCTTCCTCTCGGTGAGTGGGCCGTAATCCACCACACTTAATGCGGGTTGGTAGATGTCACATGTCTTCGAATTTTTTGGTTCCAGGACAGGTTTGGATCTTTGGTGGTTTCCTCACGATGTTTTCCTTCACCGTTTTTTGCAAACATCATCATCTGTCTAGCCTTTTCCCAGCTACGTTGGGGTCGGTTTTCAGTCTAACCGGATGCTGCTGAATACCAGTATTTTACATGGAGCGACTGCCTATCTGACCTCCACAACCCAGTTACTGGGTAATACGATACCCCTTGATAAGACTGGTTGTCAGACTTTCGGGCTTCTGACTACCCGTAACGGCTGTCAAAGATCCACCAATGACAGCTGGGACCAACGGCTTAACGTGCTTTCCGAGGCAGTAGTGGCCCAGTGATAATGGCCTCGTCTAACGAGTTGTAGGTCGTAGGTTCGAACCCAGACAAGCGCTTTACTTTGTGTAAATTATGTACAGTCAGTAAAGGAGATAAGTATGCAGGGTCGTCGAACATAGTTGAAGTTTACTAAGAAACCGATTGATTTTTTCGAATGAAATTTAATTTGATAAATGAACTGTTTATTTTCTATTAATTAAATTTAATTTAATTCGCAAACATCAATCGGTTTCTTACTAAACTTCAACTATATTCGACGACCCTGCATACTTATCTCCTTTACTGACTGTACATAATCAAAACCAAATCCCAGGAAGATATTTCAATATCAGAATTCAATTATATTTTTGAACTCTGATACTGTTCCATAAAGAACCTCAGAAACGTAAAACTAGTCAGTTGTTTTCAATAAAGGGGAGTGAAATAAATAAACAGATTCACTGTACAAGGCTGATATCGATATATTCTCGCTCGGATAAACTATTTTACGGGATAAACAATGAGGGCATTCACACTATCGATACCGCGCCAATCCCTTAGTTTGGAATAAATAAGAGTCGAGAGGAAGCGGAGATGTTAGAAGTTTAGCACGCTGTGATTCGTCACTCCTGTACTCTTGTTTCTTACTTTAGAGATCCCACTAGGAACTAAACTTTGCTAGGAAACTTATTAAATAGAAAGATAATAACTTTAGGGGGAAAGCACGTCAACTTTTGGGAACGGTGAAATCTGAATTCGTGGAGCAGAAATCAAATGATCCGTGCATTTTTGTTGAATAAGCATCGATGATTCTATTAAGAAGCAGTTGTTTTCTTGATTTCTGAAGTTCCTTTTACTTATTAGACCAGTCATTGTATACATAAAAAACGCCTTGGGTGACTTATCCATGTACTGTTTAGATTCAGAACTTATAAGTCAAAAACTGAAAGGAATCCGAAAATATCGAGAGTTTTCGAGCACCCAGCAGTTAACACAGGTCTTTCGTAGCTGCACAAACTTGGTTTTACACTATTAGTTTCTATCCTGACAATATCTTAAAAAATCAGTACAATGCAATTTGTTGCGACCTTTACAATGTTTTAAATGACTGGCCTATATTAAGTCAAAGTGTAGATCATATTCATATTTTGCTTCTTTATATACCTTGTTTAATTATCTCCTTACTTCTGACGAGTTAGCAATTAATGCTGTCCTCACCAAGATGTCTGCAATACCCATAACCATGCCATTCCATTACTCTTCCTTATCGAAAATAATTTGAAGCCACAGAAATGAATATTAAACTCCAACGACAACCTCATGAATAAATAATGTGAAGTTCCATCATTAAAAGTTGGCATCAAAACTTAGTTAGTCTCCTATTCCTTACGTTTCGCTTCACAATTCGCGGTTATGCAGTATAAGAATGGCGTACAAACGAAGACTCGTATATTTCTTGTCGGGTGTTAGATTAGAAGGCTCTCCGAGTCAAAAGATTTATGACGCCAATACTAAGTCGATCTAAAACGTTTGGGTAGCGCTCTCAGTTTCTGCTATCAATCCTGATTTAATGTTCCTAAATTCGACAATTTTACAGACACAAAGGGAATTCGGTGAAGGTTTTTGATAGTAAGTATCTACTTTCATTTACATATTTATCGAATTGAAAGTGGAATATTAGCAGATATAATATGTATACATAAACCAATTAAAATATAAGTTTAATTTAGAGGCCATTAACAATCTACAACAATCATACAACAATCATTAATTGACATATTATTTAGTGTAAAAAAACTACGTAAAAAAAAGAGAAACGGGGAGTTCTTAATAAAGAGTATTCTATTCTATTCTACTGTATCATATATCATCTTTTCTGTTCATTTCTTCTCGTCTGTTTATAACGGGTGTAAAAAGATACATAATGAAGCCAAGAGTCACTGGTACTCCCTATCATTGTGATATTTGTTTTTGTACTGGGCCATATCTGGGATCCTTCTGGATACGGAGATATTGAAGGTCGAAAATCATATTCATGTATATTTATTTGTGCTTATATATATGTAATTAGGTATATATTATATTCATAGTTTTAATAGGTTTATGCGTATCTTTATATTTAAAATATTTATTCCTCAATTTTAATGATTGCACCTACCACTGTTTGTCTCTGCATCACCCAAAGGTTGACTGGTAGAAAATGCCTATGGCATTAAGTCCGCCTCTGTACATTTATGTGCTTGAATTATTAAATAAATAAATAAAATCCAACTTTTACTGACGTTTTTATACGAAAACCAGTGTTTAATGTACGAACGAACCCTGTACCGTTGCATGCATAAGCACAATGTTTTGCGTGTATGACATTACGCACTACCGCAAACTGCAAATGTTTACAAAAAAAAAAGTTGTTACCCAATAATTATTTTTATGCAATGTTACTTACTCTTAATTTAATGTTCAGAACACGAAGTTGTCGGCAAAGGGCGCATTCCACCAAATTGTTATACCTAGAATAAGTCATACCCTGAGAATAAATTTTGAAATTTTGACCGTTTTTTCATACTAGAACTGTCAGACGTTAATTTTGTTGCACGAATAAAAGATATCTGACTTTGGTAAAATCAGCCCTTAGTTTTATGTCTTTTTACACCCTGTATGTACGTACAGTCAGCAAAGGAGATAAGTATGCAGGATTGTCGAATATAGTTGAAGTACAGTAAGAAACCGATTGATGTTTCCGAATAAAATTTATTTTAATTATCAGAAAACAAACTGTTCATTTATCAAATTAAATTTCATTCGAAAACATCATTCGGTTTCTTAGTAAAACTCTACTAATTGCGATATTTGTACGTGGTAACTAAGAGGAAGCAAGCTCGTTTAAAACCTTGTTTCTTTGAACTTTTTGACCTCGCAAATAATTTGGAGGAGTTACAAACATACCAATTAGTAGCCATTGAAAATGTAGATCAAGTCCTATGACATGACAAAGGAGTTAGAAAAGGTGCTGCGCATGAGAAACTTCACAGTTGCTTGCAAGTAGGATACTTATATAAGGGTGAAGTCCAAAATATTGACGTAAGCTTAATTTATTTTTAAACCATTTATATTCGACGACCCTGCATACTTATCTCCTATATTGCTGACTGTACATAAATGTTTAAAAAAATTGTAACGGCACTCACCTTCTCAAATTTCATAAAATACTTCATGTTTGCTTCAGCAGTGGTTCTGTTTCATGTCAGTGAACTCATTCCCTCTATGTAGTTTTGCGAAACGTTGTGATGAATATTAAAGAGAAACATTAGTCTGAAGGAGCACTATTTTTATTCCAAGTTATGAATAAAATCTTCAAGAGCCCTGTTTTGTTGGATTTCTTTCAAGATTTCGTTCAAATAGATACTACACCAATTGGAGCGATGGCAATACAATATTTTATTCATGACACATCATTCTGGATTCGATTCGTAAATCACAGATTTTCCGATAAATAACGAGGCACTGTTTTGTATTAATAAACCTATAAATAAATAGCTTTTCATTCGTCATTTATATTTATAGCAGTATTATGGGGAATTGTCGAAATATGATCAAACTTCCTCTAAACATTATTATTTCGTTAGTCCCTTACGCCTTTTAGACGTAGATGTTGTTATTTATTTTAACATAATAGCACAGATGCTCTTTCAGCTATGCGAACCCGAAAAGCTGACCAATTTTCCTTTTTAATGCACGCCTTGATCAAAGGGCGGGCGGCGAAGCGACGACAAAATAACTCGTCGGCTCATAAAATTCATTATTTCGGCCCATCCAAGTCAACAAGCATGTTTTAACAACCCTTTCATTAATAAAAATATAAAACATGTACAATTTAAAATGTTAAGGGTCAGATGTTTTAACAGAATTCAGATTTTGTTTATTTTTAGGGTTCTGTACCTCAAATGAAAAAAGGAAACCCTTATAAGATTACTTCGTTGTCCGTATGTCTGTCCGTCAGTCAAGACCCTTCTTCTCAGGTACGCGTAGAGTTATCAAGTTGAAATTAATATCAAGTACTCAGGGCTGCAATTTCTTGAAGCAGTGAAAAAATCAAACTTCTAAGTCGACGCAATCAAAAGATACGGGCGTATATGTTCCGAAATCAAAACCTATATGGTACTTCCCGTTGACCTAGAATCATGAAAATTGGCAAGAAGCAATATCATGTAGCACAATTAAAGGGAAAAATCCAAAACGCGTAAATTTGTAGTTATATTACAAAAAAAAAAATCCCGTGTTAATCTATTTACATATCTACAAATTTATACGGAATCCTCGGTAAACCGACTCGCACTTGACCAGTTTATTATTTAAGGCGCTGCCTGACAAAACGTTGGACACCGTAAAATGCTCAGTTTTTGTCGCACGGCTAGGCGTATTATTACATATTACAAGCCAGAAAAAAGAAAATACATGACGGAGAAGGTATTTACGTGTGCCTCGTTGTTATCAGTCATATTTTAATTACTGTGGGCGTATTATGGGTAGTGTTGGTTATTGCGCAATAGAAAAACCGTTTGCAGTTCAAATCATATTATAATTTTACGAATAGTTTAATCACATTAGCGAATCACAAACTGTTGGTACAAAACTCAACGATACGGAGCGAGAGAGTTTCTGAGCACATGTTGTCCGTACGATGTCCAATGTCCAAGTGCGCCGGGCGCCGCTCCACTTCGAAGCTCGCTCTTCTCGACACCCCACGGACTGAGGCTAGACTCTGTCCAGCGCCACCAGATAGCGCTGGCGTCCCGATCAGTCAAACGAATGACGTATTTCCGACTTAAACAAGGAGTCATTTAAATGGTGTCGGACCTGAAAAGAGGCCATTATACCATCATCATTACGAACAACTTTTACTATGGGACTAAACATGAAAAAAAATCAGTTGTGCCCTACATTTTGACGAGTTGGCGAACATAAATGTAGAGAACAGCTGTTTTTTTTTTCGCGATTTCAGGTTTGGTCCCATAGTAAAAGTTGTTCGTAATTATGAGTATAATGGCCTCTATTCTGTCTGATTCCCACTATTGATAGCTCACTTCACGCTCACTTCACCTAAGTTATCACGGTGAGATTTTTACAGAATCGACCGGCAGTTCCGACACCAATTACATTACACCTTGTATATTACAAGCCGAATTAATGAGTGTATTGCTAAAAGTTCAAAGAAAATACTTATTCAAAAATGTTTCATAAAAATAAAATAGTATCATGATAAAACAATCGTAAAACAGAACTCAAAAAAACATTTATCGTCGCAGAATTCTCAAAAATTTGAGAGTAAACTATCATAATTTTTACCTAATGATTAATAAAGGGATTTCAATAAATTAAATAAATACCTAAAAATCATTTAATCATTTTTTTTTATTTAAATAAAACTGCAAAATGACACCTATTTTGGTGGTCATTCGATTCAACTAACATCAAACGCATCGCTGTTTTGAACCTTATTTGTTGCCACGATGAGCTATAAATAAAATGATTGTCGTTTACTAGGTTTATTAATAGGCACTAGAATAACCTAGCGATGCTTTGCATAAACGCATCAGCTGAACTCTTTAAATAATTTGTCAAACTTTCTTTAAACACTGAGATTGAAATCTGCTAAATATTGTAGCTCGCCGACGGAAACTTATAAAGGAAAAGACGGGAATGCCTGTAAAGCCTTTGATACATTTTCTTCGTTATCAAGCCACGGGAGCCAAATAAAATCGTGAAGTGCAGGATTTGCTCTTGGTCTTGGGTCTAGCTTTGGTCTTTGTCGTGGATTTATTGCGGACCAGTACATTCAGAGTCGATGGACCATGTGCTGCACGAGCTTCGGATGGGAGGACCACACATAATTAGTTTCTGCTGGATCCACGCTCAGGTCAAACAGACCTCCTTTTCTTGTAAATGAAAAATTGTTCAGGATTAGAAATAACTTATCTACAATTTGCTGCTTAACTTAACGTTTTTAACTAAACTATATTATTTTATAGAGCAAAGATTTTATTTTTTGTATGTTTATTTGTTACATTTTCACGCTAAAACGGCTAAATGGATTTGGATGAAATTTGGTACGTAAGCAGACCTTAACCTGAATTAAGACATAAGATACCTTTTATCCCGACATTATGACGGGATCGAGACTTACGCGAGTGAAACCGCGAGGTGCAGCTAGTTCTCACTAAAAGTTTATTAATCACCTTTTGATGGAATGCAAAGCTCTTATGAACTTGTCGACATGTTTATATTCGTACATACTCGTAAATTCGAATAATTTCACTTCATAGCTGTGATATCTATGACCAGGTTTATAAAAAAAAAACTGTAATTGTGTCTGAATACATTCTCATATTCAGACACATTCTCATATGAATGCCCCGTAAGTCTTAACTTCTTTAACTCCATGCCGTATAATTCACTTTTTCCCATTCTACATCGCCTACGATTATTTTATAATTGCCTTGTCTAAAAGCTGCCCAGTCCTTGATCGTCCATTGTTATTAACGCGTCGAGTCTAGGAGGTGTCTCATCTTTTGATAAGGCATTCCATTTGTTGATACCATCTATTGTATGGTTATAATTGCCACCTGCAGTAACAATTAGTGTCGGCATCTAGTCCGTTATGTGAAATAGACCTGGCCAAATGTTGGGTGGTAGAGATGCGTGCCATGCAACGTCTATAATCTGTACCGCACCTTCCCATGGCGCGCCTTTTGTGCCACGCAGAGGTAAATTCGAGCCGCAATTCCGGTTTAATCCTGTTGAAGCTGCACCATTATCGGAAACCAAAACGATGATAGTGTTGTTGAGGAGTTCCCTCTCGGCTATTGTCGGTATAACGTGACCAACGCTCGTGGCTAAGCCGGAAACGAGACCTGTTGAGATATCGAAACGCGTTAATTGATATGGGTAGTTGCAAAGCTGCTTTGAGGCAAGCTGTTTGTACCTACATAACAATTACCTACAAAGGATATAAGTGAGCCTGATCTTCATGATTGACGGTAATCGTTTTTCTATTCAGTGTCTCTTGAGCTTTGAATACCCTGAGCGAGCAAATCGTCCGCCATTGATGGAGCAAAAAGCTCGCTCCATAAAAAAGTCAATTACCTACGCGATGTCCGATCTTAGCTCAACGTTAAGACCACAGAGACTATCACTAATGAGATTCTGAGGTTTTTACCTTCTAGATAAATAGCATTAGACTGATCGTTCGTTGAACGTAGGAACATTTTTGTGGACGTTATTGCGATATGACGCGGTTCAACCAAATTTATGCACTTTAAATGGAATGCGCAAAATGAGTGGTGGCTGACAGAAAAACCAAGCGCACATTACACCTGCAATGGGCCCCAACGCATTTTCAAAGAAAAAAGTTCGGTGTTGCCCGCCTGTAGGTAGTATGCGATGGTTCATAGAAAATGTAAGAAAGTGATGATGGAAGATTTTTGCAATACGTAGCGTTGGGAGGCGGTCCGCCTCAATCTGAGGGGTAATTACGTAACAAACTATCAATAGCAATGGCTTTTATTTTGACAGTTCAACAACATTTTACGTTGTGGAGCAGACAAATATTTCGAACATATCAAGCAATGTATTAGCAATACCTTCAAAATTATTCACTTGAGATTGATATTGTGTTACTTAATTGCAGCCTTTAGGATTCAATTTTTATAACGTTTGTACACGATTTGATTGTTTCAACCAAATTGGTAAGCAAACGCGAACCGTATACCTACTTCGAGGGTGACTAAATTGGCAATTACTCTTGAGTCCATAACGGTAACCTCAGGCACCAGTCCTATACGTATAACAGTCATAAGATTTGATTCTGTTTAGTTACCGGCGTATAATCTCCGTGCTGAGTGTGCGATGTGGTCGTTTGCGGCGATGAACTCCTCAGGCGGCTGCAGATTAACGTAGCCCCCTTCGAAGTGGGGGGCTGCGTGCGATATGTGGAGGTACAGCGGTACTGATGTATCGTGATTTCTTTACACTCTAATGATAGACTACCCTAAAATAAAATTACCCTTTTCAAGTTGTTTTGTTATACTGATAACAAAATAACTTGGAAAGGGTCATTTTACTCATTACTATGAACAACTTTTACTATTATACACCTTGGTTATTGTTTGAGAGCAGTGGTGGCCCAGTGGCAAGACCGCGATTTACGAGATGTAGGTCCTAGGTTCAAACCCAGACAGGCGCATTACTTTGTGTAAATTATTTCGTCGCCACTGCTCTCAAAACGGAGAAGAAAAACATAGTGAGGAAACCGGCGTGTCGTAGAACCAAAAATTCGAAGACATGTGGCATCTATCTGCGTGGTGGATTACGGCTCACTCCGTCACCGAAAGGAGGCCTGTGTCCCAGCAGTGGGAAGATTATAGGCTGATTATACTATTGGTGGACAAAAAAAAATAGTATAAATAAACACTGACAGGTAATCTAAAGAAGAAACTAAAGAGATTTCTAATTAACTTTAGATCATTTGATACGACTCAAAATTCTACTTGACATATCCCAGCCCATTGACTAACCCAGCTTCTGGCCCCTGAACCCAAGGTTTTTGTTATTAACACTTTTGCAATATTTTATTTATGCACAGGGCATCAGGTACGGTCAGCAGCAAAAGTGGATTAACACTTCAGTGTTTTAATCTCAGTTATTGGGCAAAACATTTGTTCAAAATTGCAGCTGAAGTACAATGAAATTTCCAACAAATATTTTGCTCAATAACTGAGATTAAAAACACTGAAGTGTTAATATTTTGCTCAATAACTGAGATTAAAAAAACTAAAGTGTTAATCGACTTTTGCTGCTGACCGTACCATATTACGAGTTGGAATTATTAATCAAATGAGCGATTAACCATGCACCATTTAATATTTATCATTACTTTGAAATTCTGTGATGTCCTAACTCTGTATATATTATAAAAATTCCTACACCTAATAAATATTCATATGTGTACGTTACAAACATTTTAATTGCTAAACACAACATTTACAGCCCGATCTGTTAGTACTTCTGTAAGGTGGCCACCTCACTGAAACAAACAAATCAAACATATTAATAATTTCGACCGACGCGATGAAAGATCAAAGGGGCCCCTTTGATCTTCCATCAGGTTGAAATTATTATAGAAATCGAGTCCGTAGAAAACAGTATCGTTCCATGTCTGGAGAAATAAGGGATACATTTCATATTTTCATAACAAATCCTCCTACAGGAAATTGCGTTCAATATTGATATCATAATATTATTATCAAACAACAAAACAACTAAGCAACTACCCACTTTTCAAACGATCTCATTATTTGGAAGTGTCAGTTACATACTTCGAGTGAATTATTCTATTAGTGGTAAATCCTAAATATCAGTCACACACTCACACTAATATTATAAAGGCGAAAGTTTGTGAATGTGTTTGTTACTTCACGCATAAGCTACTAACCGGATTTGGATTAAATTTGGCACACAGATAGTTTATAACCAGGATTAACACATAGGATACTTTTTATCCCGACATTCCCTGGGATAAGCATATGCGGGTGAAATCGCGGGGCGCTGCTAGTAATATTATAAATGCAAATGTGAGTGTGTAACGCTAAAACGGCTGAACGGATTTGTATGAAATGCACATGGGTAGATCATGACCTGCGGTGTACGTAACACACTATCAGTATCAATGACTTTTATTTTGACAGTTCAACAACATTCATTGCGTTATTTACGTTGTTGAGCAGACAAATTTTGCGAATATATGAAGCAATGGATTAGAAGTATCCTTCAAAATGATTTAGATTGAGATTGGTAGCGTGTTACGCAGTTAGCGCTCCTGCACACGATGCCGCCGCCGCGCCGACACCGCGCCGCCGCCGCGCCGACACCGCGCCGCCGCCGCGCCGACACCGCGCCGCCACCGCGCCTCTATGCTGTGTATACGTTCGCGACCGCACCGCTCCCGCGCCGCCGCCGCACCGCCACCGCGCCGCCATTCGCCACTGTTTGACTTTGCTTATTCCACTACCGGCCGTCAACGTATGCGAAAATTAATTAATAAATCAAAATAGTAATAATAATATCTTTAATTAATAATAAATCTAATAATTTGTCGAATGTCTGGTAAATCATCTGCAGATGATCACAAAACATGCCCTCATCTTTTCGTAGATCTTCGTAAAGTGTGTGAAATTCACCATATTGCTCCCGTCGCATTAGAATAGGATGTACCCACAGCTTTAATTATTTCATTTTCTGTACATATAGTAAGCCAACACTAACTTCTTTTTATTGGTTAAGTTGGACATATTCGTGCGAGTACTACGCGTATGCTCTTCGCAGCTAGCAATGTATTACTAACAACTGTATAGTGGTAATGGTATGGTAAAAACAAGCGGCGCGGACGCGGTGGCGGTGCGGCGGCGGCGCGGGTGCGGTGCGGTCGCGAACGTATACACAGCATAGAGGCGCGGTGGCGGCGCGGTGTCGGTGCGGCGGCGGCATCATGTGCAGGAGCGCTTAGGGTGCTGGGTTGAGACAAAGAATACTTTTTATCTCGTTAGTAGATACGTTCTCGTCGGATAATTTCCGACCCCCACGCGGCCGAAGCCGCGGGCAAAATCTAGTAATACCTACTATAAAGTGGACAGTATTATGTCTCATGCTTCAGTAAATAAGTTTTTTTATAAATATTTTTTTTTTTCATCTTCAATAAAGAGCCGGTAAGCGTAAGCAATGTCCGTCTAAAAATAAAATTCAAGCAAATGTAGAAAAGAATATTCTATTCCTAAGGCCAAACAAAAGCGGATTTCTTTTCTTTCCTTTAACAATACTGCTTTGTGTTCCAAATACCTTGAGGCCCTTTGTACACTCACGTTTTTCTTGCCGTGAAAAACTACGGTTTATTCACGGTGTGTAGGGACGGTCGTCAGTGTAGTATGGATCACTGTGGAAGCTTGTTGACGGACACGTTTTTTCTACGGCGCAGTTTAACGCCGTGTGTAGGCACGGTCGTCAGTGTTGTACGAATCAGTATGAAAGCTTGTTGACGGATACGTTTTTTCTACGGTGCGGCATATACGCCGTGTGCAGGCACTGTCGTCAGTGTTGTATGGATCAGTATGAAAGCTTGTTGACGGATACGTTTTTTCTACGGTGCGGCATATACACCGTGTGCAGGCACTGTCGTCAGTGTTGTATGGATCATTAGGGAAGCTTGTTGTCGGATACGTTATTTTCTACGGCGCGGCTTATACACCGTGTGTAGGCACGGTCGTCAGTGTTGTATGAATCACCATGAAAGCTTGTTGACGGATACGTTTTTTTCTACGGCACTGTTTATACACCGTGTGTAGGCACGGTCGTCAGTGTTGTGTGAATCAGTATGAAAGCTTGTTGACGGATAAGTTTTTTCCACGACGCGGTTTATACGCCGTAGCGTAAGAAACCGTGTGGTGTACAAAGGGCTTGACGTTTAAAGACATAAATATACGTACCTCTACGCGATTGTATTTGTAGTTATCCACGTTGCTGCCTAAGAAGCCGTAGAATGTATCAAAGCCTCTATTAGTGGGTAGATAATGCTCCCTGGATTTACCGAGACCCATTTACCTATCAAGTGTGTGGTGTAGCCCAGTTCTTGTAAATGTTCGGTCAGTAAGCGCTACGTGGGAAGTAGGCCGCGATCCTTCGCAGATGTAATCGAAATTCCTTGCGTAGCTGAATTTATAATTACTATAGGTTATTAAGCTAGCTTAATTAACAGAGAGATGTACCTAGTCAGGGAAATCAATTGTTAAGCTAATTGACACCGTACCATACCAGGCCAGGCGCACTCCGCATTTTCGGTATGAAGCTACAAGTACGCGGCGGGCTCGACTTGCCGGGCCAATTCAGTGGGGCTGCCGCGCGCCGGCCAGGGGCCCAAGTCTGATATTTTTATAAATTCGTCATTCCAACACGATCCTATTGTCATTTTGCTAAAAGTTTGTAATCTGCTAAATTCATAATGGTCGATCATTGGTCGGTCAATGGTCTGAAAAAAACTACTAAGTACTAAATTTCATGCTAGATTTCATTTAATATATATTTTACATATTACGTGTTAGTGTTTACAATCTGAAGTAGTAAGAAGTTCGTAAATAGCAATAAACATTACATTTATTCATTTGTCATTATTACATTTATTCATGTGTTGAGATTACCATTTTAAGCCATTTCTTTCTATGGAGTGTCAGTGGTTGACCATTAGAAAGTCATAATGGCGCCATTATATTAGTAGATCACCAAACTGGTCGAAATCAACAATTTATGAAATCAATGATAGACCATTCTGACACTATTGTAATGGCAGACTTGAGGCCCAGGACGTACGTTATTTCGATACTCACTCACGCGCCGCATCGCGTCGTCCGTTCGTCTGTGAGGTAGGCAGAAACTACAAAATGCCACCTGCTACGATTCTTACATACTACTTTTGCCTCGTCTTTATCTGAGGCACAATTCCCATAATTTTAATAACGTTCACAGTCTGATCTCAGTCTCAATCTGTCAGAAATACGTCTAATTTCCCTACATTTCTGACATTGATTGTCGCTGAGATGAGATTGCGACTTGAATTTGAACGCTTTTTTAAAGTCCAAGAATTGGCCTTCTGATCTTACACGCAGGCCGGTTACATTTCATATATCTGATAAACAATGACAGTTGTGATATTTTGAATGTAGGGACAATTTAAGTTGATAAAATTTCTTGACTGTAGCTATTAGTAACAATACTTTATTGGCATAGATTAAGTAGGTAGGTACAATAGCAGAAGCGAGTATTTTTTAAACGTATTTTCGGACTAAAGAATTATAAATTGCTTTTGAAGTCTTTCTTTCGTGATTTAGTAGAAATCTTAATAAAATGGTTCATTAAAAGTTTTAAAAGCCCACGGTACCTCCAGCCATATTTTAAATGTATTTTCATTTTTACCACAAATTAGCGTGTTTATATAAAGTTTAACAAAAAAACGGTTCAGTTGTTTTTTTAATTTTTTGATCAGCTCATTAGGTTTAATATACTCGTACATATAAAATTGTGAGCACATAAGAGGCTTCATATTCCCGAATACCGATAGGTATTTCAAAGAATTAACCACAAATTCATTTGTGGTTAATTCTCTCTATTTATCTTAATTAATTCTCTCTTTAACTTTATTCTCTCTCTTTTCACTTAATTCTCTCTTCTTTTCACTTAATTCTCTCTTCTTTTCACTTAATTCTAAATCTAATCTTTAGCCTGAAGGCTAAAGATACATAATATAGTAAATTACGTTACAAATCGTCGTACGATACTTTACATTATTAAGTTGAATGATTAATTTTCGTTGGAAATTTATTTCGGGTGACGTAAATTAAAATAATTGGGTTGCCATGACAAGTACTTTTTCTGTTTATGTTTATCATAATAAAGAGCCAGGCTACGATGTATTTTAAGCTAGACATTTCTAAACTTTATTTGCTGAAAATCTGCTAAAGCTTTTTGTAGCACTAATCTGCTACCGCCAGTTATTTTAACACAACACTAGCCGACAGAGTCAGAAAATATACGTAGAAAATAAGAACTTTGCTAAATTCTAGTTTATCTAAATCTAAGAGTCATTATGTCATGCCAAATTAATAGGTACCGTCATATAAATACATAATGTTCTTCCTCTGCTTATAGCCCTAACTTGTGGCTTCCTGACATTAAAAGAATTACCAAAAACAGCCGAGTTAACTCCTTAGCAAAAAGCCAAATAAACAGTCTCCCTTTAAAATATTGCACAGATAAATTCACCCGAGCTTCGTATATAAAAGCGCTTTCTTCGCTTCCAAATGTATCCATCCATAAAGGATATTTTCCGGTGAAAAGCGCGCTCCTCGCTGGCGTGCCGCGCGCGTGGTTATAATACTGCGGTATTATGACGCCCTGGTATGCGAGCGTGTCGATGTTAGGCGTCATTATTTAATCCGAGCCGTGGAAACTCACGTCGCCCCAGCCCTGTTAAGGTTCTACGGTGATTACGTATAAAACTTGGTGAGGGAAATAAATATACTGGAAATTCAAGGTGAGGTGTATTTTGACTAGTTTAATAAGGTCAATCATAATCACATTGAAGTAATGGCAACTTCGTGGTGTAGAGTAGACATTGGTAATTCGCCTTTGTAAAATTGACCACTGGTAGGTAGGTACAACAGGCGAAGAACTAGAAAACAGAGGGCTTATCATACTTACATCAGGAATTTAGGAGGTATCCATAGAAGAAGTAAAGAAAGAAAAGTAGAAGAAAGGGAATACGTTTATTTGCGGTAAACATGACTCAAAGAAAAAACACAAACACAAAAATTTTTTTTTACGAAAAAAAAACAACAGATTTAAATAAAAAACACTACAAAATGAAAAATAACTTTAATTTCGAAAGTCGGTGTCAAAAAACGAAAATGCGGAACCAACGACACCGATTTCCAAAATGAAAGTTATTTTTCATTTTGGAGTGTTTTTTTTTTTTGGAAGTCGGTTGTTTTTTTTTTCGTTTCCGTTTCGTTTTTATTTTTTAATTGTACCTATCCCACACAAATTCATATAACACTACTTGCTATGTAAATATCAGTAACAGGAAGCTATTAAACCATCATCATTGTAAACTAAGTGGAAAAAAATCCAATATTGGAGGAGGAAATAGGCCAAACCTAGAATTATGACTTTTTACTTAGGCTCTGTCAAAAGTCTCTCCGACCGCAATTCCTCTTAAGGGCCTATACTACCTCAAATGGCTTAGCATGATCCTCCGTTATGTCGAAAATACTGCAGCATTCATTTTGAAATAAATATATGGTAAAGTTGAGGATTAATGCTAGGTCTTATGTTAGACGAAAACACGATTTCATAAAATTTTCTCTATAGAAAAAAATTCCAAAGTTACCTCCAAACCTAACAATAAACCGCTGGTATTCAAAAAATACTTCAAATTAGATCATGAAACTCTGTATACTAACCGAACTAACTATAAAGCAGGTCTTATGTTATTTACTTTTTTTTTAATTACCTTTATTTTCACCGTAAAAAGCAAATACCTAAACTATTGGCGCTGCCTGCCGCCTAGCACCGCACTCTGTCTCGCTCTCACTCAGTCCGCGAGCAGTATCGTGCGAGCGAGATAAAAAGTGAATTTTAGCTGAGGTAGTGTAGGCTCTTAATGGCAAGTACTTAGTGTACTCAGAGCAGTGTTGACAGCCCCGACTTACGGGTTGTACGTCATGATTTCGAACCCCGGCAGGCTCTTTACTTTGTGTAAATAATTTCATCACCATTGCTCTCAAAACGATGAAGGAAAACATCGTGAGGAAACCAAAGACATTTCCAAAAGTTCGACGACATGTGACATCTACCAACGCGCACTGGGCCCGCGTGGTTGATATATTTGCCCACTCTCTCTCGAAGAGATGAGGCCTGTGTCCCAGCAGTGGGGACATTATAGGCTGATTATTCCGAAAAGTCTACAAATAAGAGACCAACTACTTGAAGTCATACAGCATTCATGTGTATACTTAGGTATCATAACTACGAGGGGCCCGTGGCTAAATAATAACAGCCGCACAGGTCGATCGATCAGGTTAAGCTACGCTTGCCGCGGTTGGTCTGTGGATGGGTGACCATCTTTACATACCGAGACCCCTCCGTGCCTCGGAAAGCACGTTAAGCGTTGGTCCCGACTGTCATTCTTTGATCTTTGACAGTCGTTACGGGTAGTCAGGAGCCCGAAAGTCTGACAACCAGTCTTACCAAGGGGTATCGTATTACCCAGTAACTGGGTTGTGGGGGTCAGATAGGCAGTCGCTCCATGTAAAATACTGGTATTCAGCTGCATCCGGTTAGACTGGAAGCCGACCCCAACATAGTTGGGAAAAGGCTAGGCAAATGATGACTTAGGTATCCTGACTACTGACTAACAAAAATGTAATTTTACTTACCTAATCATCTACTACAATAAACACCAATCGGCTTGGAGTAGCTTTCACGCTTAATTAAAATCACAAGTGACGTGAAAATACTGAAACAAAGAGAAACTTTGAATACAGGCTGCCTAATGCCTATTGTAAAGCAGACCGAATATCAATTTACAAATAACTCACTGAAATGTTCGCAGCATTTTGATAAAATTTATTAGTCTGAAACAATTTTCATCAGAAACCCGTCATCTAAATGAAATACTTTGATAACAATAGTACCTACTTATACCTAGCTAGGTACATTGGCGAACGGTTAACAGAGCAAAAGTATGGACGGAAATGCAGAAATGACGAGCAAACTGAATGAAAAACTCGGAGAAAAAATTAAATTTTTAAAGGCAACGACAACATTCATATTAATAAGAATGGACGCATTTTAAAGTGCTTTCTGAATATCAAAGACTACCTCCGCTCTGCGACGGGAGTTGATTTGTACCTCGACTGGAAAAAAAGCGCGTCTGGGAAAATTTCATTTTCTTTAGATTGGATAGTTCCGGATAGACCATAGGTTCTCAATGTGGCCCGATAACGCAGGATGCGTTATCATGGGCGTTTTAAACTTTCAGGGGGCAAAATAATATTACACGTTTAACTATAATCGTGGCAATAGTTGTTTCAGATTCGCAATAAATGATAAGTAGACAAAATGGGGAGGTTCTAGAAAAAAAATCTCAATGTGAGGTGTGGCAAAATTACACCAAGATCACACTAAGTTCTAGACAATATCTCGGTAGATAGCATCGAAAGATTGATTGATTGATACTCGTATTGGAAGATACTTTACCTCGTTGGTCTAGTAGCAAGAGCTTCCACTAAGCACGAGATCCTGGGTTCGATTCCTGGGTCGAGCAAAGTGCTACTGGGTTTTTTCACCAGGAATTTCTCAGTAGCAGCCCGAAGTCTGGTTTTGTGCTCGGTTGATGGCATTGTTGTCCTGTTACATGGGACATAAACGTAACTGGTGAACTGTAGATGTACTTTAAGTAGGTACACCTCTGCCTAACGCTTCGAGAAATACAGGCGTGATATTATGTTTATGTTATGAGAAAGATACAAAAGCCAGCACATCAAGCTACCCGAAACTGTTAATTTTTTCCAATCAACTTTGAACCTGTTTAAGTTTATTTGAAAATTAACGGAAAAATTAACTTTTTTTTTAAGTGAATATATCCGTTAATTTTCAAATAAACATTTTTGAAAATGAACGAATAAATTAACTTTTAAACAGAAGTATTTATTTCACAATTTTTTTTCTTCATTTTTTTAAAGAAACAAAACCGAAGATTTTTTTTTAATTAGGTATTACCTACCGAATATATCTATATACAGGGTTACTTGTAATTCGACGTATATCCGTCAGGAGCTGATAGGGGGGCTAGAATGCAACAAATTGAACCCCTCATATGTATGGCCGAAATTCAATAGTTTTCGAGATATTTGAATTTTAAGGGTTTTTTTATCAACTCCTGACGGATATACGTCAAATTACAAGTAACCCTGTATACAACAAAGGCGGGTTAGTTACACCAACTCAAGACCGGCTGGATCAGTATGTTGTATCTTTAATTTGTTGGATTTGAAATCCAACATGGAAAATATTAAAACATGGGAAAAATTCACGAATTTATTTCAACATTTATTGATTCTGAGGCGGTATAAAGTTCGCTGGATCAGCAAGTTTTAAATAAATCCACGCCTGAAAATATGTGATAAACAAATTGTAACTACTAACTCCATTCCGTACCTGTTAGACAAATAAATCCGAACATGAATCCATAATTTTAATATCACATTCAGACTTTCATGACTAATTAAAACTTCTTTAATTTGTCAGGGATAATAAACGTGGCTCTATGTAAAGATGCATGCAACGTTGACGACTCCTGCAAGAGGTCATGACCCGTCTGATTGTAATAGGTTTTCACAGACTAAAAATAAAGTTATTCTTTTTACGAAACCCTATTTCTATCATGGCAGATTATCAAAAATTTAATAACATTAGTACATAATCGAAATTGATTACTTAAGTTTAAAGGTTAATATAAATATCTGTCTGGTTTCTTCAACGTTAATGAAATGAAGACTTGTAAGGGAGAGCCGTTGATTTTTATTATAATAATATAGTATGTATACTAGCTGACGCCACAAACGTCGTTTTGCAAAAAAAAAATAGGGGTATGAAAAATAGATGTTGGCCAATTCTCAGACCTTCCCGATGCACACAAAATTTCATACAAATCGGTCCAGCCGTTTCGGAGGAGTATGGTAACTAACACTGTGACACGAGAATTTTATATATTAGATTATTTATATAATGAGCAGTGCTGGCCCTGGCCCTTACCAGTGGTCGTGGGTTCCAAACTAGATAGACACTTTACTTTGAGTAAATAATTTCATCACCACTGCTCTCAAAACGGTGAAGAACCAAAACTTCGAAGACATGTGACATCTATCAAGCCGCAAGGGCCCGGGTGTTGTATTATAACCCACTCCCTCTTGAAGACAGGAGGCCTGTGTCCCGGCAATGGGAACAATAAAGGCTGATAAATAACCAACATTTTTTTTTTAATATCGACTGTGAACTGGCAACCGGACCTATCTCAATTTTTTAAAGATTTCACTTTTTAATGCCATTTTATACCATTTAACACTCCACATCGTTGCAAGAAATCCTAACTCAAATACATTTAAATTTGGCGCCAGGATTGGCTTCATTCAAAAAGTCCTATGTTTGTTCTTGTGTTGATTTATATTGTCTTATCTCAATTTTATATTGGAAGGAAGGATTATAATGTTACTTTAGTTTTTAATTACATGTACAATAAAAACATTTTAAAACTACGTATTTTTATTTAACACACGAGATGCTGTTTAAAAATGATGCTAACATGTTTTTTCTTCGTCCTGTAAAGTTGTCAAAATTGAGATAGTACCTGTTGCCAGTTCACAGTCGATACGTTCATCATCATCATCATCATCAGCCGGAAGACGTCCACTGCTGAACAAAGGCCTCCCCCTTAGACCACCACGCCGAACGACAATCCGCCACTTGCATCCATCGGTTGCCCGCGTCTCTCACGATGTCGTCGGTCCACCTAGCTGGAGGCCTGCCTACGCTGCGTCTTCCGGTTCGTGGTCGCCACTCAAGAACGAGTCGATATGTTAAGTATGTGAAATTATAACCAAATTATTTCAACTTCAAGTACTTTTTAAGTAGAAATGATTCAATCATCATTTACCACCCACTACCAGTTCATATTGATTTTAATAAGAAATCATTTGGGCAGTGTATGTGAATCATAATTATTTTATGGATTTGAACATTATTATTTTTATTTTATTTGGGAAAAAACAATCGTGCATTGTGTATTACATCTAGATACACCGTCTGCTATAGGTAAATGTACAATCCACTATGTACGCACGTATATACGTTAGTACCTAAGTATATTTTCGTATTGTATGTTTTTATATTCAAATTAGATAATTGTTATACTTATAAAAAAAAACAACGAGGAAGAGTACCATCGACACGAAAAGAAAAAGAGAATTATTTTAGATTTTATACACATAATTAGTTTTTCCTTCTACCCTAACACACGTTGTCTACATATCTTTTTATTTATTCTCCTTGGTTAAATAAAGAAATAAACACTCATAGTATCTTCTTACATTCCTGCGTTACCAGTAAGCCTATCTTTAACATTATGACGATAATTATAATTCCAACAGACATAAAAAAAGTTACTAAAAAACAAAGTATGATGTTTCAACTTGAAGAATAAGGCGGTATAAAAAACAACAGATTTTGCCAACTTTTTGCTATAAAACAACAATTTGCATGAGAAATGAGAACATCTGGCTCCATCAGTTGCGGTATCAGGAAGACAATGTAATTAGTTAAGAAACTCTTAAAATAAAATAAAAATGTACTAAGAATATAAAGTACATAACGTCACGCCTTCTTTCCATGGGGGTAGGCAGAACCTACAGTACGCCACCTGCTACGATCCTTACATTTTGGTCCCGCACCTAAAAGAACGCTAGCGTTTGCGCAGATAAACGCTAGCGTTCTTTTAGGTGCGGTGAGCGATTTTACGATCAAATTTGTGGTATGAAGGGAGAAAAATTATAATTCTACAATAAAAAAAAATAACCGTAAATAAAACAATAGCCTAGTAATTTAGGACACGACTGTACAGTCCGCGAGGCCTAAGCCAGTGCTATTCTGTAAAAATCTCACCGTGAAAACTAAGGTGAAGTGAGCTGTCATTCCACCTGATGTTAGGGATTGCCTCCATTCATAGTTCACTTCACGCTCACTTCAACTTTGTTATCACGGTGAGATTTTTACAGAATCGATAGGCTGAGCTTTGCATTTGTGTGAGTGCACATAGATAGTGTAGGTGTGACGTCGGCCTAAAGCGCGATGCTGGCGACATGTCCATTGCTTGGTTTAAACCGGTTTATACTGCTTTTTGGCAATCGGCCTGAGGCGCACTCATACAAATGCAAAGCTCAGCTTAGATCTCGCGGACTGTACCCGTGCGCAGACACACGTTCTCTAGTGTCGCTCAGCGTTCTTTTTACGTGACGACATAATCTGGAGCTGTACTCCTCTCGCTTAGTCGTTCATACACCTGCACCCCAATTTCGTAACGTATGTACAGACGCCAGCACATCAAGCTACTACAATCTGTCAAATTTCTTTAATAGATTTTAAACTTTATCGCTTATACATAAGGTCCGAAGTTGATTGGGTCAATTTGACAGTTTCGGGTAGTCAATGTGCTGGTCTGTAGCTGCAATCACAATTTGAATGATTCTGAAGGATATTGCTAATCCATTGCTTTTTTAAATATATAGCAAAATATTAATTTTGCGCAAAACGAAAATATTTTATGAAAATTGTACATATTGACAAGCGCTGTGTGAAGATAGAAACGTGAATTTAAAATAATTGGCTCGATAA
Organism: Globia sparganii; assembly: GCA_949316385.1. Lineage (NCBI taxonomy): Eukaryota > Metazoa > Arthropoda > Insecta > Lepidoptera > Noctuidae > Globia > Globia sparganii. The sequence continues at coordinate 18,045,057 of OX438654.1, forward strand.
AAAAAAATCATGACACTAAATCGCTATTTAAAACAAACGTGTACCTTGAAGAGATTACATCGTTAAACCATGTAAAAGTTTTACCAAAAGAGAAGCCTTATTGTTTTTAGGGTTTGATGAGAACACATTTTATAATTCCTTATTATTTTTTTCTATGAATCAAATATACACAAAATCTAGCAGTTCAAGAGCTCACAACGGCCGGCCAGTATCTTCGAGAAAGAGATGCCGAGACCCTATTATCCGGGGAGTGAGGAAACACCGCATTACAAGACGGCCTTAAATTCGAAATCTATACTAATTATAAAGCTGAAGAGTTTGTTTGTTTGTTTGTTTGAATGCGCTAATCTCAGGAACTACTGGTCCGATTTGAAAAACTCTTTCAGTGTTAGATAGCCCATTCATCGAGGAAGGCTATAGGCTATATATCATCACGCTAAAACCAATAAGAGCGGAGCACCAATGAAGAATGTTTCAAAATCGGGGGATTTTTTTCCTATTGAGAGCTTCATGTTTGGAAACATGCTGGTCCTGCTCCATAGGACAATCTAGAGTCTAGACAAAATCAAACTGGTTGCTAATTTAATTTATACATACACATTTTTTTTTTTTTTTTTTAATACATTGTTTTTTACATTCTTTGACAAATGTAACTCACACACTTTTTAAAATACTAGTAACATTTTTCAATCTTTGTAAATATGTGGACACCATGTATCTATCACATAATTGATTTACCAGTCTGTTATATTTTTAATTCTTTTACCATTTTTGGTAGACTAAATTTTATTTTAGGTGCATCGTCTTCACATATAATTATATAATGAATGTATACAAAAACTTGTAAAACATTTTAAAAGAGTAACGGTGGAGTTTCTTGCCCATTCTTCTCCACACGAAAACTACATTTTGGAATGGGCGACTAGAATCAATTCTATTTTTTCATTTTAAATTTTGACGTTCAAAAGTGCCTTTTAAGTGCCTATTTGAATTAAATGATTTGACTTTGACTTTGACTTCCGCTGCGTGCGCTGCGTAAACGGTTAAAGTTTCGCAAAAATCATATATGACAGAATTGTTCCCCTTTAAAAGCTTAAAAAAAAGTCCGCGACAGCATATGTCTATCTTTTAAGGTTAGCTCACTATAACTTCTTTTATGCTAACCAAATTTGTTCTAAAATAATGCATTATTTGCGAAGGTGTTTTTATAAACATGGTATTAATCCTTATCCAAATAAATACGTTATTCATCACATGTATTTAATTTTGAACAAAATTGCCTCTGACATCATTTGATTTCAATGTATATCTTAGGAGATATCATAGTTTTAAAATAATACTAATAATAAAGCTGAAGAGTTTGTTTGAAACACGGTTTGAAAGCTCTAAATCTCTGGAAGTATTGGTCGCATATATAAAAATATTTTTGCGTTTGATAGCCCAGTTCTTGAGGAAGGCTATATTCTATTAAACTTGACGCTAGGACCCTTAGGAGTTGAGCAAAAAAAAAAAAAGTCTGAAGTTTTCGCCAAGCGAAAACGAAGTAATAGCGCAGGCCGGCGACACGTTGCGACGGGGTGGGTCGGGGAAACAAAAAAAATTTACGCGGACGAAGTCGCGGGCAGAAGCTAGTGTACTATATAAGCACTTTATACACAAATCTAATCTAACTAACCTGTATTGTCTCACTGTATGGCAAAGGCCTCTATCTCCCTTTTCCACACAATTGTGTCTTTTGCGAGTGCCGGCCAGTCCTTACGGTAGAAGTCAAACTCGACCCTTAAACATAGAGTTTGTATATAAATTACTTATCACTTCTGTGCGCTAGTGTACTTTATTGCATAACATTAAAAATGTGCCAATAGCCTAATATGTATTTCTGGAGTTGTCGATTCGCCCGTGTCGGCCGAGTACATTGATGCGAATGAACCAGCTACAATGTTATAGTTACGTTACAACACTCGAGGCTTTATCACGAAAACGATATAATGATTCATTCCGGTATTTTTTAAACTTAAATCCTATCCTATATCCTACTATTATAAATGTGAAAAATTTTGAAGATGTTTGGATGTTTGTTACTCAAACACGCGTAAACCGTTGAACGGATTTGGATGAAATTTGGCAAACAGATGGTATGTAACCCGATATTCCTACGGGATCGAAACTTACACGGGTGAGACCGCGGGGCGCAGCTAGTAATATTATAAACGCGAAACTTTGTGAGCATAGATGGATGGATGTTTGTTACTTTTTTACGCAAAAACTACGAACGGATTTTGATGAAATTTAGCACACAAATGTTTATATCCAGGATTAACACATACGATACTTTTTATCCCAATATTCCCACGGGATCAATATTTATGTGGGTGAAACCGCGGGACGCAGCTAGTACTTACATAATTCTCTTGTTATCCAGCTTAAGTAGCTTAATAAAGTAGGTCAGGTAAGGACTATGGAGGCACGTAACAATAAATCCGTTCATTTCACCTGGACTGTTGTTTTCAGTATTTGGTTCGCACTGTTAAATAAATATTTAAAGCGAAAAGAAAACCACAATCCAATTGTGCAACGTAATTAAAATTAATGAATTTTAAATGTAAATTTAGTTATTAGTATAAAATATATATAGCTATAAATAATCATTCGTACTATACAAAACTTCGATTCCTACTCGACCCAAATGTAGGTACGGAGAATAATATTTCTCATATATAGCGTTAATTCCTCACTTTTCACACACACAAAGGAGGAATTTCGAAAAAACGTTTGGATTGTGTTCTCAATTTTCGAGTTAAGCCACGCAGTAAAATGTAAAATTAACTACCCCCTTTTTACCCCGTCAGGGGTAGATTCTCGCAAAACTCTGATACATTTTATTCTTTATTTTTGGCGTTAAAATTCCTTCATACACATTTTGACATCCCCCAATACCCTGTTAGGGGGTAGTTTAGAAAAACATAAAATGCCAAACTTCCTAATTTACTTTGATAAGTATTCGTGCCAACTTTCAAGGTTATTAACCCAAGTAATAAGAATTTTATACAAACTTTCATCACCTATTTAACTCCCTTATGGGTTGAATTTCGAAAAATCCTTCCTTATTCCTTATCTAAATAATAAAAGGAACCTCTGTGCAAAATTTCAGGTTTCTAGGTCTAAGGGTTTGGGCTGGGCATTGATGAGTCAGTCAGGACTTCTCTTTTTATTTATATACATAGATATACATAGATCTCTACAATCTCATCATAATATCTTATGCTATATCCAATGCATATTTTATACATGTAGTGTTCATATAGACAACGGCTTGGCAACTTTCTGTATAATATGACTATTTGACTTGGAAGCCGTAAGGCATTAACGCTCTACTGCTATATATTATGTCCTTATATTATGTCCCATAAAATATACTGAAAGCAGAAATTCCAGGTTTGGAATCACTCTCTTTTTAAGAGCCAGTTTTTTTTTTGAGAATTTTCTATAAACAACCATCTTTGATAAAAAGTTTATAAAGTACCTAAATGTTGTCTGAGGGCTGATTCAACGGTCAGACAATATTTATGCGAATAATAAATATGACAGCATGACATATCTTTAAACTAATAATAAAGTTGAAGAGTTTGTTTTAACGCGCTAATCTCTGGAACTACCAGTCGGATTTGAAAAATATTTCACGCGGACGAAGTTGCGGGCAGAAGCTAGTTTCATAAACAAACGCTGTCAACAAACCATATTTATCCTTCAGATAAAAGTTACCTGAGTATTGAAAAATCAACCTTAAATCTTGTATTGAACATAATCGTAATAATAATTGTTAACGTTTTTATCGAGTTCTGTGTGTGTGTGTGGTGTTTGCTATTCTGAAGGGCAAGGTGACGTACGGATTTTTGTTTTACTTTTACCGTCACTAAATATATTAAAAGTCCAAAATTTTCATCGTTGCGAACTTGTATGCTTCGCATATTTTTATTGTAAAATACAGTTTATACCAAATCAGCCGTGGATCCACGCGAAGTACAATGGCTTTTTAATTTTTTCTGTAATTACAGCATCCAACCGGTTAAACAATAATTATACATCGGAGTTTCGTCCGTATACGGGAATTTCATTAAAGGACACTGAAGCCCCAACAATAATAATCTTCGTATCCTAATTTATTTATAGCTATACACACCATTTTGAAGTAAAACTTTGGCCTTATTAAAGACCCTTTCTAATAAGGTTTATCGAGGAAACTTTCTTAATCTGTGTTCCTGAAACATAGGTACCTATATTATGAAGGTATATTTCGTGTCATATTTCAATGAAACCTTCAGTATAGGGTCCATCATCCAGACTTTCATGACTAATTAAAACTTCTTTAATTTGTCAGGGATAATAAACGTGGCTCTATGTAAAGATGCATGCAACGTTGACGACTCCTGCAAGAGGTCATGACCCGTCTGATTGTAATAGGTTTTCACAGACTAAAAATAAAGTTATTCTTTTTACGAAACCCTATTTCTATCATGGCAGATTATCAAAAATTTAATAACATTAGTACATAATCGAAATTGATTACTTAAGTTTAAAGGTTAATATAAATATCTGTCTGGTTTCTTCAACGTTAATGAAATGAAGACTTGTAAGGGAGAGCCGTTGATTTTTATTATAATAATATAGTATGTATACTAGCTGACGCCACAAACGTCGTTTTGCAAAAAAAAAATAGGGGTATGAAAAATAGATGTTGGCCAATTCTCAGACCTTCCCGATGCACACAAAATTTCATACAAATCGGTCCAGCCGTTTCGGAGGAGTATGGTAACTAACACTGTGACACGAGAATTTTATATATTAGATTATTTATATAATGAGCAGTGCTGGCCCTGGCCCTTACCAGTGGTCGTGGGTTCCAAACTAGATAGACACTTTACTTTGAGTAAATAATTTCATCACCACTGCTCTCAAAACGGTGAAGAACCAAAACTTCGAAGACATGTGACATCTATCAAGCCGCAAGGGCCCGGGTGTTGTATTATAACCCACTCCCTCTTGAAGACAGGAGGCCTGTGTCCCGGCAATGGGAACAATAAAGGCTGATAAATAACCAACATTTTTTTTTTAATATCGACTGTGAACTGGCAACCGGACCTATCTCAATTTTTTAAAGATTTCACTTTTTAATGCCATTTTATACCATTTAACACTCCACATCGTTGCAAGAAATCCTAACTCAAATACATTTAAATTTGGCGCCAGGATTGGCTTCATTCAAAAAGTCCTATGTTTGTTCTTGTGTTGATTTATATTGTCTTATCTCAATTTTATATTGGAAGGAAGGATTATAATGTTACTTTAGTTTTTAATTACATGTACAATAAAAACATTTTAAAACTACGTATTTTTATTTAACACACGAGATGCTGTTTAAAAATGATGCTAACATGTTTTTTCTTCGTCCTGTAAAGTTGTCAAAATTGAGATAGTACCTGTTGCCAGTTCACAGTCGATACGTTCATCATCATCATCATCATCAGCCGGAAGACGTCCACTGCTGAACAAAGGCCTCCCCCTTAGACCACCACGCCGAACGACAATCCGCCACTTGCATCCATCGGTTGCCCGCGTCTCTCACGATGTCGTCGGTCCACCTAGCTGGAGGCCTGCCTACGCTGCGTCTTCCGGTTCGTGGTCGCCACTCAAGAACGAGTCGATATGTTAAGTATGTGAAATTATAACCAAATTATTTCAACTTCAAGTACTTTTTAAGTAGAAATGATTCAATCATCATTTACCACCCACTACCAGTTCATATTGATTTTAATAAGAAATCATTTGGGCAGTGTATGTGAATCATAATTATTTTATGGATTTGAACATTATTATTTTTATTTTATTTGGGAAAAAACAATCGTGCATTGTGTATTACATCTAGATACACCGTCTGCTATAGGTAAATGTACAATCCACTATGTACGCACGTATATACGTTAGTACCTAAGTATATTTTCGTATTGTATGTTTTTATATTCAAATTAGATAATTGTTATACTTATAAAAAAAAACAACGAGGAAGAGTACCATCGACACGAAAAGAAAAAGAGAATTATTTTAGATTTTATACACATAATTAGTTTTTCCTTCTACCCTAACACACGTTGTCTACATATCTTTTTATTTATTCTCCTTGGTTAAATAAAGAAATAAACACTCATAGTATCTTCTTACATTCCTGCGTTACCAGTAAGCCTATCTTTAACATTATGACGATAATTATAATTCCAACAGACATAAAAAAAGTTACTAAAAAACAAAGTATGATGTTTCAACTTGAAGAATAAGGCGGTATAAAAAACAACAGATTTTGCCAACTTTTTGCTATAAAACAACAATTTGCATGAGAAATGAGAACATCTGGCTCCATCAGTTGCGGTATCAGGAAGACAATGTAATTAGTTAAGAAACTCTTAAAATAAAATAAAAATGTACTAAGAATATAAAGTACATAACGTCACGCCTTCTTTCCATGGGGGTAGGCAGAACCTACAGTACGCCACCTGCTACGATCCTTACATTTTGGTCCCGCACCTAAAAGAACGCTAGCGTTTGCGCAGATAAACGCTAGCGTTCTTTTAGGTGCGGTGAGCGATTTTACGATCAAATTTGTGGTATGAAGGGAGAAAAATTATAATTCTACAATAAAAAAAAATAACCGTAAATAAAACAATAGCCTAGTAATTTAGGACACGACTGTACAGTCCGCGAGGCCTAAGCCAGTGCTATTCTGTAAAAATCTCACCGTGAAAACTAAGGTGAAGTGAGCTGTCATTCCACCTGATGTTAGGGATTGCCTCCATTCATAGTTCACTTCACGCTCACTTCAACTTTGTTATCACGGTGAGATTTTTACAGAATCGATAGGCTGAGCTTTGCATTTGTGTGAGTGCACATAGATAGTGTAGGTGTGACGTCGGCCTAAAGCGCGATGCTGGCGACATGTCCATTGCTTGGTTTAAACCGGTTTATACTGCTTTTTGGCAATCGGCCTGAGGCGCACTCATACAAATGCAAAGCTCAGCTTAGATCTCGCGGACTGTACCCGTGCGCAGACACACGTTCTCTAGTGTCGCTCAGCGTTCTTTTTACGTGACGACATAATCTGGAGCTGTACTCCTCTCGCTTAGTCGTTCATACACCTGCACCCCAATTTCGTAACGTATGTACAGACGCCAGCACATCAAGCTACTACAATCTGTCAAATTTCTTTAATAGATTTTAAACTTTATCGCTTATACATAAGGTCCGAAGTTGATTGGGTCAATTTGACAGTTTCGGGTAGTCAATGTGCTGGTCTGTAGCTGCAATCACAATTTGAATGATTCTGAAGGATATTGCTAATCCATTGCTTTTTTAAATATATAGCAAAATATTAATTTTGCGCAAAACGAAAATATTTTATGAAAATTGTACATATTGACAAGCGCTGTGTGAAGATAGAAACGTGAATTTAAAATAATTGGCTCGATAAAAAAAAATCATGACACTAAATCGCTATTTAAAACAAACGTGTACCTTGAAGAGATTACATCGTTAAACCATGTAAAAGTTTTACCAAAAGAGAAGCCTTATTGTTTTTAGGGTTTGATGAGAACACATTTTATAATTCCTTATTATTTTTTTCTATGAATCAAATATACACAAAATCTAGCAGTTCAAGAGCTCACAACGGCCGGCCAGTATCTTCGAGAAAGAGATGCCGAGACCCTATTATCCGGGGAGTGAGGAAACACCGCATTACAAGACGGCCTTAAATTCGAAATCTATACTAATTATAAAGCTGAAGAGTTTGTTTGTTTGTTTGTTTGAATGCGCTAATCTCAGGAACTACTGGTCCGATTTGAAAAACTCTTTCAGTGTTAGATAGCCCATTCATCGAGGAAGGCTATAGGCTATATATCATCACGCTAAAACCAATAAGAGCGGAGCACCAATGAAGAATGTTTCAAAATCGGGGGATTTTTTTCCTATTGAGAGCTTCATGTTTGGAAACATGCTGGTCCTGCTCCATAGGACAATCTAGAGTCTAGACAAAATCAAACTGGTTGCTAATTTAATTTATACATACACATTTTTTTTTTTTTTTTTTAATACATTGTTTTTTACATTCTTTGACAAATGTAACTCACACACTTTTTAAAATACTAGTAACATTTTTCAATCTTTGTAAATATGTGGACACCATGTATCTATCACATAATTGATTTACCAGTCTGTTATATTTTTAATTCTTTTACCATTTTTGGTAGACTAAATTTTATTTTAGGTGCATCGTCTTCACATATAATTATATAATGAATGTATACAAAAACTTGTAAAACATTTTAAAAGAGTAACGGTGGAGTTTCTTGCCCATTCTTCTCCACACGAAAACTACATTTTGGAATGGGCGACTAGAATCAATTCTATTTTTTCATTTTAAATTTTGACGTTCAAAAGTGCCTTTTAAGTGCCTATTTGAATTAAATGATTTGACTTTGACTTTGACTTCCGCTGCGTGCGCTGCGTAAACGGTTAAAGTTTCGCAAAAATCATATATGACAGAATTGTTCCCCTTTAAAAGCTTAAAAAAAAGTCCGCGACAGCATATGTCTATCTTTTAAGGTTAGCTCACTATAACTTCTTTTATGCTAACCAAATTTGTTCTAAAATAATGCATTATTTGCGAAGGTGTTTTTATAAACATGGTATTAATCCTTATCCAAATAAATACGTTATTCATCACATGTATTTAATTTTGAACAAAATTGCCTCTGACATCATTTGATTTCAATGTATATCTTAGGAGATATCATAGTTTTAAAATAATACTAATAATAAAGCTGAAGAGTTTGTTTGAAACACGGTTTGAAAGCTCTAAATCTCTGGAAGTATTGGTCGCATATATAAAAATATTTTTGCGTTTGATAGCCCAGTTCTTGAGGAAGGCTATATTCTATTAAACTTGACGCTAGGACCCTTAGGAGTTGAGCAAAAAAAAAAAAAGTCTGAAGTTTTCGCCAAGCGAAAACGAAGTAATAGCGCAGGCCGGCGACACGTTGCGACGGGGTGGGTCGGGGAAACAAAAAAAATTTACGCGGACGAAGTCGCGGGCAGAAGCTAGTGTACTATATAAGCACTTTATACACAAATCTAATCTAACTAACCTGTATTGTCTCACTGTATGGCAAAGGCCTCTATCTCCCTTTTCCACACAATTGTGTCTTTTGCGAGTGCCGGCCAGTCCTTACGGTAGAAGTCAAACTCGACCCTTAAACATAGAGTTTGTATATAAATTACTTATCACTTCTGTGCGCTAGTGTACTTTATTGCATAACATTAAAAATGTGCCAATAGCCTAATATGTATTTCTGGAGTTGTCGATTCGCCCGTGTCGGCCGAGTACATTGATGCGAATGAACCAGCTACAATGTTATAGTTACGTTACAACACTCGAGGCTTTATCACGAAAACGATATAATGATTCATTCCGGTATTTTTTAAACTTAAATCCTATCCTATATCCTACTATTATAAATGTGAAAAATTTTGAAGATGTTTGGATGTTTGTTACTCAAACACGCGTAAACCGTTGAACGGATTTGGATGAAATTTGGCAAACAGATGGTATGTAACCCGATATTCCTACGGGATCGAAACTTACACGGGTGAGACCGCGGGGCGCAGCTAGTAATATTATAAACGCGAAACTTTGTGAGCATAGATGGATGGATGTTTGTTACTTTTTTACGCAAAAACTACGAACGGATTTTGATGAAATTTAGCACACAAATGTTTATATCCAGGATTAACACATACGATACTTTTTATCCCAATATTCCCACGGGATCAATATTTATGTGGGTGAAACCGCGGGACGCAGCTAGTACTTACATAATTCTCTTGTTATCCAGCTTAAGTAGCTTAATAAAGTAGGTCAGGTAAGGACTATGGAGGCACGTAACAATAAATCCGTTCATTTCACCTGGACTGTTGTTTTCAGTATTTGGTTCGCACTGTTAAATAAATATTTAAAGCGAAAAGAAAACCACAATCCAATTGTGCAACGTAATTAAAATTAATGAATTTTAAATGTAAATTTAGTTATTAGTATAAAATATATATAGCTATAAATAATCATTCGTACTATACAAAACTTCGATTCCTACTCGACCCAAATGTAGGTACGGAGAATAATATTTCTCATATATAGCGTTAATTCCTCACTTTTCACACACACAAAGGAGGAATTTCGAAAAAACGTTTGGATTGTGTTCTCAATTTTCGAGTTAAGCCACGCAGTAAAATGTAAAATTAACTACCCCCTTTTTACCCCGTCAGGGGTAGATTCTCGCAAAACTCTGATACATTTTATTCTTTATTTTTGGCGTTAAAATTCCTTCATACACATTTTGACATCCCCCAATACCCTGTTAGGGGGTAGTTTAGAAAAACATAAAATGCCAAACTTCCTAATTTACTTTGATAAGTATTCGTGCCAACTTTCAAGGTTATTAACCCAAGTAATAAGAATTTTATACAAACTTTCATCACCTATTTAACTCCCTTATGGGTTGAATTTCGAAAAATCCTTCCTTATTCCTTATCTAAATAATAAAAGGAACCTCTGTGCAAAATTTCAGGTTTCTAGGTCTAAGGGTTTGGGCTGGGCATTGATGAGTCAGTCAGGACTTCTCTTTTTATTTATATACATAGATATACATAGATCTCTACAATCTCATCATAATATCTTATGCTATATCCAATGCATATTTTATACATGTAGTGTTCATATAGACAACGGCTTGGCAACTTTCTGTATAATATGACTATTTGACTTGGAAGCCGTAAGGCATTAACGCTCTACTGCTATATATTATGTCCTTATATTATGTCCCATAAAATATACTGAAAGCAGAAATTCCAGGTTTGGAATCACTCTCTTTTTAAGAGCCAGTTTTTTTTTTGAGAATTTTCTATAAACAACCATCTTTGATAAAAAGTTTATAAAGTACCTAAATGTTGTCTGAGGGCTGATTCAACGGTCAGACAATATTTATGCGAATAATAAATATGACAGCATGACATATCTTTAAACTAATAATAAAGTTGAAGAGTTTGTTTTAACGCGCTAATCTCTGGAACTACCAGTCGGATTTGAAAAATATTTCACGCGGACGAAGTTGCGGGCAGAAGCTAGTTTCATAAACAAACGCTGTCAACAAACCATATTTATCCTTCAGATAAAAGTTACCTGAGTATTGAAAAATCAACCTTAAATCTTGTATTGAACATAATCGTAATAATAATTGTTAACGTTTTTATCGAGTTCTGTGTGTGTGTGTGGTGTTTGCTATTCTGAAGGGCAAGGTGACGTACGGATTTTTGTTTTACTTTTACCGTCACTAAATATATTAAAAGTCCAAAATTTTCATCGTTGCGAACTTGTATGCTTCGCATATTTTTATTGTAAAATACAGTTTATACCAAATCAGCCGTGGATCCACGCGAAGTACAATGGCTTTTTAATTTTTTCTGTAATTACAGCATCCAACCGGTTAAACAATAATTATACATCGGAGTTTCGTCCGTATACGGGAATTTCATTAAAGGACACTGAAGCCCCAACAATAATAATCTTCGTATCCTAATTTATTTATAGCTATACACACCATTTTGAAGTAAAACTTTGGCCTTATTAAAGACCCTTTCTAATAAGGTTTATCGAGGAAACTTTCTTAATCTGTGTTCCTGAAACATAGGTACCTATATTATGAAGGTATATTTCGTGTCATATTTCAATGAAACCTTCAGTATAGGGTACATCTACGTGTAGAAACCATCAATGTGTCAGAGCCATTCACGTCAAATAATCCCGGCTTATCGTACAAAATTTCCTGCAATTGCTCGTAATCGATTATAAAACAAGATCTTAACTTTGCATAATTACTTTAAGTTCGTACAATATCATGTTTTGTAATTTCAACGATCACATAACTATAGTTGTTGCGTTTTAGCATGGCAATAGCGGTCACTGACCCACCTACATTTTTTAATTTCAAAAACTGAAATTATGTCCGTTATCGACCTGAATCAATGTCTTCAACATGTTCCAATAACAAAAAAACTATACATAGTTCATTTTTTGGGTTCCTACGGAGAAATATTAGGGAGAGGGTAATGACCGCTATTGCCTTGCTAAAACACGACCACTAATAGTAGAACCACAATTCAACATTTTATGCGTGCCAAATGCCAGATTAGCCATGACCTATTGAAGGGACGTGCCTTGCTGGACGCGTGGTGTACGCTATGCCAAGTATTTAGCGAGATAACTGACCGTGATTAGGTAAATGTATCCTATCAGGCTTACTGTCTTCCGGTAATTTATGAGGGATAGTTGGTACTTTGTGTGTGTGCTTAGCTTATTATGTCTTATCAAAGATACGAACTTTATGTTGTTACGTATTGTGTCTTCGAATTATGGCTAGACATAACATACCAATAATACATAATCAGCCTATAATGTTCCCACTGCGGGCCCGCGTGGTGGATTACGGCCCACTCCCTCTCATAACATACCAATATATTGCTTAAAATTATTACTTTTAAGGTCTGTTTCAAGATGTCCGAATAGTCATTATATAACCGAATAAATTAAAAAATTAAACAGATTATGTTTGAAATTATCTGGCAAGTAAGTTAATGAAAAATTAGTCGTAGATGTTAAAACAGCCACATCTAAATTAAATTATGTAGAAAATAAGCATTAAAATATCATAAAAGACAAAAAATAAACTGTACCCCACAGTTTATTTTTTGTCTTTGTTGTTAGTAGTTGCGTAACACCCTGACAGTAGGAATGGCTTTGATTTTGACAGTTCAAAAACATTCATTGCGTTATCTACATTGTTGAGTAGACCGAGACACATTTTTCAAACATATGAAGCAATGGATTAGCAATATCCTACATTACAATCCAGATTGGGATTTATAGTGTGTTACGCAATTAGGGTGCTAATTGTATTAGGTATCTAGTATCTACAGACTCCAGCACATCAAGTTACTACAATTTGCCAAATTTCTTTAATAGATTTTCAACTTTATCGCTAAAGCATTCAGGTTCAGTTGATTCGGAAAATTTTACAGTTTCAGGTAGCTTGATGTGCTGGCGTCTGTACATAGATCCATCTAGATTTTCTTTTAATAAGCATAATTATATAGTCCTCCTTATTGGTTTCTTTTGGATTTGTACTTGGATTGATACTTAACAGTAGGTAATCAGTTCAAGCAAACAAGCTGGATAGAGAAAACATGTTCATGGCTTCGTATCCTATAATGTCGGTCGTCCGGCGGCGAGTTGGGCGGACGATATTGTTACCATCGCGGGTGGAACCTGGATGAGGCTGGCACAGGGGTGTGGGGTATGGCACGTGAAAAGAGAGGCCTCCACTCAGCAATGAGTGAAGTCAGGCTTTTGATGATGATGATGATCCTATACACTTCACACAAAATCTCATAATTAAAACTTAGTATTAAGAATCACAGCAATATTATAAAGGCAAAAGTTTGTGTGTGTGTTCATATGTTTATTACTTCTTCACGCTCAAACGTCTGGACCAATTTTAATAAAATTTTGTATGTAGGTAGCTGACACCTTGGATTAACATAAGGTTACTTCTTATCCCGATATTCCCACGGGATCGACACTTACGCGGGTGAAACCGCGGGGTGCAGCTATCTATACTTATAATAAATCTGTAAAGAGGTCAATTCTGTACATGAAATATATTTCCAAAATAACTATCAGCGGGTGATTAGTGATCGTTACTGACGCCAAAAATGCAATCAGTAAAATTTTTGTCTGTCTGTCTGTATGTTCGTTATAGAAACAAAAACCAATCGACGGATTTCAACGAAACTTGGTACAATTGTTCTTCATACTCCTGGGCAGGTTATAGTATACTTTCATCACGCTACGATCAATAGGAGCAGAGCAGTGAAGGGAAATGTTGGGAAAACAGGATTTCTTTTTAGGTGAAGTAGTAATAGGTTAGTCGAAGTTAGTTAGTAGTAGGTAAGTTTTGGTTAATTTATGTTCAGTTTTTTTTTAATATTAAGTAGGTAAAAGCGTAGATACTTTTATTAATTATAGGTATAGGTATTATTAATTATAGTAGTTATAGGTATTTAGTTTTAAGTGAAGTAGGTTTTATTATATATTATTTTATATATTAGACGTAGTTATTATATATTTTTAGTTATTCAAGCCCCAAGCGGACGCCGGCGTCCGCCCGCTATTGTCTTGAAAAACGCGTTTAATGAGAAATACGCGTTCTCAAGAATCGGCAGAAGAAAGAGCACATCGGTTAAACTCTATGAGAGTTAGTGCCTCAATTTCCGGAAGTCATTATTCCACGCGGACGAAGTCGCTGGCAAAAGCTAGTTATATTATAAAATTCACCTACGTCAGTATATTCGCTCCCTAAAACGGTTTGTGTACTCAAACCCTTTAAAATTCTTAGTAAAATTTAGCTAACGAATTAAAATGCGTCCATTCAGGCCTACATATATTAAATTAATTACTAAATAAATTACGTATAAGACCGTTCCTAATTCTAAATAGTACTTTAACAAGGGTAATAAAACTCTGCTTCAATTTTAATGGCACTTTCGTGTAGTGAATGGACTAGAAATATAGGTACCTTATTTAGAGGAGGACTTTTATGTGTCTGGATCAAGTAACTTTGGTGGTCCTGCTAATCTCTCCATCTAAGCTCGGTATATTTGCTCCCACTATGAGACATCTGACATGTATTTTCCTGTTAATCCCCCCAACTAAAGTCAAAACTTTGTGTTGTGTGGTTTTCAACAATATAGTAACAAATTCCCCGAAAACAGAGGACAGATTTTTATAGCCAGTAAAAATAAAAAAAAAAAACGAGTGTGCTTCTGACCACACGACTGAAGTGAAACTTCTTTCGGTCCATCTGTATGTATATATATATACAAAGTTGATACGACAGAAAGGCTTTCCTTTAAACTGCTTATACTAGGTACCATTTTCAAGCTCTGTACCAAATATAATTTAAATTGAAACAGTAGTTTAGTCGCAAATGACTTTTTAAGTTTTTGGCCCGTTTGAACATGATGTATTTTTCTTAACAGCTGATTATGTCTATAGGCATAGGTCATGCACCTTAAAACGATAAATCTACGATACGTTGTTGCCGCTCTTACGCAAGTCATAAGCAAATACGTCCTACAAAAGAAAGTGACAATCCCATTAGCAAAACATCACGCGCGTAAAAGAAATAGAAATAGGTCAGTGTGTTGCTATTGCATCTTTGGTCCTTGCGAGGGGGGCCTCTAAAAACTAAAAAACTTGGTTTTTCAGTGCGCCAACGCTATCCTTCCGGGACGTACGTTACGTAACACGGAAGTCCTGTGCCGCTATTGTTTTGTCGAACTCGTGCGCTGACAATTGTGATTTTGTTTTGTTATTGTGAATAGGACACTTCTTTCTTTTTTTTTATTGTGACAAGACACGTAACTTGCTATTATAATTATTTAGTGTTAGTGTTTTTTTTTGTGATTTACTGTTTTTTATTGTGATAGGACACGTAATTAAACTTTGGTTGTGTGTGTGTGTATACCTAATTAAAGTGTTCAACAATGCCTCGTCTAACTTACACGGCGTCAGAATACACTGACATGATTTTAATTTACGGTGAATGCCGTGGAAACGCAGCATTAGCTCTGCGAACATACAGAGAAATGTATGGTGACAGCCGCAATTGCCCTAGGAACGCCCGCACCATACAGTTGGCAGTACAAAGATTACGGGACAATAAACGTGTAGTGCCGCAACAGGAGGGAGTGCCACCGCGGCAAATACCCGCTGCATGGGACGAACGAATATTAGATCATTTTTCCCGCAACCCGACAACGAGTCTGCACAGAGCCGCCCGGCAGTTTAGATGTTGCCATAGAACCATCCACAAGGTTCTAAAACGTAACAAACGCAAACCTTATAAATATCGGAAGGTGCAAGCTTTGTTATCGAGAGACTTACCGATCAGGAACAGTTACTGCCAATGGCTATTAAATAAAACATCCGAAGACCGCCATTTCTTAACAAATGTAATATGGACCGATGAGTGTACTTTTACTCGGAACGGCATCTGGAATCGGCAAAACCTCCGGTACTGGAGTTTGGGAAATCCACACGTGTTTCGAGAATCTGAACACCAGTACAGATTTTCTCTCAATGTGTGGGCTGGTATCCATAATAATAATATTATCGGCCCTGTTTTTATTGACGGCACCCTTACAGCGGCGAAATTTTTAGATTTATTAAGTGGTCCTGTGGCCGAGTACACTGACCAACTACCTTTAGCCGTTCATCGCAAGTTGTGGTACCAGCTGGACGGTGCGCCTCCACATTCTGTGATGGCTTCCAGGGAGCGGCTCACAGAAATGTTTGGGCAGCAATGGATCGGTCGATTCGGACCTGTTCGGTGGCCACCACGATCTCCGGACCTCACTCCCATGGATTTCTTTTTGTGGGGATACATTAAGGGTGAAGTGTATGCCTACGAGGTAAATACAATTGTTGAACTAAAAAACAGGATTATTTTAGCACTTCACAAATTAAAGTGCTTAGCGACGGACAGTGATTTAATTAGAAAACTAAATAACAATATTCTCCGTCGGTATAATTTGTGCATTAATGTGAATGGAGGACACATAGAGAATTTAAAAATTTAGTGTTTTTGTTGTCGGCGTACTTCAAAACTATCTAACATAACAGCCAGCGCGAGCGGAGGCCTAAGCCGCCGCCCGCGCCACCGCCGGCCGCCCGCTTCGACACGAAACACATGCCGCGCCCCGGCGCGCGTGCGACGACGTTGCCACTTTGTAAGGTCAGTCGCCAGGTCCAAGTTTCTATGAAATTTGGGTTTTTCCTTTATTTACAAAGGGTGGTTGCGTTTTACTCTGATTTGTAAGCTATTTAGTTTGTTTGAAAAAAAAAATTCTCAATTTTGGAGTTTTTTATTTTTATACCTTATCGAATTAATACTAAACACGTATAGTATACGTAGTGTAATTTAATGCCCCTCTGTCGTATCAACTCTGTATATGTGTGTACAATATACAATGTGTTAATGAAATAACCCAAAACCTGAAAATAGTTTGTTTAGAATCGGCAGCAAAATCGAATACAATAATTTTTAATATTGGTTATTTTTTTTTTCCAAATAATAATTATTTGTCATGCCGTGTCTAATATTTTTAAACGACGCTGTACGCTACTGTCCAACGCAATGAAAACAAACAGCGCGGGCGAGGGTGAGAAGAGGGGGTGCTAGAGCTGACGCCAAGGCCAGGAAGCGCGCCGGCGGCGATAGAGCTACGAATCTGTAAGACAACAACATTTACAAATATCTTTTACTATAATTTTTGAAAATAAATCATTATAATTATGTCATATCAATTTAGTAATATAAAAATCGGTTGGGGTGTCCGAGGTTTTGGGTTATTTCATTAACACTTTGTATACATGTATACACATATACATATATTAATTTTCTACAAATATTTAAATTTATTTCATGGTTTCATTGGTAAATTAATATTTTTGCATAGATCTTCTATTGCTTAGATATACGGAACGTATTTGGCTATGAGAGGAAGAGAGAAAGAAAATGTGCGCGCGCACTGCTGTCTCTTGCTTATATCCCCCACTTAACTTCCGTTCGCCTTGCACACATTTTTCACACTTTTCGTAACGCTTACGTCACGCGTTCGCCAGCTTACTCCCCAAGTCAAGCGTGCGTAAAGAAGTTTCACTTCAAAAAGAATTCAGTCCAGGTTCTCAATCGGCACAAATAAAGCAGTTAGCAATTTATACTTATGAAGTTTCAACAAACTAAAAACTACATCCGAGGCATTAGCAGTAGTTAGTGCTGCAAAGTTTCAGCAACTGAATTCCGTATCAAAAATCTCGCATGCAACAGCTGTCGATAGAATATTTTAGAAAAATTCCGTCGCAACCACATTTTTGTAAATCTTATTTTCCTATATTCGCATACCTACGTGTTCGCATTTATTATGGCTATCTTTTCGTTGGATATTTTCAAAGTTTACTTTGAAAATACCTACTTGCACATTTTTCAAAACAAAAAATGTTCTTTGAATGTAAAGTGTCCTCATTGAAAAATCCTCTTTGGATTACAAAGTGAAAAACAAAAGGTCGGGCTCAAGCGGGCAGGAAGCCTTAATGCTTCTTTGAAAGTTGTCGAACTAATTAAAAGTTTAACACCTCTTGTTGCCAGCGTTTCCGGCCGCATGTTCCATGGCTCGAAAATTGCTCCAACATTTCATATCCGCACTGTTTACTTATTGCGAGCTTTTATTTAACCTGATGCTTTAGGCTTGTGGCTAAGTAATAACAGCCGCACGTTTCGATCGATCAGGTTAAGCTACGCTTGCCGCGGTTGGTCCACGGATGGGTGACCATCTTTACATACCGAGACCGCCGTGCCTCGGAAAGCTTGCTAGACCGTTGGTCCCGGATGTCATTCGTGGCAGTCTGTTATCTTTGACAGTCCTTATGGCTTGTCAAAAGCCCGAAAGTCTGACAACCAGTTTTAACAAGGGGTATCGTATTGCCCAGTAACTGGGTTGTGGAGGTCAGATAGGCAGTCACTCCATGTAAAATACAGATATTCAATCTCTATCCGGTTAGACTAGAAGCTGATCCTAACATAGTTGGTAAAAGACTAGGTAGTTGATGGCGTTAATGTTCAACATCGTTGCCATAATGTTGGCCTCGGCTGCGCTGCGGTGCGGGTTGCGATTCATGTCACGCAACTTGTGTTCAGCAAATGTTTGTAACATTTTACTTCATAGCTAAGTAGTTTATCTATGAAGACTGACGACACTTCTCGAAAGTTAAGGTATTGCAGTACCTATTTCTTCCCAGAGATAGTCAACGGGGTAATTGCGTAACACACTAAAAGTGGCAATGACTTTAATTGTTTATAGTTCAACAACTTTCATTGAGTTATTTACGTTGATGAGCAGATAATTTTTTCGAACATATGAAGCAATGGATTAGCAATATCTTTCAAAATTATTCAGATTGTGTACGTTAGTGTGTTGCGCAATTAGTGCCATTAAAGTGCCATTAAAATGCAGCCATTTCTATTGAAATACCTAATGTAGAAACCTGCTTAGGTAAATAAGCATCATTTCATTTCATATTATCACGGAGCTTGAAATCCAAGTAGTGTGCTGTTCAAATAGAAGCCCCCGACCTTCTTGTAAAGACGCCAGCACATCAAGCTACCGAAAACTGTCAATTTCCCCAATCAACTTTGAGCCTTATGCTTAAGCGATAAGGTTGAAAATCTATTAAAGAAATTTGACAGATTGTAGTAGCTTGATGTGCTGCAGTCTGTACGTTAACCACAGAATACTGTCAGTGTAAAAAAAATCAACTAAATGACATCACCATTCTCTCGTAACAAATCCAGCGTAATCTCTACCAGCAACAAATAACCCCCGGCTTTTGATTCTACTAATTTAATTACCTATAACTAAACTCCTTTAGCATATGTTACCGTTAGTGAATTATAATATTAATCAAGCCTATAGGTTGTTAAATAAATTAGGGCTCTATTCTAAGACGGTGTAGGGTGGTGTTAATTACTCTAGGAGTGTAAAATTATCGACAAACGAGAAGTGACGTGAAACTATCCGTAACAGTGAACTCAATTTCGGTGATTGCATGCTCTGCCGCATCTTATTCGCTGTCAATACGGGTTCGTACTAATTTGTAATGCATATAGTTTAGGATATAGTGTTTCGAGATAGCGTTCGTTCGGGATAGAGTGATTCGGGATACCGTTCATTCGGGATAGAGTGATTCGGGATAGTGTTCATTCGGAATAAAGTGATTCGGATTTTCGATTTTCGGCCTAACGTATAAGAGTCAGTCTAGCACGTTGTTTATTTTATTTATAGACATACGCAATAGCTAAAGGTGAGCAGTGTTGGCCTAGCGGTGACGGACCCGACTTACGAGCGGTAGGTCGTAGGTTCAAACCCAGGTAGGCGCTTTACTTTGTGAAAACTCTTCCATCAACACTGCTCTCAAAACGGCATGTCCTAGAACCAAAAATTCGAAGACATATGACATCTTCCATCTTCCGTTCCGCACTGGGCTCATGTGGTAGATAATAATAATAATAATACATTTTTTGTTCATCGTAACAGCATTTTACTATACAGGGTTGACAAATTAGTGTACTAAAACTACAACTGAAACGGTGGTGAAGTGCTGCATTTCCTGCTAGGTAACGTATAGAATAACCTGTATAAGGGAGTACAGTCATAACTATTTAGTAATCTGTGGTATATATAATTAAGTTGTACACAATATGTGGCTTAACAATAAGTCTTCCACTACAATTTTATTATTATTGGTGACACAGTGTAACTAAGGGTAATACAAAAAGGAAAAATTACAAAATAAAAAAGACAAAAATATTTGCTAAAAGGTAAGTGAGTGTGATTGTGTGGGCATGTTAGTGGGCATGTGAGTGTTTGTATGGGTGAGTGTGTGAGCGCGCGACCGTATTTGTGAACGTACGTGTGTGCAGGTGTGAGGTGGCGCGATCCAAATATTTTAGAAAGAAAAGAAAAGAAAGAAAATACTTTTATTTGTGGCAAACGTGACGCATAAAAATAAGCATAAAGAAAAAAAAAATTAATGAATTGCGAGTAATCACTCTGCGTAAACCGAGAATGAAGAATAATTGTATTGAAGTTTTATACAGAGATTTAAATTTTATAATAAAACAGTAGGAATAAAGCACCCGTATTGTAATAAAAAAGGGGAAAAAAGAAAAAAAAGAAAGGGAAGAATGCGTACCGTAAAATACGCTCAGAAGAGTTAAATATTTTAAAACGTGTCCTTATTTCTTATCTTCATTGCAAAAAATTCTAAATGTGCCAATTGCCTAATATATATTTGTGGAGTTGTTGACTCACTTGCAAATAAATTAACTTCGTGCGAATCTAATAAATAAGCCGTTTCCATGGCAGCTCGAACCATCAATCTTTGGACATAAGCTTAATTATAATACTTACTACAAAAAAAATGCCACCTTGACATCTTTGTTTCAATACTAAATAACTAATAACGTCACCAACTCGTTTGTCAGTTTGATAGACACAGTGTACAGATGCCAGCACATCAAGCTACTACAATCTGTCAAATTTATGTAATAGATTTTCATATTTATCGCTAAAGCATAAAGTTCAAAGTTGATTGGGAAAATTTGCCAGTTTCGGGTAGCTTGACGTGCTGGCGTCTGTACTAAACATATTCCGAGTAAATTACAGACCATCCAACTTGACATCACAGGGTATACAATTAATTTTACATCACCGAGTGACAATGTACGTGGTTAGTAATTTCAGGATGACTCTACACATCGTATTTAGCGTTCTCTAAAGGCAACTTTGGACTATACAAACGTAGAGGAAACACAGACAGCTAGAATAGATTCCTGGAAAACGTTATAAATGAAGAGCAGAAAACCCCAAATGAACCCCAAATGAATGAAATGTTATGATGAATGAATTTCAAAGAAAATTCTATGTAAAATTCAAAAAATCAATCAATGCATTTCAATTATTAATTGTATGTGTAATTCTATGTGTGTTCTGTGTGTTGTGATGTATGTGTGTTTGTGTGTATGTGCGTGTGTGTTGTATGCGTGTGTATATGAAATATCAGCTTTCTTGTATTTCTAAGAAGTATTGTACATTTTGTTACAACACTGTATTCATTATTTTAAGATGTTTGCTGTCCTTTAACGCATGGCCAGGAAACAAAGAAGATGATTGTAAGTCGTACGCAGCGCTTCTCCGACATTTGTTTTATGCGCATGGCAAAAGTATTGAACTCCCTGCCTTTTTTTTGCGTCTTTCAGCCATCAAGGAACTATATGGGCTTCCATCTGCTAATTGTTCCATCGTAGACTTCATCCATCACTTTCCAAGAGGCGAGATCAATGTCAAGAACAGGCCCATTTCGCAATTTAAAAAAAATTTTAACTTTTGATCATTCTGCGATGAAAACAAGAAACTGTTTGAACGCAAGTTTACCAAATTCATATCGATTAACTCCGGAACCATAATTCATATTATCGTTCGCACAATAACTACATCTCGCAATAATTCCCCTCCAGTTTTGATGAGCAACAAATCTCATTCTTGCAGTTTTTTTTTTAGAGGTCTAAGCACACCTTTAGTTTTGCTATTTTCCGGGCTAGAGATATTTAATGGAAAAGTTGGTAAAGGATTTCACAGGAGTCTCGAGCGAAGTGACACTTACGAAGAGATGTTAAAAGTGTCCTACAATTTCAAGCTTGGCTTTTTGCACATTGTTGGAACGTGATGTTTTTAAACTTGAGCAATTAATTCGCGAATTTAATGTTGCTCTGTAGAATTCATACGGCGTCAGTAACACATTGCTATTTTAAGTATGAGAAAAACGACACCAAATTTTTTTTTTGAAAAATACTCTTCATGTCGCGCGTTCTTGAATGGAAGGGCAGAAGTACCTATAACTACATGTTTCCTTTTACGTGAATTAGTTATTAGTATTAGCTTAACTACCAACCCGCACTGGACCCGCGTGGTGGATTACGGCCCAATCCCACTCATAGAGAGTAGGCCTGTGTCCCAGCAGTGGGAACATTATAGGCTGATTATGTTGTTAGCCTAACAGTATTTTACTTTAAATTAAACCTAAAGTATTTGTAGATTGTCCCTAAATTACCTACATAAATAACCTTTCGGCTAAAAATACTCTACCTAAACAAGTAAAACCTCATAGCGTTGCTACCTATCTATATTTAGCACTTAAGGTTGACTCAGTACATCTATCGGCGTCACACCTACATCGGTTGTCACTCCATCATTATTTCGAATAGCGTTCTGCAAATGACATCGCATAACGAGACATGTCCCACGTCGGCCAATTAATTAATTGACTACACCAAGATGATCGATTTGAATACCATCGTCTCTGCATGTTCTCAGACCGAGAATAAAAATATAAGTAGAAATAGACCAAAGGGAAGCTGTAAACAAGTTTTATGAATATACAGGGTCAAATTAAATTAGCTAGCGAAACTCCGCATACGTGACGGGTATCGCCATCGATATCTTAACACGATAAAACAAAAAAGGAATGAGTTTGATGGTTTTTTTTTCTGGGGGTAATCTACCGCAGTTAGTGCATTCATTTGAAATATCAAAAAAAAAACAGTTTTTTATGTAAACTT
Organism: Globia sparganii; assembly: GCA_949316385.1. Lineage (NCBI taxonomy): Eukaryota > Metazoa > Arthropoda > Insecta > Lepidoptera > Noctuidae > Globia > Globia sparganii. The sequence goes on from OX438654.1 coordinate 18,068,447, forward strand.
CAGAGACGTTACTACTAACGTCTGTGAAGTTTAAAATGCACACACAAATTTTCTCAACGCGTAGGTACTTAAAGTAACAACACTACCAGCGGTCGTCGACCCCAAAAAAACTTTTATTTTCATTTTATCGTGTTTAGATATCGATACTCATCACGTCTGCAGAGTTTCACTAGCTAATTTAATTTGAAAGTCTTGTCTGATGTATCTAGTGTTATGTATCTTTTAATTCAGTCGCTGGGAAGGCTCGCCACGACATATGGGTCTGGTAAAACTTTGTTGTATAATAACTATAGGCTCGACTCGAGGGAAATCTCGGACTATAATAATTCATAGAGTATCCTAAGCAAGGTTACCTCTTACCCTGTTCAGGTCAGGCACCCCGGGTAGCGGGCACACGACTCACTTTGACAATGTTCTGACGCACCGCACAGCGCAGCTGCGTACAATCTTCATCAATTTAATCACTAGACTGAACACCGACTGTTTTGATTAATTACATTCTGTTCGGCGGTAGACATATGGATCCGACTAGTTTGCGCAGAATACCCGAGACAATGCCGCGTTCTATAGTTTATGACCACGTATGGAGACATCGTCTTTCCTATTTTAGGAAACAAAAGGTTAGTTCGAGTGTGGCATGGAGATAAACGAATATAAATGCATTACGACTTGGTAGTCTTCGATTTTCAATCGTAGATACATCGTAGATAAAGAAATTCGATTAAAGTTTTCTCTTGAAAGTTGTAACACTGGTTGGTAAGTAGAATAAAGAGCATTTACCTGGTAAGTGATCTTTATTCTAGACCTAAAGACAAAGCTTTGAAGATTTTATGTCTATCATTTTGTGGTACGGTCAGCAGCAAAAGTCGATTAACACTTCAGTGTTTTTAATCTCAGTTATTGGGCAAAACATTTGTTCAAAATTGCAGCTGAAATACAATGAAATTTCGAACAAATATTTTGCTCAATAACTGAGATTAAAAACACTGAAGTGTTAATATTTTGCTCAATAACTGAGATTAAAGAAACTGAAGTGTTAATCGACTTTTGCTGCTGACTATACCTACCATTTTAGGTAGGAGACTCATGTTGTTTTTGAAAGCCAACAATTTAAATCTGCTGTCTGGTGTCACCTTTACTGTGTAGTTTTTGATTGATCCAACAACCAATCATTGTGGTTAGACAGGAAATTATTTGTATAGGATATAAGAAGAATATTCATTAACATTTTTCGGTTCTATCGTAGTATCTTTCATACTGCTCAGTTTGTAAAATGTCACCAGAGCGTACTGAATTTCGCAGTTTTCCAATTTAGTGAAGTGAAACACTGCCTTCATAGGATGCCGGGTTGCGACGCTCCTTCAACAAATTAAAAATGCCACAAACCATTTGCGTGTTATTTCATTTCAGTAACGTTAGGTCGTACCTATGTACATATTCAGACAGTAAATTGCATTTTTCTTCGTCGATAAAAGATAAGAATTACTCGTTTTTATTTTCTTTTAATTGATACACCGGTTGGCTCTCCGTGGATTGGACAGCTTCTGTCTGCTTTACTTTTGCGCTTGTTATCTAAATTATTTTTACACCATGTAAGTACCTACAAACCCTTTGGTGTCGAAAAACGTTTTGTGTAATGTTTCGACCCGACCAAAAGAAAGCCACAGGCCCGAACTCTCAGTAGCACTGGTACAAAGCACAGGATATGTAACCTGCATCCTAATTGCGTAACACATTATCAATCGGAATCTGAATCATTTTGAAACAAATTGCTAATCCATTGCTTCATAAGTTCGAAAAGTTTGTTTCCTCAACACGTAAATAACGCAATGAATGTTGTTGAACTGTCAAAATGAAACCAATTCCCATTGATAATGTATTACGCAATTGCCCCGCTGGTTGGCTTAACTTGTGAAAATGGCTAAATGTCTCTTTTTGGTAAACTTTTTCAAAACTGGAGTAGGTACTAACGGTACCCGAAACTGTCAAAATGAAATGGTCTGTACATGCCAAACTGTATTAAGTTTAAACCACACAAATATTTATCAGAAGAAAATTGTTTATTTATATTTATGAGCTTATTCCCAGTAAGACAACAAAAAGGACGTGAAAAACAAGTTAGTAACTTGGGAGATAGTACCATTCGTAACTTGTTAACGTGATAAAATGTGTTTATTTTTTCATGCTTAGTTATTTATGAGCATTCCTACATAAGTAAAATTGGGTCAATCATACTTCAACCTATTTACCTTATTGTTCTACTGTGGTTATTAACAATACTATCACTTATTTTTGTATGCCCCGTGTAACTTTTGAGAATTAAGTACGTTAATCAAGGCATACTTACATACATACATACGTACATGTGAATTTTATTATTGTTGATTCCAATCTTTGATTCGACTTGCAGCCTAATTGCGTAAAGTACTTTCAAGCACAATCCGAGAGTTTTGAAGGATATTCCGTTCCATTCATTACAATCCATTACAATCCATCCTTCGTTGGCAGGTTCAAAAAATTCGTCTGCTCAACAACGTAAATAACGCAACGAACGTGGGTGAGCTGTCAAAATAAAACCAAACCCAAAAAAAAAACCAAAAACCAATAATTAATTAATTATTAATTTTTAAACCCAATTGCGATCATGGAATTTTATATGTGTTACGCAACTACCCAGCTGTTCGCAAAAAGATGTGCTTGGACTCACCAGCCCGTCATACTATTACTTGATTCGTGACCTACGAATAAAAAAAATCAGGAAGCGTACCTATGAACAAAATCAACGAGAAATTCGGCTCCAAATTTCACTACATTGACAAAATACCTCGAGTATTCGAACGAAAGAACACACATACAAATAAGCCAATCTGCGCTCGCGTAAAGCGTTGTATTCCGGCAAGCGCCGTGATTGGTTCTGGTGCGCGGTGGCCTTTTCGGCAACACCCACCGCGGTAAACATTTGCTTGGTGCCATTTTTGAGCTTGAGTTACATTTCTTGACTTTTATTATTCGTAGTTCGTGAAATTATATTTTATTCCTGGTACTTTTTGTATTTTATATTTTGTAAGTTGTGACAAGAATCGAGACTGTACGTAGGTAGTACCCATGTGCTAAGTACCGAATCATAGTTACGAGCTGTCAAAAACCATGCTCAAGGTTTATTCTACGAACATATAGAAAGTGTAGGCCTTGTAGACTGTAGATGTGTAGACCGTTTTCTATTTTGATAGGACTTGTTGAAAGGTTTACACAGTCCTCCCATACCTGAATTTGAAAAAATTGTAAATGCCAATTATTTTTAAAAGTGGAGTGGAGTTTCCTGCCGGCTCTTCCCCATAGGAAACAAACAAATTGGAACCGCGCTTAGCTTCTGACCTGTCATAAGTGCCCAAGTAGTTTTTTGCGAAATAATATATTTGGATTTGATTTGATTGATTCAATCGTGCACATAACCTATTTTTTAAGTCAATACGCAACGACAGTTTTTCTAAAGATAAAGCTGATGTACCAGTAACACGAAAACACAGATTAACTTCACAACATTAACTTGCAATTATAGTTATCTAACTATGGCAACGTTTTATTATCTTTATTTTAATGTTTACGTTAATGTCACGAGATAGAAGTAAGTAATATAAGAACCTTATACGATAAACTCTCTTCTGACATAGAAAATAATACGGTTCAAGATAATTTATTTCACTCAAAAAGAATACAATTATTCTGTAACACTCAGGGCGTAAATTTCCTTGATTTTACAAATAATAATGCATCTCATGCAAAGGCGTAACTCGGTTTTATCATGGCTGGCTGGCTGGCATGGTGGCAACTGTCACTCACACCTTCCCACTTAGGCCTCGCGGTAGGATGAGACGTCGTGGCGGTTGGCTGGCTGGCTGACACTACAGTGGCGACACCTTTGGCAGGCGTTACAATTCACCCCTATGTGGAAAAACAAAATTATTATGATAGGCGACGGTTTCGCTGGATTATGAACTCAAATTAAGTTGTATAAAAATTAAAATTAAAAAAACAGTGCAAACTTACAATTCAAACATTATTCAGAACATAGTGCTTTAATAGCCTTTGAAGAATTGGAAATGATTTCGATTCCTTTACAACTTTAGATTATCCTACTTCCTAACATATATATCGATGACTTCCTACTAATATTATAAATATGAAAAGGACAAAGCCAGATCCTGCCCCAGCAACTTACAGAAAATGTAAATTAATGAAAATAATTGTAATGAACATAGGACCTTATCGTAATAAATTGTTTATCTTTAGGACCTGCGGATTACAAATCAATGTTATATGGAATCCAACCCCTGAAATTCCTTTTTTCTATTTCCGAAACAAACATTTCAGAAACCGCAAGTTCTACAGGCATTAGGAAAAATGTTTAGTTATCAGTAATACAAAAGCAATAAGATGCTGCATGTTGCATGATTGTAAATAAATGAATAATTGTATTGAATGGGGCAAAGCTCTATAGAGTTTCTGGCATTGTCCTTTGTGAAGATGTTTGGATGTTAGTTACCTACTCTGTCACGCGTAAACCTTTGAACGGATTTAGATGAAATTTGGCACACATAAAATTTTTAACCAGGATTAACACATAGCATACTTTTTATTCTGATATTCCCACGGGATCGAAACTAACGCGGGTGAAACTGCGGGGCGCTGCTAGTAGAGTTATAGAGTTGAGCCCCCTCATACTAATACGACAGTCTTTCTACCGTAGTTTGCCCTGAATATAGTTTACATAAACATAATCAGCCTATAATATTCCCACTGCTGGAACACAGGCTTCCTCCCGGTGAGAGGGAGCGGGCCGTAATCCACCATGCGAGCCCAGTGCGGGTTGGAAGATGTCACATGTCATCGAATTTTTGTTTCTAGGAGATGCCGGTTTCCTCATGATGTTTTCCTTCACCGTTTTGAAAAAAATGTTTGTGTCCAGGTAATACCTACAATAAGCAGGTTTACAGATTAACACCAAGTTGAGACGATATGAGTAGATAATATTTATCTGTATTTAGATTAAGAAGTATTATTTACCAGTGAACCCTAAACTAGACAGTCTGTATCTAGAGTAGGTAGGTACATTATCATTTTAATTATTTGGCGAAGTTTTACAGAGAAAAAGCTAGGCAGATGATGATTATCTAGTTATCATCTGCCTAGCCTTTTCCCAACTATGTTGGGGTCGGCTTCCAGTCTAACCAGATGCAGCTGAATATCAGTATTTTACATGGAGCGGCTGCATATCTGACCTACACAACCCAGTTACTGGATAATGCACCCTTTATTAAAACTGGTTATCAGACTTTCGGGCTTCTGACGACCCGTAACGATTGTTAGAGACCCACGAATGACAGCCGGGACCAACGGTTTAACGTGCTTTCCGAGGCACGGAGTTTTCTTGGTATGTGAAAATGGTCACCCACGGAATAACCGCGGCAAGCGTAGCTTAACCTGATCCATCGACCCATGCGGCTGTTATTACTTAGCTACAAGCCCCTCGGGTATTAGTATCTAATCACAATAAAAAAAAAAAACACTGCAACTTCTCAGTACAGATTCAGCTCCTTATATAGCTGTCACAATCATGGACCTGTTGCTATGGCTTAGTTTACATTAGAACCAGCAACCTACTTACGTAACACATTATCAATCACAATTTGAATCATTTCGAAGGATATTGCTGATATATGCTATACTAGCTGCGCCCCGCGGTTCCACCCGCGTAAGTTTCGATCCCGTGGGAATATCGGGATAAAAGTATCTTATGTGTTAATCCTGGTTATAAACTATATGTGTGCCAAACTTCATCCAAATCCGTTCAGTAGTTTTTGCGTGAAAGAGTAACAAACATCCATCCATCCTCACAAACTTTCGCATTTATAATATTAGTAGGAAGTAGGATAGGATATGTTCGAAAAAATTGTCTAATCTACAACGTAAATAACTAAATTAATATTCTTGAACTGTCAAAATGAAAACCGTCCGTACCTACTGTTAGTATGATACTCACTTACCCCGTTGCTAGGTAAAGGGACAGAAATGCTGTAGAAGAAGTATAAATTATTGAGACAGATATTATGTCGTAGGTAACGATCGATCTCTTAGAATCCCTTACTTTAAAACGCAGTTCTAAACGTCTCCAACTCACGTAAAATATAAGAACAATACAAAGGTGAGGTAGGTACTCGTTGGAAGTCCCAAGATACACGTAAATGTTTCCGAATCTGTTCTGTCGGATACGAGTCGGATGTGAACCGGGTGCCTAATTATAATAACGTGTTGCGTCATCAGGGAATTCAGAATGTTCCCCACGTACACACGTACCTAGATACGTAATGATAAGTGAGATGTGATGGCGTGTTGTTTTGTCTACAACATAATGGTTGCAGGGAGTGGGCAGTTTTGGTCTTTGATAAATAATTTTTATCTATTACAAATCTGATTGATAAGAAATGTGGCCACGCCAGCGCTATTTATTGAATATAATCGCCACTTTTATGGTTTACTAGCTGCTGCTCGCGACGTCGTCTGCGTGAAGGCTCTACAGCACCAAAAATACCTAAGATGCCAGTGTCGCTATAGCATTATAAGTACACAACTTTTAAAATAGCATTAAAATATAAGTTTTTTTTGCAAGCGAAGCAAGTGAAGAGAGTTATATGGCAATCCTGCTGAGTTCAGTCATAAGATGTGACTGAAGGAAATAGAGAAAATAATGCAGGAATACATTCCAGGACACAAAAGAGTAAAAATACGTACAAAGTTCTCTATAAACTACGTTGGTAGTTATGCTGCCAGGAGCCAAAATGTAAAGAGAGTCAGGACTGGTGACGCGCGAGCAAGCGACGTACAGTTGCCCTTGTGAGAAGCAACTCGTCTTGAGGTCGACACCCGCTGCCCTCAGTATCTGCCCCTGCGACTTATTGAATGCGTGGTATAAATACTGCCTCGCCGACGCCACAACCCGTAAGAATTTCCGCCTCAATGGTGTGGCTGTGGAGCGAGATGACTTTAAGGCGGGTTACACAACTTCGGAGGAGATAGGTTCCGAAGAAGCATAATCGGAACACCGACCTTCAGCTTGATGGTATGCGCTGGAAGTCCACTTGCTGATAGGGAGCTCAGAAATTCCACGGGATAATGTGTGGCGTCATCTTGCTCGACAACAGTGTTTATCGAGGTGTAGACCACTTTATTCCCCTCAATTTCCAAGAGAATGCATTCGTTAATTGCTGCAGCCTGAACATTTTTGGGCATCAAAATGACCCCAACACACCCAAGAATTCTGCTGGTGCGGTATACGTTTGATGTCCCCGTACACACAGCGAATTAGTTCTTCTAAGCTGGATACCACTCTACCGAGAGACTCTGAAAGCACCACCTGTCCACCTATCTCTTCTCGTAGAGTGCCTTCGCCAAGACTTAGAAGGACGTCGGAGAATTCTTGAGCACGTGCATTGCCGCCGAGCCGAGCTTTCATATTAATGGTCAAGCGCAACGTACGAACTCATGACGACAACGAAGATCGTCACCACGGGAAGTGTTTGCCGAAAATCACACTGAACAGAACTGTGACACCACCCATCAAATGTTCGTTCCTTCGGATGTCCTGCAGGATTCTGTCCACGGGCTCAACTGCCTTCCTATTGGCCATCGTACACTCATTCCATACGATCAGAGAGCGATCCTTGACCACGTGTCCCTTATCGCTGTTACGTGACACACCACAAACAGGCGTTTCAGCGCTCTCTAAATCGATGGGAATTCTAAACATGGCATGTGCTGTCTTGCCACTCGGAAGCAGTGTGGTAGCGATTCCCGACGACGCTACAGCAATAGCAATTTTGCCTTGCCTCCTGACCTCTGCAAGTATGCCAGTGGTAACAAATGTTTTCCTGTTCCATCAGGAGCATCCAAGAAAAACATTTACCCTGGTTTTGCCCAACGCTTTCAAGGACGGTGTCATAAAGTTTTTGCTCTGAAGAGAACAATGCGACATGGTCATTTCGTATGGTGGTCATTTCGCCCGGATCGTAATTTGTCTCAGCTTTATACTCCCGATTTCCACGGTCTTGATACGGTGATGATTGGGGAGCTGGTATATTCCATCAGTGGGTTGCCGCCGATAAAAATGACCACATCTTGAAGTGAACTGAGACAGGTGTTCAGCACGTGTTCATCAGTTACTTCGAATGTTGACCCGACCTCTTAGGAATATTCATGCAAAATTTGAAGTAAATCCATGCTGTACTTTTTGAGTTTATCCCGGACAGACAAACAGACAAAAATTCTAAAAACTATATTTTTGGCTTCGATATCGATTGTAGATCACGCCCCAAGTATTCTTTTTAAAAAATATTCAATGTACAGTTTTGACTTTCCTACGATTTTATTATATGTAGTAAGATAAGTGCTCATTATATGATTTTGACTTCACGGACTTTATACGTTAGAAAACTATAATTCCTGTTCCTTATGACAACACACATTACAGCTGTCGCAAGATTGTTAATAATGCATTGAACAAATTATTAGATCGGACCACCTGTTACTCCCTTCTTAAACTGTCAGAGCACGTACCAAAATGTTCAAAATGCTAGCCAACCATTTGTCATGCCAACTGACAGAAGAATACAAATTTTCATTGCCTATTCTGAAAGAAAAATGGCTACGATACTGCATTCACTCACTACTATTAGTCTTCAGTCCTTCCTTTTAAATTTAGACGTGCATTTAGCACCTGTGCAGGCTATTCCTGAAACAAAACAGCTAATTCATCCATTCGCAGCCCTCGTCAGACGAGACGATTGCTACAAAAACCTATTTCTATCCTTTGTTTTCCCATCGTGTTGCAGTTTTTTCCCGACGTCGGACGTCCCGCGTCCGCTTCAATTAGTTCCCGTTGTGACGTACACACCGCATATCCATCAAAGAGTTCCGCAAATAACGATTGCAAATACACAAATCATTTTTTTTTCCGACCAGCCAACAACCTTTATCGATACACAACTCTAGGCAGCAATATTTATGCATACTATGAAAACTGAAATTGGCTTTATTCCGATTTGTACCTATGCATCGTAAATAAATTCTTTCAGCGATACTTTTTTTTAAATGGTTACAAAATATTTTTCCGTTCAGGGTTTGGATATCAAATTGGTAACTTTGTCACATTAATCTGGATACTGCATGTGCAAAAAACTGAGTTTTCTTTTTAAATTGAAGTTCATCCTAGATTTTTTGTGAGCTCCAAATATAGTGGAGTTCTAATGCAGTGAAGTGAAAACTGAGCTCTATAAATAGGGATATCTATCTCCTTATATACTTTTTCCAATTTAATTTGTAGTTTCATGTATATATTTAAATACTATAATGTTCATCCATTATTGGTTGTTGTTTGTCTCCGTTAGTTAGTTCAATGATGTGGTTTCTTTTAAATGGAAAAAGGCAAGTCTTTTATTGAAAAGCATATTCAGGTAAAATAGTTAATCTAACTATAAGTAGGACTTAGCTCTTACTTATCTTTCAAATAGATATCTAAATATCATAATGATTATCTGCATGGTAAATCAGGAAGGCCATAAGTATATTATACTAGCTGCGCCCCGCGGTTTCACCCGCGTAAGTTTCGATCCCGTGGGAATATCGGGATAAAAAGTATCCTATGTGTTATTCTGATGTATAAGCTATATTACTGTAATGTTTCAGTAGTTTTTGCGTGAAAGAGTAACAAACATCCATCCATCCATCCTCACAAACTTTCGCATTTATAATATTATTAGTAGGAAGGATAGGAAGTAGGATAGTAGGAAGTAGGATTTTCATTGAAAAAAATATATTTTGGTCAAGTAACTCTTGCAACGTTTCTCCAACAACAATTCAGTGGGACTTAGATTAACAAATATGTGCTTTAGAGATAATAATATCTCCATACTTTACAAGAACATAAAATGTTTCATCGTTTTGATAAGATAAATAAATATTTTTTCAGATAGATAGGTACCTCTAACTGTGCTCTATGTTGCGCCTGGTGCATGATGCAATATCGATCCACAAAATCTAACTCACCGAAAATTGAATTATCGGGCGATAGTTTTTTGGCCTTGCAGTCACGATCTTCTCTCACTAATGTAACAGCGAAAGCATTGTAATGCCCGCCGAATGAGTCAGCTGCTGCCCGCTCTCCCAGACCGACTAAAGGCGATCCATCAAGCTGTCTATTTGACGAGATGACCCATTTTGCTTGGTCGACGACCGTCACTTTAGGCGAATTGGAACAAGGTCTAAGTCGAATCATGATTCGTAACAAATTTAATTGATTTGCTTTTTTTACCAAGGGTTACGGGCACAGGAATCATATCCCTTTATCAATTTATCTGAACTCGTGAAGCAGAAAAGCGCAACAATACATCAGAAAATGTACGAGCTCCAATTGCAAAATAAATTCAAACATTCACAACATTAAGCGAATTCACAAAGCAGGAAATATTATTTATAAATGTAGGTAACATACGAGGAGTAGCAACGGCAATAAAAACTTTGTAAAAGGTAACGCAAAATATTTTTCCCAACTTTGCGCGAACACGTCGCTTTTAAAAGACATTAACAGTTATGCAAATGTCGAATCCGCTTAGCGAAATTTTGGTAAGGCCTTTTTGCATTAACCTTAAAACAGCCATACAAAGGAGAATATGGTTTTCCACCTTCCTTATCCATAAGAAGCTAAATATAACCTATGTAACTACAAGAACCGTCATAAGAAAATCACATCAGATGTTCACATAGATACCACTCTTCATGTTGTTATCTTTTTCATAAATTGGCTTACTCCAAAAAAAGAGATGTCGAGATTCAAAATAAGGAATTCAAGACAGCCGCGGGTCTTTTGGCCCGCGGCCGGAATACAAATGAACAAATATAAAGTAGAATATCTCGGGACTACTGAAAATGGACTTTGAAATGTTGACACTTTTTTTTCTGTTTACATAAAAAACTAAACTTGTTACTGAAAAACTGTATGATATAAAAAAAAACTTGAGAGGTGTCAAGGGACACCCGGATGGAACGAAGTTCCTTTCGATTAATTAGTGAAGGAATTGTAATAAAATTTTATTGGATTTTTTTTTAAGTTATAATAATAAATAATGTAATGTGAATCTTGTATAAAATAATTATATTAATAATTATATTCAATGCGAAATAGAAATGAAAATATCTGGCTTGCTTTCTATAAGAGAGAGAGAGACAGACAGAGAAACATGCGACACTGCACAGCTTACAATAGCTTACTATAGCAAAAAGTGTCGTGACAACTTTTCGTAAGAATTTTTTTCGTCTAGCCCCCTTTCACAACGCGCGATAAGGAACTTCGTTCCAATACCGGGAATTAGTTACTTGACTATCGACCGTGAAAACGGACGAAACTTTTATGTCTCCTTTTGTTTTACAATGTCAATCAGCCACTGTTATCATCTTATCCATTTATCATCATGATCTACTAGGTACACGTCGGTGGAATCTCCAGCAGCTTCGTCTTTCGTAGGTATTAATAACAAGCGTGACTAATGCCACAGCTCCCTTTATCACCCATAAGAGTCATTGCCGTAGCAATCTGTTGCGAACTTGCGATAAGTTTTTACTTGCTGATAACTGATGACCCATATCAATCTACCTAGCCTTTTCCCAACTATGTTAGGGTCGGCTTCCATTCTAACTGGATGAAGCTGAATACCAGTATTTTACCAATGTTTTTTAATATGGAGCGAATACCTATCTGACCTCCACAACCCATTAACTGGGTAATACGATAGACACCCCTTGTTAAGACTGGTTGTTAGAATTTCGGGCTTCTGACAACCCGTAATGACTGCCAAAAGATCCACAGTTACAGTCGGGACCAAAGTCTTAATATGCTGTCTGATGCACCGAGGAGTCTCGGTATGTAAAGATGGTCACCAGTCCACGGACAAACCCGGCAAGCGTAGCTTAACCTGATGGATCTAGACTGTGTTTAATTTAGTTTGTGATCCACCTGTACGAGTCGCAATAAATACTTTTTCTTTCTTTCTTTTATGGATCGACCCGTGTGCCTGTTATTACTTAGCCACGAGCCCTCAACTGATGACGCATAATACCTAATATACTAACGGTGGCAATGGATTTCATTTTAACTGTTCAACTTTCATTGCATCATTTACGTTGTTGAACAGAAAAAAATTTCGAGCATATGAAGCAATGGATTAGCAATATCCTTCAAATTAATTAAGATTGCTATTGAAAGTGTGTTACGCAATTAGGTTGCAGGTCTCAACGGAATAAAACGCCCTTTTCGATCTTGTTCAAGTAAATTGATGAACAAAAATATAGAGCCGCCTTTCCTCTAATAATCCTATACGTGTTTACAATCTCTGATACAGTTTTATAGGCCTACTAAAAATAAGCTTTCGTGCGTTATCTTGCCATTTTTATGTGCCTAGCTCATTGTAAAACAGACGGTTGAACGACCATTAAAATGTTTATCATTCCTAAACTTTATACTTACAATATCTATAAAATAGTAGATTAAAATTTTGCTTCGCCTCGAGTTAGACAAAAACCTAAAGGGATATTAAAAAAAAAAACTTTTTAATTCACATCATTCTTTTTTTTCTGTTCCGTTCTTTTTTTATGAAGAAATTGATGTTTAAACTTTTACTGCTGCATGTTGTAGGGCCAGTACCTAACCATCGCTACGCATGCGTAAACCACCACGGTGAATGTAGATATTATTAATAATCGCAGTACCTATATAAATTTTCCAATATGGGAAAACGCCGCTGAGCAGTCTGCCCCTTTTTTTTTTTTTTTTTTTTTTTGTGGATGGGAAATCATCCAATGACCCCTCCCGCTCTGGGTGGAGCAGAAGGGAGTGTCAGACTCTTACTGACAAAAACCACCCGTGTTCCTTCCTTAGCCCTTTGTGTTCCGGGGTAGCGGTAACCCTTTCGGACAATCCCGCTGCCCCGGCAGGCTTCGGCCCTTTCGGGCCCCTTCCTTGCTGCTGACATCTCTTTGAGGCGCGCGTGGAACACGTACGCGCCGTCCGGCACGGGCCTGGTCCTGATCGGACGGAGAGTTACCCATTACTCTCCGCCCGCAGGCCCGCGCCTACGGTGGCCGGGAGTCGTCTCGCGGCTCCCGACGCCCGGGGCGTCTCCCGCGGCGGCTGGGACGTGAGGCCCTCTCCCTCAGCCGTCCCGCCACCTCCTTCGCTAGCATGACTGCTTCGCAGAAGGAGGTGACTGCCTCCCACTCCCTCTCGCCCCGGACCATGGCTTGAACCAGGGCCGGGCGCGAGAGGTCGCCGCCGCTGCCGATCGCCTCTGCGAGAACACGGCGGTGCTCCGCCCAATTGGGGCATACCGCCACCGTATGCTCCACCGTGTCCTCCAGCAGTCTGCCCCTTGAAATCAGGGAAGAATTTACCCGGTCAACAATACAAAAATGTGGAAAATTCCGTAATACAAGTCATTTCCCATAATCGGTTTGACGACAAAATAGGAAGTTTCAGTAATGTTCCCGAAGCTTGACTGATGACAGCCATAATTCAATTGAGCACCTAATGCGGGGGTGCATGCAGTAACGTTGTAAGGGTGTGGTTATTGTGTCAGATACAAGGTAATGATACAAGCTTGCAACTATAATACGAATGGAAACGAGTTAGTTGTTCTCTACATACAATAAAATTCGTTACGTTCACGTTATTTAAATAAATTAAAAACATTTTACAAATAAAAACAACCCACTTCCAAAAAAAAAACACTAATAAATAACTTTAATTTCGGAAGTTGGTGGCAAAAAATTAAAATACACGATTCCGACACCGACTTCCAAAATGAAAGTTATTTTCTTTTTCACTTTTTAGTTGTGGTACCAACACCAAGAATAAGTTAAACTCATCTGAATTTTAAATTTATTGTACTTACCTATTAAGCAAGATTGCTCTGTAAGCTTCTATAAATAAAAGAAAAAGTTGTATTAACCCGTAGACACTAAATTGCATGAAGGACTAAGTAATTGATCATCTACTCAAAAGAACTAAAGAGGCTAATAATTGTAGTCTACTTACAAAAAATAACAAAACGTAAAATCGAGAGAGCAAATCCGCAGATTGAGGGTAGACTTCCATCAAGTATTGTTTTGCCAGTTAACGTGTTATTACTGTCAACAGCATGCCCTTTTTCACAAAGAAATCACTTCAGTTCTTACAACTTCCATTATGCTTACCATTTCATAAAGCCGTAATATTCAAATCGGTTTAGTTATTTGCCAGAATCGCACAGTTGTAGTGGCAAAATGGAAGAGATCGATTTAAATTTTGAAAAAATGTTTAAAATCGCAACAATTTCTTTGCGTGTAAATGGAGCTCATCCATCAACCGCACGGGATACACGCTGGAAAGTTCTATTCTCAATCATAATGACAAATACATTTGTCTGTTGTCTTTTTCTCTTGCATTCCATCTTTTTTAATGACATTAAATTGGGATTGTTTGCTGAAGCCAGCAAGAACTGTACGATGGTTATCGTATCTTGTACAATTACTCTTAAATATATTGTGCTCCTGTATCATGAAGAATCTATTAAAGAACTCATTTACATCCTAGAAAGGGACTACGAAACGGCCCAGGAATCTAAAGAAGATATGGATATAGTAGTCCAGTATGCTAAAAGAGGTGTTACCGTATGCAAATTTTGGCTCGTTTTCGGTTTCGGCACTAGCGCTATCTTCCCAATAAAAGCATTTTTCCTAATGGTATATTATTACTGCAAGGGAAAGTTTGTTCTTGTTCCTCTCTTTGATCTAACGTATCCTGAACCAATAGAAAGCTATAAGGATGGAATTATAGTATTTTGTTTGTTGTTCATTGCAACTTTTCTATTCGATGCTTATGCCTCAACGATGTATGTAGGGTTTGATCCTATGGTACCTATATTTATGTTACATACGTGTGGACAACTTGAGTTGCTTAGTCGACGCATTGGTAAATTATTCGTTGAAACCGAAAATAACGAAGAAATAGAAGAAGGATTGAAGAAAATTATTTCAAAACTGCAAGACCTTTACAAGTACGGCAATTAGTGTAGTACTTTGGTGATGTGATATTAAGCTTTGCTGAACATTTAAATTAATAGATAGATTATTTTGCAGGTTCGTGGATCGCGTGAAAGATAATTTTTCCATTTTATACGAATACAATATGAAAGCAACTACTTTTTTATTACCACTAACTGCATTCCAAATAGTCGCAGTAAGTAAACTAGATCCATTTATTTTATCTACACATTCTACAATAGGAAACCTAGTCTTATTTTTATTTGGGTTTGTGGCTAAGTAATAACAACCGTACGGGTAAATCGAGTAGGTTAAGCTACGCTTGCCGCGGTTGATCCGTGGATGGGTGACCATCTTCACATACCAAGACCCCTCCGTGCCTAAGAAAGCACGTTAAACCGTTGGTCCCGGCTGTCATTCGTGGATCTTTGACAGTCGTTATAGGTCGTCAGAAGTCCAAAAGTCTGCAACCAGTCTTACCAAGGGGATTACCCAGTAACTGGGTTGTGGAGGTCAGATAGGCAGTCGCTCCATGTAAAATACTGATATTCAACTGCATCCGGTTAGACTGGAAGCCGACCCTAAGGGGCCGTCTCCACGAGCGAGAGAATCGCGGCGATAGTCATACGGTGCCATCAAATTATCGTCGCGATGATATCGTCGTGTGGAGATTGATTCATAGAGTTTCTATTAACTTTGATGGCACGACGATAATATCGCCGCGATTCTCACATTCTCACATTCTCACGCACGTGGAGACGGCCCCTTACATAGTTGGGAAAAGGCTAGGCAGATGATGACATTCTACAATAGAAAACCTAGTCTTATTTTTATTTTACATAATGTTAAAAAAAAAATTTAAAGCTATGAAACACAGCCTTTAAACATTAAAATAATCCGACAACGCTGAATACAAGATGAATACACACAATAAATTATAATTAATTCTTACAGGAGTTACGAGATAAACGGATAAACGTCGAGTTTATTTCATTCTTTGTTGGCTGCATTTTACATTTTTACATGCCCTGCTACTACAGCGACTTTCTCATGGAAACGGTAAGACCATAATTTATTAAGATTCATAAATCTCAAGTTATCAGAAAGAACTTTATTGAAAGTTACTAATTGTAGTATCGACTTAAATTGACTGAATAACTCCGCCGATTGCTAATTGCAGTTAGTTAGAAATTAACAAGTAGTAATATTAAAGACTTGAAGGCACCTACTAGCTGACCTGATAGGCGTTGTCCTGTCCTTTAAATAATCTATACCTATATATAAAATTCCTGACTGACTGATATATCAACGCACAACCTAAAAACCCCAGTCCTGAAGACATGAAATTTGGAGGGTATGTTCTTTGTGAAGAGCAGGTATCCACTAAGGAAGGTTTTCTAAATTCCACCCCTAAGAGGGTGTATGGGGGCGGGTGAAATTTCACGCTGATGAAGTTGCGGGCAGAAGCTAGTTTATAAAAAAAATCCCATAGCAAAAAGCACTTTTCAACAGTTTTTCCTGAAAGTTCCAATTTTCTGGTCAATTTTTCGACTTTATCTTTCCTGGAAATCTAATTCGAGTAATTACGAACCTTTTAAAATAAAAAATACCCAAAACTGTTTAGCCGTTCTCAAGTGACGCGCTTACCAACGAATAGCTTTTAATTTGTATTTGTTTAGATTTTATCCTCATTCCAGAGCGAAAAGTTTCGTCAAGCTATATACTCATGTGGCTGGGAGAAATGTCCAGACAAGCGGGTCCGACAGATTGTGTTGTTCATGATGACGAGGGCCAGAATCCCCATGGGGATCACTACGGTGTTTTACGTGATTAATCTCGATACCTTCGCTGAGGTAGGTCACTGTTCGGCAGCATTCGATTGGCGCAGTCGGATGAAAAAGGCCGCACGCTCTCCCATGACCGACAGAAAAACTACAGCTAAAATGAGCAGCGATCTTTGCTTCATATTGACAAGTTACATAAAAGAAAACATCGTGAGGAAACCGGCATATCCTAGAACCAAAAGTTCGAAGACATGTGACACCTACCAACCCGTCCTGGGCCCGCGTGGATTACAGCCCACTCCCTTTCGAAGAGAGGAGCCCTGTGTTCCAGCAGTTGGAACGTTACAGGCTGATAATGCTACATAAAAAAAAAACTGTTTTTAAATAAGACTAATTTACTATTACATTAAATGCTTGTCCCCTTACTAATAAACGTTGCATAGCATCTGTATAGTTACAACGCTTTGTCTTCTTACCCACTGAAAATCAGCGCTATGCTGTGGGTCGCTTATAGCACAGCATCATGATGAGTGGAAGCCTTCTTGTCACAGTCATGACGTGCAGCCGTCGACTATCTCTGCTTTGTGCTCATGTATAAAGATATTTTTTTTGTTTTTGTTTTTATTATATATGCTGTCATTAGAATTAATTATCTTTTTGTTTGCACGTGTTTCTGTGACAAATAAACCTATTTTTCTTTCTTTCTTTCTTTCTTTCTTTTTCTTCTTTCAAAAGCCAAATTACTGACGATTGAAAGAGAGAAATTGGTGTGTAATTCATCTGATATAAAACGTTTCTTAGTAAGGAGGAATTATTTTTTCATCAACCTTTAAAAGTCGTATACTTTTAAAGGTTGATGAAAAAATAATTCAATCATCATTTGTTTTCAGATGTGTCGTCAGTCATACACACTCTTTAATTTGATGAATGCAGCTTGGGAATAAGGATAGAGAGTTAAAGGGAGAGACAGAAGAAAAATAACATAATTCAAGCGTTAATACACTTGCACTTTTATTTTGTTAATAGCTATTACCTTACTATACATAACTAATGATATATCTACACACACACATTCTGTATTTCATTAATTAAACAATCTGTACATGAAATAAATTCCTTATCATACGATTAACTTTATTATTACACATCCGTTGTAATAATTGGGTATAAATTCTGTGAAAATCCAATTATACAAGGCCATTAAAAAGTATAAGCATTGTCTACTTCGATGTTTTAACAAACTTATGAGGATTTTCCGAATTATTTTACAGGCATGTACCTACTCAACAATTTACATACATAATAACATACACAACACATACACATACTTACATATATAATAGGTAAGGGTTCATATTGATACTAAACTGTAAACTGCTATGTTTAACCGACTTCAAAAAGGAGGAGGTTCTCAATTTTGATGTTTTCTTTTTATGTATGAATCATCATCATCATCTGCCTAGCCTTTCCCAAAGTTGGAGTCAGCTTCCAGTCTAACTGGATGCAACTGAATACTAGTAGTATTTTACATGGAGCGACTACCTATTTGACCTCCACCACTCAGTTACTGGATTATACGATACCTCTTGGTAAGACTGTATGTGTAATAACTGGAATTTCGGAAGTCGGTGTCAAAAAACGAAAATGCGGAACCAACGACACCGACTTCCGAAATCAAAGTTATTTTTCACTTTGTAGTGTTGTTTCTGGGAAGTCGGTCGTTTTTTTTTTTTTTGTAAAAAGTTTTTATTGACCGTTGAATATTAATTCAATGGTCTAAACCATAACATGACATCTCAACCTGCCGATCGATTCTGTAAAAATCTCACCGTGATAACTTAGGTGATGTGAGCTCGAATATGGCAATATGAATAGGGGCAATCCGTAACATCAGGTGGAATGACAGCTCACTTCACCTTAGTTTTCACGGTGAGATTTTTACAGAATAGCACTGCTGTATTTCCAATGCAACTCTCTATCACACCCTCATTTGGGCAGTTATGTTTGACTCCGGGCTGCTATTAGAATCTGTCAGTGTCCAGTGGTGTCCGGTGTTCGCGGCTCGTCCGCAAGCTATCCGTGCCGGTGTGACTGATCCCCGAGTGAAATAGTGCATAACTAGTTGGTAGTTTTTAAGGTTAGTTTTTACTATATTATGTGTATTTAACAGGCGCTTCTCGCCATCAAACTCGAAAGTTTAGCGAGTAAAATTGTAAAAACAACAAAATAATATATGTAAGAGAACAATAAAAACACCTATACTTACCTATTAATTTATAATAATAATTATGATAAGTAAGTACAGTCGCCAGCAGGTCAAACTACCCCAATCTGTCAAATTTCTTTGATAGATTTTCAACTTTAGCGCAAAGGAATAAGGTTCATATTCAATTGGGAAAATCTGACAGATTGGGGTAGCTTGATGTGCTGGCCTCTGTACGTTACGTAAATTAACTGGCTACCTCACTTACGTGTGTACCTACTCGTATGAGGAAAAAATACAAAAATATTGCAAACGGATATTTGCATAGGTATTTTCTCATCATGGTAAAAGATTTAAAGAAAAGTGTATTTTTTTCTTAAAAAAATTATAATGATCATTAAATAACATAGGTTGGCATACCTACTTTTTCAAGGTTATATTTATTTGCAAGTAGCTTCAATCAAGATAAAAACCTTAACCAGTGCAACGATTTTCGTGTTAATTAAACATAGCTGGCGAAAGATGGGTGTACTATGGGCACAGCGCTGCCTTACCATTCGTGGATTACGGGCGTTATGAGGAAATGCGGTCGGAAAGACTTTTGAAAAAGCCTAAGAAAACAGTCATAATTCAAGGTTTGGCTCTCGCTTATTTCCTCCTCCAATATTGGACCAACTTAAAAGATATTTCATAAACTGAATAAGAAGGATATATATACTGTGTCCCTATGTTTTTCTTTTTTCATTAAGTAGTAGTTGTCGAAGTACACTAGGCCTCTGCTGACAGCGGTTTAAATCGGCAATTTTGATCGTTTTTTGAGGGTTCTAGTGCATATAAAAATAATGTATCATCAAAAAGGAAAACATAAGGACATACAAGTAGAACTTAATATTTATTATTCGGTAAAAAATCATTGCTTTATGGCCATCAACGAGAAAGAAAACAGGCGAGAGCGTTTCTATGAGGAAAAGACCAGCCGTATTTTGTGTTGTACTTTTTGGCTTCATTACAAAAGTTCCACAGATTACAGTCAATGCTTATTCATTAGCATCTGCTAACATCCTGGTGACAGTAATTATTTTCTCGCTGCTCAGGACAGTGCCGGTGTAATGAGATTCCGTTGAGAGGACGACGAAATAGCCAACGGCGGCTGCACGAAGCCAAAACTTTCTCTAAACATAGCACACTGTGTTCGTCTTATAAAACTGGGATGCAAAAACTGTACGTATAACTTTATAGATTAAGGCCTGTATACTAAACAAAGTTTGAGTAAGAAAGAAAGAAAATAAGTAAATTTATTTGACCCAGATTTTATGGCACACAATATAAGCAGATTTGTATGATTTGAACAGAGGACATTTGAATCTGTAAGTTTTAAAACCGAGATTTATGACTGAGTATCTGCCTAGCCTTTTCCCAACTCTTTTGGGATGGGCTTCCAGTCTAACCCGATGCAGCAAACCAGTATTTTACATGGACTAGGCAGTAACTGGGTTGTGGAAGCCAGATAGGCATCTGACCTCGAAAACCCAGTTACTGGGTAATACGATACCCCTTGGTAACACTGGTTGTCAGACTTTCGGGCTTCTGACCACCCGTAACGACTGTCGGGACCAACGGCCTAACGTGCTTTCTGAGGCACGGAGGGGTCTCGGTATGTATAGATGGTCCCCCATCCACAGACCAACCGCGGCAAGCGTAGCTTAACCTGATCGATCGACCTGTGTGGCTGTTATTATTTAGCCGCGGTCAAAACGTATGGAACAGCAAAACAATTTTTTAAATAACCGACTTGAAGTTTTAACCCAGGGGATTCAGAATCATGTACTGAATTCATAGTTACCCACAGTTTGCGCGTCGGTGTATTATTTTATCCATGGCCAGCACGTATTTTTTTTTAAAAGACTTCAAAAATGAAGAAGGTTCTCAATTCGGTTGTATTTTTTTAATATAATTTTTTTTTTGAGATTGTTACCATTTGGAAAATTATTTTTTTATTTAAAAGGATATACTTCAAGATTGGTCACATTTTTGTCAAAATCTAATTCTGATAATGGGATCCTGGAGAAATCGAAGGAACTCTTCAAATATTATAGGCACACCTATAGCCATTTGGGTATAATTATAGTAACTCGTGCATTTTCTCTCGGAAAACACCATTTGGTGAAGTTGAACTGATGTTGTATTTCACAGGTGCCACCGGAACTACCTACTCAATAATAAGTATTTCACGGGTTGCGATTCGATTACTTTGATATGGTTGCTATGCAATTTATGCTCGCCACAATGCGAATGATGAAATGGAGCTGATGGTACCAGGAGAACTCCTCAATAATTAACGTCCCTGCATCGGGAAAAGCAATATTTTGTAAAAGGCGATGAGCAAGTTAACATTAGGCTATTGTAACTTAGATACACTATAAACAGACCCACTAAAAAGCGAGAAATAAAATATTTTAACAAAAAAAACCGATTTCCAAAAAAAAACACTACAAAGTGCAAAATTAATTTCGGATGTCGCTGGCAATAAACTAAAATAAAGAGCCAAAGACGCCGATTTCCGAATTAAAGTTAATTTTCACTTTGTAGTGTATTTTTAATGTTCATTAAAGATCGACGATCACGAGTACCGTTATTTCAGTAGGTAAGTATGACATCCGATACAAACCATGCTGATGGACTAATTTTTGCTTCAAAGTCACTCACGTTAAGCTTAAAGTGGCTAAAAACCAGTCGATCTATTCTTGTATAGGAAGAACAAGGATCCTTAAAATCAGCCATTTAAGTTATATTTTAACAGTGAGTTTAAAAAAATAATGTAGGTAAGCCCAGTTACGACATTTCCGCTCGATACATCAAAACTCTAAGCAATATACTCGTACTACAGTGATGTAGATAACGCTTCGAATGTTGCTAAGCTAGCGAGCTCTTCCCTAAAGTGTGAAAAGATTTGGAGTTCCTACCTATATTTTTATATACGTATAGAAACGAAGCTCTATTCTCTAAGGCAACTGTTAGCCATTAATACTTGAAATCGACCAGTTCGTATTGTAAAGAAATGATATTGGTGCCGACTCTGTTGTTCACAAACTAAAATAAATTTAAGTTCAGTGCATCTTTTTCTTTCTACTTCGTTAATAAAAGGACAGAAGATAAATTTTAGTTTAGTCCTGTCAAATTAATCAGCGCCTGACGTAATTTTAGTAGGCAAGTTTTTAATCACGTCTAAACTTGTATGGAGTAGTGTCAGACGCTGATTAATTTCTACAGGACTAAACTCAAATTTATCTTTTCTCCTTTTCCTAATGAAACAGAAAGAAAAAGATGCACTGAACTTAAATTTAGTTTCGTTTGTGAACAACAGAATCGGCACCAATACAGCAAATCAGGGTGTAAAAAGACTCATCCCATTGCCATCAACTACTCATTCTGTACATCAAACTAAGTAACATTGCACAAAAATAATTGCTAGGAAATGACTTTTATTTTTGCTGTGAGCTAACTAACGCACGCAAAACATTGTGCTTAAGGGTGCATGCAATGGTACAGGGGTCGTATTTAAAATTTTAAAGTTGTGTAATAAGATTTAAAAATTGTTTTCGTAAAAAAATTCAGTACCTAAAAGTTGGAATTTTGACCTTCAATATCTCCGTAATTAGGTTTCCGGATATGGTCTAGGGCAAAAAAAATTGTTACAACTTACAATGCAATGTCGGGGAGTACAAGTGACTCTCGGCTTCGTTAAATGTCTTTTTACAACCGTTATATTTTTGCCAATGTTCAGTTTCAATAGAAGCATTTCATGAGCTGTTATATTATGTATGTTCGCTGAAAACCAGCGCTGGGGCTCTGTCTTGCACAGGGTCGCAGCATACTGCTGAGCGATAGCCGTTTTGCGTGGATGTGACGCATGTTTCCCCTACCGTTTATTTATTTTATTTTTTGTGTTTTTGTTCTTTTTGCGTCATGTTCACGGCAAATAAACGTATTTTCTTTTATAACAGAAAAAAAAAAACGACGAAGGGTTCCGTAGTTGGAATGAGTTTATCCTAAGAACAAACTTAACATTGTAGTTGAAAACCATGTTCACCCATACATTCCAACTGAAAATTTAAGTTTGTATGCACAACATTGTGAGATTTACCAGTTGTTTTAAGACCACAGACTTCTTATAGGTTTTCCTGTAATCTATAAGTATAGAACTAATTTCTGTATTTTTTTTTTTCAAATTTGTAGTGTTAGTAGTTTCGGAGACAAGGGGGGGATTGTCAATTTTCGTCTATTTTTAAATAAGTTTAATACAATTTACTATAAAATTATGAAAAATATAGATTTGAGATCCTCACAGTAAGCCCTTCATTTGGTATGTCACACGGTAGAGATTGCGAAAGTTTTTATTTTTTTTTATTTTCTATTTGCACCCCAAAAATGACCCCCATATTCAAACTTCATTTATTTACGTTACACGTCTGTGTTTGGGTCACAAAGATATATGTACCAGATTTCAACTTAATCGGTCCATTAGATTTGGAGCCAATTGTGATTCCGTTTTTTCCTTTTGAGGTACGGTACCCTAAAAGTATAAGTGAAGCCGTAAAAGCGCGGCCGAAGCCCTTAAGGAACCTTGACCTGCAGGCTCATCCGACCTAAGTTAGCCAATAAAGGTCTTTTTTGGACTTAATCTACTTAACCTTGGTCAACATAGCTTTACCATCGCCTCCGAAAAGCAACGTAAACGGATTTAAAAATTTGATGAGGTGAGAACATAGATAAAGATAAGAAACTGCATATTATACTAACCTGAAGCGCTTCACAGGTAAACAGCGAAAATTCATGCTACAAATTAAGTGGGTTACCGACGAACAGTTTAATAGCTAAATACTCAAAAAGTTTCACAGAGATTATGTTCATATACTAAGCGGCCGCTTTTGTAAGAAAACGTTTGTAATACGCTCCTAAATTCCTTTGCTACAGTGCATTTGAAAGCTACCTCAAATTCGTACCATCGCTCAGGGGCCCAAGTCTGCTATTTTTATAAATTCGTCATTCCAACACGATCCCATTGTCATTTTGCTAAAAGTTCGTAATCAGCTAAATTCATAATGGTCGATCATTGGTCCGTCAATGATCTGAGAAAAACTAAATTAAAAACTCATGCTAAATTTCATTTAATATATATTTTTACATATTACGTATTAGTGTTTGCAATCTGAAGTAGTAAGAACTTCGTAAATAGCAATAGACATTACATTTGTCATTATGTACGAGATTACCATTTTATGCCATTTCTTTCAATGGAGTGTCAGTGGTTGACCATTGGAAAGTCATAATGACGCCATTATATTAGTAGATTACCTGGGCCTCAAGTCTGCTATTACATTAGTGTCAGAATAGTCTATCATTGATTTCGTAGTTGTTGATTTTGACAAAATTTGTCAAAATCAACAACTCACTCTTTATTGCATTCATCATGATGACTTGTCTTTGAGAAAATTGGATCGTACAGTTTCAATCTTGTATTTTAACAAAGTATTTTATGCAATGTGCAGACGATACGAAAATAATTTACGCTTTGTATATTTAATGACGATGCTAGTCTGCATACAAAAATGTAATCATATAGTTTAGTTTAGCCAGTTGGTTAACAGGCAAAAGCCATCGTTACTCCCGGCCACCGTAGGCGTGGGCCTGCGGACGGAGAGTAATGGGAACTCACCGTCCGATCAGCCATGCTATTCTCTAAGGATACAGCCTTGCAGGCAGCGGTGAAAACGTTTCAGCGCTGCCCGCAAGGCTGTATCCGTAGAGAATGGCCCCGCAGGACAAGGCCCGTGCCGGACGGCGCGTACGTCTTCCACGCGCGCGTCAAAGAGATGTCAGCAATAAGGAAGGGGCCCGTAAGGGCCGTAGCCTGCCGGGGCAGTGGGATTGTCCGAGGGTTACCGCTACCCCGGAACATAAAGGGCTATGGAAGGAACACGGGTGGGTTTTAGTCAGTAAGAGTCTGACACTCCCATCTGCTCCACCAAGAGCGGGAGGGGTCATTTGATGATATCCACAAAAAAAAGCCCATCACTAGGTAGGTACTATTTAGTTACTTTGAAAAAAATTTTTTTTCAAATTCTGTGTTAAGATTTATTTGATAGTTTCAATATACACTAGTATTGCCAGTATTTTCATTTATTGTCATATTTTTGTCTCCAATTGTGTACTAAATAATTGTGTTTCATCATTTGAATTATTAAAATAAAGTAGAAACTTGAATATTTTGTTCTTGCAAACCTTGGCGTAACAACGATATTAACATATTTTATTTTGCTAGCTTCTGTAAGATTTATGTGCATTCATAAATCATGACGCTTGCAGGAATAAAGAATTTAGAGTGAGGTCTACTTATTGCCAATCTCAGCTTTCAGTCATAGTTGATATCGATTTGCAATGGAGTGCTAGAGGATTAGCAGATTAGACAAAACTAAGGCTTGCTAAAACTGTAGGCGAACGTATCATCTATCTAGAGCACTTACGTATTTGATCGCCTTTATAGTATTTGAAATTAAATAATCTGTGAAAACAAAGGACCCCGCACAAAATGTTAGGAAAAAGCCGTTAGGTTTTGGCTGAAATCGATTTACAAATTCCGGTGAAATCACGTAACAAACATGCAATAAAAACAACATACCTACAGTTGAATTAAGAACCTCCTCCTTTTTTCAGTCAGTTAAAAAGCATTCACATCAATTACAACACATTTCAAATCATATTATAAGTATGGCATAAAAACGTATTTAATTTACACACAGTTCGCATTCAAGAAAGTCTTTATTTCAAGAGTTTTATTTAAAGATTATTTACAGTAATACATAAAATTTACAAAATATATTAAAAAAGAAAACCAGTACTATATAAAACAAAGTCACTTTTCGTATATGTCTGTGTGTGTAATTCACCATCATTTTATTTAATTTATATCGGAAGGTTACCTACCTATAATAGGTACATTAATTTTTATAGATACGGGGTGTAAAATGATATATTTGCATTCTGTAAATCAAATTAGGTAACAATAAACAAAAATTATTGCTGGGAAACAACTTTTGTAATGTTTATAACAATTAAAAATTATTGTCGTTTCGAAAAAAAGTAAAAAAAAGTTCGACCTTCATTATTTCCGTGACCCAGGTTCCCAGGACAGAGCAAAACAATGATCACAATGGCGGGGAGTACAAGTTACGCTCCGCTTCGTTAAGCATCTTTTACAATCGTTATAACTCAGATAACTCGATGTTTTGATATATCGTCACATTAGTATATTGCACCCGTGTGTCGCCTGTCTAATGTAAAACTAAAATAAGGCATCTAAAAAATCCTCCATATTGCTGTCGACTGGTAGCGCATCCAAATAACTTGCCACACTGAATGGCAATGCTTAGCCTCTGATCAAGGTAAAAATCTGCCCTTGGCACCTTGACCTTCACAGGAAGTGTTAAGCGACCGTTTCGTGTGTTCTTCAAAAAGCGGCTTACCTACTTACATGAGCGCACATATCAAGAGTTCTTACTTCAGCTTTTGAAGTGCAGTAATGTCATAGTGTACAATTGATTAAATGCCTAATCGATTTAGTGGTCAAATGGCATGTGATCAGAACCAACACTGCATTATCATGAAAATCATTATCCAACTTATTTAAGAGATGGGAATGCTGATTATTAGCGTCATTATTTACATGATTGAAAAAGTATGGTTTCTCATATACCCATCGGGGTCAACCACGGAGGGGTCAACTAACAACAAAAGAAATGTTTTTTTAATAAAAAGATTTTCTTTCATTTTCTATGTTGACAACCTATTATTGATTTACATTTCGATCATATTACTTGTCCATGTTTATTGCTAAATATTTATTTTTTATAATCATCCATTTACAATCTAATTTCAGATTAATTCCCAATAATCGTATTATTTATATAAGTTGTGTTGTTTTATTTTGTATTTCTATTCCTGACTCTTGACTTCAATTTTTTCTTAACTTCCTGTTTTTGGAGCTCTAAATCTCTACAAATAAGGTTTTAAAAAATTAACCCGACAATCTTTAAGAGGTGCTTTAGACCATCGAACTGAACAACTTTTACTATAGGACCAACTCTGAAATCACGAAAAAAATCAGCTGTTTAATACAAAACTTCAATACCTACTAGACCAAAATGTATGAAACAGTTGATTTTTTTTTTGCTGCACCGGATGACGTCATTACGTCAGCGCCGCCTGTCGCTGAAAACCAGCGATGGGGCTCTGTCTTACATATGGTCATAGGATCGCAGCATAATCCTGAGCGATAGCCATTTTGCGTGGATGTGACGCATGTTTCCCCCAAACTTTTCTTATATTTTTTTTGTGTTTGTGTTCTTTTTGCGTAATTTTTACCGCAAATAAACGTATTTTCTTTCTTTTCAAAAAATTACCACCAGTTTTCTTTGCATTGTTATGTGTTCCTTTTCCTTTATTTCAGCGTGTGAGCTTTTTGATTCAATTATTTGCTTTTATCGACTCGTTTGGTCCATATCAATCATGGATTACTGCCTCTGCTACTACTGCCTTTATTTTACGACGGTGCCGAGTATGATTTTGTCGGATTTATGCACAATAATTTTATTTTACAGCGTTGTAAAAATGTCGCGTATCTTTGGTCCTAACTCTACCGTTGTAAATCGGACATTCAATCATTTTTAATATTATACCCTGTCTTTTTACAGCGGTATGAAAAAGAAAATGTATACGAAGTTACCTCTAAGTTTCTAAAACGGTAACCTAGTACTGCCGTCAAAATGGGAAATTCTGAAAACGTAGCAGTTATTATATTTTTATTTAGGTATTACTAAATATTTACTAGGGACTATTTACTTCAATCAATTTACAAAATCAGAAATAAATGATTGGGGAATGGGTATGTATTAGGTACACATAATAAAACAAACCATGCATGATTTTACATTTACTTAGCATAATATCTTATTTAATTGTATAAAATCCTTTTCTCACGCATATAAAAATGTTAACAACAATAAACATTTATCTAGACTTTATGGAGAGATAAATTGCAAAAACCAAAGCTTTATTGCAACTTTATTAATAAAAATAATAATACGATTGTTATTCTTGCAAAACAGTTCAATACATAGGTACTTACCTACTGCAAAATTGAACACATTTTAAATCTAATGCACTTAAAAAAAAAATATTATCACTTACATTTTCATAAAACCACTCTTGCTCAAAAAACTTTTCGAATACGCAGATTGCAACCGTGAAAAACTAAAGAAAACTCAGTGCAGCAAAATGCTTTAATGGTAATTGAGTTGCAAAATTCTTTTCCGCGTCACGACTGGCTAATTCAGCTCTATAAGCTGTTTCCTTTATAATTGCATATGCCATTATAGATAACCACGGTTTCCGCGGTATCCTAAGTAAACAAAAAATACAAGTTTTGCAAGATCGTTATCTCAATACACACGGCAAATATGCTTACACAATCGGCGTCAATGAAAAAGATAACGATAAAATTCCAACAAGACCTCGCCCGTTATATCTACTCGCATGTAAATATTTGAACAATGTCTGTCCAGGAACTCACTGCGAAGCAGAACTGCGAGAATTATTCATTACATGGCCACGCTTCCAGTCTTACAATGACAAAAAATCAAAACTAACATTTTAAGAAGGGCCTTTGTTCTTACAACCATCGGATGGTTCTATAAACACGTTTAAGTACATTTTAAGACATATCACAGGGTGATATGATACACTGCAAATACAAATATATATAATTTAAATGAAATTAATTTATAATTTAAATACAAACATTTATACGGGCTGGTGTCCGCAAATCCACATCAATGCGCGTATTTTGCGTATAATACAGATTTATTGAGTTACCTCACTTAATCCAAACATCCCACGTATAATTGAATAGACTAGGAGCAGCTAAGGGGTTCCTGAAAACCGGCATAATTCTAGGAATCCTTTTCTCCACCTCTGTTTCCAGCAGAGCTTGCAAGCACGGTACTAAGTCCGGATAACTGGCGGATAATTCCGTTGTTTCGCAGGGATCCTCTATTATATTGTAAAGACATACTGTTCCTGAAAATGATAGGTATATACAGTATTATTGGATAAATATATATACCATTTTGACAGCTGTTGGATACCAAGGAGTAGTAAACTAATGGATTGATTCAGACACATTACATATACATAGATGTAGCAACAATCACTATTACGGTTTTCAAGACTGGAGACTGAAAATTCGAGAGTGTGTAGACTGTTCTTGGCTATTCAGTAGTCCATTTGTTCACTACGCCTATAATGTATCATTTCATGACTAAACTTACCGTTACCAGGATAACATGTTGAAGCCGAAGATGTATCGCATTTTATTGTTGTTTTGTTTCTTATACTCAAGTCATCAGTATTGAAGGACATTCCAAGGGATTCTAGTACACCATACACTCTACTGCTTTTAAGAGCTTCGACATAAGATGGTGGATTGCCAATCATGCCTGTGAGATTAGTACCATGGTATGCACTATAACTCTGAACGACGTCACCTGTTACCAACTTAAACTCTCCGTATATAACTGAAGCGTATCCTATGTTATCATCGATTTCATACATTTCTATCCTTTGAGAAGGTAAGTTAGAGTTAATACTATCCCACTGGTCGATTCCATCAATGTCTGTGGGAGCTTTTACACCAGCAGCACTCAATAAAGTTGGCAACCAGTCTGTAACGTGCATGTACCCGTCCCAGTAATGACTTGTATTGTTTAAATGGGTACTCCACACCAACCCAACAACTCTCACACCTCCCTCATAAGGTGTCAGTTTAATTCCTCTCAGGGGATAATTTGAAGCGTAGTTATTATACTCGCCGACTGTCATACCTCCATTGTCTGATACAAACACAATTATCGTGTTTTCTAAAATTCCCTTGTCAGATAAAGCTTGAACAATCTCACCGACACTGTCATCAAGTTTCTTAACCATGGCTAAAAGGTAAAGGGAAATATACAAGTTTGATGAACATTAACACGCAAATCGCCGCCATAGTGGATTCTAAGAATAGTGCGGATGTGAACATTTGAGTGTGGTAGTGTTTTTATTTCCCGTTTATAATGAAGTATATTTTGTTGTATTGTATCACGAGGATATTATGATAGTCTCGGCACTCAAAAAGACATACAAATTATCATTAATATGTCAGCCAAATTATAACTGATCCCTCTAATTTCGTAGGTAAGTATAATATTTACCTGCAAATAACCTTCTCTCAGGTGACTCGACGTGCCTCATCGCCCTGACTTCTTCTGGTGGTGCCTGCAATGGGGCACCTTCGTTGCCCGCATGTGGAGCGTTGTGGGCAACCAAGAGGAACAAGGGTGACAACGTATCGTGATTCTCGATAACTTACAAAAACAAATAAAATTAAGTGCAAGAAAATTCGATCCAGGTTTGATAGATTGAATAATAATAATATATAGGTCAATGTAAGAGTTAGTTTCAAACGGAATATCTTTTTTTTTTTCTTTTATTTGTTTTGGGATTTTTATCCAAACAGATATGTCAGAATATCTTATCTTATGTCGCTATCTGTCTGAATGTATCTAAGCTAACCTAAAGAGAGTAACGTAAATATATAACAAACATGGCGAAAACTGTAGCCTGGGTTACACAATATGAACCGATACAAAGTTTTCCAAGTTCCACTGCTGGGCCAAGGTCTCCCCCATATTTTTCCACTTTTTTTGTGTTGTGTCTTCTACGTCCGATCAGTTAGAAACGAGTCCAAGACTTGTTTTTTATTTTAAAAAAAGCATTATTTTATCTTCATTCAATAATTCCTAAGCCAATGCGATATTTAACATTCTTCTCGGTAATAAAACTAACCTGACTTGGCATGTTCTGTGTAGACGTCAGTGATGTAACCCTCAACATCCCATGCTGGGGTTTGGTTTCTAAATAAGGATAAACCAGAAACTTGGCCGACGGTCCACTAGAAAACCAGTTTATACTTATTAATATACAAATTAGGGTTACATCTCGTAGTGTTCTAGATAATATTATCACGTAGTTCTTTGCAATATAAACCAGGTTTAAGTCTTAGCATAGCCTTAGCTTAGTTTCAGTATAGTTCAAGGCTTTACGATGTTTTGGGTGAAAATTGAACAGAACAGAGTCGGACCCAGTTTACTCCCTTGGGGAATACCTAAGTTTAAGAGATATCCTCTATTCTCTAGCTGCCATTTATACAATTTAATAAAATATACAAGAATAGTTCAAATAGTTGACATTACTCAGTCCTCGTTTCCCTAAGCCCGTTTATGTTTTCTGCTAGGAATATGAATATGTATCGAAGACCTTAGCTAGAAAGATTTCCAAGTAAAAAGTTTTTTTTTAAGTTACCTACGCCTTTATTGGCTACTCTATGGAAAATAATAATAAATTGATAAATAATACTTACATCTTCCTCGTAAGTGTACTCATAATAATCTAAGTAACCACCCCTATGTCCAAAATGACTATCGAAGCCTCTTTTGGTTGGTAAATATTCTTCTCGGGATGACCCAACGTGCCACTTGCCAACCAAATGGGTTGAATAACCCGCGTCTTGGAAATACTCAGGCAATAGTATCAAACTTGTTGGTATGCCCCGATCCTCACCCATTGTTAGTGGATAACCTTGCATCCCTGGTTGAGGAAACATAGTTTAGGCCATAGTACAGTACCAAAAAACAATGTGCAATAAAATAAAATATTACTCATACGTGGAAAATATTTGTAAGAACTACAGAGTAGCGTACTACAAAAATAATTTGAATAAAGACAGTTAATATTTTGCTAAAATTTTACTCTTAACTGAATTAACAGAATAAACATCAAAGCATTGATGTCACAGACTCTAATGACCGGGTTAATGATATCTTTACAACGGTTTTTGACAGAAAAGCTAGTAATATCCAAAATAAGTTTTCTAAAGGAATTACCTGTTTTATATGAATATTTTCCAGTGAGAAGAGCTGATCTAGAAGGTGTACATATCGCATGGCTGTAGTACCTTCCTAGTGCTATTCCCGAATACGCCAATAAGTCAATGTTAGGTGTTAAAATTTGATCAGATCCGTGAAAACTGACGTCATTCCATCCCTACAAAAAATGGATAAGTGTGTCAATGGCTCCGATTTGTTTTTAAACAAAGCTTTAATAAAATAGAAATGGTTATCAGTTTACATTGTTGAAACTGTCTATTGTTTTCCTTAAAGACTCGTGTTAATTACATAAAGGTAGAACATTGAACATTGTTTCCATCAAGAAACTGAATTATTCTTCGGGTTATTGAGTTTGGGGGACTTCATTATGTGAATCTCATAGAGGATGACGTTGAATCTATAAACTATTTTACGATCATCACACTAAGTCATGGGTATTATGATGACAAAGTTTGTAATGTATTTCATGGTCCATAAAAAAGAGTTGGTTCCTGCCGTTTATTTATTTTTATTTCTGAATGGGCCTGCTCTTGACCTCAATCACGCCTGATGGAAAGCGATGGATGAAGTCTATGATGGAGCGAGTGTGCCCAGAAGATGCCTAAGGCACTGGAACTCCCGCGCATGCATCGGCGAAACACAGCAGGCTGTTCCTGGAGGTATTACTAAACCTAAATAAAAAATATTTAAGGCGGAAACTAAAACTGGATAACACAAGGATTAAGTTTAAAATAATATAAGTAAAACTCACCATATCATCAGCCATTATAAAAACAATATTGGGATTATCTGCTTCACAAGATAAACCAACGACCCCGATGGTCATAAAAAAAGATAACACACTATGGGTTCCCATGCTAAAACAAAACGAGGAATAAAAACTACGTAAAATTTAACAATCACTGACACTACCTCAGACACAGTTATATATATTTGTATCTTGATAACGAAATGAGACTAAATAAATAAAATAGTACTGCAATCGTCTAGATATCTCTATCGCAGTGCCATAACACGTGCGTGCACTGTTGACGGATCGAATGTGACCAAACGAGTACACGACCCGGCATTGAACGAATTTGTGCATCTACATGTATTTATAGCCCGTTTGATTATTATTTACTCTACTCTAATCAAAGTTGAATAAACGATAATGCAACGAAATGTATGCGCAAATAGGATTAGAAATAAGGACTTTTTTAAGGAAAATTCAATATAAAATTTCTTGAATGTCTCAAACGAACCTGCTCTCTATCTCGATATAGAGCAGCTGATATTTATCTGTGATTTCAGTATTTTAATATAATATATAATAAAAACATGATTATTATAATATTATGAATAGTATTAATGCTTTATAATAATTTTACTAATAAAATCATAAAAGGAGTAAATAATCTCAATAATCATGGTTTTTTTTTTGTAGTGCCTCCGGCATGTTCGCACAGGCACGCCGCACACACCCATGACTTTTGTGCCATAATGAGGCTAAAGATAATCTCACTTTTGCAAAGGGCGCGGTCGGGCTCAAATGGCATTCTGAGGATGTTAACAAGTAAACTTGATGAGTCAAGTCTTTTCATGTGCGTGTGGATTGAGAGATCTTTTCGAAAAACTCTTCCAATTCCAACCAAATTATAAGAGGATTTAGGACATAATTGTGAAAACTTCATGGTAAGGTATAAAATTTGTGAAACCTAAACAAAGAAAGTTAGAACTCATTAACTGGATCTCTCAATCTGTACAACTGAAGAAAAAGCCATAACGCGTATCCAAGAATATACTGCCTATGTTATTTTAATTAATTGTGAAGGATTTGTGAAAGCTGCTAAACAAAATTTCTATTCGTTTCAAAGCCACGTTTAAGATTTATAACGGGTTTATATGGATCACTCAAAGTGGACAATTTTCAATTGAGTGATCTTGTAAAACACGACCTAATACTGAAAAAGTATGAATAATTATCATGTTTATTGCAAATTATGCTTCTGGAAAAATTTGTGAAACAAAAATCGTGATTGAAATCTTACTGGTTCAAGAGAAAATGAAAATCTTGTTTTTTGTCGATCGTCCCAACTGAGAGATCATTTTTGAACTATATTTAATAAACCAAAACTTATAGGTAGAAGGTAGATACATCAGAAATTGTGAAAAATGTTGTACTAAAATTTGACATATCAGTCGTCCCTGTAAGTGTTATACTTAAAAAGATAAATAATTTTTTACAATCCTTGAGGAAAACGTTGAGTAGGGTGACCATATCGCCGGTCGAAATCATTACCAGTACAATTCAAATTATAATGCACTTTAAACGTTTTTATACAAGTAATTTGTGTCTGGTTTCACTACATAATTTAAATAATATAAAATTACGTTTTTGCTGCACTGCACACCGCCAGCTTCGCAAATCGCAATGAATATAGAGAGATCTTTGCCCTAGCGGCCGAACGTTAAACATACGTATTTTTTTGCTCTCTGTTAAAATACCAAAATAATTTAAATCTGGACTCAATTCGTAAATAAAACTGCACCAAGTGATTAAATATTAATCCAACAAGTGTAATTCTGTGAAAAACTATTAAAAACTGTGAATTTGGAACGATTTTTGATGTGAACCGTTTAAAAATTTTAAATCTGAACTGGTTAAACGGTGAGTGAGTGATTAGACATTTTACGCACAGTGCATGCGACCGTCGCGGTTACGCGGAGCGCGTAAATGTCATATCTGCGCGCGGTTACTCACAGTGACGTATGCGAGCGCTCGCGCCAAAGACTAATTAACGAAGACGGCGCATTACTTCCTGCCTAATTTACAT
The DNA here is from genome assembly GCA_949316385.1 of Globia sparganii. Classification (NCBI taxonomy): domain Eukaryota; kingdom Metazoa; phylum Arthropoda; class Insecta; order Lepidoptera; family Noctuidae; genus Globia; species Globia sparganii. Next base: position 18,103,413 of record OX438654.1, read on the forward strand.
TGCCTCAGTGAGGACGATATATTTAAAGCTCACAAATAGATAATTGTAAATTCTTTTATTCCAGTATCGCATCGGGAATTTATTTATTACAATAGTAAACAATCATTGTCAACTAGCAAAAAAGAAAAGTGTCGAGTGTATCACGCCATAGTTCTGTACTGCATCAATAATGCCCAATTTACATGGAACCCCACCACCATCGGATGACCAGCCTACACCTTCGTTACCACCAGAAACTGAACAACAAGGTATGTTAACTGAAATCGTCCACTCTAACTCGGTAAACGTATCTGTCCGATCAAAACGTCCTCGTCTTGATGATTCTGCTGGCTCTGACGAGAGTGACAGTGAAAACCAACTAGTTAACGCTGATCATAGTGTAAACAAACACCTAATTGCCTCTATCTGCAAAGAAATACAATCCACAATTTCGGTTCAGATGCAACTATCCCTGAAAGATTACTTTAGTCAGGAGTTCCAAGAAATAAAAGCAAGCCTACATTCGCTTCAAGAACTCGAGAAATCTGTGACATTTATGAGTGCTAAATTTGATGAAATGAGACAAGAATGTGAAACAAATAAGGCAGCACTAAAACAATTGACATCGGAAAATGAGGGACTGAAAACTACTGTATCTGACCTATCCACAAGACTAAATCTACTCGAACAATATGCACGTCTAGATAACGTCGAAATCAATGGGTTACCTGAAAACAGTGGGGAAAATCTCATCAGCACTGTAGTACAGCTGGGCAAGGTGGTGTCATGCAACATTCAAGAGCAAGATATCATGTCAATTACTCGTATCAAAAAGCTAGACTTGGATAGTAAGCGTCCCCGTTCAGTAGTTGTAAAATTGTGTAATACGAGAATTCGTGACGAGGTTTTAGCATCAGTAGTGAAATTTAACAAGTCAGCCGAAAAAGATAAGAAATTGAACTCAAGACTACTAGGCTACGGGGGTGCTAAGACTCCTGTTTTCGTCTCAGAGCACTTATCTCCTATGAACAAGGCAATCCATGCTGAGACTAGGAAAGTAGCTCGAGAAAAAGGTTACAAATATGTATGGGTTCGCGATGGTCGCATACTCGTCCGTAAAGAAGACGGCGCCCGTCCAAAACAGATAAAAAACCTACAAGCCATTGCACTTCTTTAAACGACAATATTAAGTAACATCCGATATAAAACCCTGAGGTGACTTTTCAAGTTCAACATTTATTACCAAAATTTCAGGGGCATGAGAACTAAACTTTCAGCAATAAACATGGCAGCTAGTATAACCCAGTACGACCTTATCGTAGCTACAGAAACCTGGCTCAATACAAATATTAACGACGGCGAGATCTTCAATAACCAACACCATATATATCGGAGAGACAGAAGCTCCACTGCGCGGAAAGGCAAAGAGGGAGGAGGAGTATTAATAGCTGTATCAAAAGCGTTCAATTCCATGCGAGCTTGTCAATGGGAAACCTCCGCTGAAGATCTTTGGGTGAGCATTAAAATAAGAGAAGGTAAGAAGATAAACATTTGTGCCGCTTACCTACCCCCGCCAGTCACTCAGAACCACCTGGAATCGTTATTAGACAACGCATCGAGGGTCAGCGAGACTACTGGCGACGACATGATAATTATCGGAGACTTTAACCTCGGATTTATAGATTGGATCATGGACCATCAAACCTGTCACACGACTGTTACTAAACCTGTCAACTACAACAGTAACTTAGGCTATTGTCTGGTAGATTTTATGTCATTGAATTCTTTATTCCAATTTAATCATGTTAAAAACTCAAAAAATAAAATCCTAGATTTAATTTTGACCAATATTCAAAATGTAAGGGTCGAGAAATCTTTAACTTGTTTGTCGAAAGTAGACGATCACCATCCTCCCCTAGAAATAAATTGCGATATTGTTGTTTGCAATAATCTAAAACCTAAAAAGTCACTTAATTATAACTTTAGAAAGGCTGACTACGAATTAATAAACAAAAAATTAAGTGAGGTTAACTGGAGCGAAAAATTTCAGTCTCATTCTAATGTTGACTCAATGGTTGCCTCGTTGTACGAATGCTTATTAACATAATCGAAGAAACTGTTCCCAAAACTGGCCATACCACTCGTAACTTTCCTCCCTGGTATACTAAAACTCTTGTCAGAATCCTAAACGAAAAAGAAAAAATTAGGAAACGATATAAAAAGTATCGCAACCCCCGCGATGAAGTAGAGTATAGAGTCCTTGACGACAGAGCGCGGCCGCTTATAAAGGAATGCTTTAAAAAATATGTCCATACCATGGAAAATAATATTCGCCACAACCCAAAATCCTTCTGGTGATTTGTGAAGGCAAAAACTCCAACTCCTCAACCATCCCTTCAGAAATTAAGCTCAATGAGGCAACGGCTACCACTGGTGATGACATATGCAAGATCTTTGCTCAACATTTTTCTTCGACGCTTACTGCCCCTTCCACTAACAGCACGACACTACCCTCCACGTCACAGACTCAAAAGTTTCCACAGACTTCATTAACGACGATGAAATTCACAGAAAGACAAGTCCTAAAAGCACTGTCTCGAATTGATGTTACTAAGGGAGCTGGACCCGACGGTATACCACCCATTTTCATTAAAAGATGTGCCCGCTATGTATCTCTACCATTAACATTGATATTTAATAAGTCAATTGAAACTTCCCTATTTCCCCTAGAATGGAAAAGGGCTAACGTAGTGCCAGGTTTTAAAAAGGGAGACAATACTGACGCGAGGAACTATCGCCCCATTTCGCTGCTGTCCTTATTTTCAAAGATATTCGAAACCTTAGTCGTCCCTGTCTTAACTTCACATTTCAAAACACATATTGCCCCACAGCAACATAGTTTCTGTTGTAACAAATCAACTGTCACTAACCTATCGTCATACCTCAATGATATCTCCAGTCATGTTGACGTGGGCCAGCAAGTCGATGCATTGTACACTGAATTTAGCAGCGCGTTCGATAAAGTCGACCACCAAACACTACTTGTCAAATTAGAGGGATACGGTATTCATGAGAACCTTGTGAATTGGTTTAAATCATACCTAAGCGATCGTAAACTAAGAGTAGTGGTAAATGGGTTCCATTCGCCCGAATATCTCGCTACTTCTGGTGTGCCTCAAGGCTCTCACGCCGGACCGATACTCTTCATTGTGTTTATCAATGATATAACAAATCACATCAAATACAGCGAATGTTCACTTTTTGCAGATGACCTTAAAATGTACCGACCAATGCAATCTCCAGCAGACGTCGCTCTACTTCAGTCTGATCTGGACTCCCTTCAGGATTGGTGTATTGCAAACAAGATGGTGCTCAACGTCAGTAAATGCCAGCACATCACATTTACCCGCAAAAAACGTTTAGTGACATCGTCTTACTCACTTAATGGTATAACGTTGCATAAAGTCGATGTCATCCGGGATCTGGGAGTCTTACTCAGTGGTAACCTGTCGTTCACTCCTCATATCGATAAAATGTTGACTAGGGCCGGAAAAATGGTCGGATTCATTAAAAGGATTGGGCATGACTTCAAAGGAACACATGCAATGAAAGTTCTTTTCAATTCCTTTGTGCGCAGTACTCTAGAATACGCTTCTCCAGTCTGGAGTCCCATATACAAAGTACACGTCAATCGTATCGAACGCATACAAAAACACTTCACCAGATACCTTAGGTACAGAGATCGCAGCTGTCCTTACAGAGCTGACTATTCGCAGCGATTGTCTCACTTTGGTTGGCATTCCCTTGAACAACGGCGCGTGTTGGCTGACGTCACGACTCTGTTCAAAATTCTTAATGGTCATATATCCTCGCCAGACCTTCTCGCTAAATTGAATCTGAGTGTGCCCCGTCAATGTCCAGTCAGAACAGTTAGAAAGCCCGACATGTTTGCTATCAAATCATCTCGCACAAATCTTGGAGCTCCATTAAACCGAATGATGACCATCATCAATAGGGTCATCTCTGTCAATCCCGAAGTCGACATTTTCTGCGACAGTCTACATAATTTGAAACACAAATTGTTGGAAATTCATTTGTAGTCAGCTTTGAAACCGTTTAAACTGTTTTAATATCTGTTTTAATATCTCTCTTATTCTTTCTGTAACGTCATTATTTCGCAAACAAAGTTAAATAATAGTAATAAAAGTCATAAGAATGTTAATGCTTGAAATTATATAATATATTTATGGCAATTTATATCAATGATAATGTTAGGAATTACAAATTTTATTTTATGGAAATTATGTCAATAACAATGTTAGGAATTTTATTTTATTTTATCTTTATTTAATTTTTAATCATTATTACATTATCTGTCTGTAATCATAAATTGTCAACATTATTTTATTAAAAGAAACTTAATTATTTAATTTATACTCTACTGTGAATGTTGTGGTCTCCTATAAGTGAAGGAGTACACCTACACGATACTTTATAATTATGCTGTTAATGTTTTGTGTATATGCCTTGTTGGAGATCCTTAAATAAATAAAATAAATAAATATACACAATGTTAGCATGAATAGGGTAGTCGAAAAAAAATCGGACAAAATAAAAAAGTATGTCTACCCTACTCAACGTTTTCCTGAAGGATACTATAGTATAGTATATAACCTTTAATATAACCTTTTCCCAAATAGGTTAGGGTGAACTGCCAGCCTCACCGGAAGCAGCTGAATACCAGTACTTTACATGAAGTGAATGCCTATCTAACCTCCACAACCCAGTTACTGGTAAAGATGGTCACCCAACCATGGACCAACCGCGACTAGCGTATCTTAACCTTATCGATCGGCCCACAGTTACACAGTATCTTGGTGTCCTTCTTACTTTCCTGCGAAGCATGCAATCATCGATCGCTAGATTTAGGATCGCCTACCTACTCCGCTCTTCAATTTCATATAAGTAGTTAGGTAATTAATATTAATCATAATGTTAGGATTGTCAAACTAATTGTAATATAATTATTGTTCTTGAACTGAAACTGACGTCACGTGATTGTGTATTTTTCGATGCGGTAGATCGAAAAGTTTTGGATTGCAAGTGAGATAGTGATCAATCGATCAATAACAATCAATCGAATAATCGATCAAAACATACCTCCCTGGTGAAGAAGTTTCCGTAGCAATCCATGTGAATACTATTTTTTTTTTTGTGAATATCTCTGAGAGTTCTAGTAAAATGGAAAATAATAAATAATTCTAATCCACTCGAATCTCAAATGTTTATCTGGGAAATCTCAAATCTGCAAACGTAGGTAATATTATTAATATGAAATGTCCAATAAATTCTAATTTTGATTCCTAACAATGAGCATCATCACTTCATCAGTTAACGTGTTTCAAGAAAACATTAATTATACAATCAAGATCTTAGAAGCCAAGCCATCCCTACCGTAGATATTTCGCAATAATGGAATTATCAAAATTAAATTGGTCGGGAAAAAAAATCCTCAAGTCCTTTGAAAACATAACCCATATTGGGGTAGGGCCGTAATTCTCTATGACACAATGAACGAAATCAACGCGAGATTGGCGGGATTAGCTAAGAAATTGACGTGGTTTCGAAGTAAGGAATCGTTATGCGGTCATATTGAATTAGGGCCCAGAAAGGTTAAAGACAATACGAATTCAGAATCAAAGTTAGATACAGGATTGGTTGGTCGCATTTATACTATAGCCACCATCTGAATGAATGTTAGGGATGAAATTGCTGCTCCGCTGACGGATTGCCAATTCATTCCTATCAACTGTGCAACTGTAGCTCGCTCTCCTTTCACGAATTGCGTGGGATAGCAACCAACTGCTACATTCTGGATACCTTTTTTCAACTCAGATTCTTTTCCTTCCTATTGTTACATTTGCATGATTCCAGCATTACTTGCTTAAAAAATCCAAGCCTGAATAAGCTTTCTGCTGCAATGTTTATGCAAACTGCATGGGAAATAAGATAAAACTTAAACAGAGTCGACGAAATCGTTGTGTAGGCTAAAGTTGAGGTGAGTGGTGAACTTTAGACTTTAGTAATTATGCAACTTAGCGCGCTGTGAACATGTGGGTCACCCAATAACTCATCAACAACATTATCACACGTTTAACTTCAGTAATTACGCCGAGCAGGGTGCCAACTTTGAGAGTTTAGACGCGGGTAAAAAAACTTTAAAATTGTACACTTTAACATCAAAAAGGTTGCTTCAAATCATTCATCATCCTCTTGCCTGTATGCTATCAAATAGAATAGTAAACAAAATTTAAAAATATTATCATTTTATTATGTTAAAATAAACACTTGGGTCTAGGTATTCTATGTTTATTGTATTTCTTATTTTGGCTTTTTATTTATTTTATCGTATGGTGCACTGACTCTGTCTCGCATAGGGTCTGAGCGATGCACAATGGCCGTTTTGCGTGAATGTAATGCATATTTGTTTTTTTTTTTATGTTCTTTCTTTGCGTCATGTTTACCGCAAATTAACGTATTTTTATTATCTTTCTTTATTTTTTTCTTTCTTTATGCTATGAATTGCTCTACTATTTTTCAATCTACCTTGGAAAAAAATACCTAATCAATAACAAACTACAATGCCGTCATATGACAACCAAATTAAGTTTGAATAAGAAAATATCTAGCCCGGAGCCGTTTGATACATATGTCCTAGATTTTGCTACAATCAAAGAGCACTACTAACTTTTCTACTAAATAAACAAAACTACCCCCCGTAGATTGAAAAAGATTTTATTTGCCAGTAACAGTTTGAAACGCTTCGTAGAAATAGGAATGGACATGTCGACCGTCCACCGCAACTTTGCGTACATAATGTAGTTGTCAAACGTTCTAGTTGAGGCCAGCACCGCACATTTTCATACTAACCGGAACTGCCGCTAACGACTCCTATTTCAACGTTAAACTTTCACGCTTGGCTTGCCACCGTTTTATAAATTATTTAGGAGTAGTTTTGATAACCTGCGAGGTAACTACTGAGTTGGTTAGTGTTAATGAGACACAAATGTCTCCGTCAGGATGAACGGTCCCGGGGCAGCGGGATTGTCCGAAAGGGTTACCGCTGCCCCGGAACACAAAGGGCTAAAGAAGGAACACGGGTGGGTTTTAGTCAGTAAGAGTCTGACACTCGCTTCTGCTCCACCCAGAGCGGGAGGGGTCATTTGATGATTTCCATCCTCAAAAAAAAAAAAAAGGATGAACGGTCACCAGGCGTATTTCACGTCGAATTTGTGCCCAAGAATTGCTTCCCTATTGCTTCCCATTCTCAAACAATTGCTTCCATCGAATTCTAGAAGAAAAAAAAAACGTTTTAAGGGTGACCGTTCATTCTGATGTCAGGACGGCCGGTCATCGAGTCGTAGTGTCCTTGTTAAATAGAATGCTTCTCTCAATGTTTTTCAACGATAATACTGTAACCATCACGGCAATAAAGTTATCGACAAAAGTGTTGTATAGTAATATTTTTAGTGCCTGACAAAAAAATAAAGGCAAAACTCTTATTTAACATTGCAGTTATGCTTGAGTAGGCGATAAATCTATGTTATTTTATCGGTGGCCTAAAGCTAAGTATTATGTTATAGTTAGTACATGCTATTTTTTCATCCGCACTGTAAAGACAATCACAATTTTATCAAAAATATATATGACATTGCATTCACAATCTACTTCAGTGACATCTCCTCTTTGAACGTTTTTGAAATATGTTTCGTTGTTTACATTTGTATGAATTTTTGTCACTAAATACGATAAGCACTTCTTTTTAATAACGTACAACTAACTTCGTCAGTGTGAAATTTCTTGCTCCCCCGACCCACCCGTCGTATTGCATCGCCTGCCCACGCTTTTATTTCATTTTCTATAAGCGCTCTTTCTGACTTTTTTTGGTTTTTTGTTCGGCTCCTAAGGGTCTAGCGTAATATTAAATAGCCTAAAGCTTTCTTCAAGACATGGTCTATCAATTAATATTTGTTTTAATCCAACCGGTAATTCCAGAGATCAGCGCGTTCAATCAAACAAATAACATAAACTTTATTATTAGTATAGATTCTTTTCTATTGTATTTTTTATTTATGGCAAGTAAAGCCGATGTCGACTATTGACAAAAGTGAATTGAAAAAGCAATTAGTGTGTATTATTTTAAATTAAAAGATAAAAAATTTCGATGATTTAGTACTTATAGTCAATTAAAATTTGGAAAATCCAAAAGTGCACGACTCATAATGCTCATTTGATCGTATAAAAAACCATAGACATAGATATTAGTTAGTTTTTTGTTAATTATAATTAAACTACTTTGAATAAAAGAGCCATTTCCAATAGGTTTAAAATAGGGGGAAACAAATCTGTTAAAAAACTTGACTCAATTAATTGATTTTTTCGCAAGCTACAATGTTTTCAGGTTTCACACTTGATTGACGGGATTTTTTTTAGAAATATGTTGATGTTTTTTTTTCGTTTCTACTGCATTAAACCAATGTTTGAAAGTACAGAATTATTTTCCATTAAATTATCTATACAATAGTATATAAATTAAGTAGGTTCTGTGTACTAGCAGGAGTATAATAATAAAACAAGAAACAAGGTCAAGAGAGTCACCGTAGAAAAATAATGTACAATATAACCTACCTATATTGTACATAATTTTTCTACGGCTATTATCACTTCAGATGTACCTACATCTGAAGTAATAATCTACGTACTAATAAAGAAGTATGGAAGAAAAATACATATTGCGCCGACCTCATATAAATTGGGATAAGAACAGGAGAATGAATGATGATGTTCGTCTGAAGCTTCTAACAACAATTTATAGCGCTAGATTAACGATTAGGAACAAAAACACATCGCTCAAGTGGCCGCGATTGCATATAACTTGATTATAAACCTTAATTAACACACAAACATATAAGTCTATTTACGTAAACGTGTTTCTAAAATAAGAGCGGAAATATTTATGAAAAAATTAAACATAATTTCTAAGCAATAAGGTTGAAAAAACTATGTTACATAATAGGTAAGACCACAACATTATTATTTTGTGGTCTTATTTTTCCGGCCGTTTTTGATGCGCTCATGGAAATATTGGTATCGGTACTATAAGTATATTATTATAGTAAGTAAATAACTAGATTCAATCCCAGTTTGATTGAAACACCAAGATATGGGAGCTAAGCCAGGTAGAAAGCTGCAGCTATATGTGGCTTCCTAGTTTCTAAGCTTATTGATCACAGGTTCTTTCCTCCCATGGAACAACTTGATTGGGACTTCAGATATACATATGATCTGAGCCTGGCCGTTTGCGCATAAATAATTTATGTCTATCTTCGCCTCATAGGGTTTGGAAACAGGGAGAAAATCATATATGAAGAGTTTGGACTTAAATAATGCTGCCAGCCTTTTGGGCACTTTTTCTGCTAACAGCGATGCGGACGAATTTTTTGATGCCCTTACGATACGACGATTTTACCCCTCAATTTATTTATTTTATTTTTTTATATACATGTACAGTCAGCAAAGGAGATAAGTATGCAGGGTCGTCGAATATAGTTGAAGTTTAGTAAGAAACCGATTGATGTTTTCAAATAAAATTTAATTTAATTAAAGAAAACAAACAGTTCATTTATCAAATTTAATTTAATTCGAAAACATCAATCGGTTTCTTAGTAAACTTCAACTATATTCGATGACCCTGCATACTGATCTCCTTTCCTGACTGTACTATCGAGGAAACAGACATCTATATACCGTATGGGCTATTCTTGCAGCGCTCGGCCGTTATAGTCACGCTTGCTAACAGATGTGGTCATCTTGTGCACGGGATTTTGTTTTCAAATTGGGCAGATGTAAGAGTTTCCTCGAAGGTACATATTATTATTTTAAGTATGTTAGCTTATAATATGTAAATATTATCTTGTTCGAAAATAAAACTACTCTAGTAGGAAATAAAGAGAAAGAAAAAAAACTTTAAATATTATTATGACTGAAATGCAGTCTAGTGAGATGAGTTTAATTACTTCAAATGTAGCTATAAAAATAAGATATAAATCGATATTAAATTCTGCCAGCGCAAACATTAGTAAAATACAGTCTCCATTTACTAGAATTATATTAAAATCAAACAATTTTGACAAAACTTGATGTTTATAATATTCACTTGTTGAGTTCTTAATTTTAAGTATAACAAATATTTACATTACAAGTTTACAACAACGAACGATCTAAGTACCTAATTACAAATACTTATTACAATACAATTATACACATAACACAAAGGGTTATCTCTACCAACAAGTTCCTATAGGCAGAGCACACATTTTTTAATTTATTTTTTATTGCTGAATGGGCGCGCTCTTGACCTCGATCACGCCTGATGGAAAGCGATGGATAAGGTCTATGATGGAACGTGCGCAGAAGATGCCTAAGGCACCGGAACTCCCAAGCATCGACGAAACACAGGCTGCTTGATGCTGGACTCCGGTGGGAGGGTGGCCGTACACCAGGCGGGCGTTAGCCTTACCACCGCAAATGAAGAATTGTCCAGTCAAATAAGGTGTTGGGTGTGACTGTCCAGGATGCGCCGAGCGCTCGGTACAGTTGAGTAACTGGCGGAACAAACTGCGCTACACGAGGGGCATGCATGCATCCCACAAGTTATATCTGAATATCTGAATGCCCCGTTAGTCTCGTGGTTGCAAGCGCGACTGCTGAGCGTGGGCTCCTGGGTTCGATTCCCGGGCCGGACAGTGTTATTGAGTTTTCCATTAGGAATTTCTTAGTAACAGTCCGGAGTTTGGAATTTGGCGGTTTAATACCACGGAAAGCACGTAAAGCCGTTGGTCCTGCGCCTGATCTCTCTCCGGTCGTGTCGGATTGCCGTCCCATCGGACTATGAGAGTGAAGGAACAGAGAGTGCACCTGTGTCTGCGCATACACTTGTGCACTATAATATCTTCAACGTACCTGGCTAATCTCCGTTGGGATTGGCCACCGTGACCGAATTCGGTCGGGGAGGCTATTATTATTATATCTGGACAACACTACATGAAGATTCATTGGTCAAATGACAAAACGTGACCAATGAGCACACATCATGGACTTCACGTGGCATGTCATGTTATATACAATGTGCTAATGAAATAACCCAAAACCTGAAACTAGTTTGTTTAGAATCGGCAGCAAAATCGAATACAATAATTTTTAATATTGGTTATTTTTTTTTCCAAAAAAAAATTATTTGTCATGCCGTGTCTAATATTTTTTAACGACGCTGTACGCTACTGTCCAACGCAATGAAAACAAACAGCGAGGGTGAGGAGAGGGGGTGCTAGAGCTGGCGCCAAGGCCGGGAAGCGCGCCGGCGGCGATAGAGCTACGAATCTGTAAGAAATAGTGCGACAACAACATTTACAAATATCTTTTACTATAATTTTTGAAAAAAAAATAATTATATGTCATATCAATTTATTAATATAAAAATCGGTTGGGGTGTCCGAGGTTTTGGGTTATTTCATTAACACTTTGTATAAGTCTGTTGCCACCTTCAAGCTCCTCGTCCACAAGAGACTAGTTTCACGTACGACTGTACGTTCACATTTATTTTACCTCTGATAGCAGCAACTGAATAGCGACCTTATTGCAACGAAAATAAAGATCGTTATGATTTTGACAGACTTGGCAATGGCAGCAATCCAATAGCAAACTTATAGCCATGACAATAAAGATCGATTGTTATTTTGACATTGACGCAAAATAACTGCGAATGGACTGTAAATACGGTTTCTGAAAGCCTATCCAATTATATAGCCATGTCAAGTGAATTGGTATTTTGCAACCAATAACGACAGCTAACACGAAATTTAATCTAAATTATCTTTAACTGTTTAAGTGTCAATCAAGCTTTCAGAAATCTTATAGAAAATTACTAGACTCCTACACAGAAGTTTATGAGTTTATTTCAAAGTTCTCCAACTCCTGTTCAATCGTGGGTGGACAAGGCACTTAATGTCAAATTGTCAAGTGATTCTTAAAAGCTTTCGACGTAAAAAGACTTTTAACATACAAAAGTTCGTCAACGTTAGAAGTATTTAAGAATTCCTTAAGGCTTAAACGATTGGGAATTGTTGGCGAGATAGATCAATCTACCTATTTATTATCTACAATAAATAACAGATCAACAATAAAAGATTACATTCAATACAACTACACAACACTAGCTCTACATATACTTACACTAATGAACTTGAAAACTTTATGGTACGGTAAGTATGGAGAGTCACTTTATACAATCATTAAAAAGACTAAAAAGAATGAAAATATTGTGTAGTTACTTCTAAAACAAGGTATAACAGAATAAACGCAAGTCCTGAAAGTAGTTTGTTTATAATTGACTAACTAACTTTTAATATAAGTATTTTTTTCAAACATAATCCTATAGCCATACCGCCGATTGAACCAAAGAAAATTAAATCTTATTTCAAGCCAAGAAGACTCAATTTTAAATGCATAAATATAATGTATTCTTTTTAAATAAGGCGTTTTTTGTTTTGTTATTGTGCTCACACCATTTAGTGACGTATTGATTTATTCGTGAGGATTCGTAATTGGCTTCCTGGTGACTAAAGTTTCTTTTTTTATGTTTTTAGTAGCTGTAAGTCCTCCATGTACTAGATAAATAAATAAATAAAAAATGCTAGGGTCAACACGATTTTCTTAATAAAATAGATAGCTTTAAAAAATTAAGTTTGGTCATTGCTTTTAACTCAATACCCTATTTGGGGTTTATGAGGTCTTGCGTTAATTATGTTACATATTGTGTACTCAGAAAATAGGGAAGAAATCGATGAAACTTTAGGTAAAAATGTACTATATCATACCTTAAACACAATTCTTTGAAATCAATCTCGAACCGTTTCATTAAAAAATAACAAATGGCATCTTATACACTCTTGACACATGCACAGTAGATTCAAGTATTGAAACACATTTTTCAGAATACTCTCGAACAAATTTTCTGAATAAAAGTTAAAATTTTAGGGCAGTTATTATAAAACCAACCTATAATGTACCCACTGCTAAGACTTAGGCCAGGACCATAATTGCGTAAAACACTTTCAATCACAATCTGAATCATTTTGAAGGATATTGTTAATCCATTGCTTTATATGTTCGAAGAACTTATCTGCTCAACAACGTAAATAACGCAATGAATGTTGTGGAACTGTCAAAATTAAAGCCATTTCTACTGTTAGTTTCGTTACGTAATTATTCCGCTGCTCTCTTTAAAAAGGAGTGGTCCATAATGCAATAGTTGGTACGAAAGTGAATACTAAAAACTAAATACTAATTAAAAAACACTTTTCAGAATACACAAGAAGTTTCTCAAGCCTGTCGTACCATCGCAGTTGATGACAGCGGCGACCGTAGTGTTTCTATTTCCAGTCGTTTGCTGGTTGAAATTAAAAGTAAGGTTGAAGTTTTCAGTTCTTTTCTTATCATTAGGTCTTGGTCTAGAGTTATTGTTACTGCGGGTAACATTGGGTTGGAGCCAGGGGGTCCAAACGTAGTTGAAGTTAGCAGGGTCTGAAGCAACATTCAGTCTGGGTGCACCTCGTCTTAGCTGCGTTGCCCATAGTCCCCTCAGCCGGCTTGTAAGCAAAGTGGCTATCTTATTCGCCTTGCTCCATAGATTGTTACTCTCCATCGGATCACGACGCACGTTGTAAAGGCATCCGCGAGCTGAAATTATATTTTAAGATGTGTCACATAACAGAATATCACGCCTTTAATACCCGAGGTGTTAGGCTGCTTGTATTCGCTAAGAAATTTCACCGTGTCCAATAACACTTTACCCGACCTGGGAATCGAACCCAAGACCTCATGCTCAGCAGAAGCGCTTGCAACTACTTCTGCAGAAGTTCTGTGTCTCATTATCTCTTTGTCGACAAAACATCCCAGCGAAGGAATTAGGACGCAACATGCTTACAGCAACGTTACGTGAAAATGCGGGTGATATAATTTTTCATTCAAATAAATTTGAATTTAATGAAGGTCAAAAAATGTGCTTTATCTAAAAACCCAGTTACGAAATGCGGGCTGTCAAGAAGAGTCATCTAAAATATGCTATACAGGGTTACTTTTCAATAACCAGCCAAATTTAAGGATGTGGTACAGACCATCAAACTAAACAACTTTCTCCATGGGACCAACATCGTAATCGCGAAAAATTTATCAACTATCCCATAGAAAACTTCAATACCTACTCGACTTAACGTATGGGACGCCTGAATTTTTATTCACGATTACGATGTTGGTCCCATTATTTAGTTCGATGGTCTGCACCACATCCTTAAATTTGGCTGGTCATTGAAAAGTAACCCTGTATGTAGGCGCCCCGAATAATTGAGTTGCTAATATAAATGTAAGTGTATACCTATCTAAAATGCGTAAAAAATTAGGTATTCAGAGAGATTACTGCGCAACCGGTTACCATGGATTCAGTAGGTACATGATTTTGAATATCTGTTAGTGGGAAATTTTTCGTCGGCTCCAAAAAAAAAATTGCTTTTGCATATATTTTGACCGCTTTTTTTGTGGATGGGTAATCATCAAATGACCCCTCCCGTTCAGGGTGGAGCAGAAGGGAGTGTCAGACTCTTACTGACTAATACCCGTGTTCCTTACTTAGCCCTTTATGTTCCGGAGTAGCGGTAACCCTTTCGGACAATCCCGCTGCATATTTTGACCGCTAAGGTTATACTTTTAGTATGAAACAGCTGCCTTATTCATAACTGACGGAAAATGTCTACGCTAGCCTAGAATCATGTACTAAATTCATGGTTATAATTTGCGTGTCGATGTCTCAGCCAGCCTGTATATTTCAGAAATAAAAGATAATTCTAAATTGGAGCATTCCATAAATATTTTAGAACAACGAGAAACAATAATTTGTTTCTGGAAAGGAAAATTCTTATAAAATTGTGAAATGTAAGTTAAGTGCCGAGGGAATTTCTTGAAACTTGAAGTAACAGAAGATTTCTATGGATGTCGCAAAAGACGATTAATGTACTTTTCATGGCCGGGAGACACTGCATCCACCATTTTGATTTCATACAAAACGTACTGTTGTGTGCAATAGAATGGACCGCAGCGGAAAGCTCGTAATTTACTTTAAAAACAATGTTGACAGACTTTTACAAAAGTCTACAATCTTTTTGGCAGATACAATATTTTAATGGGTTTGACGAACTCCAAAAACACCTTAAAAAATAATTTTCGTTCATAGTCTTTAAAGCACCACATTTAAATGATGACAACATCATCTAAATAACAAAATCCCTCACAATTTTTATTCTAAATTGCAAATTGATTAGTGAGGTATTTTGTTGTTTTACCGAATTCATTACAGCCATGTAACGTCCTACGTGAACACCCTCGGGCCCACATGATTGAAATGCTATCTATCTACAGTCCGTTCACAATTATTTTATCTCTGACAGCAAAAACCTAAAAGCAACCTTATTGTAACGAGCATAAAGATCACAGCGATATTGACAGATTTGTCAGTAGCAGCATCCCAACAGCAACCTTATTAGAATGAGAGTAAAAGATCACTATGATTTAGACAGTGATGCAAAATCAGAGGTGAAATAACTGTGAAAGGACTGTACCGCTAGCTCTATTCTGAGTTTTAATTGGACGTAGTTTAGCAGAAAGGACTCAACCACAGATATAGATACACCTAGATACACCACCTACTTCGCGTGCCAAAAATCGCACCAACTTACTTTCAAAAATCGTAAGCCGCCACTTTCGCGCTCTGTCCGTGTACTGCTGGCTGGGTGAGCGTGAGTGAGAAAGAGCGCTTGTGACGTCATTGTATGTAGTCAAAAAAATGGCATGCTTGGTTTTCTTACAGATCGTGATACTTGATATCTGTGTGGACTCAACCCACAAAAAGTAATTTTTGAGTTATCGAGGTTTTAAGTTTAGGTGTGTAAAAATGTACTAGTTTCTATGAAGGTATTTTAACTGAAACGATACAAGTGTTTTGAGACAATCCTGTTATATTAAAATATAGACCTGTTTCTTTCAAGTTGGATTTATTAAAAACGACCCAAGCAGTTTGGGTTATTACAGTGGTTTGTAGAAAAATACCCGTATTTATGTGGGTTAGTTCGCATCACTAAAAAATCAACCTTATCTTTGTAGTATCACGGATCTTTTTTGCTGAGTGAAAGAGCCAACCTTTAGGACCTCTTTGGCATATACAACTCATTTTTGTCCGTAGTGTAGGTTGAGTCCTTTCTGTAAACTACCTACGTCCAATTAGGTAGCTGCAGTAAAATGACACTTCTTACTATCATTTCGTTAAATTATGTTGCCACTCTATCTCTACTAGTGATGTGATTGGAACGCAATTGACCAATTTTGATTTAACCGTAAACAATCACATATTATTTTTATTGTTCGGACAAAAATATACGTTGTAGTTTCATTCATATATAGGATGATTTTAACAGTACTAGTTCGTATCAAAATTGTGCACGAATAGTGAATTTGCACAGAAATCGTTCAAACTGTACAATCTTAATTAAGTGGACTTTAAAGCCGTAATTTATTAGTTTTTTTAGTGCATCCAGGTTCCCTAGACTAATAACTAACGTTCAGATAATTAGTCTTTGAGAAAAGCCTATTTAATTGAGTTTATATGCTGTAATACTCATAGTTTGTTAATTTTGTAAATATGGTTTTATCAACCTGCTTTCAGTGGCTCGTCACACCCTTAAAACACAAACTACTGTTCTGACCGATATACTATCCTCTTTTATAAAATCAGTTGAACATTAATCGATTTTGAATTAAATGTTAATTGAATGAATCGATTCTTTTGCCACATCACTATTTAAATTTCATTAAAAAGTGGTGACACATAAGCTGTAATTTTACTGCAGCTAATTAAAAGTCCTACTATAGACAGTTATGATAAATTTGATAACTTACTGGGTGAAGGAACACAAGGCGTAGCGTCCCTCGCAGTATCCTCTTGTTTAACAGTGGCAGCTCTTCTAGTTACTCTCACAGCGTCAAGATCTAAATAAATCCCTATATTTTCGAAAGCTCTCGTCACTTCACAAGTTCTTAAAGCAGGGAAATATTCGGGAGGAGTCCTTTTATTTACCATTAACTCAACTCCATAGTACTCATTCCTTAGCCCTGTTACGTTACCAACGACGATTTTATAATCGCCTGCTCTGTAAGCTGCCCAGGAGTTTGTGCTGCTGTCTTCAACAGCTATTAAGACCTCATTACGTTTGGATGCTCCATCTTGCATTATAGAGTCCCATTGGTTGACTCCATCTATGGCTGTTGGGACATTTCCGCCAGTTGCAGCCATTATTGTCGGTAGCCAGTCTGAGATGTGCATCAGTCCTTGCCATACCCTCGGTCTAACTGAGGACTGCCATATAAAAGCTGGAACTCGGACACCTCCCTCCCAAGGTGTATATTTCTTTCCTCTGAACGGTAAGTTGACTCCCCAGTTTCTGAACTCTCCGACTGTTGGTGCTCCGTTGTCGGATGCGAAAACAATGATGGTGTCGTCAAGGATTCCTCTGTCTGATAAAGCTCGGACTATTTTGCCGACGCTACGGTCCACATGCGTCACGATTTCTGAAAAGATTCAATATAACTTAGGTTCGTGCAAGAGGAATTCAAATGAAATTATATTTTTTTTTCCGTATATAGAAAGTCTGATTCTGAATGTGTTTATCCATAAGTCAGCAGAAAGTAGTTTCAATACATAGTATAAAACTAAGTAGCTTTTGTCTGTCTGTGTAACCTTGTAGATCTTCTACAGAGCTCTATGGATTTTGATGAGGTTTGCACTACCATTTAACGTATTTATCACGGAAGGTTTATGTGTATACCTAATACATTATTATTTAAGTTAAATTTTGCATAGAAATCTCGATATTTTGACATGTTGCCATTGCACCCGTGCATAGCAGAGGCGGATCGCTATAACTATAGCAATATTTGCGTGTTCAAGAAGCTTAACTCATAAACAAAATTATGTCTTAATATGCTGGTTCCCCGATTCTGGAAACTCCGATTTAAGTTATTAGTACACAAAACTTGAAACCGGTGAAGTAGTACGTAGTTTCCTAGTGTAAGCCGAAATCCCTCTGTGCAGGGTATCACTAAGCCGAAACCCACATTCCCCACTGAGCTCTCAAACAGTGTAGGTATACCTGGAAATGCATGTCATGAGTCTAACAACTAAGGCCATTGGGTCATACGGGTAAATGCAGATATTCGGGTACAATGAAATTCGTTTAAACGTAAAAATGTTTCACTATTTTATGCAAACATAATATATGGATTTGCTAAATGTACTTACATTCCTGTTTTTGACAAATCCATTTTTTCAGTGCTTTGTTTTTCTATTATATTTAATTGGCTAGAAAACACGTCATGTATAGGTATACCTTTCCATAACGTGACATTTTGTAAAGTCACATTTTGTAAACATTTTGTAAAGTTTTTTTTTTTTTGCAGAAACTAACAAAACGCCACCTGCTTCGATCCTTACATAACCCTTTTGCGTCGTTTAAGTTCTTACATCTGGTCATAAACGCACGCGGTTGCGCCTTCGCACCCAGAAAACGCAATTTTCTTTCTTTTTATCAATACTATACCACTATAGAAGATGTGTGTTACATTACCTGCATAAAGTCTTCGGTTAGAGTTGGCAATGTGCGCGTGTTTGACTGATGAGTACAGCGGTGGTTGTAACGCTCCGCCATCATTGCCTGCGTGTGGAGCGTTGTGCGTCACGTGGAGGAACAGGGGCTGAGAATAGTTGTGATGGTGGATAACTGGGGAACAAAAATAATATCATATTAAAAAAGAATATATCTTGTCATCATCATTTTGATTAATTAGGTGATGGTTCAGTGGTTAATGCACGAGGCCTCGCCTTTAATGCACGAGGTTGTAGGTTCAAATCCGGGGAAGTACCTGCCAAATTATTATTTTTAATTCATAAGCTTTTTTGTATGAGAAGAGGTCTTTGCCTTACATAATTGGCTGGTATTTTTATCATCATTTTAGCCGAATGCCATTGAACGTACATTGGCACTACAACCAGTCTAACACCGGACATATCTTCTTCTCCTCTATCAACCTTCACGAATTCGATGTTGATTCAACTTGGGGGACTATCCACAGTAGAGTACCCAACTTGTAGTCACCAACTACAAAGTCAAAGTAAAAGTCAAAGTCAAATCATTTATTTCAAATAGGCACTTAAAAGGCACTTTTGAACGTCAAAATTAAAAATTAAAAAATAGAATTGATTCTAGTCGCCCATTCCAAAATGTTGTTTTCGTGTGGAGAAGAATGGGCAAGAAACTCCACCGTTACTCTTTTAAAATGTTTTATAAGTTTTTGTATACATTCATTATATAATTATATGTGAAGACGATGCACCTAAAATAAAATTTAGTCTACCAAAAATGCTAAAAGAATTAAAAATATAACAGACTGGTAAATCAATTATGTGATAGATACAAATAGGTCGTTTGTGTTAAGTCTTGTAAGAGACTGACCAGATCTATATTTGGACAACCACCACCAAGTGAATGGAGCTAAGATAAAGACATTGCTACAACTGCAATAGATAGTCAGACACCAGATATCGAACGACTCTACAGAAAACCAAATAGTACAAACACAATATAATTCTCTGGATGAAGATAAAGCAACCGCTAAAATTGCGATTTGCACGTGATCTAATTCTAATAAATGTTTCGGTGGGAATCTTTCAAATCAAACAATAGGCACGAATCAATACAAAAGCCGTTGAATTCAATCAAAATTTTGGATTACATTGAGTAATGGATATTTGCACGATTGCAATAGGTTCTAACTATACGGTATGTGTTAGTATTGCAATGATGGAGGTACGTTCCTTAGCTAAATGAGTGTTGCAGAACTTCACATTATTACCATTCGTTCCCAATTTCGAGTACCTATTGAAGATGAAATCTTGCGCATTTCCATCGTTATTGAATTCATAAAGACTATTGCAAAAGGTAATACAAAATACAATGGCATTGTGAATGAAACTTCTGTACAAACTTACTTTTAACTGCTTTGTCGGTGAGTGCGTCCACAATGTAACGTTGCTCGCAATCTTGTGGTGTTGCATCATCGTACAGATCTAGACCGAACATTAGCCGTCCATTCGGCCACTGCGAATAAATAAACATCTCGTAAATACAAACTCTCATAAATATTATAATAATTATCTTAACATTTGTTCTTGCAAACAAATAGTGCTTAAAACCGTTCACTTTGAAGTACTTTCACGCCTAACAAAACGTGACTGTATATCCGTGTTGTTTGGCCTTATAAAATTTCATGGCTCGGTTGCTGGGTGTCCACACCTAATTACCTATATTGACGAACCTTTTGTACTACCGTCAAATGTCGGTAACTCACCGTTTCGACTTTGTTGTATGTGTAATAGTCGACGAATCCCCCTCGCATGCCGTAGTGATGGTCGTAGCCACGAGACATCGGTAGGTACTCCGGTTTGGACATCCCTACGTGCCACTTGCCCACCAAGTGTGTGGAGTACCCCAACTCCTTCATGTACGATGGTAGAAGACGCTCCGTCAATGGTATGCCTCGGTCTTCAGAGTTGAATAAAGGCTGGCCATGCATACCTGTGGAAATGGGAAGCAAACCGTCACGCCTCTTGCTTGATACGATTGACTAAATTAACACAATATTTAAGTGACCGTTAACGAGTTGATTGTGTGTGTTTATTATATGTCCATTATTTTATCAAAGCCAAGACCATTTTGAAATGGTTTCTTTATGATGGTTGGACCTATACATTATTTTTAGCCACTTAATTTAATGTAAAACTCAGTTCACTATCGTTTATAAGTATCGTATAAATCTCTGATTGTACCTAGATCTTCGAGTAGGTACTTATAAAATGTTCGAGCGCAGTGAATGATAAAGTAGAAATACTTATTAAAAGTGATATCAAAGTTCTCATCTGAGCGTTAATAAACCGCGTTTGAAGTAGGCAGTCAATTATAAGGAGGTAATTATTCCCGTCACTGCGCCGCACGCGATGGCGCGGCAAACGGTCGCACATCGCGGTAATCACAGTAGTGTCCATCAAATAATGGAAATCATTATTAAAAGAGTATTTATTTAATCATTTTATCAGCAAATCCACCTTTAATTTTCTCGGTAAATTGCTTTTATCGAGGCATCTAGAGAAAGAAGCTTTTCGACTTTTGACATAAAGTATAAGCCTTATTATAGAGACTGCATCGCCTCGTATATTAATTAAAGAAAATGAAACTTTACGACATTAATATAATCTTATGCCCGGTACAGTTTTGGTAAAACGTTACATGAAATATACCACACGTTTAATTTTTTAGCCGATAATTTAATACTTATAATTAAAAATGTGTTTAGATTTAGACCTTTTAAGTTAATTTATTCTTATATTTGTATAGCTATACTGCTCACAATATTTTGTACAAGCATTCTAACATAAATTGTAACATCTGATTTGTCTGTTTGTCATTCTTTGCAAATAAGTATATTCTAATATATTCTGAAACAAATTCGCATAATTGTTGTGTTACATTTCATGTTGCATTGTATAAGTTTGGACGGCTCTTTTGTATTTTATTGCATGTTAGGTTTCACCAATCAGCTGTACCGGGCATAAGATTATTAACCTCTTCGATAAGAGGGTGTCGTAAAGGTTCATCTTCTATACTTATAATAAATCTGTAGAGAGGTCAATTCTGTACATGAAATATATTTCCAAAATAACTATCAGCGGGTGATTAGTGATCGTTACTGACGCCAAAAATGCAATCAGTAAAATTTTTGTCTGTCTGTCTGTCTGTCTGTCTGTCTGTATGTTCGTTATAGAAACAAAAACCACTCGACGGATTTCAACGAAACTTGGTACAATTGTTCTTCATACTCCTGGGCAGGTTATAGTATACTTTTCATCACGCTACGATCAATAGGAGCAGAGCAGTGAAGGGAAATGTTGGGAAAACAGGATTTCTTTTTAGGTGAAGTAGTAATAGGTTAGTAGTAGTTAGTTAGTAGTAGGTAAGTTTTGGTTAATTTATATTCAGTTTTTTTTAATATTAAGTAGGTAAAAGCGTAGGTACTTTTATTAATTATAGGTATAGGTATTATTAATTATAGTAGTTATAGGTATTTAGTTTTAAGTGAAGTAGGTTTTATTATATATTATTTTATATATTAGACGTAGTTATTATATATTTTTAGTTACTCAAGCCCCAAACGGACGCCGGCGTCCGCCCGCTATTGTCTTGAAAAACGCGTTTAATGAGAAATACGCGTTCTCAAGAATCGGCAGAAGAAAGAGCACATCGGTTAAACTCTATGAGAGTTAGTGCCTCAATTTCCGGAAGTCATTATTCCACGCGGACGGAGTCGCTGGCAAAAGCTAGTCTTTAATATAAGTACCTTCATTATAATAACCTGGTAATACAGGTTATTATAATGTTCCCTGAAGAGCAATTCTCGTAATTTTAAGAACATTCACAGTCTGATCTCAGTCTCAGTCTGTAAAAATTACCCCTAATTTCTCTAATTTTTTGTCAAATTTTTGACGTTGACTGTCGTAGATATAAGTTTGCAACAAAATTTTGAACGTTTTAAATTACGAGAATTGACCTTCTGGTCAATACCTGGTTCCGGTATAGACCACGTTTTATGAATGAAGCAATTAAATCTGTAGCTATCGTATAAAAATTACAATATAAGTTAATTGCCAAAAGCCCTAGTTTTGCGAAAGCGTAGGTACCTACACAAAATTGCAGAGCACGACTGAAGGTTAACAACTCTCATTCGGTCGTTTGCCTTCGACTGCATTACACTTTCTTGAATGGAAATTAAATTTTACAGTTGTATGTAAATTAATTAGAGCAAAAAATATAATGTTGACTGCCCTGTTCGTCGAGTGGTTGCAATTGTTGTAAACGATACTGATATAGAAAGATAGAAAAATTTTATTATCAGAAGAAAAATGTTATTGGGGTTTTCTATTATAAGTTCCTTAGCAGCCCGGTTGATGGCAATACCATGGGACTTAGCGAAACAGAGGGGCAATTCTCGTAATTTTTAAGAACGTTCACAGTCTGATCTCAGTCTCAATCTGTCAAAAATACTTCAAATTTCCATACATTTTGACAACTTTTTGACATTTGTTTGTCGCCGAGATGAGACTGCGACTAGATTTTGAACGTTTTAAATTAGCAGAATTGGCCTACAGGTGTAATGTCGGTTTACAATAATTTTTGTCTACCCCTTTAGAGAATACAGGCGTGATGTTATGTTATTACTAGCTGCGCCCCACGGTTTCACGTGCATAAGTCACGATTCCGTGGGAATATTGGGGTAAAAACTCCTATGTCTGGGGTTATGGTCTGTTCATATGCCAAATTTAATTCAAATCCGGTCAGCTGTTTTAGTGTGAAAGCGTAACAAACAAACATACAAAAAATTGAATATTTTCTTTTTTTAGTTTCAGTATAAATAATGTTAAACGTTCTTACCCAACCGCATGGGGTATTTCCCAGTGAGTAGTGCTGTCCGCGCAGGCGTGCAGATTGCTTCACTGTAGTATTGTTGCAGAATGACGCTCTGATACGCCAGGGTATCGATGTTCGGAGTCAGAATCTGGTCTGACCCGTGGAATGATACGTCATTCCAACCCTGTAAATAAAATTATAAAGATTATTATGAACTTAAGCTTGCTTCGCACGCTGTAGGTCGGCAGTTATCCCACGGGAGCCCGAGATTAAAAGTATCCTATATCATAACCCAGGTCATTGGTCTACCTGTTGTGCCAAATTTCATCGAAATTTGTTCAGCCTTAAGGCGTCAAGATAGACAGACTTTCGCATGTATCGCTCTTTAGTATCTATGGGTTTTCCGTACCTACCAGTGGCGAAGGGTAAATTTATGACAGAGGTAAGCCGGAGCAAAAAAAAATGTCAATAAACCGTTTCATTATATTTCAATGATGAATTGACTATAGAGTGGTTGTGTTCTGAATTTTCGAAGGGAAGCCGGCGGGAATCGAGTTGTATGGTACCTTCGCCACTGTTCCGTAGATATAAATATTATTACGTCAAAGTTACAGAAAGCATTGGTCGCAAAATTACCTAGTTAACTTTGTCCCTAAAAACCTTAAGCTCTCTTGGCAGAGGACTATCTCCAACTAACATTAGACTACTAAAAACCGGAGATATAAATTATCCGTACCTACAATTAGAAACTCGGCCGCTCGACTCAACTCATCTGACTTGACTTGGGCCCTCATGAGCCAGTATCCTGTCTGATATGAGACAAGCCCAAAGTTATCTTAATCAGCTGCTCACATACTGACGGTCTTTATAACGCTACTCCAGTTAAATGTAGATAATTAGCTATCCGAGATTAACCCCCTAATTCTACGCAGAGTAAAGTGACACATGCCTCCTCCATATGAAAGGGGATGGGCCGTAATCCACCACGCAGGCCCAGTGCGGGTTGATACATGACATGTTTTCGAATTTTTGACCCTTAAGGCATGCCAGTTTCCTCACAACGTATTCTTTCACCGTTTTTGCGAGCAATAGTGATGAAATAAAATATGTACATAACGTAAAGCGTCTGCCTGGGTTCGAACACACGATCTACAACTCGTAAGTCAGGGCCGGTACCACTGGACTACCACTGCTTTAAAGTTACAACCAGTATAAACTTTAAAGTATACTTAAATATAAACTTAAAAACTACATATATACGAGATTTAAGTTTTACAGAACTTTACTCTAAAACTCTCGAAAATTTTCTCCCATCTAAGTATAAACTGATTTCCCAGTAACTTCGAACAGCTTATCTTCAATCCCTCTCTTAGATAGTTTGACACTGAAGCAAGATCAAAAGTATTATAGAAATGCAAAATCTTAATAAAAGATCAACACTGTCTGAGTATCTATGATAAATTTGTTGAATTTATAATTTACTAGCAGCGCCCCGCGGTTTCACCCGCGTTAGTTTCGATCCCGTGGGAATATCAGGATAAAAAGTATCCTATGTGCAAATCCTGATTATAAACTATCTGTGTGCCAAATTTCATCCAAATCCGTTCAACGGTTTACGCGTAATTGAGTAACAATCATCCAAACATCTTCACAAACTTTCACATTTATAATAATTAGTAGGATTAAATAAAATGTTTACAAAAAGCGTACATTTAGCCAACAATAGTAAGATTTCCCATACGATTATAGTGCCTAAAATTCAACTAAAACTAAAATTTTATTACAGGTGCAAATGGTTCGGAATTATAAATTTAAGGCAGTGACCAACCCGATGTTTCAGGCTAATAAATGAAAATAATATAATCTTACATTTTTTTATTGGCTAAAATTACACGTCGTTTTTATTTATTTAAAAACTAGATATTGAAGTCAGTTTTTCCTAGCCGAAGACTCTGAGAAGAAACACCGAAACAAATTCAGAGGTAAAAATCACAGATAGTTAAAGTTATTTAGAATCATCATCTGCCTAGCCTTTTCCCAACTATGTTAACCGAATGCAGCTGAATACCAGTATTATACATGGGGTGACTGCCTATCTGACCTCCACAACCCAGTTACTGAGTAATACGATATCCCTTGGTAAGACTGGTTGTCAGACTTTCGGGCTTCTGACGACCCGTAACGACTGTCAAAGATCCACGAATGACAGCCGGGACCAACGGCTTAATGTGCTTTCCGAGGCACGGAGGGGTCTTGGTATTTAAAGATGGTCACATATCCACGAACCAACCGCGGCAAGCGTAGCTTAACCTGATCAATCGACCCGTGCGGCTGTTATTTCTTAGCCACTTCCCCTAAAGTTATTATGAATGACCTTTAGATAAACCTGAAAATGTTACGCACGCAAAAGATTATCGTGCCAAAGACAACCGTATCAATGACAGCATATTAAATTCATGGCCAATGAAAAAACAAAGTGCTCAATGAAATACTGAAATATTAAGAAATAATGATAGTACCTATTGTTTTGTTTCTTTTCATTCACTAGAGCGTGAAATTAGTTAAATAGTTATGAATTTAATGTAGTAATATTAACGTTAATGTAATATCTAATAGTTTTAGCACTAGCATGTTGTGTGGCATTTAAATAAACGAAAATTACCTGCAGTAATAGCCAAACAGACTATGTCGAAAAAGTTAACTGAGATTTACTTAACTACAGTGGTCTGCTTGTTAATCACGGAGATAGCAACCACAGTTTGATTTATTTGACTTTAATATACAGGTATTCTGCTGCGTCCGGTTAGACCGGAAACCGACCCTAACATTGTTGGGAAAAGGCTAGGCAGATTGACATACGCGTAAGATTTATTTTTAGTAAAAGTAACTAGTACTCGTCAATTAAGTTACCTACAGATGTATTTGTCGAGCAATTTTTACTATTACGGTACATTTAAGTAGGTATACATAATACAGTACAGAACATACTTTTAATAGGAAAGTTCTTACACTAGTGAAAATTGCGTAATTACAATTATTCAAAGCTAACCAAGTCGTCGATTATCGTACCTTTTTATTGCACGAAACAGCGGTAGCCTGTCATTCCCACTCGTAATGGTTTAAAATACAACAGATTACTAAATGGGCCGACTAAACGGCCGCCGATACAGAACAATACAGCCGCCGACAGGGAGCAATGCCGGTGTCAACCGAATACGGTTTTGCGAACGTTAAAAATCGAGATACTCAATTCTAGCATGTAGAAATGCTGTAAGCATTTTAACAACCGTTTCTATTGTGCAATTAAAGACATTTGTAGCCTCAACATTGACCGTTGTCTCTGTTAACTCATGAGGCCGTTTTTGTCTCAATTGAATAGCTGAGAGATTTACCGGTATTCTATCACATAGATAATTATTATTCTCACAATTATATTCGATAGAAAGAGACCGATACAACAGAAACGTTGTAACTATTTATTAGTATGGTAATTTAAATTATAAGAACCTTGGTAGGTGATACTAATTCTGTTAGTAACATGTTCTCATTGCACTATTTGTTATTTTACATTACCAAACTGGAAAGATTCTCTAAAGCAACGAATTATGTTGTTAGAGATTTCGGAGACAAAACCCCATTAGCCATGTCTAATAATGACATCATTTAAAAATATAGTCTGTGCCAATTTTAAATGAAACGTGGAAAACAGAATATTCTGCTAACAAAATAATGCTCAAAAACCAGTATTTCAATGTTATTCTTCCTACAATTTCAGTGAATGCTCCATCCTACCGGACCAATTTTATTCAAACAACTGTTCAAACTTACTTATTCGTCCTGGCCATTTGCTACGCTCTGGTTAGATGTCCTTTTTAAGCTTATGATGAGCAAAATAGGAATAATTAAACTTCAAAACCATTTTTAACAAGAAGTTTTGTTGTTGCGTGCCCAGCTGAACTTTTTCGTTCAAATGTCTACAAGTTATAAACAACATTATGAAATACGACTATTCAGATAGCTACACGAAAATAACAAAGACTTCATAAAAGTAAATCGTTTCGTACGAGTCTAATATTACCGGGGCAAATGTCACGTTTATGCTTATAAATGTCAAAATCTGCACAATAGTAGGGCAGTAAGAATTTTGCCCCTGAAGGCCGGCGACCTATGTCTGTTATGACAGCTCAATTTATTCTACTAGGTTCTAACCGAGTGTTTAATTTTTCATTTAGGTCTTAAATTAAGAACCCAACTTTCAATTTGTTACCTACTTAATTAAATTTCAAGTAGGTATGGACAAAATTGATTGAAAACTTTTTTGTCACATAATTAATGAAACTTTACATACAATAGGCTCATAATTATGCCGTCAGTTTTATAAACACTATCGCGTGTTTAGTGTTACTAGGTCTAGGGGGTTTGTGTACTTGCTTAATCATCCTATAATGATGCCTCTGCTGATACACAGGCCTTCTCTCTTCTAGAGTGAGTGGGATCTAATCTGTAATCTACCACGCGGGTCCAGTGCGGTTTAGTCGATTTTTTTTTTGGTGCTAAGGCATGCCAGTTTCTTCGTGGTGATTTCCTTCGCCGTTTTGAGAGAAGTAATTTTCACAAAATGAAGCGCCTACGCCTATTTACGGGTTCTAAGTCGTGGGTTCGAACCCACGAACCCACGACTTAGAACCCGTAAATCGAAGCCTTTACAACTGAGCCACCACTGCTGTCCTCTGTGTATTTGCGATTTAACATAAAAACGATCTAGTAGAATCTGTCCTCACGCGTACGAAGTCGCGGGCAGAAGCTAGTAATAGCTTCTGCCCGCGACTTCGTATGCGTGAAATTTCACCCTCCCATTCACCCTCTTAGGGGTGGAATTTCGAAAAACCCGTTCTTAATGGATAGCTACTCTTCTTCATGTCTCTAGGATCAGCGGTTTAGGCTGTGCGTTGATATATCAGTCAGTCAGGACTTTGAATTTTATATGCAAGGTAAGTAACATAATTAACGCTAGACCTCATACACCCCAATTAGAGTATTGAGTTAAAAGCATAATATAATGACCAAAACTTATTTTTTTAAAGCTTGCTATTTTTATTAATAAAATCGTGCTGACACTAGCATTACTTTATGCATTTAAAATTGAGTCTTATTGCTTTGAAATAGATTTAATTTTATTTGGCTTAATCAGCGGTTAATATGAAAATATACATAATTTTTGAAAAAATACCCATATTAAAAGTTACTTAAATCGATTCAGTAGTCAATTATGAAAAGACTTATAGGTACTTTCAGGACTTGCGTTTATTGTTAAACCTTGTTTAAACATAGATGTCATCATTATCAGCTGAGCCTTTAAACAAATTAAATTATTTTGACTTTTTCCGGTTCCTGTTACGGCTGAATATCATTATTTTAAAGCGAGCAACTACCACGTGACCTCCGCGAATTCGGTCTTTGAAAGATACCGAAATTCTTACATCCTTAAGCCTTGTAGGTACCTACACACTTCTCACAAGGTCACGGTATAAAATTCGAATTTGCCAAAATGTATCGGAAATGTTACAAAAATATTTCCTCAAAATTTACTCGGTACCTACATGAAAACATGTGTGTAAACTCAGACCTGTGTTCCATCTTGTGATATGGTGCGGTTTCCATACTTTCGACAAACCTACATGTCTCGGGCAATTATGTACCTATCAATACATTGGTTTTATAAAACTGTATATTTATGCTTTTTTTTTGTTTTATTTTTATTATTTTAGAAGGCTTTCAAATTTCATATCGTTTAAGAACACTGTATGAATTAGTTGTAAGTTTCCCTACAGTAATAAAATAAAACGTGAACCAAATAACTCTAAAAATAAATGCAGCAACCGTGAGTTAAAATAAAATAACTAGGTACATATTAAAGGGACTTTTTTGCGTATACAAGTTACAAAAGAAATAATTATATCAACTTAGATATACATTGATACGTCTTATCGTTGCATTGTTTAAAATGAAATATGTTTTATACATTTAATCTGAAAACCAGTCTTACCAAGGGTTATCGTATTACCCAGTAACTGGGTTGTGGAGGTCAGATAGGCAGTCGCTCCATGTAAAATACTGGTATTCAGCTGCATCCGGTTAACATAGTTGGGAAAAGGCTAGGCAGATGATGATTCTTTATAACTTTAACTATCTGTGATTTTTACCTCTGAGTTTGTGTTGGTGTTTCTTCACAGAGTCGTCGGCTAGGAAAAATCGACGTCAATATCTAATTTTTAAATAAATAAAAACGACGAGTAATTTTAGCCAATAATTAAAAATACGAATATTATTTTCATTTATTAGCTATGATGATTACATTTATTACATAAACAAGAATTACATTAATTTATTTAAATGAATGCAGATTAACATAAAAATTAAATTAATTCATTTAAATTAAAGTTTATCTAAGATTTTTACCAAAACGTATGTTTTCATTGTAATTTTGAGATAAATTTAAATTAATTTATTTATATTAAAGTCTATGTAAGATTTTTACCAAAACATGTTTTCATTGAAATTTTGAGATAAATCCTATGGCGTTTCGATACAATTATATTTTTAAAATATGTATTTTATACAAGTCCTTATCGTTCTGAGGGATAATAATTAAAAACCGAATTTACATCGACTATGTAAAAATATCACGTCATAAATATAAGTAAAGAAAAATGCAGTAAAATGTGGAATTACCAAATCATCGACCATGATGAACACGACGTGTGGTGGCCCCTGTCGATACGCTGATATCATCGTTGATATCATAGCCAAGATGATCCACCATTGTTTCCTGAAAAATTTAATTAAATGATGTTTAGGATAATCTGCCTAATGTTAGGCTGCTGGGACACTGGCCACACAGGCTTCCCCTCAGTGAGAGGGAGTGGGCCGTAATCCACCTCACGGACCCAGTGCGGGTTGGTAGATGTCACAATCATGTCTTTGATTTTTTGGTTCTAGGACACGCCAGTTTCCTCACAGTTTTGAGAGCAGTCGTGATAAAATATTTTTCCTATAAAGTATAGCGCCTAACTGGGTTTGGAGTTGGACCTAAGACCTACAACTCTAAGTCGCGGCCAGTACCACTGGGTCACCACTGCTCTTTCTGTGTAAGTGTCTTTCAAATGCCAACTTACTTCTTAGCATAATGAGCATACTTATAACGTTCCCACTTCTTATCATAATTGGCATATAACGTTCCCACTTCTTAGCATAATGAGCATATAACGTTCCCACTTCTTATCATAATGAGCATATAACGTTCCCACTTCTTATCATAATGAGCATTAAATTTTCCACTTCTGGGACACAGGCCTCCTCTTTGCAAGAGGGAGTTGACCAGAATCCTCCATGCGGGCCCAGTGCAGGTTGCATAGGTCGGTTGCTTGGTGCAAGTTAGTAACTTAATGCTTCTTCTTCTTCTTTATTACTGTCGATTACATCTCAGAATTTTAAACGTTTGGATTTTACAAGGTTAAGTTCCTGTCTACAACTGCAGGGTAATTGCGTAACACACTAACAGTAGCAATGGCTTTCATGTTGACAGTTCAACAACATTCATTGCGTTATTTACGTTGTTGAGCAGACAAATTTTTCGAACATATGAAGCAAATGAATAGCAATATCAAAGCAAATAAAGGATATTGCTATATCCTTCAAAATGATTCAGATTGCGATTGATAGTGTGTTACGCGATTAGGGTGCAGGTATAACTATTTAGGTACTGTTTTACATAACAAAACAACCGAGAATATTATCAAGACATTAGGGAAGTCTGGTTGCCATAAAATTGTCTCTCTATTTAAGTAATGTATTGAATACTCGACCCTGTGTATGCGACTCTATGGCTTGCGCTTCAAATTCACATTATCTTCTTTATTTTGGTGACATTGACAGATAAATAAAGCACTTAAGATGCCATTGACCCATTTAACGCTAGTCCTAAAACTGTTAAAACGTTTTAAAAGACTAAAACAGGACATTGAAATGTTAATTATCTATTCTATTTAAAAAATGAGTTCTTAAACCTGAATTCGCTTTGCTGATAATTTTAGATAATGTAAAAATTGAATATGCATTTGCATATCTGCCTGCGCTCTACAAGGCTACCGTCAACACCAATTAGTTTTAATTATAAGGTTTTAAAGACGAATAAGTTACAAGATTATTGTAGGTCCTTAAAGCGACCTCCAAAGAGTATTTATTAATGTTTATGTTGTCTAAATTAGAGCTAGACTGAAACAACCTTAACATACATATGTATAGATACAATTTACAATGTTTGTATATATGTAAGCACCATGATAAATTATTTTATTTCTATAAGAGGTTTGTACAAACACTTTTACACATAAATCGTATTTTAAAAACTAGATGAGGTCGGAGTTTCTTAGCTGACTACCTACTCTGAGAAGAAAGGCCGAAACAAACTCAGAGGTCACAGTCTCTTTTAAAGTCCAGACATTATCTTGGTCAGATCATGTATCAATCATATAACGAATTTATCTGTCATAACTTAATTTTTAATTCTCTTTACCTTTTGTGGTATAGTAATTTTATTCTAGTGTACATCGACCTTACATATCTATTATCTATATAAATAAAACAAAGTCGGATTAGTTACACCATTTATAACTCAAGAACGGCTGGACCGATTTTTATGGTCCTTGATTTATTGGATTTGTCTCCGCCCCGAATAGCAAAATAACTAATTAAAACATGGGAAAATTCAAGAAAAAAAAAATAAAGTAATTCAAGGCGGTACGGTAAGTTCGCTGGGTCAGCTAGTAATTATATAAACAAAATATTGTACAACATTTCAAAAGAGTAACAGTGGAGTTTACCTTTTGGAAGGGGCGACTAGAATCAATTCTATTTTCTTGTAAATTTCGACGTTCAAAAGTGCCTTTTATATGCTTGTTTGAAATAAATGATTTGACTTTAAGACCTCCATGCATGTCATGAACCAAGCTGTCATGCCTTGACTATTTTCATACCTCAGGGGGCCAGTGTGCATCAATAAGCTACGCCGTAGCTCCCGTAGTTGCTACGCGGGATCTCAAATACATAACATACATGCATTCACGCTTTCTTCCCATAGGATAGGGGTAGAGTGTAACTACAGAATGCCACCTGCTACGATCCTTACAAACTCCTTTTGTCTTGTTTACATCTAGTCATACACGCACGCCAGTACTATGCACCTTATCTTTCTGAAGAACATGGCCAATAAGTTCACTATAACAATGTCCTCCTATAGTATCTGTCCCGGCGTTAGTAAGTATAAATAAAACTTAGATCGAAGAGTTATGACTATGCTCAATTGATCGTTCGCTAAGTTCATTTCGATTACCTACCCCGTTCGAGTGCCTTTTGTTCAGTTTTTATTTATAATCAGGTGAATTACTTATTTTACCAAAATGAGTACGCGTTGTAATATTGATTTCGTTACAAGAGCTCAAATAATTGCTTTGCATAATCAAGGCAAAAACTTGTCAGAAATAGCCAGAGAGACCGGTGTAAACGTAAGTAGTTTTATTTTTACACTTTTATATAAAAAACTTTTTTTTTAGTTACTATAATATACTACATAATAATCATTATTGGGTATTATATATTTCTGTTTTATTGTTGCAGAGAAAAACAGTTGTTCTATGGGTACGACGATTTGAAGAGGAGGGTTCTTTGCAACACCATCAAAGAACTGGTAGACCACGACTTATAAACACATTGCAGCGTCAAACCATGATAAGGGAGTATGAAGAAAATGGATTTCTACCGACGAATCACTATGCTGGTTTATTTGACACAAGTGTTGACACTGTCCGTCGTGCTCTTCATAGTGAAGGGCTGCATTATCGGAGGCATGCTGAAACCCTTGCTCACGGAAAACCATAAAAAGGCAAGATTACAGTTCGCTTTGAATCACATAAACTTCGATTGGAGTAATGTTATCTTTACAGATGAAAAAACTTTTAAGTCTAGTGAACACGGACGCTTATGTTTGTAGCGTCGAAATAACACGCGATAAACAAGTGATCACGTAGTGCCCAATATGCAATCTGGTCATATAACAGTGAACATGTGGAGATGGATGAGTGCTGCCGATCCAGGAGAACTAGTCAGACTACCAAGTCGAGCAAGTAGTGCAAATTATATAGAAGTGCTGGAGGAGACCATGTTGCCTACCGTTCGAAATGTGTATCCAAGACAAGAATTACCACAGAACAAATTTGTGCAGGGTAATTGTCCGATACATCGTTCGCACAGTGTGCAGGCGTGGTTTCGTCATCATAATGACATTAGCGTTATACCTTGACCTGCTAGATCACCGGATTTAAATCCTATTGAAAATGTATGGGGTATTACCTATCGTTCAACGGTGGAATAATCAAAATGAGCGTACTCCAGATGCATTAGAGGCTCATTGTTTACAAATATGGGAGAGTATTCGTGGTTCAGATTTATGTAGAAATTTAATTAATTCAATGTGTTCCCGCATGCAAGCTTTTATCGACCAGAATGGTGGTTACACGAGCTATTAATAAATAATTTACTTAATATTATTTTACTTAGTACTACATTAACTGGAGACTTGAATAGTGTGTATAACATATTAATAACTTACGTATTTTTAATAACTGATAAAGTTATGAACACATCAAGTTCAAACACAACATAATTTTTAGTTTTGTATGTTACCTACTAACCATTTGATATGTTTTTGTGCATTTTTGTAGTTTTTATCGCATCTATTTAAATCGTTTGATCTTTTTGATAAAATAATCTGGTCTCTTGTTTGTTTTTATTGAGGTTACATAAGCATCAATCCTCTTTACGATTTTGGAAATGAATACTTAAGCTATGGCCTCAATAAGAAATTATACATAATGTTATACGATATTTTGTATAATAAACTGTAAGAAATAAACGTCTATATTTTTTTATAGTGCCTTTTTATTTATTTACTTCAGCGACGCAGGCCCATCCCATACATAAACACCGCAAGCTAAACATACCCTACCTTTTTTTTTTTTTTTTAACGTGGAGAAATGCTCATGCATACTGCACTACCACGGGGAGATAGTGCAGTTATGTGGGACTCTTACCCACTAAAACTCCACGGTGTCCTCCTCCACCGCTTATGGCGGGAACACGGGCACGCGTTAGCACTCATCCGTGAACCCGCCGCGGCTGTCCGTCACCGGACCCTCCTCTGGGGAGTGCTCCCCATCACCGGCGCACCAGAACACATAGCACGCCGTGACCACCCCAGGGACCAAACCAGCACATGGGCGCCAGACGACCCCGTGTCTGGGCACCCTTGGTCCCCTTGCGGCGGGACAGGTCGTTGGCCCCGCCGCCTGCCAATTTTCGGCCGCAGAGGATAGGGAGAGTGGCCAACGTAATACCAACACTCCTCCTCCCCTGCGACCCCACCGCGTCCGCCATCAACGGTGGCGACCCCGTCAAGGCCGCGGAAGGTAGGGAGAGCGGCGCACCGCAATACCGGCACTCCTCTCCCGCCGCGGCCTCCAACCTTCAGCCGCGATGCCTCCCTCACATACGACATCGCGGCCCGCCTCAGTTGCGATGTCGCCCAAGCGGCACCGCAACCTACTTGTTGGCCGCTACGTCGTCGGCTTACAGGCAAAAGCCCTGACGAGCGGCCCCTCCTCGGGTTCCTCTTCGCTTCACCGTGGGTGACCAAGCCACGGCTACTGAGCCCCCCCGCCTCGACAATGCGGGAACCCACCGGGGGGGAAACATACCCTACCTAACCCAACCTATACCAAATACGATACCTTAACTTTTTTGTTTGGCGAGCCTGTTTACCTGCGATGACTCTACTCTTTTTTCCTGTTGCTAAGTAACTACCAACTCGAATATTAAATTATTAAAATCCCCACTCGTTAGCATAATGAATTTAATCCTATCGGTTTCTTTTGTTATGTTTATCATTTAAGCTACATAAGCTAGTAAATGTACTGCTGCACTAAAGCTTACATAGATAATTAAATAAATGTATTTATTAGCTGTGTAACTCCTTGCTTATTCCTACATAATACGTTTCTTTCTAACTCCTTACATATGTTAGACATACTTAGTTGTGAAGAAACCAACGCCATCTAGTTTATTTTAGAAAGCTTGAACTCAAACGTTCACAGGAAAATAGACACTAAGGTATCCATGCAATTTTGCAGGCGAGTGTACACACGGCTACACATCAAGCTATTAATTTCCAGTTTACACTGACCTCTCATTGTCAGGAAATCCTATACAATGCAAGATCAGCTTACACTGGAAATGTATAGCTTGATCTGTAGCCGTGCGTACATACCTTTTTTTACCATCTCGAATACAATATTGCTAAACTGGACTAAAAAGCGGCCATAGTAAAGTGCGAGTAGGACTCGCACAAGAAGAGTTCCGTGCTACTGTATAATATTTAGGTAACATTACAATTTTTTTTTTAATTCTTATGTAATAAAATACACGTTTCTTGAATGGGAAACTAATTAACTTTATTTTATTTTTATTATTTGTTATTATAGCGGCCATAGTAGTACACAATCTCTGATGTGAAAATAAATTTCCAGTGTCCACCGATTACGGTTCAAAAGATACAGCCCTGAGCCAGACTTTTAGTAAAAGGGGAAGGAGCTTTAGTAAAAGGGTCCCGTTTGCACCCTTTAGGTACGAAACCCTAAAAAAGCAGGCTTTTCTACAAACTCAAAAATCGTGGTAATTAAAGTACAAGTAATCGTACAATGTAAAGATCTGAGTTTATAAATAAGTTCATATTAAGTTTATTGAGTTTCATATTTAAAAATTAAAATGACAAATTGATAATGTGTGTTCTTTTTTTGTATTAAATACATATACCTAAGTCTTTACCTGAAATAAATTAATTTTATTTATTTATTGAATCATATTCATACTACAAAGTTTGTTTTTTATTTAGTGGTTGTGCTGTAATAACTCTCTCATTGTGTTCACATAATACACACTATAAAAAGATACTAGGTGGACCTAGTATAGTTTACATAGTTACTTATACAGGGTTATTTGTAAAACACCAGCAACTTCTTAAGAGGTCATTGTACTCATCATTATGAACAACTTTTACTATGGGACCAAACCTGAAATCGCGAAAAACAAATCAGCTGTTCCCTACATTTTGACGAGTTACACGAACATAAATGTAGGGAACAGCTGATTTTTTTTTCTTTACCATCATTAAGGACTTTTACAAGATCATTTTAATGAAAATAACTAGTGAACATAAGTAAATAAAAAATAATCCCAATTAAAATTCATTTATTTGATTCTTAAAATCTACTAAATACAATCAAACAATTTAAAACATAAATATAAATTAAACAATTTACACCAAACAATTAACATTCAATATCACTCTCATCTAATTCTAATTCGGAGTCAGAATCCAAAATATTCATATCCAAAAACTCGAACGGAGCCTCTAGTGACTTAATTAGATATAAAGTTTCAACGAAGAAATCCTGTTTTTTCTTAGCGTCTAGCTTCGCTCTTTGTGCAGAGATCAAAGGATCAGACGAAAAAATAAGGTTGTTTAGGAAGTAGTAATCTGAACTTAATTTTAGTAGCTGCTTCTGGATTTTTCACAGATGTTATATCTTCACGACCATCTTTTTTTAAAAGTAATGCGGCTGAATATGCCACGTCAGTTGACTCTTTGCCCTTGTAATCGTCAGACCTTTTCTTCTTTTGTTTACTTCCTAGATCCGAATGCTTTTCTAGGTCTTTTTGTCATAGTACCAGAAGACGATGTCGATGGTTCTGGACTAATCACATATCCGCTAGATCCCTGGTATTCTTCTTCAATTGATTGTGGCAAAACCAAACTTCTTGACACGCAATCCGGCCAATCGACATCAGCCTGGAGCCAGTTTTCGTACTGTTTTCTAAATGTATCAAGGATACGATGAGATTTCTACCATCTTTGTGAAGCAGCTCGTGCAAATCTTCGACAAAACTCGTCCAGCGTTAAACGATCTTCGTCAGTAATTTGATCACCTAGGCGATACACCACTGCTCTGAATAATACTTCATGATGAAACGAAGTACCTTCACCTCTCAGAATAACAAACAAGTCTAAATTCGTGCGTACTTATTTTCTAAAATTTATTCTAAAATTCTGCTGCAGTAACCGTTATGTGTGGTATGTCAAAAAATCACAAATAATTAGTATTAAGACCTCCTGTAAGGATATTACGGTTTAACTTTTAGTTCCAAAGAAAATTGGATTTTTCTCATGCGAGTTTCATACAAATTTTTTGCAAAAAAAAAAAATACAACTTATTCGTTTATACGCTAATTTAACATTTTCGACTTATTAGAGCATGAAACTGAAATGACTTGGTAGAAGCAGTTCCCACCAAAAAAAGTGACACCGTTAAATTGATATCCCTAAGTCTATGAAAATCGATTTTCAGCCCATCGTGCGACCCGGTTCAACTGGATATGAATTTTAAAAAAATCCTTAAAGAACAACACAGCAACAGTAATCAAAGCATGCGTGATTTTGCTGACCTGTTAATGTAATTAATGTAGGTATCTATTTATCTCTGATATCTCAATGGTTGCATGCTTTATGATTGATTCACTTGCATAATTTAGACATTGCAATTAGGTCGTAAGCTTTTGTGGTTGTGAACTCTAACATTAAAATAATTGCTTAAAAATAACATTAAAAGAGCTTGCCCTGTTTATGTTTTTTTTTTAATTCGACTGTTGGTCTCGTTGTCGCAAGCGATATTACTGAGCACGAGGTCCTGGGTTCGAATCCCAAGTCGGGTGAAGTGTTGTTGGGTTTTCCATCTGGACTTTTTCAGTAGCAGCCCGGAGTCTGGCAATAGGCTCTCCCCGTATTACATGGGGCTTTACTATAGCTGGCAAAATGTGTGCATGCTATAGGTAATACACCTCTACCCAACTCTTCGGGGTAAATAGGCGTGATGTTATGTTACGTGTTTTTATAAGTCTCAGTTAGCGTACAACCAATTCTGGATAACTCCCTTGCCAAAGGGATTCGTGCCCGACACCAGGCTTTTTTTTTCTGTGGATGGGAAATCATCTAATGACCCCTCCCGATCTGGGTGGAGCAGAAGGTAGTGTCAGACTCTTACTGACTAAAACCCAGCCGTGTTCCTTCCTTAATCCTTTATATTCCGGGGCAGCAGTATCTCTTTCGGACAATCCCGCTGCCCGACATCAGGCTTAGATTTAAAAAGATTATTTTAAAACATCTTCATTACCTTGCCATGGCCTTGAGAGTTAGCAAGAATATTAAATGACAAATAAGAGGGTTATATTGTTGTCAGTATAAAAATGATGCTTGTAAACTTGCTAGTTCTGCTCCACAGGTAAATCTGGCATACCTTACCATAAGCAGTCAATAATCTTCCCACTGCTGGGACACACAGGCCTCCTCTTTGTTAGAGCCGGTAGGCTGTAACCCACCACTGGGCCCAGTGCGAGTTGGTAGATGTTTTATATCTTCCGAATTTTTGGTTCTAGCGATGTTTTCATATAGCACAAAAAAAATGCCTTCGTACAATCTTTAACATGGACTGGTCTGAATCGTGTAGACCAGTGTTTAAATCATACAAACTTCTTACCGTTCCTTGTATTTACATTTACGAAATTGCAAAATTTGTTAAACTTAATTCTAAACTCTTTGAACCTAAAAATAATTTTAACAAACGAAAAGTCACACAGTATTTATTGAAAATTCCTGTACCTAGGATAGAACTATTCAGGCGTAGCTGCGTGTATATGGCGCCACTTATATATAACTCATTACCTATCTGGATTACAGAACTACCTTACAAAAAATTCTGTGTGATTTTGAAAAAATGGTTGATATCACATAGTTTTTATTCTGTCGGCGAATTTCTTAATAAAAATTCTTGTCAGTCCTACCACTTCAGAAATGCATTGTAATATTTTTTAAATTAGTTATGTTCCTTTAATAATTTAACTTCCTTATTAGTTTAATACTGTATGTTGTAATACATACTTACCTAAATATTTGCATGCCATCATTACATGGCGGAATGTGTCTTTGCACTACAATTTTACATATTATCATCTCTTGTACCTACCACATTTTATGCAAATAAACGATTTCGATTTGATTTGATTTGATTTCTTTCACCGTTTTGAGAGCAGTGATAATGAACTAAATTAAACAAAGTAAAGCGCCTATCAGGGTTCGGACCCACAACCTTGTAACTCGTAAGTCGCGGTCATTACCACTGGGCCACCCACTACTCTCTGTGGTAAATCTAGTCTAGACTTAATCAAACTAGTTGCTAGTTGAATTATATTAATTTCATATACGTATGACAATCAAATATGACCTTAATTCTATATTTTGTAAGAGTTCTATTTATACCTACTCACTAATACAATGGTTATAGGGTTCCGTACCAATATGAGTCAAAAGGAACCCTTATGGTGCGACGTCGTCTATCTGTCCCTCCGTCCCAGACACACACACACCTCACACAGCTGCTTATTCCAGGAACTACTAATGATATCTACTTGAAATTTGAATAGTTATCACTACATAGTATAAAACAGTCGCTTTCTCTGTCCCTATGTATGCTTAAATCTTTAAAACTACGCAACGGATTTTGATGCGGTTTTTTTTAATAGATAGAGTGATTGAAGAGGAAGGTTTATATGTATAATGTAGTGTATTTATTATCAGCATTGCACCCGTGCCGGTGCGAAGCCGGGGCGGTTCACTAGTAGGTAATAAATGTTAGCCCATCTATAGGTATTACAAGTGAAAGCATTGAAAAAAAAATATTTTCATTGCAACTGAAACTGAAAATTAATGAACGACTATTATTATTATTAGCCTGTGATATCCCACTGCAGGGCAAAGGCCTCCCTACTCTATTTCCAGTTCTCTCTGTTCAAAGCTGCTTTGGACCAGTTCTTGTTGAAGGACTATAAAATTTTAATATAACTGGGTCAAGTGGGATATCTAATCTCCATTTTTCACATTGCAAAATGTATTTTTATTTACAATTAGGTATGCCGAACTTTTTGAAAAATGCCCGCCTCTCATCTTCAAAGTTTAAAGCGAAAGATCCCAAATCAATCTAGTTGATGCACGCTTATGTAAATAATACTGGGTGAATGAAAAACATGTCTAACAAGCACACTTTTTCAACAAAATCAGTTATAAGTAAACACATGTAGTTATGCGGTCCCAAACAATGAAAACCTTCGAAAATGGAAACATATTTTTCCTACCAAACGTACGGAACACTTGGTGCTCGAGTCCGACTCGCTGTTTGCCGGTTTTTATAAACATATTAATTACAGTGTAGCTCTACTAAAGTTACAATATTTGTAGATATATAGGCACCATGTAAGTAGCTATCATTATTAATTATTTGCCAAAGCTAAAATAATAGTTTGTACCTACTGTAATAGTTACAAACTATATCGATCTACAATTATTATTCTGAAATTCTTTTAGGTACCTGTAAAACCTAAGTAGGTCTTAAAATGATTTTTTAAACTGTATCCCACAGTTTAAAAATCGTTTTATCCCATGTTTTTATCATAGCTACAATCTGTCTGTATCCATGGGGTTTCTTCAGCCCATTCATCTAAGATTTGAATTAGAGAGTAAAAACCTAATTAAAATCTATCTTATTTGTTAACTTAATTAACTTCAAGCAGATTAATTTATTCCTAGTTCAACTAACTAGAATTAACATCATTCTGTAATTTATTATTTAAATAACCACTATTGAAAACAAAAAAAAATCTTACCAACTCGTAAACATATTCAGTATTTTAAACATTTTAAAGTATTATCGTAAAAAAAACAACACTAGCACACACCAAATTCGTCAAAAACAGTCCACAAAAAGAAATATTGAACAACGCGAGAAACCGCACATTGAAAGCGTAATAACATAAGTATATGTACGTATAGAGGTCTATTCTGCACGAGCGCTCAACTTACACAAACCTCTGAAACCAAACGAAGGCTGTATTCTATTGTAAATTGCTTATGGGCGCCACTGAGAATTACCGAAGGTCATATTTACCTATATTCGTGCGAAAACCGAAACACGTGGTTCTCATTAAAAAGTATTTACTGATTTTATTTAAACTCGAGTAAAGCATATTTCTATCTACCAACCCGCACTGGGCACGCGTAGTAGATTACAGTATGTCCCAGCAGTGGTAACTTTATAGGCTCATTATTTAAAGCGTATTTCTCTGATTGATATTTCCAAGAAAATATCTTCTAACACTGTTTCTGCAATAGCGTTCTGCAATGTTGTTACATATATATTGACATTACAATAGCTAAGATTACAATAGTATTGTTAGAATATCTAAATGGGTTTCCGAAATGTTACCTAAGAGTTGTAGTAGTTGAGCTGAATTTAATTAAAATATTGTAGCAGACAATCCGTCTGTCAATCTGCCAATAGATGAAATGTCACAATAGTCATAGTAAAGAAAGAAAGAAAGAAAGAAAAAGTATTTATTGCGACTCGTACAGGAGGACCACAAACTAAATTAAACACAGTCTAAATTAAAATACCAAAATAAAAACTAAAAAAATTAAAAAAGTAACAAAAAGTAACGCAAAACTGTATTAAAATCTTACCTTCATAGGCTTTCGCTGAGAAAACATTTTTATTCCTAGATATCGAGTACCCTTTAATAGGATTCTTAGAACTGCTCATCTACAGAGAATGATCGAGTCAGGCTGTTTCAGATAAGGTAATATATTTCTGAAAGAGATGCATATTGGTATGATTTGTTGTAGCTTAGATTAAGACTAGGGCATGCTATCCGTATATCTAAATTATCCGTTGAAAATGTTATGCGGATATCATTATTTTACTACATTAGAAACTTATATTAATTTGATTTATAATGTTTTTTACAGTGAAAATCAAATATCCATATTTTCCTGATTTGTTGTGTACTGGAAGTATCCCAAATATCCGGATGGTAAAATGGAGCATGCACTTATTTCGACATAAGCGATTGTAGAGCATCTTTTCAAGTTTACGTTATGTCAAATTAGAGCAATGTCAAACTTGATAGTGAGCCACCGCACCTGACCGGAATAATAAATTAAGTATTAAGTAGGATAACAAAACTGAGGTATTACACCACACATGTTTGGAAACATAATTAAAACAAACATTCAGTTAGGGTCAACAAAACTTTTACAATGTAACCCAACAGACAAATGGCTGTGAAAGATAAAGTAGGTAAATGATAGACATCCGATTTTTTATTTTGTCCTACTTGTGGGCAAAGGTTTCCCCAAATTTTCCAATTTTCTTATGTTGTGCCTTCTCAACCCAAATCGTCACGCCACGACATCCGACTAATATACAGGGTCAAATTAAATTAGCTAGCGAAACTCTGCAGACGTGATGGGTATCGATATCTAAACATGATAAAATTACAATTACAAAGATTTGATGGATTCTTTTCGGGGGTCAACGATTGCTGGTACTGTTTTTACTTGAAATCTGAGTTGAGAAAATCTGTTTCCTTTTGTTTTATCGTGTCTAGACAATAGACATCGACACTCATCATGTCTGTGAAATTTACATAAAAATACTGATATTTTAAGTGACTACACAACACGAGATGTGGTCCATGACACCACAAAAAAACACATTAAATTAATTTATTTTTTGTTTTATCATATTTAGATATCGATCTGATATGGTTTGGTTTTCTTTAACAAAATGGTATCAAACCTTTGAAGTAATTGGTATCGTTTTAGTTATAGCATCCTAAGTTTATTTTTATTATTTTTAGTATGAGAATAGTCATAAAAGTTATCATCAGATAAAACTACATTTACATACAAAATTATAACACAATACAATTTTATAACAATTAACAAAAAATTGTTAATTTGATGGCATGAATATTCCTCATTC
Organism: Globia sparganii; assembly: GCA_949316385.1. NCBI lineage: Eukaryota > Metazoa > Arthropoda > Insecta > Lepidoptera > Noctuidae > Globia > Globia sparganii. The sequence goes on from OX438654.1 coordinate 18,147,103, forward strand.
ACACGGATTATTTTACATACTTAGGCACCTACTCATACATCGTCGTCTCATGTTTAAAACACGTGCAATCCCACATACATCTTGATAATTCAATTTGTCCCAAAATGGGTTGGCACTTGGCACTAGTTTTTCCCGCGGCTTCACCCGCGTGAAGGTCGGAAATTATCCCAGGGGAGCGTAAGTTCTTTCGATAAAATGTATCCTATATCCTGACCTGACCCAGATCACGGTCTACCTGTACGCCATATTCGAAATCAGAAAGGTACAGACAGAGTTGCTTTTTCATTTATAATAAACTAACTGTTGCCCGCGACTTCATCTGCGATCAAGGATGAAAAGTAACGTAATATGTCCTTACCCAGATCATGGTCTATCTATGAGCCAAATTTCATCCAAATCTGTTTGCTATTCAGGCACGAAAGCGCAAGAAACAAACAAACTCACTTTTCGTATTTATAATGATAATAGTATGGATTTCTGCGTGTGCGCTTAGCTTCGACCACAAAACTGTTGCCCTTGCTCCACTAAACTTTCCTGTTATGTATTATCTCAAAATGCCGAATATCATAACTTAAACATTTTTTTTCTATTATTCTATTACGCAGACGGTGTACGACAATCACCTTATCTCTCTTTTAGCACAGACAGTCGATATTGCGTGAGATCACGACATTCGTAATAATTAGAACCAATATGTTTTTGAGAAAAGGTCAAGGTATCCGTATTATCACCACATAGTATAAAACAAAGTCGCTTTCTCTGTCCCTACATCCCTATGTATGCTTAAATCTTTAAAACTACGCAACGGATTTTGATGCGGTTTTTTTATTAGATAAAGTGATTCAAGAGGAAGGTTTATATATATAATACATGTATAATATAGTAGAGAAACACTGATAATTTTAGAGGTTTCTAATGTGATGTCGTAAATAAACCCTTTTTTTTGCGCTTACATTGCAAACGCTGGCTGAACCCTATGAGATAGATCAAAATAATGTGCTACAGTATTGTACACCTTAAAAAGGTCTACAAAAAAGTTCGGGATGGTATATGTCTATCTCTTAGGGATAATCCACAATAACCATTTTTTTTTCCTTTACTTTTTACGAGAAATGATTAATCCTTATCCAATTAAGTACTTTAAATACATTGTGCATTTAATATAGATCAATATGGCCCTTAACAGCATGTTATTTAAATTAATATTTTCGAAGATATTACAGATTTAAAATGCAGGGACATAGCGGTTGCTGCGGTATCGGCGGCAGGGGCTGGCGGCAAATAAAAAAAAACATTAATTTAAATTTATTAAATTGCATTGCACCCGTGCGAAGCCGGGGCGGGTCGCTAGTGGAATATAAATAAGAAAAAATACTTTTATTTAAATTACTTTTTTTTTATTTTTTAGTTTTAATTTCCTAATTTAAAAATAATTGCAAAAAAATATATATAATCCTAGGGAGATTTATCTAGCTTCATGTGACTATGTATTCACCTTAACGCTTCGCTTATGAGGCGTGCACCTCATAAGCGAAGCGATGAGGTGGGTACCTCTAAGTATTTATCATATATTGCACTTGTAAAATAATACACACATCAAAAGTGTCTAGGGATCAAGCATTTCTATGCGGATTTCTTGAGATTGAGATGTGGCTTTGTAATAAATTTATGATTTTATAAATTTATATGGATCCTTTTTGGTGCATTTCATAATTTGAATCAGGAACTGTGAATCAAATTCGAGTAAAAGATGAAAATCAGCTGTCAATATTTTCCCTATAAAAACATACAACGCATTGAAGACATTATTAGTGCTACTGTTTCCCTACTACTGATTAAAACCAACGTTATTATGGAGCGGCGACGTCATTTAAGCAGGGAAGAAATGCTCAGAGCCGTGGGAATGATAGAAGCTGGTTCCCGGCAACGTACTGTGGCTTTAGCTCTGAATACAAGTCAGAGTGTTATCAGTCGACTTTGGACACGTTACCGAAGCACTGGTACCGTGGCTGAGCGCCATGGAGGACGGTATCGCTGCACCACACGGAGACAAGACCGATACATTCAAATCTTAACTCGAAGAGCTCCAACAATAACCGCCATGATGTTAGCCGTGAGGCTTCATCACTCTTCAGGGAACTTAATTAGCGACCAAACAGTCAGAAACCGCTTGCATGAAGTGAACCTTCATTCCCGAAGACCGCTACGGGTACCACCTATAGCAATGCACAATCGTAGGATTCGATATCAATGGGCTCTTGAACACAGAAATTGGGCAGAAGAACAATGGCGTTTCGTGTGCTTTTCTGATGAGTCTCGTTTTGGTATGAGACCGGATACAAGACGTATACGACACTGGAGAACCCCTGGACGCCAACAGTGATTAAAATCCTGCCAGGAAGTCCATCCTTATAGTGGTGGAACCATCATGGTATGGGCGGGTATTTGGATCGGCGGAAGAACTGAGTTGATTTGGATCAGAGGCAACCTCAACGCTCAAATTTATGCTAAGACGATTGTATCAGACGTCATCGTTCCTCTACAAGTGCAAATCAGTCCCTTATTTCAGTTAATGCATGATAATGCACGACCGCACACCGCAAGAGTTGTAAGACAGACTCTCGCCGCAGCTAACATCAATGTCCTGCCCTGGCCTGCTCAGTCGCCAGACTTGAACCCGATTGAGCATGCATGGGATATGCTACAGAGAAGAGCTCTGCCGAATATGGAGGGTATCCAGTCGCAAGAAGACCTTTTTTTGTTGTTGCAACGAACATGGGCGGCCATTCCACAGCGTGATTTGGATGAACTCATTTTGAGTATGCCAAACCGATGTTCTTGTGTTGTTAGTGTTCGCGGTAGAAACACGGATTATTAATTGTTTAAGTTACCCAATAAAATTTTAGAGAAAACTGTTATTTCAGTCTTTTTTTCGAACTTTTGTGTTAGTGGTTCAAATGTCAAAAATCCCTTTATTAGGAAAATGGCAAATTTCTTTATTAATGCAAAGGTGACTTGGTTTATCGTTACTGTGACAAACGAAAACACTTTATTTGATGAATCCTTAAAGAAAATTTTAATTAATATCAATCAGGAGAAAAGTTATTGCAAAAATATATGTTGATCCCTAGACACTTTTGATGTGTGTATATACACACACATATCAAGAAAAAACCCTATTTCTAACACTCATGATATTTTTGATGCCATTTTTGTTATTTAAACTTAGTTAAAAAACTGTTTAAAAAAGGTCTGTCTTGGACGTCCGCGGGTGGTATGTGCGGATTCTTTTTTTGTTAACACGATAACGACCGAAATACTTACTTTACTAATCAAATCTTTTCTTTTCTCTTACTCTTCAGTATAATTAGGAATAGAACCCTTTCACTTTTCACGGTCTGGTTCGATGTGGTTTAATTGTTATTAAATAAACAAAAAAAATTTTTTGAACGTTTTCTTTTATTTCACATCTTTCTGTAAAGAACAAATGTTATTAAAATGAGCCTTATGAACGTGGACTTGGCGCAATTTTTACAGTGAAACTGTTTTTATTGGGATTTTAAATTTACATGTTGCTTCTTTATAGTTACTACACTATAGTTGTCACTTGGATCTCCTTAAATCCATTTATCAATGTTTAAATTTTCAATTTAAATTACCATCCAATTCAACAGTAGTGACACCTTGAAAGATCTTGAGACAGTACAAGAGCTTTGGCACATGAGAACAATTGTATCTAGATCTACATGATTATATTATATACACCTTTACAAATAATCAATTATATATTGAAAAATGAGATTACGAGGCGTGCACATTTTGATTTTTTTTTATTAAATTATTTAATTGAATTTCATGAATAATGCAATACTAACTTAATTCAAAGACCTTTAGGTATAACTAACAATTATGATCAGACTAATAATTATTAGTCTTAAAAAAAAGTTTGTAATTAATTCGGGGTTAATCTATATTACCTTCATTAAGAATATATGTATTAGTGAAGAATTAATTATTTATAGTCCTTTGAAATGAAACCTGCCTGATTCATGTAATTTTATGTTACGCAACAGCGATTGTTACCATTTTCAAGGAATTACAACTTTTATTATAACAAGGTTATGTCTCGTATCCTACCCACATATTGGAGGTATTCCAAACGAGTGCTGTTCAGGGACTTTCACTAAAAATACGTTAATTATTTCGTTTCGCGTAAGCTGTAGATTCTCAAGAATGATCTCAGTAATGTTGCGAAATATATTTTAACGATATTTTACCATATAATATTTTGAATCTGATAAAAAAAACATAATCGTATTAACGGTAACACGATTATGTATTTTTTTTATAACTACGGACCTGTTAGATCCGTCTGTGTGCTGAGCGAATTCATCTGCCATGTCGCTAGAAGTAATTTAATTTAAAGAGAGACCTAAGGTATCGACAAGTTAGACCAATAAGTCCCCCCTGCTTTAAAAACGGTGACGGAAAACATCGTGAGGAAACCGGCATGTCCTAGAACCAAAAATGTGACATCTACCAACCTGCACTGAGCCCACGTGGAAGACTACAGCCACAGCCAGCCGGAGTGGGCTGGCTGTGGCTGTAGTCTCTCGAAAAAAGGAGCCCTGTGCCCGGTATCCACGAAAGAGTCGAAGAGAGAAGACGAGAGATGTGTTTTGAATAATCAATCAGATTTCATTATTTCCATATCTCTCCACTTAGCTTCGGTGGAAGTGGATCCAGCGGAGAGGAGAGGAGATGTCTCTTTTTTCTATAGAATTTAGTGTCGCGAGCGAGCAAGCGGCACGGCAGAGCGGAGATGTGTGTAGTCGGACGGACGGACGGGCGGCGGCGCCCGCGCTCGCAAGATACCTAAGTATAACGTTTGTAACGACATGTCGTTTCGTAGACAGCACTAGACTGATTTCTAGCTCTCACATCTCCGCTACGCACAGCTCACATCTCCTCTCCGCTACGCATCTCCTCTCCGCTTTGGTGGAAATAACCTGCCAGCTTCGCAGCACATCCCCTCTCGTCTCCTCTCCTCTTCACTTTGGTGAATACCGGACCTAACAGTAGTGGGACATTATAGGCTGATTATGCCTATGCTCATTAATGTAGTGGCTTGCAGTAGGTAATTATAAATGTAAAACCCTGTACCTACCCACCTACGATTACTTCGGGTATTTTCTTGCATTTTCATTACCCTTATCTATTTGATATTTACTTAATTGTCTACAATTCTTAATTGTATACTTCTGAAGGTAATGGTATTCTTACCCTAATCCTATTAGATAAGCCGCGGGCAACAGATAGTGGTTTATTTGGGTTAATTAGGTAATAGGTAAATAGCAAACCAAAAACCCAAGCAATTGACATTAAGAGGGGAAATCCTGCCGCAGTAAATAAAAAAAACATTTAATACTTCCGTCTCAGAAGACAAAGGTTTCTTTCACTTAAAAATAAATAAAATAAACAATTGTCTACCTGCTCGAAACTTATTTGTGACACATTGTTATAAAATTTTAATTATGAAACGACGTTTCAGTTATGTTTTCTTGCATGCACGTTTCAGTTAAGATTTCATATTTGTTCAGTACACAGTGTTTGCGGTATTAGAAGACAATTAAAATCCAAAACTATTTAACAGTCCATCCGTTCCTTAAAATATATCTGGGGCACAGATTTGAGTTTATGTCCAAAAAAATGAGAGCCTAAAAAATTGCATCACAAACTTACCTCTTTTACCGAGTTTGCACTTTTTGTCCCTAATAAATAAATAAATAAGTAGTTACTTTACGTTGGGTTTTTTACACACGCCGGGAATATCATATAATGCTGATTCAGTCAAGGTCCTCGCACAAGGTTTTACGAATCAAGGGCACGGAGAGCAAGAAAGCAGGTTAAATGTAGGTAATGTGAGTGTAATAAATTACAACTTGAAGAAACTGTCTCTTAGTAAACATTTTATTTTAAAACACGTTTTGAAAAACGTTTTGTACCTACATCCGGTCAAAGTTTCATGTTTCAGAGATGTCAAAATGTTCCCAAGTCATTTATGTAGGTTAGGTACCTACCTACTCCATTTACTGCTTGCTCTCAGATACTAGCGCTGACATACAATATCGATTTACACGAAGAAGTACGAACCGCGAATAGAAAGAAGTGTCAATTTTCTCGACAATCTCCTCAGTATCGTGCAAGTCCACATCTGTTACAACTGCTATTGCAAACATCGTGTAAGACGCATCACGTGGGGAACTGCAAATGTGTCATTATCAGCTGTTATGTAAGATGGCGTTACATAAACTTGCGTCTATTAAGTAGTAGTACCAGTGTACTATTATTGAGCCAAACGCACAATACAACGGTAAAAAGCCGCAACGCAACGCATTTTCATACAAAAATGTGCCATGCGATCTGCTTGTGGCGTGCGTTCATAGAAAATCTAAGAAAATGATGAAGGAGGATTGTTGCAATGTGTTGCGTTGTGGCACGGCCCGCTATTTTTTTGGGAAAACCATCTGGCAGGTCACTTAGGAGGTTGTCGTCTGCAGTTTGCTTAACCGGATTTGCCTGTGGGTGCCTAAATAAATTAAGGCCTCCAGGCAGGGATTAATAAACTTAAAACTAAGCTACTACACGCTAAGGCCGAGGTTCGTTCCCCGGTGGGGTATGGGCCTCGGCTTAGGGCGTCGGTGAGGGTGGGCAGCCAGTGACAAGCTGGATCGAAATTAGCTATCCGCCCTAATCAGCGCTAGCCTTTGTAAGCTAGACACGGAGTTTCTTTACCATTGCCGTGACATAATGACCTTCAGGCCACATACAAATTAATTTACAAAGACATTTTTAGACACCATAATTTAATACAAATTGTAGTACACATGATATTTCCGGTAGGAAAATGGTATGTTTGATAACTTTGTAGTTTTTAATTGTACCAATTTATTTCAATTTTGATAATAGAGGTTGACGGTTGCCGCTACAAGGGAGGAAGTTGCGGTATTTTTGTATGTGTTTATTTAATTACTGCTTACTTTAATAAATTATTAAGTAGATACATAAAATAAAGGTTCTAGAAAATACCAATCAATTGTCTGTTTTTACATCGATGACTGATGAGTAGAGGTAGAAGGTATAACAACTTAAACTTTCGTCTGCCTATTATTTGTTTGCAAGTTCTTAATTAATAGAAATAGTTAGATGATAATATTTATGTCAAGATTTGTTCGCCACAAATAAAGCTATGATATAGATAATAAAAGCAATAATAAAATTGATTTGATGTGGTTATTGCAAAATGCAGTTCGTGCGAGTAACGAGTTGTCCACAACTATTGCTCAACAATGACTTCGTTGACCGCTTTTCTTTGGAGAACTTCAATATTAAAATCTTAGTTATTTTTACCCAAATACAAATTAGTCTACAGTGGTGGCCCAGTGCTAACGACCATGGAAAGAAAAACATCGTCAGGAAACCGGCATGTCCTAGAACCAAAAGTTCGAAGATGTGACATGTACCAATGGATTACGGCTTACGGCCGACTCCCTCTCACAGAGAAAGGGCAGTGGGAACATTATAGGCAGATTATACTTTTAAGGTGCAGCGCAGACGGCACACTTTTTGTGCAATCGAGACTGTGGCGCACAAAAAGTCTGCATGGCGCGCAAAAAGTCGGTCGCGGATTTTTCACAGACTCAACGCACACGACGCACATCTTTGATCATTCTGTCGGCAGAGCTGTAGGGACGTAGACGCTATGGAAATCGTGCAGAGATCGCGAAGTATTATTTTGATAATAAATCGCGCCATGATAATAGATCGCGTGCGTTACGTCCACCCCTAGCAAATGCAGATTGCCGACTAAAGTGTGCGCCGTCTGCGTTACCGCGCGTTGAAGCAAACGTTCAATTTTTTTCACACACTTTTTGTGCGGAGCGGCGCGGCGCGGTCGGCCCGAATTAGGTGCAGCGCAGACGACAGACTATCCGTGACGCACTTTTTAGTCTGTGAAAATAGAACCTATGCAATTATATGCAGTAACGCACACGACGCGCAAAAAGTCCGGCGCACAAAAATCCGTGTAATTCGGGCAGACCGCGCCGCGCCGCGCCGCACCGCTCCGCACAAAAAGTCTGTGAAAAAAATGGAACGTTTGCTTCAACGCGCGCTAACGCAGACGGCGCACACTTTAGTCGGCAATCTGCATTTGCTAGGGGTGGACGTAACGCACGCGATCTATTATCATGGCGCGATTTATTATCAAAATAATACTTCGCGATCTCTGCACGATTTCCATAGCGTCTACGTCCCTACAGTTCTGCCGACAGAATGATCGAAGATGTGCGTCGTGTGCGTTGAGTCTGAAAAATCCGCGGCCGACTTTTTGCGCGCCATGCAGACTTTTTGTGCGCCGCAGACTCGATCGCACAAAAAGTGTGCCGTCTGCGCTGCACCTTACACGGATTTTTTGTGCGCCGGACTTTTTGCGCGTCATGTGCGTTACTGCATATAACTGCATAGGTTCTATTTTCACAGACTAAAAAGTGCGTCACGGATAGTCTGTCGTCTGCGCTGCACCTAAGTTGAAACCTAAACTCTTAACTAGGTACTACATGCATTGGCTAGGCGTCTTTGCTACATTACAAAAGTAATTAATTATTCTATTCGTAGCTCCCAGCAGTGGGAACATAATAATACTTTAACGGCTAATTATACTTTTAAGTTGAAACCTAAACTCTTAACTAGGTACCTACTACAAGCGTTGGCTAGGCTTCTTTGCTACATTACAAAAGTAATTAATTATTCTATTCGTAGCTCTACAGCTACAGTCCCATAGTGCCTGTTTCAGTACGAAAAGGTACCCCGAATATATCTTAATCCTATCTTTTAGGACTTGTTGCAAACATCTTTAGACATCTTAGGTAATTACTTAAGCTATTCTAAAGTCGTAGATAGACTCTATCGTCTTGCGTAAACTGAAGGAAAAATATAAACTTCCTAAGTAGTTTGTTTCATTATTTATCTAGCATCTAGCTAAATAAACATAAAACTCACGACAAAATTAATGCATTCAAGCTTCTATACGTTAACTAAACAGCTTTTAGTTAAAATATTGATAGCATAGATGTCATCATTGAGCTAGTGAGAGAGAATGAACATAAAAGAATAAAGAAATAGAAACCTATTAAGAGCATTGAAATTAAATTGGTAGAAGGATTCAATTTTATTTGATCGATCGGTTGCTCAACGGCACTTACAATCTCAAATGAAGGATCTAAGCATTTTCCTTTTACAAAATAAAGAGCAGTGTAATAAAGCCAAAACACTATCAATAATATTCAGTAGCAATGGCTTTCATTTGACATTGGCTTTGATTTGATTTTTTGACATTTCAACAACATTCATTGTGATATTTACGTTGTTGAGCACACATATTTTTCGAACATATGAAGCAATGGATTAGCAGTAGGTATTTATTAAAATGAATCAGTCTGTTACGCAATTAGGGTGCTGCTTTTAGTTGTAAGTGTAACATAATAATGAATCATCATCATCATCTGCCTAGCCTTTTCCCAACTATGTTATGGTCGGCTTCCAGCCTAACTGGATGGAGCTGAATACCAGAATAACATAATAATGACTGTGTTAAATATGATTGAAGATTTCATGACTAGTAAGTGCCTACAATCGGGACCTAGGTATTATATACCTTAGTATCTACTTGCTTATACGTTTAAATAAGAATTTTTGGACATGTACATTTGTACATAAAGCAAATATACATACATGGTTTTTATTGTTTTCGGTAAAACAGATCGCGCATTGAAAAATATACGATTTAAAATGCAAATAACTTGACTCGTGCACGTAGGTAACAATTATCTAGGTAGTTATGTACGAGTGCCTTAATTCCTCTAAAAACGAACGATTAACCGTGCAGCGGTCACAAGGTCTTTAACTCCGAGAGAAAGGACGCAAAACAAAACTTGACCAAAAGAATGCCTAACCAAATGTAAGCATACCTACTTACTCTTTCATAACATTCCCTGTACGAAAATGGAAGTTAGCAACAAAAATCATTCACAGAAATATTAATAATAATAAATAAACCATTTATTATCAGGTAACAAAGACCCATAGATACATACCTTAACCTAAGTATTCATAATAATATAGTAACAAGGGGGGGGGGGGTATATTCAGAGTCAAATTAAATTAGCAGGCGAAACTCTGCAGACGTGATGGGTATCTAAAGTCTAAATACGATAAAATAAAAATATAAAATATCTGATGTTTTTTTTGAGGTCAGCGACCACTGGGAGTATTGTTAATTGAAGTATGAGTTGATAAAATCTGTTTTCTTTTGTTTTATCGTGTTTAGCATTAGATAACAATACCTACTGCTGTGAAGTAAACACAAAAAAGAACTGCCGATCGATTCTGGTAAAATCTCACCGTGGAAAGTTAGGTGAAATGAGCTGTCAAGAGCATCAATCCCTAGCATCAGCCTATCGATTCTGTAAAAATCTCACCGTGATAACATAGATGAAGTGAGCATAAAGTGAAAGTTCTATCAATGGAGGCAATCCCTAACATCAGGTGGAATGACAGCTCACTTCACCTTAGTTTCACGGTGAGATTTTTACAGAATAGCACTGCAGGATGACACTGACAGCTCACTCCACGCTCACTTCACCTAAGTTTTCACGGTGAGATGGTTAGAGAATCACACTGCTGTTGTTTTAAGTGAGTAGACACTAACTGCGGTCGATGACCCCACAAAAGTCATCAAATTGACTTTTTTTTGTTTTATCGTGTTTAGATATTGATACCCATCACGTCTGCGGAGTTTTGCTAGCTAATTTAATTTGGTAGTAACAGCTGTTCAAGTCATTGTAAGAATAGGTACGATTTATTGAAATAAAATTTATCGATAACGACACGACACCGGGTGAGATTGACACACCCACGTTTTATCTCGAAGTAGGTAGGTACTTATACACTTAGTTACCTACACGTTTATTCAGAAGTCGTGATTTATCGTTACGATTGGAAACATATTTAAATGTCTATTATCATTCAGTATTTTTTTCACCACTTGGCCGGATTCGTTTCGGTAATTTGTGTTACCTGTAGGTTGCCCGCGCAATTGCGGTGGTAACTGCAAGACAATTCAATTAACACCTTAGTTTTTTGCAGACTGTACCCATTTGTTCCAATTTGATATTCACACGGTCCCTAGATACTTAGCATGCAAGGTTTTTTGAAAGGTTTGGACTAAACCAAAAAAATAGATACTGATTTATAAACCAGATTTCAACTTATCAATCAAGTAAAATCTTTGGCTAATCAGTAAAATCGCAGATATCTACAGATAGTTAAAACATAAACAACCAGTCCATGGTCTCCCTTTCTATTGTGCTAAATCAATCGTGAGCTTTCTATCGTGCAAATCTGATACGTAGTCTAATCTGTCCTCTGAAATGATAAGGCCTTTAAAAATAAATTATACATTGAGCAAACAAATAAATAAAAAGTTAATCGCTCTAGTTATAAGATCATGAGTAGATTACCTTAGTGGTTTCTACCTACTATTTTATTAAAAGCTTAGGAATACGCAATACGTATGTATAAGAATAACATAGAAATTAGAAATATAAAGAGCGGGGTACCCACGCAAAACACAAAAGAAAATATATACAGCGTTCCTGCGTTCATGAACTACTTAAAAACAGCGACATGTCTCGACAGCATTATCTTATTCGGTACTTTATTTAATTTACCAGTGATTTAACAAAATAGTTCGATCGGCACGCGCCCCTAAGGTCAAGCACGCACAGTTTCGCGACAAGTATCACGCGTTCATGATGGTTGTTACTTGCTACCGTTGCACTCGTGCACCGATATTATTTTGGCAACCTTGAGCACTTTCATTAAATATGACAAAACGATTTCCTAATGTTAGCTGAGAACACTAACTTATTTGAAGAAAACTTATTTTTTCTTTACGTTAAAAATGAACACAATCGTACGTTCGCACAGTGCCTATGGTCTCTTTGCGTTTTACGGAATACGTAGTAATTTTTTGCACGATTACTCAAGGTCATCATTTAATGCTGAATAAGCTAGCAACAATGGTGTACCTACCTAATAAAAAATCTACTCACTAAAACTTCAACGCTATTTGTAGACCATGTTGTATGTAGGTACGGAGAACGTTGCTCTCCATTCACTGGTCATATTTCAACTCTTATACTGTCGCATATAAAGGAAGGAAGATGGTTTTGATTTAACATAGGAATTTCAGCAGTTTACGACTCGTTTTGGTATTCGAAGCTTAGGTATCAAGCCTACTAGCGGCCGGGTGCTTTACCTACTTTATTTCACTGCCTACTTTTTTACGACGTGACATTACCTACATCGAGATTTCTTTATTTATGCAACTTATATGTAACCTAAATGTAAAATACACCTAAACCTTCTGGAATAAATTCTCTAAATGACGGTGAAAAGCGCATCAAAATCCATTATGGAGTTTAGAAGAACAAGCAACGCGATCACACAACGACACAAAAAGCGACTTTACCTAATTTTAAAAGGATTGATATAGAAGCCATGTTTGGAGCTCTCCATAGCACGAAGATGTAGGTATTCAACTTCTAGACCTTTGAGCACGCAAGCATCAAGAATGCATGATTGGAAGGAGTAGCCTTTTTCAATTAAAAACACCCGTCATTTTTACCGAAAGATTGTTTCGATCTTAGGCAAATCTTAGGTATTTATTATAACATTCCTGCCAATCGATTCTGTTAAAATCTCACCGTGATAACTTACGTGAAGTGAGCTGTCAATTGGGGCAATCCCTAACATCAGATGGGATGACAGCTCACTTCACCTTAATTTTCACCAGTTTGCACCAGTTTTCACGGTGAGATTTTTACAGAATAGTACTGCTGATTACATAATGAGATTACCGCAATCTCCGTGCATTAATTACTTAGGTAAACACAAGTTTGTACATACCTAAATTATGCTTGACATTGATTTTGTGGATTTATGCTAAAATATTCATATTCATTTCGTTCATATTATTAATTCTTTCCAATCACTTCCAGTCGAAAAAAAAACATTTTCTTTTTTTGAATTGACTTCGCGGGAATTATTTTACCGCCCGACCGCCATCCATGTTTTCCTTTTCTACATAATATAAATCTATGGTTCAACGTCTAGAATATTTTTGATCCTGAAACATTATGGCACACGTAGTATCTATAAAGTAGTCTGTGAATAAGGCATTGGGTGCGTACACGTATAGCCTTATAATAGGTCAGACTAGTGATGGGTAATTTTCGGAAATTTTTCAAATCTTGGAAATTGTTCCGTTTATTTTTCAGAAAAATAAAAATTTGGAAAAATAATGGAAAAATATTGTTTACTCTAAAATTTTGCCAACACGAAGTAAAATAACACTTGAATTAAAGGGTTTTATTTATATTGAACATATTTTCTGACTGACTGACTGAATGAATGACTGACTGACTGAATGAATGACTGACTGACTGACTGACATATATCAACGCACAGCCGAAACTGGGTCTAGGAACGTGTAATTTTACACACGGCTTTTTTTTACAATGTGGGGGAGTACTAAGAAGGGGTTTTTGAAAATTGGACCTTAAAGGGGGTGAAAAGGGGGTTTTTGTTTGTATGAAAAATCTTAGTTCTTGACTTAAAAACTTGGTACGAATACATATTTATGTAAATTACGAACTTTGTCATTTTTGTTTTTCTCAATTACCCTCTAAAGGAGAATTGGGGGTGTCAAAGTTTGTATGGAAGAATTTTAACGCGCAGTCCGATTAACTCTAATCTCAGTATTTAGACTTAAGACCAAAAATAAAGAATACTTGTACCTATAAGGGTTTTTCGGAAAAATCTTACAAGGTGAAAAAGGGTAGTCAAACATTTCAAAGGGGCTGAAGTCTTTTCGGTTGGAAAAATATTGTTTACTGTACAATTTTGATTATGGGAAGTTAAATAACACATGCTTTAAAGGGTTTTATTTACATTGAAAAAAAAAATTAAATTAAATTAAAAGACGTAGATTTAGTAAACATTGGGGCCGATTCTCTTGTACACCGAACTAAACTATCACTAAAATTCCTTACTTTTGGTTATGAGAATCTTAGAGCTATTCTGCATTAAAATATCTCTAAATTTAAAAATAATTTTGACACAATCAAATCGAATTTGACAATCGCGACTCCACGTGGTAAGTAGGTACTTTTTTTTTGTTTGGTTTCGCACGGTTTGTGCATTCAGCCAAAAAGTAGGTACTTATTTTCTAGCCTAGCCTTTTCCAAACTATGTTGGCGCCGGCTTCCAGTCTAACCGGATGCAGCTGAATACTAGTGTTTTACATGGAGCGACTGCCTATCTGACCTTCACAACCCAGTTACTGGGTAAGACGATACCCCTTGGACTGGTTGTCAAACTTTAGGGTTTCTGACTACCCGTAACGACTGTCAAAGATCCACGAATGACAGCCGGGACCAACGGCTTAACGTGCTTTCCGAGGCATGGAGGGGGGAGGGGGGAGGGGTATGTAAAGATGGTCACCCATCCACAAACCAACCGCGGCAAGCGTAGCTTAACCTGATCGATCGACCTGTGCGGCTGTTATTATTTAGCCACGGGCCCCTCCCCGTGTTTTTTTTGAGCCCAAGATGCGCAGTGGGGCAACCTCGACCTCATTTGTATGGAATTTTTCACTTTTGTATGGAAAATATGAAAAATTATTAGTAACGTGTTGAGATTTAGGGGTTTACGGGTGTTATAAAGGGGTCGAAATTTCATTATTTTTGCGATAGGACACACCGTTTTCGAGATATAAGCAAAAGAAAAGAAAATAAAAAAACTGTACTGTTTTTACATCCGAAGTCGAGGTGTTGGTGTGAATTTTAGTTCATGCCAACTAATCTTATTCCACACCTTTTAGTCGCGACTAAAAATAGTCAGATTTAGTTAGAAACTGGCCCCGATTCTGTTGTTCACAAACTAAAGTAAATTTAAGTTCAGTGCATCTTTTTCTTTCTATTTCATTATGAAAAGGACAGAAGATAATATTAGTTTAGTCCGGTCAAATTAGATAATCCATAGACAAGTTTAGACGTGATTAAAAAATTGGCTACTAAAAATACGTCAATTTACGTCAGGCGCTGACTAATTTGACAGAACTAAACTAATATTTATCTTCTGTCCTTTTTCGTTCGAATATCGATCATTTTTCAGGGTACACTGAAGTCTTATTTTTTTCTAATCACACTCAGCTTTTTGATTTGGAAAAATATCGGAAAAGTAGTGGAAAAATATTTGAAAAATATTGGAAAAATTTTTTTTTTCTTTTCTTTTCCTTCCGAAATTTTTCCATTACCCATCACTAGGTCAGACTGCCTCGTTGGTCGGCGTCGGGCAGTGTTATTGGGTTTGGGGTAAATGTGGGTGTACTATGCACACCTCTTCCTCTGCCTGACCCTTCGGGGCTTACAGGCGGCGGCGTGACGGCGTGACGTCGAACTTTTAGGCGATTTATGGTTACGGTTCGTATCTTCATTGTCACATCCCTATTGTTATTGATTAGAAACAAACAAAATTGACAAGACAGGACAGATGACATTTCTATTTTTAGATCTCAGATTCTCAGAATCTCACAGATCATAATTGAATTATATTG
This sequence comes from Globia sparganii, assembly GCA_949316385.1. Classification (NCBI taxonomy): domain Eukaryota; kingdom Metazoa; phylum Arthropoda; class Insecta; order Lepidoptera; family Noctuidae; genus Globia; species Globia sparganii. The sequence goes on from OX438654.1 coordinate 18,162,842, forward strand.
ATTTCATCTAATGTGTTGATAATTCTGAGAAAATGAAAAATATTTTAGAGACTCTTATAAACGCGTCAGAGAAGGCGGCATGTGTAGCTCGATCCTGTTGTGCAGGAGCGACAAACGAAGTGTTATTAGTCGCCGAAAAATTCGAAGGCGATGCCAACGCCCGTTTTGAAAGAGATTTCAAAACGATTGCGGATGTTTTGGCCCAAGAAGCTGCAAAAACTGAAATAGCGAGTCGTTTCCCAGAGCTTGCAGAGCATGTAAGAGGCGAAGAGTGTTCCGAGATTGGAGGAGTAAGGATCGAATTATGCCACAGTGTCGAAGGCACTGCGGATATTTTACAGTATTTAGTGGCGCCAGCGGTTGCGAATCGAATGGCTGAAGCGGCTCATCGCGACACAGATCATGTATTTTGTGACAATTTGCCAAAGGATATTCCAGAGATTGACACTTCTGATTTAGGCATTTGGATAGATCCTATTGGTACATAAATAACTTTTTTATCCTTCTGAAATATGTAACAAAATAGTACACTACACTACTACATTGTAACAATTACTTTATAAAATTTAATTACACTCTCAAAACATAACTTGCTGGATACATAACAATTTTAAACCTTATTCTCCTGTATTAGATGCTACTGCTGAATTCATAGCTGGTGTCCAGGGACATGCTGATGCAGACCATGGTCTTCCATGTGTGACGGTTCTCATTGGTGCCTATCTAAGATCTACTGGAGAACCTATCCTTGGAGTTATCAATCAGCCATTTTATGACAAGTAAGTTGTCATTATATTATAACTAAACACTCACATTAATTTTAACTTACCATTTTAATAATATTATCTTTTCCTTTTGATGTTAAATTTTATGTTGTAATAAAAGAAAATATTATATTTTATTGTGTTCCTTGGTTTCCAGTGGCAAAGGGCGAGTTGTGTGGGGCATTAGTTACAAAGATATGCATGAGTGGGGTAGCAGTTATGTTGTGGAGAACAATAAAAAGAACATTTTACTCATGAGCACTGCTGAGAAGCCAGAAATTGCTGATAAGTTCCAAGAGGCTGGATGGGAAGTCAAGTCTCTTCCGGGAGCTGGGCATAAGCTTCTGAAGGTGGCTTTAGGTTAGAAACCTACTCATTTTTACTACAGCAGTTTTATTTATTAAACTCTTTCAAGACCAGAGTTAACTAATATAATGCAGAGATTTGATTTTGCAGAGTGGGAAATTCTCTTAGATTGAAATTCAGCTATGATCAGATTCACACAAAATTATTTAACCACTTTATGGAGAGCCATGCAACTACAAGGTTGATAATAATTCTTTACTATTTTTAATTTACAGGTGAAGCAGCAGCATATATGATGTCTCAAGGAACTACTTTCCGGTGGGATACCTGTGCCCCCCACTCTATTCTTAGAGCTAAAGGTGGGGATATCATCAGTTACTCTACCCAAAATCCTATCACCTACAATGACGAGATGGAACTGGAGTCGCAAGACTATAGCAACAAAGAAGGCATTATAGCCTTTAGTGACGAAACTACAGCAGAAAAGATTAAGAAAATTCTCAATAACTAAAATATTTACAAATTCAAAAATGTATCTCCTGAATCTCAAATAGTTGATGTAGAGGTACCTACTATTTTAAAATTATTAAACATTAATAATATAATCTTAGGTCCTGCCATATCCAATGCTAAACAAGAAGTCATGAAATGATCTTAATATTCACAAGTTCTGTCATTCCTACTACATATTTCTATGTAATTAATGTTTTAATAACTATTTCAAGAAGACCAATGTTTTAATGAAATATTGATGTACTTATGTAAGTGAAATGTGTGTTACTGTGACGTTTTTGTATACATAAGTGAATATCTTTTTAATTGTGAATGTAAAAGCATGTAATATCAAATTTTATTAAAATATATCTAGTCAGTATTATTCAATTATATTACTTTTAAATATAATGATCTCTATGTTGCATCTTATTGTAAACTGTGATGTATTGTTTTAAAATAAAAGATTAATTTTATACTGTATTTTATTATTAAAACTTACACTTAATTAGTTACTAGATTCTGAAGAAGAACTTTTGCTTTTCTTCTTTTTCTTTTTTTTACTTTTTTTATCTTTTTTCTTCTTTACCTTTCCTACTTTTGTTGATTCTTTGGATTCTTTTTCCTTTTCCTGCAACAAGATATTTTAGATTAAATTAAAGCTTATATTTTTATACACATGTACATTGTTTTGATTCACTGACAGACAATACATAGCCTAAACAGCTAGGTCTAGAAACATGAAATTATGCACACAAGCTCCTTGTATGAAAAAAGTGAATTGTAAGAAAGGATTTTTGAAAATTTATCCAGTAAACTTTAGAACCTAAAGGGTTAAATAGGAGACGGAAGTTCAACATTTATGCCAATGGAAAATCTCATGGGGCACATGGCTTTTTAGGGTTCCATACCTCAAAAGGAAAAAACGGAACCCTTATAGGATCACTTAGTTGTCCGTCTGTCTGTCTGCCAAGACCCTTTATCTCGGGAACGCGTGGAGGTATCGAGTTGAAATTAAAACCATATATTCAGGTCTAACGTCTCTTGAAGCTGTGAAAAAATCAAACTTCTAACTTAACGTAAAAGACAGATTCTGCCGTTTATGCCGCAAAAAACGTATATTTCGACACTCACGGGAATCAACATTTATAGGGTACTTCCCGTTGACTTAGAATCATAAAATTTGGCAAGAAGCAAGGTCATGTAGCCCAAGTAAAGGAGAAAATCCAAAAACCGTAAATTTGTAGTTACATTAAAAAAAACCGTGATAAACTATTTACATAGCTACAAATTTGTACGGAACCATCGGTGCGCGAGTCCGACTCGCACTTGGCCGGTTTTTTATAATCTATCTATCTTCTAATAATAAAGCTGAAGGGTTAGTTTGAACACTCTAATCTCTGGAACTACCAGTTGGATTATGATTTTTTTTTTGCATTTGATAGCCCAATTCTTGAAGAATAGGCTATTTACCATCAAACTAGGACTCTTAGGAGCCGAGTAAAATGAAAAAATGAGGTGTGGCTGTGTCATGGACACGGCCGTGTGTCGCACATGAATACGTTTACGTCACGGAGTGGATCCGCTCGGCCGCATTCATTCTTTTACGTTGCCAGCAGTACTTGACTCGGTCAAATAGTGTTTTATTGGTACCATTTGATTGCTCTTGAGAAGCCCTTTCCAACCGTATAGGATCTCTGTATTTGGATTTGGCTTTTTAACGCGTATAGGCCGACAATTTTCTTTTTATTTTAACACATTATATTCACTGTCTCTATTTTACACTGTTTTGTATACAATCGATAGATTTTAACGAGAGCTGACAATTAAACGAACGTCGTAGCTTATCCGAGTCAAAAGTTTTACGAAGTTGAAAACTCGTCGTTATGCAGCAAAATTTCACGTGGGCAGAAGCTAGTAGGTGTAAATATAAAATTATTGTACTTACAGGTTTCACAACAGTCTCTGTTTTGCTAATAAGTGGTTGGACTTGAGGAGCACAGCCCTCCATCCTGATTGCCGCAGTGACTTCATCAACTTTCGACATATCTGCATTTGGAGCACGATATTGTTCACAGTGGTCCACTCGTACTACACGGCCTAAGATCTGGGTAAAGATGAAAGGTCTATCAATATTAGTTTAGTATTATAGAGATAGATGAATATATCCAAGTTGCTTTAGCATGGCAATATAAGGTCATTGCCCTTTCCGAAACAATAAACTATGTATAGTTTTTCATTATTGGAATATGTTGAAGATAACAATTTATTTTATTTCTGTTTTTGAAATAACTAATGTTAGAAAATTTAGGATCAATGAATGCTATTACCATGCTATTGTCTATGATATTGTTTATAAATTTTACCAATATAATTACATTAAAAAATATGATAAAAGTGGTACTTCTATATATATTATAGTCAACATACTTTGGTTCCATTTAAATTATCCACAGCCAGGATTGTTGACCGCTGATCCTCATAGCATATAAATGAGAACCCCCTTGACTTTCCAGTTGCTTTGTCTCTCACCAAGTTTATGTTAACTATTTCACCATACCTGAAATAATGTATATAAATGAATGAATGATGTTATTTTGTGAATATCAATCACTTCTCTTACAGAGAACATTAACATAATATTATTGGATAAAGACAATACAAAATACAATTTAAAGCAAACTTTTTGTTGATTGTTAAGAAAGATAATGTAGACTGTAAATACCTAACAATGAAACAGTGTTTATGATGAGCACTTCAAACCACTAAACAACATTAGAGAGTAGGTTTTTTTAGCAAGAAGTTTTAGCCAAACTTGTGGATTCAACTTACTGTGAGAAAACGCAGATAACGTCGCCTTCAGTGAGATCATAGGGCAAACCTCCAACAAACACCCAGGCACTGTCCTTGTACTGGTCATGCCAAGAAGTCTTAGATTTACCAGTCAGCTCACGTTCACTAAGCTTTAGCACATTCTTCACATTGCTGAAATAAATAAAGATACCCAAATGATACAATGTCAAAAACAAACCAATATTAACCAACAAATAATAATAAAGTACGCAAAACCAAAGTTATATTTACGTCATAGGATTCATTTTGTCGTTTTATAAAATCTTCTTCCATAGAATAATTGTAATATTACGCTAATTCCCACTTTCTAGTAAAAGAAATGATTATTTTCATTTTCAAACACAAAAACTCACAACAATAGACCTATCTCTAAACGGCTCAAAGAGAAATTAATGGAGAAAGAGTTGTCAAATCTCATGTCATGCCAGTTGTCACTGTCGTTTATTTTATTTGGCTGGCAGCAACGCAAGGAACATAATTTACTAGGGAGCAACAACGTGCACTGACTTGCCCATCCTCATCCGAATTTATTTGGGGTCGGGGCTCGGGGCATGGCAAGGCAACATTTGTATTTTTTCTTCCATACTCGGCTCGGTAGTGGTAGTTACTCCCTTTCTAGCCATATTATCTTCCACAACCTTCACGCAGTCCATCAATCGTTTATTTGGTCTTTTTTACATTCCTACTCGAAACTTTTGTCCTAACATTTTCTTTATTTCTTCGCATCACATGCCCATACAACCCATTACCACCCAACTTCTCATATTCTCAAAATATTTATTTGCATTCCATAATGTTTTAGAGGTGTTACAATGGCAAAAAGGTACAATTATGGACCCTGTAAGGCGCAGCAAGGAGAACTTTTTGGTCATCAGTACTATTTTTAGACTTCCTCGAACGAATACGAAACGAAAACGAAAAAAAACGAATTTATTATTCTATCCCAAAGACATTTTACTATCAAATATTTTTGTTCTATCCATTTGCGTAACTTCACATCTATTGGCGTATCTAGGGCTTTTTTCCAGGGGGGCCTGGCCCTAACCTTTCTTTTTTTTTCTCGGGAAATCCCTGCCTCTGGGGTAAGAACGAAGGATTATGCGATATGTCGGACTCTTTTTACATCTTTCTAAATTATTTTACTCTTTGGACCTAGAGTCTGTGGTAATAATATTCTGTGTTCAGAGATGTTCTAAATGTCATGTTGGTTGACATATTTGTATTTGTTTGCTAAGTGCAAGATAAGTGCTTTGAAAGTTTACAAACCAACAAAATAATTCCTGTATTCTTGGGTTGAACAAAGAAGCTACACCGACTAAAGGAACAATTACATTATATATCTTTAACAATGACGACACCTCCAGATGCACCTGATAATTATGATCAGGTTCGTAAAACAGGTCCCAAAGCTTCACCACTACTGCAACGTTGATATCAATGTCCTCACTAATTTTTCTTACAGTTTGACGAAGAGGAAACTGAACAGCACCTTGGGGCGACTGCATCAGGGCGAAAAAGGCTATTCAGTAAAGAATTAAGATGCATGATGTACGGGTTTGGAGATGACCAAAATCCATACACAGAAAGTGTAGACTTTTTGGAAGATTTAGTCATCGAATTTATAACAGACACGACTCATAGGTAGGAAAACTGAATCGAGTAACTGTTAGGTACCAAACCATAGTGTTTAGACATATATTTAGGATTTTTTTTAAATCAAGTGCTGATATATTTTCAGGGCAATGGAAGTGGGCCGAACAGGTAGAGTTCAAGTAGAGGACATAATTTTCTTAGTCCGGAAAGACCAACGTAAATATGCTCGAGTTAAAGATTTACTAACAATGAATGAAGAACTCAAGAAAGCTAGAAAAGCTTTTGATGAAGTTAAATATGTTGGTGAGTAGAAGTGAATTGTTAAATGAAGCATATCAAATTCAGTTCTTAGTTTGGTTTTTGAATTAATTAAAGTGATGCTTTTCAAACTTATCTGAACTCTTAATGTGATCTATTTATTATCAAATTGTAATGATATTGTAAAACTGCACCCCTGAGATGACCCACTGACCAAAATTTGTGATGTGTGTATGTAATAATTGTGTTTTTATAAAATTATAGAAGACCAACAATAACATAGATGATCAAACAAGGCTGCCATGCTTCTAAGACTGATGCAAGTAACAATATTTGATTATGACACATTGCTTATGTGTTTGCACTGACTATAATAATGTCATTTTATCAACCCTTGTAATCTAACCTTTTTACATGTTACAAACAAAACACTGCAGTCTGTTTTTTGGTATATCTTTTAATTATGCTTATTGATTTTTCGCACACTGGATTTTCAACACACTGCTTAGGGCTGAGAGTTGAAAATCTAACAAGTGGTTTTTTTGATCTGCTGGGATCTACTCTGTTGGATTCTCAATGCTCGGCTCAACACTGATAGTTGAAAAGCCAGGGCACCATAAATAAAGACTAAACTAAATCTAAAGGCTAATATTAGTACTTATGTTTATTTAAGAAAAGACATCATTGAAATGTTGAACATAATTTTATACCCAAAAATAAAGCTAGAAAAAAAAGTAAGTAATATTTTCTTATAGGAAATAACATTTTGAGCACGGTATAATTATATACAGTATTCCATCTTCATACAAACGGACGATGCGCGAGCTATGCCTACGCGCCTCGATCTCGGAATTCGCTCGGCAGGCAGACAGACGCGACTGTGCCGCAGTGACGAACGGTTGGTGTGTTGTTTTTTTAACAATAACCGCGCGATTTTTTCACTAAAAATAAGTTCAAGTACATATTTAATATGACGAGTAGGATATATTGTGCTGTTTTTTGTTGCATGAATTCGTCAATAACGCATCCAGGGATAACTTTTTTTAGATTACCTGGAAACTCTGAAAGGTAAGACTATAAAATAATTTTACTTACTAGTAGGTAGGTACAAAATGTGTCTTTTTAATGGATAAGTATTTCCTTTTATCTCCCAAAAAAAACGATGTCTGGATTAATAAAGTGAATAGAGCAAAGGAAAGTGATTGACAAGAGTGAAATAGGTAGTTATAGGCGGTTCATGAATCATGATACGGTAGGTACTTACGCTTGTGTTAAAAACCTCGGGGCTTGTGTGTTTTGTTTTGTTACTTTGTATAATTCAAAGTAAAGACGTGGTATTTTATTATTAATAATAGTTGTTTATTGTACTGTGTGTATGAATAATACTAGGAAAAATAAATTTGACCATCTGTCTGTCACTAGATAGTTGAAATTTTCTCAGATTAAGTATTTCTGCTGCTGCTATAACAACAATTATACCACTAAAAACCGTTTTTTTTTTCTCGGTATTAATAACGACAACAACAGCTAGACTCATGTCATAGTCATAGTCATTTATTCAATAACAAGAAGCTTGTATCTGAATTACATAATTAATTTATAAATTAAACATTTCCAATTCCATAATACTTCAACCAAACAAATTCAATAATAATAATTACAATACTAATATAATAATAATTAAGAGAAATTTATAATTCATCAACAGAATATAGACACCTATTCAACAGGAAATCCTTAAGCTGGGTTTTAAAAGTACTGGTGTAGATAGTGCTTTTTATATCTAAAGGCAACTTATTAAATAACTTAATTGATTAATATCGTGGATCATGAGATATTCACAGAATATTTAGATATTTGAGAGGGTTGTGATTTTAAAACATTTGTAGCCAGCTGTTCAGCTTGGCATTGGTGACCAAAGTATTTTTGTTTTGAGTTGTTACGAGTTGTAGGTACCTAATTTATAGAGACGTTAATAAGCTGAGATAAAAAGTTATTAAAATTACTCGTCAGCTGTTTCTTGCATTGTAGTTGAGTATTTTTAATTAAGCTTTAAAAGGACATGTCTGGTGGAGCAATGGGCGATTGTCTAGGTAGTCAAAGAAAATGTTGGAAAACCGACCACAAATGGTGTTATTTGCTGATGACACATCACTGATTTTTAAAGTAAGCAGACGTGCACAGGAGCTTGACGACGTAAATAACGCTATGCTTGTGGTCCATAATTGGTTTACTGTAAATAATTTGGTATTAAATGAGAAAAAAACTAAATGCATTAGATTCACTTTACCGAATGTTAGAAGTAGTGAATGTCACGTTGTATTGAATAAGGAGATACTTGAATTCGTCGAAAATACGGTTTTCCTGGGGATCACGCTTGACTCAAAGCTGCAGTGGGGTCCTCACTTAACATCACTTGCAGGGCGGCTAAGTTCAGCCGCTTACGCTGTTTGGAAAATCCGTCAATTAACAGACGTGGATACCGCGAGACTGGTCTATTTTAGTTACTTTCATAGCATCATGTCTTACGGTATTTTGTTGTGGGGACGGGCTGCAGATATTGAATCTATCTTCATTCTGCAAAAGAGGGCTATCAGAGCTATCTACAACCTCAGCAGACGTGAATCTCTAAGGGAACTGTTTAAAAAAATTAACATCATGACGGTTCCTTGTCAATATATATATGAAAACATTATGTACGTTCGAAAAAATCTACATCTTTTTAGTAAGATATGTGACAGGCATAATTTTAACACTAGAAATAGGAACAAATTAGATCAACCTCGTTTCAGATTGTCTAAAGTAAAAACTTCTTTTATGGGTTATTGTGTAGAGTGTTATAATAAAATACCACTCGATATTCTTCAACTAAATGAGAAGAAATTTAAAACATGCATTAAACGCACACTATGTAGACAAGCATACTATAAGTTGGATGATTATATCGTAGATAAAAATGCTTGGCTAAATGCTGGTCCTGCTCCACAGACACTTGGGCTCACTAGTTAAAATTTCAATATTAATTTGGAAGACATGCTTCCCTTTTTTTTCTTTTCTTTTTTTTTTTTAAGTGTTTCTGACATTCGAATTTAATGTGTATTTTTAATTCAATCAAGTTTTAATTGTTACTTTAATATCTTATACCTCTTTCTAGTAAAATTTTATTCATCTCGTAAATAAATTGGTAACGATAGTTTTGTATAATTTAGAAGCATTTTTTTTTTTAATTTTAATTTTGTAAATGTAAGAACCATGGATCCGTTCATTATAATTTTTTTATATTGACTTGAAAGAGCATGGCAGTTGAGAATGTGTCATGCTCACTTAAATGTCTCACTGATGGTGGCGCGTGTGTTGGATCATTCGGTTCCCTTCAAAATGGTTGAGCTGGATGGTGCTGACCCATGCGTCATGTTCGTGAACGGGCGCTGTCAGTTGAGACTGGTCATCTCTTAGCTGCCAGGGCTTCTTTTTAATCTTATAACTGTCTTGAATTGTTTCTTCATAACATTGTTCTCACATATAGAAGCAACAAGAATACTGTACTCAGGATTTTGTAATATCTTAATTTAAAAGAGTGTCCTTGGAGTTTCTTGCCCGTTCTTCTCCAAGAGATCTACGTTTTGGAATGGGCAACTAGCTTCAACTTTCTGACTAACTGACCGACTAGTTAATTTTGACAATTCAAAAGTGCCTGGAAATGGTTTAATTGAAATAAATGCTTTGAGTTTGAGTTTGAGTTTGAGTTCAGTAATGATTCTTATATTAATATAATTGTCGTATTTTATAGTTTATCAATTAATAAGTTTCAGGAGTCAGGATCTTGCGAAAACTGGTCAAAATAAGGTTTTCACTCTGGGCCTTTTCTTAGTTTTTTTAGTATAACGGCATCTGTGAACGAATACAGGTACTAATTGGTGGTATGCCTTTGTAAGATTTAATGAAACATTTAATATTTTGTTGGTCTGAGATCATATTCTTCAGTTTTTTTGAATATTTCTGTTTCTGTAACAAAAATGTAAAACACCTACTGTTTATCTATTAAATACTAAGTGCTAACTTTTTTTTTTCATTTCATCACAAAGCATTCTTATTCTTTATTGTACACACAAATGCGCATAATATGGTATTATGCGCATTTGTGTGTCTCATAATATGGTATCATCTTTAATTCCGTATTTTGATTTCTATCTTCAATACCCCGTAATATTATTTTATTTTTAGCTACTTGTTTATATGTACTGAATTGGGATTATAATAAATAAAACTATGTATATATTTATTGTAAAACAAATTATTTTATTGTAGATACATACATAAATAAACTGATAAAAAAAAAACATTAAGCATCTTTTAGAGACACCAAAACATTGTCCAAAAATGTAGTTGTTGCTACTGGCGATAATGGAGGTGGTAGTGGTAGCGGTGGCGGTTTTGGTGGGACTGGGACGGCCTGTGGTAGTGGCGGTGTTGGTGGAAGAGACTGTGGTGGCGGCGGAGTAAGTGATCCATGTTCCACGGATGGAACAATATCTTCTTGTAAGTCTCTTGAAGAGTCATGAATCAGGCGTCGATTCGCTCGAACCCAACAGGCTTGACGTGCAAAAATTGTTGCCATATCCTGAAAATATTATTACATTTTATTACATGACATGATATAACTGGCGAAATGTGGGGTGTACTACTCGTTCACCCCCCCAAATCCTTTTCTTGATAGTCGTTTCCATTGCTCATCTTTCCAGTTTTTACAGATCTGTCCAATTAGTTTTACCATTTTCTTTCAAAGATCTTTCCTATTTATAAAATAAATAAAAATAATTACCTGATAATTAATATCATTGGAAATAAGGGGTACTATATGGTTGTCCACTGCAACGGTATAGAAACGACTGCGTCTTGGATTTCTGAGTCCGACTGAGATACCACAACCACGGCAGACCATTGTATGACCTAGTAATCTCTCATTGTCAGTAGCTTCGGTATTTATAAATTATAACAATCGTGACAAGCGTATCCATCTAATGGGAGCTGGAACAATAAAAAATGTCATTGTATTTTTCAAATTATAACAACTGCTTCGATCAGATCGAAGCACAACTGCTCAATGTACTGACTTTACTGCATGGCTTACGCGATTGCCGTAGTTTAAAGGCGTACCTGATTTGCTAACCATCGAGCAAGTCTCACTTGCAGGGGTAACGCCAGCCTTGACACGATATGTCTGTGACTCCGCAGCACAGCGATGCCATATTGATGCACCTCAGCACCAAATCGAAAGGAAAAGCAGAATCCTATAAGAATAGTAACAGTAATCGTGTCTAGATGATGTCAGTCCGTGTAGAATAGCAATGGTCGGTAAAAGAAAATATCAAGAACACAAAATAATTGCACAGTAAGCAAGGAACGCATGCAAGCTTATAACCTCAGTATATTCAATGTACTCTGTGCTTATAACTTGGAACTGCATATGTTAATCTATTTATTTATTTATTTATTTAATTAGGTTAGCCAACAATTGTTTACACAATACATTTTTAAATATTTTCCTAGATAATACGTTTATAAGTGCAACAATTACTTATAGGCTAACACAACATGCACCATTTGTGGTTTTACATATAACTAATTCAAAGCCAAACATTCTAAATATTACATTCAAAATAAAAAAAATCTGATTTAGAGATACAATATTAAAAAATAAAAATAATTTGATTCAAATTCATATTAATAAAATACATAAAATTACATTAAAAGCGAGATCATTGGTTGTGAGAATAGTGCTCAATAATAATTTTATAAAATTTTCCGATGCTGTCATGGTGTATATCCGTAACATCGCTGCAAACGTTTACATTTTTACACATGCATGCAATCGGCGAGTTAGCACCCAGGACCGTTCTGCGCAACGGTGGGTATAATGGTGTGATAGGATTTCGCGGATATCGGGCTGGGGCACGGAATTTCAGGAGACTCAGTAGGTTCGGGCAGTCAATCAGCGGCGGCCTTACCCATTGCGAGGCTCCGGGCGGCAGGTATTTGCGAGGCTCTTTGTCCTTCGTGAAATGAAAAGTATGTGATGCGAAAGTAGGTCTAATTGTTTAGTTTAGGTATTTGTCATTTTGACGAGAAATGCTAAATATTTTATACAAATAAATAAAATTTGAGTTTTAAAATATTTTACATTGAAAGATTAACAAAATTAACAAATACAGAGATGAAAAATTTTAAAATTGATGTTTACGGCTTTTCCTAAAACTAAAATCTTTAATTAAAGCACAATAATCTAACGAATGAGCTACGTCATTTTCGATTGAAAAAATAGCCTGAAAGATATATCAATGCCTCTGAAAGCCGATTGTGTCATCAAATTCCTCAAATACCTATGTTTTAACAATTAATTTTAAGCCTCGAAAAACTCCTTTCAGTAGATGCAACTGTAACAGGTGTGGTGGCAATAATTCTCAGGACTATTTCGATAGTGGGGTAAACTTCAGTTATTTTTTTTTATATTATTAAATAATTAAGGATCAAAATCAAAAGTTTTAAATTAAAAAAATCTATATTTTTTAAAATTTGCTTGGGTTGTTGCGCGAGGCCCCTGCAAGAGCGAGGCCCCGGGCGGTTGCCCTGTTCGCCACCCCCTAAGGCCGCCGCTGCAGTCAATTTTATTTCTAATCAATTTATAGAGAAACAAGACATCAGTAACTTCTCTTCGAGTTGATAACGAGTGCATTTTAAAATATTTGAGACGAGTTTTATAAGAGATAAGCTGTTTACTTTTCCCTCTAGAGAACGCGAGGTGCCACAAAAACCGTTTTTGGATTCTTTCCAAAAGTAACTTATGTGTGGCGTAGTGTGCTCTCCATACAACACTACAATACTCCAAAACGCTTCGTACAAGGCTATAGTACAGCATTGTTTTAGTTCCAACCTGTCTAAAGTCCCTGGTGTTTCTAAGCACAAACCCTAACATTTTTGATGCTTTCCTAATAATATGCTCGATGTGGGGGACGAAAGTAATTTTTTTGTCGAACAGTACTCCCAGATCTTTAATTTCATCCACTTCTTGTATCTTTTTATTTCCTATGAAGTATTCCGAGTTTATTGGGTGTGACTTTCTAGAAAAAGACAAATGGTAACATTTTTTAAAATTAAGTTCCATTTTGTTAGTCTCACACCATTCAACAACTCTGTTCAGATCCTCTTGAAGAAGCGCGATATCACTCGGTGATTTGATTCTTCGAGCAAACTTTAGGTCATCAGCGTAAAGAAAGCACTCGGAAAAGTAAAAGCAGTGGGCAAGGTCGTTTATAAATATGATAAATAATATAGGAGCCAAATGTGAACCCTGAGGCGCACCGGAAGTCATGCAATGATTGCTGGAAGATCGAAAACCGTTAACAACAACATAAAATTCGCGCTTCGATAGATATGATTTAAACCATTTCAGCAAGGGACCAGTGATGCCATACGTTGCTAGCTTGTGTATTAGTATGGAATGAGGAATTTTATCGAAGGCCCTGCTAAAATCAGCATACAACACATCAAATTGTTTATTTGAGTCGATAGATTCTATTAGGGACTCCGAGAAAGACAGTAAGTTTGTGGCAGTAGATCTTGAGGAAACAAAGCCATGTTGGTGATTACTAAGATAAAGTCTGAAATGGCGTTGAATGTGAGGACAGATCATCGACTATCTATGCTGCAATGCAAGCAAAAAATAACTGGTAATATGTAAATGTCATGTCAAAAAATTGATAAATGCTTACCTTCATGTTAGGAAGTGGGTATTCAAAGTTGATGTGTACAGAAGAATATTTTAGTAATATTGTCGTATTTTATACGCAAATACGTTAATATATTCCTTTGGTCTAAAATAAGAGGCTTACAGTTATTGTTCACATTCTATATGGTCAGTAATTACGGGATAAAATGGAACGTCAGACATTTTAGTACTTCCCGTTAAAAAGGGCAAAGCGGAAGCCACGATTGAGTACTGTTTTTTTTGCAAATTATGTTACGCAAGTAATACTGAATTAATAAATCCATAGTAATTTAAATCTAAATTTTTAAATCTTATTGTAAAATCTTAAATCATGAACATTTATCGATACCAGAATTACCAGAGGGCAGAAACTGGACATCTCCTTTAATAATAAAGCGTTTCGTACGTCTCAGTCAAGGCGCAAATATTTTTCGGTCGCAAATTTATAAGACCGATTTGTTATTCAAACATAAACATGGTTTTTTAATTAAATCTACCAATCAAAAAACAACATGCATTTTTATTGAACACTTCCTATTCAATTCACAAAGTACTTATTTTATTTTTTTTATATAAAATAAAGTATATTTACAGTCACAAAACTAAATGGAAACACATAGTAGGCAAATGTAATTCAAATGCTGGAGGCGGGCAGCCCAAGATACGGCCGAGTTACAATACTGTATATAATTATACTGTGTTTTGAGCTTATCGTCGACCGTAGGTTCAATTGAGGTAAGGGACAAGATATTCAATGTCCCTTACCTCAATTGAACCTACGGTCGACGATATTTTACTATTAAAACGAAAGTCTACAATTAACCCTTGGCTGCTATTTGAGATTGTAAATGCCAAAAATCATATTTTTATAAATAAAGTCCTCCAGACAATATTTCTGCCACGGCGACCAATCTCAACAGAGACTAGTCTTCGGCGCGGGAGATATTGTAGTGCACAAGTGTGTGCGCAAACACCGGTGCACTCCCTCTTTCCTCACTCTCATAGTCCAATGGGATGGCAATCCGACACGACTGGAGAGAGATCAGGCGTAGGACCAACGGCTTAACGTGCTTTCAGAGGCACAGGGGTATCACACTGCCAATTTCCAAACTGTTACTAGGAAATCCCTAGTGGAAAAACTCAATAACACTTTGCGCAAACCAGAAATCGAACCTAGGATGCCACGCTCAGCAGTCGCGCTTGCGACCACGAGACCAACGGGACAGATAGAAAACAGTAGGTACTTTTTTTTCTGGCACTTTAATTTTTGGGTTTGAATTTAATGATGTCCTTTTAACAATGCTTGACATGACTGCAAATTGACCTATTCCCTTAAGCTCAAAGGAGTTTAAATGATTATACTGTAAGTAAGTAATACTAATAAGTCACTTTTATTTGTTGTGAATGTTGCAGATATACTAATCAATAACAGATTTTAATTAAAATAGTAATTAACATTATGTATTCAATTAGGGAGTTGTACAAATTAGGAATAATTCAAATCTCACCACCAGTGCATTCAAGATTGTAACTTTTACAAGTAATTAATATAGTAAAAAAAAATGCAATTTGTGTACCTACCTTTACCTACATATATTTTCGATCCCGCCCCTCCTCCTCCTCGCGTTTTCGGGACTCCTTTCCCGCATGAGCAGAACTTAAACTGCAAAAAAATATAAGTAGGTACTGACAGAATTGACCCTAAGAGCGGTTCTGCACTAAATCCGATCCGAATCCGAGAAATGCCGATCCGAACTAACCATAGTCCTATTTGTATGAGGGGTTGCGCCACAGATATAGATAGATCTAGATAACGCAAGTATCACGATCTCTATGAAGCTTTCTTTTTTCTTCCTCTCACTCACGCTCACCCAACCAGCAATACACAGGACTGAGCGCGAAAGTGGCGGCTTACGATTTTTGAACGTAAGTTGGTGCGATTTTTGGCACGCGAAGTAATTGCTCCTGAGTTATCTAGGTGTATCTATATCTGTGGGTTGCACATTAGATCCTAACTCTACCCGTCCGAATTTAGAACATTCCAAATTCGGAATGTAGTCGCATCTATTTAATTCGGATTCGGATCGGATGTAGTGTGGAACCGCTCTAAGTATGTTAAGAATAATATGAGCTCAAGTGTCACTAATGAGCCACAATTATTTTTTTCTATTAGGTACCGAACTTAATAAGCTTGCCTAACAGACAAGAGGTTTGAATTATTTCAATTCAATTAATATAATTTAAACTTAACACCTGTCTCCTCTATGGTCCTGAATATTGGTAATTTAAGGACATAAATGTTAAAACCATCACTTGTTCCCACTTGCGTCTTACTTATTTATTTTGTGAGTCCATAAATGTATCTGAATGTTGGGCAATGGAACCTAGATACAGCGGGGTAATTGCGTAACTCACCAACAGTAACAGTGGGTTTCATTTTGACAGTTCAACAACATTCATTGCATTATTTACATCGTTGACCAGATTTTTTTTTCGAACTTATGAAGCAATGGATTAGCAAATAGCCTTCAAAATGATTGAGGTTGTGACTAATAGTGTTACGCAATTAGGGTGCTGGATTTGCGGGGTAGATAATTGCGTAATACACTATCAGAAGCAATGGGTTTAATTTTGACAGTTCAACAACATTCATTACGTGATTTACGTTGTGGAGCAGACGCATTTTTCGAACATATGAAGCAATGGATTAGCAATATCCTTCAAAATTATTCAGACTGGGATTGATAGTGTGTAACGCAATGGTGCTGGATTAGTACCTATTAGAAGATAATAAAATAATTTATATTTCAGAATAGATCAGAAGTGGATAGGCTGGAAAGATGTTAGCTTCATGCATTACCAAATAATATGATGTATACTTACTACTACTTCCACGAAGAAATAATTTGAACACTATGTTTTAGTAAATATATTTTCTAACATTTCAGTTCTTGAATACTGTCTGTAATAATTGTACTTTTAAAGACATTCCTCTAAACCCAGAACCTCAGTGTATAATTTTTAGTACTAGACAATAAAGTAATGAATTTAAAAAAATTACGAGTTGCTTTTTATTGTCGTACTACCTACAAGAATCCTGGTCAAGATTGCTGGACGACTCTGGCTTAGGTAGGAAGGCTTGAAACAGAGAAGAGTGGCGTGCATTGCAGGATGCCTACACTCAGCATTGGGTGGCGAAAGGCTAAAGAAGAGAGATAGACTACCTAATCTGCGTACGCGATTTATTTGCTAAAAATGTAAACAAATATGAATTAATGGAAAAATTGCTTTAATTCCTACACAATAAAGTTCAGTTTACGCTACAACTTCAAACATATTTATAACTTTTTCAATAGTGCTAGTCACTGAAAGCAACTTAATCGTCATTGAAATAAAGTTGATATTTGTTTAACTTGAAATAAGGTAGGGGTGTGCAGTACTGTGCACTTTTACTAGGTACACTATTCTTTCGTCTGTTATTATATTATTATGATTATCTAATATATAAAATTCTCGTGTCACAGTGTTAGTTACCATACTCCTCTGAAACGGCTGGACCGATTTGTATGAAATTTTGTGTGCATATCGGGTAGGTCTGAGAATCGGCTACTGGCCCCGATTCTGTTGTTCACAAACTAAACTAAATTTAAGTTCAGTACATCTTTTTCTTTCTATTTCATTATGAAAAGGACAGAAGATAAATATTAGTTTAGTCCCCTGCCCTTGTCCCATATTACTCGAAGTCGGCGCAACGCATTTTCTTCTTCCATTCTCCCCTGTCTACCGTCACGCGCTAGTGTTTACATTCTCTTTGCGTCACACTATCATTCACTCCCTTCTCTTCCATATAATTTCTCACGCAATCCATCCAACTTTTCTTTGGCCTTTCTCTCCCTCCCCATCCATCAACATTTATGCTTATCAGTCTTTTAGTCACATGCGTTTTCTCCCGCCTCATCGTATGTCCATACCAAGTCAAACGATTTCCTTTAAAATTTTCTGTCATGGGCGCAACTTTCAAACTTCCCTATAAACAATCGTTTATTACCCGTGGTCTGATCGAGGATCGTTTCTTACTTTATCCATTTTCGTCACTCCACACATCCATCTCAATCTCCGCTGCATTAAATCAAAAACTTTTTTTTGATATGTTCCTAATCCAAAAACTCACGACGCTTCGTCTGCGTCGCCGGTTTTTTTGGACTAGTTCGTAAGTTCGCAGAGTGAAATGCTAGAATCTCCGTCCACATGTTAGTCAGTTTGTTGGCGTCTTACAACTGGGGATGCAGATAAAAAATAAATTATTTTTAAAGACCTTTATTTGTGCGATACAATAGAATGACAGTATAGTAGCTTGCTAACACAGTACTTCAACATAACAGATAACTGTTATGAAAGAAATTATAATATCAAACAATTAAAATAATTTAACATGATTTTATCATTATTGAACTAACATATTAACACAATACATTACAAAAGAAAATTAAATAATAATTGTTTACACATACTCAAATGTCAACCAACAGGATTGAAAAATTATGAAAATATGGCCCCAATCAAGTTACACTTTGTTTAGAAAAATTATAAATATGAAGAGGAGTGTTCAAGTTCGAACATGAAAACATTTTCATAAACATCAACGAGGATAAAACTATGTGACTTCACAATTTATACATAGACTGATTCTTAAGAATTACGTGTAAATAAAATATTTCAACAAAATGTTCACATTTTAGGCGACTAGACCAGGTTGTCAAAAAACAGCCAAACGTCTAAACTTTGGTTTTAAAATATGTGTTACATATTTTGATACAACATCGTCGAATAACAAAGTTAATCTTATAATATAAATAGGCCATTGATGGCAGTGAGTTAGTATTTTATAAATAATACAATAAGTTACTTGTTGAAAAATTAGATCGTACTTATAATTTATTTATTCTAAGATATAGGTATCCTAAGCTCGGGCAAAGTGAACAATTTACTATAAATATTGGCATCACACTAATTTCTTTAAGTGACTTGGAATTATATGGAATACTTTGAGAAATATAAATCTAAAATAATACGGGTGAATTATAATAATAATCTGGAAACTGGTAACTCTATAATCAAGTAAAATACTATGAAAATAATGTAAAATACTTTATATGTGTAATTTCAACCTAAAAGGAGGAAGACAGAAAATATTTGAGCCCTTTTAAATTAGCTATTATTGATTTGGCAACACAACACAACAGAACATAAAAAGCGAACTTGTATATTTTCACAGCTGCTCTCAGAACGGCGAAGGAAAACATTGTGAGGAAACTAGCATGTCCTAGAACCAAAAATTCATAGACATGTGACATCTACCAACCCGCACTAGTCCCGTGTGGTAGATTACAGCCCACTCCCTCTCGAGCAGGCTTGTGTCCGAGCAGTGGGAACATTATAGGCTGATTATGTATATTTTCAGTATTCTTTAGATGAGCTAGACATTCGAAATAGTACAATTGAATTAATACTCTCTTTACAGTCGAGGAAATGCGGGTGGTCTTTTCTCCATAGAAACGCTCTCGCTTGTTTTCTTTCTGGTTAATGACCACAAAGCAATGATTTTTACAGAATAACATATTAACTACTTGTGTGTCCCTATGTTTTCCTTTTTAACCGATTCCGTGCGGAGGTCTTTGTAGCAATCTTTAGTGCCTGGCGTCGAACAAAAATTCCGTGATACCTGTGGGGCACCAAGCGCCAGAGAATTAGATGATTCCCCTGGGGAATCATCCGCCGTGAATTGTAACTTTTAGCTTTTTTTCGTGTTTCCACTTGCTAAAGAGTCATTTGCCATTGGGTATCGAACGTAAACGGTCAGTAAATTCGTTCAGTGCGTGTAAAAGTAACTATCTGTGTGTTTTTATGGAAATGGAAGGTAAGTGACTAATTTCTATCAGGGGTTGTAAACCTTTTTGCATTATTTTATGAATTTATTTATTCAAAAGTGTTCTATAGAATTTGTTTACGTACCATTTGAGTTTGCAGCGAGGTTATATTTATAACGGGATTTTTAAATGTCTATAAAATCTAAAATAGTTGAAATATTGGCATGAAACAAAAAATAGTGTATTTATATTCACATAGAATTTACTATGACAAAGTTACAATCAATTTCGCATACCCAGTAACATTCTACATTTTCGGTCCGCGATCGTGTGTCTCATTCACACGTTAGCATTGGTGTCGAATTCGTATCGCTATCTCTCTCTAGAGTATGGACAGTCAAAGACACAGACATTCCAGAAAGTTGGCTGTTAGAATAAAATTATAATCAATAATAAAATGGGAGTCTGCTAATTTACGAAATTACTTGAAACGAAGACTGTGGGCATGATATGGGTGACAAATAAAGACACATTTATTTACGGGACACTTGACAAATATCGTTTTGGCCGAGTTTTTTATGTTTTAGTTTTCTATCCTCTCGGGCATCATACGCCATACGCAATACATTTACATGGTGCCTGTGCGGCATCATCCGCACGGAATCGGTTAATGATACATTATTCTTATAAGCACTAGAACCCTCAAAATATGCCGATTTAAACCCGCTGTCAACAGAGGCCTTTTTATTTTTTTTGTGGATGGGAAATCATCAAATGACCCCTCCCGCTCTGGGTGGAGCAGAAGGGAGTGTCAGACTCTTACTGACTAAAACCCACCCGTGTTCCTTCCTTAGCCCTTTGTGTTCCGGGGTAGCGGTAACCGGTCAATCCTGCTGACCCGGCAGGCTTCGGCCCTTACGGGCCCCTTCCTTATGGCTGACATCTCTATGAGGCGCGCGTGGAACACGTACGCGCCGTCCGGCACGGGCCTGGTCCTGATCGGACGGAGGGTTACCCATTACTCTCCGCCCGCAGGCCCGCGCTTACGGTGGCCGGGAGTCGTCACGCGGCTCCCGACACCCGGAGCGTCTCTCGCGGCGGCTGGGACGTGAGGCTCTCTCCCTCAGCCGTCCCACCACCTCCTTTGCTAGCATGACTGCTTCGCAGGAGGTGACTGCCTCCCACTCCCTCTCGCCCCGGACCATGGCTTGAACCAGGGCCGGGCGCGAGAGGTCGCCGCCGCTGCCGATCGCCTCTACGAGAACACGGCGGTGCTCCGCCCAAGTGTGGCAGACCTCCACCGTGTCCTCTGGGCGATCCTCGCAGTGGTGACACCCGGGCGTTTTCTCCCGCCCGATGGTGTGCAGGAAGTCAACAGAGGTCTACTGTACAAATTTGACAATATTAATGAAAAAAGAAAAACATAGGTACACAGTATAAATCCTTATTCAGTTTATGAAATATCTTTTAAATTGGTCCAATATTGGAGAAGGAAATAGGCGAACGCCAAACCTCGAATTATGACTTTTTACTTAGACTTTTTCAAAAGTCTTTCTGACCGCCATTCCTCATAACCATTTAGTTTTAGTCTATGAATATTCTGTTCTTGTCCTTAGGACATTTTCAAGTGGAAGATTTTACTACAGATCGTGTGTTCTCCACACAAATAACGTTTTACATAAAGGCTATCGTGTACTTTAGCACTGTTTCAAACTACCCTATTATTTTGTAAATATCTATAATAAGACAATATTATTATTTTTACTACTTTTATAACAGCCAACGCTAAGGCAAGTAAACCTGTACATTAGATACAAGAGCCAGATATAATACCGTATAATTAACTACCACAGATTAAAAAAATATTATTTACTCCATTAAAACGAATCAATCGTTAACTCTAAATTGACAAGTAAAGTTTATTGGTCAGTCAATATACAGGGTTATTGGAAAAACATTAACAACCTCTTAAGAGGTCATTGTACTCACATTATGAACAACTTTTACTATGGGACCAAACCTGAAATCGCAAAAAAAGTCAGCCCAAAATATGACATTAAAAATCTTTCAATTTTGTTGACATGTGCTAAAATAAACTTGTCAATTAAAGTTAATGATGGATTCTTTTTAAGTTACGTTTCAGAGCAGCAGTTAATTATGTTTAATTGGATGAGAAACATCACTCATAATGATGATAATCGTCATGGTTATTTATACGAAAAAAATCTAGCTAATAATTTTAAACATATCAGATTGATATTGAAACATTATGAAATCTCGCAACACTTTCAAACACGCAACTGCATCCATTAGTATAAATACTTTTCTAGGCAATCAGATTAGGATAATCATTAATTTCTGGAATGGTTTATAACAATATCTACCATGTTTCGATGATAATCAATATCAGTTATATTATTTTTATGAACATTGTATACTACCTACTTATCCAGGTACGACAATTGGTCGTAATTTATATAGTTTACAATATAAAAAGAGAAGTATAAACACTTCTTTTCGTGAATATACGCGTGTCAAATATTAAAATTACGTGACACGGAGTAATGAGCAAATGGAGTGATAACGGATGGACACATTACTCTTCCATAAAGTTCTGTGACCATGGTACCTGATAAAGAATAGAAGTGCATTTTCACTGGGCCTCGAATACAAGTAATTTCGTTCAATGCGAATAAAATTTGCAGTACTCATAGTCAATTTTTAATAATTCAATCAAGCACATTGAATTTGAAGTCCGTCTCAAAAACTGGGTAACTTTTCTGCTGCTGTCAAAAGGCAACAGGAAAAATATGTAAACACTCCATTAATTTGTTACTCCGTGATTAGATCAGCCGATCAGTGATACATATAGATTTTGTAAGTAAATGCCATACAAATACTTATAGGTGCTGTGTGCGATGCATTTAGTCGGTCGGCGGCGGCATGGCGGCTATGATGGCTTTCATAACGGCGGCGGCTGCTAGAGCCGCGTGCGGCTGCCACTCCTTGCCGCGGGTTCCGTCACGGTAGTCGGATATGCCTGGGGATGAGAAACGTAAACATTTAACTCTTAAATCCACCACTCAGTAGATCCCAAATAGCAGGAATCGACTATGCGGCAGGCCTAGAAAGAGACGGCAGGATGAGCTGGACTTCTTAAGGTGCCACTTTTCGATATTTTTTCTAAACAAATTTCGGGAGAATATTACTCCACTGTTTGACATTGTGCATCCAAAGTTAAACATGATATCGTTTTGAATTATTATTAATTGTGTCTGTACGGAAACAGTTAAAAAGTTATGAGCCAACAAAAATTCGTTTTTCTTGCTATTTTTAACGTAATTTTGGGTGTAAATAAGTAATAAAAGAGCTGTGAAATCTTCAAAACCAAGTCCGTACCGACAAAGCTCAGTTATCGAAGAGATCAATAAACTTTATTTGTAATTGATTTATGCAGTGGTTTTTTCATAAAACTCGATTTTCCAAAGCACTTTTCGAATCTTTTTACGCGCCTATTAATTCGGAACGGTGTTTCTGTGCATTAGAACTAGACGTTGTTCGTGTAGACTAGCGTCTAACTGCTCATCACTGATACTAGCGCTGTCGGACATGAAGCCAGGTGAGATAGCGTGCTTTTTGGCCATGACCACCAGCGGGTTCGAGTTAGCGACTAGTTTACTCTTAAAGGATTGGCCCGCAATTGCAGTAGACCGGGAAAAGTGGAAAGAGGGAAGGGAGGCCTTTGCCCTGCAATGTGATAACACAGGCTTTTAATAAATCCTCCTTATACTTACATAGTATAAAACAAAGTCGTCAAAATGTGTACGCGCATAACTTCCGAATGACTGCACCAAATTGGATAATTCTTTTTTTTCTGTCTTCGGTATTGCCAGGACAAGGTTTGTACGAAAGAAAATTTCGGAAATTTGAAAAAAAATTGCGATACTGGGGCGGGCCGCTAGTAAATAATAATATAATAACTAAGGATATTGTAGAAGTTTGGAAGATTGTCAAATGATACTGTGCTGCCTAATGCCTTTATGATAATATAAATGTAGTAAAGCAAACCAAAGGCTAATCGTGTACCAATTGTTAAACTAATAATTGATGAAGTAAGATAAACAAAAGTATGTTAAAAATACTCATTCGTCCGTAGTATATGGTTTCACCGTACAAATATTTTAAAAAAATTGTCAATAGCGTTTATAAGTAAACAGAAGCAGAGGGGCAATTCTCGTAATTTGAAGAACGTTCACAGTCTGATCTTAGTCTCAATTTGTCAAAAATACCTCTAATACGACAAACAAATATCAAAAACTTGTCAAAATGTAGGGAAATTTTGACAAGTTTTTGATATTTGTTTGTCGCCGAGATGAGACTGCGACTAGATTTTGAATGTTTTAAATTACGAGAATTGGCCTTAAGAAAGCCAAAGTACTGGCCAAAGCTATAGCTGACGTCTTGGTGTTTTCTTCTCCAAAAAACTCGGTTTTGACCAATTCACAGTGAAATAAAGGTGTGCCTTAACTATACCATAGCAGAAAAACAGCCAAGGCTCATTAAAATTGTTGGTTCATTCGACTAAGGACGGTTTTCGGCTCTGTCAATTTGCTATCTCAACTTAAGGAGTACTGTCCCAACAACTCTCAATCCTTCTTCAAGCAGGCCCTTTGATATGATAACCCTTTATCTTCTTCTTTATACTCGGTCCCTCAGTGCTCAGTGCTGAGGATTGTGACCCATTTTATTGATGTCTTGTCCTGGTTTGGCGCCAATTATGTCGATCCTGGGGCAATCTTGAACCTTCTTGAAGAGGTAACCAAACTCTTTTTAGCTTACCTCTTATAGACACGAAGCAATCCTTCCTGTTCCCGATGACACTATCGAGCACGGCGTCCAGCTCACAGTCGTACGCCAGCGCGCGCGCATGCGCAGCGAAGGCGGCGCGAGCCTCGCCCGTGCCGCTCACTGCGCGCCCGCCTGCCACGGGAGACAAGTGCACGCGGAGACCACTGTCTTTCCTATCCCTGAAAATATGACGCAGAATATTTTATTAACCATTTATGGACAAAACACGCGTAAAGCTTTCTAAAGAAAAGTATGCACTTCAGTGAAATACGAACGCGCAATGATGAGATCTAATATAGAGCTTGAACTTAAGAGCGTTTACGAAGTACGACATTTCATAAAAACTTTCAAGTCCTTGTTTTTCGGAATGAATGTACCGATTTTAATGAAACTTCATACTCATAAGCAAGATACAAAGGTCTAAAAAGTTAATACAGAACATAAAAAGACAACTGGAAATCTCTGTTTCTATGGAAAATTTAAAATCAGTCTAATTTGGCTGTAATACTATTTTTCGAAAAAATTCTTAACAACTTTTTAGACCTTTGTATCCTGCTGGTCAGACAGGCTCACCTGGCCACTAGGAAATTGCGACTGGGAATGAAACGTAAAATGGAGGTCCACTTTACAACCACAGATATAGATAGACCTAAATAACGCAAGTATCACGATCTGTATGAAAACCAAGCGTGCCATTTTTTGACTACCTACTATAACGTCACAAGCATTCACAAAATCAAAATCAAAAGTCATTTATTCAAACTAGGCTGAGAATCAGCACTTTTCGAACGTCAAAATTACAAAAGACAGTCCCCCCAAAACGCCCGCCCTTCACCACTTCCTAGTGCTTTCGCTGGGGAGAAGTGGCGCAACAAACTCCCCAGCAGCACAGCTGTCTCTTCAGTTAGAAAATACTTGATTGTATACAATAGTAGATATACAAAGTAATTGACGTTACAGGACACATAACATTAAATTAAATTATTTGCCATATGTCAGCTTGCCACGTCAATATACCCACAAATACAATAAAACAGCACTATTTAGTGATGGGAAAATCAAATCGATTCAAAGACGCCGCCGCGTGAGGCACCCGTATTGCCTACCCCGGGGCCTAGAGCCAACGCTTACGCCCTACAGACAGCAGTACTCAAGCAGGACTGAGCGCGAAAGTGGTGGCTTACAATTTTTGTACGTAAGCTGGGCACGCGCAGTAATTGCTTTTGCGTTATCTAGGGTATCTATGTATATCTGTGTTTACAATCTACCCCTTCGCCGTTCGGGAATTACAAGCGTGGTGTTGTGTAGTAGTTTTTATGTTCTTACTAGGGTACTCAAGTTCATACAGAATGTTGTTGTTGAGTAAACACAATAATCTTGAACCTACGCGCAAACTGACGTAAGTGCGTCATAAACACGGATAAATCTGTCTAAAACCGTCTAATCCTAACGTCTGGTTAGCCCCAATCATACCTTCTTGATATCATTTTCCTTTGAAGTTGAATTATTTTCAACAATCCTGTTTATTTCAGGCTTATCTATAAACAACAACCCATATTTGTAAACATTTAAGCGTATGGAATATCCCGGCCGGTATGAATGGGTTTTCACAGGATATTCTTAGTAATTTATATTGCAGGAATATTGGTATAATAATACATTTCAGTGACATAAGAGTAAATATTGACTAGTTCGTCACATTAGTAATTTTATACAAGAGTTATATCATTCCATAATTACCTGATTGTGTACCTCAAAACATCAGTGCTATTCTGTAAAAATCTCACCATGAAAACTAAGGTGAAGTGAGCTGTCATTCCACCAGCCGATCGATTCTGTAAAAAGCTCACTGTGATAACTTAGGTGAAGTGAGCGTGAAGTGAGCTATCGATAGGGGCAATCTCTAACATCAGGTAGAATGACAGCTCATTTCACCTAAGTTTTCACAGTGAGATTTTTACAGAATAGCACTGCTGACGTTAGGGATTGCCTCCATTGATAGTTCACTTCACGCTCGCTTCACCTATGTTATCACGGTGAGATTTTTACAGAATCGGTAGGCTGTTTGATGAGGAAGGTATACTTATAGGATTCTGCCTATCGATTCTGTAAAAATCTCACCGTGATAACATAGGTGAAGTGAGCGTGAAGTGAACTATCAATGGAGGCAATCCCTAACATTAGGTGGAATGACAGCTCACTTCACCTTAGCTTTTACGGTGAGATTTTTACAGAATTTCACTGCTGTTGATGTTGCGAATTGATTATTTTCAATTTATTCTAAGGAAGTCAATCCGAAGCATTATCAAATTCTGCTAAAAGATTGACTAACCTTTTAACCCCCCTGTGGCGATTGAAAACGTTATCACAACACTAGCGAATCATGTTTGTATTGTCGGTAGAATAAGGCGCGGCGTTTGTCCGAGGTTAAAATGTTTTTATTTTTAATCTGCCGTGACCGCGATTAGAGAGTCAAGTTATAATTAATTTATTTAACTTAATGAAAACGAAAACTAAACCTAATTAGGGTATTGGTTTTATATTTTGTAAATAAGGAAGCATAGTGTGCTCGCGCGCGCTTAGCAATATGGCTCGACAATATCGCGAGATCTCAAACGAAATTTACCTCCATTCCCTAGGCTGGACTATAGGAATTATTGAAAGTAAGTAAACATACACTTGATCTCCCTGCGGTGCCGGGTGCGACACTTCGATGAAAGCTCCTTCGCCGATGTCCACACACAAGCGGTCGGTGGCACCTTCTGGAGGATCCCATCTACCAGGCACGCCTCGAAGTCGCTCCAAACCTATAAAGAGAGATAAATTTTATAGTTGTAAACTCAACAATCAGACAGGTTTTTGACAACGGTTACATTTGAACACATTGAAGATTCTAGGGTATTATTTGAGTTAGTTCCCAAAAATATATAGGTGTCTATAGACAGTTTCTTTCGGGATCGAATCTATAAAGAGAGATATCAAAAGCTTTTCTGGGTTTAAACTGAATATTTTTCACTAGCTTCTGCCCGCGGCTTCGCTGGCTTGGATGTTGGAAATTATCCCACGGGAACGTGCTGCTCCTTAAAACATCAGCTATCTGCCAGTGAAATCCCCGTCAACATCGGTCCAACCGTTTCGGAGATTAGCCGCAACAAACAGACAGACAAACACGAAAAATAAATTAGAATTGTTTTTTTTTTATTACAAGAAGTACCTTCGACAAGGGCTTATGTAATTACTTGTGTTTGTTTGTTTTTGTGTTTGTTACTTTGATATGCATTTAGTAAAAAGCTGTTATTTTGACATTAGAAACAGGCACCCACAATACAGGAGAAATTCCTAGTGTGGGACAATGTTTAAAAAAAAAGATTTATTTGTATAAGTAGATTTCCAGACAAAAAAAGATTTCTTTGTTTACATTTTCAGACAACGGTATCATATAAATTTTTATAGACTGTAGATTCTAGGGTATTACTTGAGTTAGTTCTCGAAAACAGCTAACTATATATGGACAAGCTATTTGGAGACTTTAACCCCCCGGTTTCCCCATTACAATATATTTAATTAAAACAGACTACTACGTGTGTTTAGTAGTAAAAGTGAGTCGACTTCTTGGATGTCATATAAAACAGCGCTGAATCAGAATGACATTTCGAATCTGTATCATAGCTAGGGGCTACCCCGTATCCGACCGCACAATAAATTCACCTGTGATCGATTTGCAAACAGAAGCACAAACAAGTGAGCAAGGAAGTGCTATACAAATGTGATATACAATGTGTAACATTAAATGCGCAAAACCTGAAAATAGTTTGTTCATAATTGACTACTGAATCGATTTCAGTAACTTTTAATATAAGTAGGTTTTTTTTCAAAAATTCTGTATTTTTTCATACTAACCGCCGATTGGGCCAAATAAAATTAAATCTTATTTCAAGGCAATAACACTCAATTTTAAATGCATAAAGTAATGCTATTGTCAAAATTTTCTGAATAAAGATTTTAGCTTTAAAAAATAAAGTTTTGGTCATTGTATTATGCTTTTAACTCAATACTCTAATTGGGGTGTATGAGGTCTTGCGTTAATTATGTTACACCTTGTATATCTGTGTCGTATGCTGCACTGGTTGACGTCATCACGTCAACGCCGGCTTTTGCTGAAAACTAGCGCTGAGGCTCTGTCTAGTATAGGGTCTTAGCATTATGCTGAGCAATGGCCGTTTTGCGTGGGTATGACGCATGTTTTCCCCCAATTTGTTTTTTTTTGTGTTTTTTTTATGCGTCATGTTTACCGCAATTATACGTATTTCCTTTCTTTCTTTGTGATAAAATGTTGCTATGGATCTTTTTACGCAAGTACCTAATCAATAAACTCACAGGAAACAGACCAAGCCTTTTATTTGCTTTGATAAAAATATGCAAAGAATTTTAAAACAAACACCATTATCTATAATAGCTTTGTTTAGCACTCATAAAGATATTTCCGTAACACACATTCTGCAGTACCTAGGAAACAAACATTCATCTTTTGAACGGAAAAATTGCCACAACCTGTTATTCCCATGAGTCAAATTGCGACTGAAAGATAGCGTAATAAAAAAGCTTATACGCATTAGCGACCGATAGTAAAAAGGATTGGTACGAAGTTTCAAAATGTACTTTTCATCACATCTATTCAAAGAGAGCTAGTGTATTCTTCGTAAATAGGGACTAAAATAGCTCTTTAATCCCTAGGGACTAAAAGTGATTTGAATTTGGAATGTGGATATTGTTAGTAAAAGTTCCAATCACCAAAGAGATCAATCACGAACATTGTATGAACAAGTAACAAGCTGTATGATAAAGAAAACCGCGCGCGATCCGGATAAAAAAAAAAAGTTTGTGAAAAAAATAAAAACGCGCGAAAAGCATTCTGCCTTCTTTCGTATTTGTTTACTCAAAATTGTATGGAAATAAATAAACGTACTATTCTTATTCATAAGTTGCACTTACTAATTATTTCATAGAGGGTGTTAAAAGAAACACTCTCGCCTTCGAAATAGTTGTTTGCTCCCTTGGCAAACAATCTACTATTAAACAATTACTTCAAACACGAATCCTTTAGTGTCTTTTCTAGACCCGTTTTTTTTTCAACCGCCGAACTAGAGTGGGCTCTAGTTTGGCGGTTGAAGCGGGCCCCTTATTGTGGCATATTGCCTGGAGGGGCTCGTGGTTAGATAATAACAGCTGCACGGGTCGTCTGAAGGTTAAGCTACCTGGCTATCGTTCGTAGAACTTTAAACAGTCGCTACAAAAGTCTGACAACCAGCCTTACAAGGGGTCTCGTAATACTCAGTAACTGGGTTGTTGGGGGTCAGATAGACAATCGCTCCAAGTAAAATACTGGTATTCAGCTGAATCTGGTTAGACTGGAAGCCGACCCCAACATGGAGGGGCTCGTGGTTAGATAATAACAGCTGCACTGGTCGTCTGAAGGTTAAGCTACCCGGCTATCGTTCTTAGAACTTTAAACAGTCGCTACAAAAGTCTGACAACCAGCCTTACAAGGGTCTCGTAATACTTAGTAACTGGGTTGTTGGGGTCAGATAGACAATCGCTCCATGTAAAATACTGGTATTCAGCTGAATCTGGTTAGACTGGAAGCCGACCCCAACATAGTTGGGAAAAGCCTAGACAGATGACGATAGGTAAATCTGAAGTAATAATCGACTAATAAAGAAGTATGGAATGGTATAGGCAGTCGCTCCAAGTAAAATCATCATCTGCATCCGGCTAGACTGGAAGCCCAACACGTTTGGGCTAGGCTGATTGATTGAAGATATATTGCCTGTAATCGTCGATCATGCAGCGGAGATCATTGGAAGTCCCCATATATACAGCTGTGAAAACGATTATATCGCTTGAGGTATCGAATTCTCACCGTAGAACATTTAGACTTACCTTCGCTAACGAACGCATCCCAAAGAGGTTTAGCGTTGCTCAGACGCACGGCAATATCTTGGAGAAGGAAGTCTGCAGGCTTGTAAGGTTTCACCTCATAGTCCCAACCTCCTTTCGCATTCTTTTCGGCTTTCTCGCAGAATATGTACACGTATCTGTAACAAAAATATTTAAAGTAAAAATGGCTGTATCATCTTCTTGCCCTTGTCCTATGTTACTTGAGATCGGCGCAACACGCTTTCTTCTTCCCTTCTCTTGTCAACCGTCAACGCTTCATTCACTCCCTTATCTTCTAAATCATTCTTGTCATTCATCTCTTTCATAAAAAAGGCTGGCTTGGTTTTATCTTTTTCACCTATGTTTTGAAAAAGATAAAATCACATATATCGTCGACCGTAGGTTCAATTGAGGTAAGGGACATTGGGTATCTTGTCCCTTACCTCAATTGAACCTACGGTCGACGATATTTTGTCCGTGAAATAAAATCATTCCTCTTATAAATATCTCTGGGTGTTAGTAAAATTTTGCCAATAGTAGATAGGTAATAATACCTACAATTGAATCAATTAAATTACGACCATTGTGGTAAACCAATGACTAATTTAGTTAGGTACATGACATTATAAAATAATACCTACATAAAAGGAACGGCTTTCGCAAATTATAACCGCAAGCAATTTCCCACGCAATTGAGTGATAGAGTGCTGACTGGTCAAACAATACGATAACAAACACAATGACACAGAGCAAGTAGGTACCTACAATTGAATCTTGTCGACGAGGGTCAAACATTGTCAGCGGTCAATTACTATTCATCGGACATTTAGAACGCCTCCAACTCATTCTTACATAATTTGAAACTCCCACGCTTATCACCGTATACAGAGCTGTAGAAACATCAATACAATTTTTACCATCGTTTGAATTTCTTTATTTGATGTGGATGTGACCTTAGATAAGATAGCGTGTGAATAATTAGGCCAAATAAAGCGCATCTACGGAATAATGAAATTGGACAAACAAGACGTCGTTATTTCGATCCTGTCTTATAAAGAGTATCGAGAATGGAGATGCGATCGGGGATAAGTATTGCTTTGATTATCCAAGTATAAAGATAATAAATTTATTTGATCCAGTTTAAGGTACTAAGGTAAGGTAAAATCAAAAAACTTAAAATAAAATATTAATATTATTTAGGTCCTTACTATGAAATTGCCGATTTTTTATACTGGCTATTGTGAATATCGATATCTTTCATTCTATTTAGAATTCCAAATTCAAATTAATTTTATAATATCACCAGACCTTTCCATTTTTATTCGGAATTTGGATAACTTTTTACAGGGGAAAAATTTCAAATCCAACGAGGTGATGAAAAACGCCTCTAGGGAGTTCATCGATTACCGTTCTCCGGAATTTTTATAGCAAGCCATCAACCTACTTCCACTAAAATGGCAAAAGTGTATCTTCAGTAATGGCCAATACTTCAATAAATGAAATATATAATTTTCTTAAAAAAAATGTTTTTTCTATGTAAAACGGCAATTACATAGGTCCTAATATTTAGCTTATCGATAAATATAAGAATGTTTGTCGATCTCAAGGGATATTGATAGTCATAGAATAACGTTTTAATACTCCGAGCCCCTAAACGAGGAATGTCCGTACGCCCGAGTGCCCTTTTTCCTTTTTTTTTTTATCCAATCCACAATTTTGGTGAGAGATGCGATCTTACACAATACTTATGCCGGCGCTACACATTGGCGCGCGCTCCATTTGTTCAGACTTGGCACCACATCCAATTTTGAGCAAAATCAGTAAAATCCTGTTTAATATTTGTCCAGGCCTGATACACACATTGAAGCCAATGCTCCAAGGCTACATCTGGGGTCAAATTATGTCCCAATGTCCCCAACATTCAGTGTGAACAAAAGGTTGGAACGATCTAGGCACTTAATTTTTTGCATTTTGGCTACAACGATGACCCACATTTACAGCTTAAGGTATAAGTATAATTATATGAACTTTGTCCTCTTAGCCAATAATTTTAATATGCACACTCTTACGCAGATATTTCCACAATACCTTATAGGGTTCTTTCATTCAGTATTTAAGGAATTTTACCTTATTCTCCTTCTAATAAATCAACTAATGAGTACGCACGGCTACACATCAAGCTATACATTACCAATATAAGCTGACTTCTGATTGTACGAAAAACCTATACAATGCGAGGTCAGTTAAAACTGGAAATATATAGCTTGATGTGTAGCCGTGTGTACACCTTTCTGAAAAATGTGGTGACTTGATTCATGGGTTTTTCAAAGCAGTTTGACGTCAGGTATACGTCAAAGTTTGACCTCATTACTTCGTAAGTAGCAATATTTTTATAAGATCGTCATCGACTGCAAAATTTCCTCGGAAAAATAACAGGTAGGTAATTATTATGTAGCTAAATATGCAAGTATTTAATAGTAGGCACTTGTTTATAACTGAGTTTGGACGGAAGCAGACACGGCTGTTTCCAAAGTTTTTGAAGCTTTTGACAAAGCATACCGCGTTCGTTGGGTCTGTAGTCTAGTCCAGTTTAGTTATAACCATTAACTCAACTTTCTAAGAAATTAAGATAGTGTCATGTAATCGCAACGCTCTCACTCTTCAATAGATACGCTCTAATCACTCACCAAAATGAAGCTATAACTGGCCTGCAAAAGTTACCGCATTTATAACATCAAAACCTTGTCGTTGTTTTTGTTTGTTCAAGATGTATTGCATTTTTAGGCCCGCCGCTGATTGCAATTTTTTGTCGACGTGACTATTTATTAATATTATTATTATCGTTTATTTCAGGTATTAACCCATAGCAACTATAACATTTACATTATATTATAATACATTAAATTAAATTAAAATTAAATTATAATTAAATTAAATTGAATTCTAATTTTTAATAATGTACTTACATTATTAAAAATTAGAATTAAATTAGGAATACAAAATTACATAACTTCAGCATATTAGCATCTTAGCAGGTACACACAGCGAAATATTACTGACACTATTTGATTAGTACAAGCACATAATCGAGTCAGGAAAGATGCCTTGAGTAACTCTACTCTCAACGAACATGTCAGTCGCACTACACCGCCAGGGCAGCTTTAATATAGCTCTAAAGGCGTTATTATATTGTACACGAAGACTGTTATAAGCACTCTTCGTGTACCTGTACCAGAGTTGGCTGGTGTAGAACGACTGACAGTAGGCCTTCAACAGAGTTATTTTAACTTGGTTGGAGCAGTGAGAAAAGCGTCTTGCCAACATATTGCTTCGACATGCGATACTACGCCTCTGTCGTTCGAGATCAGCCTCATCTGCTAAATCATCTGTAATTATGTGACCAAGATATTTAAACTTACTAACTATGTTTAGGGCAGTTCCACACAAATTGATCGGTAAAATATGACTAGGACCTTTACCGTATTTAAATATCATAATCTCCGATTTCTTAACATTATAGATGAGATAATGTTCAGCTGCATATTTCTCGCAGATCGCAACAAAGTCTCCTTAACCCGTTGGCTGAGGGACTGAGCAGCACCATATCATCTGCATAGCTAAGATTGTTCAAACCTGCATCACCAATACGACAACCAGCTCGGGTACTGCTCAGTTCCTCAATCAACTCGTTAGTATACATGTTAAATAAAATCGGCGACGTGAAACCCCCCTGCCTCACGCCACACGTTAACTTATATGTTTCCGACAGGGCATTATTCCATTTTACTTGATTCCATTGATTTGCATACCGATATTCCAGAATGTCCACAATTTTTGATGGCACTTTAGAATTTCTCAACTTATCCCATAATAATTCATAATTGGTTCGTATCAAACGCGCGGCTTAGATCTAGGAAACACGCATACACACTAGTGTTTCTTTGTACGTATTTATGCACCACAGTGCAGGCTATTTTGCTTTGAAGAACACATTCTTCAAAGCAAAAAATAGCCAAATCAGTAGACAGGCCCTTTCGGAAACCAAATTGTGCGTTATTTATTGGGAAATTCTTTTCACATATATGAGCAATAATTAAACGTTCAAAAACTTTAGAGAAAATGGTCGCTAATCACGGTCACTTAGTCAAGTGCAATGAAAACTATACTGAATGCGTTCATTATGGTGACGTGATAATACGTATAATAGGTGACAGTAATAATAAGTCACGGTGACAAAAAATTGCAATCAGCGGCCGGCCTTACTTATGTAGGTAAGTACCTATGTGTAAACTACAAACTTACTCTAGGTAAATGTAATAGAAGGTACTTACATTTATTTTCCCCATCACATAAGTATTCACGTAAATTCCAAATATGCACATATTTTATTGTAATAAGATGTTTTATCATGCAGCCGATACCTACGTTCTAAGTCTAATTTGCGACTTACGTTAGTAGTTCTTGCTTCTCGAACTATAGATCGCCTGCCCGTATAAATTACGCGCCTACATCCGTCCTCATAACTTTTCTATAAATTTTATTGGAAGCAATATAAATCATATTAATATTAAAAGTAAAATATCGATGCATATTTTCGATATCGACCGCTAAGCTTATATTTTCGACAACACAATATTCTTTGTTCTATTTCACAATCTTAGGTCTCCGCCACAGCTTTCTACTCTTCCCTGTGTGTTGCCTTCTCCCTCCCATAAACGCCTCTAAGACACCACGACGCCCGTCTTCCATCCTACATATATTAGGTAGGTATCTAACATTAAAACGGATCCAGTAGATATAGGTACTTAGTTTAGTTATCATCATCATGCCGAAAGACGTCCACTGCCGGTCATAGGCTTTCTCCCAGCATTGCCACAACGACCGCTCCTGCGCTATCAGCATCCAGCGGATTCCCGGGGCCTTCACTACGTCATAACACGAGGGTCTACCATCTACCTCGTGGGGGACTTACCCACGCTTCGCCTTCCGGTACCTACACATCTAGTTTTAACCTATCAATAAAAACAAAACTGTCTAACAAATCGACATAATTATCACATGATACAATACCTTCCTTTTTACAATTAGGTAGTACGCTAATCAATAAGGTAGGTCGTAATACATAGTAAAATAGATCATAAACAATCGTGCACGTCAATACGTAGGACGCGTCACGCACGGGATAATCAAATATATCACTACAATATAGTATTAGTAACCGTGGTTTTAGAAGTCACGTACACCATGTATTAGCCAAGTAAGATTTTAGTTTACGGTTTATGGTTGCTTAGTCACGAACTTAAGTATTACCCGAGGATTATGTTTTTTAGAACATTGAACAGTAGAGCTTTGAGATACAAATCATGTCAAACGATTGGTTTTAGCTGTTATTTTTATTACAGCACTCAATTTTAACTGCAGCTTACGTCATCAACGGTTAAGAGTTGATATGTTCCAAATATTATGCAGACGCGGTCAAACCCATAGAAGATTGCGGGACGAGTTGGACAATAAAAAAACTCTGGATCGCAAGTGTTACAAGTCTTGGGGGAGGCCTTTTTTATTGCTGAATGGACCCGCTCTTGACCTCGAACACGCCTTAGGGAAAGCGATGGATGAGGTCTATGATGGAACAAGCGTGCCCAGAAAATGTCTACGGCACAGGAACTCCCACGCATTGACGAAACACAGCAGGCTGCCACCGCAACACCTTTGCCCAGCAGTGTGGATAATATATGCTAACAGTAACAGTAATGTTTAAAAGATAGACGGGTAGGTGCTGGTACTGATACGCACACTGAAACACCTAATCGATTTATAATAAAATGGCGCTTATGCGGTTATAATACGCAAGAAACGACATGTTATTGTGAATGAGCCCATGACTTCCTGTTTGCTCCATTTTCCCATAGCTTTGTTTTACAGTTTACATATTGTATGGATTACAAACTTTCATGCAGACAGATGTTGAATAAACCATTTAGATATTTACGCAAGCAACTGTTCTCGATAGTAATGAGGCATCGGGTGTGTGGTTAACGAAACCACAACAAAATTGGTTACTAGGTGAGCAAATATTTACTTACTCTTACTTTTAAATTAATAACAATGTCAACAACCGACTGACGTCAAATATTTTGTGAATAAAAACGAACCGGTGTTAATAGACATTTTCAGGGGATCTCGCTGGATATAAAGATTTATAATTAACGCGAGATCTGGTATTATTTTCTGAAATTAGAGATACAGCCTTTTAAAAAACAAAGCAAAGTCGGCAAAGTCGCGGGCGATCCTTAGAAGAGTCGGCTGCAAGTATAAGTCACGCCTTAGAAACCCAAGATGAAACAGAAATGCATAATTTGACAGGCATACTAAAGAGACGGAACGAATAAAATGAGTAGATGTGGCCAAACCAAGACCCCGATTTGTGGGTTAATGCCATCATAGTCCAAAGTATCATTTCTCTAAGGTTTCCAATGAACAGTGACGAATAAATTGACGCAATTTTTAACGTCACTATACTGGACAGCTAATTAATAAAAAAATGATCCAGTATTCATTCTGAACAATATTTGCAAGCAATTGCAAACTACCACGTGAATCAAGTCGAGTAAAGGTTATAGCACATTATACCGGCACCGCAACTGCGCAGCTGCAGCACGGCGTCGCCTCGAATTTAGACTACGGCTAGCTGCCAGCGCGCTAACTACGCGTTGTCCGCAAGGTGCAAGCTCGCAGTCCGCGCGCCGGCCGCGACGGGTAAGCTCACAGTCCGCGCGGTGGCCGCGAAGTGCAAGCTTGCTGTCACCGCGAACTCAATATTGTTATATGGCATTTATGATTGAACACGCCTAGGACTTGCACGTTTTCATAATGTCTCGGTTTACGTTGCGCGAACTAGCAATAATCGTTTTTCTTTATTCATGATAGAGCCGTAGCAAAGCGTATCCACTGTCTTAAATCTGATTCGAGACTGGAGGGAGCAATGCAGTGCAGCGAGGCGCGAGAGGCGACGGTGGTGCGCCGGCGACGTGCGACGACGCAATGACGTTTCGCTGCCGACTCGGAGTCGGCGCGTAATAAGCATGCCGTCGGCGCGCTGTGCGCACAAGGTCCGCTCGCTTGCAGCACGCGGGCTGCGAGTTGAGTTGTGTGGTAGCGGCAAGCGCGCTGACTGCCCGCCGTTGGCTTTTTTATATTGACATTATGAAATATATTATACTACACACGATTTAATGCTCTAAATTGAATGACAAGTTAATTGCTGGTTTGGAGCGGTGCTGTTGCGGTGCCGGTATAATGTGCCATGACCTTAAGACACATACTTAAGACGATATTGTGCTTATCTTTTCAAGCGAGGATAATCGCTCATTTGTTTTTTATGCCTATATTAAGCCGTGTCTCCTGCGTGTGTTTTTTTGAAACATTACACAAAAAACATCAAAACAAAGAGTTGTGGCCAAACACATCTGTGTATGAAAACACGATGCTTTTGCTTTCCGAGCTGCATGGAAAAAATTCTCCGCGCGGGTGAAAGAGGGAAGGGTTTGTTTCATTTTCAACCGCCACGCGCACCGCCCACATCTAACAATCCACACCGATCAATCTGACACAACATACAGAGTTTGTCGTAAATAGTAGTCCAGAGTAAAGGAGTCGATACACTGTATTCCTAAGTATCACACACCGAAATTTTAACCATTTCTAGTTAAGGGTCTTCGAAAAAAAAACCTTGATTTTTAAAATGTCTGTATCTTGCTTCACGAATTTGGCTGTAATTTCAACAAATATCAATATTTTTTAATTCTGTTTTGATATTTGTTGAAATTACAGCCCAATTCGTGAAGCAAGGTACAGAAATTGTAAAAATCAACGTTTTTTTTTTCGGAGACCCTTAACTGGAAATGGTTAAAATTTCGGTGTGTGATACATAAGAATACAGTGTATCGACTCCTTTACTCTGGACCACTATTTACGACACACCCTGTATATCATCACTATCAATCTAATATCAATCCAACAAACGATCAAATTGACCCCAAATTAATGATGGGAGGCTGAGATTACATCATTAATTTGACGTCAACTTCGTACAAAGGAATGAGCGCACGACGTGTGCCGTAGCACATGTCATGCGGTCATTCGTTTGGTATAGGTACACACGCTCTTTGCATACCAAGTTTGAAGACTGGGCAAATAAACTTTCATGTGACTAAATCATATTTTTTTGTTGCTGTGTTTGTAGAAACACTTCTATTCACTTGTACCTTACAGTATTATACTTCGCCACTTCAGCGTTTACACTTTTTAACATGCACATCAGTAAGTTTTAGGTACGTATAAGAGACAATTTATAGGTCAGTCCCAATGAGGTCACTGTACCGTGTGCGTCTGTTTAGCTTGGGCGTGCCCTTCCGGAATTCCCAGTTACATTATGAATGAGTTTTATACAAAACACAAGACGATGTGATGTGAGTATGTAGCTTCTTGCCCGTGGTAGCAACTTCGACAATGTGACTCTCAATATTCCCGTAGAGCCTCTTATACTTATAGGGATGAGTATCTGTAAATCCTACCCTCTTTGCTCAGCATATGCTTAACGTTTTTTTAGGGAAAAAACTATATCCTAAATTCTTTCAGTGTTCGGGTTAGGACATAGATTAATAAAGAGTTTTATAGATTTAATCCAATAGGATTGCCCATCTACAAAAATTAACACCCATACAAACCGTCATCTTCTTCTTCGTCGATGCCTTTCAGAGTTTTTATGTGTGCTATGACCTTTAGGCATTCTTTAGGCTGTACAATTACAATACAGTACAATTGACAATTCCGGAAACTAGACTGAAAAGGCGACATATTTGGAAATGGACAGCTGCACATAACGAACTATAAAGATTTTCCTAAATAGAATTTTGCTCTGAAAGCTACAAAGACTCCATCTCATCCATCTGCACATATTCTAACAACTGAAGACTGCAAAAAAATAATATAAGATAGAATAAATACATACTTGTCGGGTAAATCCGGCGCAGGCGACGAGACGACGACGTCACCCAATCGGACGTGTCTTGCATAGTCCGTGTAGTGTGGCACGCCGCCTCCGACGCCCACCAGGAACACGTACTCGACCTGAGAATAGAATGTATTGCTGTTAATCTCCTACAGGAATATGAGTAACGGGACAAACTGCCAAGGTAGTAAGTACTGCCAATTTAATCAGGAAGTTGACATTTGACGCCGTGTCTCATAGCTGTCGCTGCACTTGTTTTTATTTAATTGTATTTGGAACAAAAAAACCAAATACATAAAAGAGAATGAATACAAAACAAACAACGAAAATTAACAATCATAATTATATTCACAGCATAGGGCAAAATATAAATAACGTGCTTCAAAGAGAACCTAAACGTTACAAAGAAATAAAACATAACGAGTGATTTTAGTCTTTTATAATTACCTATGTGAATTAATAATTACCGGTAAGACTGGGAGAATCCTTAGCCCACTATAATACCTTATAATTAGTGCAGTAAAAACAAAGCTTTGCTTTTCTTAGCTGAACAATATTATACCCAAAAAGTTGTTAAACTAATCTAGAAACTAGATTATTCCCTAAAAAAAAGAAATAACGTTATTGTGTTGTGTTATCTAATTTTAGAGGTCAGTAGGGGCGGAAAAAAATTTATAGCTTTGGGGCGGCAAATGTGTAAATCCAGCACTGCTGGGAGCCGACCCTAACATATTTGGGAAAAAGCTAGCTCTAGCTTGATTGATAATTTAGTGAATAACTTATTAAAATCTACGAGGGGGCTTGTGGCTAACAATAATAATAATAATCATTTTATTATCAGGCAACTACGGCCCATAGATAAAATACACAAAATAGTCATAAAAAATAATAAATTAATACATATTAAAAACCTTAAAACTATGATTATACACGTAACGTTGTCGGCGTCATGTTTCGCTGCGTGGTGTCGCGTAACCGTCCTCGGAAACGACGATATGCGACACCTTTCGGCCAAAAGTCCTCTTTCAGGCAGGTCTGCAGATGTTGGGTTGGAGTACCTAATAACAGCTGCACTGGTCGATCAGGTTAAGCTAAGCTTGCCGCAGTAGGTCCGTGGATCCATCTTTACATACCAAGACTCCTCAGTGTCTCGGAAAACACGTTAAGCAGTTGGTCCCGGCTGTCATTTGTGGATCTATGACAGTCGTTTCGGGTAATCAGAAGCCCGAAAGTCTGGCAACCAGTCTTACCAACGCGTATCGTATTACCCAGCAACTGGGTTGAGGAGGTCAGGTAGGCACTCGCTCCATTTAAAATCCTTCAACTGCATCCAGTTAGACTGGAAGCCGACCCCAACATAGCCGAGAAAAGGCTAGGCAGATGAATAGATTGAATCTATGAGGATAAGATGTGTAATCTCTTGATTGCTTTGAGCGCAGAATTTCGAAATAATTACTTCTAATAATTGCCCGCATCCTCAGAGAGAAAAAATATTTACTAGGGGAATATTCTGCAAATAATATTAAAAACATATCTCAGGAAGTTTTTATTGAGTGGTTGGATCAAGAACTTGATGTAGGAAACAGTAGAACTAGGATGCGGCAAGCAATGAAGAGCTTTTTCTCTCTCGAGGCCGGACACCATTTGTTTGGTCCCGGTATGCCGGGACTTTCGAACTTAAATTTTTTTTTATTATACTACCTTTTAAGTACCTAAATAAGAACAAACAAAAGTCAAATCATCATTCTCCTGCACTTATCACAATTTATTTGAGGTCGACGCAACACGTCTTCTTCTTCCATACTTCTCTATTAGTCGACATTTCAAAACTTTCCTGAAGAGCTTTTCCTCATTCAAACCAAAAGTCAAATACTTATAGTATAATTAACTGTCAATTTGGTACCGTTTTGATAACAGCTGTGAAAATACCCCAGGTTAGTAACTGCTTTACCTAAATCAATTAGCAAAATGGTATAATATACTTATCTAGCCACAAAATTACGCTTAAAGACGCAATAATTATACTTACTTAATATGGTTATAACAATTAGGTAAATTTATAGGCAACCTACTCTGTTATTATAATAATTAACCCAATAAATCAATTACCTTCCTTATGAAATCTTGCTATTTATAACTACACTAAACAATTGTACAGTACAGCCATGTTCAAAAACGTAATAATGTAATATTCAAATAGTACCAGGAAATACGGTACCATTTATCTAAGTAGGCACGAGCCATGCGTCCGATGGTATTTTCCATCGCCAAAAATTACAAACTTTCATCACCAATTTAACCGATGAAATATACAGGGTTATTTTTAAAAGCCGTCCTATACGTTTAGGTCGAGTAGGTAGTGAAGTTTTATAAGGGACAGTTGAAAATTTTTTCGCGATTACTTTATTGATCCCATGGAGAAAGTTGTTCAATTTCATGGTCTATACCACACACCCTTAAATTTGGCTGGTCTTTGAAAATAATCCCTGTATAAAAGGATGATCTTTCAAAAATCCTTCCACGATGGTCACTTTCCTTATAAAAATAAGTACCTACTTAATGTTGAAAATTTCACGCTTCTGACCGTACGGTTTAGGCTGTGCGGTGTCTGTCAGTCAGTGGAATTTAAGATTTTTATTAAAAAAAAGAATGAATGTGATGAGTTTTGTCATGCAGAGATCAAATTTTTTTTGCCGCAATTCAATAATTGGAAAAAAAACAGATAAATTCAAGGAAATCATGAAACTGTTAAACAGTTCATAGAACTTATACCTACATCTACAGGAAGACAAATGGAGGCTACCCATGTAATTCCCTACTTACTGACTCTGATAAAGTTTGTAACAATATGGTGATTGATGCAAAATATATATTGATTCATCCATCGCCTTTCATCAGGCGCGATCCAGGTCAAGAGCACGCAAATTTAGCAATTAAAACGAGCCTTTTCGCGCGTGTGAAAGCGAATATTCCCAGTCGCAGGTCTAGCTGTTTGCAGATGTGGATGTAAAGTTGATGATGATTTCCCACTCGTTAGACCGAAGTTTCCTTGAGAACAGAACATGAGAAAACACGTCGGAAATTCCTAACGAAAACAATACTTGTAAATCAAATTCCAAGCCAGATACCGCACGCAAAGTATGGCAACAAAGTTATTCGAGTAGTTATTTCTACTGAGCTAATTCTGTCCTTACGGTAACCAAACATGCCAATCCCATGCAATCATTGCTATTTCACGCATGGATACAAAATAGAACGAACTCAAGGCCACAAATATAAGCTTATATCAATGGGATTATCGATACGGATTGCTTCGATTTTAAAAATAAACTTTCAACGTCATAAAACCAGACATTACAATATAATATATTCATGATCATGCAGCATTTAGATACCAATTGAACATTGAAAATCATGAGGTGTTCTCAGTGGTTGTAGTTCTCCGAAGGAACCAGCCGCAAATATTTTATTGACGTCTTAAACGTACGTTATGGTACTATAGTGATATCTATTTTTCAAGGACAGACAATGTACAGAAAAACCGCTGGGTCTAGAAGCAATAAAGAACAAAAGTTCCTAAGATAACGAAAGTGAGCACTGAGGAAGGATGTAAAAATGCATCACCTGAGTAATTAAATAGGAGATGAATGTTTGTATAGAAGTTCGTCGTTTTTGCCGATGAGATGGCTAACCCATTGGACACATGGCTTGTATTATCAATAATTGAAAGAAAGAAAGAAAGAAAAAGTTTATTTGGACACATTTCGTGAAATTGAAATTGCTTATCAGAGTATAATATACTCTGATAAGCAATTTCAATTTCAATA
The DNA here is from genome assembly GCA_949316385.1 of Globia sparganii. NCBI lineage: Eukaryota > Metazoa > Arthropoda > Insecta > Lepidoptera > Noctuidae > Globia > Globia sparganii. The sequence goes on from OX438654.1 coordinate 18,206,365, forward strand.
TGTATACTATACATAATGTACCTGGAGGGGAGGGGCCCATAGCTAAATAATAACAGCCGCACAGGTCGATCAATCAGGTTAAGCTACGCTTGCCGCGGTTGGTCTGTGGATGGGTGACCATCTTTACATACCGAAACCCCTCCGTACCTCGAAAAGCACGTTAAGCCGTTGGTCCCGACTGTCATTCGTGGATCTTTGACAGTCGCTACGGGTACCTAGTCAGAAGCCCGATAGATAGACAACCAGTCTTACCAAGGGATATGGTATTACACAGTAACTGGGTTATGGAGGTCAGATAGGCAGTGCTCCATGTAAAATACTAGTATTCAGCTGGAAGCCGACCCCAACATAGTTGGGAAAAGGCTAGGCAGATGAAGATACATAATGTACCTATACCACCCCAACTTATTCTTCTCTTGTATCGGCTTGATGTATAATACATGTGAGAATCCCATGCCGAGTTAAAATATCAGCTAGTCAGCGGGAATGTAGCTGGGCTGCCTGATACCGATGAATAATACTGACGGTCCATTACAATATCTTTTGTGTAGACTATTTTAACGTAATTGCTCGTTCCATCATATACCTCATGCATCGTTTTCCACCCCCCAAGATCGACGTCAAGAACTGGCCAATTTTGCAATAAAAAAAAAAATAAAACAAATGACCAATAAGAAAGTACAAAACCGCACAGTACTACGAGTTACCATTTATGCGTATCATATTTCAAATATTTATTCCTCAATTTTAATTATTGCACCTACCACTGTTTGTCTCTGCATCACCCAAAGGTTGACTGGTAGAAAATGCCTATGGCATTAAGTCCGCCTCTGTACATTTATGTGCTTGAAGTATTAAATAAATAAATAAGGCAATTTTCCCACAGGACTGTAAAAATAGTGGCCTATTGTGTTATTGATGCCTCATGTCTAGCAGCACCAACGTATAACGGCTTCCCTGATGTATTTGATGTTGATCTAAGTAAAGTCAAAATATAATGTTCACAGCTACAAGTTGATCTCACTGTTTATAAAACGTACGACCAAGTCTGCAAAAGGTCCTCCTATCAAATTCGTACCTACGAGCTACGTGAAGAGAGTTCAAATTATCATTGAAAAAAAATCAAAACGGTTTTTGTCATCGAGCTGATCTTATTAATTTATGTATAAAGACTTGGCTAAAAGGTCCCAGCAACCAGGCCATTAAAATAATAACAATTAAAAAAAAAATACTTGATAATGTTTTATCATTATTTTCTATTAATTTATGTTTGGCAATGGGTTTTATTTACATACCTGGAATACTTAAATAAATTTATTATTAATCGCAAAAAACCTCTTGTACAGAGGCCAGCACATCAACCTACAACAATCTGTCAAATTTCTTTGATAGATTTTCAACTTTAGTACAAAGGAATAAGGAATAATCATTTTCAATTGGGAAAATCTGACAGATTTGGTTAGCTTAATGTGCTGGCCTCTGTACATCGATGTCCAATGATCGAGCTAACTCGGCAAATTATTGCTATTTAAGAAAGTCCAATTCTCCTTCATTGGGTTGGAAAGGTCAGAGATGGTAGTAATTGTGTAAATTATTCACCAGCCTAAGGTTCTTGGAAACCGAACCGAACAAGGAAAAGGAAGCATATGTTATATAAATATCCTGAATCATTTAGTTTTGTTTATTTACGACATTGGGAAAACAGATCGCATAGGACTGTCGTATAAAGCCATGTATAGGCATATGATGACGAGCACATCCAACCAAAGCGGTTTTTGGCTTAGGTAAGGTACCTAATTATATTTTGTAAACTCATTCATGCATGATTTCATGAAAAAACAAAATTGGGCTCCAATTAAGGGTAGGTCCCTTAATTGGAGCCCACGTGAGTAATAACGTAACGTAGGCTTTGCTTAAGGGAATTGTCTAACGATTCAACGAAAATTTATTATTTAATTAATTTATTTTGGATATACCTAATATCCAAATCGTATTACACTCTAAAGGAATTCTTTGACGATAAGTAAATTCTGACATTGAAATCCTTACTTGTACACAATACACCCAGCACCTACAATTTTGACTTACTATCTATCTATGTTATGATATTTTATGATTATTATTGTTATCGCTATGTTTTTAACTTATTTTAATTTATAAATGAAAATGATGACCAATTAATTGTTCTTACCCTATCCTATATTATATCATGACAGTTAACTACTTAAAAAATAGCAAATGGACATCTGATATACATGTTAAAATTGGTATTTTTGTATTTTTGTTTAAGCACAGTGGGTTTGTTTTAATATTATGACACCGTAGCTCTCTAAACTATTTATATATTGCTGTGCCCTAGCAGGGTTCATGCATGAAACCTCTAAACTTGTAACAACTTGTAAACTACATGAATGCAATAAATGATGATAATGATAATGAAATTTTCCAATAAGAACAGTGGTGGCCTAGTGGTAACAGCCGGGAGCTTTACTTTGTGTGAATTATTTAATCACCACTGCTCTCAAAAACGGTGAAGGAAAACATCGTGAGGAAACCGGCATGTCCTAGAACCAAAAATTCGAAGACATGTGACGTCTATGTCTATCAACCCGCACTGGGCCCGCGTGGTGTATTACGGCCCACTCCCTCTCACAGAGAGGAGGCATATGTCCCAGCTGTGGGAATATTATAGGCTGATTCTTCTATTTCTATAATCGTTGATAGGCTAAAGAGTTTACTCGCCCAACGTTCCTACTTCGACAATAGTCACAAACCCAAAACAAATGTGAAATGAAGAAAACGCCTTACAGTGTAACTATAACAGTCGGTCTGCCTAGGGTTTTTATAATAGTCTCAAGGGACTTTATTGAAAGCTTACATTATTATAATTCATAATGAACCGTCTTCCATAAACTTTTATGACCAGCTATGCCCAGAGAGAGGTTTTATGGTACATGACGGACTGATTTTTATCAGTCCAGCGCCCCATTCGGTATGTTAAGTTTTTTTTCAGGTATTTTTTTTTACATTTTTAATTTATAGATTTAGTTATTTAAGCAAATACTTTAAATATTTTGGTTTTCCAAGTAGTCATAAATATTAAATTAATTTTCTAAATTCTACTTCGATAAGTAGGCTGAAGAGTTCAATATCTTTGCCACATATAACACTATAACAAAAATCCAAAATTTGCAGTTTTTGCTTGACATCAGAAACACATTCAAGCATGACACTTGACAGTTTTAAGAGGTGGGAATGATCGTCATAATCTAAAATTTACTTATTACTTTAAATTGATCCATTATGAAATTAGTAACTCGATTACAGTTAATCGATTATAGTTACTAATTTTGTGTATTACTAATCTGTCTTTACTAGGTGTTAGAAATGTGAGTTAAGTACTTTTGTCGTACTTTATGGTGCACGACAATAAATGATTTCCTTTAAAACTATTATCAAACTAGCTATAGTACCTACCTAGTTCTATTTGCAAGTTTACAACACCATTTGTAGTTACAAAATAGTTCGAATGATTTCATAATGATTATTATTTTTTATAGAGAATGGATTTTCTATAAGCTATCGTTATATTGATTAACGGCTTCGGAACTTAGATTTTTGTGTGAATTGATTTTCAACGTTTGATTTGGATCGATTCAAATGCCGATTTTTTCTCATGACTGCATGATAATGCGATTTTTCGCATGACTGCATTATGGTCATCCCTTTTTTTTTTGTGGATGGGAAATCATCAAATGACTTGATTTTTTTATCATGGGACTGAGTATTCATGCCCAATCTGCCTATTTCTTTACGTCATTTGGAGGTCAAATGAAAGTCAATGTGTTATCATTTGTTTTTATGTTATAATAAACTCCATCTTACAATTTTAAGCGCTAAAAATAGAAAAATAAGGTTAAGAAACCTAAAAGCTTGAAATGATTTTGGAATCAGCGTAGGAAATTTTATCTTTACGTACCGAATTGGGTAACATACTATTAATCACAATCTGAATAATTTTGAAGGATATTGCTTCATTCATGTTCGAAAAATTTGTCTACCTAACAACGTATATAACGCAATAAATGTTGTTGAACTGTCAAAATGAAAGCCATTCCTACTGATAATTTGCTACGCAATTACCCCGCAGATATAATTAATGCGTTTCTATCATCTTTTGATTGAGCAGCGAAACGTGATGATCATATCTTTTGGATTTCAATTCATAGAGGCTTTTCATAGGGGGTGTGGTACAACTTGAGGGGCCCGTGGCTAAATAATAACAGCCGCACAGGTCGATCGATCAGGTTAAGCTACGCTTGCCGCGGTTGGTCTGTGGATGGGTGACCATCTTTACATACCGAGACCCCTCCGTGCCTCGGAAAGCACGGTAAGCCGTTGGTCCCGGCTGTCATTCTTTGATCTTTGACAGTCGTTACAGGTAGTCAGGAGCCAGCTGCATCCGGTTAGACTGGAAGCCGACCCCAACATAGTTGGGAAAAGGCTAGGCAGATGATGATGATGTGGTACAACTTGGAAGACAAACATCCAGCAGCAGGCTAAGTTAAATTAAATTAAAATTAAAACGATTTTGAAGAGCATTTTGGTCTGTAGCTAGATTAACCGGTTGAATGCCGTAATTACAGAAACAATTAAAAAGCCATTGTGTCTCGCGTGGATCCACGATACGGAGAGTTAAATCATTATTATTTTTAATTGCAAAATATGTTTACCTTTTGGAAGATTCCTAGGAGTCTCGTGGTGGTGTTGCCAGCTGCGGTCATAGCTTCTCGAGTTCGACCCACGGACGGTAGTTTAGTGGTCACAACACGGTGGTTGCCTATTGTGCCCAGAGTGTACACGTTCGATTCCCCTGAAAAAAAAAGGAGATTAGAAAAAAAATTGATATTCTAATTTTAACTGTAACTATTGTCCAGTCAGTAAAGGCGATAAGTATTCAGGGTCGTCGAATATAGTTGAAGTTTAGTAAGAAACCGATTGATATTTTCGAATAAAATTTAATTTAAGTAATAGGAAACAAACAGTTAATTTATCACATTAAATTTCATTCGAAAACATCCATCGGTTTCTTAGTAAACTTCAACTATATTCGACGACCCTGCATACGTATCTCCTTTGCTGCCTGTACTTAATTTTAGATTTCTCATAAAAAAAAACATTAATATTCAGTTGTTTCCGACTAAAACAAACCACAATATTTTACATTATACATAGTTATCAACCATAACTATTAAATAACTTTACATGTTTATTAAATAACATTAAAAAATAACTATTTGCGTACACTTAAGGTTCTAGGATAAACTTTATCCTGCCATAAGGGATTAAAGGGAACTCCCCAATAAGTATAGTAAGACCATAACAAAACAAATATTTACAATTAAATCCTATAAAGCAGGCAAGTTTATTAATTATGACGTATTAACGTAATTCGCTGTTAATGATTCACTTAAAAGCTGGTTCATTTAAATACAAGGATCATTGGATTGATTCATTAGTGTCAACCAACTGCAAATTGGTAATAGTCCTACTATTGGGACGACCAATAAATAAAATTAATTTAGTACTTAATTAATTATTAGTGCAGTTAAATCATCACCTTAATTGACGTTCGCCTATATCTATAATAACATACACAAGTGACCAGTTCAGTTAGTTTGTGGGGATATTTAGTGATTGAATTTGCTTCAGAAAAATGGCATTTAAAAAAACGACGTTAGCGTCCGTGCTTGTTGTGATTGTGATAACTTTTAACCAAGGTGCAGCACGTCCAAGTGGTTTATCAAACAATGAGTAAGTTATTAACATAATAACGCGAATTATATAGATATCTTTGTGCAACTGTTTACACCAAGCATTTGTCATGAGAACTCCAAAGTAACCAATTATTATTTATTAGATTATCCAGTTCTGAAGAAGAGGAGACGCGTGTTTATATGATTCCAACAGCTATAAAGAAAGGTCTTGTCATCGTTATAAATGGCACCATAGACACGAACGATTCAACGTAAGTACTTTACTTTAGTTCAGTTTCCTTTGATTAAGATTCTACTTTCTAAATAAAATATTATCTTGTTGATAGCATGTTGTGGTCGATCTACCGCAGTTTAAAATTAAGTGTTTTCCATATTTCAGGTTTATTGTGGAGTTGCCTTCTATAAGTGGCAAAGACAGCTGTCAGATTAGATATAATTATATTACGGAGAACGAGATTTCTATCACACCAGCTGTTGATGGTTATGAGAGTACGGAATACGATCTCAAAGTTATACCTGGATCTAGCGGTTGGTACCTATTTTTTTTAAAGAATTTTTCATGTAACATCATTATTACTGGCGCCGATTCTGTTGTTCACAAAGTATACTAAATTAAAGTTCAGTGCATCTTTTTCTTTCTATTAAATTATGAAAAGGACAAAAGATAAATATTAGTTTAGTCCTGTCAAATTAGTCAGCGCCTGACGTAAATTGACGTATTTTTAGTAGCCAATTTTTTAATCACGTCTAAACTTGTCTATGGATTATCTTATTTGACAGGACTAAACTAATATTATTTTATCTTCTGTCCTTTTCATAATGAAATAGAAAGAAAAAGATGCACTGAACCTGTTATTGTGAAACCCGTTGCCGATCCAAGAAAGAAAGAATTAAATCATCCCCTGCCCTTATCTCAATTTATTTGGGGTTTACATCTTTATCAGACATCTCACCTGTATTTAAAATTATGTACCTATTGTTCTAATTTATTGTTTGTTCTTTTACAGAAGGCCCATCATTTTCCTTGACGCTAGTAGCAAGAGTGGATAAACAGTACAATGACATGTTTGGAATGACTTTCTGCAGCCGAGACGTGGGCCCAAGTTCACAACTGATATGCAAGATCGACAACTTTGACGATATCAACCAGATCGTGATTAAACAAGGTGTCGCTCGAGTGGACAGTTTAATCTTTGAGTTCGAGTGAAATCATCCTCCTTGATACATTAATCTGTGGTGTCTGGTAAATCCAAAAATCTGATTTTACACTACAGCTAAGCATTTGAAACCTTAAATAATGCTAAAAATCGGAACAGTTACGTATTTTGATCAAACTACATGTTACATGTACCTACAGACGCCAGCACATCAAGCTACTACAATCTGTCAAATTTCTTTAATAGATTTTACTTCAACTTTATCGCTAAAGCATGCGGTTCAAAGTTGATTGGAACAATTTGACAGTTTCGGGTATATTGATGTGCTGGCGTCTGTACCTACTTATAGCACCAGGAAAATACCAAACCTGATGTAAAAACAGAAAATGACTAATTTTGGACTTATTTTGGACTCATGTTTTAAACCAAACACCACAGAAATGTACGTCTAACGCACACTATGGAGCAGTTAGCCCCGCTTCCATCTTGCTAACTGGCTAATATTTGAAAACAACGGCATCAGTTATAAGTAGGTACTATCAGTTCTTGCCGATACAAGGAAAGTAGTGAAATCATTAGAAAATCATTAAGTATATTACTATCTTAATGTCCGTCGGTATGTCTTTTATAGATGCGTGGAATATCTATTATATTATGATGATAACGATATTCATTATTAAGAATCTTAATTACATCGAGGGTTTCTTGACACATTTTGACCAAAATGTATCATCATTGTTCTGATGTTTTGTTAGTTAGGCTATTTTCACGCATAACTTGTAAAAGCGTTTTCTCTCTGTTTAGGTAGAGCGACCAAATAATTAGTTTTTAAGTAGGTATCAAATTGTACAAAATATGTACTTAATGCCCGTGATAAGTTAAGTTTAATGTCTCGTGTGATCCAGCTGATCTATTCTGTAGAAATCGCAAAAAAACCGTGAAAACTTAGGTGAAGTGAGCAGTCAATAGTGTAAATAGTTGAAATTTGGGCCAATAAAATGTTTAAACTTTTTTGCCATTGATACACTAAGAAGAAGAATAGTGTCAATCTCTAGCATCAGGTGGAGTGACCTTTTTTTTTTCGTGGGGAAACCTTCAAAAGGCACCCGACCTCTGAGGAGGGAGGTCGGGGAGTGTGGGATTTTTACCTCACTAAAACCACCCCGGTGGTCACCACCACCAAGGGTGGTCCCGGTTTCTTTTAAAAGACCAATTTCGGAACCCCCCGAGGTGGAATGACCTAGCTCACTTCAATCTCACTTCTAAGGTTTTGCAGTGATATTTCAACAGAATAGTCCGGCGGCATTATAATGGATATCACATGTCGCCCTATGGGCTAAAATAAAATTGAGTCTCAAATAGAAATAAGTAAGTTAAATTGATACTTTTTCTAGTCAAAAACTTTGACCGGCTGGTTCCGGATCAAAGTTATTTTTTTCATTTGTATATAAAGATGTATTAGTTTAAGTACAATAAATATAAATTATAAAAATATAACATGGTTTGATTGATTTTCATCACAGTTTTTAAGACGACGAGCTTAAATACACATATTACCTATGTAGATTTATAAATAGGTAATCAGGGGCGGGTATCAAAGCCCACGGGTGTGGAACTATGGACACATGAAAATAATAATTTGGGTTTCCTCGGGGTTTTTAGAGTTCCGTACCAAAATGGTAAAACGGAACCCTTACGGTGAGACTCAGTCTGTCTGTCCGTCTGTCACAGCTGGATATCTCAAGAACTACTAATGCCATCTCAAGAACTACCTTGAAATTTGGAATAGTTTTAGGTGACCTTAGCCCAAATATATTGCAAATAAGATTTTTTTTTTTTTGCAACATGGGACAGGGACTGAAAGAGGGTCTGAAAAATTCGAACTGGGGCTAGTAATAGGGCATGTGGGGTATCATATGAAAGAGCGCAGTTTGAACATTCTCAAACATTTTTTCTTTTTTCTTTAGGCCGCAGTTTTCGACTTTTGATGAAAAATGTAAAAAAAAAATACCGTTCTCCTCCTTATCTCCGAAGTTTGCTTATAGAAAAATCTGAAATTATTCTATGTGATAGAAGTTTATGTCTGTGCTTTTTAACTCTGTTTAATGCTATGATAATTGCGTTATATAGAGGTACTAGCGACCCGCCCCGGCTTCGCACGGGTGCAATGCTGATACTAAATACATTATACATATAAACCTTCCTCTTCAATCACTCTATCTATAAAAAAAAACCGCATCAAAATCCGTTGCGTAGTTTTAAAGATTTAAGCATTCAAAGGGACAGAGAAAGCGACTTTGTTTTATGCTATGTAGTGATGAGGAGCAGGGTGTAAGGTTTACTTATCCTCCATAGAAACGGGAGGATCCTCCGACCAGACAGGTGTTGTATCTGGTGAGCTACTGCCAGACGAAGGTTTATATGCTAGTGGCGCAGTAAACTGTGCTTGCGCTGTTCGCATGTGGCGATGTAGATGCCGTCACAGTTTTACTTTAAAAATAACTAATTTCACTTCACTTCTGCATTTATAATTCGGATTCTGGCGAAAGTGTCCCGAATGATAATACATAAACAATAAAACAATTGATATTGGCCCCGTTCCAACAAGTACGGCTGCTGTACTGAATCAGCTTCTAATTAATAGTACTTACAGTATTATAATATAACGGTTAGTAAATGTCTCAATTTAATTTCTTACAAATGCATAGATAGCACTTTTTCTTTAGCTTTTTCATTATTGGAACTCAGCTCGCATCCCTACCTCTGCAATTCATCTGCAGATTTGATTTGGTAACCAAGGGGGGACTGATTAAAATTCCAATACTCGTAAAGTAATTGAACTGAAGAGAAAGTTTAGGACTTAATATTTCTATATTTACAATAATTATAAATAGTTACTAAGGTATGTTTTAAATTCATCGTCATAGGATCTTAAAATCTTATCTTAAAAACTTATCCAACCAATATAGAGAAACCTGGCTCTATTATTGACATTTTGAGTCCCAGAAATCAGTTAGTCAACTTACAGACAGGAAAGCCAGGGCAATCCTCGGTCAATCGTGATGGAAGCCAACCTATGCAATAATTACAAGTATAGGACAACGCAGGACCAACGGCTTAACGTGCTTTCCGAGGCACGGGGGTAGCACACCGCCATCTTCCAAACTCCGGGCTGTTAATAAGAAATTCCTAATGGAAAAACTCAATAACACTGCCCGACCCGGGAATCGAACACACGCTCAGCAGTCGCGCTTGCGACCACGAGACCAACGGGGCCAATGGTCTTTTACAATCGATGTTTACGAAAACTTTTTATTTTTCTGTAGGCCTGTACCCATGTGGTAGCTCTGGTTCTGCTGATTCTAACACATATGTAAGAGTGCCTACTTTAGAAAGTATTAAATCTTATTAAAACAACATTGCTTCCTGATCAGTCAATAGTTTTTTTTATACCCGTCATTGACAATGCTTTTCATCATCCTTCAAGCCATGTAATACGTCCACCTACACATGAACTAGTATTTGGCACCGACATGACTTTTGGAGACAAATTCAAACGAACCTGCTCATAGGCTCTAACTAAAATTACCAATCTTAACCTTCACAGCCAGTAAATGAGGTAGGTATACAATGCGTTGTTGTATTTTATTATTATTTACAAACATGACGAACCTCGTAAACCATAAAAAGATACTATATTATCACTGATGTTACTGATAAAGTTATGACACATTCATTCAGTTTAAGGAAATCTATAAGTACCAATATGTATTGGGAGGCCAATACTTATTCAACGTTTGGTTCATGTTCGAAGTAGACAATGAAACGCACAGCAGCGAAAACTAACACAGAGAAAACAATTGTAAGGAAACAGCAGAATAAAGTCAAGTAAGTTTCTTTTTAACGTATTTTTTATCGTGAAGAAGAATAGCCATGAGCTGCTATCTATGGCTATGCGGAGAAAACAATGAAATTGGGTGTTTTTTTGACCCAGATTTGAACTTTAAAAAACAAAACTGCCGATATGTGGGTGTGTTACCTCACCAAGCGGAGGTGATTCTTTCTAGGAATACAATTAAACAATTCCCAATTTCTTTCGAAAAAAAGTCCAATGGATAGAAATAATTGATAGTGTGTTAAGAATTTTTCAGACGATCATTTATATTTTATTAGGTACAGAATCAATTTTAGGTACCAAATCAGCAATCATTACAAACTCTACAGTTAAGTAAGTTTACAATAGCTGCGGTTATCAACTTATCATCTATCAACTCCCAAGCTAGCTAACGATACCTACAATACGTATGTTAATTTAAACACGTGCCGGCACGATGCTATTATAAAATCTAAGCGGTGAATTCTCTAACCAGTTTTCTCGCAGCATCTGTTTCAAGTGTTACACGTTCCTATACCTACATAACGAGTGAATGTATTTTAACAGAAAACGAGTAGCAGTATCAAGTGAAATGTCGAAGCGAACCTACGTGTCGTGAAATGACGTAGTACGATCTACGAGACGATTTCGAGGTCGGTGGAATCAGTGCCTGTGTGTTTGTTTTCATCATTACGTCACCGTTAAACAACTTGAATCTCAGATTCATCTTAGAAGCCAGTAGTCACGATGAAACTCTGACGCTTGTAAACGTCTAACGTGTAAGAAAAATTTTGTGTACCAAAATAATCGAAGATGTTGAAAACGTGTTGGGATTGCCTAGCCGGGTATGACTTAATTAGGTATCTTAGTATTAAATCGTTGTTTAAGACGACCTGTGAAAAACTTGATACATTTGAATAATGAATATGAAAAAGTGTCATGAATAAATTGAATAATGAACGTGTCGAAATAGTATCAAGAACATTCCCGGACGCAGCTTTTTATTTGTCAATGTCATCTATTTGTCTAATAAAATGTCAGTCTATGATGAAACGTCAAACAAAAAATAACACGAAAATTGATCCCAAATGCTTTAAAAAAGTGAATAAAATTACACGTGAATTTAACTTTAGTCACCGTTCCTATCACTTGGAGCGAAATGCCACCTGAGTCAACATCGCGTCAAGAGGTTTTGATGCGTTGTTACGAGTCTATATAGGTTATGATCAGTCTAATTGCAACATACGATGTAAACATTGCCAGATCTCATCATAATATCATCCATTATTATATCGTACTGAAATGTTATACCTGTAGTTTAGATAGATACGACGTAGTACTGGTTTGTAGTAACATATTTGTTTATCATATTAGAGACGGGGCGCGTGCTGAAGAGCCGTATAGTGTTCAGCTAAACGGGAGGAACGTCGGGAACGTTAGTAAAGCTCCTCCGTGGCCAACGCCACAGTTAAAGAACGAAAAAATGTTTCTTTTACCTAAACAATTGGAATCACGAGACAGAATCACTGTCAACTGCGAGACAGTGAATCAACCAGGCATGTATGTAACATTCACCACTTAAATCTCTTGTTATTGTAATGATTGTGCCTTTCCCCTTGCGTATAATAGTCAGTTACCTTTCGTCAAAACAAACTATTTAAGGATGATTAACTAATGTTTGTTATTAAACCTGCTTTATCCACATGGAATGTGATGACTCATTCATTTATGTTAATTACAGATTGAGATTTGGATTAGTAACAGGATATAATACACCTGATTATAGTAACCTTGCCTGTCAATTAGAGATGTACTTTCCACCTCAATATTCTGATAAGTTAGTAATTACCACAGTACAGAATGGGGAACCTACACTTGTATATGAAGAAGATTCTGCTGCAAATTACTATGAAGGTAAAAGTATGTATTATATAATATTTTTTAGAAAACTGCATGCTAATTTCTGGCACTGGACTTCAACTTCTTAGGCATTTTTAACAGGTTTGTGAATTTCATTTTGTGTTTGGTAGGTACAAACAAAGTGGAAGTTTTATTATAAGTCCACCATTAACAGTATCTAACAACATCATTTTATATTAGTTTTTAAAACCTTTTATGGTAGTTCAATATGGGACTGTTAACAGGAGTTTTATAGTTTCCACATCTCATAATTATTAATTACATTATCTAACAATGTACAATCAATGTTTTCTGTAAAAATGATTACCATAAAAATTTAGGGTGAAGTGAGCTGTCAATACTGCCAATCTCAAGCATCAGGCGGAATAACAGTTCACTTCACCTTCCTTTTCACAGTATATCACATCACCCAATCATTGATAAAGCACAGGGATTTTGGAAAATTTTTGGTTTTGTAGAGTGTTGTCTTTGCCACAAATGTTGGGAGTCTTTCTAAAGGTCACACTCATATAATGGGCAGTTATTTCTTAATTACAACTTTTGTATTCAAATATTTGCTACTTAAACATTTTTATTTCTTAGCGCTTGCATTCTTTTCACACAATAATCATTCTTGATTTGGTGTTAAAACTAAATCCCTAATGACAGTCTAGTCAAAATAAATTTTCCTTATTTTCAAATAAGGAAAATTTATTTTGACTGTCTGAAAAACTTTTATTGCATCATTATTTAATATATCTGTAATTTAATTTAATATCATCAGAATAAAATTTATATCATCAACAATATAGTAAAAACACTTTTTCTGCATTTCTTTTTTCAGGAACCAATTTCAGTATGACTTTTAGAATGAGGGACAATGGATGGATGGACATACGTATAGGAGAATCCCATTTAACCACACTGGAGCTACGACATGATATACAAAATATAAGATTTTTAACTGTCAATGGTGATGTTAATAAAGTATTAGGACTTGATTTCCAATTTGGATAAAAATAATGTGAGACCTAGGTCTAGAACAACACTGTTAATTTAACTTTTTCATTGCAATATCTCTACTGAAATCTCACAGATAATTATGACATCTGTCAAATTTGAGTAGACACCACTAATCAAGCATGGACCAATTTTTTCTGGAAGCAACCTAAGTTTATCAATACTATTATATTATTTAAAAGTCTTTTAAAACCTATTGTATTTGTTAGTAAATGATATAAGCTGTTTGACATCCCAAAAATGTATTTGAATCTGTCCATATTTTTATATTTCGTTGATTTTATTGCAGCTCTTAATTACTATGGCAGCTGTCCACTAACATGCCCCGCTCACGAAAGTGACCAGTTATTGACCTCTCAGGGTTGCCAGATGTCATTCTTTATTTTTTCCTAAATTTGAAATAACTTTTCTCCAAAATTTTTCTAAATTTTACCCAAAGGCAAAAAGTTTGTACATACTATTATTCAATTGTAACCATTAGGGAACAGTTTTTAATGACATTAAATAAAGTAGCCACTGATAAGCGCACCTGTTAATTTGTCCGTTATGTCGTTTTGGCGAACATTTTGTACACAACAAAATTATAAAGTTGTAAAATAACACAAAAAAAAATTCACAAAAATAAAATTTGTCGTGGTAACTTTCGTTCATTCGGTTATATAATTAGTAGTTTAGGTATACTAACTGTTGAAGTATTTATAAGCATGGTATTAAGATATCATAAAGCCTACAATTGTCTAAGAACAATTATATCCTACATAAGCATTTAGATATGTACTTTGCTTTACAATTAGAAGTTGATGTGCATACTATACTATTATAATAGAATTATGTTTATATGACCTTCCTGTGTTGGTAATCAATACAAGTACATCTTTCCATTATTAATCATTCTTCTACTTCACCGAATTTGCATTAAATGCAAATGAATTGAAGGGATTAGCAAATAGCATTTATTTAATTGTGTAACAATTAAATTGGTAATTACCTGATTTGTGAGAATGAAACAATTAATTTTAGAAGATACGTAATTTTTGTATGATATTTTTTAATTTTTAAGAAATAATAAATATTTTAATGACAGTTCGATCAACTTCTTTAAATAAAATATTATCTAATAATTTACTTGCGGCTGCGCATACGCAATGATTGGTGATATAATAATAGTCGTCAAAAAAATACAAAGCTCACCTTGATGGCTAGACCTTGTCTACATAGAATGAGCCCTGAGCGTCAAGAGTTAATTAAATCGTGTTACTTGACTCTCGACTTTATAACTATTAAAGTATGGTTCATTTCATTTGGTTTTCTCATCCTTAGGCTCAATAATGAGACGTGACTTGACCGAAAGTAAAAAAATTAAATTAAAAAAAAATAAGAATCACTGTCTGCCATGTTGATGATTCAACATTTTCATAAATCTATGAAAATTACGTGTCTCATCTTTAGTCGTCAAGATCCCACCATTTAACTTATAGACATTTCATTATGTAAGTCACTGTTGTGTGCTTAAATGTTACATATGTATTTATTATTATGTAGGTTCTTGAACCTATGTTGTTGTTTGTGTACATGCCTTATGAAAATATTTGCTTATGCACATAATAATATATTGTGACATTTATTTTAACATGAAAATAAAATTTTTCACTATCTCTAATTTTGCGGTTTCCTATTATGACCTCAATTAGTAGATTTACTAATTACTAGATCTACATTTATTTAGAATGTATATTACATTCTAAATAAATGTAAATCTAAAATTGACATGAGAAGTTTTTGGCTCACAACCTTAAAAAAAGTGTTATTAGGTTTCTTCTTCGTCATATCGATGATTCCCTTTTATTAATTCTATATAAGCTTCGACAAGAATTCTGCCACTTCGACAGAGTTAGCGTTGGCCCGCAAAGGTCTTCCATAGAGTAGGTGTTTTTGCACAGAGCGCACGACAGGGGGGGTGGAATCGTTTGTTATTTGGCTCCAAAGTCGCACTGTGGCTCATCGGAGTACCCCCACCTGATTAAGTTGTACCTGCAGCGACCCACTTGGCTTCTTAGTTGGCTAAGAGATTTCCAGGTGGGCCATAGTAGTTGTAGAGAAGTATTCTGCAGGCTCAATATACTCAACTGCAGTGGCGAAGGGTGAATTTATGACAGAGGTAAGCCGGAGCAAAAAAAAAGTCAATAAAACATTTCATTATATTTCAATGATGAATTGACTATAGAGTGGTTGTGTTCTGAATTTTCGAAGGGAAGCCGGCGGGAATCGAGTTGTGTGATACCTTCGCCACTGCTCAACTGAAGGGAGAGGGATTCAGTAAGTATCCTTTAATTTTTTTTTCTATCCTGAGCTGTCTCTGTCTTGAGCAAAGGCCTCCCTCCACTCCTTCTATCTTTCGCGAGCCTGCGCGTCCTCCTACCAGTTTTGTCGGAACCAATCCAGCGCGTCCCGCCATCACCTACGTGGTCTGCTTCCACTCCGCTTCACTGTCTTAGGGCACCAATTCTGTGCTATATGCGCTATTGTCCGGCGGCATGCGGCAGACATGTCCCTCCCAGTCCCATTTAAGATGGGCGCTTTCAATATACTACTTTAAAATGTATTACTGCCATGATCATGGCAGACTAATAACTCGAAATACTATAAAACGAGAAGTAGGTAAAAATTTGTACGTAAACATTGAGTATTATGTATCACCGAGGGATTTTGCCCGTTACTATCATAACTAATATAGCTTTGTTGTTGACGTAAATGTAATTACATGAATGAGAACTTATGGTCTGTTTCCTATAATTGCTTGTTTTGTTTTCCTATAATATTTCATTCATAAAATAAACTGCACTCAGGATGTTAATAACAGAAATTAAGGGGAATAATAACGTAAATAGGTAAACAGACTCACGTATCTATTTCTAACTTAGAACCCCATAACGAAAAACCCATAAGTGTCCAGCTAACCCAGTACGTTTCCTATAGTAATTTGTGCTGCGATTGACTGAGGTCACTGAGGAGGTTCTGTCCCTATGATGAAACACTCATTTTCAACTTCAAAGTACCTTATGTAGATATCAGTGACAAGAAACAAGTTTAATCATAGGGGGTCGCTCCGCGCTAGAGGTTACACAGCGATTCTGAGAATTCTGCGTGCTGTTTGAATCTGGAGGTTTACTCCCTAAGAACGATAGCCGTAGTTTCGGACGAAGTTACGGGCGTTTCCTTCTACGTATCTAGTATTAGGCCCGAACTAAGATTGAATGACAACACGATTTAACAGTTGTCTCTACTATCAATGTGTTATTGCCCGTCCGAAAAAGATAATTAATAGGAAAAGGATCACTTCGGAGTTTCGAACTATTTTCGGACCGCTACGTATCTTTGTTGACGGAGTTAAGAGAGTAAGCCCCCATGATACGAGTGCGATATGAATAATCCCATTGACCCTAGCTTGGCCTACGTTTATTAGGTAAGAACTAAAGACCGCCATTACAGGTCTGCGCAATATAAAGTTACAGAGAAATGTCCAGCTTACTATGATTGAACTCAAGTACACCAGAGGGGCAATTCTCGTAATTTTAAGATCGTTCACAGTCTGATCTGTATCAATCTGTCAAAAATACCCACCATTTGACGCTGGTTGTCGCTGAGATGAGATCAAGAAGTTTATAGATAAAAGTGGAGGCAACACTCTAAACACCTAAGTGAAACTGACTGTAGGCTGTCGCTCTCTTTCTGAATACATACATAAGACAAAGAAAACATATATCACTGTCTCGTTCTTAAGTGCGTATTTAGAAAGAGAGTGTCAGCCCACAGTCGGTTTCACTTAGGTATTTAGAGTATAGCCTCCATTTTTATCTACAAGCTTGGATGAGATTGCGACTAGATTTTGAACGTTTTCAATTACGGAAATTGGTCTTCAGATACCTGACTACAATCTATTCATGATTTCTTGAGTAAGTTATTATTATTACTTACTGTACAGTAAATTGACGTCAAGTAATTATAAAACTATCTTGATCGAGGTGTAATGACTAAGGTAAAATAGTTATCCTTTGACTCATATAGTCTAGGACTTTTTACTTGAAGCAGGCGTTAGAAAATTAGCATCTAAGTTCCCGTTGTTTTAATAGTTATTGATACTTAGTTTCTGCGTAAGAAGGATGTTTGTGAAAAATGCAAAAATGCGTAACGGGATAAAAATTTACCTGTTTTTGTTTAGGTCACATGATTCTGGGTCATGAATTTCAAGTTAACTGTTTATTATAATGTAATAGCCCCGGGTTTTAATAACATTAACTGGAAACAGTTGCCAATATTAGCTTATCAAAGTACCTACCTATAATATTTTTATTAATAGATAATTGTTATTTGGTCAATCAGAATACTAACACGAGTTCAGACAACGTACATACAGTCATGTCCAACCCTCGAATCCCATTTCTCGTCTTGTACCTTTTTAAACAAAATCTCAGGTTTAAAACTACAAGACAAACATTTTAATTTTCTACAAACATGCACCAGTCTAACTTGCATTCCGATTTTGAATACTTATTTGACTGGCGATGGCGTCAATAGATTTGTTTAGGAAACAGTCATCATATAAAGTCCTTATTACTCTACAAAGCGAAACAGGTATGACCCTTTATTCACTGCCTTGAGACGGCATTACTCCTAGAAAACCAGGTGAGTTTTTTTTTTCGGGACTGCCGATGCCGGTTCTATTTTCAAATTGTAAATAGGTACCTACGTGTTCCGGCTCGCATGATCGCATCGCTAAATGTTTTTGGACATTTGAATATTTTGTACACCCCCTCCCGTCCATTACGCACTCCTTACCAATTACACATTGTCAGGTCTGAGGGAGTATGACGCCACTTTTCTTACTTTTGATTTTCGTTAAGTCGTAAAAAAAAAAACAACCAAACTACAAAATCTCCAAAAGCATAACACTAATCCTGCACCTAGGAGTCAAAAATTTCCTACAAAGCTAATAAATACATACAAAGTTCTAACTCTTATATCGGACTAACTTTAGAGATACCTATGCATAATGGCCCCGATTCTGTTGTTCACAAACTAAATTACATTTAAGTTCAGTGCATCTTTTTCTTTCTATTACATTAAGAAAAGGACAGAAGATAAAATATTAGTTTAGTCCTGTCAAATTAGATAATCCATAGACAAGTTAGACGAGATTAAAAAATTGGCTACTAAAAATACGTCAATTTACGCCCGGCGCTGACCAATTTGACAGGACTAAACTAATATTTATCTTCTGTCTTTTTCATAATGAAATAGAAAGAAGAGATGCACTGAACTTAAATTTAGTTTAGTTTGTGAACAACAGAATCGGGGCCAATCCAATATGTCAAATAAGTTTCGTTTGTTACACTATTCTGTAGTCGAAAAATAAGATTTGATTGATGGCCGCAAGAAAACAGAAAGACGCCACCTTCCTTAATAAAATCGGCATTGTCCTGTCCACTGACATACACGTAGACTAGATACCTGTTAATGGTTTGAAATGCGATAACCCAAGATTTTCAATTGATGAATCACGAACAGGATAACGCAAGGATATGTGACAAGTAGTTTACACGTAAACACCTACATTTCAAGGCTGACACATTAATTTAAATACCTACAATATTTAAGTCTGATATATTATTGATGATTAATGCAGTTTAACTTGTCTATTGCATTCGATAAACTATTATCTCCGAGCACATGAGCAGACAGCAAGATGGTGAAGTAACACATTATAAATAAACATTTGGAATGTTGTTGGCTCATCTCTCTGAAATAGGTATAATCTAATCGAATTATAAGTTGAAATAGGTGATTATGGTGGAAACTTCAACTTAAACGCACGGCTACACAGCAAACTATACATAACCAATATAAGCTAACTTCTGATTGTACGCAAAACCTATACAATGCAAGGTCAGCTAAAACTGGGAATATATGTATAGCTTGATATGTAACCGTAAGTACCATGTTCCAGAACTAAAAATTCGAAGACATGTGACACCTTACCAATCCGCACTGGGCCCGCGTGGTAGATTGAGAGGTAATGGGCCGTCCATTACCTATCACTGAGTGTCTCATCAGTAGGAACATTATATTGCTGAATATGTTATGTAAAATGATTACTTAGGAGCTAAGTTATCTTTCTGAAATACATTTATTTCAATAGAATGTTAGATAGGTAGTTAGGAAAGTATGTCAATTCTCTAAAATTATCATAATCAGCCTATAATGTTCCCACTGCTGGGCCACAGGCCTCCTCTGAGTGAGAGGGAGTGGGCCGTTATCCACCATGCGGGCCCAGTACGGGTTGCTAGATGTCACATATCTTCGAATTTATGGTTCTAGGACATGGTTTCTTCACCGTTTTGAGAACAGTGGTGATTTATATAATTTACAAAAAGTAAAGGACCTGTCTGGGTTCGAACCTACATCTCGTAAATCGCGGCAGTTACCACTGGGCCGCCATTGCATTTATTTGTTATTTTTAAACATTTTTTGTGTGGCCATTACATTATTAGGTTACAGTAATGTAGACTTATTAAAACCTACGTAATGTGTCGCATAGAAAAATATCCCAATCGAAGCTCCGCGTACGTAGTTCTCCGAGTTCTCCCATACGTTTGCGTGACGTGGTCTAGCGGGAAGATTTCCGATATATTAGGTCCTTACATATGAAATTAGCGTTTTGTCGTACTGACCACTTTGATCTGAAATATCTCATCTTTGGTTTTCAAATTCATTTAGCTGGTACATTTGAGTTTTGAAAACAGTCATTCATTTGTTTTTTCCTCATTATTTTTTCTTTGGAGTCGCTTATTACCGCACAATGGAAAACATGAAATATCGGTATATTTACGAGTACGAGTTCTATCGTGGCATCAGTGCTGCAGAAACAGCTCGAAGGATTAATGATGTGTACGGCGCAGGTGTCGCAAAAGAAAGCACGGTACGTTTTTGGTTTCAACGTTTTCGTTCTGGAAATTTCGACCTTCAGAACCAACCCCATGGACGGCCGGAGACCAAAGTGGAAAATGAAGAATTAAAGGCTATTGTGGAAGCGGATCCATCACAAAGCACTTCAGAGATAGCTGCAGGCTTCTGGGTAAGTGATAAAACTGTATTAATCCACTTGAAGCAAATCGGGAAAGTAAAAAACCTTGAACGATGGGTACCTCATGAATTGAGTGAATCGAAGTTGCAAACACGTCGACTGCTGTGTTACTTTGCTCAACCGACACAATAATGAAGGGATTTTAAATCGAATCATTACTTGTGATGAAAGTGGATACTGTACGATAATCGGAAGCACTCGTCGCAATGGCTAAACCCTGGAGAACCAGCCAAATCCTGCCCTAAACGAAAATTGACTCAGAAAAAGTTACTTGTGAGTGTTTGGTGGACTAGCGCCGGTGTCGTTCACAACAGCTTTCTAAAATCTAGCCAAACGATTACGGCAGATATCTATTGTTAGCAACTGCAAACCATGAAGGAAGAACTAGCTGCTAAACAACCGAGATTGGTCAATCGCTCTAGGCCACTGCTGCTTCACGACAACGCAAGACCACACACTGCACAACAAACAACCACTAAGTTAGATGAGCTACAATTGGAATGTCTGCGACATCCACCGTACTCCCCGAACCTTGTTCCAACAGATTACCATTTTTTCCGGAATTTGGACAACTTCTTACAAGGAAAAAAAATCAACTCCGATGCGGCAGTCCAAACCGCCTTCATAGAGTTCATTGATTCTCGCCTCCATGGTTTTTTTAGTAAAGGTATCAATGAACTACCTACCTATGAGATGGCTAAATTGCATAGATAACAACGGTGCATACTTTGATTGGTGCATACTTTGATTAATTAAATATATTTTACAAAAAAAAATTAACTTTATATTCTTCCCGTACAAAACGCCAATTTCATATGTAAGGACCTAATACTAATTCCTTATAAATGCAGGAAGTTTTTTAAAGGGCTAGGCGTGAGGTACGTCACTTTGACCTCTTTCATTAGTCATGCTTTTTGCTTACGTAAAGCCAACATGAGCGGTTATCGATATATCTAGTGCTCGTCGCAAAAAACCGCATGACGTATGAACGTGAGTTGGGAAAACGGTGTAGTTTTATGATTTTACTATGATGACACCTTTTTATGACGTGGTCACTCTCACTTTAATTTCCCAGTTTTTTACCGCGCTCTATTAACACCTTATTGACTGTTACCTATTGTGTTTAAAAACGTGTAAATATAGGAGATAAGGCCGCTAGTTAGTGCGCAACTGTTTATCTACATCTACACGAGTAAGTTTTTGAGTTTGAACTTAGCGGAGGTATGATAAAATCTCAAAAATTCACTGTTAACATTGCTGACTTGTGCGTAGAAACCTTTAAACGTAAATTTAACCTAGTTTAAGCCTTTAAATAAAATCCTTAGTAAAGTTAATGTCGAACTTAAACCTCGAAAAATGGATGAATTGGTTAAATTTCAAATTATTTTTTTTATTACACATTAACCTAAATAGCCACGTATGCGATGTAAGAAGCGAGGTGCGCGTTTCAAATTTGTTGTTCCTTTACTCTTAAAAAAGTAACCGGTTTTAATTTTGCGTTAATTAATATGTTGTTATTATACATACACCTACATAATAATATTCCCCCATGTACCTATAATACAAATAACGCTGTTCGTTGGTAAGCGCATCACTTGAGAACGGCTGGACCGATTTGTATATTATACTAATTTTATATTTTAGTTATGCCCGGAAAATTGGAAAAACTGAAAGTGTTTTTTCTATGGATTGAAAGGAGACCAGTCACGTTTCATACACAGTTGGACCCAAAACCCAAACCTGAATTTAGAAGTATACAACGTGTAACGTTAAATGCGCAAAACCTGAAAGTTTGTTCATAATTGACTACTGAATCGATTTCAATTACTTTTAATATGGGTTTTTTTTTCAAAAATTATGTATTTTGCCCTACTACCTATCCGCCGATTGAGCCAAAGAAAATTAAGTCTTATTTTAAGACAAAAGACTCAATTTTGAATGCATAAAGTAATGCTAGTATCAACGCGATTTTCTTAATAATATTAGTTAGCTTTAAAAAAAATAGTTTTGGTCATTGTATTATGCTTTTAACTTAATGCTCCAATTGCGGTGTATGAGGTTTTGGGCATTTAACGTTACACGTTGTATATGCAAAGAAATGTTATAGCAACAGTCACAGAGGTTTGTTGTCATCGTAGGTAATACAATCTTTCATTTGTTTCGCCAATCGGTAGTATTATATTTTGTTAAAATGTATGTAACTACATTTTTCAACTTTAAAAACTTCTAAAGGAACGGAATGGTCGTAGATTCGACGCAATAGTAAAAACCGACCAGGGTAATAAATTTTTCTCGTTGGCATTTTGGATTTTGGGTACAATATGGCTGATCTCCTTTGGATAAGACAACGTCTGTAGTGTCAGATAGTATTAAATATAATGTTTGACTTACCGACAGTAGTGTACCGTACGTAGGTCTCCTGGTTATCCATCATGGCGTCGACGGCTTGCTTCTCGCAGTACAGCGCCGTAATCACGGCTATGCTCGGCTGGCGTGATGAACACAACTGTGGCATTTGTTTCACAACCTGGCAAAAAAAAAATGTTGAAATATTAGGTGATCTAAGGGGCCTTTGAAACGTACCACAACCACACCACATCGCAGCGTTGTAGTAGCCTTGATGTGGTCGGTATCATCCACACGGTTGATTCTGACGGTCAAATGTGGTCCGTGTGAATAAATTATTAATTTTCATGTAAATTAGCCACCCACGTGACATCGTTGTGGTGTGGCCTTTAGTTAGGACAAACTTTTTCTATAATTATGTTTGCCTCACTATTAGTATTATCTACCATTCAAATATTTGAAACAATCGACTGTTGAACGCGCTTTGTGTCTAATAAAAACTTAGTCTTCAGCCAACTGCATCTTTGAATACATTTTAGTCCTAAATTATAGTTCAACTGAATTGATGTTGAAACTTGAACGTATTAAAAGCTACATTAATTACATTTCAGGTTGCACTTTCCATCTGGTCAGATCCATATAATTTCACTTAAAACATACATGATCAAATGATTATGTCAAGCTCACTTAAATGTCTCACTAATGGTGGCGCGTATGTTGGATCTTTCGGTTCCCTACAAACTGATTGAGCTGGATGGTGCTGATCCACGCGTCATGTTCGTGAACGGGCGCCATCGGTTGAGACTGGTCATCTCTTAACTGCCAGGGCTTATTTTTAATCTTATATTTTGAATTGTTTCTTCATTTTTATTTTTAACATTGTTCTCACGAGCAGAAACAACAAGAATATTGTACCCAGTGATTTAGTAATATCTTGATTGAAAAGTATGCTTGGAGTTTCTTGCCCGTTCTACTCCATAGAGATCTACGTTTTGGAATGGGCAACTAGCTTCAACTTACTGACTAACTGTAAATGGTTTAATTTAAATAAATACGTTTGATTTTAAAACCGTAACAAGTAGCGCCATCTGTGTTTTTAATAGTGAACTAGAGACAGTACGAGAAGAAAACGTAAAGTACAGTGGAAAATCGACTTTGAGGTAAATCAAAGACTGAGGTAAATCAAATATAGTTTCAATTACGCGAATGGTTTGTTTTATATTACCTATCACATTACATCACGCCTGTATTCTCCGAAGGGTAAAGCAGAGGTGTCCCCTATCGTGTTATCTATGTATCACTCTAGCGTTCGACGAGTCAACATCTCCTGAAGAGGCGTGGAGAGTAGCCGTTTGGGTAGTATGATTCCTTTACAAATCTCTCCTTCAGCATGTGCATATTTTTGGGGTTAGAGAAACGGATAATCTATCCGAGCTTGATAAATTATTATTATCGGAACTAATATTAAATATTAAAAAAAAAAATATCTTAAAATGTTAGAAATTGTTTTGAATTAAGTATATTAATAGTGTTACCTGTGTGTCTACACTATGTTGTCTGACGTAAAGTCCTTCTGACATAGCACGAGTCAGACCTTTCTCTTCTAGCGATTCTAACGCATCCTTAACGTCTGCTTTTGACCATTTTCCAGCACTGCAATAGAAATATTAAATTCAAACATAATAAGCCAGAATCATCAACGACGTTGGACCACCATGAGAGCTTTAAAGAGGTCAATTGGACTTTGTAGCATAAAGTTTTTTCATAAGATTGAAATTATTTATATCAGACATGCTTGGAAGACTTGAGAACCTACGCTGCGTTCACAATTTAGATCCAAACATGTAAGCAAATTTATGTGTATTTGGAAAAATTAATATCTACGGATAAAGTTAAGTGAACGCCAGAACTTTTAAAAGTATTTTTTTTAAAGTACTACTGCAAGTAGTTCTGTAATCAACTTAGTTTACACTTGTATAAGTTGATATTTGTTTAAGCGCAAAAAACGGCATTTGGAATCAAAGATTTGAATAGACTTTAGCTATTATAACTATAAAGACAAAAGGAAGTTAAACCTTTAAGCAAATTTGTAATACTTACGTGACAAAATCGTCCACCCTCAACGGATTAGGATATGCATTCTCTATCATGTCCAACACTCTCTGTTCTGAGATTTGAGTATCTTGTGTTTGATTCAGTATACTGTCTTCAATATATGCTAAAATAAAATCAAAATCTATTAATCACTTTCATTCAGTATTTGTTTGAATGTCATTTATTTGTTGTTCCATTTTGTTTAAGGTAATTGGCAATTTTGTTCGGGATGTTGAACCTTAGGTAGGTACTCAGTTGGCATTCTGTTACGTTACTGAGCTTTCATGTACGTCAGAGATAGAAAAATTTGGCGGTTCTCATCAGTTTGTTCAGGAGTATTAGATGAAACCCCTACTCTCCTACTGTTCTCGTCATTTGACTGTATGTTTCCACACATTCATTCCCATCGACACACGAATATACTATTTTTATCTCACGATGCGACACGCGCTTTGCTTGTGGTTATCAAGTGTACAAACATGCTGTGAATGTGTTTGTAAGCTCAGGACCTCTCGGTACCGTCCCAGGCAATTGCGAAGTCGAAAGTATGTTTGCGTGTTTGTTATGTGCTGACGCTACTCATCTTCATGCACACATTCACACCTGATTACCACGAGTAAAGCGCGCGTCGCTTTGTGAGATAAAAGCATTATACCAAACCTGGCATCGCTATGGTTATCTACCATTCATTAAGTAAACAGATGGTAAGTAAGAAAGAAAATTACACGATTTTGAGCCTTAAGGACACATCTTAAAATTAGTCTAAACTAAATTTCAGTTCAAACAATACAAAACTCATACATGCAATCAGTACGTTAGTGGATTGCTTCGAAAAGAAAATGTGTACACTAAAATTAATTGACCTACTGATGGTTACTAAGGCTACATTCATATCAGTGACGCAAAGATACTAATGAATGCAGCTATCTCATACATAAGAACGTATTATGATAAAGCAAAAAATAAATATTTATGACAAAATAGATAATTATTATAACATTAATAAAAAAAATCCTGGAAGAACTTGCTTATATCTTTTTTTATTCCGATCAAACCACATTTGTTAATTTGACCACTCAATAAATACAATTGAGCAATTTCTAAGCCTAATGATAACCTAAGGTGATGCTAATTCAGTGTTTCTTTCATTACTGTTATTGCCAGGGCTCCAATACCGAAATTCCAAAAGGTTAAATTTTACTTAACAAACAACACATTTTAAAAAGAATTAGTAGACAATAATTCTCAAATTATAAGACCTTGTTTGAATAGCGGTCATGTTACGTTTTCTGATACCTATAGATCAGCACCTTATTGTATCAGATTTGTATGCCCTTCTAAGAATTTTGTTGCAATTTTTTGTGCGATTTGGTCAACTGTACAACTGTACTACGCAAGATATTATTATAGATGAACTGATACATAATTCAAATAGTCATAGTATACAGTACATACATGCATAATAGTAATACATACTAAAATAATATACATACAGCCATTAGAAAAGTCGTATATAACGCTCTTACTCCTAATAACGCCATTTGCTTCTGTACCATAAAATTAAAAACAGATAATACTTATTATTATGTGTATTAAGCTTAGAATAATTTAAATTGAGATCATTTGGGCTAGGTACAGTCGAGTTCATTAATATATTGGCAGTGACAAAATTTCAAAATATTATAAGCGTTAAATTGTTCTTACAGTGCTATATAAACTTAGACATAAATAAAATGTTAACATACATTTAAAGTTTCACAATATTATAAGCGTTATAATGATCATCATTTAACGCTTATAATATTTTGAAACTTTGTCACTGCCAATATATTAATGAACTCGACTGTACAGGTACAGACTGGACCAATATCCATTTAAAGCAATCGATTTTATAATGCCTATTTCTGTCTTTACTGACTTTCGAGCGAATGGTGACTGTTCATCAATTGTCTGGTCTGTACCCAGCTTTATAATCCAAATTTTACTTAGTGCACCCCAATAAAAGTTTATGTACTTATGCAACCCCATATTAAAGAATATGTATTTTTTTTATACTACTTCTGTTAATCATCCCAATAATGGTGTAATAAATATTTTATTTTTACCACAATTTATATGTACTTACCAGGTAACGGAGGTCCAGCTGCTTCTTGTCTTAATTCTACTTCTAACAGTTTTAGTTGACTGTACTTGTGCTGCATTAGTTTCATTATCTTTTTAATGTAGCCCACATAATCTGAAATTTGCGAAATGGGTTTCTTGTTAAATGCTATAATGTTTTTACACAACAGGGACAGAACTATGAGATTTGTGGCAATAGGATGTACGGCAATTCAATATTATCATAAACGCAGCACACAAAATAACTTCATAAAACACGTTATCTTCATTATTTTTAGACTTGTTAACAAAACTTGGTGGTAACTACTTAATTATATACTACTACTAAATTGAAGGGTGTGGTACAGACCATCAAACTGAAGAACTTTCTTCATGGGATCAACATCCTAATCGCGAAAAAATAATCAGTCGTCCCGTACATTTGAGCCGAGTAGGTATTGGAATTTTGTATGGGACAGCTGAAATTTTTTCGCGATTACGATGTTGTGCCATGGACATAGTTGTTCAGTTTGATGGTCTGTACCACACCCCTTAAATTTGACCACACCTTTCTGGTACATCCTGTACATATGGAGTCGTCAATCTACTTTTTTTTAAAGTGAGATTCTGAAGAATGACTGTTCGGAAAAATGAATTGCACCCACAGATATAAATAGATCTAGATAACGCAAGTATCACGATCTGTATAAAAACCAAGCGTGCCATTTTTTGACTACCTACTATGACGTCACAATCGCTCTTTCTCACTCACGCTCACCCAGCCAACAATAGACAGGACTGAACGCGAAAGTGGCGGCTTACGATTTTTGAACGTAAGTTGGTGTCATTTTTGAACGTAAGTTGATGAGATTTTTGGCACGCGAAGTAGTTGCTCTAGCGTTATCTAGGTGTATCTATATCTGTGATAGTATCTAACAGCAAACTTGCTTTATTCATAAAGTTGTTCACCTTTAGGAAAATCTTGTGGACTGACAAGTTCCCGGAAGAAAGCCTGTGCTTCATACGGCCTTTCATTGGGAGTCATGTTGGGTTTGAACCAGAATCGCAACGCGCGCGCTTCCCTCGTGTGAGTCCCCGTCGCGCCAGACACCAAATATACGTAAAATTCTAACTGGGCATGGCAAGGCTCCGTCACTCCATTCTCTGAAACATGAATACATAATTTATTATTACTAAAAAGAGCTAACAATGATGATGAGGTCAGTGTTTGATCATTAGATCATACCTAAAGACAACTTATTAGTTATTAAAAAAAAGTTTTATTCGCGGTTTCGCTCGCGTGGTGGTCGGAAATGAAATCACGGGCATGTTCTACAAGTAGGGCTGCCATTAGCTTAATTGCGGACCCCGGATAAAAACTTCAAAAACCCCGGACATTTGGGTGAAATAAAGAATTTCCCAGGACTCGCTCGATAAAAAAAATACAATACTTCTATATACTTCAAACTATCATATATTTTTTTCTTATATATAGAAAATCAACTTAAACCTCAACAATACAAATGAAACGCTTAATTTACTAATCAATTATACACTCTTCTCGATGTGAGATGTATTTTGGTAACAAAAATAATTAGGAATGCTCTTCTTTTTGGCATCAATGAAAATTTAAAAAAAAATTGTAAATCAAAAGCAAACGGAAACGCTTGTGACAATTCATAATTTGCGTTGTTTTTATTTGCGAATTTCGTCGGATTTCCCCTAACACAGAAAGTGTCCGGGTTTCACACTATTTTAAGACCCCGCCCGGACGCTCCCCGGACGCCCATCAAACTAGGACAAATCCGGGGAAGCCCGAACGGATGGCAGCCCTTATGATTTATCCGTGATTGGCATGATGCTCCCCACAGGGCCGGTTTATCCATCTAGGGGCCCAGCGCACCGAGAATATAATTATTGAAAATTACTTTCTCGGTGCGCGGGTTTCATCAAATTTTATTTACTTAGAGATTTTTTTTTTTGAGATTTTATCTTCCTCAATGACAATATTATTGCCTTATGTTTTTTATATAATATAAATTGTCATATTTCAAATTATAAAATAGTATTCGATTTTTACGCGCCGATTTTAACGCCGACTAACCAGACGACGACGGTACGGCCAGTAAATTCAAGAGCAGTAATGTAGTAAAAAAATAGCGTAATTAAATTATGAATATTAAAAAAAAAGTGAAAAGGGGCCTCGAGAATTGCATTGCCTTGGGGCCCCGACATGGTTAATTCGACCCTGGCTCTCCAACCTTTTGATAGAACCACATTATTTAAAGAGTCAACACCATAACTATGGGTGTATTTGTTTTGCAACACAAAAAATATCAAAAAGTATCACTAATTTTCTTATCTATCCAGTAACATAACATTGTTACAATATAGTACAATGCTCATTGTCTTGCTTATTGAGTTGATAAATGTAATGAATGATAATTTTTAATTGCTGTTGAGGAATAGGCTTCATTCTCTGATTGTATTACTCATAGACTTACAATTTATGTCAGTTTAAAGTGCAGGCTATTATGAACTTAACGAAAATACAATTAATGTTGATTATACTTTGCCAGGCCATTCACACAAAACTTACTTTGTGTTTATTTATATGCTTTTGGCAGGCATTGTTATTTATGTAACCAGTTGGAAGCATACCCCAGATTCATAAGAATAAAATTAAAAATAAATAATTTCCGAATTTGACTCAAAGTAACCAGAAAAATAAAATTAGAAAATCATGCTAAAAATACGCGGAAAACTAGCAGGAAATAATGTATTAATCAAATACTGTGGTTACTGTATAAGGATAAAATACCTATATTTTGATTTTATTTGTATACTAGCCTACAGGAAATAGCAAGGTCAACATGTTGATAACCTTTTATGCTGGAAGCTGGCAAGATAATATTGAAATGTTATGTATGCCTTTTATAGTACAGCTTTTCACAAAAATGGAACAGTTCTGTTAATGTGACCAGTGGGAATGTATTCCTCAAACCTCTTGATAATTAAAAGTAATAAAAATATATGATACTAGCTTTTGCCCGTGGCTTAACCCACATGGGTGTCACAAATTATACCATGAGAATATACTACTAGGATAAAAAGCATACTGTGTCCTACCTAACCATTTTGTAAGGGTTTTATGTTCCTCCTGAAAATGAAAAACTATAATATTCTAAAATACATATTCTTATACTTTCTTCTTTTCGCATTGCAATTGGAGTTACTCTTGAAATAATTTGTCTGCACCATGCATTAATATTAAATTAATAGAAAGTAAGTTTTTACCAATATTATTAAAAGCAGAATGTTTTGTAAAGAACTAATGTAGATTGCAGGTCATGCTACAACTATACAATAATACTTAACATCAATTAATGGTCAAGTTTGGTTATTATAGCGATTCAACAGATTATAGTGTAGCTGTTGCTGGGCATGACTTTCAATTATTTTGCTATTTACATGCATGTAAGATGAGATATGGATTAATGGAATGACAATCTAAGGACAGTCCCAAGAGATTGTCCAAAACGCGCAAATGTAGAATATAAAAAGTTAAGAGCATACCATAGTTTTTTTCTTTATTGATTATAATGCCTGTGTGGTCTCCACCAGCAACATGGATCTTATCACTGGCCTCTGGTTCCACTGCTTTCCTCTCAATCACCAGCGTTGTTGAATTAGCAGTCTTGCATTTTGGTGTCATCACCACTTTTTCTTCTACTTCAGCCATTTTTGTAAAAACTCCTTTAAAAAAAATTCAACAACCGTACAACACTGGTAAGGATTAGATCAGCACTACCAAATTACGGACTATGACTCATTCTTTCCTCCCTTTTTATGACTTTCTTATTCTTTAGGAATATTTTATGCCAAAAACTCTCTTTCGGTACCGATCATAACTTGGAAAAGAATCGTGATATTTCTAATACGTTGTTACTTTGTTAGATCGAACTTTCACAAGGTAATCATGTTTAGATACCAAGGGAGGAGGTGGGCCAGTAAAGGCTGTGACATTGAAATTATGATAAGTGTTCACCTGTTGACGTTCTTTTTCAATTACCTTAACTTAAAAAGATCTAGTTATACAACTAAATATCCACTGATTACAGTAAAATCTTTCAATATACACATAGAGAATAAATTCAAACTCACTTTAGCTCACAATAATATTTTTGTTCAAATCACGTAAATCCTAGCTAGACTTCCACAGATAATTTAGAAATATTTTTGACAGTGACACTTGCATGGATGTTTAGGAAGTAGCTTCCAGATTTTTTAAGATCGGTCAATAATCGCCTAAACTGTTTGGAAGCATAATGCCAGTGACATGCTAGCGATTTCAAAATCTCACTTCCGCACACAGATTATGACATCGCTTGCGACAAATCTGGGGTTAAAATCCATGTGAGGTTTTGAAATCACCTGAATCGCCAGCTAGCACACATTCTATTCCTTTCACCCCATAGAGACTACAAGTACATTAAGGACGACACAATTTTGTCTACTGCGTTAATCATAATCACAAACAAAGCCACCTCTGATTGAACAACGCATTACAATGGTTTATAATTTTTAATTTTGAGATGTCACCTAATAGAATAATCATCATCATTCATCACTTAGCTCAGCCCAAAGACGTCGTCCACGACTAGCAATATTCTACCCTTATGTATCGTGGCTGACATACAGACTGAGCTAGAGAGACGAAACTTAGCGTAAACTTACGCTTCGATGATTCGATGAATTTCGATGTAGTGGTATCTACAACGTCACATGCGAACAACGCGTCATACTGACGTCACGCAAAATCCTACATCTCGCAAGCAGAGTTTACCGTGCAACCTTAGGTATATACAACGGCCCGACATGAATCATCGGGCAGTGGCCAGCCAGACATAACACCGATCGGTCGGAGGATCCTCCCTTTTCTATGGAGGTTGAGTGAACTTTACACCCTGTTCCTCATACCTCTTTATATCAAAAACAATGCTCACATGTTCTCGCCAGTGGCTCACTTCTTTGCATAAGGAACAAAGTTCCTTATCTCACGTTACACTCTGCACACTTCAATACGACCGTAACGAAACTTTTGCTACTTATCAAAATAAGATAAAATTGTAACCATAGTCAAAATGTTTCACCTTTTGAAGTGAAACTTTTTAGTTACACAGGGTGGAATTGAAGTCATGGGCATTATTTTAACCTAAGGCACTACTCACGATACTGATTGCATTAGGGCTATTAATACGCAAATCAAAAATATTATTAATGCAATTAAGGAAAACCTTAAAAATGTAGTAAGTCAAATTGCACAAGGCTTATTATTGCAAATAAACACTTAAAGTAATTAAAACAAAATACTTCGTTAACGCCAATAAATGTTGAAGTATCAAAATCTTAAAGGCTCCTTCAAACAGGCGCGACACGCGACACGAATCACGAGCGGTGCCTTTGTGTCGCGTGCGATTCGCGTCGCGTGTCGCGCCTGTTTGTAGGAGCCTTAAAGCGCAGTACAGCGCAAAGCGAAATGTAAACAAACATCACTTGCGCGCGCGCGGGTTTTCCCTTACAAGTAATAATAACAATGGGCTAAAAGACATGCCGTCCGGTGGGATTCCCTGAACTCTCTCCGTCCCACTCCCTCACTCGCAAAAATACGAATGTCACCCCCACGCGGGGTCTGCTTCCCGCCGCAACGTGAACCCGGAACCAGTGTCATAACGACTGCGCAGGTGCATTGACGCGTAATTGATTTATTGATCCCGTGATGTAATCGCCGTACTCGCCGCTCGCGTCATACGGTGCTTGGATTGCAGTGTATTAAGTGTTAGTGTAGTATTTGTGTGTTTGTGTACACGATGCCTCGACCGCGTAATGTGCAGGCTAGGTACACCAACCAACAATACCCACAAATGGTTGTATGAACTCGTGAAATGTTCCATCGCCGCAACCCAAACGACCCTATTCCTTCACGGGGTCTCATTCCACCAGAACCACTAAGAACCTGTTGGATTTTTCGTCTTTTCACGTGCCAGCACATGCACAAGCTCGTGGAAGAGCACCCATTTACCCTCTGTTACTTTACCGACAAATAAGGTTTTTTCAAAACAATCCAAGCTAGGTACGTAAATGTTTTTTTTTAATGTATGTTAGTTGACTTAGTTTTGACCGTCCTAAGCCGGCAAAGTACGAAGGGAAAGTTGGAATTTATTATGAATCAATTCATTGGCAACTTACGAATGTCACGTGAGTCGGGCGGGGTCAAAGAATTCACGCCCAATGACGCGTACGGCGTAGTGTACCTACGCATTTGCTATCGAGAAGCGCAAAGTATTTGATACTTTCTATGAAGGTTTTCCATACTTGCATTAATAATATTTTTGATTTGCGTAATAGTAGCCCTAATGAAATTAGTATCATGAGTAGTGCCTTAGGTTAAAATAATGCCCATGACTTCAATTGCACACTGCAGATTCGATAATTGGACGAGTATTGAGAGCAGAGATGGGAATATACCCGTTAAAAATGGGTATAAATGGGTAAATACCCAATCCGATCCAATCCAATTTTTACCTTCCCAATTTTTACCCACCCGCCCATCTCTAATTGAGAGTGTTTCTAGAATGCGTCATGTTTATGTACAGAGGCCAGCACATCAAGCTACCCCAATCTGTCAGATTTTCCCAATTGAATATGAACCTTATTCCTTTATGCTAAAGTTGAAAATCTATCAAAGAAATTTGACAGATTGGGGTAGGTTGACCTGCTGGCGTCTGTACATTTCGTTACATGACAGAGAAGAAATATATATCTAACGCTCTCTGTCTCTCACACTAAATCTCTCATAATCTTTATTTTTTATGAATTCTATCCCTGTAAATATTGCATCCGTTGCATGTAGGGTTACCATCCATCCGGATTTGTTCAGATATGTCCTGACTTTGCATAGCTCTCCGCTCCGGTAGTGTAGGTAATTCTTGGTAACGCGACTAGTCGCAAGTTCGATCCTTAGACAAATTCAGATTGGAATATACTATTCGCAACAATGGATTTCGATACCAAGACTCATACTAGCGTACCATTCAAACAGTTTTTCGAATCAGCGTGTTCGCGACAACATCATTCATTAAAGCGGTTTTCGACTTAATGTGTTTTCGAACTGGCGTACCACTCGTAAAGTTTTTCGAAATAGCGTGCGTCGCAATAACGTCATTCGAATCTTCATATTAGTCCCCTCATTCGCCTAGTGTGCAAAAGGAACTTCGCTACAACCGGGTATCATACGTTAGCCCAGCACGACATTACCCACCACCACCGCCTTGCCTTTTATCTCTAACAATTTTTCACAGGTCATTAAAGGTTACCCCGTGGGACAAAACCCTCACCCTCATCAAAGTTGCTCAAATGCAATCCACACAAATTGTTAAAATTTAAAGTTCGTTATTTAGTCGATTATGATGAGTGCACTACACTTAATGATCCACAGACTCAAGTTTGACAACTTTGGCAATAATTTGCATGCGATTAATAAAATTAATCCGTTTGGAACTTTATAACGTCCATCGAGGAGTTAAACGTCGGAGGTCGGCTATCTTCCATTCAAATCAAGCCATGGACAACCTTAATTTGTCAATTTTGCTTTGTTTATCTTGGCCACGTTGAAGTCTGTGGACTGTGGTTGACTTTTGATTTGCTATCTTAGATTAATATATTATAAGGACGCCAGTATATCAAGCTGCTATGATCTGTCAAATTTCTTTAATAGATTTTCAACTTTATGACTAAAGTTTAAGGTTCAAAGTTGATCGGGAAAATTTTACAGTTACGGGTAACTTGACGTGCTGGCGTCTGTACCTCTCTCTAGTTCACAGTCTGACAGTCTGACAGTCCACGTCCAGTCACAAGTTCACAACACTGACGTACCAATCACATCTAGGATTTCTTTAAAAAAGAGTCACAATCACAACTTCACAAGTCACACCACAGAACATAAACCTCACGGAGTCACACCAAGTTACACACAGGCACAGCACACAAATAAAGTTATCTGTGCAGCACACACAGATCTAAGAAAGACAAAATGTACTCTGTGAGAAAGACGACGTTTTGACTTGCGTGATGGACTGAACTCAATCATATAGATAAGAAGTGGAATAAACATTTAGTGATATTTACACCAGACAAGGACTAAATAAAACAAAATGCAGCTCAAAGTGTGTTTCACAGTGTTACTTTTTTCATTAATAAAATCAAGCAGCGAAACTTTGCAAAGTGTCAGCGATGATGATCTCCTTGAATTAATTAGAGAGAAAGAAAAGCTTATTGTCTTATTTAGTAAGTACTTCAGATTAGGTAGACATCCGTTTGTGAAATGCACTTCGTTGAAGTTAAAATCTTGGTAGAATTTTTGAAAGATTTCCTAGCCGGTATTTTTATGACACACTAGTTGTGCCCCGCGGTTTCACCCGCGTTAATTTGAGGAAAAAAAAACTAGGTACCTAATAAAATATATTCCATTACTTTATGAGTATTACTTAGACTCTCATGACTGGCCGACTTGCGGAGTTATTTTAAAACTATGTTTGACAAATTCTTAAAACCTTGAAAAGAGATTTTGTCTAACTGGCCCACAAGATTGTTTATTTTTATTCCATTTACTTTACTTTCTTCACCTGTGAATCAAAATTGACCCCACTCAATTCTAATTCATTTAATTTTCCAGGCAAACCAAACTGTGATAAATGTGATGAGTTTGAAATGCACGTAGAGAGTCTACAGGAAGATTTTAAGAAGCATATGAGTGCTGTGAGTGTCAAGTCAGTGAACAGTCACCTGAGCAGACTGTATAACCCAGCCAAGGATCCTGCGCTTGTGTTCTTTAGACATGGTGTCCCTTTATTGTTTAGCGGTAAGAGACTACTTTTTTAGCCTCTACTGTCCATCCATTTGTCTAATAGCAGGCTGTATCTTATGGACGGTAATAGGTAGACAGTTGAAATTAACACAATGTATGAATTTCCATTGCTGCTATAACAAGAAAGAATAAAAATAACATTAAAAGTTAAAGGGGGTCTCTGTACAAGAAACATGTTTTTATCTGTGTTTTTTGCCTTGTGGTATGGAACCCTTTGTGTACGAGTCAATGTCATTGAGATTTTCTTGAAGTTTTTTTGGGTCTCTCTTGAGTGCCATAAGCAGTGATATTTAATTTTATTATAAACTACTACTGCACATACTGTTCTAGCTCTTGTTTGCCATGCCACAGTCACCTAATTCTAGTAACTTGGTTGGAAACTGCTTATGATTTTCTCATACAAACAAACCTATGAAAATCTGAACCTCCTTAGGAATATAACCTTTACCTTCAGTCATTTATGCTGTGCAATGCAAGTGCTATGTCATCCTTCAGTCAGACCTGTTTTGTATCCATAGACTAGCGGCCTGTCCCGGCTTCGCACGGGTGGACATTTATTTTTTAAACATTTTATTTTTTTCTTGCAATTAAAAAAGCCTATATTAATCAGTAATAATGTAGCATTCAAATGGTGAAAGAATTTTTAAAATCGGTCCAGGAATTTTTGAGCCAATTCGTTACAAACATACATACAAATCTTTCCTCTTTATAATAGTATAGATTATTAATTGTTTTTAGGGGAACCTGATGAGAATGAAATATATGGGTTCTTTGAGAAGAACCAGGCCCCTGCGGTCAAAGAGCTCACAGATAAAATATTTGAACATATCACTCAAGCAGCCACAGGAGCTACCACTGGTGATTGGTTTGTCATGTTGTAAGTATGCACATTATTGTTCTATTATGCCCATTAATTATTTATTGTCAAATCACCACACACACACAGTGAATCAAAACACCAAAAATTTTAAAACATGCATTTGGCTTACCAAAAGTTGGCGAAACTTTCTTACCCAATTCTGCACAGTGCACAGTGCTGTCACCTCGTTTTTGCTTATAGATCTTTCTGGCTTTCTTCTTTTTGTTCGGTTCCTATTCATAACATGCTCATGCATAGTATGATGTTAAGCCTTCCTCAAGAATTTGACTATAAAATGCAAAAATAATATTTCAAATCTGACTAGTAAGTTCCAGAGATTAAACAAACTCAAACGCGCGTTCAAACAAACTCTTTAGATTATCCTAGCATACATTTATTTTCTGGGATCAAGCAACAAGTAAGAATAAAAACAAGTCATGGTCTGTGTTTTAAGTATGTGTGTATATTTATTTAAATAATGCAATGGAAAACCAATAGGTCCAATCAGAAGCCTGTATCTGATACATTTTCTAAATTTAAATAATGTACAATTTCCAGCTACGGAGCTTCCTGTGTGGATTGTCAGAGGCTACATGCAGTGTGGGAGAGTGTGGGCGCCACATTGAAGGGCCGCATCAACGTCGCGCGTATGGACTCTAACCAACAGGGATTGAATACAGCCAAGAGATTCAAAGTCAACAAACTGCCAAGTTTCCTCTTGTAAGTATTAAGTTTTACTTTATTATTTCTGATTAAGAGCCCATATTATCTCAGCTAAAATTCACTCTTTATCTCGCTCACACGATACTGCTCGCGGACTGAGTGAGAGCGAGACAGAGTGTGGTGCTGGGCAGCAGGCAGTGCCAATAGTTTAGGTATTTGATTTTTACGGTGAAAATAATGGTAATTAAAAAAAAAAAAACATAAGACCTGCTTTATAGTTATTTCAGTTAGTATGCAAAGTTTCATGATCTAATTTGAAGTATTTTTTTAATACCAGCCGTTTATTGTTCAGTTTGGAGGCAACTTTGGAATTTTTTCTATCAAGAAAATTTTATGGAATCGTTTTTTCGTCAAACAGTACTTAACATTAATCCTCAACTTTACTATAGATTTATTTCAAAATTAATGCTGCAGTATTTTCGACATATGGGAGGATCATGCTAAGCCGTTTGAGGTAGTATAGGATCTTAACACATAATATGTAGGTATGTAGTTAAAATTATATTGCTTTTCTACAAAACTTACAAAGTTAGGAATGCATTTTCGACGATTGTGTGAGTGTAACGCAACAAAGCATATTTATCAATAGTGTGATAATAAGCGAGTAGTTAGTATTCAATTTACAGCTATTTACACAACAGTGAACATACATATTGCATTGAATATTTAAATAGGTGATAAATTATACAAACATGTACTATTTATTTTTTGATACATAGAAATGGTATGTTGTAAAAGTATTAAGTGTATAGTATATGAAATAGTAATGTTAAATTTTTTTTTTTAGCTTCCGCCTCGGAAAGGTGTACCGGTTTGATTTGCCCAAGAAAGATGTGAAATCTTTTGTTACTTTTGCTCAGGACTGGTATAAGAATTCTAAAGGAGAACCTGTGCCATTGCTGGAATCACCATTGTAAGTTGACATGAACCAATTTAATTTTCACTGAGGGGCAATTCTCACAAGGATGTTCACAGATTGATCTGTCTCAATCTGTCAAAAATACCTGTAATTTCCCTACATTTTCGACATTGATTGTCATTTGTCGCCGAGATGAGATTGCGACTACATTTTGAACTTTTTTAATTACGGGAATTTAGCCTTCTGTGCTTCCCGAAGGGTTAAGCAGAGTTGACCTATAGTACACCCACATAAAAAAAAAGATACAAGAATAATAGAGAAATAGTCCATAGTCCCTTGCCATCAAAAGGGCACAAATGCAGACTCCAGGGTCGCCCAGAGGACACGGTGGAGGTCTGCCCCGCTTGGGCGGAGCTCCGCCGTGTTCTCGTAGAGGCGATTGGCAGCGGCGGCGACTTCTCGCGCCCGGCCCTGGTTTAGGCCACGGTCCGGGGCGAGAGGGAGTGGGAGGCAGTCACCTTCTTCTGCGAAGCAGTCATGCTAGCGAAGGAGGTGGCGGGACGGTTGAGGGAGAGAACCTCGAAGTCCCAGCCGCCGCGGGAGGCGCTCCGGGCGTCGGGAGCCGCGTGACGACTCCCGGCCACCGTAAGCGCGGGCCTGCGTGCGGAGAGTAACCCTCCGTCCGATCAGGACCAGGCCCGTGCCGGACGGCACGTGCGTGTTGCACGCGCGCCTCAAGATGTCAGCATTAAGGAAGGGGCCCGTAAGGGCCGAAGCCTGCCGGGGCAGCGGGATTATCCGAAAGGGTTACCGCTACATAAAGGTACAGGTTTTCAAGTACTGGTATCTTAACCAGGTCAACGTCGTTCGATGGTCGAGAGCTCTGTCGGAGACGTACAGGTTGGAGTGCGGGGTGAGCCGGGGAGGGCTGACTTCGCCGAAGCTCTTCAACCTGTACGTGAACGCACTGATTGAGGAGCTCAGCAGCACCCGTGTCGGCTGCCATATTGACGGTGTTTGTGTCAATAATATTAGTTATGCGGACGACATGGTGCTGTTGAGCGCCTCGGTGTGTGGTCTGTCCAGGTTGCTGGGCATCTGCGAGCGTTACGCGCTGGATCACGGTTTGCTCTATAATGCTAAGAAGAGTGAATGCATGGTCTTTCGGGCCAGGGGTCGGAGCTGTCCGGATTCTGTGCCACCTATTAGATTGAACGGTGTCAAGTTAAAAAGCGTTCAACAATTTAAATATCTCGGGCATATCGTGACCTCTGACCTGAGGGACGATGCGGACATCGATAGGGAGCGGAGGGCGTTGTCTGTGAGGGCCAATATGATCGCCCGCAGGTTTATTCGTTGCTCGGGGGCCGTCAAAATAACTCTTTTCAGAACGTTTTGTACGTCCCTGTACACGGCCAGCCTGTGGGGGTCATATACCCAAAAGCAGTACAACGCTCTCCGTGTTCAGTATAACAATGCGTTCCGGGTGTTGTTGGGGCTGCCCCGGCACTGCAGCGCGTCGGGGATGTTTGCCGATGCCCGTGTCGACTGTTTCTACACGACGATGCGCAAGCGGTGCACATCTCTGGGGCGCAGGCTCCGGGCCACCACCAACACCATCCTGAGCGTATTTGCGAACAGGTTTGATTGTCAGTACATTA
The DNA here is from genome assembly GCA_949316385.1 of Globia sparganii. Classification (NCBI taxonomy): domain Eukaryota; kingdom Metazoa; phylum Arthropoda; class Insecta; order Lepidoptera; family Noctuidae; genus Globia; species Globia sparganii. The sequence continues at coordinate 18,246,801 of OX438654.1, forward strand.
ACCATTGTTATATGATTAATGTAATGACAAACAAACAAATGACTCAAAGGCAGGCGTATTAGTTTGAATTTTAATTTAATAATAATAATAATAATTTTTGTTTTTTTTTTTTTTTTATTTGATGATTTTAATCTTAATTTAATTTTATAAATTTAATTTAATTTTAATTTATATTATTTAATTGTAAATTTAATGTTATTTTTATTTAAACTTATTGTGTTTATGATCTAGGAATGGATTGAAATAAATGATTTTTGAATTTTTTTTTGAAAGGGCTAAGGAAGGAACACACCCAGAGCGGGAGGGGTCATTTGATGATTTTCCATCCTCAAAAAAAAAAAAACGCAAAATTCTTTGTTGAAAAACCCAATAACACTGCCTGACCAGGGAATTGGAACCAGGACCTCATGCTCAGTACTAGCCACAACTAGACCAATGACGCCAAATGGACCTTGTTTCATGAATAATGAAATACATTGATTTTGTTACAGCGATGAACTAGTGAACTGGTGTGTCCAAATGATCAAAATCAGTGTTGCATTTGGACTGGAAATTCTTGCACAACATCCTTGGATTTGGCAAATAGGAGTTGCAGGATTTGGCTTAGTGGCTATAACGGCCATCATAGCACTTCTGAAGGCAGGAAGATCAAGACCTTCCAAAGACTCCAAAAAAGATAAGAAGAGTAAATAAACTTCAGTTTTGTAATTGAAAAAATATTTTTTATGCATTTATCTTTATTTCTTTTTGTACTTTAAATAAAATTTTGCATTTACTTAATTTGTGTTGTGAATAAGAAACTTGGTGATATTAGGTCTGAATCATGAGCAAACAAAATTTTTGCTATAGATGTTTGTAGATTTATAAATCAGTAATGTTGCAGATAATTTTATTTATTATGTGTTTATTAGAATAAAAGAAATAATAACAAGTTTTCTTTCAATTTTGCATGTTTGATATCTGCAACTCCCACGTCATAGCATAGCTTATTTTGCGTACTGATGATGATACAAAGGTCTTCAATCAATTAGTAAAACCAATGCTAACTGTTTAATTTCATATACCTATCTTATTGCTTTGTAGAGAAAAACGACAGGTAAAATAAAAAACTTTCTTCGAATCCTAATGTTTTGTTTATTTCTGTGCATTCTTCTTAATAAATAAATAGCAAAAGCCACATACAACACTCATGTTACATTATAAATTAATTATTGCATTAATATTTAGTTAAAATCCACTCAACATAGACTAAATATTGCAACATTTGATTTCTAGTAAACTATCTATTCTAGTCAATTTATTGATTTACAATCGAATTCTTCTAATTTTTGTAATATTTTTTAATGTTTCTAAACAAAGAACAAGTCAAACACATACATTGAAAATAGGTGATTTTATTATTAACTACTCATGAACACAATTATAAAATATGTGATAAAATCCAGTAAAATCCGAGAGGTAGCACTACCTATGCAAATAAGCAGTGCTAAAAGCATATTAAAATGTGCAACTAGAAGAAAATTAATGAGCCTACTATGGTAATTCAAGACTAAATATCACTCCACATGGATGTTGCTCTATGGTCTAATAATATCCAATATTTGTTTGTAACTAAAGTACATTCACAGATGACATACAATTAGTGTCCAATTTTTAGTAAGAGCGAAATGAAACAGTAGAGATCAAAAGTATCAATGCAAACATCCTACACAGTTCAAATAAGTAAATGAGTATTAAGTAATGAAGTCACTGTAAAATTGCATTGATAAACTATAACAATGTACTCAATACTTAATGTACTACAAAAAAACAATAATTATATTGCACTATATTTTAAATATTTTTGTCACAGTGTTTTAGTTAACAGAGAGATCATTAAAGTATAATATAAGTTAATCTTAATTAATGGTCCACAAAATATATCTACCATTCTTACAAAAATAATTATTGTTAACTTTGAGAAATTAAAAATTGTTCTATGTATACATTAGTGTCATTGGGAAATATAATAAAAAATATAAATAGGTACACATCCATCACTTCGTAATACTGGCATGTTGACTTCAATAGTAAAAATATCATATTATATATATTATAATCGACGGTTGAAAGGCTAATTGATCTAAGCGACATTTTGTAAAACTTGTAGTAGGACAGATTAAAGTTTTTTTTTTATTAAAATATTCATAGACATATAATATATAAATATTCATAGATATTGCATAGACTTTTATTTAAATAAAAGTCCATGTAATAGTTCTTTTTTATGAATATTTTAATTTAAAAAAAACTTTAATCTGTCCTACTGCAAGTTTTACAAAATGTCGCTTAGATCAATTAGCCTTTCAACCGTCGATATATTATTTATTCCTCAATTTTAATTATTGCACCTACCACTGTTTGTGTCTGCATCACACAAAGGTTGACTGGTAGAAAATGCCTATGGTATTAAGTCTGCCTCTGTATATTTCGACCGTAGCAATTAACATTGTCGGATCTACAGTTTTGCGATTATGTAGATCCGACAATGTTAATTGCTACGGTCGATTTATGTGCTTGAAGTATTAAATAAATAAAAATATCATTGACATACACAAGGTGGCCATAGACATCAATGTGCAAACTGTGGCCATGAATTTTTATAATCAACAAAAAAAATTACGCTATTGGGTCTAGAATCATTTACAGAATCCATGGTAACAGGTTAGCAGTCTCTGCCACCTTGCTTACTCATTACAGTAATCAGTTGCTAATACAAAACAATAATTGCATAAGTTTTCCTATTAAAATATTATGTAAGCTTGTATAAAAACCTTTAAGCAAATTATTCATAAGGCGAGTAAGTATCACACTTTTTACCATCACTCAGTCTTCTGTGCTGAGCTTAATAAATGTCAATGTGTTCGTGTAATAGCTTTAACTAAATATTGAGAATTATACTAGCATTGGTTATACCATTATACATTGTCGACTTCAACATTTATTCTAAAAACTGAAGCAGGGTCTGCCAGTTCAATACGCACTGCATTTTCAAATTTCTTAAAGATATCAGAAAACTCCATGATATTTGCTGGTTTCGATTCTATCCACATTTTATCAAACTCGTAAAATAAATAGCAATAAAATTTATGAAATAGGTTTACATTCGGCAAATATTGTTTTGAATTAAACATGTAAGTTTTGGCAGATCCATCTTTCAATAAATAATATGCCATTGATGTAATATTGATACCTACTATGGCGAAGGTGTAGCCATATTTAGGATGCAGTGAATGACTTAAAACATGGCTCGAAACTTGAGGATACTCCATAGCAAAATATAATAGATTTTCTAATCCAAGTAGGCCCATTCCACGAAAATCTGTTTTTGGATCATCACCCTGAAAAAATATAAACAAAAGTATTAGGACTACATGTCATTATAAGCTATATAATCCCCATGTCTGTCTGTTATGCAAGCTTAAGAAGTATGGTAACAATAAAAAAGTAATTGAGCCTCATTAGTGACAGTTGAGCTCCTAAGATTGAATTTTATTCTGTGTGATTACTATAATCAAATTCAAAGTATTTATTTGTAAAACATAAGTGGTGTAAGAACTGGTTTGTAGATAGCAGAGTTATTTTTACTAAAAAGATAAATCTTTTAAGAATGATAAGGATGCATATTGTAAAGGGTCCCCAAAACACTCAATTGCAATTGTAAATTTTGAAGTGATTGATACACATTGATGCGTAAATTGATTGTCTAACAAATGAAATTGAAGTGATTGACATAATTGCAACTGATCAATTGCGATTGATACTACCATGTTGTGACAAAGCTTACCTGGAATCCTATATATTGCCATTGCTTCGTGACTCGCGCCTCAAGAGGTGCATGAGGCACCAACAAGGACCACAACTTCAGTAGCTTATCCTCATGTTCATTACTATTGCTATCAAACTGAGTCTGTCGCAGGTGTTCCACTTGGTCTATCAAACATCTATAGCTCCAAATCTGTTCCAAGCATCGTCGAAAAGATCCCACAAAGGATCCATGTAGTTTGGGGTTTATTTTCTTTACCCTTAGTATGATTCCAATCGATGGGTCCAAGTACTCACGAAAATTACGAGGAACGAATCTCCTTTCGTAAACCACGCTGTCCAAAAAAGATACGACCTCTTTGACTTCTGGTGTACGAGAAAGCATCAATGATTTCTCCACATTACACGTTCTTTCTGCCCCAGCTTTGTCACCATAGCAGATTCTTTGGAGTTCACACAGTTTCGTTGTTTTTCTGAGAAACCATTTAATGAAAGGTCGCAGATACCACTGAAGCACTGACCAAAGGTTAAACATAATCATTTCTTTAGAATTGTACTATTATCACGACACTCCTGCATCTATTTGTTAGTAAAAAAATATATTTTTTCGATCGTTTCGGTTTCACCTCGGTTGTCATGACCACATTTTTTTAAAAATATTTCGTAATAGTGATGCACCTTCTCGAACAAACAATTCTCCTGTCAATGTTGGCTTTTACGGTTTTAGCATGCGTCTTGTTTTTACGGAATATTTAGTAAGTTGACTTATCCGAAATAAAAAACTTAATTATTATGTTTTAAAATAAACTTCTGAAAATATTAGATTATATTTTTATTAAATTAAAATAACTTGCCTTTATTTAATTAAATGATGCGTGTATTAAACACGAGTACTGACTTTAATATTAAGTTCAATCCCTTTTTAAAAATGATCTAAGTTACAACCACCTATTACAACTATGACCACGGAAATAATATGACAAACCCAAGTGTTCTAAGCATGGAGCCCTAGTTATAATATTTATCTAAACTTAAGGGAATTCAAAAGCGGTTCCTACGTTTTTAAAGTACAGAGGCCAGCTAGAGATGGGAATATACCCGGTAAAAATGGGTATAAATGGGTAAATACCCATTTATACCCATTTTTACCTTCCCATTTTTAATTTATACCGGGTAAAAATTAAAATCAGTTTAACTGAAACTAATTATTGTATTTTTTAATAGATACGATTTATATTCAGTTTTTTTCAACGGAATTGTGTGAAGTCTTGTTCTTAGAACACTATAAAAGAAGGTATGTCAATTTTAATTCATAGTACAGACGCGCCAGCACATCAAGCTACTACAATGTGTCAAATTTCTGTAATAGATTTTCAATATCGCTAAAGTTGGTTCTTTAAATACTAATTATAATCAATTTTGGACCTTTAAGTCTAGAAGAACTTGGCCCACGTGTTATTTTCTAACGTCTTTTTTATTTGAGTTTGATTTTTTTACATCGGTATTCGGGATCGAACTAACAACCGTCAAGAAATACTATGTCAAAAGCTAAATATAATATGTTAAATGTGTTTTGCACTTATTATTAACTTCATTAAATTCACTGTTTTTTTTTAGATAATGGGAAAAGGCAGAAATAAGCGAGATGAAATTTGGAAACGCTATAGTGTGGGTCCTGATAAATCAGTAATTTGCAAGTATTGTGATCATAAATATAAAATAGCAAATGTCAACAAAATGGGAGGTCATTTAGTTAAATGTAATAATTAGTGTCTAAAAAAATATCTCTGTTGCTAAAAATTACCTGAAGAATCAAACTGACGTAAATATCACCAATACTACTAACGCTCCTATTTTAACAATGACATCCTCGCACCCAGCGCCCCAGGTTGGTTCGCTGGATTCAGAATAATCACAATCTGATCGTGATCGTCGTCATCACAAAAGGCAATAAGAGGAAGAAATCGAAAGGCTGACAGTAAAATTAGCAAAGGCAGTATTCATTTCTGGATCAGCTTTGAGCCTGGTCTTCTTCTTAGCGTGTCGATAGCAATCTAAATGGACTAGGTCCAGAATTCAGCTACTTGTTTGGCGCCATCACCAACGTCCACCAATTCCTGTAACGTACAGCTGACAGGACACGCAGGACACGATATTAAGTGTCCCATCGTTTGTGGAACAGCACCACATTTACACTCCAAGGCGGAGTCGTCTATGAAACTCCACCTGAACAGGTGTTCCTAGCTTCGGCCAACCTAGGTCCGGTGTCTGTTTAAAGAATTCCAGGTTACCCAAGGTAACTCATGTCCAGGTGGGAGGTATTCAGCGGGTGGAACGAACGGTTTGGGTAAGGAAGCACTGTCTCGCCACAACTTCAGTCTTTCTTGTGATGGTTCCTCAGTGAGTGGGACGACACACTTTAAAAAACTGTTTCGGCTTTTCAGCCTTTGTCGCACAAGGAAGTTGTCACGCAAAGGGTGTCGTGTGACGTAAACCATTTCGGCTCTTTCGCTTGAGCTTGCCACCGCTCTGCGAACTACTGCGCCACCAGTAGTGGATTCCTGCTAGTGGAAACAGCATTTGTACCGGGGTCGGTTTAGGCAACCAGTGATGATCCGGCACGTTTTATTCAAAGCTGTATTCACCAGCTTTGCATGACCAGAACGACTCCACACGGGGCACGCGAATTCTTCCGCAGAAAAGATAGCGCTAGACCAGTATTCCGTATAACGTCAGGCGAAGCACCCCACTTCGATGAGACCAGTCGACGAAGAAGACTGTTGCAAGTTCGCACCTTCTGCTTGATAATCTTGCAGTTTTTGCTGAATGTTAGAGACCTGTCTAGGGTAACACCAAGATATTTAGAGAAGCGCCTGTGCCCGATGGACACCCTACCCCAAACGATGTTAAGTTTACGGCCCGCCTCTCTATTCCGGAGATAAAATATGCAAGACTGGGTTTTGCTTGGATTGGGCTTGAATGAGTTAGCGAAGTAATATGTGGCTAAGTTACCAAGAGCGTCTGAGAAGTGGGCCTCAACCTCCTCAAAGGTGGTGGCTTGTGACGTGAGAGCAAGGTTGTCTGTATAGAGAAAGCGGGACGTGTTAGGGTTAGACGGTTGGTCGTTGGTCTAGCGCTATCTTTTCTGCGGAAGAATTCGCGTGCCCCGTGTGGAGTCGTTCTGGTCATGCAAAGCTGGTGAATACAGCTTTGAATAAAACGTGCCGGATCATCACTGGTTGCCTAAACCGACCCCGGTACAAATGCTGTTTCCACTAGCAGGAATCCACTACTGGTGGCGCAGTAGTTCGCAGAGCGGTGGCAAGCTCAAGCGAAAGAGCCGAAATGGTTTACGTCACACGACACCCTTTGCGTGACAACTTCCTTGTGCGACAAAGGCTGAAAAGCCGAAACAGTTTTTTAAAGTGTGTCGTCCCACTCACTGAGGAACCATCACAAGAAAGACTGAAGTTGTGGCGAGACAGTGCTTCCTTACCCAAACCGTTCGTTCCACCCGCTGAATACCTCCCACCTGGACATGAGTTACCTTGGGTAACCTGGAATTCTTTAAACAGACACCGGACCTAGGTTGGCCGAAGCTAGGAACACCTGTTCAGGCGGAGTTTCATAGACGACTCCGCCTTGGAGTGTAAATGTGGTGCTGTTCCACAAACGATGGGACACTTAATATCGTGTCCTGCGTGTCCTGTCAGCTGTACGTTACAGGAATTGGTGGACGTTGGTGATGGCGCCAAACAAGTAGCTGAATTCTGGACCTAGTCCATTTAGATTGCTATCGACACGCTAAGAAGAAGACCAGGCTCAAAGCTGATCCAGAAATGAATACTGCCTTTGCTAATTTTACTGTCAGCCTTTCGATTTCTTCCTCTTATTGCCTTTTGTGATGACGACGATCACGATCAGATTGTGATTATTCTGAATCCAGCGAACCAACCTGGGGCGCTGGGTGCGAGGATGTCATTGTTAAAATAGGAGCGTTAGTAGTATTGGTGATATTTACGTCAGTTTGATTCTTCAGGTAATTTTTAGCAACAGAGATATTTTTTTAGACACTAATTATTACATTTAACTAAATGACCTCCCATTTTGTTGACATTTGCTATTTTATATTTATGATCACAATACTTGCAAATTACTGATTTATCAGGACCCACACTATAGCGTTTCCAAATTTCATCTAGCTTATTTCTGCCTTTTCCCATTATCTAAAAAAAAACAGTGAATTTAATGAAGTTAATAATAAGTGCAAAACACATTTAACATATTATATTTAGCTTTTGACATAGTATTTCTTGACGGTTGTTAGTTCGATCCCGAATACCGATGTAAAAAAATCAAACTCAAATAAAAAAGACGTTAGAAAATAACACGTGGGCCAAGTTCTTCTAGACTTATAAGTCCAAAATTGATTATAATTAGTATTTAAAGAACCAACTTTAGCGATATTGAAAATCTATTACAGAAATTTGACACATTGTAGTAGCTTGATGTGCTGGCGCGTCTGTACTATGAATTAAAATTGACGTACCTTCTTTTATAGTGTTCTAAGAACAAGACTTCACACAATTCCGTTGAAAAAAACTGAATATAAATCGTATCTATTAAAAAAATACAATAATTAGTTTCAGTTAAACTGATTTTAATTTTTACCCGGTATAAATTAAAAATGGGAAGGTAAAAATGGGTATAAATGGGTATTTACCCATTTATACCCATTTTTACCGGGTATATTCCCATCTCTAATTGGGCTTGAATGAGTTAGCGAAGTAATATGTGGCTAAGTTACCAAGAGCGTCTGAGAAGTGGGCCTCAACCTCCTCAAAGGTGGTGGCTTGTGACGTGAGAGCAAGGTTGTCTGTATAGAGAAAGCGGGACGTGTTAGGGTTAGACGGTTGGTCGTTGGTGTAGATATTAAAAAGAAGCGGTGCCTTGAGGTAGGCCGTTTTTCTGCGCTCTCCAACGACTTCTTTTCGAGAGAAAATGGACCTGAAACCGACGATTGTGGAGAAGTTCTCGGAGCCTAGTGGGACATATATTGTAGATAGACTTTTTTAAAGATCTGCAACCATTATTTCAATTACCATCACGATTGTGGAGATCAGATAGGCAGTCGCTCTATGTAAAATACTGGTATTCAGCTGCATCCAGTTAGACTGGAAGCCGGCCCCAACATATTTGGGAAAAGACTAGGCAGATGAGATGAATTCTAAACAGTTTATTTGAAAATATATGTTGATTAAAGATTTAAAAGATATCTAACTTCGTTTTATTTAAAATAAATATTTTATCTTCAATGCTTAAGGTCAATATTAACATGGTAAATCGTAGTATTGATGACGAAGCCATTTAAATAATTTATAGATAGTAATCATTTTTTAAAAAGGTAAAAATTAAAAAATACCCTTTTTTACCCGGTATTAATAATAAATACCGGGTAAAAAAGGGTATTTTTTAATTTTTACCTTTTTTTACCCTTTTTTACCTTTCCTTCCAATTTTTACCTTCCCAATTTTTACCCACCCGCCCATCTCTAAGGCCAGCACATCAAGCTACCCCATCTGTCAGATTTTCCCAATTGAATATGAACCTTATTCCTTTGTACTAAAGTTGAAAATCTATCAAAGAAATTTGACAGATTCGGGTAGGTTGACCTGCTGGCGTCTGTACGACAAAACTAGGATATAGTCCCAATTATGTAGTGCGATGCAAGAGATTTCATATCTTACCCCTGCATGAGTCCAGACGCATTGCTCGTATAGCGTATTTGTTGAAAATCGCAAATGGTACTACAGATTGCCCTGAGCTGTTATGCAGCTTAGGATTATGATTAGATAAAAAATAAAGTAAACTTTTATCATTGAATGGAATACAGCCATTTAGTCGATTTTAACGGTCTTTGTAAAACATGATGTCCATCGCTAGTTTAGAAGTTGCCAGTATCAATATTATAGATCGGAAGTGGAACGAATACGGATGTCCGGCTGGTTAGACACCAAACTTGAAATAAAATTGTACGGATGTAACCTGTGGGTCGAATGGAAGCGGAATCTCGATGTAGCTAATGTAGTTCGTCAGAGGTTGATGATGTAATAATGGTCATCAGTCTGTTTTCAGACAGTAGAACAAATTGGTATGGGTACTAATTTGTTCATTAATTCTAACTTGGTACCTAACTTTCTTCCAACATGGGTGTAGTAGCTACAGTAGATTAGGTTACTTTCGCGGTGGTTTCCTTCTGCGAAGCAGTCGTCTCGTAGAAGGAGGTTATGGAAAGGGAGAGGGAGATCACGTCCACTTATCCGGCCCGCAGCAGGCGCATCCGGCGTCGGCGGAGGGCGGACAACATCCTCTTCCAACCCCCCTAAATGGGTCTAGGGGCGACGGACCTGGGGACGTTCGTCGCCCCCATACATCAGGACCCGTGGTGGAGGCGCGTAGTGTTCCACGCGCGACCCTCTTTGACGTCGCGGGGGGAGGCAAAGACCTCACTCACTCATTGGGGGGCCGGCACCAGTCGGGGGTTGCGGAAGGATTGTACGTTCCCGCGACCCCCGGCGCGGCGTAGGCGTGAGATGGAACAACGGGGTGGTTTTTAGTCAGTAAAAGTCTGACAGGCCACTCCACCCCCCTAGGGCGGAGGACAACCATGAGGTTTTCCACCCCGGATTAAAAAAAACACGTGGCCCGCAAAGGCGGCCACACGGGGATCGTGGTTGACGCACAAGTTCACATAATCCCCGGTCCAAGTATATGGGAAGGGTACATGGGGGTGGTTTTTCCTACTATCCTACTTCCTATCCTACTAATATTATAAATGCGAAAGTTTGTGAGGATGGATGGATGTTTGTTACTCTTTCACACAAAAACTACTAAACGGATTTGGATGAAATTTGGCACACAAATACTTTATAATCAGGATTAACACATAGAATGTTTTTCATGCCGATATTCCGACGGGATCGAAACTTATGCGGGTGAAACCGCGGGGCGCAGTTAGTTTCATAAGAGTCTGCTGATATCTATTGAGGATTTTCCACCTCGGAACAAAAAAAGAACAAAAAAGTTAGGTTAGGTTACTCTAGGTTGAATAGTGAAAGAATTAATGTAGGTAATGTAATTCATAAAATGTACCCAACTTACTTGAGTAATTGTACTACCTATCCCTACTATTACCTCTTGAGACGTGAGTGATGAAGCTTGCGCCTCACGGGGTGCATGAGGCACCAACAAGGACCTATCTTCATGTTTCCGCATTTTTTTCCTGTAATATTTAGCTAAATAAATAAAACTTGTAAGTCGAATTTGTGTTTTTATTTGATGAAAATTGTAATTCATAAATTTTACATTAAAATTATTTACAATGCCATAATACAACACGAACGGGCGGTCAGCTCGCTGACATTTTATTATTTACAAAAGCAAACGGTGTTTTTAATGACTGCAATTATATCTAGTAACAAAACTGTGACACTTGTAATTTAAGGACTTAGGTCGAATTTCACCATTGAAACTGAACGTAATCAGCAGATCTAAACCGCGTTCAAGAGGTGTCGGTTTCTTTATGGAAAATTGACAGCTGGAATGCTGTTTAGATGGTGCTGATTGCACAGACTTATTAATCATATTAGCTTGCTGATCGCGTTCAGTTTCGATGGTGAAAATCACACTTAATTATTTTAATAGTTAATCGAAACAGCATTAGGTCGGTTCCTAAAGGTACAAACAATAGTGAGGCATATGTGGCGGGTACAAATCTATTCTAAACGTAACTACAAACCTATCTAAAAATATTATTTAGCTCCTTCCCTTATTACAATTTAATTCGCAAACAAACACTGCATAATTTCAATACAAAACTTGATGGGTAAGATTTTTTAGGTACAATAATAATTTGTTAATCATGCTTCATTTTCTCAAAACTATGTGTTTTGTTATGCATCATAACGGATTTTATTACGAAAATATTAATTGAATAGGTACTTATCTAATATAATATCTAATTATTTGCTTGATACAAAATACCAACTATTCGAAGCAAAGGGTAGGTATTTAACTTGTGTACCGCCGCCTCTAAACAAATATGTAATAGCTTGTGACAATGCACTTCTCATATCCAATGTAATTATATTGAATGGATATCTATTTGGATGGATCATTGGATTTATTTAATTAGAGTTAACAGACTAGTGAGCTTGCAATTTGCAACCAGTCAGTGATATCTGGGAAAATCTTGTGAATTTAATGTTTCAAATCCATGTTTTAATAAGACCTCTGCTAAATCTAGCATGGACTTTTGTCATCAATCTAACATTGGAACGTTTTTAAAAAGCCTTTATTGAACACTGATATTTGCAAATCTCTCTTGTTCTTTATAGTTCTACGCAAGTAAACAGTAGGTAACTTTGTTTAGCATTAGGTATTAATAATAATATCCTCCTCGACCGATTTCGGTCACGGTAGCCAATGTCAACGGAGATTAGCCAGGTACGCAGGAGATTTTATAGTGCACAAGTGTGCGCGCAGACACAGGTGCACTCCCTCTTCCCTCACTCTCATGGTCCGACGGGACGGCAATCCGACACGACCGGAGAGAGATCAGGCGCAGGACCAACGGCTTAACGTGCTTTCCGAGGCACGGGGGTATCACACCGCCAACTTCCAAACTCCGGGCTGTTACTGCATCATCTACTTACACTAGATAAACTTTTCGAGGCGAAAAAGATGGGTATGAAAGTTATTGTTTTAGAATTTGCTATGCCGTTTACCCACCAATTACATCAGGACCTTGATCTTAGACAATAATAAATTTTGGTTAGTAACATTGATTGTCGTTTTTTTATGGAAGAGGGTTAAAATTACTTTTACGACCTCTGTTAGTTTCCTTTTTCTAAATGTACAAAATGGATGCTAAATGGACTTGAATTAATGTATGTACCTAGTCTCCAATCTTTATCCTACCTAGATTGCTTATGAAAGATTTTGCAAGAGGTACCTACTTACTATAAAGTCAGAATGTCTAGCTTTTTTTAAACTGATAGATTAACAGTTTTTGAGAGAAGTTTTAAAACAAAATCGGAATTATGTTGGTCCCGGGATATAAATTATTTAGATCCTAGCTAAAAGTTGATAGCAGTTCGTAGAGCCAACAAAATAAGAGAACAGTTGGGTATATAATGGGTTAGTCTAGAAGGTATTTCAGAAAAGTTTAGATCTGGCCGACTGAAATTTCAGTATTTGCACATAGGTAGGTACTCATATTAATAAATCTATCTAGAATATAACCAAAATTTTTTGTAATCGATTGCCTTTTGTACCTATTTAGGTAGGACCTATACCTATTCAGCAGGATGGGCAAGGAAGATTAAAAATTTGGATTTTCTGTCTTGTCCTTAACAGGACTTGTTCTTGTTCCTACGTCATACCTACTTGATATCTGTGTATCAACGCAGTTTATGTGCAACACTACCTAAGCTTGCACATTACAGTGCAGTGGCGTTGACGATCTTGGCTTATGAACTTATGATTTTTATTTACCTACCTACTTGTCTTCATAAGTAATTTTAAACAATCAGAATATACGATACTAGCACTTCGCCCGCGACTTCGTCTGCGTATTTTCGTACCAAATTTCAAGTTTATTAACTCTGCTTGAGTTAATAAGATTTTTCATACAAACAAAATCAGGGGGGATTTTGTTTGTATGAAAAATCTTATTGCTTGAGTTTCACCCCCTTAAAGGTCGAATTTCCAAAAACCCCTTCTTAGTGCTCCCCTACATAATAAAAGGAAGCCGTATGCAAAATTTCACGTTCCTAGTCCTTGCAGTTTCGACTGTGCGTTGATATGTCAGTCAGTCAGTCAGTCAGTTTCTCCTTTTATATGTAGGTATAGATGGAAAATAAAAACCTTTACCTATCCATTTTAAAATTTGGAAATATTACGTTGGCAAATGGAAGTAGGTAATACGTTGGTAAATGGAAATATTACGTTAGTAAATGGTAAGGCTACGTCTATCCAGCGCTTGACACATATTTTACTAACGCGTATATATTTCCTGCATTCAATCGAGTTTGTGGTGGTATACTTTTCTTAGCAGTTAAGGTACCTAGGCATTTAAATAAACACGCTCCAGCTAAAATGCGTGCCAATTGTGCATAATTATTTATCTACAATAATTTAGAAATGTCCAGATTAACAATATCTAATACTTTTTATGGATTTCGTGTTGGACTTGACGAGAATTTTACGTAGTCATTGTACTATTAGTTACCTACTATGAACACGTGGATGCTAGGATGCTATTATACAACAACAAAAAACAACATTCAACAGTTATGCGTCAGTCATTTTTTTCAAAAGCTACTTCTGCCAAAAGTTGCGTCACATCACGTGAGATGATAGAGACCCGAAATTAGTAATTATGTTTACAATTTATTAATCATTAGAACAGTGACAAACTATCACTTTTAAATACAGAAGTTTCATTGTTATTTGTTAGATATCTCACTAATGTCTTTTCATGCATCAAAATGTTGACAATCATTTCTTATCACTATACTAGGTAATTAAAAATAGGCTATACAATGTATCTACAATCATATTATTGATATATAATATTTATAAGATGCAAAAACCAGCAACGCAATGTGCTATGATTTTTTTCCATACTTTGCTTATTCTATAATTTGCAAATTATTATTTTGAACACTTTCTAATTAAATAAGTTGCAAGAAAAGTGTATCTTAGCTTTAATTACCTATTGGTTTCAAAATCTCTTAATTTAAGAATTTGTACGTTTTGAATGTGGAGGTTATTTACCTAAATAGAATTTGTTATTTAAATTGTGTTGTTCAATTTATTTTTAATTAGTAACAGCTGAAGTTAGTTAGTAGTTAGAAGCTTAGTAACATTTGAAATAAAACTCTACTGTAGCAATCGCGTACATAAAATTTTTATTCGGGATTCGAGATGACTATAAAATAATGGCAAATATTTTCTGTTGCACAGTTAAATTATTGTTGGTTCAACTTTCGTGTAAGTACTATTCAAACTGAGGTAAATTCTGTGCCAAACGAATAAACTAAACCATTTTTAAATGGAATTACCAATAAAAATGAATGGTGAAGCAATTTAAAGAAATACCTAACGTTATAATAGTCTTCAAAAGGAAATCTTAATTTTTAAGTGCCAAGTGCCATGAAATTATCAGTAAATAAGTAGATGCGTTAGGATGATCGATGAAATATGATGTAGGTTATGTTATGTTATATGGGTACGTAGGTAGGTACCAAATTGCTGAAATTGAATAAAAAAATGCTCCAATTAACAATACATAAGTACTTAGAAAATTAGAACTCTGTCTATAATAGTCTAGACATATAGTGTCATTATCGTGTCAATTTAGAACCGGGGCTGAAACCTGAAGGCTGAAATCCACAAATTTAACCTCAGTTTGCCTAGAGCTTTATGCATCTAAATCTAAAGTGGGTAACACACGACCGCGATGACAATTTCAGGTATTAACGAAGTATCTACTCATATTATTGTTTTTATGGTACAGCATATATGGTACATACAAGTTCCTATATAATAATAATTAAAGATTATACTTATCATTAAGAGGCTTATACTTAAGCCTAATCTCTCATTCCAGCGAAGCATTTATTATTTGCTCTACATCAGAACCTCACTAGGTTCAGTTAGGTTCATTGACAAAATGACTAGAAATTGTGACCAAGATATATGTTAGAAAAATAAACGTTCATAGATATATAGGTATTATCATGTTTTATTAATTTAAACAGGAGGTGTGGAAACTTATTTCGTAAAACAATTAACAAACAGGTGTCTCTCAATGTGTACCTAACACAAGCTTAGTTTTTAAACTAAATATAAACATATTTTATACAATTCTTTATTATAACAATAATAACTCATTTAAACAAGAGTTTTTAAAATATTTCAGGAAAACAAAGTCAACAGCTTATTGTAGAACAATTTAGACTCAATAGATAAAATCAACATTTTATATTTTGGACTAGGCCCAAATAATAAGTAGATAATATAAATTAACAAGATATTATTTCAGAAATAAGCACCGAAGTAGGAAATATAAAGGGTACATTTGTCAGGTGTAGGGGCGTGACCATAAGCATAGATAAATGGAGGGAAGCGAGCCTTAAAATAAGTATAACAGTAAGTAGTCAGTTCCAAGTGTTACAGTTAGATCAATAAGGGCGGATTTTACTAATGAAACTAAACGCAATATATATAGAATGAACTACGAGCAGTGTCATCATTATTGGGGAACACAGAACACTGACACTGAAAGCTCTTGAAAGCAGTTTAGATGGGTTGGTCGCGTTCAGTTTCATTGGTGAAATTGGCACTAAATAATATACAAAATATATGATCAGCAATTTAAAAAGTTTGGCATGATATCATTCTCTCGACGTGTAATTTACAAAAACGAAGTAGTGCTTTACAATATAAATAAATAATACCTATCCATATAAAATGTATAACTAATACATGTATATATATGTAAAGGCAGCATAGAATATATAATATTTTTTAACAGGATAGCACAATATTATAGGTACAATGTTGAATCTTATAAAGCGAATGATATGTAACTTTTATCTTACATTTTAAATAGTACCTATAAAAAGTAGCGAATTTAAAATAGTATCACTTTGTATCTATCCAAATATTAGGGAATGGTCTCATTTGTATTAAACGTTTTATTGAACTTTAAAATACCGTTAACATAGGAAAACAGTAATAATTAGATATCAGGTAAAAAGAGATCATTAGCAAAAGATTATTTATAATAAATATTATCTTTGTTAGCCGTGACACTGAAATGAATAAGTTTGCAGCGGAGATTTGTAATTGTAATACTTCGTGTTGACTGTATTCATAAGTTGGCTGTAGGTATTACCTGACACGTCTTTAATAATGTAAGTGTCTATCAACATTACACTCACTTATAGGTACATAAGGCATCCAAGCTTTAATTTAATAGATATACAATTTATGGACACCTCACGTTTTCCAATAGAAATTGATCGATGCATATAATTGTTACGCACAGCCAAAAGCGTTGTTTTTCATTCAATCGCAGGTACTCAGCATTTGACCACCCGTTACAATGATTGAGAAAAAAAATTAAAAATAAAAACTTTATAATTAATTAGTTCAATCAGGCATTTCTACATTTTTCAATTATATAATTTGATTTCGAAGCACAGCCAAAACGCTTTTTCTTATAATTTATTGTTTTATAATAATTTAGATATAAAATCTATGTTTCAAAACAGTTGACTCGTTGGTCCACTTTTTAACAAGCAAAAGGCATAATATAATGTGTTCAATTAAACATCAGTTATTTAAATATATATTACTTACTGAATTTGTGAAAAAGAAAATAATTAACAGTTTACAAAGTACTGTAACGCTTTCCATCGACCTTGAACAGGTAGGTTTTGCAATCAATGATAACGGATATCCTAAAGACAGGTACAGAAACAAAAGCGCGTTGCGGTTTTGGACAAAGATTTCGTTTTTCAGTATAATTATTCCTAAATACAAATGGCTTCTAGCATTTGTGGACACTACATACCTAATATCTAGGGTGTGATGATAGAGGACAATATTATAATAATGTTACAAATACCTTAACGTGGTGAGTTATCTACTTACGCAACAAATAAGGTGACGGTATGGTCTCACAGCACAATATTCACGATACTTTTACACAAGTATCTAGTTACAATATCTCATTAGGTTAGTATACCTTACGTATTGATAGGTGTCATTTAATTTCATTATTATTTACAGCCAGCATTATATTCATCAATTTCTGTATTAATTACTAATATTATATCAGGCAAAAATAATTCTTTGACATGTAGAAGGCATGTTCATGGTACAATATCAACACAACCGGTATACACACTCTTGTACACCTCTGGAATAGCGTGAACTCATTGGTATTATATATTTATATTAGAATTTAAAGATAATAATGACTTGAGCTTCATCTATGCATCTACAGCTATTTTTTACATTACTCCGAATTATATTATTTCGAAACTTAATCACTTTAGTTCAAATGATACGGCGGTCATTGCCTACGTCTCACCTTCACAAAGCAATAAGTAAATATCATTATAATTATCACAACATATTATTTAAGTGTTGGTTTGGACAAACTAATAACTATGGTGATTATTATCTAATAATAAATATAAAAAGTAATCATGTCTTTTGCTATCTTACTAAGTAGTAATAATAACTTAAAAGCAATTAAAACGCTAGTTCTGTCTTTAGGTTTGAAATAGATTTCTTTCTCCTGCGCATCGGAGGCAGCTCTCCGTATTATTAACTCCACCGTTCGATAATCCAGAGTAGACCCTCTCTCTCTAAATTCATACAAAATCCGATTTCAATCACGTTGATACAAGAATTTTCATACAATTACATAAGTTGATCCCTCTTTATCCTATCATAAGTTTTCGTGTATTCACAAGAAAGTAAATCTTACGCGTAGATATACATACATTATTAAACGTCCGTCTATGAACTTGTAGAAAACTATTTCAAAACCTGTAGAAAAATCGCACACATCTTTCAATTTTTTGACGTTAAATTATGGAAAGCTGCGACGTTAGCTTTCTGCTTCAAGTCTCTTAAACTATAATTATCTTAACAGTACGATCACTATAAACGGGTATAATCACAATTCTCGACCGTTGACAATCATCAAATATAGTGAGTAGCTTAATCTCATACATATTTGTGATGCAGTAAAAGAATAGTAGAAAAACACAGTAAATGTCCGTTCACACGAAGCGGCCAGCGACAGCGGTAAGTGGAGGCAGCATTAAGAGAAGGCCTTGTAGTGAATGAAGAAGAAGATGAGAAACACGGCGTAGGCAGTGGGGAACGTGATCCGCGCGATCACGTCGATGGTCTTCGCCACGCGGATCGGGTGCGGCGGTTCTTTTTTGCGAACCTGGACGAAACATGGCTGAAAGAAATTATTATTGCAACATGAATGATGATACCGAAAGCCGCTACTGTGTATAACAGGCTAATGGAACTGTGGATCTGTGTCACTGTTATTTACGTACCAACCCTACGACAGATGAAGGTTCAGAACTGAAAATATTCTTGCATTCGCTGTGATGTATAGCTATCTACGCATCAGCGCGAAAATAATAAGTAGCGTATTCAACCCTATTTTCAAGGAAGCTAGTACTCGCAAGCTGTTTCTCAAAAAGTGCTTTTGCTACTTATATGTAATGTAGTTGTACTAAAATAAATGGGAATGTAGGGTCATACGCAAAATATTGGTAAGTTTATGTTAGCGTCTGATGGAGGGACAGTTACCTCCGAGACTCCGCCATTGTTGGCGGTGTGTGTACAGGCCCCCGGACCAGTGCACGCGGTGCACGACACGAGGTCGGCGCCGCCTGTCGACTCGCGCTTTTTGTCTCCCTGTAACACCAGTTGGTTGATTTCTTTTATTTTACTTGATCAAATTAGACCACTGGCTTATTCGGTAAAGTCGTGCAGAACACATGACAGCCTATAATAATTACACTGCTGAGACTCAGTCTCTGTGTGTGGGTCATAACATGCAGAGTGGATTCTCACCAACCCCCACCCCACCTCACTGGGATTGAAGTATTTCTTATCAAAGCGCAAAAAAATTATATATGCCAGAAGTGGTTGACCATTGGGAAAGCCAACATCGTGTATGCAGTTCAAATTGAATAGAAAAATGATAAACAACATTTTAATGACTTCATTTTAACTACAAGCCTTTTACTAGACACTCGTGTCACAATTACAGCCTATATCTTTTGTTTCATTTTTATCAATGAACAACAAGGTACATAATGAAACTTACATAAAATTAGTAAACTATCTAAATACAAATATATCGTGGTTATTATATAGTTTCGAAAGAAAGTCACATTGTTTGGTTAATACGTGAGTGAATATCACAAAACTTAATACAGCTCTACTTGTTTAAGGCTATATATTAAAGTAATCAGGAATATTTGAAGGGCTGAAAATAATATGACAGTATACTCACAGGCTGGAGCGTTCCGAAGCAGCGTTAAATAAAAGAATGCGTTACTTTTCATGATATCAGATTCAGAGGTGATGATGCTGGTGAAGTGGGGCTAACTAGTGTCATTCTCAATGACGTCACTTACAGCGCCGCTACTCTCCGCTTGGGGCATCTCTTGTCGAGCACACTGGAGGAAAGCCAACGCCTCCTACGTAAATGTTCAACAAGTGTTTAGCCGAAGCATGACTTAGTAACGTACAAACGTACCGCTGAAGCTGCAGTCAGCCTAGTCTCAAGGTTTTACAAGCAAAGTGTTTAATGTAAAATAAGTAATAAGCGTTCTATTGATTATCAAAAATACATTTCAAGTTATTGAATCTGAGTAAATAAAGTTAGAATACCCTGACATAGAAGGGAGTAAATTGCTACTTGAGTTTGATCAAATTGAAGTGCTTATCAACTTTGTCGTAGTATGTATGGGTAGAGAGGAAGGTTAGTAAGATAGGTATGCATGCAACTATGTAAAGCGGACCTATCACCTTTAGGATCTGAAGGAAATGAAAATAAAGTTAAATAATTAGAGGAAAACGAAACTAAATAAGTATACATTGTGGAAAATTGTTGGATAGAGGCTAATTCTACAGAAGCTTGTTAATAGGATTACAGCATGCATTTTCGATAACCGTTTTGTGTTTCAAGATGATGACTAGAGCTCCGCATATTTCCTTTTTACTTCAACTTACGTAAACAACATTCAGAAGTTTATGATGGAGATAACCTTGCATCAAAAATGTGAAGAATGTTCTAGGAAGACTGATTATTACAAATGTAAACCTTGAAATAAACTTACCTGCATCATCCTAATTTAAGAAGCAATTATGATTAAGCTAGTTTCTACAGTTAATCCGTCCTCCAGAACAGAGGTAAAAGAGAAATACGCGAGCAATGTCTGGATAGTGCCAATGAATGTGGCGAATGTTCTTACCAAGGGGCTGGCCAGTATAATGCCAATTCTGCTCAGGACTGCAGGCAGTCGCTGCGAACACATCACACACACAATTTGTTCACTCGTGACAGATGGTCTGACGATGTGCAATCGTGAACGTAGACTAGGTTGTAGTGGCCACATTTATAATGGATAGTATGCACTTTGAAATAGATACGGTACCCACTTTGTAAAAGTATGAACGTAAAATCAATCACAAAACACAATCATGTCAATATGTATCTTTGCAATGTTTTCTAGTAGACGTTAGATACATAACTTTAACACTCAATTATGGATTTTATAATGAAAAGCAAGTAATGATGACAAGAGACACGAACTGTAAGTTATGACGTATGGCCACACAAAATAGTCTTATTTTGGTGAAGTGACGATTGCAAATGATACATGTGATGAATTCTTGCTTACCCATTAAATTTAGTAAAGTTATGAGCCAAACACATGCAAAGACGTTAAAGAGGTGAAGCATGCTGTAGAAAGAAAAACAAACAACACGACATTGCCATTTTACGTATGAAATAAAGTACGTACTCGTTTATCAAGCCATGTCTTGTTGTTGTAAGATTGAAAGAAAACATTGCAAAGAGTAAAGATAGAAAAAATTTCAAATATTCACGACGGAACTTATTTGTTATTCTGGTAAGCTAATTTATGTCAGGGATCAATATCTACTAAATGTAGTTTGCTATCTAGCGAAACTTTTAAATTCCTTCGTGAATGCATTGTGGGTTTTCTAAAAAAATACTCCTAATACCACCATACAATATCAAAGTGCTTTGTTCAAGAATCTAATACCAATTGCTGGCTACAAGGACCACAGTAAGGACAGGTAACGTTTAGTAGCGTAAACATGTAGTGAATGTATGTACAGGGCTGTAGACATGTAAGTAGGTATACTGAAGTTTTGGACAAATGTTGTATTGGAATTTATATATTTTCCCACGAAACCTATCAACAGACTTAACAAATAGAATTTTGTACAAATAATAAAACAAAAAAACCACATCGATAATAAGTTTGATGTAATTTAACTTTGATACATAGAGGTAACAAACGTGGCAATAAAAAATACACGTAAATCTCAATCTTCTAAATAGATCGTCATCAGTGTAACGTTTGACGTCAAGTAAAAGATAGAAAGTAACACTGATGACACTCTAGACACTGAACTTGAGAGAGATAAAAAAGAGTATTTACCTGTGTGACTGGATTTTCTCCGGGCCGGTAGACAACATTGTGTAGGGGTCGTTTCCTCCCCACATAGTTAACACACACGAACTCTAGTAACGACGCATAGATAAAACACATGCACACGCCGTCCCACACGTTCATCGCTGTCAAGTTCGACACGACCGGCAGTGTCGATCTGAATCCATTCGATGTAGTGAAAAAATTCAACATTGTTGTTACACCTGCGTAAAAAGCAAAGCTACATAAGAATCTAATCACAGTTATCAACATTTAACATATCGCACCTTCGGTAGAACAAGGGCATAATTGCAGTTTTTGCTATTTTACAGGAGAGCTATTTTAAGATATTTATTGCATTCAGTGAGGTCTTGCTCTGTTAATATTGCTCGAAAGTTTTTCTTCTTTGCATGATATAAACTATATACTATATCCTTTTTAGGCGTATAGTTAACAAGAATTAAGAACTTTTAGTTTTTTTTCAATTAATTTTAATTTTAAGGAAGGGATACATTTGTGCCCTTGTTCTACCGAAGGTGCGATATAAGAATTACCTACAGTTAACAATATTATTTGAAAAAGAAAGCGTGTTTATGATACAGATTAGAACATTGAGACATGTATTCCCCGTGGTCCCTGCTTTAGTCCCTGTAAGAGACCACGAGGATTTTTTTTCCTGAGAATGTAAATTGTAAAGCTCTACAGAGAAATCTAGTAAGATCATGCGATTACCAAAGTACTACATAGGTATAGATCTACGTATGAATAGCCAATCTTTGTAAGCAAGGCTTGTGTTGCATAAAATGATAAAATTCTAAGACGACCCCAGTACTTACAATACTAATAATCTGTCAATTTGGTAACCGTGATTTTTAAGAAATTCCCAATATCGATAATGATATTAAATTTATTCAGAATTGAGCAAATAAAACTGTGAACCAACCTATCATTACTCTAGCAGGCACTGCATTCCATTCCAGCCAAAAAGTAATAAACGATGAAGTCACCAAAATGATCCCCGGAATGAAAACTGTGGTGAAGTAAAATGATCTATCTCTCGTGAAGATAAGATCCACTTTGAGGCAGCTGTAATTACCTAAAAATGTCAAGCATAATCTAAAAATAAACAAAAATAAATTTGGCGGGTGAGAATGATTCGTCGGCTTTGTCTATAAGAGTATTATTTACTTAATTATAATAAGCGAAACCTGCAACATATAGCGTGTTATATCAACAGCCGCAGCCAACATCTACAAAGAGTAAAATGTATGCAGTACGCAAGACCGAGAGCATTCCAGATACCAGCCACTTTTTACCTATCATGGAACGGGCTGGTACTGCGTTCCATTCCAGCCAGAAAGTGATGAACGAGGAGGTCACCAGAATGATTCCAGGGATAAATACTGTTGTAAAGTAGAACGCTCGGTCTCTAGTAAATATTAAGTCGACCTTTAGACAGCTGTAGTTACCTGTGGAGTGAACATCATTAGGTACAATTGGAGCATCGTTTCCCGCGAAGTGTTTGTCGTTTAATTTGAAAATAAAAATAACCAGGATACAAAATTCCAAGTAACTCAATTCAGAGGCCTTGTTAAAATCAAAGTACACACAGCCAATACATCGTCTAAATATACTAACTACTGTTCTGTATGTATGAGTAATGCGTGTTGTGTTGTCGTGTCATATCATGTTTATGAACAAACATCGTAGCATTATGACGTTCATCAAAAACGATACAGCGTACTATTTCAAATGCATGCTCTCACAGCCATGTATGGAATTTATATGTGCATGCATGAAAACAATGAAAAAACTGATGAGCACTTAACTAAAACAACATGAATGCTTGGTGAATATAACAAAGGTATCGTAAGGAGCAAACCTTCGACTTTCCAGCATCACGGCCGATACAACACTTTATTATTATAACACAGTTACGCATTTACTCACACATAAGCAAAAAATATTTGAAATACGACGACACCGGACAGAACGGTGCCTCGTCCGGTGCAACTTAAGTACCTTGCTCCTCAAAGCGTCTCTGGCAAAGATTACATGTCATCTCTTCGTCTTCCTCGTAAAGTGAATTACCCTCAGCTGCTTGCAAAGACGTTAACAAATTCTTACACTCTACATTCTCAACAAACTAATGAATACATTTAGATGTTAGGAATAGCAAAATTTGTATCAATGACTTTACACTACATAGTCACACTGTTTAATAAAGACTAGTGACTGCACTGTATGATCAGACGGACAACCTAGATGAACATGCTGGTTAGCTAGGGTTACACCTAATGTATTCGACAACGTGTGATCGCATAACGTACACTATCAAGCAACTACTATATATATATATTTAATAACACACAAAATAAATTAATTATGAAAATTAACCTTTTACATAAATCAAGACCAAGCTGAAAAGAGTTAATCAGAATTTCAATATAATTAGGCAACCTTTGACCATCTCTTGTGCAAAATATAAGATGTGCTTTAACAAAAATATCTAATTTTGGTTACTAAGCTACCGTATAGGGCGAAAAAAATATATGATTTGGAGGATATCTTTCTTTTATATAACGTTTTAGAAGCGATGTTGGTATGTTGTATGTATGTATTATGTAGGTATGAACAATCGTATATTTTACCTCTCCAACTGGCTTTGATAGGGCAGGGAATGGTTTGGTTCTGGATGAGGTACGCATTGAGCGTCGTGAGCGACGGGGACTTGCGCAGCGTGTCCTCATCGTTCTTCCACACGTAAGTGATCGCTGACTGCTCGTACGATACTGGCAAATATAAAATATGTTACAGCACTGTGACTATGAAAACTCGTGAAATCCATAGGAATTTGGGAAGTGAATATAAAAACGTGTGCTTAGGTACTCAATAAATTGAACAGAACAGTGCGTACTTTGTAGAGATGCATAATAGGTCCAATTAACTTACTACTTTCTAAGGCAAATGAACACAACGGGTCATCAAAAGGAAATATGTTGAGCCGTCCCTGACACGACAGGATGAGATGCCGCCGCATCAAATAGTTAATAGTACCATTGCGATAAATACGCAAAGCGAAATGCATTGGTATTATCGGGTCCTGAAAAATAAGCACAGTTAAGAATATTATCTGGTGTAAGACGTAATCAAAATAAAGCATTTGCACTATAAAATTACGCTCCTATCCTAAATACTCCTACATGGTGTTCACAAATATTACTTATCACCAAAACCACCGGACCAAATGTGACGATGAAATCTACGAAAATCAACTCCAAACGTCTAGATTGCATTTTAAAAACCAGAAAGAAATCGAGGCGAGCATGAAGTGTCAGCTATAAAAATTCTGTATGTACAAATAATGGTCCTTTTGGATTCATGAAGCATTGTATGTAGTTATAAATACCCATGAGTGCTGGGAAAACTCCTTCAGAAGAAAGCATGGTGGAAATAATTTTGTATAAAATTAGATGAAAATTAATTTTGTAATCTGTATCTTCAGATAATAATTTAAATGTAAGTTACATTTATCTGGGTAAAATTCGATACGGACCTTGAAATCGCCGTGCATGATGAAGTACGTATCCGGCAACCAGATGTCTTCGTGATGGTGGATGGCGTTTAGGAAGTCGTAATGAGACTGGTTGGAATAGCGCAGGCGCGGGTCGTACCACTGCTGCTGAAGTAAGAACTCCACTTCGTATTTCTGGAAGCGTTCAAGTTACAAAGATATTGAAACAAGAGAAGGAAGATAGACAGGAAGAAAAGCTACTAATGTACTAAATACTTACAAGACTAGATTCGTCCGGAGAGGCTAAGCTAAGAAGTAGTACGCTTACATTTACGGTGAGGACACCTGAAAACAACATAATTGATGACATTCATAACTTGGTTACATCTTAATTGATACAAGACACAACAACATATACACTTAAAATACATGCTTGCTAACAATTGTGCTGGAGTTCAATAGGGCTCTCTACCTATCATAAATTATCTAGCAGTTTTCTTTTTATTTCGCTTAAAAAAAATAATAACCTTTCTTAGTATTAAGATTTCGATTATGAAATATCTTGTGAACGAAACAAGTTAGAATGTAGTAGAGATAATGATTGGAAGGTAAGTATAATAAAATTAAATTGCGGAAATCAACCGTAGGCTACACATGTTGCAATAATAACGAAAATTGTAAATAAGAAGTTGGCAGATCCGATTTCTATTTAAAAAGAAGTATGAATTTACGACAGATAAGAGTTCATTTGTGTTTGATGTTTGTGAAAAGAGAAAATCATTTAAGGCAAAAAGCATGGCGTAAAAAGAAAACTCTTTATTCAGCATTGAGTGACTGAACCATTAAACACAGTGTTGTTATTTGTGAGATAGGAAGTAATGACTAATGTAGCTTACCGACGACTACAAAATATAATCTGTTCAAATAAAATTAATAATAAAAGTGGGTGTGTTCTAATCTAATACATCAATGTTTTCAGGTGCAATACTGGTAGAAATAATATGTGACTCATAAACATAGGTATAAAATTATTCTAAAGCATAGGATCAGGTATCTACAGTAGCATGAGGTAAGAGAAAGATTGAAGTTGCGTGCAAGGAATGAATTACAAGGTTACAGTTGCTACGATCCAGATACATGTGGAAGGATTTCTCTTTTCATAAACATGAACACAACGCACCACGATTGTGCGAGCGCGGCCGGAGAGACGGGAGCCCCACATTATTTTGTGCCAGAGAGTCGTTGGGCGAAGTTAGACCACAACAGAATTCTGGATCTGCAATTTACACCAATTTTCAATGACCTACTCTTTTTATTCATACGCAACATCAAATCTTCAAATTATATCAAGTCAATGATGCTATGCTATATAATTTGAAAACTTCGTCATATATTTGATATAAGTATATTAAAAAATGATGACATTTACCATCTACTGGTGGCAGCAGTCTTTTGTCATAGCGGGAGTTTTTCAGAAGGTTGTCCAGTATCTCTTTGTCCGACTTTCCCGCTGCAAATCTGGAGAATAGTGAATAGACTTTCATATAATAACTATGAAGCAATTTCGCATTTTTAAAGAACCATTTAAATCATCACTAAAATGGCGTGGAAGCGAGTACTACAGAAGATTTATGCCGTAACATATATCATGGTAAATTAAGCGTGTGGAAACGCGCAGCAGTACGCTTACTATTGATTTTAGATTAACACTTATTACCTTGCTGCTACAAAAGCCGTTCAATAAGCTAATAAACAGAGCAATGACACGTTCTAATAATAAATGTAGTAGTGTTAATAGTGAGTTGTTTAATAACTATTAGAAATAACAAGTGTATTGAGTCATTATTTCAAAATACAATTGTTAACGAACAACAGCGTTTACTGAGAAGTTCGGTAATATTCAACCGTAATTGAATCATATCGCGACACACCTCAAAGCAAGTTTCGGTAACTGTGAGCGGAAACAAAAGCTTTGTGAGATGCATGGAGCTGTTCACTCGTGCTAAACTGATTTGAAAGTTAGTCCAAAGTTAAGCCGAGGACTGTAGGCAATCAAAGTAATCACATCAGCACAACGTAGAGACTTAAGCAACTAAAGCAAGTTATGTGTACCCAATTCAGGGGAAAGTGATAATGTAGACGGGATAATAAACATACTGGGGGTATAACCCTCGCCACAGACAATTTGTTTTGCATAGTGCCGCAGGGCGTATTAATGGAGCGAGGAACTTCACACTTGGCTGGCGTGGGCCGGCTGGCGTGTTAAATACGCTTCGCCGCCTGCGCTCGCTGTGTGTCCTTCCACGCTCTACTCATTACCATCTAAATCTATCTTTATTGTAACTCCACAGAAATCTACTTTGTTGGTTTAAAACTATATTTTGATGATTATGATATGATTTTTTTTACAAAAACCAATGAAAAAGGGGCTGATTTTTCAATCATTTGATAACTTTAATCGGGGAATATTTTTAAAATTTTGACACTTCATTCATACAAAAACTGTCAAACGTCAATTTTATTCCTCGAATAAAAGTTATCTGGCGATGGAAAAATCAGCCTTAAATCTCATAGCTGAAAATATTCCTCGAATAAAGTTACAACAGCTTACACGAGATTTGGCAGCGGATGTACCGATACGGTCTTGTGAAACAAGGTTTTTCTTTTGACTTGGTTTAATTAAATCATCGATCAACCCAGTTTTTGTAATAAGAACGTTGTAATAAGAACGGCAATTCTCGTAATTTTAAGAACGTTTCACAAGCTGAGGGGTAATTCTCGTAACACAGTCTGATCTCAGTCTCAATCTGTGAAAAACATCTCTAAATCCCCTACATTTTTGACAAGTTTTTGACATTGGTTGTCGCTGAGATGAGATTGTGACTAGATTTTGAACATTTTTTGGAATTGGATTTCTGCTCTTTATGCAAAACTGACATTTTAGTCCGGTACGAAGCACTAAGGCTCTTTGTACACGGCATGGTTTTGGTATGGCGTGTAAACAGAGCCGTAGAAAAAACCTGTCTGTCAACAAGCTTCCATAGTGATCTATATGTCGCAGCCAACTGGTTTAATTAGCTATTTAGTTAACCGCCTAGCCTTTTAACTAAACGGCGGCCGTTCAACTAACAGCCTGCATTATATTCAATATTATAATTTAGGTTGGAACTGTAACCGTGTGCGTGATTACGCAAGAGCCGAATTGGTCGCAGTAAATAAGCCAGGGCACCCCGACCAAATGGGTTAGGTCAGGTTAGAACTGTGATCAACCGCGTGCGAGCAAAGAGAGCGAAGCGAGGCGAGCACTACTTCCAAAGGCCAGGCGGTTAACTAAACGGCTAATTTAACCAGTTGGCTGTGACATATACAACACTGACGTCCGCGCCTACACACGGCGAATAAACTAATGTTGTTCATGGCAAGATAAACGTGTGTGTAGAGAGGGCCTTACTTAGTCAGTTTGTAATAAGAACTTTTCTGTTCTCAGAATAAAGTTCGAAATTTTAAATGGACCATGATTTAAACGTTGTTTTATAATAAGACGGATTGACCTGGAAATAGGCTAAAAATAAGTTTAAAAGGTAAAATAAAGGTGTTTTAACTTACATGTCTGATGTGAGAGCTGATGCTCGACTGAGCATAAGGAAGATGGCCACAGCGCGTGCCACGACGCATGACCAACCCATATTAGGACATCTGGAAATATTACAAAGGATATTTTAATTTCTACGCTAATTTATTAAATTAAACTTCGGCTCAATCAAAATTAATCAATGAATTTGGATGAAAATTGACACACAGACAGACCATCTTTATGGATTAACGCAAAGCATACATTAACTTAGGAGAGACCTAGTTCTAGATGGTCTGAGGTAATAATACGTTGTTCGGGTACATAATAGTAATAGTTCCCCTAGGATGCGAGTGAAACCGATGGGCTAACTGCTACTAACAGATAAGGTTTGGTATATAACGACTTGCGGGGTAATTGCGTAACACAGTCACAATCTCAATGATCATTCATTTTAAAAATTCAACAATAAGGTATTTATTGGTTATTCATTGCGTTATGTACAGAGGCCAGCAGATCAAGCTACCCCAATCTGTCAAATTTCTTTGATAGATTTTCAACTTTATCGCAAAGGAATAAGGTTTATAATCAATTGGGAAAATTTGACAGATTGGGGTAGCTTGATGTGCTGGCCTCTGTACAATGTCGACGAATTTTTGAAACTTATGAAGCAATGGCTTATGTATTTACTTCAATTCCTTGGTGTTTTGATAATAGAAAGGGTAATACACAATTGGGGTGCTGTTATAGTGTTATCGTAGTGCAATTCTGGTACCCTAATTGCGTAACATACAATCTGCCCAGTTTTCTGGGCACGTTTCCGGATGACAGCGATGCGGACGAGTAGGTACTTCGAAACGCCCAAGTGTCCTTTGTTTTTGTATTTATTTGTATAGTAAATTAGATAATAATTTAATTTAGTATCGAGTGTAAATAGTTAAGTAGTTACATTTTCTCTAAATAAATTATTCTCCATGAATGCATCCATTGAAACATTACAATCTGAATCATTTTGAAGGATAATCTCTAACTAATCCGTTGCATCATGATTTGTGTTCAAAAAAATTGTCTGCTCAACAATGTAAATACTACTGTCAGGATGTTACGCAATTACCCCGCTGGATACAGGCATTTTGAAACTGACCAACGCCTGTGACGTAGATTAATGCAATTTCCTTGGCTTTGTCGTTGTCGTGTATAGCCGGGCCACGACGAACGTGGCTGAAAGTGATTGGTCAAAATACCTGGTCCCTTTGACCGTCTGTGACGACTTTAATCCATCATCCATATCCCTACTGAATCATGTGTGTATTGTAGATAAAATTGGGCTTGGTGTCTGGAGCATGAATGATTGGCCGTAGCGGTCACCTGAGTTAGCAATTTCAGGACGTTTATCTTAAGAATTGAAGTCGGTTTTCAGTCTTAGCAGTTCTGCCGGTTTTTTTTCTTAGGTGTAAAATAAACTGATACTAGGGTGACTTTGGGATCTAACTAGTGAGATACCCGGCTGACTTTTGGGATATAACTAGTAAGATACCCGGCTGACTTTTGGGATGTAACTAGTGAGATACCCGGCTGTTTTTTGGTATCCAACTAGTGAGATACCCGGCCTATTTTTGGGCAAGAATACAAAGGTAAGACTGGTTGTAACACCCTTTTTGGCTGCTTTTGATGATTTTCATCCTACGGAAATACCTACATAATTGCTCCCATTTGGACCATTACAAAATAATTACAGTCCAGTCTTATATTTTAAATGGACTAAGATTAACCCTCTTTTACTTGGTATCGAGGTAACCACTTAAATTAACCCATTTTGCAAAGCTGGCTAATAGCGTGTTTGGTTGCACGTTCTTACTGCCTGTAAAATTAACAGGCATTATTATATTTAAAAGGAAGTCATTGTATTATATTCAGGCACATATTATATTTAAAAGGAAGTCATAAAATATTGTAGTAAATTTTTTATAAATCAGTAATTCTGAAAATTGCATTTGGACGACATTACGCTTAAAATATTCTTAGCATAATCAGCCTATAATGTTCCCACTGCTGGGATACACTCTTAGAGAGCGAGTGGGCTGTAATCAACCACGCGGGTTGGTAGATGTCATGTCATGTGGTGGCTTCGATTTGTTTGGTTCTAGGACATGCCGGTTCCTCACGATGTTTTCCTTCATCGTTTTGAGAGCAGTGCAAAATATGCTTAGGTTTGACCTTTAACTTTCTTCTTCTTAGGTTGCCTTTAACCTGCTTTAAAAATAGGCGGAGGCTAATTTTATACAACGTGTAACGTTAAATGCGCAAAACCTCATACACCCCAATTGAGCATTGATACACCCCAATAGAGCATTGAGTTAAAATCATAATGCAATGACCAAAACTATTTTTTTAAAGCTAACTATTATTATTAAGAAAATCATGTTGATCCTAGCATTATTTTATGCACTTAATTTTCTTTGGCTCAAACGGCGGATAGTATGGCAAAATACATAATTTTTGATAAAAAAAAACCTATATTAAAAGTTACTAAAATCGATTCAGTAGTCAATTTTTATGAACTATTTTCAGGTTTTGCGCATTTAACGTTACACGTTGTATAATAAATAATATCTAGACCAATATTAGGTTTACTTTTGAATCAGGTTTTCATAAACCATTTTTTTTACTTTGTTTAAGAATTCCAATACAACGTGAATAGTGTCTATTTGAAGTCTGTATTCAAAACAAAGACAGTTGTTTGGAAGGACAAACCAAACCCTCGGCGGAGTAAAGCGGATTACTGAAGGTAAATAAAATATAAGTTGAAATATCCGTGTAAGGAAAATAGTTTCCTGGAATTTTCCTTTACGATGGCAAAATGGATTGACATTCTGGTGCTATAACGGCTCAATCCTTCACATAGGTAATCTGCATTCGCGATTTATTTGTCAAAAATGTAAACAAGTATGAGTTTATGGAAAAATAACTTTAATCCTACACAATAGAGTTCAGTTTACGCTACAACTTCAAACAATAGTGTTAGTCATGCTGAAATCAACTTAATGTTCAAAATCTAGTCGCAGTCTCATCTCGGCGACAAACGAATGTGAAAATGTATAGGAAATTAGAGGTATTTTTGACAGATTGAGACTGAGATCAGAC
The DNA here is from genome assembly GCA_949316385.1 of Globia sparganii. NCBI lineage: Eukaryota > Metazoa > Arthropoda > Insecta > Lepidoptera > Noctuidae > Globia > Globia sparganii. The sequence continues at coordinate 18,279,136 of OX438654.1, forward strand.
TGTGAACGTTCTAAAAATTACGAGAAATGTACTACAAACCTGAACTTTCTGAAGAAAATCTCCAATAAGTGGCCTTAAACGTGACCTTAATTGAGATTTTCTATGCGTCTTATTAGAAAACGAGTTCAAACATAAAGTTCTTAATGCAAAATTGACAACTTAGACTTGAGTTTAACGTCAGTTTTTATAATAAGAACTTTAGCTTCGTCGGATTATAGTTCGAAATTTAAAAATGGCTCGATGGTTTAAACCTGTACCCTAATTGCGTAGCGCACGATCAATCATAATCTGAATCATTTTGAAACGGATTGCTAATACATTGCTCCATATGTTCGGATATTTGTCTGCTCAACAACGTAAATAACGCAATGAATGTTGTTGAACTGTCAAAATGAAACAAATTGTGATTGATCGTGTGTTGCGCAATTAGGGTGCCGGGTCTAAAGATAAATCTTGTTTTGTAATAAGGCCGTATGTCCTTCTAGCGTGTCCTCGGCGGTACCACTCACATCTGCCTTGTAAATTTTGTTAGTCGCCTTTCATTCACACACAATGTGTGTTTGTAATTATTTTGATTACAATTCCAAAGTTTATGAGACCATTATTTAAGAGTACATTGTGTACTTCTATGCGTATATTACAATGAAAACCCATTCCGTGAGTTTGTTTCAGTGGAGTACAGTTACATAAATTATATATCAGTAGCATAGTTGGCAAGCTCGCGAGCAAATATCCGTATTATACATATTTAATTTGCATACTTAATTTGCAAATAAAATATATCAAAATTCAGTCACGAGTAGGGGCATGCGCACGCAGTGTTGTTGCTAGCGTGTTGCACGGCTTCCTCCATCACATATTATTTTTTAGGGTTTCATACACAAAGGTAGCCAACGGAACCCTGTCACTAAAGCTCCGCTGTTTGTCAGTCCATCCGTCTGCCACAGGGCTGTATCTTTTGAACCGTAATTAGGTAAATACTTGAAATTTTCACAGAGTTCGTACTACTATGGTCGCTATAACAACAAACACAAAGACACACACTCATCTGCTTAGCCTTCTCAACTAGGTATGTTAGGGTCGGCTTCCAGTCTAACCGGTTGCAACTGAATATCAATATTTTACGATTTATTCCAGTCTGATCCCCTGAGCCCCCCTCTAACCCCCCCCCCCCTCTGGATATCACGCTAGTACATGGAGCGACTGGTGATTGTTTATCTGACCTCCACAACTCAATAACGTTAAAAATTAAAGGGATTCCCCATAAAAGGAAAAAAATAAAGTATGTTTTTACTAAAGTATTTAACAAAAAATGTAGGTACTGTTAAATATTGCACGATGGTACGGAACCCTTCGTGTGCGAGTCCGACTCGCACTTGGCTGCTTTTTTTTGCTGTAAGTGCAGAGAAAACATGACCTACTTTCAAAAGTTGTATTATAGTTATGCTCATGACGTCAATAAGAGTCGACACGCGAATCATTGGCGCGAACGACACCGCCTACCGCCTACCTATGTGCAGTTATACTACAACCCTTTTAATAAAATGTTGTGGATACATTTTCATGTTTTTCGGTAATTGGATTTTTTCATTTTCACAGTTGGTTTGATGGATATAGTGTGATGATCTTTTTTATTTATATTTTTTTTCTTTAGATTTATACAGAAGGTCAATTCTCGTAATTTAAAACGTTCAAAATTTAGTCGCAGTCTCATCTCGGCGACAAACTGCTGTGGGTTCATAGCACAGCTGATGCTGTGTTGAGCGCATGGAAACCCATTGTCACAGTCATATGAATACGTATACTCGTGAATATTTGTGATCAAAGAACTGCGGGGTAATTGCGTAACACACTAACTGTAAGAATGGCTTTCATTTTGACAGATCAACAACATTCATTGCGTTATTTACAGTGTTAAGTAGACAAATTTTTCGAACATATGAGGCAATGTATTAGTAATATCCTTCATATAATAGTGCGTTACGCAATTAGGGTGCAGTTTTAGTTTTTTTTATTCGAATTAACTTTTTTATATGCACGATTCTGTGACAAATAAATCATTTTTTCTTTCTTTCATTACAAGGGTAAAAATTACTTATGGGAAATAACATTATTGAAATATTGACGAATACTACCGTACCGTTAATACTTATTTATCAAACAAATGTATTCCTAGTCAAACAAACTGAACTATAGGAAATAGTCGAGACAAAACAGTTATTTACAAAAGGTTTATCGTCCCCTATACTTGACGTATGAAGTTAGAAAACGTGGTGTCTGGGGAAATGTCGAAATTTATGACTCGAGGCCTATTTTATACTCGTTCCTTTTTCAAAGTTGGCCAGATGCCGATAACATTTTCTTTGTGATTGTGTCTGTAGGTGGTGGTGGTAATGGTCAAATTTATTTTTATTTTCGGGAATTTGGGTGGCCTGAGAAATATAAATTTTATTTGACTTTTATGCTACGTAATCTTGCAAAAATAATTACGAACGTCATTGCACTATACATTTTCTCTACAGATAGCGTTATATCGAAACACTTTGCAGTTTGCCGTCAAACTGCTATTCGTATAAGTGGATTTGCTAGATATTTTCTTTGGAATTGGATTCTGTTCATATCCTACAAATGTGAGGATATTTACGGTAGATGAGAGTTCATTCAATGAGAGATTCGATGCTATAAAACGTTTCTGAACTATGTAGGTAGTAGATACGAAAGTATAATAAATAATTTAAAAAATATATATATTAGGATACAATTGCCCTTGTAAACAAACATATTATATGAAGTAAAATACGCAAAATACGCGCATTGACGTGGAGTTGCGGACACCAGCCCGTTTTACCTATGAAGCAAAAGGAAAAATCGGGAGTGACGTTAACCAACTAATTGTAAGTTTTTTTACATCTAATTTTTAGTATGTTAAGTAATCTATATTCTTGATAACCTTACTATCTAAGGTGAAAAGTTTCTAAAATATAAATTAAAGCCATGAATCAACACCTTTCTGCTGACTGCAGAGCTTTGTCGGCATGTGGAGAGATGGATCAACCCGTCCGCGTCCTCTGCGCCCGCCGCAACATGTCCGCTGAATACCTGCAACAAACATAAACTTACATGAAACGAGATACCTTAACATGCATAATGCATTATCAGCCACTGGTGGGACGCAGGCATCCTATCCGGGGCCGTAATACGCCACGCGGGCTCGTTGGTGGATGTCACGTGTCTTCGAATTTGTGAAACGACTGGGACATGCCGGTCACGATGTATTCCTTCAACGTTTCAAAAACAAAACAATATAATAAAAATACCGAAATTAAATAGGTAGTGGGTAAACCTTCTATTTCAAGCATAAGCTACCAATTTGGCAACAGAAACAAAAGCAAAATAGAATCACGATCTCATTAACATCCGGCGAGGATTTTATTAACGACCACCTAAGTAATTTACTTCTAATACAATTACCTATTTCTACCACACGAACATTATTTTACCACCCCAAACGCGAAGAAAATACGAAAATTGTAAGAAAAACTGTAGGTTCACCCGAAAAAGCTGAGCTAATATACGCCTTTAGATTTATATAGATAAATCGTGCTCGAAAAATAGCGGCAGGGTTTCCCACTTATTACGTCGAAACAATAAATTCGAGCAAAATGTTGCCACTGCGACCAGAATCTTTCTGCTATCCTATTAAGTTATGTAACATTACACCTATTGCTTTCAGGAGGCCCGGAGCTAGAATTTGATACTTCGAGGAGGAGTGAAAATTCCTATTATATTAAACTGCTCGACTAGACCTGTTACAATTTATTTCTCCTCGTAACATTAAATGCGATGTCGTACCACCGCGAGATGGCGCCATATCCGACCTTGCGGTCATAACAACGAAAAACTAATTCACATTAAGAAAATTAAAACGAGCCATTATCAGTTATTTATATTCACTTTTATTTATGAAGTTATTTAAATACGAATTATGTCCGAGGGTTCCCGTCCGTTTCTTTGAAAAACTTGTTACAAGGTTTTTGAGAACGTTTCACATTGTAGCATGAATAATGGCTGACATAAAAATATATTCTCATTCAGAGCGACAAAATTTGCAAAATGTCAGGGCTTCATTTCTGTGAAAATAAGTTGGAATGTTATGGTTTTTAATTTAGATCTTAATTTTGTGAACCCTCAAAAATGTCGAGAGTTGCCACATTTTCCACTCTTCTATTTGCCGACGGTATAAAACCCTTTTTCCATTGACGCCCTCTCCCTGTTTAATTAAGTCAACAACTGGCGGCCATTTTAATAATACTCGCTGTATTTGTTTTTATAAATGTAACCCTAAAATAAAAATATATTCGTCGTATCAGACACAAGTAGCTGGCATACAAAAACGCGTTTTTGCCGCCATTAGCAGTCCATTTAAGGGCCCCAATGTTTTTTGTTTTAGGAATAAAAAAGGGAAATGGACATTGGGCCTTATTCATTTGTTTTCTTTTACTTTTGATTATTGCCTTTGTTTTTGATTGTTCCCTAAGTGGCGAGTCAATAGATTAGAGTGATATTAGACGGTATTTGCCACAGAACAGATAAAAGAGGTCTATTAGCAATTGTTACTCAATGTATTATGCACACAGTATGTTCTCGTTTTTCTTTCTTGTATGAATAATAAGGTATTATCTTCGCCTTATATTGGTGTAACAACTTTTGGTGAGCCGACAGATTTTGAAGGAAATTGCCAAACCATTGCATATGTTTAAAATGTTTGTCTGCTTACTAAAGTAAATATTTATAGCGCAATTAATGTTGTTGAGCTGCCAAAATGAAAAGCATTACCCTTGTAAGTTTGATACGCAATTACCCCGCCCCGCAGGTGTGTGTGAATTTTTAATATTGGGTCTCAATTGAATAAATAAAAAAAAAAACACATAATATAAGTGAAATAAGAATATGGTAAAATCAAAATTGTCTAAAGCTATCATTAAACTTGACAGCTGCCCGGAATTTAAAGGGCTAGATTCTAAAAAAGAATGGAAATCATTGCATTTATAAAACGCCGTCATTTAGGTACTTCTAAATCCATGACGTGGTGCGAAATTATGCTAATTTCAGTCTCATTCGTGAATCGCCGGGAAGAAACTAAATCACCTTCTTAGGAGATTAATCTTTGTGTGCATTATTTTTTATGTAAAACGATAGATACTCTGTGCCGAACTGAATGTTTATTTCTATTTGTTTAAACATTCTTTAATTTGAGTTGGGTTTTTTATTTTATCATATTTATGTTACGGAATCAGTTTTTGAACTCTTTTAAATTGACTGCTTGAAGCTCATGTAAGCTTATTCTTAGTGCATTCATACCAACACACACAACACAGCACAACAGCTCTCAACTCTGTTGAAAGACCAAGAAATGGTTTTCGAGGCATATCTTGGAGTCTTGGGCCATTTGCTGTTTAGTTAAACGGATCAAATATCTGTTCAACAGAAAATGTTGACGATATCAATAATTCCCTATTTCATCATCATCTGCCTAGCCTTCTCCCAACTATGTTGGGGTCGGCTTCCAGTCTAACCGGATGCAGCTGAATACCAGTGTTTTATATGGAGCGACTGCCTATCTGACCTCCACAACCCAGTTACTGCGTATTACGGTACTCCTTGATAAGACTGGTTGTCAGATTTTCGGGCATCTGCCGTAACGGTTCAAAAATCCACGAATGACAGCCGGGACCAACGGCTTAACGTGCTTTCCGAGGCACGGAGGGGTCTTAGTATGTAAAGATAGTCACCCATCCACAGACCAACCGCGGCAAGCATATCTTGACCTGATCGATCGTCCGATGCGGCTGTTATTAATTAGCTACAAGCCCCTCCACATACAGGGTGCTTGTATGTATGGCCATATACATACAGTTATGCATGCGTGCATGTTGATTACAGCAAGTATTACGTATGACCCTATTCCACGCAGTTAGCACGTGCGAGTAAGGTAAAATATATAGTTGTGGCAAGTTTCAAAGTTTTGAATTAATTAACGAGATTACTCGATTCACTGGGTTCTCGTACCTACCCGTCAAAGTATGAAACTACCGACTCGAATCGGGATTCGTTGAACTTTACATTGAAATTGGAACGACAGGAATTTGCATGTATATTTTGAGTCGAATATATTTTATACATTAATTTCAAATAACAAGATTAAAAAGGGTTTTTAACACTAATACTAAGATTTTTCACACCTCATCATAAAACACATACACATACTAACACTTCACATTTAGTATAGGTAAGTTTTCATGTTTTTACCGTTTAATCCTAAGCAGTGTCTATTGGATTTTTTTTTACTGCTTCTGTGGGAACCTGGGCTGGCGAACCTTAATACAGGTTATCATGTAACCTAGCTAAGTTACATGATAACCTGTATTAAGGTTCGCCAGAAGAAGCTCTCAAAATCATAAGGAGAATTACAACAGAATTTAATCTTCTTGATTTTTCTCTAAATTGTCAATTATTGTAACAGACTGTCCCTATGTACCTCACTTTTGAAATAAACAAACTATTATATATTTGGTTCAATATATTTCGCACTTGATAAAGAAATGTTTTTTGGCTCCTGTAACACAGGTGTTTTTATCTAACGCAGGAGCCATGAGCCCTGAGGCTTCATCATTGTTTATGCCAATAAAGAATTTATGTATTTAATACAATATACAAATAAGTTATGAACTTTATTCGTCCTATGGAGTTTGAAATGCTTCAAAATAACCAAAGCAGCTGCTCCAAAACACATTAATTTCTAAAATAGAACCGCAATTATAATAACAAAATCCTACGTATTTCCATTTATATCCCGGACCGTTAAATTTAATTATAAAGTTCTAATAAAATTAAGCACCAATAATTATGTTCGTCATTGGTACAAATGAAGAGTATTGTTTTGCGCGAGCCGTTAATGTCATTACGACTGGGAAAGTGCGAGGCCTCGTAGTCCGTAGCAGGTGTAGCGGCTACGCGACTACGTGGCTACGAGATTAGAAAATATCGTACGAATTTTAAACTTTCGTAGCAAAAGAACCAGAAGGTCAATTCTCGTAATTTAAAACGTTTAAAATCTAGTCGCAGTCTCATCTCGGCGACAAACAAATGTCAAAAACTTGTCAAAATGTTGGGAAATTAAAGGTATTTTTGACAGATTGAGACTGAGATCAGACTGTGAACGTTCTTAAAATTACGAGAATTGTCTCTCAGATTTTTCAAAAAATGTTAGCCCGTATTGGGTGTACGAGCTTAAAAAATATCGTAGCTATTTTAAAGTGTACCAAAGAATTTTCTCAAACAAAAGAAAATAAAAAGTTTAATAATCCACGTAAGTTGACTTAGGTTGACTTAGGGGTAGGTAACAAAACTTTTTTTGATTTTTATTAAGCTATATTATGGCAATAAAAAATTAGGTTATATTCACAATTAAATATTTTTTAAGGTAGGTATATAAATTATTACCTAAGTTGTTTATAATGGGTTCAGGGCTGAAATAATCATCGTGTCATTTTAATCCCCTGTTGAAAACCAGGGGCCATACTAATACCTCTGAAAGCTTCGAAAGAATTAATGGCTTTTTCAGTATAAGTAATTAGTGAAATTGTAAAGGTCAATAAATCACTGTCTGTTATCAATTGTTAACGTTTATTCTTCGCTTTTTCATGAATTTTCCGAACGTCGAAACAATTTACTTTATTTTCTGAACGTAGGTAGACTCAATTATGGCAATTTGTTTTTAAAGGGTTAAATCGTTTATATTATTTTTCAGTTATTTTTTTTAAAGGTTGGTTATCCAGAGCAGATTTTTTTTAGAGTTTATTTAACCTAAAACCAGTCGTATGTCCGATGGGAACTTCCATACAAACTTTCATCCCCTATTTAACCCCTTTAGAGGATGAGTTTTCAAGAAACGATGATACTACACTATACTAGCTCAACTCTGACACAGCAAATAAAATTGTTCTTAAGGGGACTACATGAACTAAAGCTACAGCCTAATAGTACTTAGTACAGAATGGTCACTCCCTTCCCCGCGCTCATATTAGATACCACACCTCACCCCGCACTTGAGGCATTCGTCGCCGACTCTTTAGCTAGGGCGCTCACATAGAACTGTAGCACTGTACTGCTGACACGAACACACAATTTTGTGATTTAAAAGTTTTGTTTTATTTAAAAGTTGACTTTTAATAACGATGGTTGGATATTGTGATGCTTTTCCGAATTTGTATTTACATAAACTGTTTGTGAGATTTCGCATTTTTAATGCCATGCGATTTAATAACCGATTATTTATAGTTAAGTAAAAGTAATATTTATTTAAAATACCTTATTTTGTCATTATTGATTGAATAAATAAAACTCATTTACATATTAATATCTATTATAATATAATTTTTATTTCATTACGACCGGACTATCTAGATAAGCAATTGAACGCCGCTCGTACAAGGTTACGTATTCTTTTCTTTCTAGTTTTTCGGTTCGCCCGACGCCATTTTTTTTTACGCTCCGCACGACAGCCAACCCTACTAGAATTCACGCACACATTTGCACGTGTACAAACGTCATTTGTTTATATGGTAGTAATAGGTAATTATTTTGCGAGTGTTGTATGGAGTGTCCGGGGTGTGCTAAAGCGCGGTCACTGTCGGACTGCATAGAAAAAAAAGAGAAGCGCGATGACACAACGCTCGTAATATATTGCAAAATGTGAAGCAATGATCTAATTACAAAAATCTATTGTTTTGACTAAAAATTTAAACACTAGTGCTTTAGTATATTGCTTGTAGAATAATCTGACAAACAATCAGAATGATTGTATAATGTATATTAGTATGTTTTTTTATTGTGAAAAGAAAGTTTTTAGAGGTATTTTCATGATATTTTTATATCGTATCAAATTAGTTATATTATGTTTTCAACACACTATCTAACTAGCATATATCCTGAAGAATATCATATACATATTTTTCTGATTTTGTTTACAGTAGTCGATCATGTACTTTTAGGAATTATAAAACTTGCGTTTTTTGTGTTTAAGTCCTGTAGTCCCCTTAAAATGAAAAATTACATCCGAACCGTACGATCGACTCAGGGGCTTAGTTGCGAGATGCCTCCGGTTCCCTTCAGGCCCGTTCCGGTAGCATCATCCCGTGATCCCAGCCCGCATCGCTTATGCCCGTTTCCGGACACGGGGATTTAGCCCGTATCCCGTGTCAAGCTTTTATTATTGTGTGTGTGTGTGAATTATGTATTATGACGGTTTATGTTAGCTAATTAGGTGGATGTGTTTTGATGCTTGAAAGGGTGTTGGATTAGTTCTGAGGTTACAGGACCGCTGGACCTTTGGTGTTTTGCAAGCTTAGTTTACGATGTCTTTTTGGAGTAGAGGACTGTTTTTAGAATGTATATTTAACTCAGTTGAAGTAGCTGTCATAAAAACATACATTTTCATGATTTTATCAAAGTGGAAATAACATACAGCAATATATTACTACTAGCTGCGCCTCGCGGTTTCACCCGCATAAGTCTCGATCCCGTAGGAATATTGAGACAAAAAGTATCCTATGTGATGGTCAGGTCATGGTTTACCCATGTGCCAAACATCCATATCCGTTTAGCTGTTTTAGCGTGAAAGTGGAACAAACAAACATACTAAAAATCTAATGTATTCTCTCTATAATATTATAGTTTAGATAAAATTATCTTCATATAATACATAAAATTATTTATTTTCGGAGCTACGTTTTTGATCTCGAACTCGTATAAAATAAAGTAAAAAAAAAACAAAAGTCATTGATTCAAATGCATTAGGCTGAGGATTAGCACTTTTCGAACGTCAAAAGTCGATTTCAGTACACAATTAGTTGAATCTAGCATCTAAAGTATACTCCCCAATTAACACAGTTCAATCGAAAACTCATAAACAAGACAAAGGCATACAATACTCTACAGTAACATTCAATAAAATAACGTTGACTTATTTATAACCCCCATTATGCCCATATTTAGTTGCGTCCAATGGACCGTGTTTTTATTAACTTTTCCAACATAGCCTGTTTTATATTCAAAATCAATAGGATGCCAATATAACCCTAAAAAGGTCGGGCTATATTCTTATTACACAAGGTTATGAATACCCTTTTGCACTTGATGTGAAAATATGACTCAGTGGTAAACGAATCGCGTGTTTGAAAAAGGTGGGATTACTATAAAAAAAATTGTTTTGTTTAAATTTCGTCATTCAAATAGATCTAAAAAAATGATTACCGGTGGTTTCACTAATTCACTGTACTTTAGTATAACTGCAAGACGTATCATGGTCAGAATATGGGTAGGTAAGTAATAAACCTAACTATCCATACTTATGACTAGGTATATGATACGTTGTAATTTAATATTTTGACTAAGATAACTGGGTATGTAGAAACTACGCACGGTCCTTTTATAGAGGGATGAGGGAACAAGGTGTAAAGTTCACTCAACCTCCATAAAAAATGAGGATCCCGCGACCAGACGGGTGTTGCGTCTGGCGGGCAACTGCTCGATTAATAATGTCGGGCTATTGTGCGAGTATATATGCCAGTAGCGCGGTAAACTCCGCTTGCGCGATGCAGGATTTTGCGTGACGTCAGTATGTGTAGTTCGTATGTGGCGCTGTAAACGCCGCTACACTTATTTATTTATTTAATACTTCAAGCACATAAATGTACAGAGGCGGACTTAATGCCATAGGCATTTTCTACCAGTCAACCACGCTACACTTACATACTCCTTTTGACTTCTTTTATATAAATCAGAGTCATTTTTATATTGATACCTAAGGCATGAAAATATTTCTCACAGATCATATTCTAAACGAACTCGCTACGAAATAAATTATAAAAAAATATAATCTTTTTTCAAATGAAGAAACATATCGTATAATCAGCGACCCAGTTACCCCCCGAACAAATAAATATCAGTTATTATTTCTGTATGACATCTCAGTATTTTTATTGCTCTAGATTTTCTTTATTGGTAGCACTGCGGCGTCGCGTAACGTTATCAAAAACCTGAGATTTTAGTGTGACTCATAAAAATATGATCGCCTTCGTTATTTCTACTGTCGTAGTATTCCTTTGATTGCTTCGTCGGTCTCGTGGTCGCAAGCATTACCTACTGCTGAGCGTGAGTTCGATTCCCGCATTGGGAAAAGTGTTATTGGGTTTTTCCATCTGGAATTTCTCAGTAGCAGCCCGGAGTCTGTATTTGTGCCTAATCATCATCATCATTTCAGCCAAAAGACGTTCACTGATGGACACACTTCGACAGGTTTTGTGTTTCTTGTATCCAACGGGTTCCTGCGGCTTTCACAAGTTCATCGGTCCTTCTTGTGGGAGGTCTTCCAACGCTACATCTTCCGGTACGCGGTCGCCACTCCAGAACCTTTCGGTTCCATTGGCCATCTGTTCTGCGAGCAATGTGTCCCTGCCCACTGCCACTTAAGTTTGGCAATTCTTCGGGCTATGTCGGTTACCTTGGTTCTCCTGCGGATCTCTCCATTTCTGATTCGATCACGCAGAGAAACTCCAAGCATAGCCCTCTCCATTGGCCTTTGGGTGACTTTTAGCCTGATTTGTATTTGTGCCTGGTTGATTTCAATAGGCTCGCCCTCTGTTACATGGGACTGAAACATAACTGGCGAAATGTGGGTACTGTAAGTACACCTCTACCTAACCCTTCGGGAATACAAGGTGTGATGTTTTGTTATTATAACTTTATGTTTTTTGAATTTGGGGCGAGAAATATTACTCCGATTTGGGGCGAGAAATACTTCTACTCCAATTTGGGGCAAGAAATAGTATTTACTCCAATTTGAAGCGAAACATAGTATCTATCTACACCAATTTAGGGCGAGAAATAGTATCATTTGGGGCTAGAAATAGTATCTACTCCAATTTATGAATGCTAAACTAACAATTTTAAGACAGGTTGACTTCTTCCATTGTTATAAGATTAAGGTTTACTAAGATTATTATTGATTGTTTCCAATTCGTGAGGGTGACTCTCGATTTATGAACTAGTAAATGATAATCATTTAACACATCGTTTTTGCATAAAATACTGGTAGTAAGCAAAGTTACTTGAGTTGGCATAAACGAAGATGAGCATTAGAAAGAAAAAAGGGTTAAATGATAAAAGTATGCAATCTGACAAAATACTACCATAAATCTGCTGCTCCATCTGTAAGCGAAGTTGAATAAAATTTATTCCTAGAATTTTCAAACACTCTGACTAGCAGTTTTACACGGTAAAAAATTACAGGAATAAAATTATGTGAACTTTCGTTTTTACAAGAATTCTCGTTTAAAATAATGCAATTATTTCAGCTGAAAAATAATGAATGTTGGAGGTATTAATTTTGTTTGCACACTCTCTGTGAAATACAATTTATGTGAAGCATTCATTTAGTAGATGTACCGGAGTTTTAAATGGTTTTTCTTTCGAAAAAAAAAAAAATTAAGCTTTATTCTCACTTTAATATAAATTTATGAAAAGACAGTGCATTTTACTTGGTTAATGTATTTCGTAATAAAGAGAGTTGCATTAGACGTTGCGAAAAAACTGTATCCAATGTGTTTCAGAGGGGAGTGACCAAACTTGGGTGTGTGGTATAGGCCATCAAACTGAACAACTTTTTCCCGGGGACTAACATCGTAATCGTGAAAAAATAAACATTAGTCGTCCCATACAAAACTTCAATATCTAATTGACCAAATGTATGGGACGACTGGTTTTTTTTTGTGCATGACTGATAGCGTTGAGCTATGTGAGCGCCATATTCAAGCAAGCCACGCATGTACTAATGACGTCAATTGATTCGTAGCGTGTCTGTGTTTGCAGTGGACACAATCACATACGTTTTCTTGCAAAGTGAAGCTTAACACACGTGGGTGGCCTGTCCGTCTGTGATACTTAGGTCCTATAAAATAGGGGGCGAGCCTGTTCCTTTTAGCCGGACACAAATCTATACTCCGGGTTGCTACCATGAAATCCTAGATAGGTAAACCCACAGATATAGATAACGTAAGTATCACGATCTGTATGGAAACCAAGCGTGCCATTTTTTCGACTACCTACTATGACGTCACAAGCGCTCTTTCTCACTCACGCTCACCCAGCCAGCAGTACACAGGACTGAGCGCAAAAGTTGCGTCTTACGATTTTTGAACGTAAGTTGGTGCGATTTTTGGCACGCGAAGTAGTTGCTCTTGTGTTATCTAGGTGTATCTATATCTGTGGGTAAACCCAATAACTCTTCGCTCGACTTGAGAATCGAACCCAGAACCAGCAGTAGCGCTTGCGTTCACTAGACCAACGAGGCAGTCAGCGAAAAAACTATTAATTTACATAAATGTGTATTTTGGTGTGAAAAACACGGGTTGATGCAGTTACCGGAGAATTACTTTTGTGCATAAGTAAATCACGGAAATAACCGGAGTCGACAGGACAGCACGTTTTGTTATTAAAATGATTCCTTTTCCATAGAGAACGAACAGTTGAAACCGTGCATTTTGTGCAATGTTTCATATTCGTAAAAAGAACATTGTCAGTCAAAAATTGGAAATCGGTGACTACATTGTTGTTTAACAAATGTGAGTGATATGAATATGATATTTATAATATTTCACTATATTCAGGTTCAGGGTACACCATGGATTCACCTCAAATATTTATATAATACTAGCTGACCCCGCAAACGTCGTTTTGCAAAAAAAAAAAATAGATAGTAGCCGATTCTCAGACCTACCCGATATGCACACAAAATTTCATACAAATCGGTCCAGCCGTTTCGGAGGAGTATGGTAACTAACTCTGTGACACGAGAATTTTATATATTAGAAGATAATGCTAGCTTTGCGGACTTGTTCGCTTGCATGTCGAACAACAAATTGGATTTCATGGGTTTTTATTATTTTGTGAACTCTAATTATTTTTCTAAAATAAAAGTAGCCTAAGTTACACCTTATAACATCTGCTAGTGAAAGTCAAAAACAAAAAAAAAAAACAAAAATAAAATTACCGTATGTACTTTCATAAGCATTTATTAAAAAGCTTTTAGCAACATTACAAAGCGACACTCAAATTATATTTATTTGTATAGACTCGTTTTATCCTAAATTCCTAACAAGGAAAATGACATTTACTTACAACAATACAAGGCATGAAAGCGACTATAACTAAAAGGGACATAAGTAAGTACCTACATCTGTTTATTGCGGCGTGTGTTTAAGATGTCCGATGGGCTGAGTGCTCTTAATGTTCGCATCATGAATTCGTGCTGCGTATAAACTTTGTTATTAGCGCTGGTAGCAGGCAATTACGGCCACCGCCTCCTGCTACTGACGTGCTCGCTGGTTCTCGCCAAATTGTGGGATGAGGACGGGGTACTCACCCCGTTCGAGTTTTAATGACTTAATGTGATAAGTTTTTTTTTTTATCGGACGATATCTTGGGCAAGTAGCTTTAAGTTTTTTGTCGTCAGTTGATAGTTAAAGTGGGAAAAGGTTAAAAATCGTCTGTTTTTTGGAGTCTTAATTTCTAAAACGCTGTTTTCGTATTAAGTGGCGTGTTGATGGATAGTCTTATTTATAGCTTTCGTTCAGAGAACTTTTTGAGGATGTGTAATAGATCACATCTTGGCTATAAAGTTTACGAGATTCGGTTTTAATGATGAATTACGGCGAAGAAAAAAAAAGGAAGCGTGGAGCAAAAGTTGGACTTCGCTGAAATCGCTAACACGCAAAATGACAAAGCAGTGTGGTGACAAATAGTGGGGCTTGTGGCTAAGTAATAACAACCGCACGGTCGGTTCGATTGACACTTGCCGCGGTTGGTCCGTGGATAGGTGTTCATATACCAAGACCCCGCCATGCCTCGGAAAGCACGTTAAGGGCCTATTGCTACCTCAAATGGCTTAGCATGATCCTCCGTTATGTCGAAAATACTGCAGCATTAATTTTGAAATAAATATATGGTAAAGTTGAGGATTAATGTTAGGTTTTATGTTAGACTAGCTTTTGCCAGCGACTTCGTCCGCGTGGAATAATGACTTCCGGAAATTGAGGCATTAACTCTCATAGAGTTTAACCGATGTGCTCTTTCTTCTGCCGATTCTTGAGAACGCGTATTTCTCATTCAACGCGTTTTTCAAGACAATAGCGGGCGGACGCCGGTGTCCGCTTGGGGCTTGAATAACTAAAAATATATAACTACGACTAATATATAAAATAATATATAATAAAACCTACTTCACTTAAAACTAAATACCTATAACTACTATAATTAATAATACCTATACCTAAAATTAATAAAAGTACCTACGCTTTTACCTACTTAATATTAAAAAAAACTGAACATAAATTAACCAAAACTTACCTACTACTAACCTATTACTACTTCACCTAAAAAGAAATCCTGTTTCCCAACATTTCCCTTCACTGCTCTGCTCCTATTGATCGTAGCGTGATTAAAAGTATACTATAACCTGCCCAGGAGTATGAAGAACAATTGTACCAAGTTTCGTTGAAATCCGTCGAGTGGTTTTTGTTTCTATAACGAACATACAGGCAGACAGACAGATAGACAGACAGACAGACAAAAATTTTACTGATTGCATTTTTGGCGTCAGTATCGATCACTAATCACCCGCTGATAGTTATTTTGAAAATATATTTCATGTACAGAATTGACCTCTACAGATTTATTATAAGTATAGATAGATGAAAACACGATTCCATGAAATTTTCTTGATAGATAAAAATTCCAAAGTTACCTCTAAACCGAACAATAAACCTCTGGTATTCAAAAAATACTTCAAAATAGATCTTGAAACTTTGTAACTATAAAGCAGGTCTCGTGTTTTTAATTTTTTTTTAATTATCATTATTTTCACCGTAAAAAGCAAATACCTAAACTATTGGCGCTGCCTGCCGCCTAGCACCGCACTCTGTCTCGCTCTCACTCAGTCCGCGAGCAGTATAAAGAGTAGCGAGATAAAGAGTGAATTTTAGCTGAGGCAGTATAGGCTCTTAAGCTGTTGGTCCCGGCTATCATTTGTGGATCTTTGACAGTCGTTACGGGTCGTCACTCGTCAGAAGCCTGAAAGTTAGACAACCAGTCTTACCAAGGGATATCGTATTACCCCGTCACTGGGTTGTGGAGATCAGATAGGCAGTCGCTTCATGTAAAATACTGGTATTCAGCTGCATGCTTTAAGACTGGAAGCCCAACATAGTTGGGAAAAGGCTAGGCAGATGATAAGTGTGGTAGACAAATGGTGAATCTATCTATCTACTACCTCATAGCATTACCGATGGTGACACAGTTACAATTCAATATTGTATTTGTTAATAATCGCATGTACCAGTTTTAATTAAATTTCCAGCGACTAGGCCGAAAGTCGAAAGTCAGGCCGCTCCTAAACACATACAATTTGCCTCGCAGCTACCGAGAACTTCAAACTTCGAACTCACTCCTTTCATTCCAATTTCAAAGTCCAACCCGTTTAATACAGGCCTTTCTTATCAAGGGTTAAAATTTTATGAGATGCCAATTCGACAAGGAAACTTGTTGATTGTTGTTAATTTTGATTAAGTTTGGAAATTTTGTAAACAGAAATGCAGTAGGGTAGTGTCATGCCAAAATGTGTCAACGCGGGTGGCGTTTTTACGATAGGTAAAAAAACTTAATGTTATATGAAAGTTAATCTATATTTAAATATACATAAATATAGTTGACACTTCCTGTGACCCAAGAACTGGCTTTTAGCTTGGCCAGAGGCTAAGCATTGCCATACAACGTGGCAATGCCGCCAGTCCGCCAGTCTCTTGGGTACATTACCAGTCGACAGTGAATCGGAGGAATTTTTCGACGCCATATTTTAGTTTGTTAATCGTTTTAGTTAGGTTAGGTTATTATATTTTTATTTTAATAGCTAGTAAATATCTTTATCCACAAAGAAATAACAATTACAATTTACAAGCTAACACTAAAATTCGTCCGCATCGCTGTCAATGTGATAAGTTCCCAAAAGGCTGGCAGCATTGCCACGTTGGTTGGCAATGCTGATTCTTTGGGCTAAAAATAGGCCAGCCCTCTGGTCACGTGAAGAGTCAACCAACCGCTTAACGATGTCCCGAAATATTCGATGAATAGTTAGTTAATTTAGGGTTGATTTTCCATCGCCAGAAAACTTTTATTTGAGAAATAAAATTGACGTTTGACAATTTTTGTATGAAATAATTGTCAAAATTTCAAAATTATTCCTGGAATAAAGTTATCATATGATTGAAAAATTAGCCCTTAGTATAGAAGAAGTTTATCCAGTGTGTGATTAGCATATATATTAAGTTTATATATTTCATATATGTCAATGGATAAAACTGATTCATTTTACTTCAGCTAAGTTGTGGGTGAATATTGTATTGTTTTGCTGGATAGTAATTTCACCCGCCATGTATTCAATTTGGAATAATGGATTAGTTTGACAGTTTGAGTTTAATAGCTCAATTACCTATTGAGCGATTGCTAGTTACCTATAGACCATTATTTACAAGGATATGCAGTTGTGCTTTGAACATAAATATACGTTAAGTGAGACATATAAGTAGCATTATAATAAGACGTCATGAGTTATAGTAGTCGCCGTCTCCCACGAGACGAGAAGAGTTCTATTTTTAGTGAAGTGTGACTGTGTCTGCATAATATCTCCTTATAAATAATGCAAGTGCATGGACGTCGTATTGTTATTTTTCACAGAAACTTGCATGATATTTTAGTCAGTATAAAATAACTTGCGTACTTCTTCAAATACTTAATTTGTGTGACGCTTGAAGCGGTTGGGTCACTTGTGTGATATTTAACCTTTTAACCGCTTACGCCCCGGATTAATCCGACAAATATTTTCGTATCCATTTCGCCAGGGTCGTACGTATTTACGACCAAATACCACAGCTCGTTTAATTTTTAATTCTTTTTTTTTTTAATTCTTTTTACCATTTGTGGTAGACTAAATTTTATTTTAGGTGCATCGTCTCCACATATAATTATATAGTGAATGTATACAAAAACTTGTAAAACATTTTAAAAGAGTAACGGTGGAGTTTCTTGCCCATTCTTCTCCACATTTTTTTAATTTTAATTTTTGACGTTCAAAAGTGCCTTTTAAGTGCCTATTTGAAATAAAGGATTTGACTTTGACTTTGTCCGTAGCTCTTTGCCAAGAGCCAGCCAAGTTGATGAGGGGGGTTTCACGAAAGTAGAAAGGAAGAAAAAGAAGCCCTGTCCTCATAACCTGTATGGCACAGCACCGAGTGGACCCAGCATGCTGCTGCGCCCTGCTGTGTCTACGACGCAGCTGTACCTTTCGCGTCTCTGCATCACTCCACGACAACTGAGGAAGCGGTGCAGTATTTGAAGGTGAAGACCAACTGGACTCTGAGAGTCGAAAGGTAGGAATCGCGGCACAACATCAACTTTAAGCTATTCGTGGTACGAGTTCCAACCCAACATCTGCAGACCTGCCTCAAATAGGACTTTTGGCCGAAAGTTGTCGCATATCGTCGGTTCCGAGGACGGTTACGCGACACCACGCAGCGAAACACGACGCCGACAACGTTACGTGTATAATCTTAGTTTTAAGGTTTTTAATATGTATTAGTTTATTATTGTTTATGACTATTTTGTGTATTTTATCTATGGGCCTTAGTTGCCGGATACTAAAATAATAATAATAATTATTATTATTGTAAAAAAAAGTAAAAAAAAAAACAAATAAACATCACATTTTTTCCTAAAAAAGTAAAAAGAGCCACTCGACGTGGACAGCTTAAGTATGAGCACTCATAAATAACGTCTAGAGAGTAACGTTAGTCGATGTAAGTAAAGTGGACCTCCTGTAGATAACGACGTTTATCGTCCGCCCGCCGCTGCACAACACTTAGTGATTCACTATATTGTTGAACAGATTTGAAGAGATTAAAGGAAGTAGGGTAGTTTGTTGTTTGAAAGAAACAAAAATAGGTTTATTCGTCACAGAAAGACATGCATATAAAAAGATCTGTTAATTCGAATAATAGCAAACTAATAATATAAACTCTGATTTTTCATTGGATACACTAAAATGACAGCTGCGATCGATCTTCTTTTGTCAACATGACAAATTAAAAATCAGAGTACCTATAGATACGAGCAGCACAGATCACTATTACTTCTAGCGGAGACAACCAGGGAACACAAACGACATGAGAAAGTTTATCCTAACTAATATTCATCTGCCTAGCCTTTTCCCAACTTTGTATGCTTCGGATGCAACTGAATAGTAGTGTTTTACATGGAGCGACTGCCTATCTGACCTCCACAGCCCCGTTACTGGGTACTTGGTAATACGATACCCCTTGGTAAGACTGGTTGTCAGACTTTCGGGCTTCTGACTACCCGTAACGACTGTCAAAGATCCACAAATGACAGCCGGGACCAACGGATTAACGTGCTTTCCGAGGCACGGAGGGGTTTCGGTATGTAAAGATGGTCACCCATCCACAGACCAACCGCGGCAAGCGTAGCTTAACCTGATCGATCGAACAGTGCGGCTGTTATTATTTAGCCACGGGCCCCTCCTAACTAATATTATAAATGCGAAAGTAAGTTTGTTTGTTACGCTTTCACGCCAAAATGGTTGAACGGATTTAGATGAAATTTGGCACAGAGGCAGACCATGACCTGGAGAAGTACATAGGTACTTTTTTCATCTTGGATCGCAGACGAAGTCACGGCCAACAGCTGTTGCCCGCGACTTCGTCTAGTAGTGGATAAGACAGAGATTAAAACAGAAGACTATCTAGCAGGGGATCAGAGGGCCAATTCCCGTAATTTTCAAGAACGTTCACAGTCTGATCTCAGTTTCAATCTGTCAAAAATACCTCAATTTCCCCTACATTTTGACAAGTTTTTGACATTTGTTTGTCGCCGAGATAAGACTGCGACTAGATTTTGAACGTTTTAAATTACGAGAATTGACCTTCAGTTCAGGGGATCTGACCGGAATAACTCGAATTGTTTTATTTCAGATATTTTTTTTTATTATCTTGATAATTCGCTACCCTCATTTAATTAAGTAGTCTGTCCATTATTAGACATCCTGAAATAAAATATAACTTAACGCAACTCAGTCCCCTAAGATACAGGCATTTCCTAGTTTGGGGAGCACTGTTAAAATAACTAGGTATGTTAAAATATTCTAGTACAATAAGCATACATTTGTGTGGAAAAATAGGTAGAATAAATAAGAAAAAGGCAGGAGCTCATTGGGCGTCAAAAATTTGTCCGCATCGCTGTCAATGGGATAATTGCCCAAAAGGCTGGCAACATTACCACGTTGAATGGCAATGCTGTTTCTTTGGGCTAAAAATAGGCAAGCCCTCTGGTCACGTGAAGAGTCAACCAACCGCTTGGCGATGTCCCGAAATATTATTATAAATATTATTCTTTTGTTTTGTAACAACAATGGATCAATAAATTATTCTTATTCCTAGTGATTTATCTACTACATTTTTCGATCGTCTTTCCGCTATAAAATATTTTTTTATGTTCTTCAGCCTTACCTTTATACAACTTTGTTAGGGTCGGATTGTGTAGCATTTGCTTTAGGCAGTGAAGAATAATTTAAAAGTGGTTTGTGTCTAACATAGATAAGTTTCTAGTACACGAAATGATGAGGGATGTGATTTATAAAACACCAAAGAAAACCAAAAAACTTCATGTACAAAATCGTAGAGATATAAACACACACATACTTAAACATCACGCCTGTATTGCCCTGAAGTGTTAGGCAGAGGTGCATTTACACCTAGGACACCCATTATTATTTATAAATTGTATAAAATAACCAAATAAAAGATGAGGGTGCCACTGTGCGGTCGGTATAGTCTTAAAAAATTGGTCCGAGCGCGCGGCACCGCCAGCAGCCGTCTGTCTGTCGTCGTCGCCACACGTACAGTCACCAAAAGAGATAAGTGACCTGCACCCTAATTGCGAAACACACTATCGATCTCAATTTGAATCATTTTAAAGCATATTGCTAATCCATTGCTTCATATGTTCGAAAAATGTGTCTGCTCAACAATGTAAAAAACGCAATGAACGTTGTTGATCTGTCAATATGAAACCCATTGCTACTAATAGTGTGTTACGCAATTACCCCGCAGGGTCGTCGGATATAGTTGAAGTTTAGTAAGTAATAATGGAATGAGTTTAGTTAAAGTAGTAAGTCAATCGATTGTGTTCGAAAATCAACGCCCTTATCCGGTCTGGTACTTAAAAATAATAAAGAAATACTGAATTGTCCGGATGGAAATAAATCAAGAATAATTATTTAATGAGTTCAGTTCAAAAGTCTCGGCGGAATGAGTTACTACTTCACAGTAATGGTTAATTGCTAAAGTTCTCCTAAAGAATGTTCCTTCATTGATCTTTGTTGAAAATTTCCTTTTAAATTCGACGCTGAAATGGGACCAGGCGTAGCATAATCAGCCTATAATGATCCCACTGCTGGGACACAGGCCTCCTCTCTTCGAGAGGGAGTGGGCTGTAATCTACCACGCGGGCCCAGTGCAGGTTGGTGGGGTCCAGCGTTTCTAAATTTGCCAAAGATGTAAACAACAATGGCCGCTCGAAATTTAATACAATTTATATAGGTACAAGAACATTTATTTTAAGTAATGTGTCACATGCCTTCGAATTATTGGTTCTTGGACATGCCGGTTTCTTTACAATGTTTTCCTTCATCGTTTTGAGAGCAGTGGTGATGAAATTACTTACACAAAGTGAAGTGCTTGCCTGGGTTCGAACTCACGACCTACAACTCGTGAGTCGGGGCCGATACCAATAGTCTAGGCCACCTCTGCTCGAAATGGGATCAGCAGGGTAATTGCGTAACACACTATCAGTAGCAATGGGTTTCATTTTGACAGTTCAACAACATTCATTGCATTATTTACGTTGTTGAGCAAAAACTTTTTCGAACATATGGAGCAATGGATTAGCAATATGCTTCAAAATGATTCAAATTGAGAGTAATAGTGTGTTACGTAATTAGGGTGCGGGCGTATAATCATCATCATCTGCCCAGCCTTTCCCAACTATGTTAGAGTCGGCTTCCAGTCTAACCGGATGCAGCTGAATACCAGTATTTTTCATGGAGCAACGGTCTATCTGACCTCCACAACCCAGTTAGGTACTGGGTAATATGATACCCCTTGGTAAGACTGGTTGTCACTTTTCAGGCTTTTGAGGACCCATAACTGTCAAAGATCCACAAATCACAGCCGGGACCAATGGTCTCGGCTTAACGTGCTTACCGAGGCACGGAGGGGTCTTGGTATGTCAAGATATATAGCTTAACCTTAGAATCCCCATGCGGCTGTTATTACTTAGCCACAAGCGCCTTGATCAGTATAATATTATTGAATCATATAAAACGTTAAATTTCTTTAAAACCTCGCGGGACAAGATGTTTAATACAAAGAAAATAAAAAAAAAGCTTTTAGTAAAGAAGAGAAATGCCTCCACTGACAGGCTCTTTGCTAGTCAAATATAATTCCACTTTCTGAAAATAGGGCAGTCTGGTTGGCCCGCCATTTTAAACTAAATTCAATATAATCTACCTATAAGTAGGTAGGGTGTTTGTTAGGGGGTTTTAGTATTTTTTAATATGACGTACTAAAAGCTTATTATTTAACAGCTTTAGTTATTAATAAGTTTATTAATAGCAATTTTTAATCGACTATTCATTCCTTTTTAAAAAACGAGGTCCTGTATTCGACCCGTATGTACCTATGTATGTTTGTATGACCGCGATTTTATAAAAAACTACTGATCCGATTTGGATGGGGTTTTCCGTTACAAAAAAGGCTCATTTTTAAGGGAAGGTTTTTTTAAATATCGAAAGTTATAATGCAAGTTAACGATGGCATAAACTGGACGACAAGTTATTCTCATCTTTCAACGAAGAATACAAAAAAAAATAAAAACAATAATGCCAATAACATTCAGTTATGAAAGTTAAATCCGTCGTTAAATCGAAATTATCGAGGGTAGAGGTAAGGAGAACCGTCTCTTAAGGGGGGAAAGTTGAAAAAGTGTCCAGCTATAAGCAGTAAATAACAGTTTAAAAACCCTCCAATATGGCGCTAGCACGGTAATATTATCTATCATATATTCTATATTCATACAAACGGTCGGAACGCGTCATACCTACGCGCCTCGAGTTCGGTTTACACTCCGTTGACAGTCTCGAATGCTCCTTGAACGAATGAACGGACGCCGGAGTCCGGACGGTGTGATGGTTTTGTAAGCAGTAAGCGTGCGATTTGTGACAAATATTCACTGAAATAAGTACAAGTACTTACATAATATTATGGCAAAGAGCAATATTATAGACTATATTGTGCTGTTTGTGGTTGTTTGAAATCGTCTATAAGTTTTTTTTATTAAGTCTAAGTAGGTACTAATTAAAAAACACAACATGTATTTTTATTGAACTCTTCCTATTTAATTCACAACGAATTTAATTTTTTTAAATAAAAAAATATAATATTTACCTATACAATCACAAAACTAGAAAGAAACTCAGGTTGATGAACTTAAAATACTGTAGGCGGGCAGCCCTATCGCATGGGCAGCGGGATTGTCCGAAAGGGTTACCGCTGCCCCGGAACATAAAAAACTAAGGAAAGAACACGGGTGGGTTTTAGTCAGTGAGAATCTGATACTCCCTTCTGCTCCACCCAGAGCGGGAGGGGTCATTTGATGATTTTTCATCTACAAAAAAAAAGCCCTATCGCATGTATACCTACTGCACGGCTGTATGTAATTATTTCTAGAACAGGGCCGAGTCACAATACTGTATAGATAATTATACCGTGGCGCTAGCGTAGGCAAAGGGCATGGTATGAATGTAGTAGTTGTTGACGGATTGAAGTATAGCCGAGTTAGAAAATTTAATATTTTTAGTGACTAGAGTAGTTAGTGACAGCCCAGTAACCAAATTTCAACTATTTACGTAGCCAAAAATAATTTTGTATACTGTACATAACCTAAAATGACTGCTGTGAGTATACCCTGTGAAAGGGGATCATATTGGACACGAGTCTAAAACAGAAGAAGATCTAGCGGGGTATCCAAGGGGGGGGGGGGTGGAGGGTGGTTCAGGAGATCAGACCGGAATAACTCGTCGCGACTGTGGCGTCACCCTAATTTAACGCAGTTTGACGGACACATTTTCACAACAGAGACATTTTCTCCTCTACCCTCCATAATTGAAATGTAGGCGGAAGATGTCAATCGTGTAATTCCGGTTTGCCTGCCTTCCTAAGCGTAAAAATGCGATTAAACGAATTTCACAGGTGGGAGGGCAAAAGAGACCGCCTACACATTTATAATTGGACTTATTGGGTCCTCAATGTAGGTACGTAAGTATACTGGGTTATTTTAAATTGGCTAGCTGAACTCCGCAGACGCGATGAGTATCATTAGTATTATATCTAAATTCGATAAAATAAAAATAAAATATATATTGGATGTTTTTTTAAACGTTTTGTCGTATTTAGAAATTGATACCCATCATGTCTGTGAAGCTTATACTAAAAACCTGTCAAGTGCGAGTCGGACTCGCGCACCAAGGGTTCCGTACAAAGTAGGTAGGTACGTAACTACAAATTTACGGTTTTTGGATTTTTATCTTTTCTTATGCTCTATGACCTTGCTTCTTACCAAATTTCATGATTCTAGGTCAACGAGTACCCTATACAATCTGTAACGGAAAAGGTATATACAAACAAAGGGCACGACTTCTTTGGATGATATCAAACGATATAGGAAGGGTTTTTTAATCCTATCGCTACATGTTCGGAAGTTATGAGATTTTTTAATACATTGATACCAGAAACCGAACTTTTCAAATTGAAATAAACACATCACTAGCACTAAAACAGCTGATCGGTGTCAACGAACTATTTGTAAGTAAAGATAAACCTCCTACTCCTGGTATTTCTGAATAAACGGTTCCGCATGTTTATTTTTTATTCACAAAATATTATTACTGACTTTTCCAAAACTTTGATTATGTTTGTGAACTAGTTACCTACAATACAATTAATTGGTCTAGGTATCAAAAGTTAACGAAATATTTAGATACCTGCTTGAATTGTCACGTATCATTTACACACTTGTTGGTTCTTTACGTAGTTGTCCTTTTGTAGAAGATTACTTTGTAGATAATTATTATCTACCTCGTAGTAATCTTCCACCCGCCACCCACCTTTCCATCATACCTACAATACAGTAAATACCTAATTCAAAAACAATATTCCTGTAAATTTCCTAACATTATTTCTAACCTTTTATTTTGGTGGCCATAAAGATGAACGATTTTTTGCTGTAAGTCGATTTTTCATTCGATTCACAGATCGAATCCCGTGCTCTTCTTACATCGATCTTCTAAAAATTCATTCAAAAATCGTAATTAAAAAATTTTAAACAACATTTAACACACCTCTATTTTGTGACATATTTACAGTTGCCAGTCAGGTAGGTACGTCAATAATATTTGATAACCTTTCCAGCGTAATTCAATGACTTTAATTCAGATGGATGACTAATATGTTTCAATCTTCGGACAAGTTAAAAAGTGTCGGCATACTTATGTAATTGATCTTGTTTGAAATAGATAAACCTACCTATTCGCTGTTTATGATTGTCAGCACAATGCTTTGGGCAAATATGAACTTGAACTATTAAGAGCCTTTATTTACACATACGATCCAAGAGATTCGATTCACGTTACTATTGAATCGATTTGCTTGAAGATCGCATTAAAACGATTTTTTCGAAAAATCGACAGCTTGTACAACCATTGAATTGATCATAAAAATCGAATCCTTACGTGCATCCTACCGGCAATTAATTGCTTAAATAAACATTATTATTTGCCATTAGTACTTAGAATAGGAAAAGGATTTAGAAACCATTTTTTTGTCCAACTGAACCCAAAACATCATTTCAATTCACCTCTTCGCAACTTATTCTTCTCCTAGTACAAATAAAATCACAGTGGGTTCCGTTCATAATTTTTAAAATAAGGTTATTTTTTTACTAAATAAGACGTAAACTATTAGCAACAAGTTAATCGTTTTTTTTTATTACAAAATAATACCACGCACGCATAATTTTTGTGTGTAGAACTAACCGAAAGAATTATCGGAGTTCACGGTCTGTCGGTGCTGTTTGAGTGGTACATAGGTTTTATTAGTTTGAGCACGTTTAGTCTTTGTTATTATAATTCAAATAAGAAAATGTCGCAAAATTGCACCTAACTGTCGAAAGAAATTAATAAAAGTACTAGAAGCGCATGAGTAACAGGAATTGTTATTTCCGAATTGAATATCGTTTGCTCACAGAACCCTGATTACGTCGTTACACACACAATGTAACATCGATGTGTGTGTAAACCTGGGTTTTAGGGTACGTGAACCAATTGCAGTCCGTGTAGTTTCAATTACTCCTGGTAAATACAATTTTTATTTCAGACTTATAACGAGATAACGCGAACCCATATTATGATCTTTAATGGATTGAAATGAATGATTTTCCGGAGTTTTGGGAATTTCCGGGATTGCGGGAATATTCTAACGAGATAACCCGGAATGCAAGGGCAAATGAAGGAACAGGGTGGTATTTAGTCAGTAAGAGTCTAACACTTCCTTCAGCCTTCCGCCCCACCCAGGGCGGCAGCTGAGTCATTGATGATTTTCCCACCCAAAAAAAAAAAATGAATGATTTTTCAATTTTGAATTCGTAATTAGTTTGCTCGGTTGTGTTAGATTTACTTAAAAGTTTAACGGAGTTTAGTTGAAATTATTATTAGTATGTAAAAAAATATTGAAATCTTGAATAATATTTTTAACAGTAGTGGACACTAATAGGGACAGCTACCCTATAAGTATCAAATTTAACGAAATAATATTTACGTACCAGGATAGCAGGGAATAGGAGCTTCATTTTTGTTATTGCTTTGCTCGTCGCCGTCAGTCGACATCTGTCCTGCGTCTAGTACACTCGTTTTTATCCCTATGATAATTATGCGCATCAGTAATTTGCGAGCTGCCCGAGAACTGTACCGTCGCCGTTTTATTGAGAGTAGACCAGATGCTGAGCGTCGATAGATGCCTTCGTCGGCATGTTTTAGTTTGATCTCGGATGGTACATCGGCTTGGTGCCTCTAACCATAGGTAATCAGGTACCTATGGCGAGTGCTGAGCAACGACGGTCAGCACCCATAGTGCGTGTGTAGTGTACGCAGTGCAGTGTGATACAAATTAAAGTGCGGATTGAGGCCGCTTTCAGGACAATAACACCAGACATGCTACGTAATGTGTGTCCATGAACAAGTGAGCGGCCTTGTGCATACAATACCAAGGTCACCACATCGAACCCCATCTTTAAAAATGTAAGTCAATTTACTAAATTAAGCAAAGCTTTAAGATTTTACTGTTTACTCGGTATAAAGTAATAATAAGGGATGAAACTAGTTAACCTAGGTACCTACCTAAACTTTGTTACGATTGTATACGTAAGTTTTGTTATTCCAGTTTTTACGTGTAATTTCTGGCTTAATATTAACGAGTAAACTGTAAATCAATAATTAGAATTACACATTAATTTTTACATCACGGTAAAGTACGTATGGCTTATTGCGCGCGCGCGCGGCGGCGGCGGAATATTCCGTCAGTTGGCGCCGACAAACAACACCGCCTGCGCTGCAGTAGGCTACGGTACTAGGCGCGCAGAGTTACGGAAGAGATTTATCGTGATATTGGCAAGTAACTTAAAAAGTTATTGACCTACGTAGTGCGGTGACACGTTTGTTATGATTTGAATTTAAGAAACCAATGAAACCGAAAATTTGGTATCAATTCTTAGAGTATTTTATTTTGAGTTGAAACTATGTATAGTGACTCTATACCAGCTGTTATATTTAGTTCTTCAAGATAGCTATAGCCCAAACGATACACGCTGTATATTTGGATTCCCTTGAGAGTGTCGGAATATACGTTTTTTGCCGTATAAACAACCGTATCTTTTTTTTACGTTAATTTAGAAGTTTGATTTGTTCACAGCTTCAAGGGACCACAGACTTGAGTATATGGTTTTAATTTCTACCCGTTGCCTCCATGCGCTCCTGAGATAAAGGGACTTGACAGACAGACCGACGGACGGACAACAAAGTGATCCTATAACAGTTCCGTTTTTTACTTTTGAGGTACAGAACTGTAAAAACAGATGTTACAAACTGATATTTTTTGTGACTTCCATCAAATTAATTTATATTTTGTTTGTATGTTTAGATATCGATAGGTACCCATCGCGTCTGCGGAGTTTAAACTGTATTTGTAGTAGGTAGGTATATCATTCTGAAGTTTCATTGTTGGAGGTTTACATACAAACCAATCGATCAACTCGGACTGTTGTAACATATTTTTAGATAAGGTTTTGTTACAAGCATAAAATTAAACCACTTTACCTACCCTGTCTGAATGTTAAGTAATATCTGTAGGACGGTCACAAACGCTAAGTACTCGGGAGAAACGGTTTGTGATAAGGACGACATAACTGATAAAGTAGCCGAGAGCAGTGAGCTTCTTCGGATTTCATTGACTAACTAACTTAAATTGTTACAATCCTACTTCTTATCCTACTATCCTATCCTACTTCCTACTATAATAATATTATAAATGCGAAAGTTTGTGAGGATGGATGTTTGTTACTCTTTCACGCAAAAACTACGCAACGGATTTTGATGAAACTTTACAGTAATATAGTTTATACATCAGAATAATACATAGGATACTTTTTATCCCAATATTCCCAGGGGATCAAAACTTACGCGGGTGAAACCGCGGGGCGCAGCTAGTTGAAAATATAGGTATCTTCGTATTTTATATACGTTTATATATACGTATTCATTCGTAGTTTTCCTTTCTCGTGGAGAGCCGATCGTCTCTTAAATGCCCGGGCCATTTTCAGGCCCAAGGCTGGGCCTGGTGATAATGGATAAATAATAAACCGCTCAGACAATTAAAGTCCTACAGATTTAAGGAACAAATTATAATACAAAATTACAAAACAAGCATCCGTACAAAACGATCGTTGTTTAAAAAGTTAGAGCAAATAATACAACTGTCAGAATATAAACCCAATCCTCTTATGTAATCCCGGGATTTTCATAGTTGTCCCAGAGATAATCCCGGGATAGAGCATGACGTAAAAAGAGCAATAATAAAACGCGGCCGAGTGCAACTCTAGCCGCGGGCGTTTTGTTCCGGCTATGCACCTACATCAAAGCTACATGCTAGTTTTCTGTGGCACTGCGTTTTTTAAAATGAAGAACAAAAAGTAATATTGTCTCAGACGGGGACTAGTTAGGGACTGGGGCTAGTTACTGAAGGACAATGAAATGGTACTATATTTAGATACTGAAAACTTCATTTAGACAAGTCAGAACCTTCAAAGCCAGTGCTGCTGTGACATTGAAAAGAACACAAAAGAATTCAAGGATATTTTTTTTATTCAATATTTACGCGTTCAAAATGTTTATAAGAGCAAATTTGTTTTTAATAACCGACGAAAAAGGTTAACGCAGGGGGATTCAGAATCATGTATTGAATTTATGATTGCGCGTTCAAGTTCCTGCCAGCCTGTATATTTCGTGAGAGTGTCAGCATTATATTTTAAAGAAACTGTGCACTATTCCTGAATTACATTCATTTCTTAACACACATTTCTCGACAAAAGACAATCGTCTTCTCAGAGAATATGGCTTGCAGTAAATATCGGCCATAGCAATAAAATGCAGTCCGGTAGGTAAGTACTCGGCATCCAATTCAATCTAACTTATAGCGGTAGGTGCTTGAACTTACCGGTTTTCCTATACTCTCACACATATACCTACAGGCTGACGCGGATTTTCGAGATAAAAAACCGAAATGGCGTACGTTAGAGTGGTTTCGGGATAATTACGTTTCGTAAAAAGGGACAGTATTTTTTTAAGAACCCGAGATTGCGATGGGCTTGTTTTTCTATATTTTATGTGTGAAAACCTATCTGTATAAAGCAGTATGGTGACTGAGTGCCATAAATACGTAGCCTAAAGATAAGAAGATAAGTAACAGATAAGTAGCAGATAAGTTCTTAATAGGGTGTAGGGTGCCTTGAAGAGTATAACAACTAATCAATCAGCCTAGAATTTCCCAACTATTTTGGGGTTAGCTTCTAGTCTGCAGCTGAAGACCAGTAATTTAATATGGAGCGATTGCCTAACAGACCACCACAACCCAGTCTACTAGGTAACACGATACTCCTTGGTAAAACGAGTTATCAGACTTTTGGGCTTCTCTCTACCCTACGAAGGACAGCTCAGGCACAAGTCTCGATATTTAATGCATGATCACCCATCCACGAACCGACCGCGGCAAGTGTAGCTTTACTTTCGATCAATCCGTGTGGCTGTTATTATTTAGCCACGAGCCCCTCAAGAGTAACAACTTTTCAAAAAACAACTTCTGATCGGCTTAACGGGGATAAGATAAGTATTGTTTGCGAACAAAGTTCGGGGCAACAGCTATTACGAAACAAAAGTTCTGCTATGTAATAAGTTTGTAGAACAAGGCTGTTACAAAATTCAATAAATAACTCGATCGCGCCGCGGACGAAATTACTTTGATTCGTGACTCGGGGTGCTATTTTGTTTTCAGAAAGTGAAAATAGAGGAATTCCCCTATTCCTCTAATTCCTCGACAATTACCGGCTATTTGCCTACTTATTTTATTTAGAACAAAAGATAAATATTTATAGCCAAGCCGCTTTTAGGCTTTCTTATAACAAGCACTGTAAATGCTAATCTTTCGGTACTAGTACTGTTATCGGTTTATTAGGGCCAACTTAGTTTTTTTTTTCCACTAAATTGTTCTGGTATAATGATGAAACTAACACCTTCATTGCGTGACACATTACAACATAGGTTTGAAAAATTCGTCTACTCAACAACATAAATAACGCAATGAGCGTGGCTGAACTGTCAAAATTACATTACGATTTATTGACATTTTATGTGTTGAACGCAATTACCTCGCTGATCTTGTCATTTGCAGAAAGTAAAGAAGAGCGATTGTGTTTTGTTTGTTTCCATCCTTGTTGATAATTTGTGATATCACAAAACGGAGTCATAGTAATATCGGAATCCTAGCTAAGCGCTAGTGCTTCTTCTGCCTTCCCAGGGACTACAAACACCATGGTCGCAATCTAATACTTAGCAATAAACTTCACCAGACAGAGTGGAGGCATGTTCGCGTGCAGGGAACTGGGGGCTCGGGGCAGGAACCGCAAACCTCGAACGCGACTGGCAAACTAATTCATGAAATCAATATCTCACTTGGCGTGATACTCGCGAATTTGTCGTTAATTATTAATTATGAATTGGGCATTAATATGCTGGATGATTTGAAATATTAATGACGGCAGGGACTGGTTATAAATATTTTGGTGTTGTAAATAAAATATTATTTTATCAAGGCTCGAAACTCTAAGCATTTCAAGCTCAAAGCATATATTTCAATCCAACCAAATATAGGTACTTTTGAGAATTACCCAAGTTTAGATGTTGACATAGGCCTCAAAATAACCTAGCCACGAGCCAAACTTTGCGTTAACTGCAAAAATATGGTCATTATTTTTGTTTGCAGCAGTCTATCGGAGGCCCACGTTCATCTATCAGCGTATAAAGACAAAATAAATATAAAAATATGATAACCATAAAAACTTTATTGATCTGATGAAAATAAGTTCAACGAAATATTGACTGAAAGTCCACAAACAGCGCGGCTCTCCATCCAATTTAATAAGAACAAATGAAGTTATGTTCGTACCCCAACAGAACCATTTCGTTATTGAAAAATGTTTTCAACACACGGCGGGAGAGTTTTCCGACATTAAATAATTTTACCGAGTGTAGACAGTGTGTACCCGCGTGGAGTAAGCAGTAAATTTAATGGAATGCATACACAATGCACACACATCACACGTCCCACGTGCTGTTTAAAAAAATCTTTAAACAAAAAATCGTTCAATGAACTTGTTAGGCGTAGATATGGAAACGATCTACATTGAAAGATTACTGCGGGGTAATTGCATAACACAACAGTGGTATCATCGTCATCTTCATCCTTTTCCCAACTATGTTGAGGTTGGTTTCCAGTCTAACCGGATGCAGCTGAATACCAGTATTTTACATGGAGCGACTGCCTATCTGACCTCCAAAACCTAGTTATTGGGCAATACGATACCTCTTAGTAGTTGTCAGATTTTCGGGTTTCTGACTACCCATAACGACTGTCAAAGATCCACGAATGACAGCCGGGATCAACGGCTTAACGTGCTTTCCGAGGCACGGAGGGGTCTCGGTATGTAAAGATGGTCACCCATCCTCAGACCAACCGCGGCAAGCGCAGCTTAACCTGATCGATCGACCTGTGCGGCTGTTATTATTTAGCTACATAACACAATAGTACCAATGGTTTTCACTTTGACAGTTCAACAACATTCATTGCGTTATTTACGTTGTTGAAAAGACAGATTTTTCGAAAATATGAAGCAATTAATTACATTAGCAATATCCTTCAAGATGATTCAGTCTGTGAATGATAGTGTGTTACGCAATTAGGGTGCCATGCAGATAGATACTTCATTGGAATTTACACCAACATATTTGAGTTTACAGTTCTTCTTTTTCACATTATCACTCCACATTCTCTCTACTCCACGTCACACTAGTCTATACTATCTATACTAATCTATACCAATATTATAAAGAGGAAAGGTTTGTATGTATGTTTGTAACGAATTGGCTCAAAAAGTACTGGACCGATTTTTAAATTTTTTTCACCATTTGAATGCTACATTATCACTGATTAATATAGGCTTTTTAGTTGCAAGAAAAAATAAAATGTTTAAAAAATAAATGTCCACCCGTGCGAAGCCGGAACAGGCCGCTAGTTATAAAAAATAGTAGCTACATAATTTTGTGTCACCTCACTACACTAATTACATTCGGTCGGATGGCCACGACGCGCCGTATCGCTGTAGTAAAATGTAAATATTGCCCTAAATCTTGTTCAGACTGTGGCAGTAATTAAACTGACAGGATAGCGTCAATTGAACATTTGCTATTTGACATGTGTGCTGATTTCGATAGCATGATTAGTTCGGACTCTGGGATTAGATTGCTTATTCTATGTTTCGTACAGTATTATAGTTAATTACACTGCTATGAGGATCTTTTGGCGCTCGAATGACGTTGACGGGGAGGCGCTGGTGGTAAACATTTGTGTTATTGTTTTGTGAAATGTATTGAAAAAAAAAACAACCGACTTCCAAAAAAGACACTGCACAGTCAAAATAACTTTAATTTTGGAAGTCGGTGTCGTTGGTTTCGCATTTTCATTATTTGCGAACGACTTCCGCAATCAAAGTTATTTTTTACCGACTTCACAAAAAGGAGGAGGTACTATGTTCGGATGTTTGTATGTTTTTTTTTTTTTTTTTTTATGTTTGTTCATCGAATACTCCGCCAATTGTCGACGGATTTTCAAAATTCATTTTTTGTTCGAAAGTAGATAGTTCTGAGGTAGTCCCATTGTCACCAAGTTAGGATCTGATGATGGGATCTTAGAGAAATCGAGGGCAACCCTAAAATTTTATAGGCTCACTTATTGTTTTTCGCATATTTTATGAAGTATCTTGCTTGTGTATTTGCGTATGGTTGTCACCATCTCAGGTAGCTGAGCTGATGATGGAAGGTACAACTCCTTAACAGTAAGAAGTTACTCGAACAGATAAGGACAGTTTTAGTAAATTGTTTTGATGTTTGATAGGGCATTTGCCACATTTGGTCTCATGATCATCAAGTCATGACCTGATGCTGCAGTCAGGATAGTCTGCAGAGTACCTAACTCCTCGACAACTAACAGCAGATATATCGTGTTTAGGCTCATTGAAAAGGGCTCGATGTGTGGATAAACGTACTGTTAATGAGAAACACCGAAGTACCTACACAGAGACTTGATGCTGATGCCAGGAGCATCAGAAAAAGTACAAACCTTGAAATTACAGCGCCGTAGTCGTGTTTGGCCTCATTTTAAACAGGACTAAATTTTAAGTTCAATGCAATGTTGACATAAGTCTGGCCTGATGCTGCCAGGATTATCAGCGGGATCCTGGAGAAATCGAAGGAACTCTTCAAATATTATAGGCACACCTATAGCGATTCGAGTATTATTTATACTAACTCGTGCATTTGCTTTCGGAAAGCAAAATTTAGTGAAGTAAAACTGATGATGAAGACCACAGATGGCCACCGGGACTACTCAATAATAAGTATTTCACAGGTTGCGATTCGATTACTTTAATATGGTTGCTAAGCAATTTATGCTCGTCACAATGCGAATGGTGAAATGGAGCTGATGGTGGAGTACCAGGAGAACTCCTCAACAATTAACGTCCCTGTATCGGGAAAAGTAATATTTTGTAAAAGGCGATGAGCTTGATGCATTATAAACAGTCCCACTAAAAAGCGAGAAATAAAAACTTTTTAACAAAAAAAAAAACCGACTTCCATAAAAAACACTACAAAGTGAAAAATAACTTTGATTTCGGAAGTCGGTGGCAATAAACTAAAATACAGATCCAAAGACACCGACTTCCGAAATCAAAGTTATTTTTCACTTTGTAGTGTTTTTTATGGAAGTCGGTTTTTTTTTTAAAAAGTTTTTTCACTTTGCAGTGTCTTTTGTGGAAATCGGTTGTTTTTTTTTTTTGAAAAAAGTTTTTATTTTTCACTTTTAAGTTGTAGGTACTCACCCCACACAAATTCATATGTACAGACGCCAGCAGGTCAACCTACCCCAATCTGTCAAATTTATTTGATAGATTTTCAACTTTAGCACAAAGGAATAAGGTTCATATTCAATTGGGAAAATCTGACAGATTGGGGTAGCTTGATGTGCTGGCCTCTGTACCTAACACTGCTTGCTATGTAAATATCAGTGGCAGGAAGTTATTATAACATCATCAATATACTTACACTAAGTACCAAAATACGTATTATTATTGAAGCTTAACTCAAAAACTACTCAAGCAAAGTTAATGAAATTTATATGGGACCCACCCCTGCATACTCTACCCTAACCATTAAAAAAATTGAAATCGATTAAGAATTGCCGGAGATATCGCGTAACATACAGACGCCAGCAGGTCAACCTACCCCAATCTGTCAAATTTCTTTAATAGATTTTCAACTTTAGCACAAAGGAATAAGGTTCATATTCATTTGGGAAAATCTGACAGATTGGGGTAGCTTGATGTGCTGGCCTCTGTACGAAAACAATTTCGTTTAGGTACCTACTTGAATTTTCACCAGTAATTTTGATTTAAAAACCTACTGAAGCAATTTTGATGAAATTTCTATGGGACCAATCTGAAAGTATATTATATCCTTTCAAATAAGAAGAATTTTGCAAATCGGTTTATAAAAAACTGAGTTCTGAGGTAACAAACATTAAAAAAAAAAATAACTGAATTGATAACCTCCTCCTTTTTTTTGAAGTCCTTTAAAAACAAGATGGCAGCGATAGTACCGATGTTGTATATGCTGTAAGACATGATTTTAATAATTTGATTTTAATTACGTTTTATAATGAATTTACTGCAACGAAGAAAGGTTATTAGTAAATCCTGTTACTGAGAATTCGCAACGGCCACAAATGTTGAAACAAACAGACGGACATTCGACTCTTTTTTCCAATTTTGGTAACGAACACTAACAAAATGAAGTCCATTCCGTCTAAAAAACCTTTGAAAAAAATGGACCTGATTTTAACTGCATCGGGATTAAAACCCGAAAATAATGGAAAAGAAAATCCGATTCACTTGCTTTCTGGATAGTAGCTATTGGCAACGAGTAACGAAGGTGGACTGAAGGAAATTTTAAAGGTTTTATCTACTCGCTTTTAGTGGCAAAACTGGCAAAATCACTGGCTGCACAAAATGAAGGATCTGTGATCAGGTCTAGTTGAAAACTGGGCCTTTTTGGCGCAGCCGTGAGGCACACTTTCCTGCTAATTTCTTACATCGGACTTTTCACTTTCTTATTTGATTTTTGTTTTTATCTGATGCATATCATAGTCGTGTTAAATACGTTAAATTATTTTCTTTCTTTCTTTGATTAACTTAGTCAAAAACTAGATATTCTACTACAGCACTTTATCAAGAGAAACAGTGGAAAAGAACTTTCCAGCATACTTTGATAATGTCAGTGGAAACTATAAAAACATAAGCTATAGTTTCAGCTTAATTAAAGGCACTATGCTGAGCGTTTTCAGAAACGGCGACAACCTTTCGAGCATTGACTTGAGCATTGCGTGCTCAAATTTATTTAGTCCGTAAGCTTTCCACGTACTTAGGTATAAGTACAATAAAGAGAAACTCGATATTCAGAATAGGTACGTTCACCGAAAGTACTTGTATTCTATATTGAAGGAAAACAAACGGAAATGGGAATATTCGATGGGAATAATATGTAAACTCGGTCTATGAAACGACAACACAATTTACTTAAAAAAACATGTGAGATGTTTTGTTATGTTCACGGTAACGATATTTTTTGGGATTATTGCAATTATATTCATAGAGTATATGCTATGCAGACATGTAAGCACCTCGTAGTGATACTCCGATT
The DNA here is from genome assembly GCA_949316385.1 of Globia sparganii. Classification (NCBI taxonomy): domain Eukaryota; kingdom Metazoa; phylum Arthropoda; class Insecta; order Lepidoptera; family Noctuidae; genus Globia; species Globia sparganii. Next base: position 18,316,067 of record OX438654.1, read on the forward strand.
TCTCCGTCATTTGTAAACTGATTTGAAATATTCTTCTTTTGTTTGAAATTTTATTGTTAGGTATAGGTACTCGTAGAATGGTCTCATATAGTCGTTGACCCCGGCTATCATTCGTGGATCTTTGACAGTCGTTACGGGTCGTCAGAAGCCCGAAAGTCTGACAACCAGTCTTACCAAGGAGTCTCGTATTACCCAGTAACTGGGTTGTGGAGGTCAGATAGGCCAGTCTCTCCATGTAAAGTACTGGTACTCAGCTGCATCCGGTTAGATTGGAAGCCGACCCCAACATAGTTGGGAAAAGGCTAGGCAGATGATGATGAGAGTGGTCTCATATAAATTTGGTCTAGTTTTGATAAGTGGTTTTTGAGTTACCTTCAATAATACCTACGTTTTTTCCACTTAGTGTATGTTGATGATGTTATAATAACTTCCTGTGACTGTTAGGTACTTAGCAAGTGAAGGTATACGGACTTGTGTGGGGTAGGTACCACAACAGACGGAGAAAAAAAAATAATGAAAAAAAAACTACATAATTCCAAAAGAAACACTACAAGACAGTGAAGTATAACTTTAAAGTCGGTGGCAAAAACAAAAGACACCGACTTCCGAAATTAAAGTTATTTTCACTTTTATGTTTTTTTTTGGAAGTAAGTTGTTTTTTTTTTAAATAATTCTTTCTTCAACTTCTTGTCACATTTTGACTCTCCATATTTGGAAAATGTTTCCATGACCGAATCAAGCAGAGTTTTGTTTGGCTACTAATTATTCACGAAAAGGAAATTGTTCTTTATCAGTTCACTTAATACCGGATCTAGGTGCGCACGCGTTGATTTCCGGCGAATTTAGTTTTAAACGCCTGAAAATTCCATCGCGAACAATAACTTATCGACCACTAAAGGACATTATTAGGGAGGGTTTTGATCAGGATCTCGAGTTGCTTAACTGGAAAGCGTTTACCGAACTGCAAGATGTTAATACGATGGTCAATGAATTTAACTCGAACTTACTTACGCTATTCGATATCCATGCACCTCTAAAAACTAGTGTTGTGAAGGAATATTGTTACCCTTGGATTACTGGCAATGTTAAATATATGATGAATTTGAGGAATAAGGCACATGCAGCGCATTTAAAAAATAAAAAATCAGATTCAAAAAAGTTGTATTACAAAGAATTGAAGTCACTTGTTTCTAGATCTCTATTTTACGAAAAGTCAGCGTACTATAAACATAAGATCAACAGTCAAATAAATAACTCTAGAGCGCTCTGGAAAAATCTAAAGTCTACCCTAATCCCAACTAAACACAGGGAATTACCTCTGCACTTTAACGATCCCGACAAAATTTGTGATCATTTTCTGAACGTGCCGGGTGCGGATACGGTCAGTGATTCATTGCTTGCTTATTTTGAATCCGCACGAAATAATAGTGCCACGTTTAGTTTGAGGCCTACAACATGCAACAAAATCGCGAACATACTGAGTACTATTAAATCGAATGCAGAAGGTTGCGATGGCCTTACAATAAATATGATATTACTGACACTTCCAGTGACTTTGGACGCCGTGACTGCTTTAGTAAATGCTTCTGTTACATCATCATCTTTCCCTGAATTATGGAAAATTGCCAAAGTGCACCCATTGCCGAAGACTCATAATGCATTGGATATAAAGGATCTTAGACCCATTAGTATACTGCCGGTACTTTCTAAAGTCTTAGAAAAAGTAGTTTGTGAGCAATTGGTTGAATTTGTAGAGACTAATAAAATCCTCCCGGACGTTCAATCGGGCTTTAGGAAGGGCCGTAGTACAGCCACAGCTTTGTTGGATGTGACAGACAATATCTTGTCGGCTCAGGATAGTGGGTTGTGTACTCTTTTGGTGTTGCTTGATTTTTCACGCGCGTTTGACTGTATTAACGTTCCTCTATTATTGTCAAAGATGGCTTTTTACGGATTTGACGAGGACACAATAAAATGGTTTGATAGCTATCTTGGCGATCGTACGCAATTTGTTGAAATACATCGGGCGGATGGCTCAACAGTTGTCTCTGGATATCGCTCAGTAAGAAGGGGGGTTCCACAGGGCTCGATACTTGGGCCAGTATTGTTTATTTTGTACTGTGCCGATATAATTAAAAATATAAAAAAATGCCAATACCATATTTATGCAGATGATACACAAGTATATATATCATTTAAGCCGGAAGACTATGAACAAGCATTAAACGATCTTAATACAGATCTTGAAAATATAGTGCAATGGTCCAATGCCAACACGCTTGCCCTGAACCCTTCAAAAACTAAGTATATGCTTTTTGGAACCGATAACCAATTAGGTAAAATTAAACCTTGTGCCACCTGTGTGACTGTTATGGGAGAGCCTATCGAACGAGTCTACGAAGCACGTAATCTAGGTGTTATCATGGACACGGAACTTCGTTTTCACAAACACGTGTCTGAGTCAATTCGTAATTGTTTTTATAGACTTAAAATATTATACAAGGCCCGTCCCTATCTTAGTGAAGAATTGCGAATCTTGCTTGTGGAGTCTTTGGTTCTATCGAAGTTAAATTATGCGGACACGGTCTATGGCCAACGACTGCTGTCAAAAACTGAAAGAATGATCCAAAGACTTCAAAACGCCTGTGCACGTTTCTGCTTTAAAGTTCCCTTTCGAGGACATATTACGCCTTTCCTCAATGAGCACAACATTTTAAAAATGAAAGCTAGACGTAAACTCCACTTGGCGAACTTACTCTTTGGTGTTATTAAGTCTCACTCCCCTTCTTACTTATATGACAAACTATCGTGGACTAGAAGACACGGAATCGGTGAGGGAAGAAAATGTTCTCAACAGCTTTCCATTCCACAGCACAAGTCGGCGGCTTTTAGAGGCAGTTTTCGCTACGCAGCTACTAAATGCTGGAACAATATCCCTCCTCCCATAAAGTATAGTAAAAGTTGCTCGACTTTTAAATTGAAATTAAAAGATTTTCTTTTAAGCCATCAAAAAGAATTTGAAAATGTTCGAGCCGACATATCTGCCATATAAAACAATCAATTTTATCACTTTTATTAATTTTGTCTACCTTACCAATTTTATCGATTTAGTTTTATTTTAATTTTAATTTCAATCAGTTTAATTTTTATTAGTCAATTATTATTGTCCTTACTCTAAATCTAAATGGAAATAAAATCGCATGAAAATCCGTTTCGTAGAGGAAGCACAATGCAGTCACACGATGTTGTCTAATAGGCATTTTCTATTTCATTTCATTTTTATGTAGGTAGTACGCACATTTGGTTATTTATTTTAGTTTTTCATAAATCACAATATAAAACACACACACTCACATACATGTATGTCACAGATTTTTATTTAATTTTGTATTTTTTTTCATATTAACACTTTTTATTTATTCTCTTCATTTATTTTAACGGATACACACTTCCACTTGTTATTCCAGCGTATGGCACTCGTGGGTTGCAGCTGAAAATCAGCGTCAGGTGGCACATCTTGTGTTGTCATCTGACATTATGCTGAGCTGAGGCCTTTTTGGCATTATTATCTTTGTTTTCTGTTTTTATAGTTTTAAGGTGTATTTATTTTGCTGTAATGCCAATAAACGCATTTTTCTTTCTTTCTTTCTTTCTTTCTCAATATAAAGTAATTATATCCTATTATTTGGAGTAGCTACGTCGCTGTGAAATTGATTGAATAATTCAGTGTGAGTCAAATATTTTCATAGATATGGTAAATCGATGTGCTTTGAATATTTGATAACTGTCTGTCACGCCACTATGTCAGTAACCTATCGACTCGTTTATCGCATTGCTAATAATTTCATCAGTTATTTGTATTTATTTTCAACACAGAAGTTAAAAACTCCGATCAACTGGCAACATGTTTGAATGAAAATCAGGAATGTATCATCATCATCTGCCTAGCCTTTTCCCAAATAATTACATAAATTATGTTGGGGTCAGCTTACAGTCTAGCTGGATGCAGCTAAAATACTACTTAGTAGCATTTTACATGGAGCGTCTATTTGATCTCCACAATCCAGTTGATCTCCACGATACCCAGACGAAGTCTTCCCTTGGCAAGACTGGTTGTCAGGCGTTCGGGCTTCTGACTACACGTAAATTCTGTCAAAGATCTACGAATGACAACCGGGGCCAACAGCTTAACATGCTTTCCGAGGCACGGAGGGGTCTCCGTATGTAATGAATGGTCACCCAACCACGGACGGACCTCGGCAAGCGTTGAATGTCGACCCATGGGGATGTATGCATTTACACTTGAGCTGCTAAAATTAGTAATGTTTCAATGTAATATTTTACCATTACAATTATTCAGTTTAAAGTTTATTCAGTCTAAAGTCAGTCACTTAGTCAAGTAGAAGTATTGCTGCTTATAAAGATGTAATCCTGAGAAAAAGAATTTCAGTGTTAAGTAAGGTGGATGTTACAGGCACATAGACCTCTTAACTCTGTCGTAAATACTAGCAACGCATCGGAATTCCCCCAGATATTAGCAGCATTCAAAACAACGGAGCTAACTTTCTATAAAGCGGCAAAATTTTTCATTAAAAATACATCGAAAATGTACATTTTAAATGAAAGAACGAGTATTTTGATATAAATTAATAAATGAGTATTTTTAAACTAATCAATTAGTGGAACATGAAACAAATTGAAGTCAAATAATTCATACTTGTGTTAATTCAAATAAGTACCTCATGTTTGTTGGAAATTACCGATAAAACTTCGTAGTGTAACTTTGAACCACATTCCTGAAAGTAATTTTAAAAATTCATTTACGAATGGCTGCTCAGTGGTTCCGTTTAACTTTTATTACGGACAGCTATGTTTGGTTAGAAAAGTTTGAAAGTAACTACAAAATAACTTCGGACGAATTAAATTATTAACTTCTAAGTTCAGTAGTGTTAGTAATCTGTTACTAAGTTTTAAACACTTGTAATCCGATACGACCGGAGAGAGATCAAGCGCAGGGCCAATAGCTGAAGCTGCAGTGAGGTGAGAGAGAGTGCAATGCACCTGTGTCTGCGCACACACTTGCGCAGACGCAGGTGGCATTAGGTATAATATCTCCCGCTTCGATGGCTAGTCTCTGCTGAGACTTGGTCGCCATGGAGAAAATTCGATCTGGAGGACTGTTATTATAAAGACTGTTAAAACGCTCAATTTAAAGTTCTTTCAATAAAGTATATATAAATAAATAAGTTCTTTATTAATAAGCAAATTATCATCTTTTAGAAAGGTACCTACATAAGTATGACGAGAGGAGGGAAGTAGTGGTTTTGAGGTATTAACAGGTAGCTAGTACTTAGTTAATTCTTATCTTTTAAAAACTTAATCCATTTTTCTGTTTCGGGTAATTTAAGAGGTGGTGGTGAGGTTATAACTTATTTTTTTAAATTCAATTAGATTTTGAGCAATTTTCTTTCCTGGGAAAACGGTAAATAAACGGGATTTATTCCACTAAACTACTATAATAATTTATAACCTCAAAAATATTTATACTTACTTAAAGGTACGCATTTCTTTGGCGCATTGGAAATCTACTAATTAAAATGATATTAATATATTTAACAATACCTAGTAGGTCAATGTCAAATAATGGCGAAAACAGCTATATATTAAATGGCGTCAAGTAGACGCAGGGCCTATGATCGTTTGCGTGACTGTATCCATTTGAGGGCCACGTTTTGCGTTCTAGGATATTTTCGTCATTAATATATGCATTGGAGGAGCGCCGAGCGGTCTGTTAAGTTCTTTGTAAATACATATTCATTTAGTTAAGGAATTGATACACGCATTGGTGTATTTAAATAACGTTCGTGTGTATAGCGGGTACGGATTGTTTTAGAAATAGATGGGCATCATTAGCATTTATCCTTGAGCATGGGTGACAGTTAAAAATTTGGCTCTTTGTACGGTTTCGTTGCGATACGTCGTATAAACCGCGCCGTAGGAAAAACGTGTCTGTCAACAAGCTTCCATAGTAGGTAATCCATACAACGCTAACAACCGTGGAGTACCTACACATGCCGAATAAACCGTTGTTTCCTTACGACAAGAAAAACGTGTATATACAGACGCCAGCACATCAAGCTACTACAATCTGTCAAATTTCTTTAACAGATTTTCAACTTTATTGCTAAAGCATAACGTTCAAAGTTGATTGGGAAAATTTGACAGTTTCGGGTAGCTTGATGTGCTAGCGTTTGTACAAAGGGCCTTAGCTAGAAATACATAAACTCACGCCTTTTTCTCATACGTAGAAGTAGATAGAAACTAGAACGCCACCTGCTACGATCTTTTTGCTTCATTAACTTTCATACATCTAGTCATACACGCACTTCGGTTGCGAGCTAGAAATATGTGCCTAATATTTGTGAAGGTAAGTTAATTATATACCAGTGAACATAAAAAGAAAATGTAGGTGAAACTTGTATAGGTACCAAGCAATTGTACGTGAGAAAACCTTAAACAACAAAAAAGCATCTTAATCCAGTTTCTGAGCCTTTTAAGATCCCCCTAAAAGTAGGTGTAGGTACCTACAAAGAAATCTAATCACAAACTTCGAGCTCAAGTGTCTCTCGAGGCCCATTATGAAAAGCGAGTGTTATATTTTTGCACAAACTTTCCAAATAATTAGGCTAGTACACATTTGGGAGAGAATTATCTCAATAATTGTGAGCTCAGCTGTCCCCTGAGCGCCTTATATCCAAAGTCGTGAGACTGTTTTTCTTACGAGTACCTCTTACTGAAATAGGTACTCACGTCCGTTCTAAATATAGAACATTTAATCAAGGCTCATACATTGATACAGAACAATAAAAATAATCTCCATCTTATACGAAACTAAACCTTACTTCCTGGTGATATGGAATGTTATTGCTGATCATATATATCAATCAGGACGCTTTTAATAACGCGTGTGACATCACCAATTGATCAGTCTCGAAATAGCAGTCATTAGCGGTTTCTCTTCACGTTACTTCGCCGTCTGTCTTTATTAAAAAGTCAATGTCGCTCGTAGGGCAATGTTAATTAGAAAAACAATCATCACTTGAGACGATCGCCGGTCTATTCTGTAAAAATCTCATCGTGAAAATTTAGGTGATGTGAGTTTGAAGTGAGTTGTCATCCCATGTGACGCTCGGGATTGGCACTATTGACAGTTCATTTATTACGGCCGAAATTAATAACCAATCTAATCCAATATCTCTAGATTTAAGATTGAAAATTCAATCCAGATTTATAGTAAAGTGTAGCTAAAAACGATCCCCAGATTGCAATTGCAATCTTTTCAACCAATCGATCTTTGAGAGGACGGATCATAGATTACAGATTGACCTCTGTTCGAAAATGACAGTTTGAGTGTGTCAATAACCTATCCGTTAAAATTGACGTTTGTTTGGATCGGTGTAAACAATCCAAATCTTAATCTTAGAATTTCCTTAGATAGAGGATTGACTTCACGGATTTTATTTGAAAAATGGCACTGTCAGTATTTTCCAGTGATGGTGATATGGAGGTTCTGGCTCAATTATCGGATTGGGACAGTACTGATAGTGACGCTGCTGAAGAAATAAGACGTCAACGTGCTTCTGCGCGGAGAATGAAAAGAGTGAACTACATGCAAAGTCTGGATGATGCGGAGTTTACCTTTAGGTTTAGGCTATCAAAATTAGCAGTAAATTTACTCATCATCTGCCTAGCCTTTTCCCACTTTTATGTTGGGGTCGGCTTCCAGTCTAACCTGGTGCAGCTGAATACCAGTATTTTACATGGAGCGACTGCCTATCTGACCTGCACAACCCAGTTACTGGGTAATACGATACCCCTTGGTAAGACTAGCAGTAAATTTACTGTTCACTGAAATTATGCCTCTCGTCTGTGTAACCTCATCAAGGTAAGTTGCAAATAGTAAAAAAAAATAGCTACCTGTTTTGAAAGTAAGTATAATAATTATTTCAGAAATCATGGAGTGCCACCGCTTCATCAACTGTTGATGACTTTAAGATTCTATGCATTAGGCACTATACTAAAAATATATATACTTGTACGCAAAATACGCGCATTGACGTGGAGTTGCGGACACCAGCCCGTTTTACCTTAGGCACTATACTATGCTAATTTGTGTAGCTGATTTTGTGGGAGTATCAAAATCAACAGCAGGTAGAATAGTACGGGACATTTCATCAGCAATTGCCACATTGTATGATAAATACATTTTTATGAATCACGGAGGTGCAGAAAAATGTTTTTGAATTTTTTTAAATTATCATTATTTTCACCGTAAAAAGCAAACACCTAAAATATTGGCGCTGTCTGCCACCCGGCACCGCACTCTGTCTCGCTCTCACTCTGTCGACGAGCAGTATCGCGCGATCGAGATAAAGAGTGAATTTTAGCTGAGGTAGCATAGGTTCATAACAAACACGTTTTGAATTTTATTACAAATTTGTTCGTATTAATAGAATTGTTTTCTTCGGTCTATATATATGTATTAAAACCCCATAAAATAAAATTATAAAACCTGTTTATAAATAAATAATAATAAATTCATTTATTTCAGGTACATTACACCCATTGCCACACGATATAAATTAATAGAAAATATAATAGAAAAATCAAATCAGATAAATATCAAATGAAGTAAAATGAAATCAATAAAAATCAAATTAAATCAAAATAAATCGCGTAAAATTAATTCAAATTAAAACAAATAATTAAAACAATTAATAGAATAAATTAATAATTAATTAATTGATTTATGCTTAGCTTTTTATTGTTACAAACAAACAAACCGTGTCTACTTTTTTAAATTTTGCATACAGCGGAATGACGAAGAGGGAAAGGATTTCATGTTATCTGCGGATTGACCGACAGCATGATCGTCTTTTTTCGATATTAGGACGCGGGTCGGAGATCGATCCATAGATTGGTATCTATCAAAGATCGATTTATATCTTGGATCAAGGATTCAATATTAATTTCGGGCGTAAGTCATAACTGGTAGGCCACACTGATTGAAAACCTTAGTCTTTACGCCCGAAATTAATATTGAATCCTTGATCCAAGATATAAATCGATCGTCGATAGATACCAATCTATGGATCGATCTCCGACCCGCGTCCTAATATCGAAAAAAGACGATCATGCTGTCGGTCAATCCGCAGATAACATGAAATCCTTTCCCTCTTCGTCATTCCGCTGTATGCAAAATTTAAAAAAGTAGACACGGTTTGTTTGTTTGTAACAATAAAAAGCTAAGCATAAATCAATTAATTAATTATTAATTTATTCTATTAATTGTTTTAATTATTTGTTTTAATTTGAATTAATTTTACGCGATTTATTTTGATTTAATTTGATTTTTATTGATTTCATTTTACTTCATTTGATATTTATCTGATTTGATTTTTCTATTATATTTTCTATTAATTTATATCGTGTGGCAATGGGTGTAATGTACCTGAAATAAATGAATTTATTATTATTTATTTATAAACAGGTTTTATAATTTTATTTTATGGGGTTTTAATACATATATATAGACCGAAGAAAACAATTCTATTAATACGAACAAATTTGTAATAAAATTCAAAACGTGTTTGTTATGAACCTATGCTACCTCAGCTAAAATTCACTCTTTATCTCGATCGCGCGATACTGCTCGTCGACAGAGTGAGAGCGAGACAGAGTGCGGTGCCGGGTGGCAGACAGCGCCAATATTTTAGGTGTTTGCTTTTTACGGTGAAAATAATGATAATTTAAAAAAATTCAAAAACATTTTTCTGCACCTCCGTGATTCATAAAAATGTATTTATCATACAATGTGGCAATTGCTGATGAAATGTCCCGTACTATTCTACCTGCTGTTGATTTTGATACTCCCACAAAATCAGCTACACAAATTAGCATAGTATAGTGCCTAAGGTAAAACGGGCTGGTGTCCGCAACTCCACGTCAATGCGCGTATTTTGCGTACAAGTATATATATTTTTAGTATAGTGCCTAATGCATAGAATCTTAAAGTCATCAACAGTTGATGAAGCGGTGGCACTCCATGATTTCTGAAATAATTATTATACTTACTTTCAAAACCGGTAGCTATTTTTTTTTACTATTTGCAACTTACCTTGATGAGGTTACACAGACGAGAGGCATAATTTCAGTGAACAGTAAATTTACTGCTAGTCTTACCAAGGGGTATCGTATTACCCAGTAACTGGGTTGTGCAGGTCAGATAGGCAGTCGCTCCATGTAAAATACTGGTATTCAGCTGCACCAGGTTAGACTGGAAGCCGACCCCAACATAAAAGTGGGAAAAGGCTAGGCAGATGATGAGTAAATTTACTGCTAATTTTGATAGCCTAAACCTAAAGGTAAACTCCGCATCATCCAGACTTTGCATGTAGTTCACTCTTTTCATTCTCCGCGCAGAAGCACGTTGACGTCTTATTTCTTCAGCAGCGTCACTATCAGTACTGTCCCAATCCGATAATTGAGCCAGAACCTCCATATCACCATCACTGGAAAATACTGACAGTGCCATTTTTCAAATAAAATCCGTGAAGTCAATCCTCTATCTAAGGAAATTCTAAGATTAAGATTTGGATTGTTTACACCGATCCAAACAAACGTCAATTTTAACGGATAGGTTATTGACACACTCAAACTGTCATTTTCGAACAGAGGTCAATCTGTAATCTATGATCCGTCCTCTCAAAGATCGATTGGTTGAAAAGATTGCAATTGCAATCTGCGGATCGTTTTTAGCTACACTTTACTATAAATCTGGATTGAATTTTCAATCTTAAATCTAGAGATATTGGATTAGATTGGTTATTAATTTCGGCCGTTACGGAGCCGAAACGTGAACACTCACGGTACGGCTGGTCCATAATTCAAGGCTTATGGAACGGGATAAGCTTGAAGTTTCTCTGAGGGATCGAATCCGCAACGAGGTGATCCGACAGAGAACCAAAAAAGTCGACAAAGCTCCCAGAACAAACAAGCTGAAGTGGCAATGGGCCGGCCATATTAGGCGTAGAACCGATGACCGTTGGGGTAGACGTGTTTTTGAGTGGAGATTGCGAATCGGTAGCAGCTGGATGAGAGTTGCCGAAAATCGAGTTGAATGGCGTGCAATAGGAGAGGCCTATGTCCAGAATTGGACTGCTATAAGCTGATGATGATGATGATAGCTCACTTCGAACTCACTTCACCCTAGTTTTCACTGTGAGATGTTTACAGAATAGCACTGCAGTTCTTAGTTTTAAATGACGAGAACAGTAGAAGTGAAAATCGATAACCTTTTTCGGCAAAAGTTGTAGCGTCACGTTGCGAATATAGAACCTCGCTATACAGAAAATGGAACTCATATTTCATTTGAAAGCCTCTTCTTGCTTCAATGAGTTCCTAGAGATTATTTTTGTATTGATTATCAATAAAATATTTGTATACGGCCCAGAATGTTACGTAAGCGCCTTTAATGGCTAATATACCGTTCATATTCATTCAAATGAGTGTCATTGAAATAGTATTGACATCACAAAAAAAATTGTTGTCCTTTACTTTTTTGTATGATATTCTTCGTATAAAATGTAGCCTCGACCACAATAATGAATCGATTGATTAAAATCTCTTTCATTAAAATTATATGAGTAATTTAAGCGCTACGATGGAGCATAATTATGTAAATAAAAACATTCATACTTATAAACTACTAAAACATAACCCTTCCATTAGGGTTGGTCGTAGTCGGCTAAAAAAAACTACGGCATTCCTAGAGGTCAGCTCACAATACCGTCCGAAGTTCAGTGACCTCATGGTATCTAGAACTTCAGTTAGCTACGTCACTGCTACCTGCTCGCTATTGATCCAACTGACTACGCCTAGGCAAAGTAGAACTCCTGCAGAACTCAGCTAAACGAGTCCTTTGACGTTGGGTAACGTCGTACGTGTCTCACACGTTTGGACGTGACGCATCAGAGATACATGCTGACTTTTTAATGATCTTAGAACGCGACAAGTGTGTGTTACGCTAGGGTTTTAAAAAAGAGGCTGAATAGGCTGAGAGGTTGCGTCCCATAAAAGTGTAATAGTTTTTTGAAATTTAACATTTAATTTGGCAGTGGTTGGTGATGTTTGTTTATTTATTTGCTAATATCACTTACATTTGTTTATACAGATACTTATAGCAAAGCAGTCACCAATTTCTACACTCAGAGACGTTACTCAAAAACCAATTAATTGCCACCACCAACTCTGAAATGTTTTTAAGCAGTCATAGTTTTTATTGATTTTCGTGTCCCGTTTATCGTTATTTTATTTTGCCAAGAAATCGCTTTTTTTTAGGTCAAAACACAATTCACTCAAAGAGTACATTCATGCCATTTGTAAGGACACTAAAAAGGTAACATGATCACTCCACTTTAACAAATACAAACGGGTGACAAGTGCCTACATTTGTATCAATACAAAACCAAAAAGCCTTACAAGGATACATTTATTTTCCTACAGAGTCATTTCATAACGTCAAGAAATATTTATTCGTTCCATCACTCAATGTAGGCTTTGCACGTTTTATGGTAACTTCGGGACTGTCTTTTTTTCTTTCATTTTCACATACAGAGTGGGTTAAGCGGTCGGAGATAATTGCAATTTTCGTTCACATTTACGTCATTGTCAGTGAGATTGGCTTCCTTAAAGGATGGATGTTGTTGTTTGCCAGAGGCCTTAATATGTAGTCAAATTACATTTTACGTGTTTTCTGTTTTGTACTGTAGAATTGCCAATATTATGGTATATTAATATATGGTATATTTCTACTATTATTTTAATATTTTTTTATATTATTTGTATCCGACTATAATACCTAGATTACTCATGATAGATGATTTTTCCGTCGCCAGATAACTTTTATTCGAGGAATAAAATTGACGTTTGACAGTTTTGTATGAAATAACTAATATAATAATTCTACATTTTATTGCGTTTTTACGTTGATATAAACACAGAGACAATTAATTTACGTGTGGAAAGTAATTCCGGTTAATTTATTATGTTTTTGTGATCTTGAATCACACTCTTTCGCGATATTTTTTGTCGCATGTCACTCGGTTGACTTCGGTTGGCGTCACACAAAGCACTGAACTGACGTTAGCTACGCTGATGGCTGTGGCCATCAGCCTAGTGGCAACGCCTTGGTGCGGTAATTGCTAATCTAGTGTAACATATATATCAATGCCTTTAGACGTTTGTATTTTATGTTTATTTTTAGCGTCTCCGAATAAAAGACATTTTTTAAATGTATGCCCTAAGCAGGCCTAAATGACTTGTTATGTACGAGTATTTGTCATCAAAAGTAACACGATATCTAAAGTATAATAACCGGCGAGACATCCCATAAAAATAATTCCCCAAAGATGTAATCTTATGCGAGCAAATATCTTTGAGGTCAATGCCTCCCACTTTTTTCATCAACAAAAAATACAGCCAACAATGAAAATGTAACTGGTAACTTGACTCTGCTGTGATCTTTTCCTGTGCCTAAAACAAAGGGTGCTCATTCTAGCGAAATAAGTTTCTAGGGCAGTTTTTCCCCATAAACTATCTTTTGACAAAGGCAAACATAATTGTGGCACATGCGGCGAAGAATTCTTACGAAACATTAGGAGACATGGCTGAAAAAGAAACAGAAAAGTACGTAAGTACAAAGGGATGCTTATTTCTGAAGAAATTTCTTCCAGCATACATATATGGATTCTATATACTTACATAAAACAAAGTCGGGGTTAGTTACACCATTTATAACTCGAGAACGGCTGGACCGATTTTTATGATCTCTGGTTTGTCGGATTTGTCTACGCCCCGAATAGCAGAATAATTCACGAAAAAAACAAGATTATTATTTTTTTTCTACATTTAGGCGGCGCGAAGTTCGCCGGGTCAGCTAGTATTCGATAAAAAGTGATGTAGACAACGTGTGTACAAGGTACAAGGGAAAACTAAACACATAAAATCTAAAATAATTCTCTAATTTAAATATAAACATACAATATGGGAATATAGTCACATACATACACATATTTCTAAAATAATAGATACTTATCTAAAAAAAAAAAATCTGTCTTTCTTATCTAATTATTTTGTTTGTTATCAAATCTTCCGCAGAATTGGTAGAATTGAGTAGCGTCCTTTATAAATAAAGTTCTGTCACATAGACCTGCGTTTCAATAATCAACCATATAATAACGTGATTCAAGAGCCAGATGAAGAGTCTTCCTTATTTTTAAATTGGTCCATTCCGACCAAGCCAAAACCATCTCTTCTTATTAAAAATATGCAAATCCTATTTGTATGGTTGTTACCATACAAATTGGATTTGTGTATTTTTAGCATAACAAATGACGATCCAAGATGTGCTATATTAGCAAGATATCTCCACTTATTTGATTAGAGCATAAGGATGCTTCTCGCAGATGGCGGTTTCTTATTCTTTAGACAAAGGCCAGTTAAACTCCTTGTCCCCACTAGTTTCACAACGGCTCTCAAGCCCTTTAAGATGAGAGGCCACTTATCAGACGTTTTCTCTTACAGCGGAGAGTCCTCGACTCGAAACTTTTGTTAGCATTCAGAGCTCAAAATAGACTGTTGTAGAAAACGGGCACGTGTTGGTCAAAATTATGAATATATACACACACTGACTGCTGACTTTTTTAACACAGGTAACACCGATCTCAGGAGTCAGGCTTCAATTGAAAATGTAACACCTTTAAAAAAAATTAAATGTTGAAAATGTAAACATTTCATTTTTTCATTATAAAGAGAAAATATTTGATTTTTTGGTTAAGCTTTCACGCTAAAACGGTTGAACGGATTGGGATGAAATTTGGCACATGGGTAGACCATGATCTGGTTATAGGATTATATTTTTTTAACTTGCAATAATATCAATTTAAATTTATGTTTGAATAGGCTTTACGTTCATACATGTCGTACACCCACGTCGATTGCGAGTAAAAATTATGATAATTGATAAATAAATGATAAATGATTTATATCTGTAAGTAGGTTTGTACAAACACTTTTACACGTCAATATTATTATTATTATTTAAACTAGATGAGGTCGGCGTTTCCTAACTGACTATTCTGAGAAGAAAGGCCGAAACAAATTCAGAAGTCACAGTCTCTTTTAAAGTCCAGACAAAATCTTGGTCAAATCATGTGAAGACCATGTAGATCTTGGTGTCTGAAATGGTCTTTTGAGGAAAGAACAACACAGATTGAGCGGACCTGTCCAGTCAGTGCACGCATTTGTCAAAAATCGTGCAGCTCAACTCAGAACTTGAGGAGCTCAACGATTCGACGAACAATACCAAAGATTGAACATTTGGGTAGGCCGCGTAGATTACTCAAACTGCCAGATCATAAAACTAACTAAGAAGAAAAAAAGAAAGAAATGACCCACATAGTCCTCACATTCACAATAAATAAAATAATATAATACTTTACACAGTAAATGGTAAATGTTCATGTCATTGTTTATGTAAATAGATATTTATAAAAAATAAAGTGTAAAATAGCAAAATAAAGTAAAACAACATTCGCAGTTTAAATCTATTGGAGCAGCTCAATCCCAAGCCTTATTGTCCTCAATAAAGTCTTTTACAGTATAATAGGCGCAGTATAATAGGCGTTTTGGCATAGTTTTCGCTTTATAAAAAAGATTTGAATTTATTTAGGCTTAGTTCTTGAATGTGTGATCAAAATATTATTTATAACGTTGACATTATGTGCGTGACTATAATTCCTACTGTTAGTACTAAAAAAGCGAGGAAATATAAACACAAAATACTAGTTCCTTGTTTATTTATGTAAATTATGTAACAGAATATGGGACGAAGAAAATTGCGTGGGTGATGTGTAGATGAATTTAAATAAATATTTCAAAGGTAAAGGTATATATAAAAATACGACTTTTACTATCTCCTTGTCTGTGTTGATGAATAAAACAGTATTTTGGCGTTGTCGGATTTTCATGGAGTGTTTTTTTTTACCCAAACAATGTTTTATGATGTTTGTGTAGGTATATTATGTTTGTTTCTTGTCCGAAGTCTAAATCCGTTGATACCTTGAGGGCTTCGTTGGAACCGGGATAAAACCAGAAGCCCGGTAAAGGGATATGTTACAACATCGTTGGCTTCAGTTACTACATATTTATAAGTGTAAACATACACACAAACTAACATTTATCGTAAACCTGTAGATACAAAGGTAAAGCTCAAAATTAATGTATTTGTATTTGTTTTACTTTTTGGTTTTGTTTCTGTTTGTTTGTTTTTTTTGGTTTGGTTTGAAATTGATGTGATAGAGATATTGAATATTAGAACCTAAGACATCAGTGC
The DNA here is from genome assembly GCA_949316385.1 of Globia sparganii. Lineage (NCBI taxonomy): Eukaryota > Metazoa > Arthropoda > Insecta > Lepidoptera > Noctuidae > Globia > Globia sparganii. The sequence goes on from OX438654.1 coordinate 18,332,520, forward strand.
CTACTTAGAAAAAACAAATACAAAAACAAAAAAATAAATACATTACTAAATCAACTTCTTTACATTCTTATGAGCAAAACGCGTGACTTCATACAAAAGCAGGTTTTCTTAGGTTTGTAGAAACTTAAAAAGAAAACATTTAGCCCAATGTGTCGCGTTGGCAACAAATTAGCGGCTCGATCTAACTTTGTTATTTCCAAGTGATGCAAAGAATAATTCCCTTTAAATACACTGCATGTCTTGCGGTCATACTTAATTGCCGAAATTTTATAGACTAGTTTTGGGAGGAAAGAATTGCAGGACAATGCTTTAAAATCATTTTCATAAATAATCCTTCCAGATTTTTCGTATCCATTTTTGAATCTCCATGAATATCCGGATAAGTCCTCGTACACACTGAAGTTAGCATTGTAATAGAAGGTATCAGTAGTGTTGACGATAGCGATGCTGACGTTAACTTTCTTATGTTCGTCGTAGGGTGGGTCCGGATTGGGGCAGTACTCTATCCCTTGATGAATAATTTTGTACTTCACGCAGAACAGAATTGATTGGAATTGGAAGATGATAATAACACCGAGAATAAATCTCATTTTCATACAAATTGTGTATGATTCAGTAGAAACTATCGGGGAGAGTATTCATGTACGACTGATGAACCAAAACAGTTCTGACTTCTGATTGACCCCAGAAAATCATTAGCATTTCATTAATGCCCTGATTATTATCAATGAAACAATTTTACAGTCAGTGAGCATATAATGTATACAAATGCAGTCATTTTTAGAATATGTATGTTATTTTTAAACCGTTTATCTCACTGACAATGGCAATTACACCTTCGTTAGGAGAATACAAGGTTACTCATTTAGAATACTTACTATACATAATGATAGATTCCAGTTGCAGACTTGAACACACATATTTTTAGTAGTTAAACACGCGCAAACTGTAACCATGGATACAGTACATGATTCTGAATTCTACAAATATTCTGTCGGTTATTAAAAAAAAATTAGCTGTTCCATAGATTTTATTTTATTTATTAGGGATAACAAACAGCAGTATATTAAATATTACTCATGATTGTAGTAATAATGAATAATATTTTTTGTAATATTAATAATAATAACTATTAATATTAAAAATAATTATTAATATTAATAATAATTATTGTAATATTTGACCGCGTAGGTATTGCACTTTTCTGTGTAACAGATTTTTTTTGATAACCGATGAAAATTTTCTACTCTTGGTGGTCTAGAATCATGTGCTGAATTCATGGTTATTGTTTGCGCGTCGATGACACCCCTCTTCCCTAGTTCGAACTCACCCGGTCCGTATATATTTACCTACATGTATTGCTAGAAGGCGCAAAAGCACTGATGGTAAGAAAAGTGTTAGTATGATTTTTATTCAGTCAGCAATTGCTCTTTGATATCTGTAGATGCAAAGGTAATAATCCGATTTCCATGTTCGCAATAGTCCACTAAAACGAAATGTTGGAATTCTTCCGGAATAATCACATCAACGGCGATTAAAGATCTTGTTTTAAGAACTTTTAATCTAAAGTAATTTTGCAAAAAATATATTGAAAAAGATCAAGACGTATTTTCTACATGCACTTTTCCGATAAACTGTATCCTCCAAGCTGAAAGCCATATAAAAAGCGGGCGAGTAAGGACTAGGGATAATTATGGGTTAAGCCGTATATAATGGTCATAGAACAACAGCTAATTGCCCTAGTTCCCATCACACAAATGAATATAACTGGTAATAGGTGGATTTAGTGAAAGATGATATGGATATGGCTAAAAAGGAAGTGAATGCTGAGTTGAAGGCAGGAATACATATTGATGTATGGAAGACAAAGATGTATGTACTGTAGAGATTATACGAGGTCAAATTAAATTAGCTAGCGAAATTCCGTAGACGTGATGGGTATCGATATCTAAACATGAAGAGTCAAGCGCTAATTAATTTATAATAATCGTAAAAGTAAACGTTAACGGGGCGACGTCATCGGGGTCTCTAGTTAAGATGGGCGTACTCCAAGGCTCAATTCTTGGCCGTTTCCTATTTCTAGTATATATTAATGACCTTCCTTACATGTTGGCTAACTTATTGGATATCATTTTATTCGCTGATGACACTTCCCTTATTCTTAAAATAGCTAAAAAAGATACGGATGTCTTACATGTCAACGATAGTCTGGCTGTTCTTTCGAAATGGTTTGCAGCTAATAATCTACTTAATGCGAACAAAACGAAATGTCTTAAGTTCTCATTACGAAATGTATGTGTTGGTGGGTCTGAATTTAAAGCTTGATGGGAAAAAACTAGATGCTATTACGGAAACGGTATTTCTAATAATTACTTAAGATTCAAAATTACAATGGGGCGCACACATTAGAGCTCTTTCAAGTAGATTAAGTTCAGCTGCATATGCAGTAAGAAAAAAAATAAGACAGTTGACAGATATAGCTAAAGCTAGGTTAGTATACTTTGCTTATTTCCACATTATTATGTTTTATGGTGGTCTGCTGTAGGGATCTGCAGCTGACGTAGATTCAATTTTCATTTTACGAAAGAAGGTCATCCGCGCAATCTAGAAAATGGGTCCTTGTGAGTCTCTTAGAAACCAATTCAAAGAATATGATATACTAACTCTGCCTTCTCTTTATAGTTACTTTAGAAAGTATTTTGTCTGTTCGCAAAAATTTAGGACTATTCACAATAAGAAGCCATTTCCATAATATAAATACACGTAGAAAAACTGAAATTTTGACCCCTAAAAGATTAACTAAAACTAGCATTCATTTCTTATAAATAGCATCCGTTTTTATAAGAAGTTGCCAAAGCCAGGTACAGAACTTAGCGATGGAAAGTTCAAAATCCTCATCAACGTGTCCTTATCAAAAAAGCATAATAAAAGATTAAAGAAGACAAGGTAGTTTGGCAATAATTCCTTCTGCACATGTTGCTTCCCTGGCACCTCATTAACGGCATAACTACGTAAATATCTAATAACTGCTGTCAAATTACGATTTTTATTTATTTTTTACATACTTCTTTGATAGAGTCTTTTTATTATTTGACACTATATACAGAAAATTCTAATTTTTCAAGTCTGGTTGTAATGGAAATCTTATCATTTGGTTTTAATAGGTTTTTATATTTTATTTATCCTTTTGGTAGATTCTTATTTTGTAAATGTGAGGACTTTGTAGGCCCTGTAGACTTTAGATCTGTAGATCATTTTTTTATTTTATCAAGTACCTGGTATTTGTTGACAGGCCTACGCTGTCCTCCCATACTTACTGTAATTTGAAAACATTGTAAAAGCTAATTATTTCTAAAAGAGTAACTGTGGAGTTTCTTGCCGGTTCTTCTCCATAGGAAACGACCAATTGGAACCGAGCTTCTGACGTTTCATAAGTGCCCTTGTAGGCTTATGTGAAAAAAATATTTTGATTTTGTCTGGCAAAAAAAATTAGGAGCTACGACTTAAGACTACAACATTATAAAATGTCCTCGTTGAAAGATATACGAAAAGTTCTAGATCTCACATTTATTCACAAACTGTTCAATGGAGCTGTTGACTGTAGCGAGCTCCTTGGAAAGCTGCATATAAGTGCACCATCTCGCTTGCCGCGGAAATGTAACTATAACCTTTTCTATGTGCCGGCTCCAAAACAAATCTCGGACACTTCGCCGTTTCGTCAAGGCTCTGTAGGCAGTATAACGAAGTATCGAAACTTAACAAATTGGATATTACATGCAAACTATCAATGTTTAAAAAAGGCCTAAAAGTCCTAGTATCCACATGTTTTTTAGGGTTCCGTACCTCAAAAGGAAAAAACGGAACCCTTATAGGATCACTTCGTTGTCCGTCCGTCCGTCCGTCCGTCCGTCCGTCTGTCAAGACCGTTTTTCTCAGGAATATTACTGTCCCTTGAAGCTGTGAACAAAACAAACTTCTAAGCCAAAGCAATCAAAAGATACAGCCGTTTATGCCGCAAATTTTCGAAACTCGCACGGGAATCAAAACCTACAGGGTACTTCCCGTGAACTTAGAATCTTAAAATTTGGTACGAAATAACGTCTTATAGTACAGATAAAGGAAAAATTGCCGTAAATTTTTAGTTACATCACTTAATAAAAACATTTTTAATAATTTTAAACTTACTACCGCTTTCCTCACGAACGTGTAGAGGTATTAAATTGAAATTCATATCAAATACTTAGGTCTATAATACCTTTAAGCTGTAACAAAATCAAACGTCTATGTCAACGCAATCAAAAGAAACTGTAATTTAAGCCGCATATTTTCAAACTCGCAACTACTCGCAAGGGAATCAAAACCTAAAGGGTACTTACTTCCAGTCGACCTAGAATCTTGAAATTTGGCATGAAGCAATGTTTTATAGCACATATATAGGAAAAATTCCGAAAACCTTAAATTTGTAGTTACATACCTACTTTGTACGGAACCCTCGGTGCGCGAGTCCGACTCGCACTTGACCGGTTTTTTTTCTTTCTTTTCTGTTGAATTCTATGGTTATTCTTTAAATATTAGTTTATTTTATTTGATTTTGTATGAAAGTAGATTGTACTATTTTGTACTTTTTTTTTGCTTTTAATTTTGTTTTCCTTTTTATGATTTTCGTGACATAAATTGTGATTTATTTTAATGTTTCACTCCATTTATGTACTCTGTTCTTATGTTTATCTCACGTAGCATTAACAATTAACAAATTAGTAATAAGTGGATAATGTTGCTAGTACTATAATAAGTATTTTGTAAGTTAGTGTGTATAACATTTGATTGTACTACTGTTTTTTATCCCGAAAAAAAATAAAATAAAATAATGTGTTCGTCCTTGTCAAACTTGTTGTACCTACCTAGACCGCCCATTGTGTCACCCTTTGCAAAATTTATATATTTATGTATGTAATTTATATGGTGTACATAATAAAGAGTATTATATTCTATTCTACCTAGATGTTAAGTGAATGATGTGGTCAACAGGCACAAATACAAGTGTGCGCTTCCAATTATAGGCAATTGGAAGCGCACACTTGTATTTGTGCCTGTTCATGTTAACTTGCTGTGTAGCCTCTGTTGGCGATCCAATAAATAAATAAATAATAGAAGAAATAAATTAGAGCTTACATGGATATCGTGATAAAAAAAACTTAATTAAGTTTGTAGAAATAATTATCCAAGTTATCCTTTCATAATATATCCACGTTTTATTCGGTACCATTAGGTCGCCGCGAGCAACTAAGTTAATTAAGTATTACTAGTACTTACTAATACTGCCGACCATAATTAAATTAGGTTAGATAGTAGCCCCGATTCTGTAAACTAAACTAAATTTAAGTTCAGTGCATCTTTTTCTTTCTATTTCATTACGAAAAGGACAGAAGATAAAATATTAGTTTAGTCCTGTCAAATTAGATAATCCATAGACAAGTTAGACGAGATAAAAAAATTGGCTACTAAAAATTCGTCAATTTATGTCTGGCGCTGACTAATTTGACAGGAATAAACTAATATTTATCTTCTGTCCTTTTCATAATGAAATAGAAAGAAAAAGATGCACTGAACTTAAATTTAATTTAGTTTGTGAATAACAGAATCGGGGCCAGTATCCTCTTTATTGTTCACTACATTAGGTATAAGGGCAGGTGGAGTTGTAGACGGTAATTTTACATCTTTATATTAAGAATTATTTCAACTTCTCCCATACACAATATTTATACCTACAGTTATTATTACAATATTTTTGTGAAAAGAGTCGACTTGACAGGATGTTATAAATTCATGAAGTTAAGTCGTTTGTCATTCCCGTTGACCCGCATATTATTATAATATTTATGTTGTTTATATTAAGTAACTCGATAATTATGAGATTCTTTCAAAAAAGTATTTTGTTACCGTTTCAAATATGTAAACAAAAAGTAATTGAGTTAGAGCAAATTTTTGGTATTCATAGCCGTTTACTGAAATCAGCAGTGGCCCGCCCAGTTGTAACAGCCGCGATTTATGGTTATGAGTTGTTGGTTGTGGGTTTGAACATAAGCAGGCACTTTACCTACTTTGTGTGAATTAGTTCAACACCACTGGTCTCAAAACGGTGAAGGAAAACATCGTGAGGAAACGGTAAAGGGATATGTTACGACATGGTTTGCTTCAGTTACTACATATTTATAAATGTAAACATACATATAAATTAACATTTATCATAAACCTGTAGAGACAAAGGTAAAGCTCAAAATGTATGTATTTGTTTTACTTTTAGTTTTATTTCTGTTTGTTTTTTTTTTGGTTTGATTTGAAATAGATGTGATAGAGTTATTGAATAAAGTGTGTATTTGAAATAGGTGCTTTAATATCTTAAGATTCTCACTTATAGGTTTGTTGGTTACGAATAATTTAACAACTTTTGAGTGCATAAATTTTAGGGTGTAAATATTCTTTAAGCGTTTGTGAATCAAGGCGACTTTAATTAGTGCATCAAAATAAAAAATGAAACAATTACATGTCCTTATTTAACTCATGTCAGGGACAGCACAAGTGAAGTCTTCATCGTTTCACGATGTCAAGCCTCTCTTTAATGTTTTTGTGATGACCTCGCCCTGTATAATGAGGTGTAAGTACCAACAGCCACTCCAGGCTGAATGTGACACCGCCGTACAGTGCTTACTGACCAACTGCACATTTATTTTTAGTTTTTATAACGTTGTGAGTACGTAGTATTTATCTCTAAAATTATGTAGTCAGACAAAAAGTTTATTTTTGTTTTCAAATTGTTTCATTACTTTTTATTTTATTTAAGTACATATTATATATTCCAAGAACTCAGTGCCTACTTAGAAAAACGAATATAAAAACAAAAAAATAATACAGTACTAAATCTCCCTTCTTTATATTCTTATGTACAAAACGCGTGACTCTATACAAAAGCAGGTTGCCTTAGGTTTGTAGTAACTTATAATGTAGACATTTAGCCCAATGTGTCGCGTTGGCAACAAATTAGCGGCTCGATCTAACTTTGTTACTTCCAAGTGATGAAAAGAATAATTCCCTTTAGATATATTGCATGTCTTGCGGTCATACTTAATTGCTGAAATTCTATAGATTAATTTTGGGATGAAGTTTTTGCAGGACAATGGTTTAAAATCATTTTCATAAATAATCCTTCCAGATTTTTCGTATCCATTTTTGAGTCTCCATGAATATCCGGATAAGTCCTCGTACACACTGAAGTTACCATTGTGGTAGAAGGTATCAGTAGTGTTGACGGTAGCGATGCTGATGTTAACTTTCTTATGTTCGTCGTAGGGTGGGTCCGGATTGGGGCAGAACTCTAATCCTTGAAAAATAATTTTGTACTTCACACAGAACAACATTGTTTGGAATTGGAAGATGATAATAACACCAACAATAAATCTCATTTTCATACAAATTGTGTATGATTCAGTAGAAACTATCGGGGAGAGTACTCATGTACGACTGATGAACCAACACAGTTCTGACTTCTGATTGACCCCCGCCAATCATTAGCATGTCATTAATGCCCTGATTATTATCAATGAAACAATTTTACAGTCAGTGAGCATATAATGTATACAAATGGAGTCTGTTTTAGAATATTTATGATGTTTATAAACCATTTAGCTCAATGACAATGGCAATTACCTCTTCGTTAGGAGAACGCAAGGCTACTCATTTAGAATACTATAATGATAGATTCCAGTTGCAAACGTGAACACATATTTTTAGTAGTTATACACGGCGGTACATCGACGCGCAAACTGTAGCCTTGGATTCAGTACATGATGCTGAATTCTACATTAAAATATTCTGTCGGTTATTAAAAAAAAAAGGTGTTATTTAAGGGCGGCGCGCGGCGACTTAACGCGTCTCGTAGGTATACACAGCGCAGAGGTGCGGCGGCAGTGCAATCAATGTCAGCGCGGTTGCGGTGCCGTCTACATGAGCAACTCAAACTCAAAGCATTTATTTCAATTAAACCATTTACATACACTTTTGAATTGTCAAAATTAAATAGTCGGTCAGTTAGTCAGAGAGTTGAAGCTAGTTGCCCATTCCAAAACGTAGATCTCTTGGAGAAGAACAAGCAAGAAACCTAATTTTGAGTCCTAAGGCAGCTTCTTTAAAATGTAATTCTCGTCTTCAAATTTATATAGTATTTAGTATAGTTGTCTAATTAATTAATAGGTCAGCGACGAGCCTTTAGCGTTTATAAATGCTTTTCAAGCGATCATATATTGTAAAACAAGCTACTGTTAATATGACGCAGCATGGTAATAACACTGAAGCAACTAAATTTGTGATATGCCTACGCTTTGCCAGCTTCTAATAAGTGTATAAACTGCATCTATAAAATAATTTCAACGTACCTACTCTAATTTCATATAGTCACCTATATTTTTATACGTTAGCATAGGTAATTGAATTGACATAAAATTACATTATTATTGTCATCAAATAATGGTCAATGAAAGCTCTAATTTCATGTAGTCACCTATCTATTTATTGTAACCTAACCTCAAAACACTTTAGCGGCAGCCCCCATGGGTGCCTATGTTTTATTACAGCGGGTGAGAGTTGCTCACTCTTCGCGCCTCCAGTTTTTTTATACACTCTAGTGGTAGCAGCCTAAAGACTACGTGAAGTCGGGGGTGCCCCTATTCGGTTTTGGAAGAGAGTGTAGGGGACACTTCATGGTTTGAATGTGTCGAACAAACAAGTAGTAGTAGTACTTAATGTATATGTCACGGCTAATAGCCGAAGTGCGGCTACACCTAGTTGTACTAGGCCGAAGTGCGGTGCAGCCGGTCACATGGTTGCGGTCGGTCGATAGACGACGTAGGATGCAAGAGCGAGTGATGGGCATCCCGAGGTTAGGTTACTTTCCCCCCCGGTGGGTTCCCGCATTGTCGAGGCGGGGGGCTTAGTAGCCGTGGCTTGGTCACCCACGGTGAAGCGAAGAGGATCCCGAGGAGGGGCCGCTCGTCACGGCATTTGCCTGTAAGCCGACGACGTAGCGGCCAACAAGTAGGTTGAGGTGCCGCTTGGGCGACATCGCAACTGAAGCGGGCCGCGATGTCGTATGGGAGGCATCGCGGCTGAAGGTTGGAGGCCGCGGTGGGAGAGGAGTGCCGGTATTGCGGTGCGCCGCTCTCCCTACCTTCCGCGGCCTTGACGGGGTCGCCACCGTCTGATGGCGGACGCGGTGGGACCACAGGGGAGGAGGAGTGTTGGTATTACGTTGCCCATTCTCCCTATCCTCTGCGGCCGAAAATTGGAAGGCGGCGGGGCCAACGACCTGACCCGCCGCAAGGGGACCAAGGGTGCCCAGACACGGGGTCGTCTGGCGCCCATGTGCTAGTTTGGTCCCTGGGGTGGTCACGGCGTGCTATGTGTTCTGGTGCACTGGTGATGGGGAGCACTCCCCAGAGGAGGGTCCGGTGACGGACAGCCGCGGCGGGTTCACGGATGAGTGCTAACGCGTGCCCGTGTTCCCGTTTTAGTGGGTAAGAGTCCCACATAACTGCACTATCTCCCCGTGGTAGTGCAGTATGCATGAGCATTTCTCCACGTTAAAAAAAAAATGGTTAGGTTACTTTAAACCCTTTACACAGAAATCGTCGACGTAGGATGCACCTAGTTGTACCCGGCTAAAACTTGGTGTAGCCGTACTTCGGCTATTAGCCGTAATAATTAATAATTATATATAATTACAATTAATAATTATAATTAATAATTATATTTTATTTATTTATTTAATACTTCAAGCACATAAATGTACAGAGGCGGACTTAATGCCATAGGCATTTTCTGCCAGTCAACCTTTGGGTGATGCAGAGACAAACAGTGGTAGGTGCAATCATGAAAATTGAGGCATAAATATCTATACATATAATAAAATCGTAGGAAAGTCAAAACTGTACATTGAATATTTTTTAAAAAGAATACCTGGGGCGTGATCTACAATCGATACCGAAGCCAAAAATATAGTTTTTAGAATTTTTGTCTGTTTGTCTGTTTGTCTGTTTGTCTGTCCGGGATAAACTCAAAACGTACTGCATGGATTTACTTCAAATTTTGCATGAATATTACTAAGAGGTCGGGTCAACATATAGGCTACATATTATCACGCTATCACCTACGTGGGAGGAGCTGCGAATCATTATTTTTCTTACGCATTCTGTGACAGCGTATAATCTAACGACGCATATCTAAATGTTGTTTTTGAGTAAGCCATGCTATTATCTGACGTTACAATATAAAAACTACGCCATTTAAGTAACTTGGGCAGAGAAATATAGTTTAATGAATGTTAGTAGTATAAAGACAATTTTAAAACAGCGCCATCTATGAGATTTCATAAAAATCAAATCAAGTTACATGTTAACATTTTTTGGAAATTTATAATTAAAATTTGATCATGTTGGCGAGGTAAGTAGTTAGTTCTTCTTAAAATTCATAGATGGTGATGTGTATTTTCTTCATAAAAGTTGTATCGTATAGTTCGTTTTGACAAATTCAAATTCCAACAAAACCCTCAAAATCTTGAGCAGAGTTGAGGAAGACAATTTAAAAAAAATGCGGTGTTAAGTATTACAAAAAAGTTATGTTCATTGATGATGATCATTTCATCTCATGACACCCTCGCCGAGGCGAGCGTCAGTGACAGTCCCAGCCGCATGCGTCATCTGTTTGCCGTCATCTTGATGTTTTGTGGAGTCGCGAACCCGGTAGCTTTGTGAGAGAAGTATCGCCATCATCCGTCTGAAGATTTTCGACGAGCTTTGAGGCGCGCTGCTGGAGACGAAGTCGAAGTAACTGATGAACGCGTGCTGAACACCTATCTCAGTTCACTTCAATATGTGGTCATTTCTATCGGCGGCAATCCACTGATAGAATATGGGTTACCAGCTCCCCAATCATCACCGTATCAAGACCGTGAAAATCGGGAGTATAACGCGAAATGACCACCATACGAAATGACCATGTCACTTTGTTCTCTTCAGAGCAAAAGCAAATTTATGACACCGTCCTTGAAAGCGTTGGGCAAAACCAGGGTAAAATGTTTTTCTTGGATACTCCTGGTGGAACAGGAAAAACATTTGTTACCACTGGCATACTTGCAGAGGTCAGGAGGCAAGGCAAAATTGCTATTGCTGTAGCGTCGTCGGGAATCGCTACCACACTGCTTCCGAGTGGCAAGACAGCCCATGCCATGTTTCAAATTCCCATCGATTTAGAGAGCGCCGAAACGCCTGTTTGTGGTGTGTCACGTAACAGCGATAAGGGACACGTGCTCAAGGATTGCTCTCTGATCGTATGGGATGAGTGTACGATGGCCAATAGGAAGGCAGTTGAGGCCGTGGACAGAATCCTGCAGGACATCCGCAGGAACGAACATTTGATGGGTGGTGTCACAGTTCTGTTCAGTGGTGATTTTCGGCAAACGCTTCCCGTGGTGACGTGGGGCTCGAGGGCTGACGAGGTGAATGCTTCGTTGAAGCGATCTTCGTTGTGGTCACGAGTTCGTACGCTTCGCTTGACCATTAATATGAGAGCTCGGCTCAGCGGTAATACACGTGCTCAAGAATTCTCCGATGTCCTTCTAAGTCTTGGCGAAGGCACTCTACCAGAAGAGACAGGTGGTGCTTCCAGAGTCTCTCGGTAGAGTGGTATCCAGCTTAGAAGAACTAATTCGCTGTGTATACGGGACATCAGTCGTATACCGCACCAGCAGAATTCTTGGGTGTGTGAGCGGGCCATTTTGATGCCCTAAAATGATCAGGCTGCAGCAATTAACGAATGCATTCTCTCGGAAATTGAGGGGAATAAGGTGGTCTACACCTCGATAAACACTGTTGTCGAGCAAGATGACGCCACACATTATCCCGTGTTATTTCTGAGCTCCCTGTCAGCAAGTGGACTTCCAGCGCATACCATCAAGCTGAAGGTCGGTGTTCCGATTATGCTTCTTCGGAACCTATCTCCTCCGAAGTTGTGTTAACCGCCTTAAAGTCATCTCGCTCCACAGACACACCATTGAGGCGGAAATTCATACGGGTTGTGGCGGCGGCGAGGCAGTATTTATACTACGCATTCCCCTAATACCTCATAACTTCCTGTTCCAGTTCAAGCGCGTACAGTTTCCCGTGAGTGTTTGCTTCGCAATGACCATGAATAAGTCGCAGGGCAGCGGGGTTCGACCTCAGGACGAGTTGCTTCTCACACGGGCAACTGTACGTTGCTTGCTCCCGCGTCACCAGTCCTGACACTCTTTACATTTTGGCTCCTGGCAGCATAACTACCAACGTAGTTTATAGAGAAGTGTTGTAAAGTATGATACCTTTGTACGTATTTTTACTGTTTTGTGTCCTGGAATGTATTCCTGCATTATTTTCTCTATTTCCTTCAGTCACATCTTATGACTGAACTCAGCAGGATTCCCATATAACTCTCTTCACTTGCTTCGCTTGCAAAAAAAAACTTATATTTTAATGCTATTTTAAAAGTTTTGTACTTATAATGCTATAGCGACACTGGCATCTTAGGTATTTTTGGTGCTGTAGAGCATGCACGCAGACGACGTCGCGGGCAGCAGCTAGTTTTAAATATAAAGATACGCATAAACCTATTAAAACTATGAATATAATATATACCTAATCACTACATAGTATAAAACAAAGTGCGCTTTCTTTTCAAACGCTGGCTGAACCCTACGAGATAGGTCAAAATAATGTACTACAGTATTGTATACCTTAAAAAGGTCTACAAAAAAGTCCGCGATGGTATATGTCTATCTCTTAGGGATAACCCACAATAATCATTTTTATCCTTTACTTTTTACGAGAAATAATGGCTTATTTACGAAGCGATTTTAAGCAATACAGCATTAATCCTTATCCAATTAAGTACCTTAAATACATTGTACATTTAATATAGATAAATATGGCCCTTTACAGCATGTAATTTAAATGAATATTTTCGAAGATATTACAGATTTAAAATGCAGGGACATAGCGGTTGCTGCGGTACCGGCCGCGGTGGCGCGTGCTGGCATTCTTGAAATACCTGTACTTAGTATGTATTGCACCCGTGCGAAGCCGGGGCGGGTCGCTAGTTACATATATATATATATATAAGCACAAATAAATATACATAAATACATGAATATACTTACTAAAAATAAATAAGACCAACAATGAGAAAATATTACCGTTGTGATGATACTGCCAGCTTCTTGCGAATGTGCTCACGAACTTTAACTTAATAACCATTGTATAGATAATTTAATGGAGATTAATTATGTACTTTTCAAAAATTGATTTAATGCAGTAGAAACGAAAAAAGACAAAGACATCATAATGTTTCTAAAAAAAATCCCGTCAATCAAGTGTGAAACCTGAAAACATTGTAGCTTGCGAAAAAAACAATTAAGTTTTTTTTTTAATATTGTAGTTTTACCCATAGAAGGAACCCTATTGAAAATAGCTCTTTAATTCAAAGTAGTTTAATTATAGTTAATAAAAAAATAAGTAATAAAATATCTATCGTTTTTATACGATCTAATGAGCATTATGAGTCGTGCACTTTGGATTTTCCAATTTATTTTTAACTTTCCCATACACAATATTAAATACATTTATTTGAGTCGACTTGACAGGACGTTATAAATTCATGAAGTTAAGTCGTTTATCATTCACGTTAACGCCGCACATTATTATGTTTATGCTGTTTGTATTAACTAAATTACTATGAGATTTTTCAAAAATGTATTTTGTTACCGTTTCAATTGTGTAAACAAAAAGTAATTGAGTCAGGGCAAATTTTTGGTAACTATTCATAGCCGTTTGTTGAGAGCAGCGATGGCCCAGTTGTAACAGCCGCGACTTACGAGTTGTTGGTTGTGGGTTCGAAGCCAAGCAGGCACTTTACATACTTTGTGTGAATGATTTCATCATCATTGCTCTCAAAACGGTGAAGGAAAAGGCATGTCCTAGAACCAAAAGTTCGAAGACATGTGACATCCGCCAACCCGAACTGAGCCCGTGTGGTAGATTACGGCCCACTTCCTCTCATAGAGAGGGGGCATGTCCCAGCAGTGCGAACATTACAGGCTGATTATGCTATAACCGTTTGTTATTTAATTTGTGTTTTGTGAAACGTTTTGTATTGAGCTGACCTCTCATAAAACCATGTTTACATAAAAATCAAGTGTTTAAAAAACAATTTACTTAGGGTTGATTTTTTAATAGTCAGATAACTTTTATTTGAAGACTATTAAATCTCTGTTTGACAGGTTATGTATGGAAATATGTCAAACTGACATAATGATTTTTTATCTGACTATTGAAAAATCAGTCCTTATACAAATTAAAAACCGTAACATACTAAAACACTTCTGTTAGAGGAGTCGAAAACGTTTTTTCCGACTTCGAACTGAGTTAAAAACGCCCCAATTCATATTCGTCGTGGAATTTAGCACATACCGTACATAGTTTGTAACCCAGAGACTATGTCCCCCTTTTTTCTAGAGAACAGACAGCACTGCACAACCAAAAAGTAGAAAAATTATTCAAACACAGAAAAACTAAATTAAAAAAAAGTAAAGTACAACGCCACATGGTTCTTTTGGCGCCAAAATCGGAACTAACGCCGCCATCTTGTTTAATTTCATTGACAGTTTCATGTGCAATTTCACAGATAAGTACCTGTCAATGTCATTTAGAACCAATACAATATCCTTGTAGCACTCTAGGTTCTTCTTTTTTATACTAGGATAATGTTTCAAAAACATAAAATATTTTCTACAGAGTTTTATTATGAATTTGTTGCTTAACATCATCATCTCATCTGCCTAGACTTTTCCCAACTATGTTGGGGTCGGCTTCCAGTCTAAGCGGATGCAGCTGAATACCAGTATTTTACATGGAGCAAATGCCTATCTGACCTCCACAACCCAATCACTGGGTAATACGATACGCCTTGGTAAGACTGATTGTCAGACTTTCGGGCTTCTGACGATCCGTAACGACTTTCAAAGATCCACGAATGACAGCTAAGACCAACGGCATAACCAACGTTCCGAGGCACGGAGGGGTCTTGGTAAGTAGATATGTAAAGACGGTCACCCATCCACGGACCAACCGCGGTAAGCGTAGCTTAACTTGATTGATCGAGATTTTGTTTTAAAAATGGCTGCTGTTTACAATAACTTTACTTATGTAACGTTGTAAGTATATTATATCTAGCACGTACACGTTCCTTATGAGTTTCAGCAGTGAACAAACGCGGGGTAGCAATATATTTTGCACGCTTCAGCGGCTTTACGAGATCAAATATGACGGCTCAGTATAACTAGCAAGTGTTCACAGAATGCACGGTCATAATAATGGAATATTTTATTACTAGGATATGAGAACATATTGCTTAATTGAAGTAATAAACTTTACTATAAACGGGTCGTAATTGTGTAGTGAAAAAGACAACAAAAATGTTATAATGTTTTTTAAACCTACCCAAGGAATATGCGATATTCCTTAAATCATAAATAAAATTAACCTTTTTAGGGTTCCGTACCAAAATGGTAAAAAGGAACCCTTATGGTGCGACTCAGTCTGTCTGTCTGTCTATCACAGCTGGATATGTCGAGTACTACTAATCCTTCCTACTTCCTACTATCCTATCCTACTAATATTATAAATGCGAAAGTTTGTGAGGATGGATGGATGTTGTTACTCTTTCACGCAAAAACTACTGAACGGATCTGGATAAAGTTTGGCACACATATAGTTTATAACCAGGATTAACACATAGGATACTTTTCATCCCGATATTCCCACGGGATCGAAACTTAAGCGGGTGAAACCGCGGGGCGCAGCTAGTGCTATTATAAACTTGAAATTGTAGTAAGTAATTTTAGATGACGTTTGCCCAACTATTTTGCAAATAAGAAAAATATTATTTATTTGTTTTTTTTTTTGCAACTGGGACTGAAAGGGGGTCTTAAAAATTATAAGTGGGGCTACTAGGGCACGTGGGGTAACATATGAAAGAGCGCTGTTTGCACATTCTTAAACATTTTTATTTATTTATTTTTTTCAGGCCAGGCAGGAAAAATTAAAAATAATAGTCTTTACACACACACACACACACACGATTACACACACGACGACACAGATTAACGTACAATTAAAATTCTGCGTGAATCTGCATCCACCTCCGCAAATCGGGGAATCCCACCGATCTGTGAGCACACTGAGAATACTGTAATTATTTATTGTGATTATACTGTTATATACCTATATGTATACATAATCAGTCTATAATCTTCCCACTACAGGGCCACAGGAGAGGGTGCGGGCTGTAATCTACCACAAGGCCCTATGATAAAAATAAGGCCAATTTTCAGCAGTTTGCGTTTTTCAGATAATTATGTCAAGGGCTGATAAAGATAGACAGGTTCAGTAGCTAACGTAATGATTGTTAGTAGGTACTAGCGATTACTGTCATAGCTGTCTATAACGTTCCAACAACTGAGACATAGACGTCTTAAACTGCGTTTGATTCAAAACAAATGAAGGCCAAGCTTTGCCATACATTTCCTTTTTAAGTACTCGTAATAAATTGAAACTTATTATTAAGGACAGTACCACACTGAACATCTGTTTATAATTCAATTAAATCCGGCTCGGCGCGACGCGCTCTGGATTACCTACTTATATTATAATTGTAAGAAAATAATAGCTGGTCCGGGTTCTTAGTTATTCCTGTGCATTATTAAAATTCACGGTCACTTGGCCTTAATTACACGTCGGGGAAAAAGTCTTTGCGTATTTTTTATACAAATTCAAGACATTTTTTTCATAGTTTATTTACATTTGACTATATTATATACCATTTTGTTCGACAGAATGTTGCCATTTTGTAGGTAGTGACATAATCCCATTGCTGTAGAAATTTTGGGACTTCTGATCAAAAAACTGTGACAAGTAGTTTCAAGAGTCCTCTCTTGATGTTCACATACACTACCTAAAGAATTCTGAAGAGACCGAAACAGGTGAAAATCTCAGGGTGCAAGGTCAGGACTGGATGCATTAACACTTCCCAAACCAAGCTCTCTCAATTTTAGCTGAGTGGCTAAAGATGTGTGTAGTCTGGCGTTATCATGATATAAAACCACAGCCACACCCTTTCTATTGCTCAATTTCTTGCTTGAGTCTCATCAGCTGTTGGCAGTAGAGATCCGAATCGATGGTTTTGCCCGGCGGTAAGTTTACAATGAACGATGCCCTTCCAATCCCACCATACACTCAGCATTACCTTATTGCGAGTTAATCCGGGTTTCGCTATAGTCTGTGGAACTTGACCGCCCTTTGACCATGATCTTTTTCGCACGTTCTTGTCGTAGGTGATCCACTTTTCATCACCAGTGATCAATCTTTTCAAAAATGGTTCTGTTTCATTACGTTTCAATAGACAATTGCAAATGAGTACACTATTCATTAGGTTTCTTTCAATGAGCTCGCGTGGCATCCAAATATCGAGCTTTTTTGTATACACAGACCTTTTTAAGTGGGTCATAACTGTTTTGTGGTCAACCCCAAACTCTTTAGCTATATCGTAACTACTAATATGCCGATTTTGTTCTACTTTTTCAAAAATGGCATCGACTTTTTCCGTAACTTTTTACTTTTTTAACTTTTTCTTTTTAACCAGAGCGGGCTGCATAAAGATGCAGCATGCTCTGGTCGCATCAGAATTCCCGGGCTGAAAACGCTTGAATCAGCTTTGTGCTACTCTTACTGACACGGCGTTAGGTCCATAAATATCAGCGGGATTGTCCGAAAGGGTTACCGCTACCCCGGAACATAAAGGGCTAAGGAAGGAACACGGGCGGATTTTAGTCAGTAAGAGTTTGACACTCCCTTCTGCTCTACCCAGAGCGGGAGGCGTTATTTGATGATTTCCCATCCTCAAAAAAAAGGTCCATAAATATCACATTTTTTTCTCGGCTTGTTTCGCTTTTTCCTGTTTTATAATAAAACTTCAAAATGACAGACATTCCTACGCCGTACCTATCGTTTCATATAATAAGCCCAAGCTATCCGTAAAGTTACAAGATCTATGAATTATGTAGCAACAACATTAAACCGAAGAAACCGCTGCTTTTATCTTACACCTAACATAGTTCGTGGGTCGTGACGTATTTACAAGAAAATCTGTCTAAAAGCGAAAGCTGTCTGCAAAAGTTTGATGCTACCCCACCCTTAAAAGGGAGGGGAGGAAACCATGGATAATGTTTCCGTGGGAAGCTTAATATGTTCGAATCCACAGCAAAAAAACTTCAAAGCCATATTATTAGCAGAAAGTACTTTTAAACTTTTACTGCTGTAAATTATTATGTTGCTTTCTTGTTTATTTTTTGTTTTTACCCGATTAGGGCAAAGTCAAAGGAGGCTTATGCTTTTGACAGGTTATGTATGTATGAATGTTCACCTATTCACTCATAACTCCTAAACTACTCGTCGTATTTAAAAAACAAGGTATCGTGGAAAGCGTCAATCCTATCCTACTATCCCACTTCCTTCTTACTATAATATTATAAACGCGAGATGGATGGATGGTTGTTACTATTTCACGCAAATACTACTGAACGGATTTTGATGAAATTTTAGAGTAATATAGCTTATATTTATATCAGAATAATACATAGGATACTTTTTATCACGATGTTTCCACGGGATCGACATTTATGCGGGTGAAACTGTGGGGCGCTGCTAGTAATTTAAATAAAAATGAAATCTTTAAAGCATCATTTCCTTCTGTAACGCTTAAAAACTTTAACGTATTAAAGAATCCCTTTTAGGAACTTGTTAGCGTGTTACAAGCAGTGCTCATTAGTAAGTTCTACTAGATAACTCGTTAATGAGAACACAGTCAGTATAAGTACTCGCAGTCAGGAGATGAAAACACAAAAATAAAATAAACTGAAACCCAACTACTACAAAAACGCCAACTAAAAAGGTGTACAAAACATAGTTACAAAATAACATTGGTTGGTAAGTTTTTTAGAGTACGGCTGATGTAAATGTAGGAATAACTCAAACCTACTTATATAAGGTGTTTCAAAATCAACTCTGCAAACTTTGAGAGGTGCTCTAGACAATCAAACTGAACAACTTTCACTATGGGACCAACTCTGACTCCATGAAAAAAAATTAGCTGTTTAATACAAAAGTTCAATACATACTTGACCAAAATGTAGGAAACAGCTGATTCTTTTTCGTGATTTCAGAATTAGTCCCATATTGAAAGTTGATCAGTTTGATTGTCTAACGCACTTCTTAAAGTTTGTAGAGTTGATTTTGAAACACCTTATAGAATAATTGCGTGAAATGAGTAAAATTCCTTTTCTAATTATGGATGTCTAAGTGGCGACTAAGCAAACAGCAACGTCCGCTTGTGTAGTATTAACAACAATATGAGGTCTCATTTTGTTGTTATTGGCACAGTATTGTACCTAGCGCAGCAATAACCGAATTATAAGTCACACTCTTTATCACAAAATATATTTTAGAAGAGAAAGTATCTTTGTTATTAGATAAAGCTCAGTACAGGTTTAAGAGTTGATAAAAAACAACTAGCTAAAACATAGAAAAGTTCAAAGTGAAAAAATAAACGCAAGAAAAATCAAGTATTATTCCTCAAAACGTGTTGTTATGTTTCTGGTTCAACTCCGGATTCCCGGCGTATTATTTCTCTGCTCACGTGAATTGGGGTGGTTTTCCACTTGACGTAATCCCTTAGAATCTTACGATGCCCCAGGGATGAGGCTTACCTGCCTGTATGTGATGAAATTAAACAAAAGTTCGTTTGTGTACATTTACGTACTCAATGGAGAGGAATATTATTAGACAAGCTTCTGCCAGCGACTTCGTCTGCGTGAAATTTCTTGGTTCCACGACCTTCAGCTAGACTAGGCTAGCAGCAGAAACACTTCAGCTTTATTATTAGTATTGATTGATGAGTTAATGTTTAGTGAGGTTGAATGAAAACAAATACAGATGTATGAAGTATGGGCTCATAGGGTTCTGAAGTTTCTTTGGGAAATGCTGTTATGAGATAAATAGTATGGACATCGGTATGGATGTTATGAGATAGGTAGTATCAGAAATGTTCTCTTGTAGTTACTATGAAAGAACACACTTCTTTTTCTGTGCTATGATAACTGTGGATTTAAATTGGATTATACAATGTAGAGATGACAATAAATTAAACTTCGTATACCCAATGACGTTCCCAGTCTGCATACAAAAATTCAATAAAATACATCCAATAGTTTAGTCACTGTAGATTATTTTTCATTTTTAACATTTTCTACATGATGTACCTGTTATCAGGCCAGCACCGACAGGCTAAGTACATCTGCAGTTAAACTTAACTGTTGCCAGCTCGCTAGTCCAATAACCTTCGCCAAATTTGTTCTTAAATTTTATTTCCCTATGCGAAATAATGCATATTATATCTTTTGCTTAAGGAGTCATGCAAGCGGAAGTTATTACTTACTAAAAATGTTAATTTTTTTACAAACCTGTAAAAATGGTGTACCCAGCACACTGACCTATGCTTACAATTTTTTCAGGTTTCGCCCATATGTACGGTAGGTAAATGAAACCGCGCTATTGCCGCAATGTTTAAATGATTTCCTTTTTTTGTTTACACTTATATGCTATTTAAGTTAGAAGAAATCACTTTTTTAATTTCAACGTTAGGATTTATTTGATAGTTCCTATATACTTCTATGCATTAGTATTGTTAGTGTTTTTATTTATTGTTGTATTGTCATCTCCACATTGTATAAACATAGGTTTATAGTTTTGTTGATAACAAAACAATGGTTATTCCTCTTCTTTCCATATTTCAAAACGTATCTATATTTAATAGAGATGCCACTTTATATTTGCTCAACTGTGATTAATGAGACAAAATTACTTTTTCTATTGTTGTAAATCAAACTTTTGTGTTTATAAATACGAGTAAGATAGCTATCATAATAAAAATAGCTATAAATCTATTCCATGTTACGAAAACCCCTCATCGTGTAAAATGAAATCAAACCGTTTCGTTTCGCAGGAGTAGCGTGCATGTCTTCATTTTCACGCCGAGGTGCATTAATCACGAAAGGTTGCGATCTTTCCGCTATCCACCCTAACTACATCCGCAGTGCCTTGTAAAAAGGCCCATCGATCAAAAACAACTAGGTACATTCGTCATTATGTGTACGATGTCTTATATAAATAGTGTTAATGGTGAAGATTGTTTTAACATTAACATCCATTCATCACATCCATCTTTACCAAGACCCTTCATGCCTCGGAAAGCACGCTAAGCCGTTGGTCCTTGCTGTCATTCGTGGATCTTTGGCAGTCGTTACGGGTCGTCAGAAACCCGAAAATCTGACAACTACTAAGAGGTATCGTATTACCCAGTAACTAGATTGTGGAGGTCAGATAGGCAGTCGCTCCATGTAAAATACTGGTACCTATTCAGCTGCATCGGGTTAGATTGGAAGCTGACCCCAACATAGTTGGGAAAAGGCTAGGCAGATGATGACGATGAAAATTGTTTTCTAGGAGTTTCTTCTTCTCATCTTTTGCTTCTAAGCTGAGCTGACTTGGTATGGCATTAGTTAACCAAAATATTTGGCTTAGATCTCTTCACTTTTAATAATAGCAAAGAAACATTTACTTATATGCTTTTTTATTGTTCCCAACATCATTAATTATCATTTTCTAACAGTACCTTTCTAGACTTTAAAAAAGTTTTTTTTTCTTTTTTTTGACTCAATACAAAAATCTATTAATAAGTGCATTACGATACGTGTGACTTATATATAACATACTATTTCATTCATACGTATCGTAAACTATTTTATTTTCTGTGTAATGGGACTACTTAAGTCACAGAAATGCGTGACTTAAGTGCGGGTGTAGATTACACAGGGCTATAAATATTTTTTAACATACCTTTAGAAAATACGTTCGTTCATTTTCACATTTATTCAAAACTTTTCTGAACATATCACACACCAACACCATTTCATCGGAACGCGTCAGCTGATGTGCTCAGTGATACAGCCATCGTGTTACGAGCGACTCTCTATTGAATATCCATTGTATCGGCACTCAGCCGGGGTGGCGGATACATCAGGCAGATTGCTTAGCGCTTACCGTGTCGAAGAAAAATCTCTTAGGGTTTATACTTGAGTGTACAAGCTTGCGTCTGTATCTGTATTTATAATATTGAAGATATTTTTGTAATCAAAATAGTGGGAAGTATTTAATTAGTACGTATGCCTTGTGTCGTGTCGTTACGTAGCAAGGTGTCGGTGTTTATGTTGAACACTATTTATTGACTCACTCTCAAACTGTTTTTAGTGCTAAAATGTTAATGCTATGATGATGAACTGTTTAAAGACACCCAGCTAGCGCGGTAGACAAAAGTGCACTGTATCTATTATAAAATAATATGGAATAAAATTAGGTCAACGTGTCACGCCTATATTACTAACTAAGGTGTTCGGTGAAAACATCTGACACAATAATTTTTAAATATTTCCGTTTCAAATTGTTTTCTCCTGGAAACATTCCAGAATTAAAATTCCGATCATTTACATAATATGACGAAATTACATATGTGGTGTGCTCACATGCTCGCAATGCGCGAGGATTTTCTCAAAGAAGATTGGCTAATAAATTGAATGCGAGCTCACGTACAACTACTGCGGAGTTGAAACAATCGCCGTGGCCGAAATCGATCGGATCGCATCATCATCATGACGATACATGCTTTCGTTAATAATTATCGGAATTTTAATAATATATAATATGTTTATTGATGAAAATAGAATAAAAACAAAATATTTTATAATTAGTGCAAGGTTGGTTAGTACTTATGGTGCCAATAAAATATTTTCTACTATTTTGATTACAAAATATATCTGCAAAAACTTCGTTTCACATACAAATAAACTTATTCTGTCATATTTAAATTATTGGAATTTTAATACCATGTTTATTGAAGTGGAACGTGCTCGAGATGATATTTTCATCTATATTTAAATAAAATATTTAAAAAACACATTGCATTTAATCTTAAAGATTGGATAATAATCTTATCCTCTACTTCTTTTTTCACTTCTCATGTATTTATTTCCTAATGTAGTCTGTTAGCAGGAACAGTTCAATTTATAGAGGTTTTACCGACACGACTGCCGTAAGGACATTAATCCTTGGGGAAATCAAGCTGTCGCGGAGTGTTTTCAATGTTCTGGATCCAACTAATATGATTACACGTCTGACACTTTTGGGGGTGATGTCGTGGGACTATTCTTTTGCGTGCCAAACGGTGCACTAATGTAAAAATTTTTAAACACAAAAAAAAATTGGTAGTATTAGGAAGTTTATTTAGGTTAGGTAGGTACGGTGAAATATCTTGTTTTACTTTTATCACCAACAGGCTTAAAAACTTGCATCTTGAAGGCCACGTGATCCTGGCACAGTGTGTGCTACGCCGTAGCACGTCGCGTAGCAAACCGCGCGCTTCGTAGCCGCGAGTTTAGAATTTTGAAAATAGATTGAAAGTTTTTTTTAATTCTTATTAATCCATTATTGGTGGTATAGCTCAAACAAAAAATACTTTCGTATTTAAACCAATATTATAAAGAGACAAGATTAGATTTTTTGTATGTTTGTTTGTTACGCTTTCACGCTAAAACGGCTTAACAGATTTTGATGAAATTTGGCACATGGATAGACCATGACCTGTATTAAGATATGGAATACTTTTATGTTTTACTTTGTGTAAATTATTTCATCACCACTGCTCTCAAAACGGTGAAGGAAAACATCGTGAGGAAACCGGCATGTCCTAGAACCAAAAATTCGAAGACATGTGACATCTACCAACCCGCACTGGGCCCGCGTGGTGGATTACGGCCCTCTCCCTCTCACAGAGAGGAGGCCTGTGTCCCAGCAGTGGGAACATTATAGGCTGATTATGTATAATTTTCGATATTCCTACGGGATCGAGTTTAATGCGGGTGATACCGCGGGGCGCAGTTAGTATTAAAATATATTAAATTATAACTGTAGCTACTTTCACTGTCAATAAAATATAATATTTAGCTTTGTTATTTATAGAAAATATTGTTTTTGTTCAACTTGTAAAATAAATAAGTAATTAAACATCTCGTTATTTATAAATTAAGAGCCTTTTTCGAATAATTAAGTTTCTACAGAGTGCATTAAATATTACATTGTAATGTTTACAACACCAGTCTTGTTCGCAGTAAAATGTTAAAATGGGATGGAAAGTGAGTGGAATGCTCCCAACACAAAGATAGACACAGAAGTGCTACAAACACAAAATAAAAGAAAAATATTACACCCGGCAAAATAATGGAAATAAACGGGATTTTTGATGGATAGTTGAGAGAAAATTGCGTAATACACTAAGTCCCGTATTACAGAACGTCACTCAATACTCAAGCATTAAGTACTTAAAACTAGTTTCAACCAATCAAATGGCTTGAATCTAGTTTTAAGTAATGCTTGAGTATTGAGTGACGTTCTGTAATACGGGCCTTACAGTAGCTTGTAGCTTGCATGCAGTGGCTTTAATTTTAACAGTTCAACAACATTCATTGCGTTATTTACATTGTTGAGCAGACATTTTTTTCGAACATAGCAATAAATTAGCAATATCATTCTAAATTATTCAGATTGTAATTGAAAGTGTTTACGCAGTTAGGGTGCTGGTCATCAGAATTTTAATAGTCAACATTAGGTTGCAATACGGAAGAGACTAGAGAAATACGTGTCTCTCTTTCACATCTACCATAATGATAGTTTACGAATGCATTGTGTGAGTGAGTCAGAACGGTGCTTCTGTATTTCTACACTTAATGTTTCGGTTTTCATTTGTTATTCTAAAAAGTTATGCGCGTTGGGAAAGCCTTTTAGCTGAAATGGGTTTGGATCGTCTGCGATTCACTCAGATACTGCACACATAAACATTGACCTGTTTGGACTGAAAACAAAAGCTATAATAAAGTTTTTAACGTATATTTTATAGTGGGTTGGTGTAACGGTGCTGTAAAAAATATGGCGGAAACCTTTAACTTTTTAATATTTACGTTATAATACAAGGTAAGTTTGTAGTTTTCTTTTGTTTGTTTTTTTCTTACTTGTATCAAATTAATTAAAGCGAGAGTCCATTGAAATGGTGTTTACATAAATGTAGCCTTTGTGTAAATCTTTTTAAATTCATTAGAAGCTCTTAGTTATTGGAAATACCTAAAATCAGCAGAGTTTGATTTTGATTCGATTCCCCAGAAAACGGTTACTTTTTTATTGATATATATTACATATTATAATATCTATTTGTATTTTTTAGTTCGTATCCTCCTGTGCGTGTCCCAATAATACTTTTAAAATTGTTTATCTTGGCTTTGCTGATCATCAAGCGGCATGATTGTGTAATTGAATTTTTATTTTCTCTCTATATCTTACGAGAAGACAAAGGACCTTTCATTACACTTTTAACATTTTCTACAAACTGCGTTCATAAGTAATTTGCAGCACTATATAAATCTTTATTTACTTTTCCTTCTTACGTCAGAAGCCATTTATCTAGCTGGTTCATTTTTTATCTTATTCCGGTATAAAGTTCCCCGGGGCGAGCTAAACGTGCACGGACAGATGGACCTCTCTCTAGCGTGCTGGTTTATGAATTAAAAATAGAATAAAAGGAAACTGTTGTACGCTGTACAACCACGAAATATAAAGAGGTTGTAAACTTTTAGCGAGATTAATAGTGCCGAGATAAAGAGGAACACAGAATGCGGTACTTAGAGCTCACCTACATGGGAAATATGTTTTATTATTTTGCTGGAATGTTGAAATTGGTATCTTTATAATAAATACTGCATAGAAGGAAAGAAAAAAAATGTAAAACGCGATATAATAAGAAATTAGCAGGAAAGCATGCTAACGCTAGCGTGCGTTTTTGGTGTGCTGCGCCAAAAAACCCAATTCAGCAAAAATGCCAGACAACTAGTGCCTAACGCTGGTTTTCAACGTGACCTGAAGGCCAATTCTCGTAATTTAAAATGTTCAAAATCTAGTAAATCTAGTCGCAGTCTCATCTCGGTGACAAACAGATGTCAAAAACTTGTCAAAATATAGGGAAATTTGAAGTATTTTTTGACACATTTGAGATTGAGATCAGACTGTGAACGTTCTTAAAATTACGAGAATTGCCCCACTGAAGAGTGACGGATGTAAATAGTTTACAAAAAATATATTTTTGTATCAGTAAAATAACAGGCAGATCTTATTAACACACTTAAACACTGACTTTGCATTTTTCAACAATTTTTATTTGTTATTGCCATAACATAATCTGTAATTATAAATAACAGATTAATGACTGATTTTACCACAGTCAGATATCTTTTACACGTAGAATAAAATTGACTTCTGACAGTACTAGTATGGAAAAACTGTCAAAAATAAAACAAATATTCTCAGGATAAGACTTATTGTAGATGTAGGTATAGTTTGGTGGTATGCGCGCTAAGGGGAAAAACGGGCTCCTGTAGTACTGTTAATATTAGCACAGATAATTCTTGATTATTATTATAACAGACGTTACACTCAAGTGCTGTAGAATATCCTTTCCGATAAATCCTAATCCTTACTAATATATGCGAAAGTGAGTTGTTTGTTTGTTTGTTACGCTTTCACGCTAAAACAGCTTTGGATGAAATTTGGCACATGTGTAAACAATAACCTTTAGAAGAATATAGGCATACTTTTCATCCCGAATCGCAGACAAAGTCACGGACAACAGCTAGTAGTAACATGAATAACTAATAATGAGTAAATATTTTCATAAACCAGCCGTGATTTTTCGCCCTCATTTGAGTCCATGTTTCATTTAGGGTCGTGTGTGCGTGAGATTGTAATCGCATGTTTATAAAGTACCTTGACCTTCTGAAGAATTTTATTTTGTGTTTAAGTTGCAAGGTCAACGGGGGGGAATGCATTTGTTATTTACAAATTGTTCCACTCGATACTATCCATTATGTTAGTAGTTAGTGAATGTCGATAACATTTTGTGATTAAGAAAATTGTGGACAACTATCAGTAAGGTAGTGTTTGTGTTTAATGACTGCCTGCTCAAATAGAGGTATGGATTGGATGTAGAATCGAATTTTGTTTTAGAAAAAGAGTTATTTCTACCCGATCTCTTTTATCTGTTCTGTGGCCGTGACTAACTAGTTGCAGGTCGTGGGTTCAAACCCAAACAGGCACAAATCAAAATCAAAAGTCATTTATTCAAACTAGGCTGAGAATCAGCACTTTTCGAACGTCAATTACAAAAGACAGTCCCCCAAAACGCCCGCCCTTCACCACTTCCTAGTGCTTTCGCTGGGGAGAAGAAGTGGCGCAACAAACTCCCCAGCAGCACAGCTGTCTGTTCAGTTAGAAAATATTTAATTGTATACAATACTAGATATGCAAAGTTATTGACGTTACAGAACACATTAAATTAAATTATTTGCCATATTTTAGCTTGCCACGCCAATATACCCACAAATACAATAAAAACAATACGTATTCAAGCAAAAATTAAAAATGTAAACAAAAACTTGCTACCTAAATAAAAGCCTCCAGGTATAAAGGGCGTGACAGCTTACATATGTATGCAATACTGGACTCTTAAAATGTTAAAGGAACACGTTTCCACATATACAAATGAAACAAACGGGCATTCCCAACCCTCATGTGAACAGACACTTAATTTGGAATATTCTACAACCAATAATCTATGATTACATAATCACCAATTTCAACGACTGTCATTTGAGTTCCGTTCACACAAACATTATGCTGACACAGTCACCATTACCCAGTAAACGGTTCACTGTTAATAACCCGTGTTCATTGGTTGTGTTCACGCTATAATGCGTGTGGCAAATGTTTGGCCAACGGCGACCAACATCGCCTCATGTTAGTTGTTTAGTCGCTGTTTAGCCGGCTCACTGGTCGCCGAAATCATCCAATGAGTAGTTTGTTGTCTGTTTACGGTCGAAATTTGGCTCATGATTTGAGCGTGACTGTAGACAAATCAATCATAGTTTTATACATGTGTTTGACTCCAACAACTACCTACTTTGATGAAAAGCAACGTGAGCTAGGAAGTCGTCAGTTTAGTGTATAAGGCTCGTTGAACTTTTCAAGTTCTGAGTTGAGTTACACGATTACGGACAAAAATACTTGCACTGACTGGAATGATCCACTCAAACCTGTGTGGTTATTTCCTCAAAAGGTCATTCCAGGCATTAATTTACATTGTCTTCACATGATCTGACCAAGATTATGTCTGGACTTGATTTTGACTTATGAGTTTCGTCATTTCTTCTCATGGGTAGTCAGATAAGAAACGTCGAATCCATCTAACTTATTTTTTATAATATGGCATGTTAAAGTGAGGAGCCCGTGGCTAAATAATAACAGCCGCGCAGCCGCGGTTGGTCCGTGGATGGGTGACCATCTTTACATACCGACCACCCCTCCGTGCCTCGGTAAGCACGTTAAGCCGTTGGTCCCGGCTGTCATTCGTGGATCTTTGACTGTCGTTACTGATGGTCAGAAGCCCGAAATCTCACAACCAGTCTTACGAAGAGGTATCGTATTACCTAGTAGGTAACTGGGTTGTGGAGGTCAGATAGGCAATCGCTCCATGTAAAATACTGATATTCAGCTGCATTTGGTTGGACTGGAAGCCGACCCCAATACAGTTGGGAAAAGGCTAGACAGATGCAGATGATGATGACGTGTTAAAGTGATTCCGATATCCTAGTAAAAAAATAAACAATTTCATTTCATTTTATTCCTGTGTTCGGCCGACTTCATCTAACTACTAATTATGTGTGCAATACCTACGAGTAATCCATTTGATCATCAAATGTTACTTCGTTGCCTTGTTTCTTGTTGGGACATGATCCCTAAACCAGACGTTGTTATTCGATTAGAACAGCTGCTGCGGGAAAAAACTCATGATTAAAGTTTTTTTGGTATTCTGGGTTTCTTTGGGCAATGTGTTCAAAGTTACTAAGAAATCGTTTTTCTTTCTTTGTCTTGTACCAATGATAACCAATATGGTTTCTAAAGTTTTTGCAGGGTAGCTTGCGAAATTCTAATTTTAATATGTTGTTTTTGGAATTTGCAGGACAGTGTCAGATTATATTTTGATAAAAATATGTTTCGCAACCGTAACAAATAACGCTTCACAGAATTAATATCTTTAGAATCAGTACTCAGTACAGACTTGCAAATTGCAAAAAACCTAAGAAAATTTGAATTTTCCGGGGTACCTTAGCGCATCCCCTAAGTCATTTTGACTTGGGGGATGGTAAATGGTTAACTTCCAACCAAACTATGTCATTGACGTTAGTTTAAAAGGTGCCAAAGCATCAAAACGTAAATCCAAAGAAGGTATGACAACTAAATATATGTCAAGGCCGGTTATAACACGCATTAGCGGCTCAAGCAAGGCATGGCGTGGGGAGGAAGCGGTCGCGACTCGCGACTTACCCCTCCCCCGCCCTCTCATTTGTATTCATCAGGATAAAACAGTTTTATGTTTTGAGGCGGCAAAGTTCCGTTAAATTTATGAAAGTCCAAGGTTTAGTAGAATTATTCTTAATTATTATAGTTTGCAATTTGAATGGGAATTTGCCATTCAATGTGATGCGTTAGTTAAGTACAGAGTTTTCGGTTGGATCGCTGTTCGGGGTAATCGCAGCTGGTTTTCGTTGTTTGGCGCCGTTTGCATATATGAAGAGATTTTGTGTAAAGTAGCTTGATAGCAACTATTTGGCTTTCTAGTCTCTCGTTCGTTGACTATTATTTAGTGTTCAAAAGCAGGATTAGGACTATGCTAATTATTGGGAGATGTGAAAATATTATTGTGGATAGTAATTATCTTTTGACGATGTCATCGTCAGTAGCGCAGTTTATAAACCCTCTGGGCTCTTTGAAACTGCCAGTAATTTAACTCAAGATTATCCAACCAATTAAATATTTTTTAATAAAATTGCTTAATCAGTTTCAGGTATCATTTGTTATAAAAGCAGTACGGCGACGAATTAAGGTATCCCCCACACTGCCGGACGACGTAGAATTGGCTGGTACCTACCAACTGCATGTGAAAACATATTAATATTACCCGGCTTATCCTCAATCGATCTATCATGGCGGTTGTATGCGTTGTTTACGTCATCGCCACATGTTATACGAACTGCTTGCGCGATGCAGAATTTTACGTAACGTCAGTGTGATACTGACGTTACGTAAAATTCTGCATCGCGCAAGCAGAGTTTACCACGCGACTAGCATATACAGGGTTATTATAAAAAAAAATCAGCTATTCCCTACATTTTGACGAGTTATGCGAACATAAATGTAGGGAACAGCTGATTTTTTTTCGCGATTTTGGGTTTGGTCCCATTGTAAAAGTTGTTCATAATGATGAGTACAATGACCTCTTAAGAGGTTGTTAATGTCTTTCCAATAACCCTTTATACAACGTGTCGACATTAATCGTTGGGCAGTAGGAAAAGAACCGGAGTTATCGACATAGCTTGCAGAGTGAGCAAACTGAAGTGGCAGTGGGCTGGCCATGTTTGTCGAAGGACCGATGGCCGGTGGAGCAGACGAGTCCTTGAGTGGAGACCGCGTATCGGCAAGCGTAGTGTAGGATGTCCCCCAGCTAGATGGACGGACGACCTAAAGAAAGTGGCTGGAATGGACTGGATGAGGAAGGCGGAGGACAGGGTGTTGTGGCGCAGCCTGGGAGAGGCCTATGTCCAGCAGTGGACTGCGATAGGCTGAGTTGATTGAGTAGCCCATCAGGCACAACACACGGAGGATCCTCTCTTTTCTATGGAGGATGAGTGAACTTTACACCCTATTCCTCATATAAATTCATGAATAATAAGAAAAGGAAAAAAAAGGGCAAGAATGCGACTTGCATCGGTGTCATCTGTCAGCGACTCATTGAGTTCTGCTTTTCTGTCGCTAATGATCAAGGTTCAAGAGTCTCGTCGCGCCGGTGCAGCTTTAGCTTTAGAGATATTCATTCCGGACGTTTTCCCGTCGATCGGTGTGGAGACACCCTTACACGTTTCGTGCCAGCAGGAATCGATTAGTCATTTAGTAGCAGCCAACTCGATAAGGTCATGCCTTGCCGCTCAACTTTATAAGGGGTGTTTAAAAGCATTTACATTGTTAAACAAATTCGTCTCTTTGTGTTGTAACATCAGAATTAATTGCTGACATTGATATGTTGATTTTATAGTGGTCTGAGTGTGATAAAGTTTTATTTTTATTTCGATTTAACTGATTGAATAGGAGATATTGTGAGCAATAGTCAGCCAGTGGAAACGGCGGCGAATTACGGCGCTTTACTTAGTGTAAACAATTTCATCACCACTGCTCTCAAAACGGTGAACGAAAACATCGTGAGGAAACCGGCGTGTCCTAGAACTAAAAATTCGAAGGCATATGATATCTACCAACCCGCACTGGGCTCGCGTGGTACATATATTACAGCCCACTCCCTCTCGAAGAGATAAGGCCTGTGTCCCGGTACTTATGTACTTATGTAGTGGGAATATTATAGGCTTATTATGTATACAGGGTATCTGGAAAAGCATTAACAACCCCTTAAGAGGTCATTGTACTCATCATTATGAACAACTTTTACTATGAGACCAAACCTGAAATCGCAAAAAAAAATTCAGCCGTTCCCTACATTTTGAGGAGTTATGCGAACATAAATGTAGGGAACAGCTGATTTTTTTTTGCGATTTCAGGTTTGGTCCCATAGTAAAAGTTTTTCATAATGATGAGTACAATGACCTCTTAAGAGGTTGTTAATGTTTTTCCAATAACTTTGTTTATGTATGTTCGCTTGAATAGGTACTGTGCAAGTCCCTTGACAATGATGGAGTAATTATAAAAGAGCAGTAAAACACGCAAGTTTACCTATCTATGTTGACTTCAATTGTGTGAAGTGCATGCATGACTTATGTGAAGTCAATTGTAGTACACGCACTCAGTCAAGAGTCTGCAATCTAGTCTGTTGCTGCCTAGATGTAGCCTATGTGTAAGGCATATATGAGGTAGACTGCTCTTACGAAGGTAAAGATAAAGGAGTTTATTTATAAACGATGATTAAAGTTAAGTGACGTTTAAACGTCAAAAATGTATAATTAAAGAGTCGCTAATCACTACTTAACTTTAAGCAATGTTTATGAATAAATGGAATGTTGCGGTTTTAATCAATTAACACCGCAGCACTTCTCAGGATACCTATTTATTAAGCACACACACAACTTTTCAGTTGTGTGTGTGCTTATTATGTAACTGTTTCCAGTTACCCTAACTAAGTATTTACCGGCTCAAGTCGGACTCAAACGAAGCCCTTTCCAACTAAGACGAGGAGTCCGAAATAAAGAAGATAATAAAACCACAATTAATGCACGAAAGTGAATGAAATGAGATATGCAAATTTATTAAACGCAATCCAAAACCGAGGCATCTCGATATCCAATTCATCAACGAAATTAATTCTATGAACTTTAAGATGATGTCCCAAAAGCTGTTTGATTCGGAACTTAAGATGACTGAGCTAATTAATTTATCGTCTATCACGATAAATTAATTAGCTCAGTCATCTTAAGTCTCTCAAATCTCACTGGGTATCAATTAATATTGATTGGATGGCACAGCCACCGCTCGGGTTTGGCGGTGAGATTTTCTGATGTAATGAAGCTCATCGCTTAGTATAGACTTAAATTGCATTGATTATACTAAGGTGGTAAATGCAATTTGTATAAAATGAACGTGAAATCGTTTCCCAGTTATTTTAGCTCTGACAGCAGCAATCGAACTACAATCTTAATATAATAAAGATCATTGTGATTTTGACTGAGTGATGCAAATTCAGAGATAAAATAACTGTGAAAGAAGTGTAAGTGAACATATTATGTTTTCTTTATTTCTGTCTTAATACCAAAAACATTTTTTATTGTAAGTATACTGGGTCAAATTAGCCGTTGGTTCTGCGCCTGATCTCTCTCCGGTTGTGTCGGATTGCCGTCCCATCGGACTGTGAGAGTAAGGGAAGAGGGAGTGCACCTGTGTCTGCGCGTACACTTGTGCACTATAATATCTCTCGCGCCGAAGGCTAGTCTCCGTTGAGATTGGCCGCCGTGGCCGGAATATGGTCTGGAGGACTAATTTTACTGGGTCAATTAAATCAGTTAACGAAACTTCGCAGATTTGATAAAATGATAATACAAATAAAATATTGAATTGATGGTAATTTTTTTTTGTATTTACAACCTAGAGTACTTATATACTTAGTGTGACTGGAAATATCAGTTTCAAAAAATCTGTTTTTTTTTCTTGTTAAAATGTAACAGGCGTGATTGGTAGGTATCGATATTTAAACATGATAAAACAAAAAAAAAATCTCAACTCATAATTTCAAGTAGGTAAGTAGCTAACTATAATATCAGCGGTCCTACATCCCAAAAATAGAAGTTGTTTTTGGAATTACGCTGAATAATTTAATTTGACCTTGTACATACCGACATCTAGGCCTTTTGTACCCGCCACGGTTTCTTTGCGGCACGGTGTATACACCGCGCCGTAGATCAAACTCAAACTCAAACTCAAAGCATTTATTTCAATTAAACCATTTCCAGGCACTTTTGAATTGTCAAAATTAACTAGTCGGTCAGTTAGTCAGAAAGTTGAAGCTAGTTGCCCATTCCAAAACGTAGATCTCTTGGAGAAGAACGGGCAAGAAACTCCAAGGACACTCTTTTAAATTAAGATATTACAAAATCCTGAGTACAGTATTCTTGTTGCTTCTATATGTGAGAACAATGTTATGAAGAAACAATTCAAGATAGTTATAAGATTAAAAAGAAGCCCTGGCAGCTAAGAGATGACCAGTCTCAACTGACAGCGCCCGTTCACGAACATGACGCATGGATCAGCACCATCCAGCTCAACCATTTTGAAGGGAACCGAATGATCCAACACACGCGCCACCATCAGTGAGACATTTAAGTGAGCATGACACATTCTCAACTGCCATGCTCTTTCAAGTCAATATCAAAAAAATTATAATGAACGGATCCATGGTTCTTACATTTACAAAATTAAAAAAAATGCTTCTAAATTATACAAAACTATAGTTACCAATTTATTTACGAGATGAATAAAATTTTATACCTCTGTGTCTTTCAACAAGCTTCCATAGTGCTCCACACAAGACTGACGACTGTACCTAC
The DNA here is from genome assembly GCA_949316385.1 of Globia sparganii. Classification (NCBI taxonomy): domain Eukaryota; kingdom Metazoa; phylum Arthropoda; class Insecta; order Lepidoptera; family Noctuidae; genus Globia; species Globia sparganii. Next base: position 18,367,018 of record OX438654.1, read on the forward strand.
AGACGGTGAATGAACCGTAGTTTTTCACGGCAGGAAAAACGTGAGTGTGGCCTAAAGAAAACAAAAAATTCAAGAGTAAAGTTTTCTCTCTTTCTTCTTCTCTGATTTGTTCCATAATCTGAATTCCGTAGTATAACTTTCCAAGAGATTAATAACCATATTATTTTTGCTCCCAACGGGTGAGACCTTGACTACGTTGCCTTTAAAATAAGTAACATTCAGAAAACGATAGAGATTTTTTTTCTTTTAAATACGATGCAAAATGCCACCAACCATAAACAGTGCCATCTTTTTTGTGTCGGTGTCGTTAAAATATTCGGCAATACAGACAGGCAAGGGGCGTAACAACATTCAATCTTCCTTTTTTATACGCTCTGCATTGCAAGAGAAAAATCCGATTAATCCGACATTATTTAAATTAGTCAAAATACTCAGTTGTAAAAATGAGGGGCCCGTGGCTAAATAAAAACAGCTGCACAGGTCGATCGATCGGGGATCGATCGGGGGTTGGTCTATGGATGAGTGACCATTTTTACATACGGAGACCCCTCCGTGCCTCAGAAAGCACGTTAAGCCGTTGGTGCCGGCTGTCATTCATGGATCTATGACAGTCGTTACGAGTAGTCAGAAGCCCGAAAATGTGACAACCAGTAAGACTGGTTGTCAGATTTTAGGGTAATTAAAGGGATTAAAGGTTATCGTATTACCCAGTAATACGATAACCTTTAACCTTTTTTGTTTCTTTTTTTTTTTTTTTGGGTTGTGAAGGTCAGACAGACAGTCGCTCCATGTAAAATACTGGTATTCAGCTGCATCTGGTTAGACTGGAAGCCGACCCCAACATAGTTGGGAAAAAGCTAGGCAGATGGGATGACTCCGTTGTAAAAATAATTAATTGGAAAATGCTTTTACTAAGGAGTTTGTGCTTTTACAAAAAGCCAAAGCAATGTAAAAAAATCTGTAACATCAGCATCAAATTCAAAGGCAAAATAAGCAGACATTGCAACTTTGAAGATTATTTGCTCACAAAAGTAATGAGGCCGAGCGTTTTACCTTGGCGCATTTCATATTAGAATGCTACTGTTTAAATGCCAAGAGAAGTTTGTTTAGTACTAGGTACACCCGGATAGGGAAATAGATATCTGGAAATATGAAAAGTATAATTTTTGCATTCGTATGCAGATCGTATGTTTACAAAGAAAAATGCCTGGAAAATTCAAAATGGAGGTAAGTACCTACCTAGTCCCTTTGGTCTTTAAAATAATAAAACAAAAATATTATTATAAAGTATTAAGAACAAGTTTATTAGAAACGGTTACAACAATGGAATTTTAGAATGGTCGTAGAAGCCTGAAGGTGAATTCCGATAATTAAATACATTCAAAAACTAGTCGCAATCTTATCTCAGCGATAATCAATGTCAAAAATGTATGGACATTAGAAGTATTTTCGACAGATTGGGACTGAGATCAGACTGTGTATTCTTCTGTGTTCTTAAAATTACGAGAATCGATATATGTAGCACACTATGTGTTACGCAATTAGGGTGCAGAGGATCGATTCAATCTGAATCATTCTGATCAATCTCAATCTGAATCATTTTGAAGGAAAAAAAAGCTAATCCGTTGGTTGCTCCGTATGTTCGAAAAATGTGTTTGCTCAACAACGTAAACGCAATGAATGTTGTTTTTGAACTGTCAAAATGAAACCCATTGCTACTGATAGTGTGTTACGCAATTACCCCGCTGGTTAACCGCTGACGAAGTTCAAGTTTTCGTTGAAAAACACACTATATTATTAGGGTCGCGCGAATCGTTCAGAAACAACATGGTTAGGTTTACGTTCATATTCCCATGTCTTTTTTACCAATAAAAAGTAGACACGCAATAATATAAAAGTGTAAGCAATTTAATTGCAAAATTGTTTCTACTTTACTAATCAAGGTAATATTTATGTAATATAAGCTAACAGACTTAAAATATTAATAATCCTACTAATATTATAAATGCGAAAGTTTGTGAGGATGGATGTTTGTTACTCTTTCACGCAAAAACTACTGAACGGATTTTGATGAAACTTTACAGTAATATAGTCTATACCTACATCAGAATAACACATAGGATACTTTTTATCCCTATATTCCCACGGAATCAAAACTTACGCGGGTGAAACCGCGGGGCGCAGCTAGTATGTACATAAAGAAAGAAAGGAAAGGAATCAGTGTAAAATTACGTTTTACTAGACCAATCCTACAATGAAACACGAAATACGCTAACACCTTCAAAATGTAAGCTACAAATTAATCTTCATGCCAAAAAGGATTCCAAGAAGCAAAGGTAGGTAGATACTCCCTAGAGAATGTGTGTGAACAGACGTGCTGAATAATTTAGCTGGCAACACTTTGAGCGCAGTTCGTGCTTGATGAGCAACCCTACCCCTTACCCATTTACCTATTATACCTGCGTCGTACAACGTCTCGGGAATGTGTGTGCCTACGTTTTTCAAACGAGTCAATTAGACAGGACGACTTACTACGAAACATAGAAGCTGATTGGCCGTGTGGATACAATATAATATTTTTTTTTGAGCTTATGGTACCTATTTATTTTTCATATTTTACCTTGTAAGTATCTAATTCTTATTATGATACCAGCGTCATCCTTCTAGACGGCCGATACAACTACAAAAAAAAAATACAAAAAGTTTTATTGGCAAAAAGAAAGGTGATGACAGACAATAATTTTACATAAGCACAGTTAAGTTTGTACATTTTATAATTTTTGGTTTGACCGTTGACCCCCAAACTAAGCAGGGCTTCTATCTTGGGGGAAAATATTAACTTTCTACCTACCTAGTATGCTAATTCCTTGACCTATTTCTATTAGCAGCCTCGTAGCTTTTCCTTGAATGAGGCGTAGGTATTACAAAAAGTATGAATTGGCACGACCAATATCATTCACTGCGCAAACCTAAAATTTCGTCATTCTGGCTGCTGAAAATGTAAGAAGGATAGTTTAAAAAAAATGAGTTTCTAAAAATGGAACGATGACTATTTTGAAATTGGAACCTCAAAAAATGCTAACAAAGCGAGCGCTATGCGGTAAAAAACCAATCTTATTTTATTTTTAGTCGGAGTATGTAAATAACTCATTTGCTTCGAATTCCGCATCATAATTGGATCTATACTCTGGACGGATGACTATGCGAGAAAATTTTATAATGGTTTCTTAGTAGTTTATTAAATAATTTGTAAAGAAACACACCTTCTTGTTTATAATTCGTCTCTATTTGCTTGTTAGCTGGCATACCTTTATTGTCTAGCTAGGTATTCTAATTCATCTAATTAGGAGCCTACACTACCTCAGCTAAAATTCACTCTTTATCTCGCTCGCACAATACTGCTCGCGGACTGAGTGAGAGCGAGACAGAGTGCGGTGCTAGGCGGCAGGCAGCGCCAATAGTTTAGGTATTTGCTTTTTAGCGTGAAAATAATGGTAATTAAAAAAAAGTAAATAATATAAGACCTGCTTTATAGTTAGTTCGATTAGTATACAAAGTTTCATGATCTAATTTGACGTATTTTTTTAATACCAGCGGTTTATTGTTCGGTTTGGAGATAACTTTGGAATTTTTTTCTATCGAGAAAATTTTATGAAATCGTGTTTTCGTCTAACATAAGACCTAGCATTAATCCTCAATTTTACCATATATTTATTTCAAAATTAATGCTGCAGTATTCTCGACATAACTTAAGAGTTATATGCAACATCGTCGCCTCAATATAGCTATTTCAATATTCGCAGCACGCTAAACAAACGCGCTAAGGCCTCCGGAAAATATCGTTTACTTACGTAAGAATTTTATAAATGGTCGCTTATGTTAGAACATGACTCCGTCCGTGTATACGAATATTTTTTTTGCTGCTACGAAATATTTCATTTAGATATGAGATGATGTTATATCATAACTTTTATTACGTATATAAAAAAATCGAAATTTAATTAAAACTGGAACGAAACTGAAGTGTCAGCTACCGCCCTGTGTGAATGGGCATTGAGTGTCACCGAAATATAAAAAATAAACGTTTTTTTTATTTTCAGCTGCTGTGGAAAAGTGGCCAGTGTTTTCGAACACGAGTCAAATGCAACCGCAACACAAGAACAAAAAGGTTTGATAGTGTGATTGGGCGCGCCATATATGTAGGACGCATCAAGGTAGAAGGCCAGAAACGTCACGCTGTGGGAACCAGAAACCGCGCGTCATCGCCGAGGGAACGCTGGCATGATGACTTAGAAACGTTTATGGGAGATTGTCCGGAGAAGGCAACACACAGGGAAGTGTTCTAAGTTGTGGGGGAGACCTTTGCACTTTTGCAGTGGGACAATACAGGCTGCTTATAAAAAACGCAATGAACTCCATAGGGTTATAAACATGCAATAATTAATGCTATATAATTAACTGAATAAGTATAACGCATATTGAAATATTTCACAAATTTAGTGTTACTCATACTAACAATGCTTTACTAAACATTGTCCCCGTTTCGTTTTAAAAAGGTTCCATGTTTAATTTCAGTGCGATCGATGGTTCGTCAGTGGCTAACAATGGGCCACCTAACCACCTTTATTCAGCCACGGCTCACTGCATTAGCCAGTTCATTTCACAGACCACGAGCGCATTCGTGGTTCTAATCGATACATTATCTTTGTGGTACAATATGCAGATGTTATACGGGTTTTGTTAGAAAATTCAGTTATTCTTGTGCTCTATTTTATGTTGGTCTTCGTACTTTATACTCTACTAGCGTCTGCCCGCGACTTCGTCCGCGTAAAATTGCAACCTTCCCACCGCGTGGGATCCGATACCAGCCCGAGCTACTACTGTTTTGGCGGTTATTATCGTTGTTTCTGACTTTTTTCATTTTGTTCGGCTCTTATGGGTAATTGCGTGATGTTAAATAGAATAATGTACCCAAGATTTTCTAATATCTTTTTAAAAGAGTGTCCTTGGAGTTTCAGTTTTTTTTTTCAGATTTTTTTTTCTTTATATTCTTTTCCGTAAGAACCTTGTACAAAGTATTAGAAAACTACAAAAAAAAAAATCAGCCAAATCGGTCAAGCCGTTTTCATGTTATGTCGTGACAACGGAAAACGGGTTTCATTTTTATATATATAGATTATAATAAAATTGCATGTTTTTTTGCGGGAACTAGCTTCCTATCACAGACGAGACGAGTGACGTGATGAGGATTTCAATCATTGTGATTGGTCGATTCCTGCACGTCTCTGCTCCGCTCCGCCCTGCTCCGCTTCAGTGGAGTCCGGGCCTCAGTCTGGCCAAGCACTTACAGCGGTCCTTGACCTCACAAAAAATAACATCAAATCTTTTTATTTTATCATATTTAGATATCGATATCCATCGCGTCTGCGGAGTTTAGTTAGCTAATTTAAAATAACCCTGTATTTATAGCAGCTTATAGTCGTACTTAGACTACCATTCTTTAAAGAATTTTAAATATCCTCACTATGATTCAATGTACGTAGGTAATGTATTACTCATTACATTTCGTTTGTAAATACATTACTTATGTGTAAATAAACAAAGTCGTACCGGTCGCGCGATTCTAATTACGTAATTAGTCTATTTATACCATTCAGAAACAAAAACATCCGGAAACACCGAAGAAATTAACGTATATACACACATCAAAAGTGTCTAGGGATCAAGCATTTTTATGCGGATTTCTTGAGATTGAGATGTGGCTTTGTAATAAATTTATGATTTTATAAATTTATATGGATAATTTTTGGTGCATTTCATAATTTGAATCAGGAACTGTGAATCAAATTCGAGTAAAAGATGAAAATCAGCTGTCAATATTTTCCCTATAAAAACATACAACGCATTGAAGACATTATTAGTGCTACTGTTTCCCTACTACTGATTAAAACCAACGTTATTATGGAGCGGCGACGTCATTTAAGCAGGGAAGAAATGCTCAGAGCCGTGGGAATGATAGAAGCTGGTTCCCGGCAACGTACTGTGGCTTTAGCTCTGAATACAAGTCAGAGTGTTATCAGTCGACTTTGGACACGATACCGAAGCACTGGTACCGTGGCTGAGCGCCATGGAGGACGGTATCGCTGCACCACACGGAGACAAGACCGATACATTCAAATCTTAACTCGAAGAGCTCCAACAATAACCGCCATGATGTTAGCCGTGAGGCTTCATCACTCTTCAGGGAACTTAATTAGCGACCAAACAGTCAGAAACCGCTTGCATGAAGTGAACCTTCATTCCCGAAGACCGCTACGGGTACCACCTATAGCAATGCACAATCGTAGGATTCGATATCAATGGGCTCTTGAACACAGAAATTGGGCAGAAGAACAATGGCGTTTCGTGTGCTTTTCTGATGAGTCTCGTTTTGGTATGAGACCGGATACAAGACGTATACAACACTGGAGAACCCCTGGACGCCAACAGCGATTAAAATCCTGCCAGGAAGTCCATCCTTATAGTGGTGGAACCATCATGGTATGGGCGGGTATTTGGATCGGCGGAAGAACTGAGTTGATTTGGATCAGAGGCAACCTCAACGCTCAAATTTATGCTGAGACGATTGTATCAGACGTCATCGTTCCTCTACAAGTGCAAATCGGTCCCTTATTTCAGTTAATGCATGATAATGCACGACCGCACACCGCAAGAGTTGTAAGACAGACTCTCGCCGCAGCTAACATCAATGTCCTGCCCTGGCCTGCTCAGTCGCCAGACTTGAACCCGATTGAGCATGCATGGGATATGCTACAGAGAAGAGCTCTGCCGAATATGGAGGGTATCCAGTCGCAAGAAGACCTTTTTTTGTTGTTGCAACGAACATGGGCGGCCATTCCACAGCGTGATTTGGATGAACTCATTTTGAGTATGCCAAACCGATGTTCTTGTGTTGTTAGTGTTCGCGGTAGAAACACGGATTATTAATTGTTTAAGTTACCCAATAAAATTTTAGAGAAAACTGTTATTTCAGTCTTTTTTTCGAACTTTTGTGTTAGTGGTTCAAATGTCAAAAATCCCTTTATTAGGAAAATGGCAAATTTCTTTATTAATGCAAAGGTGACTTGGTTTATCGTTACTGTGACAAACGAAAACACTTTATTTGATGAATCCTTAAAGAAAATTTTAATTAATATCAATCAGGAGAAAAGTTATTGCAAAAATATATGTTGATCCCTAGACACTTTTGATGTGTGTAGTTATTAGATGCCAAAAGCTCTACAGGTTGACGCATAAACACAAAAAAAAGTGTAGAGAAGTCTACACGACGGCGCAGTCGAGGCCGGCCTAGAAAGAGGTAGCGAGATAACCTGAACGCGTACTGCGAGGTCTGATGGGGGTCCACTCCATAAGCACGAAATCCGACCGAAACGGCCGAAGTTACGTGCCCTTTCTAATCCATATCACCTACTCTGGATATTAGTTCGGAGCCCGAACTAACAATTAATGATAACACGATTTGACAGTTGTCCTTGCTCGCGATGCTTATTTGCGCGTTCGATAAATTGAATTTAAGTACCACTTGTTTTGACAGAAGCACTTTTTCGGGCGGGCCGTATCTTCGTTGACGGACTCAGTAGACCCCTGCCTGGTTTGAGGTGGCACGAGAAAAGAGTTCCTGGAAAAACATGGGGAAGCCTTTGCCCAAGCACATCATTAGCAAAAAGAAACAAAAGGTACATCATTTGTTTACATAAAACCTGAAAATAGTTTGTTCATAATTGACTACTGAATCGATTTCAGTAATTTTTAACATAGGTTAAAAAAAAAAAAAATGTATTTTGCCGTTCCTACTATCCGCCGATTGAGCCAAAGAAAATTAAGTCTTATTTTAAGGCAATAAGACTCAATTTTGAATTCATAAATTAATGCTAGGATCAACACGATTTTCTTAATAAAAATATTTAGCTTTAAAAAAAAACAATAATGCTTTTAAAGTTTTAACTCAATGCTCTAATTGGGGTGTATGAAGTTTTGCGCATTTAACGTTAAACGTTGTAGAATTACTTTTACTTGACCAATAACGTATTGTGTTAATAACAATAGCCAGTATACAATGTACCATATTTATACAATGTAACAATTTAAAATTAGCATCGTAAAATCACGTAGCTACCTACAGTCATGCGCTCACGCGGTTTGTAGGCGTCCTTAGGACTCACGTGGTGGCTGCAATACAATACTTGTTCAATTAAAAATAAGCAATCAGTGCTGCAAGAATGTCGTAATTACCTTTTTGTGGTTCAATATACCTACTAAGGATCACGTGAGTTTGACCTTTTGTGCTTTTTCCATTTGTAAGTGCTGGTCATGTGGTACCTAATCTTGACTGGGAGTTTGATAAAGGACAAAGTGGACGAGAAAACTGGCGATATATGGGTGTACTATATGTTCACCTCTGCCTAACCCCTCTGGGATTACAAGCGTGATAAAACAGATTTTCTGATTTCTCCACTCATACTCGTACTTCAAGTTTCAAAACACCCAGCGGTTGTAGAACCCAAAAAAAAAACCATCAATGTTCTTTGTTTTTATTTTATAGTGTTTAGATATCGATATCCATCACGTCTGCAGAGTTTCGCTAGCTAATTTAATTTGACCCTCATCATGTGAACATCTGCTGTAGAATTGAAATACACAAAACATCTCTAAATAGAGCAAAGAGGAATGCTGAAAACAGCACAAAGGGATCATCTCTGATAAAACAAATAAATTGCCCGTTTCGACCGGCAGCTTTACATTTTTCAATTGCATCGATATCAACGTTCTATGATTCCCGAGCGCGTGGAACTGCATAGTTGCTATAGACGCCAGCACATCAAGCTATCGGAACTGTCAAACTTTCCCAATCAACTTTGAACCTTATGCTATAATAGGAATAAAGTTGAAAATCTATTAAAGAAATTTGACAGATTGTAGTAGCTTCATGTGCTGACCTTTAATTGATCTGGGGTGGACTAGTGGGCAGTGCAGCGCGGATATGGCCGCAATAGGACATTCTTCATATACCCTAGCCAGAGCGAGAGGACAGATGCTATTGTAGTAAGAAAGAAGGAGAAAGAGCTAGATAATTCTGCTTAAATGGACTGGAGCGTGCCATGTCTTAGAATTTATAGTATCTATTAGTTTCGCGTATTCCCTATAATGCTGTTCCTTGTTCATTAGTGAGGTGAGATACACGTGTCGTGTGCAATTATTGTAGGTGTATACTATAATTATGTGTGTATTACGTAGTTGAACATGTAATTATGTCCGGCTGAGGACTTTGACGGGTCGGGGTAATTGTTAGCTTGATTAATGTTATGATGAATTACTAAGGGCTGATATTACCAAAGTCAGATAACTTTTATCCGTGAAATGAAATTTACGTCTAACAGTTCTAGTATGGAAAAAACTGTAAAAAAAGTCAAAATTTATTCTCAGGTTAAGACTTATCTAGGTATAAAAGTTTGGTGAAATTCGACCTTAATCGGGGGCAATGCTGAAATATTATTATTAGAATACTCAATATTGTAACGTGCGATTTTTTTTCCCACGACGCCGCGTGTGAGAACCCCGCGGCATCTACTGTCAATACTGCATATTGGTCGGCGGAACGCGCGCCGCTCGAGACGATTGCCGGCTCGGCTACGAGAGTAATGTGTAGGTAAATGTGTGCTCATGTGCTGTAAAAACTTAAAAAGGACAACAAAATCCATTCTATGTGCATTGTGCATGTCTTAGTAAAATGCTCACATGAAAAACATAAACTTATTCAGTGTCCTGCGTTGTGTTTGATTTTAAATAAGAACCTACGAGTTAAAATATATTTAATCCTACCATCTAAATTCGCATGTGGATGCAATAAATATATTGAGTATTCGTATTGAGTATTATAATAACGTGTCTCACTAAAGTTAAATTCCTACTTATCCTTCCTACTAATATTTTAAATGTGAAAGTTTGTGAAGATGTTTGAATGTTTGTTACTCAATCACGCACAAACGGCTGAACGGATTTAGATAAAATTTGGCACACAGATAGTTTATAACCAGGATTAACACAAAATATACTTTTTATCCCGATATTCCCACGGGATCGAAACTAACGTGGGTGAAACCGCGGGGCACAGCTAGTATTAAATACAGATGTTCAAAAGATGAATTATTCAAAATACAAAAAGGTGAATTTTAGCCTAGGTAATCAGGCTAAAATTATAATTATTATTATATTCAAATTAAATTATAATTATTATTATTTCCTAAAGCTGGGACGCAAGCGTCCTCCATGTATGGACCGTAATCCACCACGTGGGCCTAGTGCGAGTCGGTAGATGTCACAGTCTTCGAATTATTTGTTCTAGGACATACCCGTTTCCTCATGATGTTTTCTTTCACCGTTGAATATTTTAAATAGCTTTTAATTTAGCTGGAAATTTACTCAATTCAACCTTAACTGAAAAATAAGGAGAAAATCTCCTGTGTTTTGCTACGTTACACGTTTTATTTCTCAATTGTATACGCCCATTGTATGTTGAATGTGGAACGATTTTAACTCAGACCTTAGCAAGTAATTTCCTCTATTAGAGTGTGTTGGCTACCTTCTTAAGTATATATATATATATATAAATATGTAAGTATGTATACATAGCAGCTCTAACAAAGGAAAGTGGAGATTGAGGGAACTTGGGCTTTCTTTATATCAAGGTATACCTATGACTGTACCAGGGATGTTGCGAAAGCAGATTTTATAACACATTTGCTCGTAAAGGGTCTCTTATTTCGCCAATTTCAATATCGTAATGCATGTCATTACGTACTTGTGTTTTATTGTAATGTAAAACGCACGGTACGGTTTAGCAAGTTGCTCCGTCTAAAACAAACGGTACTTTTTAAAATCTTAACAAAGAGTTCTTATATCAGAAAAGTGGTCAACATTTTGTGAATAAAATTAACTTTGGGATATAAAATATAAAAAAATAAACATTTAATTCTTTAATTTAATTAATTTTGACAAATAATTACAATTATTTATCTGTAACCAAAACAAAAAAAAAAAACTTTATTAGGAATACTGGCTCTTTTTGTGCCTTTGCCTTAAAAAAAAGCGCTGATGCGTGCGCATCGCTAATTTGTGAACTAGTAAAAATTATTCCGCGCGCTTTTTCTTTTCGCTGTATTGTTTTTATTTAAAAATGTCGTCAAGTAATGATGAATTTATTAATTCGACACCACCAGAAGTCTCGGAGGCAGCGAAAAAGGCTACTCTAAGGCTCTTGCCCGAAAAATCGACAAGACTTTTACAAGCGTATCAAAATTTCATCTTATGGAAAACAAGCAAAGATGCAAATTCAGTCCGAGTTTTATTTATTTCCTCGCAAATATCTTATAAAACGTCGTATGACATAAGTGCGCTTTGATATTTACAGCCTCTGCTTTCTTGTAGCAATTTCAACTTACCATACTTATATCATAATGTACTAGTTTTAACTGCAGAAAAATCGCTTAGTAACACACAATATTCACAATAATATTCAAAAACATACATGTTCATATGATTGATTTACGAGAAACAAATGATAACCAATAACAAACGCGACAAGAGTCTAAAACAGAAGAAGATCTAGCGGGGTATCCAAAGGGGGGTGGAGGGGGGTTCAGGGGATCAGACCGGAATAACTCGTTAGATTTAGTGACCGAAATCTTCACTCCTATTGGTCAATCAGGACGTGCTCACGGTAGGCGCCACTCGCCGGCGGCGCCACTCAATTTATTTCAGGCCCAGCGCTACATCTCCGTCCGCAGGAATATCCGCATTGATGATAACTGATGGTGAAGGGGATGCCTAAATCGATGCGGAAGTTCCGCAATTGCGTATATCCCCAACGTGATGTGTACTGTACCAGGGCCTCAAGTCTGCTATTACAATAGTGTCAGAATGGTCTTTCATTGATTTCATAATTGTTGATATTGACAAGTTTGGTAATCTACTAATATAATGGCGTCATTATGACTTTCCAATGGTCAACCACTGACACTCCATTGAAAGAAATGGCATAAAATAGTAATCTCGTACATAATGACAAATGAATAAATGTAGTGTTTATTGCTATTTACGAACTTCTTACTACTTTAGATTGCAAACACTAATACGTAATATGTAAAAATATATATTAAATGAAATCTAGCATGAAATTTAGTAGTAATTTTTCTCAGATCATTGTCCGACCAATGATCGACCATTATAAATATAGCAGATTACGAACTTTTAGCAAAATGACAATGGGATCGTGTTGGAATGAAGAATTTATAAAAATAGCAGACTTGGGCCCCTGGTCTGTACGTGGCATTTTCTCTCTGGGAATGTTGCCGTAACATTTCATAAATATGATATGTTAAGTATTGGTTGGCAAATTAGCAGGTGGCCTACCATCACCTCTATTATGCAACTGCAATACGATAGGATGCGTTGAGATGCCAGGGATAAAATGACCCTTTGTACCAGAACACAAGTGTGTGCGCAGTTGCACTATCTTTTCCGTCACTCTCATCATCCGATGGGATAGCAATCCGACACGATCGGAGAGAGATCAGGCGGAGTGCTTTCCGAGGCATGGGGGGATCACACCGCCAATTTCCAAAATCCGGGCTGTTTCTAAAAAATCCCTATGGAATACCCTAATAACACTTTTGCGAGACCAACGGCGCAGTGTAATAATAGTTAGGATGTATAGAAGCGACTTTATACCCTTAAAGTACTGACTATATTATAACAGTCAGTTGTTAGTTTTAATACGATATTAATTCACTATCAACCAACACAAGAAAATTGAAACCGCTATCCACCTAAGAAAATCACCGTTGGTTTTCCCATTATCACCTATTTCCCCGCTACAGAGATGAATCGAGAGACATCTCATTTGTCAAGCGGCAGCAAGTCCTACAATAGACGACAACGATTTATTACTGGTTATAATGGGAACAAGAGATAATTATTTGAAAAGGAGTCTTAGAATTTAATATGCAGCCAGAACGCGGAATTGGAAACCACCCCCTTTCGAAATCTTCGGAACGTGAATATTCTGGTCGTAAAATCATGTTACAGTTATTATAAACTTCGCTTTACTTAGGTACTTCATTATCGTCTTCTTGTGCGCCTGTCTGTCACACGGCTGTATCTTTAGAATCGTAATAGGTAGCTAGTTGTAATTTTCACTGAATATGTGTAATTATGGCCGCTATTGGCCCCGATCCTGTTGTTCACAAACTAAATTAAATTTAACTTCAGTGCATCTTTTTCTTTCTATTTCATTCTGAAAAGGACAGAAGATAAATATTAGTTTAGTCCTGTCAAATTAGTCAGCGCCTGAAGTAAATTGACGTATTTTTAGTAGCCAATTTTTTAATCACGTCTAACTTGTCTATGGATTATCTAATTTGACAGGACTAAACTAATATTTTATCTTCTGTCCTTTTCGTAATGAAATAGAAAGAAAAAGATGCACTGAACTTAAATTTAGTTTAGTTTGTGAACAACAAAATCGGGGCCATTATCTATCATGGCAAATAAATTTAAAGTTTCGATGGTACGCAGCCTCCTATTGCACGACTCCGGCTCGCACTGGGCTTGATTTTTGCTTGAGACTAGGAAAAATCATCATCATCATCATTTCAGCCGAAAGACGTCCACTGCTGGTCATAGGTCTTCCCCAAGCACCTCCACTTCGCCCGGTTCTGTGCTTCCTGCATCCAACGGATTCCTGCGGCCTTCACAAAGTCATGGACCGATGACTTTGTGAAGGCCGCAGGAATCCGTCTTGTGGGAGGCCTTCCAACGCTGTTTTCCAAATGTTCTGCGAGCAATGTGCTACGAAAAATAATCGCCACACACATTATTAGATCTCATTTGTCGAAATACTGTAATATACTAAAGATATAAAGAATACGACCTAACACATCCATTCGTAATAAGCTCGTAACTTTTCCTTTTGGTTTCGCTAGTGTTGTGTGTGCTTCATTATCTGTGGACCAACGAAAAGTTTCTCCCTATAGAAATACCGGTCACGTTTCTTCGGTCGCGGTGATTCCTTCCATTGTGGAGGTAACTTTATTCTATTAGTAAATTAAAGCTCGACTGTACGTTGTTAATTAGATTTTCGTACTATATGACAGACGATGAAAGAAAACATCGTGAGGATACCTGCATGTCCTAGAACCAAAAATTCATAGACATGTGACATTTTCTTTTATTACTTTTTTTATTTTGGTATTTTAATTTAGACTGTGTTTAGTTTAGTTTGTGATCCTCCTGTACGAGTCGCAATAAATACTTTTTCTTTCTTCTTTACATCTACCAACCCGCATTGGGCCCGTGTGGTAGATGACAGCCCACTCCCTCTCGAAGAGAGAAGGCCTGTATCCCAGCAGTGAGAACATTGTAGGCTAATTGTGCTATGCTATACTACTTTATGACAATATGAAGGGTTTGCGTTTTATGGGCTACTATTTATAACATAGAGCAACATGTTACATGGGCCAACGATTCGCCGTATGAATGGTTAAAACCATGACTCAAAAAAAAAAACTAGATTTTACATTAACTGCATTTGTTTACGAGTGTATAATCTGACTTAAATGTAACTACTTCTGAAGGGGTGGAGACCTGGGCCTCAAGTCTGCTATTACAATAGTGTCAGAATGGTCTATATCATTGATTTCATAATTGTTGATTTTGACAAGTTTGGTAATCTACTAATATAATGGCGTCATTATGACTTTCCAATGGTCAACCACTGACACTCCATTGAAAGAAATGGCATAAAATGGTAATCTCGTACATAATGATAAATGAATAAATGTAATGTTTATTGTTATTTACGAACTTCTTACTACTTCAGATTGCAAACGCTAATACGTAATATGTAAAAATATATATTAAATGAAATCTAGCATGAAAAGTAGTAGGTAGTTTTTCTCAGACCAATGATCGACCATTATGAATTTAGCAGATTACGAACTTTTAGCAAAATGACAATGGGATCGTGTTGGAATGACGAATTTATAAAAATAGCAGACTTGGGCCTCTTGTGTCCTGAAATACAGGCCTTACACCAAGCTTATACACCAGTCTCCCGCAGTATAATTTAAACCATTATGGCTCTTGATCTTTTGGAATGCATGAAGAAGCCTCCTCGTGTAGCGCAGTTTGTTCCGTCAGTTACTCAACTGAACCAAGCGCTCGACGCATCCTGGATAGTCACACCCAACACCTTATTTGACTGGCCAATTCTTCCCTTGCGGTGGTAGAGCTACCGCCCGCCTGATTTACGACTACCCCCCTACCGGAGTCCGGCGTCAAGCAGCCTGCTGTGTTTTGTCGATGCGTGGGAGTTACAGTGCGTTAGGCATCTTCTGGGCACGCTCGTTCCATCATAGACCTCATCCATCGCTTTCCATCAGGCGTGATCAAGGTCAAGAGCGGGCCCATTCAGCAATAAAAAAATCTTATATGATTGTGCTGAGAAATAAATCATGATCTTATATTATTTTTGTTTCTTTTGCATACCTAGATAAATTTTGAGTTTGAAACAGCACGACAAATAATATAAACTCACGCCATCTTCTTATGGACCTAGGCAGAAACTACAGAACACTACCTGCTGCCATCCTTACATACTCCTTTTGCCTCGTTTACGTTAAAATAAATCAGTCAGTCAGTAGTCAGGTTATGTCCTTTGCCCACTTAAACTGCTTGCCCGTATATTTGACTTCTTATTAACGCAATTTTGAAATTAATTAACCCTCCAACACATATTTTCCTGTGCATGTAACTTTTTAAAAGCTACGCCGTTCGGTGGTTGCCTAAGCGATAATATAAATGTAAATTCTCGTCCCGCACTCGTTCCGTAGGGATAAATTAACGAGGAATAATTTTGAAATTTTGACAGTTATTTCATAAAAAAATTTTCAAACGTTAATTTTATTCCTCGAATAAAAGTTATCTAACGATGGAAAAATCAGCCCTAAATTACCTAGCTATTCAACAAATATTTCGGGACATCGCCAAGCGGTTGGTTGACTCTTCACGTGACCAGAGAGCTGGCCTATTTTTTTAGCCCAAAGAATAAGCAATGCCATCTAACGTGGTAATGTTGCTAGCATTTTGGGCACTTATCCCATTGACAGTGTTGCGGACGAATTTTTTGATGACCAATGAGCTTCTACCTTTTTTAATATATACTTGTATATGTCACGGCTAATGGCCGAAGTGCGTCTACACCTAGTTTTAGCCGGGTACAACTAGGTGCAGCCGGCCACCTGCGGTTTGTGTGTACTTCGGGTGACATCGGTTGCATGATTGCGGTCAGTCGATAGGCGACGTAGGATGCAAGACCGATCGAAGGGCACCCTGAGGTTATGTTTGGTTAGGTTACTTTAAACCCTTTACACAGAAATAGCTCCATCGACGTAGGATGCACCTAGTTGTACCCGGCTAAAACTAGGTGTAGCCGCACTTCGGCAATTAGCCCTAACATGACGGGGACCAAACATAAATCGCGAAAAAAAAAATCAGCTGTTCCCTGTATTTTGACGAGTTATGCGAACATAAATGTATGGAACAGCTGAATGAGCAAAAAACTAAAATACAGATCCCAAGACACCGACTTCCGAAATTAAAGTTATTTCATAATTTTGAGTTAATTTCTTTTTGAAGTCGATTTTTTAAAAATTACTTTTTTTTTAATTTTTTTAAGTATATCCTTTGCTCATTGTTGTACCGGCCGGGTAAAAATAGAACCCTACAGGAAAACACAGTTACGTAAAGTTACCGAGAAGTGCCTTTTACAGCACCAAAAAGAGGGTTATTTCTGTCAATCACCATTATAGGCATTCTTAACCTAAGCCCATTAAAGTGTCAATTAACGTCTTTCACTACGCTATTGTTACTATTTGTGCCGTTGTTAGCTGATCAGTTATATTTGTGCCGTTGTTAGCTGTTCAGTTATAAAATAGAACTCAAATAATTAATTAAGTTTGTACTTGTGTGTCTACTGCGGAGTAATTGCGTAACACACTAACACTAGCAATGGCTTTCATTTTGACAGTTCAACAACATTCATTGCGTTATTTATGTCGCTGAGCAGACAAATTTTTCGAACTTATGAAGCAATGGATTAGCAATATACTTCAAAATGATTCATATTGAGACTTATAGTGTGCAATGAGGGGTGTGTAGTGTGTGTGTAGCAATGAGGGTTTTTAGGGCTAAAAATGAATTAATTTGTTGTTTCCTGAAACGGATCTTCTATTGCTATATTTGTTTCTGTAATTATACGAAGTTGAACATGATAATTATATCTAATTTAAACTAATATTATAAAGAAGTAAGGTATATGTATATGCTTGTAAGAGGTAATCTCTGGAAATACGGGCCCAATTACAAAAAAAAAAACGCTAATTGTAAGCTAATTGCCGAGTGTCGTAGAATGATAAAACAAGAATATCACGCGGACGAAGTCGCAGGCTGAAGCTAGTAAACTGTGCACTATACTGGAGTTTCTTGTCCGTTCTTCTCCATAAAGATCACACGTTCTCCAATCCTCTATAAGCCCTTCGAAAATTCCATATTCACAAATACCGTCAGAAAATACAAATGCTCTCAATAACTAAGTGAGAAAGGGTTCAGCTTTCTCCCGTTTTTACGAGAGTTGCATTAAGCTCGACGCCCCGGAAATAACGGTGTCAATGTGGGGAAAGGGGTAAATATAACTCTCGAATATCTATGTGTAAGGGGTGGGAAGTTAAGGGTTAGATGCGAAGGTAGGTAGGTGTCTATGGGAAATGAATGATGGCGGATTAATATCAGCTGTGTCATCGAGCTCGAGAGATATTTCGTGATGGTGTTGGTTATTAGAATGTAGTGTGTGTTTGGTAGTTCTATAATTTGATGATTAGGCAAATTATGGTTGATTTCCTATGTAATTATAAAAATACAACACAGGAAAAAGGCCTGATTGAGCTGAAACTACAATATGCTAAGCCTTAGCTATGGTTAAACTTTTGAATATCGACTGTCAAAACTTCTTTATAGGTGTCTATGGATTTGTGAGATATATTTTAAATATCTCAATGTTTTAAATGAACCATTTGAGCTAGAAAGAGTCAAACGTAGGTATAACACGTTTGACTCTTTCTAGCTCAAATGATAAATTTTCGCGTAACATTTCGTCGTTCAGAAAACATCACCTGAATAAATTCGCAATGCCTCATAAAGATAACGCTTGATTTGAGTAGGTATCACAACTCTAGTAATATCGTAAAGGAACAAAATATCACACGACATTCCCATTTATTGTGTATCAATCGCTGCTGCAATCTTTCCACATCTGTGTTGAGCTTGTAGAAGGGTCTCTCTTGACTACATAGTATACCTACCTAATTATGGCTGTTTCAGGTAAGTTTATTAACATAGGTGTTAAGAAATATTGTTACTAACATATGTGAGTCCATTGTTACTTGTATATCACTACATAGTATAAAACAAAGTTGCTTTCTCTGTCCCTATGTACGCTTAGATCTTTAAAACTACGCAACGGATTTTGATGCGGAGTTTTTTAATAGATAAAGTGATTCAAGAGGAAGGTCTATATATATAATACATGCATGCATGTATAGTAGAGAAACTGATAATTTTAGAGGTTTCTAATGTGATGTCGTAAATAAACACATTTTTTTGCGCTTACTTTTCAAACGTTGGCTGAACCCTACGAGATAGGTCAAAATAATGTACTACAGTATTGTACACCTTAAAAAGGTTTACAAAGAAGTCCGCGATAGTATATGTCTATCTCTTAGGGATAACCCACAATAATCATTTTTTATCCTTTATTTTTTACGAGAAATAATGGCTTATTTACGAAGCGATTTTAAGCATTAATCCTTATCGAATTAAGTACCTTAAATACATTGTGCATTTAATATAGATAAATATGGCCTTTTACAGCATGTAATTTAAATGAATATTTTCGAAGATATTACAGATTAAAAATGCAGGGACATAGCAGTTGCTGCGGTACCGGCCGCGGCCGGTGGGCCGGCGGCGCGTGCTGACATTCTTGAAGTACCTATACTTAGTATCAGCATTGCACCCGTGCGAAGCCGGGGCGGGTCGCTAGTTGAATATAAATAAAGAAAACACTGCCGCTGTCTACATCTCTCTATTTATTGTCCTATCGCAGGTATGCTGGAAGAGATTTCTTAAGAAATAAGCATCACCTTTCTGTTCTTTTTTTTCTTGTCTGTTTATATATGTGTGTACATAAATGGTAAAATAAATAAAAAAAATAGTTACGCAACTCTAGTGACGTAAAAAAGCTATTGCTCCGCCATCCAATTTTACTTTACTATCATTCAGTTAATATTTTTCTTAATTAGAATTGTGCTTGTTCGAATGGAAACCCATTTGACCGGTAATATTTCCCTTTCCCTAGTGACTGTTCGTGATCCGAATAGATTAATCTAGATCTAGCCTATCTTAGTTTCTTTGTTCCTTTGCGACGTCGTAAAAGAAATTGGTTGCAATTAAAAAAATAAATCTTTAATCTAATGGTTGCTTGGGTGGTGGTCTGCTTTTTGAAGAACTTTCTACGTGTTTAATAGATCTGGATATTAGAATAAAACCCGCACATAAACCCCGTAAGCTGTGCTGATTTAAAAATTCATATATATTCGGATACGCCAAGAATGATTTAACCGGTTGAATGCTGTCAAAGAAACAATTAAAAAGCCATTGTGTCTCGTGTGGATCCACATACGAAGGGCATCCACGTTACGACAGTGTAGAGGAAAGAAGGGTAATTTTGTAATAATGTTTTGATTCAAAATAGAACCCTCTTATAATTGAAGCTATATTATTTTACTATCAATGTGTGAGCTATGAAAAACGATTGAACATCTCTACAGGTTAAAATGCACGAGATGATGTCGAGTGCACAACTTAGATTTGGAGATGGTGTACAGTTATTTTGAAAAAGGAGTATTCCAAGTTATATTCACCGTGCTTAGCTTGGATACAGGAGTGCTATTCTGTAAAAATCTCCCCTTGAAATTTTTTTGTAAAGTGAGTTATCAATAGTGTTCGACCCCGGTCTTTATTATGCCCTAGTTCAGGGATCGAGATCATATTGATTTAATGATAAGTACTGAAGTTTTGGAGATAAATTACTATTGCTAATATCAATCTCTAGCATCAGGTGGCATGAGAAATAACTTCTCCTACGTT
Source organism: Globia sparganii (assembly GCA_949316385.1). Taxonomy (NCBI): domain Eukaryota; kingdom Metazoa; phylum Arthropoda; class Insecta; order Lepidoptera; family Noctuidae; genus Globia; species Globia sparganii. The sequence continues at coordinate 18,387,337 of OX438654.1, forward strand.
TTCAAGGTGAAATTTTTATAGAATAGATCGACAGAGTGGGTACTAGTTCTTTATTTAGCAAACTATTCAGAAGCGAAGACCTTGTACGTATACCTACAACACCATTGATTCCGGCTTTTCACCTTCAATACTTCGTGCTTCAATACCTGTAAGCCTTTTAGTACTTAGTTAGTATGCATGGCGCCCACCCAACCTACGAGTATGTGTGGCTCGGAGCTTACGACGGTCATCTTACGACGGTCATCTTTCACGTTTGATGTAGGTCCGACACGAACTACTGTTACGTCCAATAATATTTGGGCTTCTAAAAGTTTCGTGGCAGTAATGTTGACTAAAGTGTATCGTTTTTTATTTATCTTTCGTTTCCATAAATAGACAAATGTGATTTGATTTCACCATATTTTGATTTCGTAAGTCTTTTCGACGACCTTAAAAAGTTGGTTGGGTGCGAAAGGCGGAGGACAGCGTGTTGTGGCGCAGCCTGAGAGATGTATATCCTACTGGATATACTCAGCTTACCGTAATCTACTACTGTAGATTACGATAAGCTGAGTCGATTGAAGTTTTTCCGTACTGACGGATATGAATTCAATTGCATTGTTAAAAAAATTATAGGTAAACTATATTCGATATAACTCCGAGTGTTGGAAGAGAGTTTATCTACCCATAGTCGTGTTTGATAATAAAACAAAAACAATTAATTAACTTTCCGAACACCAAAACAAATGACTAATGCACTGCGTATAAGAACGCGCATTGGTGACATCTCGATCAGATGTTCAGTTATTCGCGCCAAATGACGCGCCAATAGACTGCGAATAAAACATTCACTAGAAATATCTCGATTAATAGGCGATAACTATTATTGAGTCTTATCGTTCAAAACGTTTTAGTGGCACTTTTATTCGTCTTTGCGCCAAACCTTTAAGAGCATATAATGGGCATATAATTTTTCCGTGTGCTTACCAAACCAAAAAACCATGTTTATCTGTTGTTTTATTTTATTATTAGCTAAACATCATATTCTGTAAAAACATGACATTCATGCATGGAGTTGGCCGTCTGACATTAACCACACATTGACCAATTGTTTAAGTTTTTTTTTGTAAAACTTATAATTTAATTTTAATAACTATTTTGGTGAGGACTCCCTTTATCTTTTGTCTTGGGATCTCTTCATTATCATCTAGTCATAGAGTCTTCTAGATACGCAAATTATAGTATCTTGTATTCGCATACATAGGAAAAAGAGAATTGTCTATCTCACAAGAAGTCGGCCACGGGCAGTCTGGCCAAGTTGGCAACCGGAGACTGTTTAATTATATCGATCAGTAGCCGATAGCCTTGTTACGATCCCTTGGCCTAGGCGACGTTTCCTGACTACTGACATTTAGGCCCGACGGGTGATTTCGAGGGGTAAGATGTAGCAAGACTTTGGTTAATGTTTTTAGGTCACATAGGGTGGGTATTAACGTACGTAGTCTTCTGGAACGATGGTTGGGAGAAAGAGATAGCAAACATAGTTGACTGAATATAGGGATCACTTGAGACTAATCTCTAAATATGAAACATTTAGATGGAACCCTATTACTCCGCTGCGTCGCCTCCGTTAGTCCATCCGTCCGTCTGTCTGTCAGCGAGCTGTATTTCATGAACCGTATTAGGTAGACAGTTGAATTTTTCACAGAATGTGTATTTCTGTTGCCACTATAACAAAAAAAAATTAAAAATAAATATAGATAATAAATATTAAAGGAGGTCTCCTAACAAGAAATGTTTTTTTCGGCGACCCTTCGTGTGCTTCGACTCGCACTTGGCCGGTTTTTTATGTTTTTAAGACTGGAACAGGACACCGGGAAAATGATCTTATTTTCTTTTTCAAGATAAATTATATCGTCCAATTATAGGTGAGCGACGTCGACTAACTAATTAAAAATAATATCCGTCACATTATTATCCAACTCGGTCACTGACCTATCCTTAATAAAATTCTTATCCCAATAAATCGCAAGGCATTAAAAAAGATAGCTCATAAATCCGTCTCGAGTGACAGGGGTTATGATTGCAGGCGACAGCCTTTTTGTCTGGCGGACTTCGGAAAAATCAAGCTTATATAACTCCATTTAGTTTGTTTGTCTACTTACGTAGCATGTCATAAATAAATAATAGAGAAGCAAACAAGACGATAAAAGTAAAAAGATTTCGGAAAATAACGGTTTTGTGACCTACACAACTTTACTTCTCTATTCTTTTACGTAACACAAATACAGGATGACTGGGACATCGATACGCAACATGAAGCTCAATTCTCTTAAATTTAAAACGTTCAAAATGTAGTTGCAGTGTCATCTCGGCGTTAATCAAATGTCAAAATTTTGGGAGGTATTTTTGACAGATTGAGACTGAGATCAGACTGTGAACGTTCTTAAAATTACGATACTTGCCCCTCCGTTACCATGGATATAGTATATGATTCTGAACCCCCTGAATTAAATTAAAAAAAAAATGCTGTTGCAGACATTTTGACCGCGTAGGTATTGCACTTTTCCATAAAACAGCAGATTTTTTTTTTGATAACCGACGAAATCTTTCTACTCTACGTCTAGAATCATGTGCTGAAAAAGTAAGAATGTTTTGTCTTTTCTTTTTGGGGTAAGAATAGACTTTTAGTTCTTTTTCGCGGGTGCGAGGTAAATAAAGGATGACGTCAGGCAGAATACACTTTCGTATAGGTTTAAGTGTATTGCGAAAACCCTAAATCTGAAGAACCTTTTTTCTGAAGGACAATTAATCAGGTTGACTGGTAGAAAATGCCTCCGGCATTAAGTCCCGTAGGTATTACAGAACGTCACTCAATACTCAAGCATTACTTAAAACTAGTTTCAACCAATCAAATGGCTTGAATCTAGTTTTAAGTAATGCTTGAGTATTGAGTGACGTTCTGTTATAATACGGGACTAAGTCCCGTATTACAGAACGTCACTCAATACTCAAGCATTATTTAAAACTAGTTTCAACCAATCAAATGGCTTGAATCTAGTTTTAAGTAATGCTTGAGTATTGAGTGACGTTCTGTAATACGGGCCTTAGACAGCCTTTGTACAGTATTTTTTACTTGCGCATCAACTTATTCCACTGCTGGAAATAGGCATACAGGACGTATGTTACTTGCGCATAAAGTTTAAAAAATATAAATAAATCTATATAATAATTATACATACTTAAAACAAAGTCGGGCTAGTTACACCATTTATAAGTCAAGAACGGCTGGACCGATTGTTATGAGCTTTTATTTGTTGGATTCATCTCCGCCACGAATAGTGGAAAACATAGGAAAAAATCACGAAAAAAAAGATAATTTTTTTCTCATAAATTTTGTATAGAAAGGCTTTTTTGATGATATATTGAGAACGGATTGTCTGATTTCGATAGATGGCGGTACATAGTTCGCCGGGTCATCTAGTACATAAATAAAGAAGACACTTTTTACTTTTAGGATGTTTTTATTCTGTTCGTGCGTGGATGACGTAAATGAACATAAATATTGGTGCTGAACCATTTTAAAAATATCACAAAATCTAAAATGCATAGGTTCGAGCGATACCAACACTGATAATGCTTGTTGTCACGAACTATAAGCTGTGGACTTAAATGCAAAGGCAATTTTCAGGTTACTGACTTGCATGGCTCCTGAAATACAGGTAGGTACCTACTCAAACGTAGCACTGGAGTCAATATTTTTTTTGTAACCCAGCTTATGCCAATAACGAATTTATTTTAGTATTCGTTCATTCATTTTCTTAAATATTCAATACATCCATACTAATATTATACATGAGAAAGTGTCTGTCTGTCTATTACTTCTTCAAGGTTAAACCGCTGAACCGATTTCGATGAAATTTGGTATAGAGATAGTTTGAGTCCCGGGAAAGGACATATGATAGTTTTTAACCCGATATTCCTACGGGATCGACACTTATGCGGGTGAAACCGACGGGCGCTGCTAGTTTTTAAATATTTCTTGTAAAAAATCTTTCAAAAATATAAAAAAAATGTAGGACCACCGATATTGGGAACAGGGTCCAAGCTTAACTCTCCGTCCGATCAGGACCAGGCCCATGCCGGACGGCGCGTACGTGTTCCACGCGCACCTCAAAGCGATGTCAGCATTAAGGAAGGGCCGAAGCCTGCCGGGGCAGCGGGATTGTCCGAAAGGGTTACCGCTACCCCGGAACATAAAGGGCTAAGGATGGAACACGGGTGAGTTTTAGTCAGTAAGAGTCTGACACTCTCTTCTGCTCCACCCAGAGCGGGAGGGTTCATTTGATGATTTCCCATCCTCAAAAAAAAAGGGTCTAAGCTACGGGTCAGGTATGCTCGGGTCGGGGTTCCATAGAGAAGTAACCTCCTAACAATAGAAGTCCGCCCACTGCGTACCGCTTTTCTTATTTATTACTATATTTATTTTTACAAAGGTCCGGTACCTTTGTAGAAGTAGGAAGTCTTTCAGAAGTAGGTAGACTACCTAGACATTTTTGATGTACCTCCCTTCAGTTTTAATGAGAAAACTCGTCCATTGAACAATTACTCACTTATCTATCCAAGAACAACGTCCGGTGGAAGACTTCAATAAGCCCTGTCGAGTGGGCTGTAATCCCCAATTCACCACAACAGAGAGGCCAAACGAGGTCATCGTATTACGAGTATTACGAACAAGTTTTTGCTCGAATCAACTTTAATTAGAGCTATTTTTATACAAACGATCGATGAAACTGATTGATTGGTGTTGACTTGGGAATCGCCAGTCATCAATATTCGCTTGAATTAATTGTTCGGCAATTCGTTGGGTTGTCTACTCTAAGGGTGTCAACGGGAACCTGTTACTGAGGCGCCGTTGTCCGTCCTTCCGTCCGTCTGTCACAGGGCTGTATCTTTTGAACCGTATTATGTAGAGACTTGAAATTATCACAGAGTGTGTAGGTCCTACTTTGGCCGCTATAACAACAAAATGATAAAAATAAAGTAAAATAAAATAAAAATTAAACGTAGTAAATTACGGCCCACTCCCTCTCACAGAGAGGAGGCCTGTGTCCCAGCAGTGGGAATATTATATAAGATGACTAGCTGCGCCCCGCGGTTTCACCCGCGTAAGTTTTGATCCCATGGGAATATCGGGATAAAAAGTATCCTATGTGTTATTCTGATGTATAAACTATATTACTGTACAGTTTCATCAAAATCTGTTCAGTAGTTTTTGCGTGAAAGAGTAACAAACATCCATCCATCCATCCTCACAAACTTTCGCATTTATAATATTAGTAGGATAGTAGGATTATGCTATGTTAAAAAAATTTAATATTATATATTGTAGGTTCTGTACGAGTAGTACGGAGCCCTTCGTGTGTGATCCCGACTCGCGCTAGGCCACTTGTTATTTTTTTATTTGCTCTATTTATCAACAGCGAATGTTTTGCAAATATTTTCGAAATAACTTGTCATTGACGGACAACTTTCTGTGCCAACCGAAGTTTGGAGTGGATTTTATACTAAAATAGGGTATTGACCTAGTTTTATTAATAGGCTGTGTTGTTTCATCGTGTTATGTAATATGACAGCATATTTACTAGCTCGATAGAAGCCTACTTTGAAGTAATCTAGGCCATTACATAAGCAAATGAGCTAACTGATTTCCGTAGCACTTTGTGCTACGAGTACTCAACTTTATTAATTCAATAAAAGATTTATTTTACTCTTTATTACGAATTCAAAGCCAACAGTAATCCATATTATTATAAATCTAATACATATAAAATTCTCGTGTCGCGATGGTTGTTACCAAACTCCTCCTGTCCTTCGAAACGGCTGGACCGATTTTTATGAAATTTTGTGTGCATGTCGGGTAGGTCTGAGAAATAAAAATCAAAATATTTTATTTCACATAAGCCTACAACCTACAAGGGCACTTATGAAACGTCAGAAGCTAGGTGCACGGGGATTCGACCAACATCTATTTTTCATACCCCTATATTTTTTTTTGCAAAACGACGTTTGCGGGGTCAGCTAGTGACATTATAAATCCGAAAGTAACTCTGTATGTATGTTACCTTTTCACGCCTAAACCACTGAACAGATTTCGATAAAATTTGGCAAGGAGATAGAAGGCATCCTGGGGAAGGAAATAGGCGTACTTTTTGTCCCGATATCACGTTCCCGTCGGATAATTTCCGACATAAACGCGGGCGAGGCCACGGGCAGCAGCTAGTTAGTTATATAAAAACGAAATTCTCACCGTGTTTTATGATGGAATAGAAAAAAGACGCATTTTACCCTGAAGTTAATTTTACCCTATCTCATTAGGCTACATAAAGTAGTAGTTGGTTAAAATTTAAATGTTTTATTAGTTGAGTGCTTTAGTATGTATGAAACAACGAACAGTGAGTCGAGGCAATCTGGCCGTCACTGAATGGCTTCAGGGTTCAATATACTTATACATATACGTATATAGATTCTCCCTGACCTCACTAGCAAAGGGTTAATGTAAAAACTAGCGTAGATGTATAATAAAGCGCTTACAGAAAGGTTTTGTGGTATATTTAATAGTTTTCAGACAAGACAGGAAAATACTTTATACCAAACTGATAATAAATAGCTGCAGTGCTTTTCAATTCCTCCTACTTACTACCTACCACCAAAGGAGCATCTCCTGTAACCTTCCGTGGTCCACTTGGAAGTCTCTGAACTGTCCCCGGACATAAGTGGGAAGATGTAAGTCCAATCTGATAAAGTGGGGCTACCTTGACGGAAAGGCAGTAGGGTGTGATTGTGAAGCTATGTCACAAACCATGTACCCTAACCTTCTCTAGAATTGGGCTATCAAAAAGAGAAGAGTTTTTCAAGTTCCAGAGGTTAGCGCGTTCAAATAAACTAAAATATTTCAAATAAAATAAAATATTCTTCAGCTTTATTATTTACTAGCTGCGCCCCGCGGTTTCACCCGCATTTGTGTCGCTCCCGTGGGAATATCGGGATAAAAAGTATCCTATGTGTCAGTGGCGAAGGGTGAATTTATGACAGAGGTAAGAAAAAAATGTCAATAAACCGTTTCATTATATTTCAATGATGAATTGACTATATAGTGGTTGTGTTCTGAATTTTCGAAGGGAAGCCGGCGAAATTGAGTTTTATGGTACCTTCACCACTGCTTTGTGTTAATTATGGTTATTAACTATCTTTGTGACAAATTTCATACAAATCCGTTCAGTAGTCTTTGCGTGAAGAAGTAACAAACATATAAACACACAAACTTTATAGCCTTTATAATATTAGTGTGAAGTATGATTAGTATTCGTTTTATTTTCGTTCTGTAGTTTCTGCCCAAACCCCATGGGAAAAAGGCATGCGTTTATGTATGTATGTTATGTATATGTATAGTATTAGTTTACAATCGTTTATTTATTATCTCAAGTCTATTTAAACTTATGTTTAAAATTAATATTATTTCAAGTTAAACAAATATCAACTTTATTTTAATGGGAATTAAGTTGATTTCAGAGTGAGTTATATAAATGTTTGAAGTTGTAGCGTAAACTGCACTTTATTGTGTAGAATTTAAAGTTATTTTTCCGTAAACTCATATTTGTTTACATTTTTGTCAAATAAATCGCGGATGCAGATTACATTATCAGTCTGTAGAAATCCACTGGTAAACGTGAACCTCTTTATCAATACATTTCTGCAAGCATTCAGCCCAACATGAGTTATCCTTATAAAATTCGTGCCGATATTACCTACTTAACGAGGGAAAATTTAGAAGGCATGAACGAATTCGCTTCTGGAAAATTCACAGTCAAGGGTCATTGATTCATTGAATTAAATTACTTTTTCTGTTAATTAATCGGCGTTCATCCTCTCGGTATAAATATTTGAATCCATTTCGGTCCCTCTTTGTTCTAAAATTAAAATAAAAGTCTGTGACAAACCGTAGCGGCTCAAATAGAAGGTATATTTGCTTAATTAAAAGCTGACTTATTCTGGACCCTTACTTACCTTTTTTTATTTACACGACAGGAAAGCCAAAATTTTCAGTTTGCTTTGGACGTTATACACATTGAATAGTAAAATTATGGTGCCTATGTAGTCAGGATGGTGTTCATTCGTATGTTGGACTAATTGAAAGTTGTAATTCAGAGATTTTTGCTGAAAATATAGTATGTTTTTTCCTTACATTATTCTTACAATATTAAAGAAGTAACAAGAATAATGTACCCAGGATTGTGTAATATCTTGATTTAAAAGAGTGTCCTTGGACTTTTTGCACGTTCTTATAGAGATGTACGTTTTGGAATGGGGAACTAACTTCAACTTTCTGAATAACTGACCGACTTTTTTACAATTCAAAAGTGCGTGTAAATGATTTAATTGAATTATAAATGGTTTGAGTTTGACTCACAAGGCTTTAGCACGAGTGTAACAAGAGTGCTAGTTTCTGATTTTTCTCAGAATCACTTTGTGAAAAGAATCCTACTGATCCTATCCTACTATTTCCAACTAATATTATAAATGCGAAAGTTTGTGAAGATGGATGGATGTTTGTTACTCTTTCACGCAAAAACTACTGAACGGATTTTGATGAAACTGTACAGTAATATAGCTTATACATCAGAATAAAACATAGAATACTTTTTATCCCGATATTCCCACGGGATCGAAACTTACGCGGGTGAAACCGCGGGGCGCAGCTAGTATTATAATAATGTGAAAGTTTGTGAAGATGTTTGGATGTTTGTTACTCAATTACGCGTAAACCGTTGAACGGATTTAGATAAAATTTGGCTCACAAATAGTTTATAATCAGGATTAACACATAGAATACTTTTTATTCCGATATTCTCACTTGATCGAAACTAACGCGGGTGAAACCGCGGGACGCTGCTAGTTAGTAATATTCAATCGTAATTAGGAGAGACCTATGTCCACCAGTGGACTGCTATAGGCTAATGATGAGGACGATGAGTCTAAATTAATATATTAATATTTTCTAGGCAATTTAGTCCTTTTCTATAATTTGATAAAACTAATTTACAAAGCCTAAAATTATCGTGTTCTACCACAATCGGAACCACACTGCTAATCTTTTTTGCCAACACATTACAAGAACCTCGATATAACCATTAACCATCTGTACCCCGGACGCAATATCGTCGATAAAGGACGAAGATTCGCCAATGATTTCCGCGATAGGTGAGACGATCGACGCCCTAATGGCGCAGGACCTTTATCAAACGGCTCTCGTTAGATTACCTGTCTTGTAACGCGTACTTTGAAAGGCTACGCATTATGTGGAGGTTTAACCGCACCGCACCAGACCTAATGGTGGTGTATCAATTTTCTGTGTATTTTGGGCCTTGGATGAATTTGGAGTGGGGTTATATTGTAGGTGCGTATGAGAAGCATATATTATGTCAGGATAGTGAAGAGTATCTAAAGAGTTCTTGGTGCTTAAAGAGCGAGCAAGAATCAGAACAAATGATTTTTGATGTATAAAACTTTTTACAAAAAAAAAAAATCAACCAAATTCCAAAAAGACACTACAAAGTGAAAAATAACTTTGATTTCGGAAGTCGGTGTCGTTGGGCTCGCATTTTCATTGTTTGCCACCGACTTTTTTTACTTATTTTTTTATCCAATAAAAAATAATTTTTGGAATCGATTTACAATTGCCGGGGTTAATGCGTAACAAACATACAAAATAAAATACTACATACAGTCGAATTGAGAACATACTCCTTTCCGAAGTCGGTTAAAAAATAAATCGAGCCAGACAATAAAGTATGAAATATCAGCGTACATCAAATAAAAAAAACAAAGTAATTTATTCAAATTAGGCTGAGAATCAGCACTTTTTGAACGTCAAAATTACATAAGATGGTCCCCCAAAACGCGCGCCCTTCACCACTTGCTAATACTTTCGCTGGGAAGAAGAAGTGGAGCAACAAACTCCCCAGCAGATCAATTATTAAGTTAGGATACCCAATAGTACCTATACTACAAGATATCTAGAATTTTCTCATCATCTATATATCGTACATACATATCAGGAACTCATCGTTGCATGCACAAGTCACTAATGGATCAGGGACGTATATAAAACAAAGTTCAATTAAGGAACCCTTTTTTTGCTCTCAGAAGCGAGCTCGGTTAATAATGCAGTAGATTTTATATAGATAGCGGCTCCAACAGAAACACTGGTAAATTATACAAGAAGATACATTATATACCATCTACTTATGTTCGTTCCTATTTCTGTAAATGAGTTGTTTTATTATCAGTGAAAGAAAGAAAGAAAAATAGGTTTATTTGTCACAGAAACACGTGCAAACAAAAAGATAATTAATTCTAATAAACACACAGCATATATAATAAAAACAAAAAAAAATATCTGTATACATGAGCACAAAGCAGAGATAGTCGATGGCTGCACGTCATGACTGTGACAAGAAGGCTTCCACTCAGCATGATGCTGTGCTATAGGGGACCCACAGCACAGCGCTGATTTTCAATGGTGAAAAATAAGGCATTTTCAGGCATCTATATCTACAGTAATAATAAAGCTGAAGCTGCATTTGATATACCAATTCTTGAGAAAGATTTAATCTATTTAAAATTACGCTGGAATAATGCCAACCGATAACAAAGTACAAGGTCGGGTAGGTCGGAGGAATAAGAAATTTCACGCGGAGGAAGTCGCGGGTAGAAGTTAGACTCAAATACAAATGCTATCAATTGTGCCTAATAAATCAAATGCGCAAGAGTTCATGACAATGAACGCTGAGTAGAGCAGAGACATCAAATTAGAATGAATAAAAAGGGCACATAAATAATATATTATTCGTTAGCTCTTGAAAAGAAACCTTTAACCGATTTATCACCGCTTATGAGACACAATTGATTTTTCTATTGTAATGGACCTTTATCGTGCGACGCCGGCCTGTAGATATTAAAAATAATAACATACTACAAACTTCAATAAATATGAAATAATAAGCAGGTAGGCAGATCTTGGTTGGTATTGTTCTTTTGAAGTACGCAATTAATGATAACGAGTCTACTATAAACAATGTAACCATAGCTTTATTATATATAAATTTTAAGTATTATACTTAGACTAATATGGATATAACAATATTGCTGGATAACACAGATGAATAGGATAACAGGAATATCAGACAGTGTAAAATTCGCTCAATGGAGAAATACACTCATTGAACCTTCATCTAAGAATGGCCAGCACTGGAAAATTGAAAAAAATCTAAAGTAATTTACATACAGTCAGCACTTTTTGAACGTCAAAATTACATAAGAGAGTCCCCAAAAACCCGTCCTTCACCACCTTCTAGTGTTTTAGCTGCGAAGAAGATGTGGCGTAAATGTGGCGTTCCCCAGCGAATTAAAGTTCAGCAGTGCTATTCTGTAAAAATTTCACGGTGAAAACCAAGGTGAAGTGAGCTGTCATTCCACCTGATGTTAGGGATTGCCCCTATTGATAGCTCACTTCACGCTCACTTCACCTAAGTTATCACGGTGAGATTTTTACAGAATCGATCGGCAGTACAGTTCATATGTCAACCATCTTCATAAAATAAAGTCTTGCACTACAAAAACGAACATTACAACAACAAAAAATAAATAGTTTTTGCAAATAGTTTTCCCAACATTACGACTACAAGTTCAATATGAATGTGTATGCAGCAACAGATTCTGATATGCCATGATTAATTGATTGAAGTCGTGCAAATAGCACTCGACAGCGACACGAACTCATCTATCATTTACAAACACTATTATAGCGCCACATTTCCACAAATCGACTCAGAAATTGAATATTACAGTTGTACCGAGTTAAATTTTCATTTTTAATCCTAGATTTTGCTGAAACTAATCTAGTTCACCTGTACCCAGGCTACGTTGCATATCATTTTTAAAATGTCTAACATTTTTAGTTTTATTTCCGGATTTTGTAGACCACCTGCGGGGTAATTGCGTAACACAGTAACAACAACATTCATTGCGTTATTTACGTTGTTGACCAGACATATTTTTCATCATAAGAAGCAATCGATTAGCAATATTCTTCAAAATTATCAAGACTGTGATTAATAGTGTATTACACAATCAGTAGGCCAATTTTAGTAATTTAAAACGTTCAAAATCTAGTCGCAGTCTCATCTCGGCGACAAACACATGTCAAAAACTTGTCAAAATGTAGGGAAATTTGAAGAATTTTTGACAGATTGAGACTGAAATCAGACTGCGAACGTTCTTGAAAATTAGTAGAATAGCCCCTCTGGGTGCTGGTTGGTCCAGGAGCATACGCAACTGCTGACTTTGGGGATGGGTTCTGAGGTCGGGTCAAGTGCTATTAGATTTTTGAAGTGAAACTTCTTTACGCACGCTTGACTTGGGGAGTAAACTGGCGAACGCGTGACGTAAGCGTTACGAAAAGTGTGATCGGGCAAGGCGAACGGAAGTTAAGTGGGGGATATAAGCAAGAGACAGCAGTGCGCGCGCACATTTTCTTTCTCTCTTCCTCTCATAGCCAAATACGTTCCGTATATCTAAGCACACTGCAGGCTTATTGTCTGTATCACAGTGTAGGAGCAAGAGAGAGCAGTGCGCGCGCACATTTTCTTTCTCTCTTTCTCTTATAGCTAGTAAATGAAATATACATACAGATGGAGCGAAAGAAGTTTCACTTCAGTCGTGTGGTCATAAGCACACTCGTTTTTTTTTCTTTTAGGAACTAACTCAGTAGTAACCTGGAGTTTTAAATTGTACCCGGTTGATGTCATTGCGCTATCCTCCTCGATATATGAGACTTGGCGATATGTGAATTCAACACCTCTGCCTTATCCTTTGGGGAATCCAAGCGAGATGCTAAGTGTATTATTTTGCAGAAACCAGTTTCGCTTCATCATCACCTGTAGGTACTTTAACTGCATACCGTTGGGGTTTCACCAGTTTCACTGCAGTCTCCCTATGAATATTCAATGCGGTGATCATTTTACAAAACACCCTAGAGGCGGGTCACAATAGTTTGATATGAATATAAACTATGTTTCTCAGAGTTTGGTGTACCTCTAGTATTATTACTAATAAAGATGTTGGAAACTGTTAACTATCTTGTAAATTTGGGTACGTGTTAGTACCGAAAATGTTCGGAGTTTGATAACTATAAGGAGGATGTATGTTTTGTAGCGAAATTATTTTATTTATTTATTTTATTTCACCATTTATGTACACACATATATAAACAGACAAGAAAAAAAACAGAACAGAAAAACAGGTACAAAGGTGATGCTTATTTCATAAGAAATCTCTTCCAGCATACCTGCGATAGGACAATAAATAGAGAGATGTAGACAGCGTGTGAAAGAATAAAGGAGAAAAAAAAATACATAAAATCATAAACAGTTCACTTAATAGAACTAAACATATACTATGAGAATAAACTTACATACATACAAATAAACATACATACTTCTAAAATAAATATCACTACCATCTTAATAAATATATTAAATAATGAAAATGAAATTAGTGGTATGAAAATAAAAGTCGTACCTAACTTGTTCTGCGGGGTAATTGCGTAACACACTATCAATGGCAATTGCTTTCATTTTGAGAATTCAACAACATTCATTGCGTTATTCAATTGGGTACGGGTGCTATATTGGCCCCGATTCTGTTGTTCACAAACTAAACTAAATTTAAGTTCAGTGCATCTTCTTCTTTCTGTTTCATTAAGAAAATGACAGAAGATAAATATAGTTTAGTCCTGTCAAATTAGTCAGCGCCTGACGTAAATTTACGTATTTTTTAATTACGTTTAAACTTGTCTATGGATTATCTAATTTGACAGGACTAAACTAATATTTATCTTCTGTCCTTTTCGAAATGAAATGGAAACAAAAAGATGCACTGAACTTAAATTTAATTTAGTTTGTGAACAACAGAATCGGGGCCATTGACTACATGTTTTAGTGTAATATTCGTTTTTAACAGACTTAGGGCTGATTTCTACAATGCCAGATAATTTAATTTCAGGAATAATTTTTGTAGTTTTGACAGTTCTTCCATACAAAAACTGTCAGACGCCAATTTTATTCCACGAATAAAAATATCTGTCAATTGTAACATCAGCCCTTAGAGCGGCATATTCTGTTTCTTCTCAAATTCTAACTCAAATATAATGAGAAATTATCTCAATATATCGCAATTTTCAGAACACAAAAGCAAAAAAACAATTTATAAGTCTTCAGTTCAAAAAAACTCAAGTCTGTTTTCAAACAGAAATCGTATTTACAGTCAAAATACGTTTAAAAGGTGTTTGAAACGAAATAAATGTTCAACAAAACGCGTCAATATGCACGTTAACCTGCTTTTTATTACAAAAAAATGTTCATAACATTACTTGCATGTGTTTAGTCGCCCTCGTAATTGATTTACCACTTTTGAAAACAATTCCCAGTAAATTGAAACTTCACTAAGGTTGTAACTATCTAACTGCCATATAGACAAATAGAATAAGTCGTTTTTTGACATGCAAGTGACATTTAATCATACAGGGGCTCGTGGCTAATTAGTAACAGCTGCACGGGTCGATCAAAGGTAACGTTTTGCTTGTGCTAGTGGATGGATGACTCTTAATTACATATAGAGATTCCTCCGTGGTTCGGAAAGCACGTTAAACCGTTGGTCCCGCCTGTTATTTGTAGATCTGTGACAGTCGTTATGGGTACTCAAAAGCCTAATAGTCTGCCAACCAAGGGGTATCGAATACCCAGTAATTGAGTTGTGGTGGTCAGATACGCGATAGCTCCGTGTAAATTACTGGTTTTCAGCTGCATCCGGTTAGACTGGAAGCCTACCCCAACAAATTTAGGAAAAAGCTAGGCAGATTGATTGAAGTGATATTCAATCTTAAGGTGGTAAAGTTATTACGAGGTTGACTATACTATATAGTACGAAGGTGCACGTATCGGGTGCCATCTGAAATTTTTATGTTTGGGTTTGCGATCTGCCTGGAATACAAAGTAGTGCTAGTCTAAATTCGGAGTTGGAATTGTGGACAGAATACATCTGTGGAAACTGTTCAAAATAGTGCTGGTCATCGATTTTGTCTGCTGAGAGTATTTTGATCTGCAGCTCGATGTCTGAAGTATCTATAATATGTTTATTCTGTGCCTTTGTTAAGGTGAATATTTATTTTCCTTGTATTGTCTGAATTGAAAGCTAGCTACTTATTTGTTAGTTTGGAAAGTTATAGTCTTTTAGTATTCAATTACGATAGTATAGTAAATGTCAAAAAATAAAATAAAACTTTGTGTAGCTGAGTGTACAAAAAGTCACGTTTTGGTATTCGTTAGTAATAGATTTTTTATTTAAAAAAATGTGGTACTCGTTGGGAATAGAAAATAAATTCGGAAATAAACTAATACCAAATGGTATTAGCTCTTGGTATTAGATGGGAATAAATCATACGAATACAGACCTTGTTAATATTAAGTACAGACGCTCGCATATCAAGCTACCCGAAACTGACAAATTTTCCCAATCAATTTTGAACCTTATGCATTAGCGCCAAAGTTGAAAATCTATTAAAGAAATTTTACAGATTGTAGTAGCTTGATGCGCTGGCTTCTGTACTATTATAATAAAGATATGGGAGAATGTTAACTAAGTTGCAAGTTCGAGTACGACTACTGAAAATGTTCGGAGTTTGAAAAGTACGCACGATAACATGTCAAGCTATGGGTACATTTCCAGTATAAGCTGACTTCTCATTGTATGAAAAGGCTATACAATACGAGGTCAGCTAAACCTGTAAATAATAGCATGACGTCGACATACGTCATGGGTACACGAACGTTGCTATGTTTTGTAGGTACCTATCGAAATAAGTGGTGTAAATACGATAAGTAATCGTTTGGTTTTTTCTCACTTATTAAATACATTTTTAAATATTTTTTATAAAATATATTAAAAACATTTAAAAAATAATACTCCGCCGGTATCGGGAGCAGGGTTTTTATTATATCTGTTATTACATTTCATTTTCAACTGAGTTCATTTTGAACTTGCGATAAAAATTTAAAACAAAATGTTATATTATAGTTGTATTTTAATTTTTTAAATCGTTCGTATTAAGATTACGTTTAGTCCGTGCGTTCGAGCTACGGCCTCTGAAAGCGTGAACATCTGTAATATTTCATTTTCAACTGAGTTTATTTTGAACTTGCGATAAAAATTTAAACCAAAATGCTATAGGTTAGTATTTGAATTTTTTGTTAAGTCCGTGCGTTCGAGCTACGTCCTCTGAAAGCGTGAAGCATCTACGGAGCGTATCATTTTCAGCTTCTCAGATTGTCTCGGGTGACATTGCTTTCCACCGACAATTATTATTCATTAGGTCGTTGTCGCAGCGTCCTTTCATTACAGGCTCGACTCAACTCGTTATGTCTTATTCAACCCTCGGCTTGTGTATATTTTAATAAAAGACCGGCTCGGGCAGGGAAAGTTCTAGAGTGAAATAAATAAGTGAGACATTCAAAATCTTACGCGCTCAGAAACAAAACTTTGGTGCAATCTGCTGCTGTGTCATCGTGATAGCTTGTTTACATGAATGTGAGATTAAAGTCAGAAAAAACAGATGTGTTTTTGTTTTTGGACTCTTTAAAGCTTTTCGTGTTTGATGAAGCATTCAACCATTTCTCAATCGACAGTAACTAAGTAGTTCTTTATACATAGGTATAATAAAAAAAATATCATAAGCATAACATAATAAGCCATTTCACTGCTGGGACACATGCTTTCTCTCTGACAAACAATAAAAACTTTTTATTTTTTTTTTATTTCTGTGAGAGGGGTGGGCTGTAATCTACCACGGGGGCCCAGTTCGGGTTGTTAGATGTCTCAACTCTTCGAATTTCTGGTTCTAGGGCATTCCTCACGCTCTTGCTATAATAAATAGCAACTTCGATTTTTTGTCCATTTGTCCGGATGTAAGTTCCGGATTGTCGCAAAAACGGCTGATTGGATTTGGTTGAAATTTGGCAAACCGAAAGTTTATAATTCCGGTTGTATGTTCCCGTGGGATATTCTCCGACATCCACACGAATAAAGCTGCGGGCAAAAGCTAGTTAGTAAGCTCATTTTAAAACAGTAAAATCTTATGTCGACACACCAGATCACACTAGGCAAATGAAGGCATAGCTCGGTTACTAGCACTAAAATAATTAAAAGAGAAAAGTAAATTAATTAAGAACTTACATTAAGCTAAAAATAAATATATATGCTTTCATAAAATTAATTTGCCTTGACAAATCCTTAATCCCCTTATTAATAAACGTATTATAATAATAATAATAGCCTCCCCGACCGATCTCGGTCACGGTGGCCTGGCTCAACGGAGATTAGCCAGGTACGCAGGAGATATTATAGTGCACAAGTGTGCGCGCAGACACAGGTGCACTCCCACTTCCCTCACTGTCATAGTCCGATGGGACGGCAATCCGACACGACCGGAGAGAAATCAGGCGCAGGACCAACAGCTTTACGTGCTTTCCGAGGCACGGGGGTATTAAACCGCCAACTTCCAAACTCCGGACTGTTACTGCAAGGTGTTTGAAAAAGTAATGTTAAATCAGATGCTCAATCATTTTAATCGTAATAACATCCTACACGATCAACAATATGGTTTCACCAAAGGACGTTGTACAACCGACGCCGGTGTCACCTTATTAAAACACATATTTGACGCATGGGAAGAGGCACAAGATGCAATAGGCATCTTCTGCGACCTATCCAAGGCATTTGATTGCGTGAATTACGAAACACTGCTTTTGAAACTTGAGCATTACGGACTGGGTAAACTCGCTCTTAGCTTAATAAAATCATATTTAAATGATAGGTTTCAGCAAGTTCAAATAAATGGTGTAAATTCATTGGGTTTAAAAGTCAAAATGGGTGTACCGCAAGGCTCAATATTGGGGCCGTTCTTATTTTTAGTATATATGAATGATTTACCTTATTTACTGGAAAACCGACCACAAATGGTGTTATTTGCTGATGACACATCACTGATTTTTAAAGTAAGCAGACGTGCACAGGAGCTTGACGATGTAAATAACGCTATGCTTGTGGTCCATAATTGGTTTACTGTAAATAATTTGGTATTAAATGAGAAAAAAACTAAATGCATTAGATTCACTTTACCGAATGTTAGAAGTAGTGAATGTCACGTTGTATTGAATAAGGAGATACTTGAATTCGTCGAAAATACGGTTTTCCTGGGGATCACGCTTGACTCAAAGCTGCAGTGGGGTCCTCACTTAACATCACTTGCAGGGCGGCTAAGTTCAGCCGCTTACGCTGTTTGGAAAATCCGTCAATTAACAGACGTGGATACCGCGAGACTGGTCTATTTTAGTTACTTTCATAGCATCATGTCTTACGGTATTTTGTTGTGGGGACGGGCTGCAGATATTGAATCTATCTTCATTCTGCAAAAGAGGGCTATCAGAGCTATCTACAACCTCAGCAGACGTGAATCTCTAAGGGAACTGTTTAAAAAAATTAACATCATGACGGTTCCTTTTCAATATATATATGAAAACATTATGTACGTTCGAAAAAATCTACATCTTTTTAGTAAGATATGTGACAGGCATAATTTTAACACTAGAAATAGGAACAAATTAGATCAACCTCGTTTCAGATTGTCTAAAGTAAAAACTTCTTTTATGGGTTATTGTGTAGAGTGTTATAATAAAATACCACTCGATATTCTTCAACTAAATGAGAAGAAATTTAAAACATGCATTAAGCGCACACTATGTAGACAAGTATACTATAAGTTGGATGATTATATCGTAGATAAAAATGCTTGGCTAAATGCTGGTCCTGCTCCACAGACACTTGGGCTCACTAGTTAAAATTTCAATATTTGGAAGACATGCTTCCCTTTTTTTCTTTTCTTTTTTTTAAGTGTTTCTGACATTCGAACTTAATGTGTATTTTTAATTCAATCAAGTTTTATTTGTTACTTTAATATCTTATACCTCTTTCTAGTAAAATTTTATTCATCTCGTAAATAAATTGGTAACTATAGTTTTGTATAATTTAGAAGCATTTTTTTTTTTTTAATTTTGTAAATGTAAGAACCATGGATCCGTTCATTATAATTTTTTTATATTGACTTGAAAGAGCATGGCAGTTGAGAATGTGTCATGCTCACTTAAATGTCTCACTGATGGTGGCGCGTGTGTTGGATCATTCGGTTCCCTTCAAAATGGTTGAGCTGGATGGTGCTGATCCATGCGTCATGTTCGTGAACGGGCGCTGTCAGTTGAGACTGGTCATCTCTTAGCTGCCAGGGCTTCTTTTTAATCTTATAACTATTTTGAATTGTTTCTTCATAACATTGTTCTCACATATAGAAGCAACAAGAATACTGTACTCAGGATTTTGTAATATCTTAATTTAAAAGAGTGTCCTTGGAGTTTCTTGCCCGTTCTTCTCCAAGAGATCTACGTTTTGGAATGGCCAACTAGCTTCAACTTTCTGACTAACTGACCGACTAGTTAATTTTGACAATTCAAAAGTGCCTGGAAATGGTTTAATTGAAATAAATGCTTTGAGTTTCAGTTTGAGTTACTAAGAAATTCCTAATGGAAAAACTCAATAACACTTTGTTCGACCCGGGAATCGAACCCAGGACCCCATGCTCAGCAGTCGCGCTTGCAACCACGAGACCAACGGGGCAGTTATACGTAAACGTATTATATCAGATGAATAGTTACACACCGATTTCTCTTTCAGTCGTCAGTAATTTAACTTTCGAAAGAAAAAGAAAAGACGTTGTGTTACTATACAGACGCTATAGGTACAACGTTTATTATTAAGGGGGTTAGTGAATACATACATCATAACACTTACTACCTCAGCTAAAATTCACTCTTTATCTCGCTCGCACAATACTGTTCGCGGACTGAGTGAGAGCGAGACAGAGTGCGATGCTAGGCGGCACCGCGGCAGGCAGCGCCAATAGTTTAGGTATTTGCTTTTTACTGTGAAAATAATGGTTTATAAAAAAAATAAAAAAAACATAAGATCTGCTTTATAGTTAGTTCGGTTAATATACAAAGTTTCATGATCTAATTTGAAGTATTTTTTGAATACCAGCGCTTTATTGTTCGGTTTGGAGGTAAATTTGGATTTTTTTTCTATCGAGATTTTTTATAGAATCTTATTTTCGTCAAACATAGGACCTAACATTAATCCTCAACTTTACCATATATTTATTTCAAAATTAATGCTGCAGTATTTTCGACATAACGGAGGATCATGCAAAGCCACTTGAGGTAGTATAGGCCCTTAAGGGGGAAGCGTCAGGGTTGCCCACGAAATTCAAATTTTCTTAAGTTTTTTGCAATTCAGGTCAGTGTCAGGTTGCATATTGAACAAAATATGATTTGCGCAGTTAACAAGTATGTATTTACAGAATTATAATCATTAAAATCATCAATACAACCCTCTAAGTTCAGTTCCTGCAAATCATGACACTGACCTGCACATCGCAAAAAACTTAAGAAAATTTGAATTTCGCGGGCTATTTACCGCTTCCCCCTTAAGTTGCATGTAAATACTAGTTCAAATTCACACCCTAATGTTTTTATGCCTAGCAGGATGAAATCGGAACAATATTTTTTTGCTTAATTCCCAGTCGAAGAATAGCTGCGCAATCGGAAATATCTGAATTTATGGTCGGATACATGCTGAAGGTAAGCCTGGCCTATCGGAGGAATCGATCGCAAACTTTATTCAACCTGTTCAAGTTTCAGGATTTATCGTTCTACGAGATTTATTGTATTTCAGATTGACTGATAATGGTGGACTGTATCTGAGCTTCGGTTTCCGAAAGACAATTGCATCGTGAAACAGATTTATATGAAGTGCACGGAGCATATTTCCATAGTCGCGTAGATGTCGATTCTGCGTAGACGCAACGTTTGCTTAGCGCCTACAATGCGTAGCGTCTACGATGCTTAGCGTCTACGAAGCGTAGCTTCTACGATGCGTAGCGTCTACGAGGTGTAGCTTCTACGATGCGTAGCGTCTACGAAGCGTAGCTTCTACGATGCGTAGCGTCTACGATGAGTAGCGCCTACGAAGCGTAGCTTCTACGATGCATAGCGTCTACGAAGCGTAGCTTCTACGATGCATAGCGTATACGATGCGTACCTTATAACATGCGTTGAATCTGCGATGCATAGCTTTTACGTTGCGTAGCGTCTACAATGCGTAGCTTCTACGATGCGCAGCGTATGGGTCTCACCTTACAATATATAGCGTTTGCGTAGCGTCTACATTGCAAGAAAGTATGGTGGACAAACACCACCGGCGAAGGAACAACCCTCTATTTTTTGTGATTCGAGTAGGTCATAATTATTAAATTGTGGACTTGACTTCACTTAACCTAAACCCATGATATCTCAGAGCCACACTCGAAAACAGATAGTTGAAATGAACTCGAATGTCATACACGACAGCCGTCCTCAAGGGAAGAGCAATAAAATAGATTAGGGACCGACCATCTACGCCAAATATTTACAGCTAAGGGTGTAAACAGTGTCGGCGTTCCACGCATTCTCAAGATAATCCGTGCAATGATAATATTATTACGTCGGATTTGGCGAGACTTGATTACCGTAACATGTGGGGCCGTCTTTACTTGTGAATTCGTTATGAGGCTGAGTAGGCTCGTACGTAAACGTTTATGTACTCCTGCAGCGAAGCATCTTTTGTGTTATCTTTGGTCTACATCTGTTTCAAAATGTATTTCTTCTTTCCTAATATTATCTTTTAGCCCCTTTAGAACTGCTCGGGATGACCTTTGAAAAATATTTTGTTAGTGCACTTTTACATGTGTTCATTAATTTCTCCACGGGTCGCAAAAAGATAAATATAAGTAAGTGAACCCTCTCGAAGACCTTTGTGCAGTGGGAACATTATAGGCTGATTATAATTATAGGGGCACCAACCCCGGGCAGCCAAACACCTTGCTGACTGGCCAAAATAATGCATGCTCATAAAAATTCCTACCAATACCAGAGCAGAAGAAGAGGACCATGATTTCTTTCATAATTGATGTTTTCTTAATCTCCATCCAATAGACACTTCAATTACACTTTCCTCTTTGTATCTATAACTAAGTTAAACTAAGCAATTCTTTGCATTCCGGTCACTCAGTGGCTATAGTTAGGTGCAGATAAATCACGCTGGTATTTAATTACCCCTCGCAGTGAGCCTGAAACTATTCAATCTGTCTAGATTACTGTTATCTGGGGCACAACTTTGTTTTCTAGTTTATTGCTGTAATTGATATTATTACGAGTAATACTGCAATCTTCTGTACCTATGCCATATTTGTATCTATCTGACGGTGATCATAGTGTGCGCATGTGATGCAAAGAATGGCGGACGTATTGTGGGGACAATTGTGAATATTAATGTGGATGGCTTTATGATTTAGGGAAGATCAAAGAAACAATGGATGGATTATGCCCCAAGATACATACTAACTGTCTAGTTTGGGGCTCATTAAGCAAATAATTTATTGTTACCTAGCTGTAGGTAGTATTTTAAGCTACTCATGTCATCTCTATTTGCTGTTAACCTGTGAACCTGCTTATTACCTGGACAATAAATATTTTCTATTTCTATTTTATATGTGAAATAAAACGCGCGCAGTCGTTACATGTGTTCAAAAGACTCGTAAAGGAACACCACTTGTCGTTGTGATCTTGTTGTCCTAACTGCAATCATCTACTGTCTTCTTTTATTTTCGTTGCTTATACTCGTATATTTAGTATGTATGTATTTATGTATCTATGATTATGTATATGTCTGTGTATATATTTTAGTGTATTTTACACATAATATTTGCACCAACGACAGCCCCATTTTATGTCCAGGAAAATCACTGTCCATCCTAAGGTTGCCTGGAAGAGATCGCAGAAAGCGATAAGGCCGCATTGTATACCTATTTTGTAGTAAGATGTATCTTTTCATGTTGTATTTTGTGGTGTACAATAATGTATATCCTAATTATCCTATATAAATATGTGAAAGGTATTTATTTGGGGTAACTACCCCAAATAAATTTGTAGTTAGGTTGGAAGGAGAATATTAACTGATATTGGATGATTCATATTACATACGGGGTTTTTATCGTTTTCCGTACATTATTGCATTGTTTTGCATTATTTACCTACGCGGTTAAAAGCACCGCCAACCGTTTAGGCATAAGTTTATTCACATAAATTGTGACAGAGATCAGTTTGAGTCTTAGGTACCGGAAATCTGAATCGTCAAAGTTTTACCGACACCCGGTGTACGTTTGGAAACTTGTAACATAATTATGTCTGAACAAAGTTGTCGGTCTTGTCTGATAATTCAGAATACCTTTTGCAAAATTTCATCGCTTTTTATTTTTGTGAATGATTTTAAAGCGGGAACAGGATGCGAGTGGATCTATCGGTACGATATAATCAGAAACTATGTAAATAAATATAGCTAAAACCTAAATAGGACAGGACTGGAAGACGAGATCTCGGTCGTCCGGCGGCGAGATATGCAGACGACATCGGACAAAACCTGGATGAGGCTGGCACAGGAGCGTGGGGATTGGCCCTTGAAAAGAGAGCCCTAGGCAGACTATTAGCGACTGCTTATGCTGCAGGTTAGATTTCTTAAAATTTAATCAGAAAAACACAGCCATCCGGCTCGAAGGACCACTATTACTGACTGCTTAGGCTGCAGGTAGGATTTCTTAATATTTAATAAAAAACACAGCCATTCGGTATAGAAATATTATAATGGCTGTGTTTTTCTGATTAAATATTAAGAAATCCAACCTGCAGCCTAAGCAGTCAGTAATAGTGGTCCTTCGAGCCGGATGGCTGTGTTTTAGAGTCGGTAATACAGACAGTGAGTGAAGTCGGGCTGTGGATAGTGATGATAAAATACCTAGATAACTAGTAGGTACCTATATAAATTATTTTGATGGTTTTAAAACCTAACATAGACATCATCAGATCAGTCTCCTGTTCTCTCTCATATTAGGTACCTAATACACTACTTAATACTACTTTAAATGTTCCATGCACTAAATAAGTTTTAAAAAATGTTGAATTATTGACATAATACAACCTTTTCAACAATTTATGAATAGATATGCGCCGAGTACCTACTCGTTTATTACTCGGTACTCGGCATACTCGGCCATTATGATAATACTCGTTATCGGCCGAAGAACTCTGTTTGACTGCCGAGGTACTCGAAAAGAACTTATAAACTTTGTCTTGTTGATAAATTTTCGCTTAGATATTGGTCTAACTGTATAGCGAAGGCACTTTTCGGATCTTCACGCTTTCGCGGCGTTGTATATGCTAATTCCTCATAGTAAAGCCAGAAACTAGCATGGCATTCTTCTGCAATATTTGAAGGGTTCCGCACGTTCCCAATACCTGCGTCAATGTAAACATAATACCGAGCAATACTTGGTACTCAGTTACTCGGTAAAACTTGTACTCGGCGCATCTCTAATAGAGAATATCTTAGCTTTATCTGTCAGTACCAGTTAAGATCAAAGCAAGTACCTATCTAGCCGTCGGGTACTATTAGTTATTCTTTGCCGCCGGTACGGTAATGACAAATAAGTACAATTCCTTTGTGCATTGTTAAGCAACTTCATCCAGATATCTGCGGGCGTATGCAGATATGAAACTGTCATCCTGAATTCCCTCTAGTTTATTTTATGGATTTATTGTCGTAAATCTCTGGATTGGATTTCGACGTTCTTTTGGCGGATTCATGAATTTTATGCCGGTTTTAAAACATTTATTGCAGGTGCCTCCATATGTATGCTAATAATAAAACTGAAAAGTTTATTTGTGTTTTTTTTGTTTAAATGCCACGCGATGCGGGTCGGTAGAACAGGAAATTTCACTCGGACGAGGTAGACTGTCATGTCTAAGAAGGGTCATTCTACAGAGACAGTAAAATTGTGTTCGCTTCAAATATGTCCTAGCTCCTCAGTTTTTATTTCGTTCTATTAATTATTTTATAAACTTTGTGACATAATCTAACAGTTTACATAGGAATCCTATTGATTATTTCATTTTTTTTACTTTTTTTTTGTGGTACAGTACGTGATTGCTCACGTCCTGTCGAATGTTCGCAACCCAGGTTACAGCATTAAGGTGTCTCTAAAAAATATTTTAAAATATTTCATGCTAATGTCACATGAAGAAACAAGTAAAGGATGTAATAAAAAACCAGTCACTTAAATGCTAATAATTACTAAATGATATTTTTAACTTTATTCAACATTCTACGATGTTCGTAAAAAATAATCACTCGTGTAGAAATAAATTGCAAAAATGATAAAATATTTCTTTTTTAAAGTTTCAACATTATTTTCTATCTCTGGTAACCCTTTACCGTGTTCTGTCAGAGTCAGTGTTAGCCATAGTTCGACCAGTGACTACGGTGCCGTAAAAAATTAAGTTAAAGCGGCTTTCTACATCATTGTCAAAGTTGACACATCACCACTGTACTCAAAATAAATAAAGCAAGTAAGTGATTTATGAATGTGATTTCTTTATAGCCTTATTAATTAGTTGGTCAATTACCGAAATCAAATTAATCAAAGTCTCATAACTTTAAATTTTGTACAGGATATGTATTTTTATGATAAAACTCACTTCTGTGGAACTCACTACTGTCGATATAGTTTTCTACAGAAGTGATGTTTTTTCTATAGGAGTGATGGTTTGCGCTTATGCTTATTAGATGTGATTTTTTATGAGAAGTATACACTGACAATATAACCCAACAAACACAAAATGCTGTTTTATATTGTGGTTTGATAATTTCATGCACTGTGTCACTTTAAGATGGTCTTTATCAACAGGAGTGACTGGTTGTCCACAAAAGTGAATGCATGGCTATTTCAGTTTTTATTTACAGGTGTGGCGGGTAAAAAGCGGTCTGAGAAAGAAAAAAAGAACGATTGAGGGAGCAAAAGTGGGCATTAATATGAAAGAAGAGAGAAAAAATTACTGAGGTTGAACTAATTCAACCTCAGTAATTTCAAAAACGACGAAAAAAAGATAGAGATAGATACAAAAAAAAGAAAGACGCTGGAAAAATAAAATTAAAGAATATACACCCAGAATGCAAAAAGCGATACGAAAAAGTTGGCGTGACCGAGCAAAAACTCATCGGGATAAATTGAAACGGCTGAAACCTACTGCTACTGAGCATAGAATTATGAATGATGAAACTCCTCCTCCAAGTTCGACTTTACAAAGTTCTATTGTGTTCCACAGAGCCAAAAGAGTCTTCAATTAGTACGTTCTGCCAGTAATGACTTACGTAGCCGAAACGTGGACACTCACGGCTGGTCCATAAACTCAAGGTCGCTCAGTGAGCTATGGAATGGGCTATACTTGGAGTTTCTCTGAGGGATCGAATCCGCAACGACATGATCTGGCCGAGAATCAAAGTTGTCGCATAGATCACAGAACAAGCAAGCTGAAGTGGCAATGAGCCGGCCATATTAGCCGTAGAACCGATGATCGTTGGGGTAGACATGTTCTTGAGAGGATACCGCGAATCGGTAAACGTCGCCCTCAGGCTACGTGGAGCGACGATTTTCGCAGGATGACTGGTAGTAGCTGGCTCATCCAGCTACTACCAGTCATCCTGCAGTTGCCGAAAATCGAGTTGAATGGCGTGCAATAGGAGAGGCCTATATCCAGCAGTGGACTGCTATAGGCTGATGATGATGTTCAGATAGTAATCTACAAAGCCTGCCCAATAATATGTCTTCGGACGAAGAATATATTTTCTAAAGGAACATTAGAAAATAAGTATTGTGTACATGTTCTACAGGAATGTAATGATAACGTCACTTCTGTAGAAAGATATTGTTTATTTTTCAGAGTGTATGTTTAGTTAATTTGATTATTTGTACTAGCCTTATTAAGAAATTATTACCAAAAGCAGTTATGACTGATGGTTAATTTTATTTGACTATTATAGTTTATTAGTTTTATGAAAGATTCTGTCACTTGTGTTGAAATTAGAATCACTCCTGTCGAAGTGATAACACTAAAATGTGCAATTATTTCTCATAATGTTAATGATTGAACACTGGTTTTATTTTTTAGAAGATAATTACATAATAATTATTTATAATAACAGAATAAAAAGCTGATTTTGTGAAATTAAAAAAGTATTTTATTTTTTTATCACTCGGTAGAATTATCCAGAAAGTAAGTAATAAGTTTAAGTTTTTTTTTCGTTACCACCGTTAGTATAAGTAGTTTAAGACATTTTTTTTTGTGTGAATCGTTTCATAGAATAAACGCTTAAGAGTACTAGTAGTACTAAAGTCGTATTATTTATCGCCTAACGGAGCCCCAGATGTTTTTATGTTTTTAGTTTCCTTTAAGTCTAAAAATCTAGTTGAAAAACTTCTCCAATATCATGTTAATGAAAATATTTACCGCGCCGAAGGCTAGTCTCCATTGAGATTGGCCGCTGTGGCCGAAATACGGTCTGGAGGACTTTTTTTTTAATGCCGAAAAAATGGCTGCTGGTTCAAAAAAATATAATAAAAAGTACCGTAGCTCTGTGAAAGTTGCCCTTGATTGTACATCATAAATGCTGTATTTTTATTTGGCTCAGTTGTGGATTTCCTTTACCAAACATTCATTAAGGGGGTTGTATTTGAAGAGCCTTCACGAATGAAGATGTTTTCCACTACCAACCTCGTTAACTAACTTTTCTTTATACTACGGTAAGTATCGTATACTTGAGTCCGGCATAAAGGTGATGGAAAACAAAGAACTTGACAATCAAAAACGAAAAAGACGTCAAAAACAATACCCAAAAAGCGTAGGCAGAGAAACTTCAACTTTGTAACGTTCATCAATGACGTATTTAATTTATGCATGAGTAGGAGCTTGCTTTAACTATATTTTGATTGCTATATATATATATTTTTAATTATTTTTTATCCTATAGTGTGATTTATAGATGCCCCCATAAGCGTGTTCGTGGAATAACAGCGGGTATCAGAATACGATCGCAACGGTATTTATTTTTTAAATATAGTATTATGCTGAGATATAATCCTTTTTGGCCTCGCAGAGGTCTTTTTTAATTTATTCATTTTATGGTAGTTTTTAATGTATTATTTTGTTAGTTTAAAATGCTCCATTTTTACTATACGTACTGTGCGTGTCCCGAATTAAATATTTATCTTTCTTTCCATAAAAATATTTGGTGCTTGTTTGAACTATATTTTATTGCTATATTTTTTTTCTTATTTTTTTAATCTCGTGCTGGAATTTATAGATTTATATGTAGGTGTGTTCGTAATAACACAGCGGGCCCTATCAGAATACCAGCGCTGTGGTATTTATTTTTTAAAATAAATTCGTTAGTTTTAAATGCTCTAGTTTTACTATTTGTATTTCCTGTGCATGTCCCAAATAAAATATTTTTCTTTCTATAACAATATTTGACACGACAGTGAAGTGTTGCGGTCTTCACGGAGTTATAGTATGAAAGGAACCCTAATTGTATTTATTTGTTCACGCGACGATGGCATTAGGGGCACAAAGCGTGCCGCCCTGCGAACATTCTGTTATGAAATGAGTTGATATATTGCGTTTAGGAAGGTCTTTAAGTACTAAGAGTTTCATTCATCACACGGCTCTGAAATGATGGAAGTTTGCCAACTATTTGTTAGTATACGTCTAAGTATACAAATAAAACAGTTCCGTGACTGATAAACAACGCATTTCATAAATCACAAAAGGTATAAACATCACATTTGTGGTTTTTATACCGTGGAAAGGTGTGAACCGAAAGGAGTTTTTTTAAACCAACCCTAAGTAAATCTTAAAGCTTTACTACAATATAATTATTATGATTAGTTGTGATAATCAATAAACAAACACCGAGAAAATAGAATAATATTTATACGTATAAAAAGATAAATAGACCGGCTGATCAAAATGTAGAACAGTCTCACTTAAAGAAAGAAAGAAAATACATTTATTTGCGGCAAACTTGACGCATAAAAACAAGAAACACAAAAAAAATAACAAGGGGAAAACATGCGTCACATCCACGCAAAACGGCCATCGCTCAGCATAATACTAAGACCTTACGAGACAGAGCCCCAGCACTGGTTTTCAGCGACAGCCGGCATTGACGTGATGACGTTAACCAGTGCAGCATACGATTAGATATTAATAAAAAACAACAATCAACATAAAAAATATATATTTACCAGAAAGGCAGTGGCGTGCCTTTCTGGTAAAACATTTACGCATGAGTTCGTACCGACTAATTGAAGCTAATCGTTCTTATTGATGAGACTGTTTCTATCGTTCATGTGCATGCATCTGGTCCAAAACAACCTATAACGCGGCAAATTGACGTAGTGTGTTAAATACACTTAACAATAGATTTCCCAGAATAAATGGAACATTTTACGGGGAGTTTCAAGCGAAAAAACCTTGTAGTTCTGGCAAAAGCCTTAGGTAGTACCCACATTAAAAAATTCACAATACTGCAACAGAATAGATCAGAATAAAATAAAATTTTAAAGTCAATGCAATCAAAATACTTAAACGAGTAATGAGTAGGTAGATACATTTATAACTCATTCGTTTATTTTTGCATTTGATATTTTATTAATTTCAATTCTGTAGAATTGGAATTAAAACAAAATGACAATTATAAGCGTCACAAAATTTAAAACAATACAATACAAACAAATAATTATAGGCTCTTAATGAACCGCTTTTAGGTCCATAATACAGTGTATTAAACACGCGTGCTTTTTACTTTATGTTACACCTTTATGTTAACGCCACAGATAACTATTCACTGCTCGGAGATTTTTTAAACTCATCAAAGAGACTTCATGCGAAAAGAATCCGCGGGCCATATTTCACTTTTTTTGAAATGTCTGAATTGTCCTCGATCCCAAAATGAACTAAAATTTATTTAGGTACCTTAAATTATTGACCGTGGTCCCTCCCGGAACCAAGCGCAAACGACCCAGACTGGCGTTCTATTATTGCGGATTCTCACTGAACTAATTTATATTTCTCTATGTCAATAGTACTTTCTAATTCCATACTAAATTTTATTATTATTATTTGTTGGTATACATTTTTGTATCTCGGCTGATCAGGCGGTTATAAAGGGTAACACGGGCCAAAGCCAAGTGCTACCCTTGAGAGTACTAATCTAAGTGATAGTTGATGATAATGTATGACGTGATGATGGTATGTTATGTTATGACTTTGTGTTGCAATGGTGGATGATGCTTCAGCATGTGACATTTTATTATTATTATTATACTAACTAAACTACAATTTGACATAAGACAACACTACAATCAGTCTAAACATTATTTTTTGTTTATTATATTTTTAATATAAGCTGTTTAGCGGTTTTGCCAGTGCCTTTATTTACACCTGCGCGCGCATCGCTAGCGCGGCGCGCGGAAAAACAAAACCAGCGCGCCATTTTTCACAAAATTAATAACAATACAAGTTTGTTTTTTTCCTCGCAAGTGTTGAAAAACGTCGTATGAAACGCGTGTGCATTGATCATTACACACTCGGCTTCCTTATCACGCTCGCCTACTAATATAGCTCACATGTATCATAAATTCATAATGTAATAATGTGAGTTACTCAGGTACATAGCGTTGTCATTCCACAGATATAATTCTGTAATGAGCGCTGAAAGGGTTCCCTTTACAAGGAAACATAAATTGTTTATCAAAGGTAACATTATAGTACCTTTCTCTACTATCTACATATTTACCTTCTTAATTATTACTGACTGCTAGAATTTCAGTTTTGGAATGGAGGAAATTTTAAGTGATTGTTTGTTTTAACAAAGAGATAGAACACGTTATAAAGTAGATAACATAACACAACATGACGACCGTAATCCCCGGAAGGGTTAGGCAGCGTTGTATATAGGGTGACTGGTAATTAGTGACCGATACCTAAACACGTGATTGTACTCATGATAACAAACAACTTTTACTATGGGACCAAACCCGAATTCGTGAAAAAAAATCTGCTGTTCAGTACCTACATTTTGACCAGTTAGGCGAACATAAATGACTGAACTGCAGATTTTTTTTCATAATTTCAGGTTTGGTCCCATAGTAAAAGTTGTTTGTTATCATGAGTACAAGCACGTGTTTAAGTATCGGTTACTAATTATCAGTCACCGTATATATAGTTCACCTACACTTCGCCAGTTATGTTTAAATCAGTCAGAATAATTAGTAACGATGAATGATGTGTGATGTAATCAGTTATTTTGTTTATCTGGTGTGCAGGGTGCGCGGCAGCTCCAACAGCGTGCTGCCGATCGAATCTGTAAAAATCACATCGTGATAACTTAGGTGAAGTGAGGGTGAAGTGACTTATCAATAGGGGCAATCTTTAACATCAGCTGCAATGACAGCTCACTTCACCTTAGTTTTCACGGTGAGATTTTTACAGAATAGCACTGCTGATGATCAGAGGGGCAATTCTCGTAATTTTTACGAACTTTCACAGTCTGATCTCAGTCTCAATCTGTCAAAAATACTTAAAATTTCCCTACATTTTGACAAGTTTTTGACATTTGTTTGTCGCCGAGATGAGACTGCGACTAGATTTGAACGTTTTAAATTACGAGAATTGGCCTGCTGATAGCGGACAGGCTCGACCGTCCATACATGCGACGCTGCAGTGACTTGCACGTGACCTACAGTCATCGGCCATTAAATGTGTAAGGGTCGGCAGTTAAATAAGCTTTACAAGTTTACGAGTAATAGTCGATTGACTTAAATTTGCAGCTGCAATGTATGGGAGAACATGATTTTGATCTACAATGTTAAGTTTGCTCTTGGGATAAATTCATTCCAACTACGGACCCCTTCATTGTGCGTGGTCCGACACGCACTTTTCCGGTTTTATTTTAACTTCAGTACTTTTGAAACAGACTATAGTATAAATGTGTGTAGGTCACACACATTTACACTATAGTCGGTTTCAAAAGTATCAAATGAAAGTGTAAACAATCCTGATCAGGTTAAATTCTTACGAAATCACTTAGATATTACAAGAAATTAGTGTCTAACACATTCTGTGTTGCAAAGGTTTCAACTTCATATAAGTATCTACACACTTCTTAATTCGTACAAATTTCTGTATTGTACAAGGAATTACATGTATGAACAATTAAAATTTCAAGTACTATTAATAAGGAAGTGTAACATTGAATTATAACAATGTGACAACTGAATCAATTAGACTTAATGATAGATTACGTCATTGTGTGTGCAAATTAATCTCCGGAGTTACTGAGCCAACGTCTTTAAGAATATTTCCTAGCAATGTCTGAATCTAAAAATGTTTTATTACTACACTGCTGTCATAATCTGAATTATTGTAAGAGAGACTGAGTTTTTTTTGTATGCGTGTATCGCGGAGGATAACTCTGAAACTACTGGAGATTTTATTTTTCAGTTTTATTTAACTGATAGGATTTGATGAACATAACCGTAATTATTGCTTCAAATGAGATTTTTGTTAATCTGAAATAACTGGTACCTAATTATTTACGATATCATATAAATATAATTATATATTATTTTGTTTTATCGTCATTGGATATCGATACACATCATGTCTGTGAGGATCGTCAGCTAATTTAATTTGTATACAACATAAAATTAAATGACTAACTAAATATACAAAAAATCCTTTTGTTGTACTCGTCCGCATCGCTGTCATCCGGAAACGTGCCCCAGAAACCTGGCAGTATTGCCACGTTGAATAATTTACAAAATATCTAAGATAGGAATATCCTTTATCCTACTATCCTACTATTCCTACTTCCTACTTCCTACTATTCTACTAATATTATAAATGCGAAAGTTTGTGAGGATGGATGGATGGATGTTTGTTACTCTTTCACGCAAAAACTACTGAACGGATTTTGATGAAACTTTACAGTAATATAGCTTATACATCAGAATAACACATAGGATACTTTTTATCCCGATATTCCCACGGGATCAAAACTTACGCGGGTGAAACCGCGGGGCGCAGCTAGTCTAATATATAAAATTCTCGTGTCACAGTGTTAGTTACCATACTCCTCCGAAATGGCTGGACCGATTTGTATGAAATTTTGTGTGCATATTGGGTAGGTCTGAGAATCAGCTACTTACTATCTATTTTTTTTTTGCGAAACGACGTTTGCGGGGTCAGCTAGTAAGTTATAAAGTACCTTTCTAGAATTGCTTTTATAAGATTTTCATTGAAGAATTTCAGTAAATAAGAGTCCACTAGGTTCAGTTAGCCTTTACCAAAACCGTGGCATTCACCCCGGACCCAGTTCACCGGAAGCAGTTAATGTTCGGTGGTGAGCTCAAACTGGTTTATCCGGATTATCCGGGCAAAGCAAATTATCCGTTTGAATCGGTGATTAGTCATCGACTACCGTATGTTACATACTTTATTTACAGGTGTTTGCCTGACACCGCTGTTGGAAAGAAGGTGGTTTTGTTGCTAATAAATAGATTTAAGGATGTGGTATATGCAGGTGCTCCTCGTCACTGTCCCTAAAGGTTCATTACAAAACCAGAGTCAGACAGCATCTGTCTGGCATTAATGTTGAAATTAACCTTTTTTGTCTCAGCCGTGAGGCACACACTATAAAAGTAAAGTGAAAACAATATACTGTTGTTAAAACCTTACTTTAACTTTTTATTATTGTACTAGCTGCGCCCCGCGGTTTCACCCGCGTAAGTTTCGATCCCGCGGGAATATCGGGATAAAAAGTATCCTATGTGTTATTCTGTTGTATAAGCTTTATTGCTGTAAAGTTTCATCAAAATCCGTTCAGTAGTTTTTGCGTGAAAGAGTAACAAACATCCATCCATCCATCCTCACAAACTTTCGCATTTATAATATTAGTAGGATTAGTAGGAAGTAGGATAGTAGGATAGCAGAAAGTAGGATTTTGTGATTCACGAACAGTGTCCCCATAAACTTTATTCTTTCTTTTGTCGAACCATGTTTTGGTGCAAATTATTAATTGAGAAGACTTTTATTTTACCAAAGTATCTAATTATGTTTGAGACTACTTTGACAGAATATTGTTGTGCCCTTAAAAAGTCTTGAGATTTTAACCGTTTCGTAAGCCTGTAAACACCCTTTGCTGCAAATGGGTTTCTCATTGCATTGTCAGTCAAATTGGCACGTACCATGGTACGTCCCAATTTGGCTGGCAATAGTAAGTAAATTATTGTTTTTGATGAAAAGAACACCCCAGCATGGTATGGTAATGGTGTTTATTTATAACTAGCAGAGCCCGCGAACTTCGTACTGTCTCAGATTTTTTTTTGTTACTGTTTCCCATGTTTTAATGATTATTCTGCTATTCGGGGCGAAGACAAATCCAACAAATAAAAGATCATATAAAGCGGTCCAGCCGTTCTTGAGTTATAAATGGTGTACCCGACTTTGTTTTATATACCTATATACACATCATCATCATCATCATCGGCCGGAAGACGTCCACTGCTGAACAAAGGCCTCCCCTTAGACCACCACGCCGAACGACAATCCGCCACTTGCACCCATCGGTTGCCCGCGACTCTCACGATGTCGTCGGTCCACCTAGCGGGAGGCCTGCCTACGCTGCGTCTTCCGGTTCGTGGTCGCCACTCAAGAACTTTTCTTCCCCATCGGGTATCAGTTCTACGAGCGATGTGGCCTGCCCATTGCCACTTCAACTTGCAAATTTTAAGAGCTATGTATACACAACTCAAATTAAAATTACATTTAAAATTGGCATTTCAGTAACCATGCAAATAACAGGTATGTATGACATTGACATATGAATATTAGAGACAAAGGAGAAAAAAGAGTGTCTAGCAGACCTAAATCTAGACACTACAAAACAAACCAATTTGAGCTCTAAGTACATAGACGTGGTATATACATGGTATGGAATATTCTAAGGCAATACAAATAGTTAGAAACCCTCACACATCATTTAACTATTGTAATAAAGTTAGGTCCCGGTGTTGTTTACAAAGTATATTTTGCAAGTACTTATGCTAACAAACAGAAAATAGTACCAGTTACACAAAAGGCATTTTTCAACCTTTTAAATTACTACTAAGTGACTTTTTGAAACACGAAGCGGTACAAAAGGAATTGCGGAACGGTTAAAATTGCAGTTTTTGAGTCGAGCTTAACCAACTTAATTTCGCAGAGTTGACAGAATTCTCACCTTTGTCACGCCTTAAATTCCTTCCTTTATTTTATTTTGAAATGAAAAACGTGTCCTGTTACGTTGGAATTCGATTACCAAACTATTTAGGAGTAATTTGTGGGACAGAAAGACTTCTGTGGCTACCTTGCTGAACTAGACTCTCTAAAAGCAACCATCTCCTGAATCTACAGTCATAGCTTTTAATTGCCATGCTTTGCAAACGGAACAGTGATCGGATTTAAGAAAGAAAGAATTTTTTGATAAATAAAATACATACTCAATAGCTAGATTTTTGCTCGGTTGATGGCAATAGAATCGCCTCCTATTTATATGGGACTTAAACACACCTGGCGAAATTTGGGTGTGCTATTAGGTACCCACAGGGGTAAATAATACCAGCCGCACAGGTTGATCGATCAGGTTAAGCTACGCTTACCGTGGTTGGTCTGTGGATGGGTGACCATCTTTACATACCGAGACCCCTCCGTGCCTCGGAAAGCACATTAAGCCGTTGGTCCCGGCTGTCATGTATCTTTGACAGTCGTTACGGGTAGTCAGAAGCCCGAAAGTCTGACAGTGACAACCAGTCTTACCAAGGGATATCGTATTACCCAGTAACTGGGTTGTGGAGGTCAGATAGGCAGTCGCTCCATGTAAAATACTGGTATTCAGCTGCATCCGGTTAGACTGGAAGCCGACCCCAAGATAATTGGGAAAAGGCTAGGCAGATGATGATGATATTAGGTACCCACACCCATGCTTAACCCTTCGGGGATGTGAGGCCGTTATGTCATGTGTTGCTATACCTATATAATACTTCTACAATCAACTGTTCTATCCTCTTGACCTAATTGTATTATAAAATACGCCTATGAATAAAGAAAAACTGCTAAAATACAAAGTTTCTAGTTACATAAGCTTTCATATGTCGTTAAACAAACATAGTGACTAGGTATAACATTTGTATCGATCGGGTAGTACAGTAATATACACTAGTTAAGTTCTTAAGGCGAGTACAGTGAGTAACAGTCGAAATTAATAATAGATGCATGGGGCATGAGGTATGGGCGAAATGCCGCATACATGTCCTTGGTTCAATCATGTATGTGTGTGGCGAAATTATGAAATGAACTTGTAAGTAATTTAAATTATTCTAACAGTTTGTTAGGCGAAAATAAATGAAATAAAATAAAACTTAGGGCTCGTTATGAAATTCTTGAAGGTTGTATGGGTTTAGTAATTAGAACAAACAGTTAATGATCCTATGTTTTGGGATTTCTTTTTCTTTTCATATATTTCTTAATGATTGAATTCTTGATTACTCGCCCACGGTTAGAAGTGGACGTTTACAATACCGATGAGTTCGATTTGTGGAAACTACACTTTGTTTAAATATCACCAAAAATAACATTGCTTAGCATATATCTTTTCCATATTGAGAATTTGAGCAGGGAGTTAGTTTATTTAGGATTTAGATTATTCACATGTTACAATTGACACCTAGGTTCATTCCATTTGTCTCTCCTAGTCCTAACACTTTGATCAAAGGTCACATCACATCAAAGGTTACATATCTACGATAGTTAGGTAGGTACACCTATCAAAAAGATACAAAAAACCGACCCAACTTGATCAAACGTTTGTATCAGCCGCATTCAAATCGAATCGATAGCGTTGCCGTCGCATGTTTTATTAAAAGCTAGCCTACCAAGCCAGGCAGTGGGAGTACCTATAACCGACCTCAGGACAGACTATTAATAGGTGCACGTTGATCAATAACCGCATAAACTCTAATATTAATCGGTATACGGTTTTTTTTTATGAAACGGAAAGTATCGGTTGGAGTGCCATTTGTAGGAACCACTTCTTCTTCAGTGGTGAAGGGCGGGCGTTATGGAGGCTTATCTTCTGTAATATTTGTGTTTAGTGCCTAATATATATGAATAAATGATTTTTTTTTTGGAAATATGCAGGTACCAATCGTGTTTGTATGTATTACTAAGGCTACCCTGATAGCTTAGGAGACGAGCTAATTTTCATTTTAATAGAGTTCTTGGTGATCCTAATCAAAATTGAATTTGCTAAACAAGTCAAATCACGATTACTCTGCCCGTTTTCATAATA
Organism: Globia sparganii; assembly: GCA_949316385.1. Classification (NCBI taxonomy): domain Eukaryota; kingdom Metazoa; phylum Arthropoda; class Insecta; order Lepidoptera; family Noctuidae; genus Globia; species Globia sparganii. The sequence continues at coordinate 18,424,912 of OX438654.1, forward strand.
ATGCAGTAAAACATTAAAAATAGGGAGCTGCATTGCCAATAAACAGCTGTCGTACAGTTTGGCCACAGCACAGTAGTTATTTGTCAACACGGTGTTGTTTTTACTGATTAAACTTTTAATCAATTATTTTTCCTTTTCATTTAGTACAACGTGATGCTCCAATTGTGAAATTCTGTTGCAGCAAACAACAGCTTGATTGACATTTATGAATAGCCTTTGTTTTACACTCATCTGGGTTGTGGGTTGTTTACCTAGCTTTCAGTCACCGATGCACTGATTTTCATAGAGTTCTGTACAAGATGCAAACTGTACCATGCTAACTTGATACCGTCTATTTGTTTATAGGTAGGTAGGTACCGTAAATTAGTTACTTAGGAACAGTCAGGGAAAATCTGGGTTGTTGATAAAAATCACAAACAAAGTACGTCAAATTGCCGTGTAATAGCCATTTCATACAGCTATCAATCAATGACAGTTGTGATACGGGTAGTTTAAGTTAGTAGTCAATTTGGTAAACAATTAATTTCAATGAATTTGCCTAAGTGCTTGCTTAAATGCTTTCAGGCAACGTTTTGCTGTCACATTTTCAACTGTCATAACGAAAGTGTATTTTCTTATATATAAATAACTCTTACTATAGATAACTGTTTGACCTTTGTTAAAAATTAACTTTTCAGTGCATGCCATGAATTTTAACAATACCTACATGAGGTATTGTTAAAATTCATGGCTGCGACACATATCACGGATTTATTGAATTTTGATTTACGAAATTTGATAACATCTAAAATGTATATGTCAAGGTTTCAGGTCAGCAGGTCATTTAGGTAACCGAAGTTGTCGACCTAGCTCACAGAATAAGCAAGCTAAAGTGGCAATGAACCGACCATATTAGCCGTAGAACCGCGAATGGGCAAACGTAAGGTAGGACGCCCACAGGCTAGGAGGAGGGGTGCTCGGGCAGAAAACCTCCACGTGTGCCTGGGTACTGGGGTTCCTTTCTGGATACGTCCGGGGGGAAGACCAGTGTTCGGGCCGGTGCATCCCGGGGTGCGGGCAGCGATTTTCCTCTGGGATTATTTCCCAGTGGAATCTCGCTGTCCGCATGCCAATGTTCTGCCAGGAGGATCGCTCCACACGTGCCGCTCTGAGTAGCTGAGCGGCAGTTGTGGTGGGGGGTCAGAGCGGGCCCGGTGTGCACTTACCCTGCCGCCGGGCAGGCAGGAGGGGTAACCCTGCTGCCACCGCTAATCTCGTAGCCCTGGAGACAGTTAAGGTCATGTCTCTGGCTGTTGAAGGGGGTCGAGGGTCTTGGCTTAACCGCCCGGACCACGAGGAAGATTAACCTCTATAAAAAATTCCCCAAACCTCCAAGCGGCGGCGCACCGTGAGGGAGGTAGTAAGCTTGGCTAATGGGTAGCTTGATTTAGTCGCTAGTGCGAACCACTAGATTTTTGAGACGATATAAAGTTTATTACTCGTGGGAACAAACATGGAAAATTTAACAATACAAACACAAAGAACGGAAGAGGTGAGGAGTGATGCGGGGTCGGAGTCCGACGCCGCATCTGGAGGCGCAAGCACGGGAGGCTCAGGGAGCCTCAGCCGTGCCAAGAAGATGGCCGCTGCTGCGAAAAAGGTTCACAGCAAGCGGCCAAGGTCAGAGGACGGCCAGGGGTCCTCCTCTGACGGGGAGCTGGCCTCGGCCCGGAAAATCCCCACCAGCAGGCGGGGAGGAGTCCGGGAGCGAGGCAAAGGGAGGGGGCTCACTGCCCGGGAGGCGGCAGAACTGGCGGAGGAGCCAATAAAGGAGGCGGAGGCCGGTCGCGCGGTCGCCTCGGGGTCCTCAGGCGATGAGACGGGTCCGGTTGATGGCCCCGGTGCGGACCGCAAGCGCAGGTTTGCGGCGGTCGTGGAGGCCGCGATCCGGGACGTGTCCCTGAAGAAGCTTCAAGCTTCGAAGAACAGGGCCATAGTCTCGGCAACGGCCTCCATCATGGAGGCAGCGGAGGCGGCTAACTACGTTGGCCCTTCGGCCGGCGAAGTGGCTGAATTAAAGGCAGAGGTTGCCCGCCTGACGGCCGCCATGGAGCTTCTCCAAGCGGAGAACGGGAGGCTCCGGGCAGACCTCGCCAGCTTGAGGAGCACCGGCAGTGCGCAGGCGGAACCGCTGAGCCGGCCTATCCCGGTGGAGAACCAGGTCCTGGACCTGGTTCGGCAGGAACTGGCGGCCTTCCAGGCGCGGTTTTCCGTCCTGGAGGGCATAGTCCTGCGCCCACCTCTGGCGGGCAAGGCGGCGGCCCCGGGGCCGAAGGCGGCCTCGTACGCGGCCGCAGCGGCAACGGCCGCCCCTAAACCCAGGCCGTCAGGCCGGGCTCAGGTGCCGGCCAAACCAGCGTCTGCTGGCGGAGCCCCGGCGAGGGCGAAACCGGCGTCGGCTGACGGAGCCCCGGCGCCGGCTAAACCGGTGCCTGCAGGCGGAGCCCCGGCGACGGTAAGGCCGGCTCCTGCTGGCAAAACCCCGGCGCCGGCCCGGAAGAGGGGCGGAGGGGGAGGGAAGGCGAAGGCCCCAGAGCCTACGCCCGGCCCCCAAAACACTCCCACTTCTGCCGCGACCGACGCCGAATGGCAGGTGGTCCGGCAGAAGAAGAAGGCGGCCAAGGCGGCCAGGAAAAAGGCGCAAAGGCGGCGCCGCAAGGAGCGAGCCTTCGCAGCTAGGCTTCGCGCCCCGAAGACCGCGGCTGTAGTAATAACACTGCAGCCGGACACGGTCAAGAAGGGCGTGACGTACTGCGACGTGCTCACTAAGGCCAGAGCGACGGTGGACCTTCAGGAGCTGGGGATCACCGGGGGCCTCCGGCATAGGGTGACCGCCACTGGCGCCCGCATGCTGGAGATCCCCGGCGCAACGAGTGGCCCCACCGCTGACGCCCTAGCTGAGAAGCTAAGGGCGTCCCTGAATGCGGAGGAGGCACGAGTATCCAGGCCCGTCAAGTGCGCAGACATGCGCATCTTGGGCCTGGATGACACCGTAACGGAGGGAGAGGTGGTGGCCGCCGTCGTCAGGGCGGGCGGGTGTCTGGTCGACCAGGTGAAGACGGGCACCATACGTCCTGACTTCGCGGGCATGCGTACCGTAACGGTAAGCTGCCCCGTGACGGCGGCCAGAAAAATTGTGGAGGGCCGAAGGCTTCTGGTCGGCTGGGTTTCGGCGCAGGTTAAGCTGCTGGAACCCAGACCTCTGAGGTGCTTCCGATGCCATGTGGGGCACCACGTAGGCGTCCAGTGCGCCTCGGAGGTGGACCGCAGCACTCTGTGCTTCCGCTGCGGTCAGCCCGGACACACGGCCGGCTCGTGCAGCGCCGCGCCGCACTGCGTCGCATGTGCAGCTGCCGGCAAGCCGGCCGAGCACCGGGCAGGGAGCAAGTGCTGCGTTCCACCCGACGGAGCCAAGAGGAAAGGGAGGCCACAACCGCCGCCACCACCACCGTCGCTGCCGCCTCTGCTGCCGCCGCCGCCGCCACCACCGCCGCCGCCGCCACCGCCACTGCCGCTGCCGCTACCGCCGTCACCACCGCTGCTGCCGCCACTGCCGCCACCGCCACTGCGGAGGGGCCCTCGCAAGGGACCCAGGAGGGGGCTGAAATGGAGGAGTGATGGCTCCATTACGCCTCCTCCAGGCGAACATCAACCACTGCGCCTGCGCCCAGGACCTGTTGCTCCAGAGCATGGCGCAGTGGTCGATTCACATCGGACTCATATTTCACACTTACAGGGGTAAGCCAGGGTACTAATTTAGGACCGTTGGAGTTTATTATAATGATAAATGACCTTCCTGAAGTTGTGAAAAATGCTGGTTGCTTACTATTTGCAGACGATCTAAAGTTGTTCATGCGGATTACCAATCAGTCGCACTGCGAACTGCTGCAGCAGGACATTGATCGTGTAGTAGGGTGGAGTATAGAGAACAAGCTATTCTTTAATGTCACAAAGTGTAACGTGATGTCTTTTACGCGGTCCGTGGTTCCCCGACATCACGAATATATCATGGGCGGGCAGGCGATACCGCGAGTAAAGTCGGTGTGTGATCTTGGGGTCACTTTCTCCGAAGATCTGTCGTTTCGCGTACATATCGTACAAGTGTGTAAGAAAGCCTTCAAGAATCTTGGATTTGTAATGCGTGAAACCCGTGAATTTACAAACACAGCAGCTGTGAAGTCGCTTTATAATGCTTTAGTTAGAAGTAACTTGGAAACGAGTGCTATCATCTGGAATCCATTTGAAACTAAATATTGTCATATGGTAGAAAAAATGCAAAATAAATTTACCCGGTTCCTTTATATGAAGCAATTTGGCGTCTACCCATTCTATCCACTTATGTATCCAACCCTCTTTGTAATAGGGATGGTTGGTTACTATAAGTTGGAAGTAAGGCGCAATTTTGCACTGGTTAAATATGTTTTTATGGTTTTCCGTGGTATGTTGAATAATCCGCAAATACTAGAATCTTTGGGATTGCTCGTTCCGAACAGTAGGTTGCGACAGGGGCCGAGAGAGAGGCTGTTTAAAGTCCCGGTGGTCCGTACAAACTTGTTAAAGTTTGCACCGGTGCGGCGGGCAATAAAGATACTCAACAGCGTCTCTCTGCGATTGGATATCTTTACTTGCTCATTGGCGGAATTCCGGATGGTGACACTTAACTTATTGTCCTCTGTATGAATTGTGTCGACGCGAAAATCGACTGGTATAAATTTGAACCCTGTCAGTCAAAATAATCCTAAAAACAGTTCATTTTTGTTGGTGGTGGTATCAAATTGGTTTTGGGTGCTACACGAGTGTAGAAATTGTGACTACATTGTTGTATTGGGTTCCTACCTGTTAAACAAATGTAAGTGGTAATAATAAATAAATAAATAAAAAATAAATAAAAACATCGCCGTGGTCGCTGAGCCGTACTTTGTCCCGCCCAGGGATGACTGGGTGGAGGACCTGAGCGGCTCAGTGGCCCTAATTTCGTCGGCCGCCGCCGGCACCCCGTCCCTCGAAGGAGTCACGAAGGGACAGGGGTGCGTAGCAGCACGGTTCGGAGAGATAGTAGTAGTGGGAGTTTACTTCTCTCCGAGCCGAACTCTCGCCGAGTTCCAGAACTCTTTAACAGAGTTGAGTGTCGTCGTCGCCGGAAACCATCGCTTCCCCGTGCTAGTGCTCGGGGACTTCAACGCCAAGAATTTGGCCTGGGGTTCCCGTCACACGGACGTGCAGGGCAGGATGGTGGAGGACTGGGCTCTGGAAACAGGCCTGGTCGTCCTAAATCGGGGTTCTGTTCCCACGTGTGTGCGGATGCGGGGCGAGTCCGTGGTGGACATTTCGTTCGCCAGCCCCGCTCTGGCACGGAGTGTTATTGACTGGCGCGTCATGGAGACCTACTCCGATCACCGGTATATCCGGTTCGACGTCTCCACCCAGACCTCCAGCGCGCCGGTCCAACAGGCCCCGAGTGGTCCGCGGTGGGCGCTGAAGCAGCTGGACCGGGAGCTCCTCCTGGAAGCCTCGATCGTGCAGGCCTGGGTGTCATCACCGGTCAGGCCTGCCGATATCGACGATGAGGCGGAGTGGTTCCGGGAGGCCATGTCCGAGATATGCGACGTGGCAATGCCCCGAGTCCGGCCAGGACGCGCCCGACGTCAGGTGTACTGGTGGTCGCGGGAGGTGGAGTCGCTACGCAAGGCGTGCGTCGAAGCGCGACACCTGTACACCAGGCACCGCAGGCTCCGCATCCGCCCTCCGGATGCGGAAGCCACGGAGGCGGAGCTGTACGAGGGGTACAGAGCGGCGAAGACCACCCTCCGCGAGGCTGTCCAGCGGGCCAAGGATATGGCCCGCGAGGAGATGGTGGAGACTCTGAACAGAGATCCATGGGGGCGCCCTTATAAAATGGTGCGGAATAAACTCCGCACCTGGGCCCCCCCGCTGACGCAGAGTCTCCGCCCCCAGCTGGTGGAGGAGGTGGTGAGCGCTCTGTTCCCTTCACGGGCGGAGCATACTGCCCCGCCCATGGCTCCGCCACTTGCGGTGCCTGAAGCGGACCACGCGGACGACGACGACATGCCTGAAGTGACCGGGGTAGATCTGAGAGTGGCGGTAAATAGGCTGAAGGCCAAAAATACCGCCCCAGGACCCGACGGCTTGCCGGGTAAGGCCTGGGTCCTGGCCTCAGGGGCTCTCGGGCCCCGACTAGAGGCGCTCTTAAGCGCATGCATGGAGAGGGGCCAGTTTCCACTCCGCTGGAAGACGGGGAAGCTGGTCCTCATACAGAAGCCAGGGCGCCCTGCGGACTCTCCGTCCGCATTCCGGCCCATCGTGCTGCTCGACGAGGTCGGCAAGCTCTTTGAGAGAGTGATTGCGGGCCGCCTCGTCGGGCACCTGGTGAGGACGGGGCCGGATCTTGCGGACAGCCAGTTCGGCTTCCGCAAGGGGCGCTCGACGGTGGACGCCATCATGCGCGTGAGGGCCCTCACGACGGGGGACGCGGTGTCCCGGGGTGGGGTGGTCGTGGCGGTGTCACTCGACATCGCCAACGCTTTTAACACCCTGCCCTGGAGTTGCATTGGGGAGGCGCTCCGGTATCACCGGGTGCCGACCTACCTCCGTCGAGTAGTCGGGGCGTATCTGACGGACAGAGCCGTCATCTACCCCGGTCGCAACGGGGAATGGAACCGGCGAGAGATGTCGTGCGGTGTCCCACAGGGATCGGTTCTGGGGCCGCTCCTGTGGGACATCGGTTACGACTGGGTGCTGCGGGCCGATCTCCCTGATGGAGTCAGCGTGGTTTGCTACGCTGACGACACGCTAGTCCTGGCACAGGGGAGGTCGCATCAGGCGGCGGCCGACGCGATGACACGCGGGGTTGCGATAGTCGTGGAGAGGATCCGGCAGTTGGGTCTCGAGGTGGCATTGCACAAGTCCGAGGCCATGTCTTTTCATGGGCCTCGGAATGGGCCGCCTTCGGGATCCCAACTAACGGTAGGAGGGGTTCACATCGGCGTCGAGACAACGATGAGGTACCTGGGTCTCGTCCTCGACAGCCGGTGGAACTTCGTCGAGCATTTTCGACGTTTGGCTCCCAAATTGGAACGGGCCGGGGCCGCCTTCAAGCGGCTCTTGCCCAACCTGAGGGGGCCAAACGCCTCCTGCCGGAGGCTTTACGCGGGGGTCGTGCGGTCCATGGCCCTATATGGGGCCCCGGTGTGGGCGCGTTCACTGCGGCGGCGAGCCGCCCATTACCTGAACGCGCCCCAGAAGGTGGTAGCCGTAAGGCTAATCCGGGGGTACCGCACGATCTCGGGCGAGGCGGCAAGCCTCCTTGCCGGACTGCCGCCGTGGGATCTGGAGGCGATAGTCCTCGCGCGCCTGTACGAGTGGCGCGCGGAGGCACTACGCCGGGGGGAAACTCCGCTTCCGCGGCAAATCGCAGCGGAGCGGACCGACCTCCGGCGCGATCTCATGGCGGCATGGAAAGAGCGACTGTCGCAACCCAGCGCAGGGCACGCCGCGATAGCGGCGGTAAGACCCCTCTTTGAGGAGTGGCTAGAGAGGCGCCACGGCACCCTCACCTACCGCCTGACGCAGGTCCTCACCGGACACGGGTGTTTCGGGAGGTTCCTGCACATTATCGGGCGGGAGGATACGCCCGGGTGTCACCACTGCGAGGGTCGCCCGGAGGACACGGTGGAGCATACGGTGGCGGTATGCCCCAATTGGGCGGAGCACCGCCGTGTTCTCGCAGAGGCGATCGGCGGCGGCGGCGACCTCTCGCGCCCGGCCCTGGTTCAAGCCATGGTCCGGGGCGAGAGGGAGTGGGAGGCAGTCACCTCCTTCTGCGAAGCAGTCATGCTAGCGAAGGAGGTGGCGGGACGGCTGAGGGAGAGGGCCTCACGTCCCAGCCGCCGCGGGAGACGCCCCGGGCGTCGGGAGCCGCGAGACGACTCCCGGCCACCGTAGGCGCGGGCCTGCGGGCGGAGAGTAATGGGTAACTCTCCGTCCGATCAGGACCAGGCCCGTGCCGGACGGCGCGTACGTGTTCCACGCGCGCCTCAAAGAGATGTCAGCATAAGGAAGGGGCCCGAAAGGGCCGAAGCCTGCCGGGGCAGTGGGATTGTCCGAAAGGGTTACCGCTACCCCGGAACACAAAGGGCTAAGGAAGGAACACGGGTGGGTTTTAGTCAGTAAGAGTCTGACACTCCCTTCTGCTCCACCCAGAGCGGGAGGGGTCATTGGATGATTTCCCATCCACAAAAAAAAAAAAAAAAATGGGGTGCGATCGTCGCACGGTATTTCGCCTAGAACATGCTAGGTGGACAAAATTCAAGTTTTCATTTCCAGGAAATCTTAATTGCATAACACAATCAACACCCCCAAACTCCAAATTCCGAGAAAAAGTTGTTTTTCAAATACTTAACTGATGAGTCATAGAGTCCAGAAGTCAGGTAATGAGTTTAATGCAAGCGTTCCGGCAATCAGTTGCAATTTAGCGACACATTTGTGCACATCTCATAGTGGTTTATAGTGATATTGTGAAAGTTTTTTGTGACGGATATTAATACTGAGGGTATGTACTATTACTTAATATATTATTTTTATCAGAATCTATTTAAATGAATTTTTAGCATTTTTTTAACTTGATGCATAAATTTTAGCGTAATTTTTTTCATAAAGAAAACTTAGAACGTTCAGGAAATACATTGATTCGCCTCTATTCGGGCTAGTTTTTAGATATATTGTAGGTATAACTGTGTAGTTTGTAAAATTACACATATTGTTCAGCACACTTCAGTACAACATATTTTTTTCTTTTTTTTTTCAGAACACGTTTACTCTATTTCAAGGGTAGCCTTTTTTGAAGAGTGGTCGAAACACGCAAAGAATGATAAACGGTCGCGTATTTATGACTATCTTTCTTCAAAATTTCACTTTGGTGACATTACTGAAAGCAGCCAAAGAGAAATAAAGCTGAAAATATCTAACTTTTCTACTAAGATTGGAGCCAAATGGTTGGCTTCGGGAAAATCGAAGGAGCGTTTTTTAATAACAAATAAGACATGGCTGGATGAAGGAGACAGTTTACAGTTTACTGTGAGTTCTTTAGCCCCACAACCTTCGACATCGAGTGAGGCTGTGACATCTGCAGGAAGACCTCGCAAAGATTTTGAGGAAACGTCGTTTAAGACGAAGAAACGTCGAGTCGTGGATCTCGTAGAATCTCGAAGTGCCAGTGAATTAGTGACTGCTGCCGAAATTGCTATGCGTTCAGCAGGGCAAAGAAAAGTTGCCCATGTGATTAGAGACATTAGTGAGAGCCCAGATAATATTATTAAGTCAAAAAATACCAGTTGTGATCCTAGGCAGTTAAGTAGTGACGAAGCCTTAGCATACTATATAGATTCTAAGTCAACAACACATGCTTACAAACAAACTAGGAAGTGGTCCATAATGGCAGGACATAATGTGTTTCCGTCATATTTTAGTGTAGTAAAATCCAAACAGGCCTGTTACCCTGCAGAGGAGCACATTGCTATAACAGAAACTCGTGCTGAAATAAATTTGCAAGCCTTATTAAATAAAACAGCGGAACGTCTAGTATTAGCACAGAATCAAGTTATCAGCAGTGTCCTCCCAACAAGTTCAACGTTTACACTTGTTAGTAAATGGGGATGTGATGGAAGTTCTGGGCACAGCACATACAAACAGAAATTTGAGAACACTGAAGATACGGACGAATTTCTTTTCGTATTTTCTTTCGTTCCCCTTAAGTTATATGATGGGTCCAAAATTATTTGGCAAAATCCTCGGTCTTCATCAACTATGTATTGTCGCCCAATCAAATTTATATTTGCTAAGGAAACGAACGACTTCACGTTAGCGGAGACAAATAGATTGTTGGAAGAAATTAATGCTCTTCTTCCAACACTTATCAACTTTGGTGATTCTCAAATCTCTGTGAAACACGAACTTCTTCTGACAATGACAGACGGAAAGGTATGTAACGCCTTAACGGAAACTCGTTCATCTCAAAAGTGTTTCATCTGTGGTGCCACCCCCAAGACGATGAACGATGACCCCGCGAAGTTTAACAGCAATCAGGAACATTTTGGCTTTGGTTTATCTACACTTCATGCTTGGATTCGTTGCTTTGAATGCCTTTTACATATCAGCTATAAGTTGAATATTAAGAAATGGCAGGCTAGAAGCGACGAAGATAAAGCTGATATCAAGGTTCGTTCCGAAGAAATCAAGTTGAAATTCAAGAACGAAATGGGACTCATTGTAGATAAACCAAAGCCAGGATTTGGTTCTTCCAATGATGGAAACACAGCCCGTCGCTTTTTTAAGAATGCTGAGATGAGCGCTCAAATCACAGGGTTGGATGTTACTATTATCAAACAATTTGATGTTATTTTGAGGACATTGTCTTCTGGGTTCGAAATAAACTTAGTTGAATTTAATAAATTTTGTCTTGAAACTAGAAGACATTACCTTAGTCTCTATTCGTGGTACTATATGCCTGCTACTGTACATAAAATATTAGTACACAGTGCTGAGGTCATCAAAGCGGCATTGCTTCCAATTGGGCAGCTTTCCGAAGAGGCTCAAGAAGCACGTAACAAAGATTGCCGCAGATTTAGGGAGTACAACACCCGCAAGTGCTCACGTGTTGCCGCGAATAGAGACTTGCTGTCCATGTTAATAATAACATCTGACCCTTTGATTAATAGCCTTCGTGAGATTCCCCAAAAAAAGCCGGAAAAAATATGTGCAGAGGTATTAAACTTAATTGTAAGCCCGACCATAGTAGCATCAAGACCCGAAACGTCATCATATTGTCGCACATTGCCGCAAAATGATGACGATTCACCAGAAGATTTTGATGATGATTCTGATGATTAGGTTTAGGTTAAGTTAATTTGAATTGTAGGTATTTATTTATTTAATGCAATTTTGTTGTTTGTTTATTATTTTAAATAAAATTTTCTGTTTAGATATATTTTGTTTGTTTTTTATTACAAAATCATACCAAAAACTATTAATAATGCCTCAATATGACTACTTATATATAAAAGCATCGTTAAATATCATAAAATAATATTGTCCACCTAGCATGTTCTACGCGGTACACTGTGCGATGTCCCGAACACTATATATCGCCGCAATGTATTTTTAAACCATAGATCGTAGGTAGGTAGGTAGGTAGGTAGGAAGCTCGTAAATAAATATTATCATACAATAGTTGTGTACTATGGGGAATGGAGTATGTCACACGCAAGGTCGTTGCCGTCGTCGTATGAAACAGTTTAGTGACGCGATGACACTAATGAGCTTTAACGGTTATAGATTTCCCTTTCAAGGCATGTGTTTTAATTGGAAACTAATTGGATAAGAAATGAGTTGAAAGACTGAAAATTTTCTATGAAAAACTTTCCTGATTTTATGAAATTTTTTTTTTGTTTTTTTTTTATAACGTAATGAAATGAGTACCTACCTAACTACCAACTTAAGTACGTACGTTGGTACTAGCGAAAACCTGTGTTATTTTTTCAAGAACCTATTGCACAGGTTCCAAACCGCATTGGGTCCGCGTGATGGATTACGGCCCACTTCTCACTTAGAGGAGGCCTGCAGTGGGAACATCATAGGCTGATTATGTATATATTTATTGCTTAGGTATGCATTTACCATAGTGATACTTCATTAGTGGAAAGCATGTGGAAAAAGTCTTATCGACATTTTCGAACAAAAAATCTTGACATATAAACTTACTAAACAGTTTCAACATTCAATTAATTCTTAAACAATCACCGAACTTAGCAATCACTTATTGATTTATTGATCAAATTACTTTAATTCCTAAAAGTACTTTCATAATGTAATCAGTTCCTTGAAAAATACGTTACCTACCCGTATCGAACAAAATATTCTTAGAAACAGCAAGCTTTTCGCAGTTCCGTACAATCGTAGTTGCGAACTAGGTTACCGTAGACAAGGGAACAATTTATTCGAATGGTTAATTTATATAAAGTAAAATATTCCTATCATTATTTATAGGTAGTCTTAACAAGGGGTATCGATTTACCCAGTGACTGTGTTATGGAGGCTGATTGCCTTCATGTAAAATACTGGCATTTCAGCTGCATCTGCATGGTAAGACTGTAAGCAGACACCAACATAGTTGGGAAAAGGCTGGGTAGATTGATTTGTTCTATTTATCAAGAGTGAATGTTCACACAACAGGCTTGTCAACTGAAAAAATCTAATTAGTCCGTTAGTTAGATTATCAAAAAATATTTGACCCGTATTTTTTCTTTTGTTACGTAAACCAAAATTGAAGAAGATACGACGCTTTTAAAATTCTCAATACGTCACACCTTGGTATAATTTTTAGTGCGTTCTGACGTCACGAGCCCCCACTCCCGAGTTTTGATGCGTTTTATGTTTGTCAATATTCATTGATTTACAAAAACAAAAAAATACGTGTCCATCATTTTCCAATACTCTAACTGACGGACTAAATAGATTTTCAATTTATTGATGGTGGAAACTAGCCTATTTCTGTTGTATAGTCACTACTGTACCCAATGTGATAAAAGAAATAGCATTACCTGCTTAATATTGGTGAGGTATGTAGCACTTAACATACAACAGTGCAACTAGCATTGACATCCGCTCAGCAGCTTTTGCGACCGGACTGTGGTAGCTCAGTGATACCGGCCACGAGTTGCAGATCGTGGGGTTGAACCCAAGCAGGCACTTTGAGTAAATTATTCCATCACCACTGCTCTCAAAACGGTGAAGGAAAACATCGCGAGGAAACCGACATAACCTAGAACCAAAAATTCAAAGACATGTGGCCAACTCGAACTGGGCCCGCGTTGTGGCATAATCCACAACGCGGGCCCAGTTCGAGCCCACTCCTACTCACACAGAGGAGACCTATCCCAGCAGTGGGCACATTACAGACTGAATACAGCAATTTATGTGTTGCACAAAAAAATGGCATAAGTACGTGATATTTTATAACTTTGAAATACTTCAGCTTTAACGATATCATTAACCCTCTTCATCTTATTACTTTCTAACATGACCGCAGTATCTTTACAACATTTTTATAGGTACCCGTCATAGAAGGAAAACTGCGTATGAAAGCATCATTGTCGCTTGTACGCAAAATGTCGGCATCGTCGAACAATTGTTAGAACTCGTCGGGATTTAGGAGCCTGCGTTTACGATGTCTCTGCTGTTATCACTCTTGAAGACTTGAGAAAATGGATGCGTTAATGTTATTATAGCACTTACTCTTTGAATGTTTGCTGATACGTGGTGCAATATGACTTCGTGAAGGGGACGAAAAACATGAAAAAACCAAGAGATCTATTCTGTAAAAATCTTGAAAATTGAGGTGAAGTTCAAGCAATGACAGCTTACTTCAAGCTCACTTGTCTTCACCTAAGTTTTCACTGTAAGATTTTTACAGAAGAGCCGGCGGTGTGGTGGAGTAGGGGGGTGTTCCGGAATTGGTCTTTTAAGAGGAACTGGGACCACCCCTATGTGCTGATGGTGATCACCGGGGTAGTTTTAGTGAGGTAAAAATCCACACTCCCCGACCTCCCCCCCAGAGGAAGAAGGTTCCCCCCGAAAACAAAAAAACAGGTAGGCTGAAAAAGGTAGGGTGTGCTAGCGCAGTGAGCAAAATGATCAGTTCTAGTTTCTTCTCTATTTAAGCAGAGGAATTTGCAATGATTGCGGGTTGTTTTAATAATACAAAGTAATAATATTGTGAAAGCTTTTCAGCGGCTGCACTTGCGCGAAAAGAGATTAACAGTTTGTGATGTGTTAATACAGCGCTTACTTTGTTTCCGTAACGCCGGGAATGGATAACAATGTATATTTCCAACAATGCTATAGTTGCAATTCATTATATAATTGGGTCTAGTATGTAAGTAATTAAGCTTGTTGGGGAGATCTGGAAAAGATTGGCATGCAACGGGAAAAATATTGTAATCGGGAGGAAGATTTTGGCATATCTGAAGTTGGAAATAATGCTAAGGATATGATGGTAAGACCACAGCTTGCAAAACATAAAAATAGAGGATCAAAATAAAAAATTGATTTATTAGCAGAAAATACAGGTGTCACTCTCACCAGATGTAAAAGTTAGTGGTTTACGTACAGTCCATATTTTGTCTTCTGCGGGTGTGTAAATAGTAAGTAACCTATTTTTGTAAAATGCACAGCGGGGTAATTGCGAGGGGCTTGTGGCTAAGTGATAACAGCCGCATGGGTCGATCGATCAGGTTAAGCTACGCTTGCCGCGGTTGGTCTGTGGATGGGTGCCTCGGAAAGCACGTTAAGCCGTTGGTCCCGGCTGTCATTAGTGGATCTTTGATAGTCGTTACACTAGTCAGAAGCCCGAAAACCTGACAACCAGTCTTACCAAAGGGTATCGTATTACCCAGTAACTGGGTTGTGGAGGTCAGTTAGGCAGTCGGTCCATATAAAATACTGGTATTCAGCTGCATCCGGTTAGACTGGAAGCCGACCCCAACATAGTTGGGAAAAGGCTAGGCAGATGTATAGCGGGGTAATTGCGTAACACACTATAGCAATGGCTTTCATTTTGACAGTTCAACAACGTTCATTGCGTGATTTACGTTGCTACGCAGACAAATTTTTCGAACATATGAAGCAATGGATTAGCAATATCCTTCAAAATTATTCAGATTGAGATTGATGGTGTATTCCGCAGTTATGGAGCAGGATAAGGGCAGGAGAGTCATGATACAAAATATATTGCTTATAAAAGGTGAACAAGAAATAAACAGAAACATACCTGACATACTATAGTAAAATCATATTTATTTTTGTCAAGAGCAAGGTGCCACAGTCACGCAACACAATCTAATTTTATCACGATTTTGACAGACAACACCGCGTGAATAGTGAAAGGAGAAACATTTCTGGCACTGCGTATCTATTTACACCTGAATGTTTGAAATTAATTGTTGTTTTACTATTATATAGGTTAATATCTAAGACAAAATTAATTATAACTAGCTGCGCCCCACGGTTTTATCCGCATAAGTGTCGACCCCATGGGAATATCGGGATAAAAAGTATCCTATGTGTTAATCCTGGTTACAAACTATCTTTATGCCAAATTTCATCTAAATCCGTTTAGTAGTCTTTGCGTGAAGAAGTAACAAACATATAAACACACACACTCACAAACTTTCGCCTTTATAATATTATACACTGTGAAGTGTGATTTTGGTCATCACTTAGTTTTGTTTATAGAAAATTCAAGTTTACCAATGAAACTGTTCATGAGTGTGTAGGTACGACTTTATTTACGTGTATTTTGTTGTTTTCCCACTATTTACATACTAAAGCCCTGCCATTTGGTTGTCCAACGTGGTCTTACGATACTCAAGGGGATAAATGAGCTGGTTGTGTGGCTTATATTATAATGAAAAACCTTTTACCTTGATTCGAATAAAGATACCTATTTTGAATATAGCTTGTATTTAAAATTGAACATCACACACTAGCAACAATTTCGGCTGTAGATGATCATTAGAACTTTTGTTATTATGTCAAACGTTACACACCCGTAGGTAATACCCCTAGCTGTTGCAATTCCGATCATTTCTGCAATATAAATATAAACGACATTGCTACGTACTCCACTAACCCAGCAGACATTCCTCTACCCAGTCCTATTAACAAATGGTACAAATGAGAGAGCCTTTGAATATTCTAATTTCAATTAAACGTTTTTGAATTCTGTAGTATTTAACCTAGCTAGACCTAGTTCGTTCAAGAAGTCTCGATTTCGTTTTATGATCTGAATAGGAGGTCAGGCGGTTTTCGCGACATATATTGGCACTCGTCCAAGTATTTTATCTTCATAATGATATTTCATACAAGGCCTACATTGAGATTTATTTTGTAGGAGCTTTCTTTTGCTTTCAGCCTAGACTAATGAGTTTTTTGGATCCATAGACAATGTAATGATCATTGGTTGACGTTTGATCTACAATATATTATCTAAAGCGTATCAACACATAACGCTTGTATTCTCCGAGGGATTAGGTAGAGTTTAGCGTTTCAAAATGTAAAAATTAACCGAGTTAAAGAGTAAATAGGCACTAAGAATGATCTACCTAAGTGGAAACTGTATTAAAGTCATGTGGCTGTTATTTTAACGGAACCAATGTACCTACATATCACACTAATATTATAAAGGCGAAAGTTTGTGAGTGTGTTTGTATGTTAGTTACTCCTTCACGCACAAACGGCTGAACTGATTTGGATGAAATTTGGCACACAGATAGTTTATAATCAGGATTAACACATACAATACTTTGTATCCCGATATTCCCACGGGATCGACACTTATACGGGTGAAACCGCAGGGCGCTGCTTGTATCAGAAAAACAGCAATGCTGCTTGATGGCAGAAATAGGGAAATATATACCTACTCCTCTTTCTCCCGATAAATTCTTTACCAAGGAGCTCCAGTACCGGCTTCTAAATATAACTGTTTACTTATTAGAAAATAACACCGTTTGAAACCCTCTCCTTTGTGAAAAAACAGGAATGTAAGTCCCGATTGAAAGTGCAATAATGAAAGTAACAAATTGGGTGTTTGTAAGATAATTTCCCTCTTCCCTTGAGAGGGTTTTCCGTTGGGGTCCTTATCCAATAAATATCTGGCTACATGCCGGAGCTCCGGCGATTTTAAAACGTGACGCAAAAGGCGATCCTTACAAAGACGAATTGGTTGGTAGGTTTTAGACCGTACCTATATAGCTATGTATATATATGTTGGTTTTCCATTTAAAAAATAGTCTTGTCAAAAAGTGGGTCATTTTACTTTTTAATCATAGTTTTTTCCGTAATCTTTTTTTTTTTGTTATTACTTAATCTTACGCCTGTTTACCTGAAGGTTTTGGCAAAGGTATACCAACTGTACCTATACCCACATTTAACCTGTTAACTTTAACCGAAAATCCCTTTCTACCGAGTCGAAAAGTCCGGAACTCCGGACGAATGAGAAGGCGAAACAAAGTCCTGACAAGGGGCAAAAACGCCGGATATTTCCGGACAGATCCGGTTGGAAGATAACCCTATATATACAGGAATCCTGTACCTATGTAGAAACAAAGGGGTTACGATACCCATTTGAATAAAATACGGTATTCGAGAAGGATGACCAGTTCATAAATCTTGATTAAAAACTAGATTTGCGTCGAGATTATGAGTAAATCTGTCAGTTACTAATGGAGATTCATAAGTGAACATGAGCAATTAAACAATAAACATCGTTGTGGAACGCAGACCTAATACTACGCTTGAAAATAATAATTAAATTATAACATATCGTATTGTTTACAATATGGTGTTAGTGATAAGTTGATGTCGTTGAATGTTGAATTTGAAGTCGTACCTACCTGTTTATTTTCGGATTTAAATCTGTACTTATTTTTGTTTAATTTTCCACTCCACTATCTAATAACTGTACAGGATGAAATTGAAATAATGAGTACAATCTCTCATTTCGATTTGTCGCATATTTTCAATTTTACCCTGTATATTCCACTAGCTTCTGACCGCGACAATTCCGTCCGCGCGGATGAAAAATATACCCTAAAATGTAATTGTAGGTATTCGACAATAGTTGCGTTTATTATTATTATTATTTTTTTTTTGTGGATGGGAAATCATCAAATGACCCCTCCCGCTCAGGGTGGAGCAGAAGGGAGTGTCAGACTCTTACTGACTAAAACCCACCCGTGTTCCTTCTTTAGCCCTTTGTGTTCCGGGGTAGCGGTAACCCTTTCGGACAATCCCGCTACCCAATAGTTGCGTTAGTGAAAGAATTTTTGTAATCGGATTGTAGGTACCTTATGTTATCTAGTTTAACTGCCTATTTAAGGACGTTTAGCTCCTTAGAATATTATGACCATTTGCTATAAGGTCTTGTTAGGAACAAGACGAGCTGCTCACTGGTCTTTTTGCTTTTAGGACTTTGTGCTGGTACTTAGGACGTTTTACTTAAATGTCCTTCCGATACGAAAGGTTCCAAACATTGCCTAAATTCTACAAACAAAGGATAATTTTTTATCTCTCTGTTTTTTAGTTTAGATAGTTAAGAATCAGATCAATCACGCTTGCATGGAAAGGAAGAGGTTTCTGCAAATGCTCATAAGTGCCTTGGAATTTGGACAGTCACAGACCCATGTTAATATCTGATTAGATACACCAACATAGATGATTTAATCAGCATAAAGTTGGATATAGTGGCTAGTTGTAATCTCAGCGAGTGTCGCCCGCGGGGCGAACAGACCATTAACAATTTTACGAGGTCGCTCATCAAACTGATTCAGGGAGAATAGGCGCCAAACTGAGGTGTTATTTCTGTAATATGAAACAAGATTGACCCTGACTGTAACTGAAAGTTGGGTTTAGACATCAATACAGGGTTATTTGAAAAACACCAGCAAACTCTTAAGAGGTCATTGTACTCATCATTATGAACAACTTTTACTATGAGACCAAACCTGAAATCGCGAAAAAAAAATCAGCTGTTCCCTACATTTTGACGAGATAGACGAAGATAAATGTAGGGAACAGCTGGGCGCCGATTCTACTAACAAAATTGTTCAAAAATCGCAATGGAACCATAGCTGAATCACGGCTGTTAAGCGTTTTCATATTCTACTAATGAACTATGATTCAACTGCGGTTACGTTTTAGTTTAAGCCAACGATCGATCGAAATAATTTCAAAATATATTCTGCTAACATAATCGAACTTGAGCGTGACGTTTAGTCACATTCTACTGTTATTTTGACACTTGTTAGAATCGAATGGTCTAAATATAATTTTGTATTCGAAAATACTTTCGGTGACATGTATGTAACATTTTTAGGTTCAACTTTTTTTTCTGTGGTATTATTAAACATACTATTTGGCATTTGGGTAACAGTTTACCCGCTGTTACGTTCCCGCTACCATTCAGTTGGGATTCAGCATAGGTTTAGTTTCCAGTTTGCATAGGAAATAGTAGAATTAATTTTTAGGTAACTATCGAACGGCGATCGAAATCGAACTGTTATTAAAACACAATTGAACGTGTAACGTTGCAAATTAGTAGAATCGCCCCCCAGATTTTTTTTTCGCGATTTCAGGTTTGGTCAGTCTATAATGTTCCCACTGCTGGGACAGCTCTTCTCTCTGTAAGAGGGAGTGGGCCATGATCCACCACGCGCCCGACAGCCAGCCCGACCCAGTGCGGGATGGAAGATGTTGCATGTCTTTGAATTTTTGGGTTTAGGACATGTTAATTATTATTTTTATTTTGTTTTTTTACATGTTTTCTCACGATATTTTCCTTCGCCGTTTTGAGAGCAGTGGTGATGAAATTGTTTACACAAAGACTTTGTTTACAAAAGTGTCGGGGTCCGAACCTACGGCCTACTCGTAAGTTGGTGTCGTTACTGCAGAGCCTCCCCTGCTCATCATTAGAATATCGTAGATACTTATTTAATTTTGCGGTTAATTAAAAGAGACTTCAAGAAAGATGAACTTCATAAAAATCTTTAACTCACTGACAGACAACATACAGTCTTAACAGTTGGGTCTAGATGGCATGAAATTTTGCTTAAGCTTCGTATTTATCGAAAGTGAGCACTAATGAACGATTTTTAAAAAACCACCCCCTAAATAGGGGATGAAAGTTTGTACTTAGGTATGGAAGTTCGTTTTTTTTTTTCCATAAACATTTCATTTCATTACAAAATTTTCCGTTCATTGTAAAACAAATAGGTATGCTATTCCATAGATTTTGGCCGCGTAATTATTGCACTTCTAAATGAAATAGCTATTCTTTTTCGTAATATTTATACACTAGAATCATTTGCTGAATTTATGGTTACAGTTTCCACGCCAAACTCCCTGCCAGCGTGCCACCCTGTATAACTAACTAAAAAAAGAGAAATAGACGTAATAAAGAAAACGGACGTCTGAGAAAGGAAACGGATGCCCATTATAAGCGAGCTTATTTTATCACTTTCCTCTATAATTCCCCCAATCCTTCACCGGAAAACAAATTAATTTCTGGCCAACCCTTTAGCTGAAATTAAACAAATAAATTAACACGAATTTGTTCGCACCCCTAGTTCGTTTGCAAAGGTATCGTGTGCACATAAACACGTCGCTAACCGGTGGTGATCGTAATTTTGCTTTATTCATATTTTTACAGCTGAAACCGCGGGTACTTTAATGAACATTTTTGTGTAATTTTTATAAGGCACGTGCTTTATTTGAATAAGTACTAAAGAATTGTAAGCTTGGAACAAAGGAAAACTAGTATACCTACACCTTATTACGTCAGCGTAGCTAGAAAAGAAATTCATACCTACCTATTTTCAAGTTCGTACCGTTACTTTGTACGGTAGATATGTACGTAGCTTTATGTTGTAGTATATAATTTAGAGTGAGTAACGTACTCACAGAGGTGTAATGAAATGACAAAGGAAGTTGTGCGCGCCAACTATTTGAAATACACATTATAAATAGACAGACAAGTCCATCTAATTAATAGATATCATAGTACTTATGTGGTACTCGGTAACATTTTACACATGGTCGTAAAAGTGGTCTAACTCCGGACCTATATATTTGACCTAGTTTGTTGAAGATATCTACGTCATAGGTTTGGCTGTATCCCAAATTTGGGAATAAAATTTCGGAGTAGAAAGTGTAAACGATTGGTGAACGACGTCGCCGGCAGCCAAGCTGTCGAGACGAACGGTTTACAACTACATGGCACATTAGACAAGACTAATACAACATTTTTGTAGGTATATGTTCTGGATGAGAAAAGTACCTAATTGAATATTTTATGTGATACTCCTGAAGAATACAAAGAGAGCAATAGCTTTAGCATTAGTTATCTTTTCATTTTTGTGTCCAAAAAGTTGAGTAGAGTTTTACTATCCTAACATCTCATAAAATAATAATATTATATGTTCGCAAATGTTACGTTTTATTTTATATACACGAGTTACTTTTTAGTTTTAAATTACAACACATTAGAAAGTTATTAACTTAAAACATACGTTACACAACGGGCAGTTAAAGTAATAATTTATAGCACTACCCGCATATTTTCAGCATCGCGAGTCCGATAAAATATAGAGTAACGGGTATGTCTCTACTTAAAGCTACTACGCTTTTATTTAATACAAAAGGTGATAAAAATAACATACCTTCGCCGCTCCCACCGCAGTATCGATCTCCAGCACCACCAGCACGCAGACCTCGGTCAGGACGCCACCACTCGAGCAAAGAAAAACAAAGCAAGTGAACACAACACTCAGAAAGTCCACACTATTATAAAGCGGCCGGCGAAAACCGCAACAGTTCACTTTTCGCCACAGTCAACTTCAAGAAAAACTTCAACAACTTAAAAATAAGCAGAGGCGACGATCCGGCCGCGTCCAAGACTATCTAGTTAGATAAGAAGAATTTTGGCGAGTCAAACGGCGCGCTCCGCGGAAAAGTTTTATGTGATTTTACGTTTCTCCATGCCGTAGGCGCGGGCCGAGCGGCCGAAAGTTTTCAGCGTAGCGTCGAGAGCCGAGTGTGCTTTTGTTACGCAACTCAATGCGGCGCCGCGCCGCCAGGGGGAGCGCGCGCTCAGTGGCGCAGTGGCGGGCATGCGCAGTGCCGCGCCGCGACTGGCGCCCCGAGCCGGTCCGTCGGCCGCCGCACGTACCGCCGAGTCCTCGGCGATCTTTTCACTCCTTACCACTCACACTAGCAGCTCCTTTCAACTGATATGAGCGACTGGCCTAATTAGTAAGTACCACACTACTCCCAAACACATGCCTTGAACAAACTTCCAGCTACCGTACGCTGTGGTATCGCTGGGTAATCGAACGGAATTCATCAACCTTCTCTATACATTCTGACCCACTTTGTGACTTAGTGTCAGAGGAAAGTCAATAACAAAACAGAGGTCATGGTGCCAAGAATCGCGTGAAGCCGCGATAGTGGCAGGACGGAACGCGAGCGCTATCTACGATCTCGAGTGAGGTAGGTAATGTAGCTAACCAAATACTGCGTAGCGCTTACCTGAGTGCCGTGAGAAAATAAATACGTACATAAGCACAAAGTAATAAGTACTTGGTTAAATTGTACGGAATTGATCAAGCTTTGTATAAAAAACAGGGTTACGCAACGCTTTCGGCTGTCATTTACCTACGAAGCCTCATAGAATATTCAGCATTCCACTAGACATGAGAAGAACGCCTAAATAAGGAAAAGATATCTACCGACTGTGATCGACAGGCGGCCGAGTGAAATTCCCTGAAAATGACTCTGTTCGATGTCGAATCCTACACAGAAAAGTTCGATTCTGACCTAACATTTTTACATGCTTAGGTACCAAGAATTTTAGAAAATTGCTGTTGTATTTCGATAGGTGAAAACTTATCCTTCCGTAGCTACTTTTAAAGATTAGATACTAAAATAGGTAGGGGAAGCTAAAGCCTGGGGGAAGGAGATCAAACTACTCATTAACAAGGACGCTTATTTCCAGCAGTTGGAAGAATATGCTAAAATACGTAAAGTCCTTTCAAAGTAGGTATTTTACCTCTGTCAGCAGTAACCCAACAGCAACCTTATTATAAAGAGTATAAATATCATTGTGATTTTGGCAGACTAGTCAGTGGCAGGAACTTAAGAAAAACCTTAGCATATTGAAAATAAAGGTCACTGTTATTTTGAAACATAAAAATAAGGTATAAAGATACCGACATCTACGACCAACTTAATCCATAATGATTTTGACATTAACATAACCGAAAAGATAGACCGGCAAGATTTACGATTACGTAAGAAGGGGATCTTGCCCGTCTATCTCTTATCTATCTTTTATCGCGAATGCAGATTACTGCATTCGCGATTTATTTGCCAAAAATGTAAACAAATATGAGTTTATGGAAAAATAACTTTAAATCCTACCCCATAAAGTTCAGTTTACGCTAGAACTTCAAACATATTTATAACTTTTTCAACAATGCTAGTCACTCTGAAATCAACTTAATTACTATACTATATTATATAAAGCTGATATTTGTTAAACTTGAAATAATATTAATTTGTAACATAAGTTTGAATAGACTTTAGGTAGGTAGGTAACTTAGGCGACCCAATGCTCGTTTTCATTAACACTAAATGACACACCAAAACTTAAAAATTCAACAGCGTGCTTTTATTAAGCAATAATTTAGGTGTCGCCTAGTGTTAGAGAAAACGGGCATAAAAGGATCATAAATCAAAAAGTAAATTCACAACTGAAGTAGCTTTACAAACTTTCGTAACAATATTAAGATAATCGTTTCTTATAGAAATTATTCCATCTATATCACTCCTTTTTTCTGACACAGTTGGCAAACTTCTGAGCTAGACGTTAATTGCCATTTTCTTAGAACTGGTGCTGTGCATACAATATTATCACCAGTCGTGATTATGAGCAGTATGCACACCTGTGGCGTAACGAGCGAGATACTATTAGGGCCTACACATATAGACGCGACGCGGTTAACCATCGCGCGGCTGTGGTGCTGTGACGGTGAATTGTACCTATGACTCGTATTATGAATTACCTATACCAAAACCGAAATGGTAGTTAACCGCAAAATACTGTGAAAAGTGGTGAAAATTCCATTGACACCTTAACTCTTTTATAGGCTAGTAATATACATTTATACAGTATATACACACATCATCAGACTATAATGTTCCCACTGCTGGGACACAGGCTTCTTCTCGGTGAGAGGGAGTGGGCCGTAATCCACCACGCCTTGTGCGGTTCGGTAGATGTCACATGTCTTCGAATGTTTTGGTTCTAGGACATGCTGGTTTTCTCACGATGTTTTGAGGGCAGTGCCGCAGTGGTGATGAAATAATCTACACAAAGTATAGTGCCTGCTTAGGATCAAACTCACGAACTTGAACTCGTAAGTCGCAGCCGTACCACAGGGCCACCACTGTTCTGCTAGTAATAAAATAATGATATTTCACAAGACACGTTTTCTTCATTCCAGCTTTTTCTTTTTCTAAATTTATAGCCAGACCTAAATGCCGTTTTGATTTAAAGGGGATAGTCGTCAGTCGTGCGTGGCTTACGGTACGATCTATATAAGGCAGAAATATCTGTACTATCCATTTATGAAAATAGCGATATTTCGGAAACTTGGCTGCGTAAGCGTTACCCAGTTACAGTTAAAGTAGGTAGGTAATAGGTACCTAATTTATTTATCTTTATTATAACCTACTTAAGCTGCAATTTATCTAATAGATCATCTACCTCTGCACTCTGTCTACTACCTAACTTAGTACGTAGCAAAAATTTTAGTTGACAAAAAAGGGAAGTTTTCGCGGGTTGACCGCTCCCGTTTGTCGTGAGCCTTATGTAATACAATTAACCGGCACATCTGGAGAAGCACTACACCATGTAACAATTACCGGGAACTTCCGCCTAATATCCAGATATATGTGGCTCTTGGTACCATCAAGACTACTGCTTAGTATAATTGTAGCCATTCGATATCTTTCTATTGTCGCCTCAAACTTAGAATATTCGGTAACCTTTTCTACCGTATTTAGCGTAAGCCTATAATGCTCCTATAATGGAAGTGGGGATAAACCACCACGCGGGCCCACTGCGGGTTGGTGGATGTCACCTGAACCAAAATTCTGTCAAAATTGACAGAATTTTGGTTCAGGACATGTTCCTTATGTTTTCCTTTACCGTTTTGAGAGTAGGGCCGTAATTCTCTATGACATAATGGACGAAACCGCGCGAAATCAACCTACCTAAGGAGAAGATCGGGTAAGAAACTCCATGGACACTCGCACAATCCAGCAGTGAGTTGTAATAGACTGTTGTATTGTAGATAGATCATGAGTTATAAGTTCATGACATGTCTGGATTATAAATTGTTAGCAAGAATGTACAGTAGATAGAGCTAATCGCCTTTATTACCAACTATCTGACCCGACGAACTTCGTACCGCTTCAGAATTAGAACGAATGTATGAGAAAATTAATTATCTTCATAATAAACTTTTCGTGAATTTTTCCCATGTTTTAGGTAATAATTAATTATTCTGCTATTCGAGGCAGAGACAAATCTAACAAATCAAAGAACATAAAAGTCGGTTCAGCCGTTCTTGAGTTATAATTTATAAATGGTGTAACCAACCCGCACCCTAATTGCGTAACCCACTATCAATCGGAATCTGAATCATTAGCAAATTGCTAATCCATTGCTTGATAAGTTCGAAAAATTTTGTTTACTCAACACGTAAATAGCGCAATGAATGTTGTTGAACTGTCAAAATGAAACCGATTCCCATTGATAATGTGTTACGCAATTGCCCCGCCGACTTTTATTTTAATAAGATTTAAGGAGGCAGCTAGATCTTACTTATAAGCCGCGAGGTCTAACTGACAGGTCGCGTCAGGCGTTGCTTGCTACGCTTGTCGAGGAGAACAGCGTTTTGTTTACGTCTGACAGACCCCCTCGCCCTGGGGCGGAGGACATCCATGAGAAATTCCAGGTAACTTGGTACCTAAAGTAGATGATAGGAACTAGGTAAGCCAAGGTGGTGGTCATGGTCCAGAAAGCATTAGGGAGTTGGCGTGAGTACTTACCTGCCTACAAAATGTCTTTTTATTTAAAATTTTGTACCGTTTATAAGAAGAAATATGATTAGCAGTAGCCTACTGCTAATCATATTTCTTCTTATAAACGGTACACTTTTTACTGTTCCCTACTGCCAGTAGGGAACAGTAAAAAGTGTACTTTTTATTATCTAATCACCAACTTTTGAACAAAATATACAGTGTGTTTGGTTAAACGAATACTTTAAAGGAGTGTAGTACCTACTCATGAAAGTGAACACTTTTAAATGGGGCGGACTCCAAAATCTGAAAAAAAAACAAAATAACTGTTCCCTACATTTTTTTTATTTTATTTATTTATTTATTTATTGTTTAAATCAGATTACAATGATCCATAATGTTAGTAAAACACACTTATAAACTATATTAGCACAAATAAAATTAAAATTCAAATATTCCATTATAGTACCCAATCCAAAACAGTTCAATTCAATTCACATTCTAAATAAAACATCAAAATAAAATAATATAAAATAAAATAGATAATAGATGAAATTAGTCCACAAATAAATTAAATTAAGTTAAATTAAATTAAATTCTTTCATATACCTCTGTCCATTACCCGTGGCACCCAACCCGCAGCTGTGCATACGCGTCCAGTGCCCCAGGAATGGACAGTCTGGCTTGTCTGCAATAACTCTCAAAATACCATTGGAGCTCCCCCGAATCCTGCACATCAGAGATGCCGTTCTTTTCCGCATAATTGCAAAAAAACCATCTGTTTTTGTTTCTGCAAACATGCCCGATGCACTACAGAACCGCGGAAACCCCAACAGCATTCTGAACGCATTGTTTTTTGTCTAGGCGAAAAATGTGTAGAGCGGCTGGTTTTATTTTCTTGATTTCAGTGTTTGTCTCGTAGTAAAAGTGGTTTATTTTCAAGGATACTATGTCCCTCGTTTAACCTAACACGATGTAAGTATATTCAATTATACTTAGTTTCTGTTACTTGGTTTCTGTGTGAGGGGCCCGTGGCTAAATAACAACAGCCGTACAGGTCGATCGATCAGGTTAAGCTACGCTTGCCGCGGTTGGTCTGTGGATGGGTGACCATCTTTACATACCGAGACTCCTTCGTGCCTCGGAAAGCACGTTAAGCCGTTGGTCCCGGCTGTCATTCGTGGATCTTTGACAGTCGTTACGGGTAGTCAGAAGCCCGAAAGTCTGACAACTAGTCTTACCAAGGGGTATCGTATTACCCAGTAATTGGGTTGTGGAGGTCAGATAGGCCGTCGTTCCATGTAAAATGACTGGTATTCAGCTGCGTCCGGTTAGACTGGAAGCCGACCCCAACATAGTTGGGAAAAGGCTAGGCAGATGATGATGATGATGACTTAGTTTTTGCCCGCGAATTTGCCATGTCCGCTCGAAATTTCGGCCCCCGAGCCACCGCGTCGCATGCCATTGCCCGTCCGCGCTATTACTTCGTTATTACTTCGTTTTCGCTTAGCGTTCTTCTTTCCTTTCTTTCCTAAGATTCACAGCGTGATTTTAAATAGCCTATAACCTTACTGAAGAATTGGGCTACTTATAAATGCAAAAATCTTTTTCAAATCCGATTGGTAGTTCTAGATATTAGCGCATTCAAACAAACAAACGGGTCAGCTTTATTATTAATCTATATATAGATTCGTCAACTTTTGAACTCCCCTAAATCCTGAATTTTCGTGTAGCCGCTGGTAGCAGTTCTGGATCCCTCATTAAGCTCCAGCTTGTAACACAAGTTCAAAAAACTTTTAACATCAGAATCTTATTTAACTTTGCAAATTCTTTAAAGTTTAATACCTAATCTCAAACTCATTTTCACGTTGCTATTACCGTTAAAGGTTCCACTCACAGATATAGATATACCTAGATACCTGCGTTATATAGCCTCTACAAAATGAGGCCCCCCGGTCTTCGCAGTTTGTGTTGGTATTTTAATAAAAATCATGTACTTATATTTATTTATTTATCCATTAATTTCAGGCATCAAGGCCCATATAAACACATAAAATACAATATTAATATATCTAACTGAAAAATACTATAAATACCTACATACAACATTATAATTATACTAAAATCTAGCTACCTACTAACGCACATAAAGTGTCTGCGTCGTGTTTCGCTGACTGGTGTCATGTAGCCGGCCACGAAACTGGCGGTATGCAACACCCTTCGGCCAGAACTCTTCCTTGAGGAACTTCTCGAGATGGTGTGATGGTGTGGTGTGGTATAAAGTGCGTAGTTATACTCTACCTGCACCATAGAATTATTTTTTTCAGGGCATTTTCATCTTCCCACGAAAAACAAGATTGCGAGAATGCAAGAGAGAGCGAAGCGACCTCGAGATTTTTTAGACCCTGTCTTCGAATTCTCGGTTCGGTTTCTTAAGCATTCTTACGAAACTTTATCGTTAGTATTGAGAATGTAGAACGCAAGAAAGAATTTGCAGCAGCTTTATATTGTATATGCTAAATAATCCTTTTCCGACTGAAGCTCTAGGTGCATTGTGGTTGGCTTGGCAGACCTCTGGACCCGGCTACGAACTGGCTACACCACTTTGCACCTTAGTAGTTACCCCACTGCTGATGAAGACATCCAGTACCTAGATACTTTTTCAGCGTTCATCATTGAAGCAATGTCAGTCCATTTAGACGATCTTTTCTCATACTGCTGCAAAGACGACATGTCTTTCAACTAGGTAGATTAAAATGGAAAAAGAGTGCTCGACAGTGCTGGCTGTCACAGGAAACGTGCACAAACGAAACTAATGTTATCGTATTATCCTCCAAGTTTTTTATTTTTCTTAATCCGTTTGGGGGAGGGCGGACCTGCACCTGTGCCCCCCCTGGATCTGACCTTGCTTCGATTGCACCAAATAAAATCCGTCAAAATATCGAACATTGTTTATCTGCACTACACATTGAGAGCGGTGCTGTGCCGAGTAAACACTGTACCGACTGTAGATAAATACATATTTACCTAATGTTATCTACCAGCAATGTGGGTAACTACTTACCATTATACCAAAGAGAATGTAAACACTAGCGTGCACTATACGTTTACCTACCCGAAAAGTGACAGTAATTTTCACCTATCCTTGCAATTTTCATTTGTGTCTGTAGGTATTCGTACATAGACCTACAGCGTGACAGGAATATCGCGCAAACTGTTACCATGCATTCAGTACGAATGATTTTAGACCTCCGGTATCGTAAGTAGATATTTCTCGTCGCTTATCGAAAAAAAATCAGCTGTTTTATAGAAAAGTGCAAAAGGTACCTACGCGGTTAAATTGTACTGAACAGCTGTTTTTAGGGTTCTGTACCTCAAAAGGAAAAACGGAACCCGTATAAGATCACTTCGTTGTCCGTCTGTCCATCGGTCAATACCCTTTTTCTCAGGAACGCGTGGAGTTATCAAGTTGAAATTAGTATCAATTACTCAGGGCTGTAATCCCTTGAAGCAATAAAAAATCAAACTTCTCAGTCAACGCAATAAAAAATACGGGTGTTTGTGTTCAGGAATCAAAACCTATAGGGTAGGTACTTCCCGTTGACCTAGAATCATGAAATTTGGCACAAATGTCATGTAGCACAAGTAAAGGAAAAAATCTGAAAACTAAAAATTTGTAGTTACATACCTACAAATTTGTACGGAACCCTCGGTGCGCGAGTCCGACTAGCACTTGACCGGTTTTTTTTTAATCTCCTGGGGTTCAGAATCATGTACTGTATCTATGGTAACAGGTTCATCATCATCATCATCATCAGCCGGAAGACGTCCACTGCTGAACAAAGGCTGGTAACAGGTTACCATACGCTTACTTTTTATGGGTGATGATCAACAGATCTGTTAATTACATACTTAGTTAACGTACCTATCTACCTACTTACTTACCAGAGACAGAGATCAATGAACACATAGGTTGTACGCTGACCTGACTGAGTAGATACCCACCTACCTTCTAAAACAGTTACTCACATTACACTACGGATCCCTGTTATCTGATTACTTGAAATAAATTAAATTAAATAACAAAGCTATATTGCAACTAGTTGCATCCAATAAAGTTGACAAGTTCGTTTCCATAGTAGCCACAGGTCATTGAATGGTCAGTAAACTATTCAACCGTAGATATAACATAATCTAAAGTCTATTCAAACTTTTGTTTCAAATTAATATTCTTTCAAGTTAAAAAAATAACAACTTTTATTTTAATAGTTATTAAGTTGATTTCAGAGTGACTAGCACTATTGAAACGGTTATAAATATGTTTGAAGTTGTAGCGTAAACTGAACTTTATTGTATAGGATTTAAAGCTATTTTTTCATAAACTCATATTTGTTTACATTTTTGGCAAATATATCGTGAATGCAGACTACCTAGTCCAATGTGCCATAGGCATATATTGCTGGGTAACAATCGACCCTTGCTGGCAGCGTTGAAATATGTAGGTAGGTACCTACCTATCGATATCGGAAAACTCTTGGATTACTTCCCTATCTTCATGCCCATCAATTACTAGATATGGCTAGAATAGCAGAAGCCTAGTTTATAATGTTAGGTACCTAATGGGATTTTGTGTAGGGGTTTCGACTTATTTGTACCTAAGCTAAGACCTATCTACCTACATGGGTGCCGGGAGCAGGGTGCAAGAGGGTGCACTTGCACCTCCCTGGCTTCAAATTAAAGGAGATCGGACATTTTTGTATGGGCTCTGGCCCAAGTGGCGTCGGAGCATGACGCTCATTTCATTTGAAAGTTCACTAACTAAGCTTACTTTTTTTGTATGGGTACAAAAAAATCTATCCTGGGAGAAAAATGTTACTGCGTATATTACATAATCTTAATATATCGGGTTATTTTGTACTATCTATCAATTAAATCTATTTATTTTAACCCAATATGGTATGTTTGATGTTGCCTAACATAAAGCCCCCCACATTGGGCGTGCGCCGGGCGCGTTGCTAGAGCGTGCGACCGACGCGGCGCGCACATCGCGCTCTACCAGCGCGCGCGTGTGCACAGCACGGACGCGGCGCCACGCGGCGTTCGCGTCGGTCGCACGCTCGAGTAACGCGCGCGCCCAGCACAAATCCAATGTGGTATTTTTTGCGCCAACATGAGAAAGAGCAAATATACACGTGGTATTTTTTGCGTTAACATTAGAATAGAGACAAAAATGTTATGGCCGTCGCTGCGCGATTTGGTAGGAAGGGAAAAAAGGCGCAACGCGGGCGCAGCGCAGTACCTAGTTCGTTCCCTTTCCCTCTGCTCCATGATCAAGTCAGTCACCACTGTCCGCAGACTACGAACGAGACAAGCGAGCGTAGAGAATGACTGCCAATGACAGTGACTATCACTGGCAGTCATTCTCTCCGCTCGCTGCTGTTTGATGCGATTGTGCTTGAACTGCGTTACCTATTCTGTTATTCGTCCACTGTTTACCAGCTGTGTTTAATATTGATGTGTTTGATTGCTTTCTGACGACCTTGGCGTGTGTACTTGAACTGTCCGATTTCTTCTCGATTACCCTGGTGTGATTCTTCTTACCAGTTTTGGATTGATTACTTTTGCAACATGATACAACCGAGTGCCGGTGTGACGAGGCACGTCACACCAGCACTCGGTCGTATCACTTTGCAATCGTTCTGTGCTAAGAAGACAGAGTTATACCGTAACCCAAGCTCTGTTTGAAGCAAATCAAGGCATTGCAGCATATGTGCTGGCAGTAATCGGTCAACGAGAGGTACGTCAAATACGTCTAAGTACCTATATCATTGTTATATATATAAGGTATACCAAACTAGCTGAAACTATTTATTTTAGCCGATAGATAATTTAAGGTTAGCTATTGCTGTTCTTAGTTTAGAGTCGCAATAAGAAAGTAGGTAAAGGCATGAATGTTGGTAAGCAACACCACAAACACTCCTAATAACTTAGCAAAATACGTGACTGCCAAAAACCTGAATAGGCAACATGTACGTTTTCAGAGCATTTCAGGAAATATTTCGGAATTGGCTCGCTTTCCGCGATTGACACAGGATGAACTGATTTTATTTGTCATTAGCACATACCAACTCAAACTGGCTCGGAGCTGTTATAGCGAGCATGCAAGAAGTGGTATTTATCATATTGAAGTCTTTAGAGACGAGCAACCACCCGCAGATCTTGAGGATTTTGGAACGGAGCAAAATAGCTTGATACTACTGCGAAGTCGCATTCAGTCATGTCACGTGAGGTTGAAGAAATATTATACAAATATATATAATCTATAAGGAGGAGGAAGGACTACAGGATATTCAACATTATTACTGTTGTTGTATCATAGGGAAAAGGACAGTCGGAGGTTGCGCCCACATCATGAGCGTAGTGTGGTATCTCGGGTGGGCTCGTTTCGAGAACATACTAACATCCTGCAGCGTTTCTGGACAATATATTGTTAGTTTAGTTCAGTTAAGTACTTACGATGTAATATATTGTATAGTCGGTTATTTTATGTTTTCTTTTTCAATTATTGGATTTTTACATCCTTTCTCAGAAACAGTTTTACTTTTAAATACTTTTTCAAAAACAGAGTATTATTCAAACATAATTATTAAGTTAAAAGAAATAGATTTAATTGAGTAAATAGTTGGAAATAGCTCGATATATGAGTATTTTAAAACACACTATAACTTTTTTCTCCCAGGTTAGATTTTTTTGTACCCATACAAAAAAAGTAAGCTTATTTAATGAACTTTCAAATGAAATAAGCGTCATGCACAGACGCCACTTGGGCCACCCCCGTCCGATCTCCTTTAGGTGTTAAAACATTCAGAACTACAAAAATTACCGAAAATACCTAATAGAGCACTAAAAGGCTATTCGAGATGAGATCCTAAAATTTTCGAGCTCGCTCTTGCATTCTGCAATCTCTCAATTCTAAAACTTTTGTGCTTTAGTCAATAAAGTAGGTACCTACCTACCGAACTCCTATTTCCGAATATCTAATCGGCTCTAGGCCCGCTAATATTATCGATCTTGCTTTGCTCGCTCTTGCATTGTATTCTAATATAGTTCATAGGCTTCTTTATATAAACCGACAGTCTTGTAGTCGACAAAGTTACTCCTTGTATGAATGGACAAACCATAACAGAGCATATTCGAGGTGAAATGCAAAAATGGAGCTGATGGGTGGCGCTCATGGCTAATACAGGATTATAAAAATCAGCTGTTCCCTACATATATCTTCGTCTATCTCGTCAAAATGTATGGAACAGCTGATTTTTTTTCGCAATTTCAGGTTTGGTCCCATAGTAAAAGTTGTTCATAATGATGAGTAAATGACCTCTTAAGAGGTTTCTGGTGTTTTACAAATAACCCTGTAGGTATAAGGTGTTAAAAAATTAACCCGACAAACTTTAAGAGGTGTTTCAGACCATCGAACTGAACAATTTTCACTATGGGATCAACTCAGAAATAACTAAAAAAAATCTGCTGCTTAATACAAAAGTTCAATACCTAGGTAGGTACTTACTTGACCAAATGTATGACACAGCTAATTTTTTTTCGTGATTTCAGAGCCAAATCTACCCCATCAACCAATCCATAGTGAAAGTTGTTCAGTTCGATGGTCTAAAGCACCTCTTAAAGTTTGTTGGGTTAATTTTTCAACACTTTGTATAAGGCTAGTAGGTACCTATGGTAAAGAGCACGTCAGATTTTCAGAAGTGCCTGCTGCTACGGAATTATGCTGCTTTCAAAGTCAAATTGTAACAATGAACGTGTGTTGGTGACACAATCTCAGACACTAATCTGCACAGTCCTCATTATGACCTGATCAAGATTATGTCTGGACTTAAAAAGAGACTGGCCTCTGAGTTTGCTTCCGTATTTCTTCTCAGAGTATTCGCAAAGGTAATGCCCCGATTCTGTTGTTCACAAACTAAACTAAATTTAAGTTCAGTGCATCTTTTTCTTTCTATTTCATTATGAAAAGGGCAGAAGATAAATATTAGTTTAGTCCTGTCAAATTAGATAATCCATAGACAAGTTTAGACGGGATTAAAAAATTGGCTACTAAAAATACGTAAATTTAGGTACGTCAGGCGCTGACTAATTTGACAGGACTAAACTAATATTTTATCTTTTGTCCTTTTCTTAATTAAATAGAAAGAAAAAGATGCACTGAACTTAAATTTAGTTTAGTTTGTGAACAACAGAATCGGGGCCACTAACGACCTCATCTAGTTTTCAAACATAGGTAGGTAACTTATTTTTGACGTGTTAATGTGATGTTTAAAATCTATTTGCAGAAATAAATCATTTACCTGCCCAAACAGAGCTATAAGGCTCCTGCGAACAGGCGCGACACGCGACACAAAGGCACCGCTCGCGATTCGCGGCTGTTTGAAGGAGACTTTTCATGATAGATGATTCGGAGGCCTCTATCATGACAAAGGTGATGAGAGGATGTAATAAGCATGGTACCTATTATACAACGAGTAACGTTAAATGCGCAAAACATGAAAATAATTTGTTCATAATTCAGTAACTTTTATTACAGGTAGGTTTTTTTTTCAAAAATTATGTATTTTGCCATACTGTCCGCCGATTGAGCCAAAGAAAATTAAGTCTTATTTTAAGGCAATAAGACTCAATTTTGAATGCATAAAGTAATGCTAGGATCAACACGAATTTCTTAATAAAAACAGTTAGCTTTAGCAAAAATAGTTTTGATCATTGTATTATGCTTTTAACTCAATACTCTAATTGGGGTGTATGAGGTTTTGCGCATTTAACGTTACAAGTTGTATAACAATAACACTTACTAGCGTTTTCGTTTAGGTAGGTTCGTATACCTACCTAATTTAAATCTAAATTGGAATAAGTGAACACATTTAGCGTGCTAACGTATAATTTGCTACTTAGCTGATTTAAACAGGAAATGAAACGTTAGTCTTACCTTAGGTCCCACGTCCCAGTGGTTAGGTTACTAAATTAGGATGGATGTTTCAACATCAACATCTAACTACTTACATGAGGAGGTGGCCCAGTTTTATTTCTTAGAACAATTAATTGTTTAAGTGAGACAGAGGACTGAGTAAGTCAGGAAAATAACAATGAGGGCTTCTCATCCCAGAATTGCTTGGTGTGGTCATGATGCCTTGGATAGATGGATTATCGCCATGGTCGTTATGTTTGAATGACTCGTAATAGTCTTCGATCCCACTGGGCCACCATTGGTATCGGCCCTGATTTACGACTTGTAGTTACATACCGATAACATTCATTGTACAATATATTTATCTCATGAAGCGACGTGCGCTTTACTTGTGGTAACCAAGTGTAGAAATACGCTGTGAACGTGTAAGCAGGAGCTCTTGGTATCGTCCGACACAATGGCGAAGTTGCTCTGCTGACGTTACTCGTCTTCACGCACACATTCACAGCGTGTTTGTACACTTGGTTACCACAAGTAAAGCGCGTGTCGCTTCGTGAGATAAAAATACTGTAGCGGTCTAGTCTTAAGTAGAGGCGATTGTTCAGTAGGTAGTGTCAGCTCGAACTCAATGATATAAGGTTCTAGTCTGAACTATATTGAGTTCTGACTCGTGCTCGAACTGTCTGAGTATGTGTCCTCTGAATACTTAAAGGTTATTGTTGTGGCTATTACATGTGTGTACCTAAGTAGTTGAAAGATATTTGGTAAATTCTCTATCCCGAAATAGAATACCATCAAGCTATTTCTCCAATTCTCTAAAACGCCTTGACATTCCACTACATATGTAAGGCTGTCCAACAAATTAAAGTCAAATATTATTTACACACTTTATTGAATTAACATAATGAAAACAAACATTAATATCATATTGAAATGAATCTCATGACAGTATACTGTAACCGTGAGTACAACATTTATATTCATAACATTTAATCAATTCAATACACAAAACGATTAGATATGTAGATAATTACAGTGATATTCGAAAGATATGACATGTGAACATCTAGAGCTGTGAGAACATAATATAGATTACACGACGTTGCGTCTGCAGTACAATAAGAAGCAGTAAACAATAAACCATGTATCAGATTTGATAAAAATATGTGCATGTTATTCTTTATTATTATTCTATGCACATTCCCTATCTATTCTCGGCGACATCCGGTCAAACGAACGCTACGTGATTTATCCGCACAACCAATTTATTACTATGATAAGCTCTCACTCAATAACACGTCAACACAGTGCTCGACCACCGAGCACGCCCTACATAACAGCCTGCCTCCAGCGGTCAGCTGCTCACATCAATATTATTGAAGGCCTGCGAAATCCAATCAATAAAATTGATTTCTACAGGAAGCAGTGTTATCTCCACGCCAGTCCACTTCACTTAGAAGAGTACCGCAATGCCGCCCGACGCTGGTGAATCCAATCATCATTGTTTCTAGTTAAATCTAACTTTTAATTAGGTACGAGTATTATTGCATGGCATATTGATGTTGGTGGCAGTCAGCGCCATAAATATATCAACATTGAAGGAACTGCCGCAGCAGTATCGACAACATTACATTACATTGACTAGACATATAGCCGCGTTAGAGATCACAATACACACATTTTCAATCATCTTAACCATACTTTCCAAAACTTAAATGTCAGTATATTTATGTCATTGATAAAATAATAACCAATAAACTCTAACCCCCTTATTAATAAATGTATTATACCAGATGAATAGTTACACACCGATTTATTTCTTTCAGTCGTCAGTAATTTGACTTTCGAAAGAAGACAAAGCGTTGTGTAACTGTACAGATGATAAACAATACGTTTATTAGTAAGGGGGAATGTGTATTTGTAGAACAATAGACTTTTATAACGTTTACTAATCATAGTGAATACAAAAAATTAAATGCTTATTGAAATAACAGCAGTGAAACAAAAACATCTGATATTTTTGTTGTTTTTTGATATTACAATTCTTAACTATACTCAGTCAATAATTACTATTAACTTTAATACTAAACAGGTGTCGAAACTGTGAAATTAATAGCCTACGCACATATAGAATATGACAGAAAATAAGATAGCAGATCTACTTTGATAATTTTGTAAACACACTGTCCCTATGTGTGTTCGTATACTGTGTAGGACATGCCTTACGAATGTTACATATTACCATACAATTTATTATATATCTGGGATCTGTCGTACCCGAATAGCACATACATCATTTTTCCTTTTTATTTATAGTTGAAGATTTAAAATCAATTGATAAAAATATCTTCTATCATAAGGGTATTCGGAATAAATACAATTGAACTATATAGCTGTGTAGATAATGTGAAGATATGATGAAATCCTCTGTATTATGTTACCCTGTTCACTAGTGACGAAAGTGTAGTATTAAAAACATGAATATTTTGTCTAATATAATCGTAGTGTACTTAGAAAGGGATGAAGCGAATATAATATTATTGGATATTGTATAATATGCATAATAAATTACACAACCTTTTTACCCAATCGTGTCATCCTGTATATTATTTATTAGGACATAGCAAAATATTATGTATTATTATGTAATAATTGCAATACATTATGTCACCAATAAACTTGCGAACGAAGTGGATTGCATCGTAAGCATTTATCCAAAATATTTGATTATAGAATGTAGTAATGTCAAATTTTAATATTATAAACCGTAAAATTCAAGGGATTCTCGAAAACGGTGCAATAAGAACTTCAAATACATGTGCTAACACGAAAATTGTAAAGAAATTCACTATTACATTTATAAATATTTGCTAAGATTGAATGTAATTTTACACTATACAGCGCTGTCTGACCCTGTCAATAAAGGCTATATAATTCATAACACGATCCAAAAGAAGTCCACAATCGTACAACTTACAGTTTAAAATAATTTGAAGAAAATCTAAGAACAAAAGGCACTAACTTTTAGTTTAGTGACTTAAATATATTATGAACATTTGAAACATACAAATAACGAGGATAAAACTGATATCTGATTATACAGTAAATAATCATTTAATTGAAATCTCATACAACATACGGAAACATGGGCTAACTATGTAAGTTTCATCATCGTGAGTATTCGACATAGTTTCAACCGTGTATGCTTGTTTCGAGTTCTTAGCCTTTACTCAAATCTCTCATACTTTTGATGGCACATTGATACTATTCTCAATATTACCTAAATAAACATTCCTGTATTTAAAAACCTCAAATTCATTAAAATCATCGACATATAACTGTATGTTAAAATGAATTATTAAATATGTTATACGGCACGATACGTAATAGACAAAGGAAAGAGATGATGAGCAATTGACCGAAGAGCAACAAAATTAATTGTATTTAAGTAGTAAGTGATTATCTATACAATAAGTAACATAACGAGTTACGTATCTTGCCTATAGCATATTTGGTGCGACTAAAAGTAAGTAATAAAGATTCTCCATAAGTATGTAACCTAATGTATTCTTACGTCGCACATTCAGTACGATGTGCATAGCACACTAAATTAAAATATTGCTTATTGAACAACAGAAAACAAACTAAACTCCATTTCGCAGCCTAGCTTACATCAACATTGACAAAATTGAGCAAATGAAAATAACAATAACAATACGAATCATAATAATATTGCTAAGTATAATTATATAATGAGTATAATAAAGATTATATCGATTGCTGTGATTACTATTTAATTACAACTGAACGTAATAATACAAGGATATAATGAAAAATTATCACTAATTATTATTTATTCACTAATAATTTAAAATTGCATTGACCTAAATTTTATTAATATCATTGACAACACCGATGAATTGATACTTTCATAACAGAAAGATTTTGCGTTACCTGTCAATTATTATAATATAAAACATGCATCGCTTGTGCGACGCCCGCGCCCTCGCGCCCGGTGTTCACTCACTGAACTACAAGCGTGCGCTATAACTACTACCTGCATCACTATCCGATACGCGATAAACGACATCCTGACGTAGCTCTTGCACAAAAGTGCAACCCCAATCGTTAATCACAGCTATGAAATCTCTTCTCTTTAGTAAATTACTATTTTTTTTTTCAAAATTATCTTTTCACAAATTTATATCTATAGAATAATTCTATTTAACCTGTGTGTACTTACTTTACGAAGCTCTATACATTGTCTTAATTGCAATTTAATAGACTATAAATAATTGATTTTATCAAAAATTTTATTGCTACGTTAATTTACTTCAAGCACACAAAAATAGTTAAAACTTTGAGAGGTGCAAACAAAATAAAATAAACTTTTCATTATTTTTACATAACGCAAATACACCGATAGAAAAACAAATTTTGACTAGCATTATAGAATTTCTTAATTTTTTTTTCTACTTTCAGAACAATTTGACTAGCATATCGACAGACGATTTTAACGAAATACGAACTAATTTTCAATACTATCGACGTCACATTAAAGTACACATAATTAAATTTTAGACACAACTTTGGCACAATCATTAATTACTGAAATACTGCAGGGGAAGACTTGGGAAATATGTTATTGGGATATGTTTCGAGAATATTAAGTCTAATCGCGTAATCTTATAACTAGGGTGCAAAATTAATAAGTAAGTAGTGGATAATACAGTAATCGCTTACGTAGTTCCTATTAACTTGATACTTTTATTGTTATTTTACCATATATACCATGTTTAAAATACATGCGTGACTCACACATATTATTTACGAAGTTGAAATTCAATTGTTTTGGCTTTCGACATTCATCGAGACTTGGCACTATTCAACTTTGAAGCAAATAGAAAGACATTTCACTGACAAGCTTTTCAATACAGTGGTCCTATAGTTATCTTACCCTACATTATCCTAACTGTATTTTTTTTTTATTTTTTTGGAAATATTTGATTACCACAGGACTATATTAGATCTAAGACTAAATACAATGAGCAGTCTGGAGAGGGTGATAAAATAATTCAAATTAACCGTTCTACATTACATTACTAGACATTTACTACTCTCAGAATAATTTAGCATAAATCCACAACATTATTAATGTTAAACAAACTTTAACAATCTTTGGCTTTGATCCCTAGACCAATATTAATTATTCGACTTAAAATTTCCAGTAGCCGATGTATCCTACACATTGTGTATACGTTAGAGATCTTAATAGTTCAAATGTAAAATAAATTAGAAGACTATCACATTTAGCAACACTATTTTTATACCTAACGTCTTTTTTTTTTGCGATATTAGACGATTTTAAATGATATACTGAAATGTTATCTTCTCCTCTGTCCCCAGTTTTTAAAGTAAGTTTTCTTAAAGGATTTGATCCCATCGGTT
Organism: Globia sparganii; assembly: GCA_949316385.1. Lineage (NCBI taxonomy): Eukaryota > Metazoa > Arthropoda > Insecta > Lepidoptera > Noctuidae > Globia > Globia sparganii. Next base: position 18,465,086 of record OX438654.1, read on the forward strand.
TCGTATAGCCGCGCCGCGTTCGAGCGTCGCAACAGTTACTGTAACACCTAATTCTCAGGTAATTACGATTATTTTATTTACAAATATTGTCTTTAAACCCTCTCGCTCTGTTCGCTAATCTAACACTACGCTACGTCAGCGGGTCCGAGGTCGATTGTAACGCATCTACACCTATCTAATGTTTCCGACACTCGATTAAACTTACTTTGAACATTATTACTTGTGGTCGGTACTGATCATAATGGAAAATAAATCCAATAGACAATTGATACACTCAACCGCTTAAATCCATAGTAAATTCGATCAGCTTAGCTAACTCCTGTTGCACACTTTGTTATAAATTCATAAGCCGTGAGCAGTGAACGAGACAAATTATTATAAATATTTAACTATTTAAAATAAGTGTTTTGTGAAGTTATATTACATGTTCACTGTTCACAGATTAGCAAAAATTTTAAAATGTCAGTCGTAAGTTTTTTTTATAATAATAATTTTTCAAACCCCGCCCCTTCCCCAGGTCTTACTGATATTATAAATCACTGACATGTTCTGCTCCAATCAATCAAATACAGTGGAGAATAAATATAAGAATATCTAAAATACTTATAAACTCGTAACAAATGTAAACATACATTCAGCGTAGATCTGTCTTGCCAATAGCGTCACCTCGTTATAGAGAGATTGATTTGGTCACGTTCATTTGAAGAAATATATCGGAGCCAGAGTTCCGTATTGCGGCTGCATCAGAAACGTGCGTTCAGTGTTGTACCATTTGTACGCAACGCCGGAATTCTGGCCGCGGAGCCCCATTCAATGGATCGGTGCCTTCACGATGTGGTTCGGAGCGATGTAATGGTAGCCCGGCAGCGGGAGCCCGGCCGTCTCCATTGTGATCCTGGAAAACATTATATACCAACGTTAACTCACTTAATTCACACCGCAACACTTCAGTCACATTTTTGTTCAAACAATCGTCAAAATAACAATCTGTAACACCCCGTTCATTGGGAACATAAACGATTTAAATTTTCGTGTTGCGTTTCAAAATATAAATTTCAAGTAACAGCTTGGATGGAAATGGAAATCAAAGGATAAAGCACAGGTTGATCGTGAACCCGTTCATAGAAACAAGTAAGTTTAAAACGTGGACACACTAGGATTTAAATTAAATGTAAGGAAAATTCTTACCAGGATATTGGATGATCCATGAGCAGTAGGATAGTACACGTGGAGCAAAGTTCAGCATGTCAGGTATCACGGGAATGTTTGGTGCCGGTGGGTGGGCAGGATTGTGGCGTGGGTCTTCAAGGAAGCTTTGTGTTTCGGAACATTAACTTAGACACGGTTACCTGCACTTAAGACTAAGCCGCACTCTGCCAGACAAAAGTTTTATCAATAAAAAACACACGCGTACTATTATTATTTTTATTAAGTATGTACTTTAAAACAATACACTTTTGCTTAACGATTCTAGCCAGTAATATAAACCTGAAACGAATACGAAAACGTTTACTACCTTAAAATTAACATGATTTAAATTACCAATAAAAAAATTATATGACAGCTAAATAATCTGCATTCCCTACGGAACTACATTTAGAAACATACGAATTGGACCTCAATTTTAAATTCGCACTAATTAATAAAATAATGTAGTGACAAAACAACGCCATCACCTAACTAATCTGCTATAGCTTCGCTATGTCTAACGCAATGGCGTTGCCTGCCTTATAGGTACTTAATAAGGTCACCTAAATATAAAACAGTCCAAACTACTTATAATAATCTTGAGATAGAATCATAAGTAGCTAATAAATAATAAAAACATCCAACATTCCCATTCCTGCTGGAATATATTTGGCGTAAATAGAACGACTCATACAACTACAAACAAATCATTTACTGGTGTTTAACAAAATTAAAGTCATACACAGACGACCGGTCAGCGTTATAAAACTATAAACTACATTAATATCAAATAAAAACCTCATTCATAATAGACTTTTTTTTATAATTTTCTTTTAAATTTATAGTTTTACAAAGCCAAGTTCATTGATTTCTAAAATGCGTCAAAAGTTTTGAGGAATATTAATTTAGCAACGAATAGATAAAGTCGTAAACTGAAATAATTTAACCAAAATGTGATTTGTTATTACAATAATTCTGTCAAAACATCTAATTTGATCTTCCATTTAAAATGTGTATACAGAGGTACTGTCATCAAACAATACTTCTTTATTATGTCAAAATGAATGTGTACAAATGAGGCGAGTTACAAAATAACTAGAGCATCAATTTTTTAGAATGTCTAGAGTTTGAAGTATCGTTTGATGTACTCTTCTGATTGCGACACCCTGTATTTGATTCCAATTAGACATTTCATTACACCAGAAGGCCAATTCTCGTAATTTAAAATGTTCAAAATCTATTCGCAGTCTCATCTCGGCGACAAACAAATGTCAAAAACTTGTCAAAAATGTAAGGAAATTAGATGTATTTTTGACAGATTGAGACTGAGATCACACTGCAAACGTTCTTAAAATTACGAGAATTGTCCCTCTGAACGCAAAGCACTCTGTATATTCTACAGCCTTTAGCTTCTACGTACTTCTACTATTGTCAAGATCCCTAGTTGTCTTTAGTCGTATTAATTTTAATTTTCCGTCGTTTAGTCCATCATGTAACTTGACATAACTATTATGTACTAAGTATTACCATCGCGATTTTATTTAATTTTAGTTACTTAATTTTTAATGATGATATATTAGTCCCCGGATATCTTATTTTAATATTTATAAAAAATCGAGGTGTTATTTTATAATAAGTTTAATTTAACTCTTTCGTCATTTCAAAAACTTTCTCTATCTCAGTCATACTTCTAAACCGACACTGAAAAAAAGATATTGATTTAATTTTAAATAGAAAATCAATAATATTTTGTCCACACAATATGTATTTTATATTGAAAATGGTTCAAATAGTTTGAACCTAGAGCGAGATATTGAGTACTGCTACAAAGTACAATAAATAAAGATAGTTGTGTTAAGCAAAGAACCACTATACGATTAAGTATTTTAGTAAAAAAGTGTTTTATAATATCTTTCAATATAATATTGAATAAAGTAGAAAATATGAAACCAGACTTCCCAAAAAATAAAGAGCTGCGTTTATTTACTCTTAAAAATAATATAATGATGATAAATGACTGTCTTAGAGAACGTATAGCGTTTCGACTGATAGTCTTACGAGCTCCAGCGAGTGACGCGTTACCGACTACCCGCGGTACCCCGCAGTGGGTCCGTACAGTGGCGATACTAAGCATAAAATTCACTCTTACATATCAATAAAATCTTACGATGACAATTCTAGTTACATGATTTCAAAGTAACAAAGGAGAAGGACCAACGCGTACGGACCAGAAATTCAGTAATCAGCCGATCGATTCTGTAAAAATCTCACCGTTATAACTTAGGTGAAGTGAGCGTGAAGTGAACTATCAATAGGAGCAATCGCTAACATCAGGTGGAATGACAGCTCACTTCACCTTAGTTTTCACGGTGAGATTGTTACAGAATAGCACTGCAGTACCAATAAACTATGTCCCAATAGGTTCCTTATGATGAAAGAAATAATTCTAGTATCCTACCCAGTTTCCTATCCCGTTTAGGAGTTTCATTTTCGATTTTATTTATTTTTGTCAATAATATAAGTAAACACTTAGTCGATTTCGCCAAAAAGGTCGCATTTGTACATATGCTGTCCTTATAATATTGTAGCATTGTTTTTTGTAAATGTGTACCTACACTAAAGAAAAAAGAAAGAAGAAGAATGAATGAGAATGAGATTCCATATAAACTTAATCGCCTAAATCCTCTTTGGAGGATAGTTTTGACAAACTTGATAATTTATTAAGGTTAGTATTCGTGCCAAGTTTCAAGTTAATAAACTCATGGAATAAGAGCTTTCATACAAACTTTTATAGGAACCTGGGTAGGATTATCTTTCATCATAAGGAATGTATTGGCACACATTTTGTTCGTACTGATTACTGGGTCGATTATGATACCATCTCCTTTCACGTCACGCTCGCGATCACTTCGATAGCAGTCCGAGCCGCGTTCGCAGCCGTCCTACGTCGTAGAGCGCCTACGCGGCTAGTACGGGTTGTACTTCCTTTCCTTGGAGGACTTAGCAGGCGCGTCGTCATCTTGGCGGCGGCTGAAGGACTTGTGACTGCGGTGCACGCCCGTGGTCTGCACGGGCTGCGCGCTTCCGCTCAGCAGGTCTGTGAGCCCGCCGAGCGCCGAGAGCGAGCTGAGCGCGCCCAGTGCGCCGGTCTTGCTGAGCAGCTGCGCGAGCGGGATGGCGGACGCGAGCGGGCTAGCCGCGGACGAGCTCGCTGTGCCGCTGGTCGAGCTACCCTCCAGATTCGCCTTCTGAAGCTCCACACTGCCGGAGCGGGATAGGAATGTTGTATAGGGTCAGGCGACCTCTGGGCTTATTCGAGTGCACGCGGTCGAGAAGTGGCGGCGCTGGCCCGAGTTTTACAGCGAACGATCGCTCATGTTTTACAACATAAATATAATTATGTTTATCTATCTTTATTGTATTTGTAATTATATTATTTTTAGAAATAATTATAAACCAGAACCCTATTTTTTTTGCTCCCTTTCTAACTTAAAACTGTGAACTATGTACTCAGTCGGCGGGGCTCGTAATAATAGCCGCACGGGTAGATCGAAGATTAAGCTAAGCTTGCCGAGGTCGATCCGTGGACGGGTGACCATCCATTACATACTGAGATCTCCATGCCCTGGAAAGCACGTTAAGCCGTTGGTCCCGGCTGTCATTCGTAGATATTTTGACATTCGTCACGGGTCAGAAGCCCGAAATTCTGACAACCAGTTGTACCAAGAGGTATCGTGTTACCCAGTAACTGGGTTGTGGAGGTCAGATAGGCAAGTCAGTCTGTGTAAAATACTGTAAGCTGCATCCGGTTAGACTGGGAGCGGACCCTAATACGGTTGGAAAAGGCTATACAGGTGATGATAATTAATAATTATATCTTTCTTCGCTACATATGGAATTAAATGTGGCTGTGTTTAGAGGCTATCGAATGTCTTAGAATAGAGTAAGACGTTTTAGTAATTACATTATTTATGCTTTGTTTATTCGTTGCAGTAACATTATTTTTGTGATTATAAACCATAATGATAACATTTATGATCTTCAGAATTTCTAACCTCGATCACGTTCGGCGACAAAAGACGTGTTTTGCTTAAATTAAGTGGTTTTTTGTTACAATAAGTATCATAATATTTGTTATAATATCTAACAAACGCTCGGTAAAGTTCTACGATACAAAACAAAGTATTTATTTTGGAATAAAACAACTGCAACCGATTACGGTCTAAATATTCGTAAGTTCATGATTTGTAATATTTTAATATTAATATTACGATTTATACAAAACTCAACCTAAACATTAGGCGCGCTACGCGCTTATTCGGGTCGGCATCATTCGGCACAGCTGGGCGGCAAAATTTACACTAATATAACAAAGCTGAGAGAGTGTTTGTTTGAACGCGCTAATATCTGGAATTACTTTTTACATTTGATATCCCAATTCTTGAAGGAGGTTATAGGTTATTTTACATCACGCTACGACCCTAAGGAGCCGAGCAAAAATAAGTCGAAAGAACTCTAAGCGAAAACAAAGTAATAACGCGACCGGGCTATGCGATGCTTCGCAGTGTGTCGGGGGCTGCAAATTCACGCTGTCGGAGTTGCGGGCAGAAGCCAATCGAATATATATTCTGCCGCCCGGCTGTGCCGAATCATGTCGACCCGAACAAGTGTGTAGCACCCCTTAGACACTTTATAATAAGCTTAGTGAGAGTTTTACAGTATAAAATATATTATTTACAGACGAATTCAGTACTTTCTCCTTTTTGAAGACGGTTGTGCCTTGTCGTCACTAAAAGTTAAGAATATAAGTAGAAAGTCAATTATTGCGGCTTAATTAAATGCAGGATATGAAACAAGGTATAGGATTAGGATTTTTTCCAAGAGGTTTTCATATCAGGTACTTTCCAAATATCGTAGAAAAAGGTACGAACCAAAGAGTTAACTTTAAAGAAAAAAAAACTAATATGTAGTATGCAGCCTCAGATTATAAAACAAAAGGCAGATAGACCGCACGGAACAATAATGTGAAGCACGCTTGTAGACATGTGTGCGTAACAGCACTATAAAAACACGTTTCCTCGGTGTGCGTTACGGTTGCCAGGATAATAATAAAAATTACCCATAATATTTCATTATTTAGGTAAATATTTTTTATTGTATTTGTAATTGTAAGGACAAGGTTTGTATGAAACAATTGTTTGCAAATAAAAAAACTATTGCATATAAAATAGAAATGGTTTTATTTTTGTAAACAATGTTTATTAGTTAGTTACTTGGTTTACAGTAATGAAATCTAAACACAGGTAATTAACAGCCTTTATTTTGCACTAATTTCTTGTAATATTGTCTTTTACCCTCGATACATCTGGCATTTGTTTCTATTTTTGCTATATAGTGGAGGCGTATACTTAAATATTTTTCGAGCACAATTTTTACTAAGCTTAATTTGTGTTCAACTCCATAGCTTAAATGTTCATCTTCCAAGTTGGTGAATATAGTTTCATTGCCAATAAAACCTTTTAAAATTTTTTGAAATTATATAGTTATAATCATTTTTTGTTTTTATTACAAAGTTTTCTTTTAAAATTTTTCTTATAACAGTTTCTGCCGCAGTACAAACTTGGTAAGTGTCAGTGGAAGGAAAAATTAAGCCTCCTTTATCTCTTAAGCCAATTAATTTATGAAAAGCTTGTTTTTCCGTTGCGACCAAACGTGTCAAACAATATTCACACTTGACTACTTTTCTGACGAATCGTATGACGCAACCAGCTATGTAACCTACAATTACTTTTCGCATTTCGTCGAAAAGTGGTATATCTAAATATTCTGCCAAATTATTAATATCGTCAGGCACATCTTGTAGGAAATTTAATGAACTAGAAATAGTTTCATCGTCTTCGGTCTCATCGTGTCTGTAAGAAGAACTTGTTGAATTAATAATATCGGTAGCAGAAGAACACGTCAATATTGCTATACTTCCTAGCGGAATGCAATTGCCAGTCTCTAGACTTCGTATTTCCAAATGCGTTAATAATTTTCGATATATAGCCTTAAATTGTTTTACATTGGGGTTATCATTATGACCCCCATGCATTCTGATGCAGCCAAAAAAGATTTCGAGATGGTCTTGGCTCAATTTGTACGTTGGAATAAAAAATGGGCATTTCTCATTCTCTATTAGACCCTCAAAAATAGATTTTAAACTTGATATATTTATTAAAGTTCCTAAAAAACCTGGTCGGCATCTTGTTTCCAGAACTTTTTTATAAAATCGCATTATAACGTATGTTGATCGGCCTTCTTTTACGACTTTTCGTTTTGTAACACTCTTTATTTGCAAGTTCAATACATAATTTTGAAGGCGGTCAAGCAGCGCATATATTTCGGCTTTGTTACCCCGATAAATGGGTTTTCGGTAATCAAAATGGGCCATAGTTCGTGAGTTAAAAACATCAAACATGTCATTCATCAGTTGGATAAACTCTTCCGTGGGCTGAGATTGTTCAAAATCTGGAAGGTTTAAATCATTTCTACAAAAAAACATAGCTTTTGCCACACTCCTGCTTAATGTCTGCGTGGCCAACTTAACTTTCATAATTTGATTTCTAAATGAAATATGCCTCTTCGAAAGCTTATTTGCTAAGTGCAGTCCCTCCTCTTCCTGTAATTTGTTTAATTTAACTAAATAGTTCCAGTCGACAACTTCACCATCCTTATTTAATAATTGTTTTTTTGCTTCCAGTTGATTTCTTAAAAGTTTTATTACGTGACTTGGGTCTAGAAAACAAGCAACTTCGCAACCATCTGATGGATGTGGAAATGTCGTTTTTATATTAGTGAAATCCGTTATATTGCAACCAAGCAACCCCATGGTGGTAAAATTTGTAGCATAGCCATCAAATGTCAAGGACACCACTCTTACACCAGCCTCGTGACATTTTGTTAGACAAAGTTTTACTAAGTTTGACTTCTGTTCTCCGGTCAAATTATTTGTTAAAAAGTAACCTAAAGGCATTTTAAAATGTTTGTTGACTCCTACTAACATAAATACAAACGCTTGAGAAGCCAAAGCAGTAGATTCTGTAATCTCATCGCCCATATCAACAACGCCTATATACCGCTTGCCATCCCATAGCTTTTGCTGGCGCAAAGCCATTTCGTCGAACATAAGGGAACAAAGAAGTTTATATGAAGAACCTTCTGCTATTTTCTGTAACGCTGAGAAAGCCTCTTGAGTAAATCCAGGTTCACTTTTAACATGGGTGTACCATTTTGCCAAAGTTTTGGAATGAGGTAGGCAACTATTGAATGTTTTTCTAACGTACTCGTATCCCTTAGGAGAATAAAAATTTAACGTCAAGCAAAATTTTCGCATAGCAGGTGTATATTTTAGTTTTTTTTTGCCGGAATTACGCATGTTTAAATTAACGAACAGTTCTGTTGCTACAATATTCTCACGTAATAGATTATCTGTATCACAATTAATAAAATTTTTGTCTTTTAAGTCCTTTAAAATGTTACTTATTGAATCATTTCTTTTTTTTAAGCGTCGAACTTTTTGTTGTAATATTTTCATATTTCGCTTGGTTTTTAATCTTAATGACTGGTGTTTCCGTAATTCCTTTCTCAACAGACTTTTCCTAGGAGTATCAAATACAGAGTCCAAATCAGAATCTTTAATTTGAAAGTCTACAGCGTTTATTTCTGTAGATTGTTCTGGCAGTTGTCTAAATGCTGATAAATTTGAGGATTCCGTTTCGCAATCTTTAAATTCATTGGATGGTCCCGGTAGTTCAGTAGCCTCAGATAAATTGGCAGCAACAGTTACTATTTCTGAAGTTCCCTTATCACGTGGTGACGCGCACAAATTTTGTGTTGGTTTTGATTTTTTTTTTTTACTAACCGACGACCTTTTTCGGTGAAGTAAACATCTTCTTCTTTGAAATGCGTTGAACAGACCACACAAAATTTTGATGGTAGCCAATCGTTATCTTGTCTGTTATCACGTATGATTGAAACCCAATCGTTATGTAGAACTGGATCAGTTGGGAATCTGTATAAATATACATATTTTGTGGATTTATAGCAGCCATTTAGTAAAGTCGTGAAGGGTCATTATTGTTTTTGGTTATACTGTAACAAATCTACTAACCTAACAAAATAAAAGGGTATGAAGTAAATTTGAACAATATAATTAGAGATAAAAAATACATAAATGATTAAAAAAGATACCAATATCACTCAGTAGAAAGAAGAGAGGTTTTTGTAGTCGCAGTCCGTTTTTCTTTTTTCAAGTGCGAAGCCACAGGTCACAGTAGTGATAGATAGTGGAGAAAAGATGAAGAGAAGATGGTCCTCTGGACTTCAGCGTAGTCACTCCGTCAAGATATGAAGTCAAAATAGTAGTTTAGTTAAGTTTAGTTGAGGCTTGACTTCTGTTGTACTTTTCCTTTAGTAATTGGACGTGGTCTGTAGCGGAGATGTTTCTTTGAGTGAAACCAGAGCAGAAATCATCTAAATAATGTGTCAGAGGTCCTTTTATATCAGTCTCCCATTTGTTTTTTCATCTTCACTTCTTTTAGTTCTTTCGAAAATTGAAGTTTTCTTCATAACATATGCTCCTGTCATGAGCTTGAAGCGGCCAGAAATATTTGTTTTTAAAAACCTCTTTGATGAATACTGAGAGAGTGTTAATTATTTTTATAAATTTAAGTTAGGATACAGTTATTCAATAAACAGTCACAATTATCTATAAAATACAATATTTGAGCTAACATAAAGATAAAAATAATTTAAAATTATACAAATCAAAAGTAACCTTCATAGACTAAGCCAGTAAGAAATTACGGAAGAAAATTAACAGAAAAAAGTAATAGCAGTTTGACAGCCTGACGTAAATGTCGTAACAATGAAACTATAGAAATATTTAATTTGGAAATTATATAAGGAAATGAATCGTTTTAGGCCGATTCGCAAAATAAAATGTAAACCTGATAAAAGAGTATGATGAATAAATGTGAATGTATGTAAAGTGTAAGTATATACATAGGTCTGTAGTAGGTAGATGCTATAATACATATCTACTTTATGTAGGCGAATCGACGGATGTACATAATAATTATTAGAGACAAAACATTCAGTACTTTTAGTAACGAAGACACATACATACAAACATACCAACCAAAAAGCGAGACAAACAAAACACTATTATCTAAATAAATATTTTTGTAAATCGATAATCCTGTTTCCAATACATATTTCCCAACTTAAGAGTAAATGTTTCAAAATAAACTAGCAACACCGACAGATTTTTGTTAAGGTTTTGTGTTCCAAGATTTCACTAAAAATAATCACGTAAAATAATATTCAAATAGACAAATAATCAATATTTACCTATGAAAAGATATTCCATCTTCTTTTTTTTTGTTTTTGGGAACAATTTTTGCAATGTTTGAAAACACAATTGTTTATTATTTGCAGATGACCTCAAGTTGCTGCTCGAGGTTAATAATGAATCCGATTGCGAACGATTGCAGGAGGATATACATAGGGTAGTGGAATGGAGTCAGCACAACGGGCTTTTCTTTAACTTGTCAAAGTGCTCGGTGATGAGTTTTACGCGCGCGCGTGCCCCTCTAGTGCACGAGTACGTGGTGGGCGCCACGCCTATGCAACGAGTCTCCGAGGTGCGGGATTTGGGGGTTATCGTCACTCCCGAACTATCGTTTCGCAATCATATTACGGGGGTCTGTAAAAGAGCGTTTAGAAACTTGGGATTTGTTTTGCGACAGACTAGGCACTTCCTTAACATCACAACAGTCAGAGTCCTGTATGACGCACTCGTCAGGAGTCATCTGGAACATAGTGCTGTCATATGGGCTCCGCATGAGGCCAAGTATTCAGTAATGCTGGAACGCGTACAGAACAAGTTCACACGCCACTTGTACAAGAAACTGTATGGGGTATATCCGTTTTACCCGTTGATGTACCCCACTCTGTTTGTGCTCGGTATGGTCGGGTACAACCAACTGAGGGTGCGACGGGAATTCACGCTTGTCGCGTATCTGGTTAGGTTGCTTCGTGGCATTGAGCATAACCCAGGAGTACTGCAGCGCCTGAGTATATGTGTACCAGACCGCTATGTGTGGAGGCGGCGCCGCCCGCCACTGCTGGCTGTGCCGGTTGCCAGGACCAACCTTCTCGCCAAAACACCATTGACCCGTGCAATTCGGGTTATTAACGATCTTCACGTGAGGATAGATGTATTTACATGCCATTTGAGTGAACTCGCAAAAATACTGATGTTCTTTTTATGTTATTATGTAGATTAGAGTAGGCTATCTTGTTGTTTTTATTTTATTTTGTTTTATTTTACTTAGGGAACCTAGTACATAATATTATTTTTAGATGTAATTATAAGAACAGTTTTAAATTGTAAGTACTTAAGTTAATTTTAAGACCTCACTATCGCATTAGGTATACACCTGTAATGATAGTGGTAAGGGAGATTTTGATAAATAAATAAATAAAAAAACAAGACGGCATTATTCTCAAAAATATGAATATTATCTGTGACGTACTAACGATGCGACGCTTCGTGCCGTACTGACTCGAGATTGTATTCGCTTTTGAATTTGTATTTGCTTTGTTGGCTTCACTTCAGTGTTCCGCACGGTCTATCTGCCTTTTGTTTTATAATCTGAGTATGCAGCATGTATCAGAAATGTGTGGTCATATTAAGGCTGTGATACAGACCATTAAACAGAGAAACTTTCTCCATGTGACCAACGTCGTAATCGTCAAAATAATATCAACTGTCCCATGCAAAAATTCAATACCTACTCAACCCAAATGTATGGGATGGCTGATTATTTTCTAGCAATTACTTTGTTGGTCCCATGGAGACAGTTGTTCAGTTTGATGTTTTGTACCACACACTTTAAATATTACCATATCTTTCTGATAAATGAATTTAAATAAAGTGCCTTTCCGAGCGTTTGTTAGTTAAAATAAAATTGAAAACCACCAAAGGTAACTGCAAATTCTTTAATCGGCCAATAACAACGATTTGCATCGAATATCATGAATAATGATACGATAGCATTAAAATAAATAAAAAAATAACAATTAAATAACAATCCTATTTATTACTCGGGTCAGACGCCTTTTTTGTAAAACCTTTTTTTTATTAAACATTTCGAAACGGCCCATAAGGTATGATAAATCAGAGGAATATTGAGGAATCATAAAATAAATCGTCCTTAAGGGTGGACTAGGCAAGAGTTCACTGGACATGAACGGGCAAAATAATACTCCAGCGGAGTCGGATGGAGGGGGGGAAGAATTAACGGTTTTTTGTTGATTAGTATCGACTTACCTCATGTTGATGAGGTACTGGGCCAGAGCCACGGAGTCAGGGTTGCCAGAGATAGTGATGGTCCGGTCAGTGCTGCCACCTTCGCGCTCCTCGCAGTTCGATATTCGGATCATAGCGCCGGAAATTTGTCGGATTTCAGCTATTTTGGTGCCACCCTGTTCATATTATTATAGTTTAGTATAGATCGGCGCCAATTTTTAGTAAACTTGGTGAAATACGTCTCTTAGGAACGTCGTTCTCGTTGTTATCGTTCGAATAACGTGAAGTGAACATAATTATGAATAACATTTAGTTTTTTTTTTAAGTTTCACAACTAATAAAGGAAACTAAGACTAACTTCAATAAGATTCAAAATGAGTAATAATTTCACAATACGGGAGCGTAATTTTTTTTAAAGTAACATATGGCTCAAAATGTTCAGAACACATCAAGGTACGCCCAAAAACTTATAGGAAGCTGGGGGTTAAGTCTTAGAACCTTGTACAGGACTTCTTGTTTTTTTTATACATAATGTTTTTGTCATAATATCTAGTTAGTTTTCTTCCTGTGCGACTCCCAATAAATACTTTATCTTTCTTTCTTTTAGGAATGTATTCCCGTCGTGATGACTGTCAAGTTATAAGATGAATAAATAGATATTTACCTTGCCAATGATGCACCCAATCAGTTCGTTGGGCACGGTCATTTCGTGCGACTGTTGGTTAGTAGCGGGCTGGTTGCGAGACTGGTTGGATGTGCGCAGTTGCGAGCCAGCTAGAGCTGCTAACGCTGAAAAGAATAAATACACTTCATTACTAATAACCGCTTTTAACTAAAAAGCTAATTATAAGCTCAGGACGCGTGGGAAAAGGTTGGGGTAATGATTGTAATATATGAATTAGTTAAGAGATCAGACGGCCATTGATTTTCGCATCAAATATTAGACAAATATGCCGCATTGTCGGTTTTAAATTAAATAGGGATCTGACTTTACGCTTGCAGCCATCCGAACTGTACCTATTATGTTATTGCCACTGTTAAATTTGTGTTATCTAAGACTACGAGAACTACAGAATTACTTGTAAAGCGCGTCTTCCACGAGTCGTCGTTAATCAATCTAGGATAGGATCCAACGTTTCGACAACACTACGGTAAATACAAATGATAGGGCTCCAACACACGATATCGGGCAAAAGTCGCTTTACAATACTATAGAAAAAATAAATAATACTTCGTATAGCAGGAAAACTGTATTATGTATGTATTATATAATGTATTATAGAACTGAAACATTATAATTGTGGTAAAAGAGAGGGTTTAAAACAGGGCTTTTAACTACTTTTAACGTTATTTATTTTTAGTACGTTCTTAGCCGATTTCGTTTTTAGCAGGCGTAGTTTCTACCTATAGCAAAAAAGGCGTGAGTTTCTGTTATGAGTAGATACGTTTTTTAAGCTCAATTTGGAGCGCTAGCAATTGTTTCCCTTCTAAGTATTATTCACTTTTCTATGATACTACGAAAATCTTTATTAAAAATATATTATTATTTAGAAAAGCGTTTAAACAAAGTTGTTAGTATGGATTTAAAAATAGTAATACATACTTAGGCTCTGTTTACCTGCAGGGTTAAGTCCGGCAGCATTAGCTGGACCTAAGCCGCCAAGACCGAGTGCAGCTAAGCCGGCCAGTGGTGACTTAGCCAAACCTCCCATCTAGAAAAGAATATGGATATTTAGTAAAGTTTTAAGATTGTAAGTTTTATTACCAAACAAGATGGTAAGTGATTGTGTATCTCAGTTTTATTTATTAAAAACTTGAACTGTATTTTATCTCATAACTATCGAACACTTATAGCGCTTCTGGCGCGTGGTCCAACTCGGAACTAACGTCGCCATTTTGTTTCATAATACAGTTTCGCGCCCGGGTATCAAATACGACTAAAGCTATAAGTATACAATCTTAACTTTTTTTATTATTTAAGTAAAGATACACGATCAGCATAGTTCACCTTGTTTGGATTTTAACATTATTATTTAAGTTCCCAATCCAAACCTTAGATCTACAATTTCATATTGCGTTCCATACAAATATTTTAGTAAGAGTACATACTAAAATAAATGTTAATCAATATACAATTTGGAAAAGTATTATATTTATGTATACATTCTACTAAAACAGTATATTTTACAAGACAATACAAGTTTCATACAAAGGAAGAAGAAATCATACTACACAGTGTGATACTTCATTCGTCGAAAATGTTTTTCTAAACAAAATTCATAACAGTATGCTAAGATTAATTTAAATATATTTATGAGCTCCAGCTGCTTGTTTTCATCTTCACTGACATAGCCGGGATGGGATCGCTGGATAGGGTTACCTGGGTAGAAACTAGATTTTACAAAGTAAATATTAAAGCCTAGGAAAATTCGCAATGTACACTCCAATTCAGACATGACGTATGATTAATTCAGATTGTAAATATAAATCTGTCTGTATCAAATTTCGAAACACCTGAATTAAACATACTGGACCAGAGAAGTCTACGGATTCAGATTGGACGAAAGGTAAAGGATTTGCGAATTTTCATAGCAATCTCAGAAAAAATTTAATCCACGTCGTGAGTTCTTGAATGGTGCTGCCCATAAAAATGCACCTTTTAAATAACAAAAAGGCAAAGTTTACTGTACTCTTAAATATAATTTTGTATCACGTTAAGCCATGCGCGACCATGGTTAATCACCATTATTATTTTTCGTGTGGAAAATAAAAGAAAAACGATGGAATAGGCAAGGCAAAGGCAAATAAGGAGAGGTGCAAGTACGGGAACGTTTGTAAGAACTTGAACATCGCTGAAAGGTGCGCGAGCAGTTTGAAGTACATACGCTCGAATCTCGGCAATGCCAGAAAACAAACAGATAAAGCTTTGAATGTGAATGTGTTTATCACTACACGACTATAATAATTACATTCGGTTCAAATGTGCTAAGATTAAATGCTATACTACGGATTGATATATGGAATAAGAATGATACAGATGTTGGGGTATACGTGCAAACAAGAAATAATATATCGATGAGTTTCAAGCGTAAGGTGCAAGAGAGCAGCGCAAAATAATATGGATATCATTCCTACACTCCACATCACCGGGGTTCTAAAACTATTATAGTACAGGGTTAATTCATGGCCGCTACGGGGATTC
Source organism: Globia sparganii (assembly GCA_949316385.1). Taxonomy (NCBI): domain Eukaryota; kingdom Metazoa; phylum Arthropoda; class Insecta; order Lepidoptera; family Noctuidae; genus Globia; species Globia sparganii. Next base: position 18,480,832 of record OX438654.1, read on the forward strand.
GACACCACACATCCAATTCGAGGGGATTCTGGGGCAGCACCAATCACATTACGTCACTCAGTCCACACAACCTCATAGAGAAGAAATTTAAATACTGAACAATTCATGGAGTTCTCGTCATAGGTATTTACTAGAAGATGTTCGTATATACTAACAGGCAAAGTCGAACATTCTGGTATTATCAATTCTACGGGGCGGGTTTAGCATAATAGTGTTTAATTCAAAGATTTCTATGTCGAATCGGTTCAGCATTCATTAAAACGGTCGTGAAGATCATACGGAAGTCCCTAGCTTTTTGGTCCCAGCTAGGCAGGCAGTCTCGGATTTCTGTAGCTTATCCTACATGCAGACTTATTTCGTAAATAGAGAGTAGTAAATAAATGAATTGCTAGAACGCCTTTTGTACCACATTGGCCTGCATGTATGGAGAGCCAAATCGTGTAATTGTTTACACGAGATTTGTTTTTGTAGGGACAAGCCATGGTGTAGCGACACACCTGCCGAAGATTACGTCGCGTAAGCTGGCGCCAAAATGTACTCTTCGACGTAATCGGTTGCTATCACACGTGTCGAAAATTATGCGTCCTTATTTTCTATTTAAAATGCGAATAAGGCGTTGTGTATCGAAGTTCCGAGACATATTTTTACGCTTACATCTAAAGGCGAAGTAATTAACATCGGCAGATGTGTCGCTGCACTTCATGTTAGGAGCATTTTTGTCCTCGCACAGTTCTTGTTTGGTTTCATTATTTTGTTAAGTTTTAAATGTTCCTTGTTTAGTGTTTGAGTTTCCGGTGCATGTCCCAAATAAAATATTTCTCTTTTAGTGGTTAGATTAGCAGTTCATTTGTTTACGGCTCCTTGCACTCCGCGGTGCGTGCCGCCGAGCCGGGAGCGTCTCTATGAGGTGTGCGGCGCGTGGACTCACGAGGTGGTGTTCGTGCAGCGGCGGCGGCAGCAGGTGGTGCGGCGGCAGCGCGCCCACGAGCGGCGGCTTCACCTCCAGCAGCGGGAACACCGGCGCGCACACCGCGCCCGTGCCGCCCCACTGCGCATGCGCGTCAGTACCAGCCGCTGTGCCGCCCGCACGGCTCGCGCGCGGGCGGAGCCGGCCAACGGAGGTCAACAGTGCACTGAACTTTTTGGCCGCTCTGAATACAATGCACTTATAGCGCTACAAGGTTCTTTTGGCGCGTGGTCAAAATCGGTACTAACGCCGCCATCTTGTTTTCTCAATACATTTCACAAAGGAATTGCGCAAATGTTTACCATCAACAGCGCGTCACTGTCAATGCCATTCGAGCGCTAAAATATTTTTGTAGCAGTGTACTTGCTGATCACGCGTCATTGAATTCAGCTAGCTACACATTATGAAATGCTGTCTAACGCCTTACAAAAATCAGACATCGCATGTTTGCTATCGCTTTTACCCGCCTGCTTCCCGAAGGTTAGTCCAAGTGAAAACTTATCAGCTATTTCGATCCTACTATGCATGTGAATAGAGATCAATTTCGGTTGGCGGACACAGACCAACTAACAAATGACGACACAGTTCCTGTTCAACACCACTTTGTAGATGCGAATATTTGCACGACCATCACGTTCATAGAAATGTAAAAAAAACAGGAGAAATGGCAAGGGGTCGTGTCTGTGTCCACGCGTCATGAACAAAATGAGCATGTACTAGGCAAATGGCCTTCTCCGCGAATTAGTGCGCTTTCGACCGTGATCGTGGCAAAATATAAGAATGCCGTGTTGTTCGGTGGTTTCTTGTAAAAACTGAAACTTTGTAAACAATGTCGATTACCTAACGAATATATTGCTAATAGTTTTACCCAAGTTGGAAGACCTAAAAAGATGATGTTTAAATCCGGTTGGAAGGTCCTTGAGAAGATTTCAAATAATGTTTAGGATAGTTTCTACCATCAATAACTTGAAAATCTATTTAGTCCGTCAGTTACAGTATTGGAAAATAATGGACACGTATTTTTTGTTTTTGTAAATAAATTAATATTGGCAAAGATAAAACGTATCAAAAGTCGGGAGTGGGGCACGTGACGTCAGAACGCACTAATTATACCAAGTTGTGACGTATTCAGAATTTTAAAAGCGTCGTATCTTCGTCAATTTTGGTTTTTCGTAACAAAAGAAAAAATACGGGTCAAATATTTTTTGATAATCTAACTGACGGACTAATTAGATTTTTTCAGTTGACAAGCCTATACATGAATTGCGAGTGTGTGCGCGACTTCGTATCTATTGCTTTTAGTGAACTGCGTGTGTAGTGGTAGCGCGTGGAAGGGGGACACTAGCGACACTTGATTTCGGTACATTTTCAACTACCAAGCATATCTCCTTTTTCTTATTATCTATGATCGCGTTTGTTCAAGATTATCTTTGTATCTGTGCAATCTCGTTCCTATTTTCAGACCGGCCAAGAAGTTTAGCGCACTTTGTAATAATGTAGACACGACGATCTACGACTAGATAAGTTGATCGCTGCAATATCCTCGCGCGAATATACTGACACGTTGAAAGTAATTTTGTCGTCTACCAGTCGTTAACGCTGCATCAGTAAATAATTTTGATACTTGTACCAATAGAACAGTGGAATCTTTTCAAATAAACAAAACGCTGGCTACTTATTTTGTATGCAGGATTTTTAACGTTAAAGTACGTTGACCGGTACGACATTTTACTATATAATCTTGGGATCACATGGCACTTTTATTCTGCATTTGTTTTTAACCGTATGAACCGATGTTAAGGTGTGGTCCCAACTTTATATTTACTGTAAAATATCGTACGCACGGCTACACATCAAGCTATGCATAACCAGTATACGAGGGGCGGCTGAAAAGTTTTGAGCCTAGGTACCTTAATGAGTCACTATTGACTCTGGCAGCTCATCATTAATTGAGGGTACCCTTAGTAATATAAATGACAAGTTTAATGTAATTAGCATCATTACGCTTCAAGTTATTGAACCGTAAACATCACTGCACGCGTTGCAAAGCGTGCCCTAGACGAGACAGGATTTGAAGAAATCGACCACCCACCCTATACCTAGTCCAGACCTGGTCCCCAGCGATTATTTCCTCTTTTCCAATTTGAAAAAGGATCTCCGAGGACGGAGACTTTCCAGCGACGAGGAAATGAAGGAGGCCATAAATTAACTTACATTAATACATTAATTGATAAATGTAAGAAGTGTATTGAAATAGACGGAGATTACATTGAAAAATAAAATTTTTATAAGTACATTTCTATCACCATTTTTTATACCTTAGGCTCAAAACTTTTCAGCCGCCCCTCGTATGCTGACTTCTGATTGTATGAAAAACCTATACTATGAGAGGTCAGCTAAAACTGGAAATGTATAGCTTGACGTGTAGCCGTGTGTACAAGACAGCACGGCCGCTTAATGTCGCCAATCAATTGTGCAGATGTTACCTAGCACAGTTGATAGATCTATGTAGTGCGCTTACGTAATTGCAAAGTCAGAGTATTTATAAGAAAAGATTCTACTGTCCTATATTGCAGCTTTTTGGTAAAATTTCCAATTATTTTATTACATCTCATAATCGATCATCTGACCTAAATCATATCCGTGTTTATTCCATTCAACTTGTTAACAATGCGTAAAGCTGAAATATGACGCACACAAATGACACGAACAAATGGTATAGCCAGTCAAAATAAATTTAAGTAATGTTGCCAGTTGCCAATGCAGTTTAATTAATAGTTAGAATTACATTTTAGTGTTCATTAATTCTAAAAAAATATCATTAAGCTTGTAAATAAAATGACAAAAAAGGTTTTTATTATGAACTTAAAATAAAATTTTCCTGTAAAAATTACGCCAATTCCTTTCACAAAAAATTAAAAGGCAATTATTCGATTAGCAGTTTATTATGTTTAAGTAAGTAGGTATTAAGTAAGATAACAAATTAGTATATTTTAAAACTTACATCTTGTGCAGGCACAGCGTAGTTGCCTTGGATTGTGTATGCCTGTCCGCCAGCTAATATGACTGGGCCGGCCACATTTGGCTTCGGTCTATAGGGAATTGTGGCACCTTTGGGTGGGCTCTGGAAGATGTTATTAGATGGTTAGAATACTAATTACGATGGCGATGTCTTATCAAACTAGTTTGAAAGTAAAACTTCATCGAACGTGTCTTTGCATCGAAGTTACTCAAATTGGTAAATGATTTTATTTTTGTAAGTAGGTTTGTACAAACACTTTACATGTCAATCTTACTTTAAAAACTATATGAGGTCGGCGTTTCCTATTGCTCTGAGAAGAAAGGCCGATACAAACTCAGAGGTAACAATCTTGAAGTTAGACATCATCTTGGTCATGGTATTAGTGCTGCGCCCCGCGGTTTTCTTAGCAAACGCCAAGTTTGCTGTACTGTATGATATTCAAAAGACCATTTTTCATCTACATTGTCTTCACATGATCTGTCCAAAATTATTTCTGGACTTTAAAAGATCCTCTGAACCTAAGTTTATTTCGGCATTTCTTTGCAAGGGTAGTCAGATAGGAAATGTCAAATCCATCTAGCTTATTTTTTTTTAATATGACGTAAAAGTGTTTCGTGTATCATATTTACAGAATAAACAATTTCATTTACTAACATTTTTACTGTAGAAGACATTAGGACACCAACTAGTAAACTAGATATTATTAGAAATATACCTCTAGCATTACACAGCAGATATGATAAATGCACTGTGTGATAGCGTCACAGGTCCCGCTAATTGTCACGGCACGCTCTGTGGAGTTTGGTAGCATTTCACTCGCCACCTGGAAATAATAAAATTAATCACTTGAATGAAGTTGATTAAACCGCCATGTCCTAGAACCAAGAATTCGATGACATGTGTCATCCATTAACACGCACTGGGCCAGCATGGTGGATACGGCTCATTCCCTCTCACGGAGAGAGGTCTGTATTCCAGAAGTGGGAATGTAATAGGTTGCTTTAAATGCTACGCGAAAATTCTTTGTGAAAGCAAAAATATCTAAAGTAGCTTAAGCTAAGATGAATTAATTTTTGACCATTATAATTTTCAAACTAGATTATCATTTCATAGTTTTTCTAATGACTGTTACAGGTGGTAAAAAAGAAATTACTTTTACAGTTTCAGCTTTTGTGCTGTTAGGCATTAATAGGCATACTATTGCAATTCATCATCTGCCTAGCCTTTTCCCAACTATGTTGGGGTCGGCTTCCAATTTAACCGGATGCAGCTGAATAACAGTATTTTTCATGGAGCGATTGCCTATCTGATCTCCACAACCCAGTTACTGGGTAATACGATACCCCTTGGTAAGACTGGTTGTCAGACTTTCGGGCTCCTGACAACCCGTAACGACTGTCTTTATCCACGAATGACAGCCGGGACCAATGGCTTAACGTGCTTTCCGAGCCACGGAGGCGTCTCGGTATGTAAAGATGGTCACCCATCAGACCAACCGCGGCAAGCGTAGCTTAACCTGATCTATCAACCTGTGCGGCTGTTATTATTTAGCCACGGGCCCCTCATGCTATTGCAATTATACAAGCTATAATATCTAATTTCTGTAGTCAGTGGCCCCGATTATGTTGTTCACAAACTAAACTAAATTTAAGCTCAGTGCATCTTTTGCTTTCTATTTCATTATGAAAAGGACAGAAGATAAATATTAGTTTAGTCCTGTCAAATTAGTCAGCGCCTGACGTAAATCGACGTATTTTTAGTAGCCAATTTTTAAATCACGTCTAAACTTGTCTATGGATTATCTAATTTGACAGGACTAAACTAATATTTATGTTCTGTCCTTTTTATAATGAAATAGAAAGAAAAAGATGCACTGAACTTAAATTTAATTTAGTTTGTGAACAACAGATTCGGGGCCATTATCCATTTCTGGCGTGATTATAACAGTATGTAAGGGCATGGATTTTTGTGATAGGCACAATATCAATGCTATTTATGACTTGTCTGTACTAATAATAAAACTAAAGAGTTTATTTGAATGTGCTAATCTCTGAAACTACCAGAAGGATTTGAAAAAATATTAGGAGCCGTGCAAAAGAATTAACGTCAGAAAGAACGTAAAGCGAAAACGAAGTATGAGCATGGACGGACGATGGGATGCGAATTCGCGGGCAGAAGCTAATTTATTTATAAGCCTTATTTGCCTTCATCTGATATTTTTAAAATGGCGTAGGCCAGTTTATGACCACTCTAAAGAATGCGGTTGTACTAAACTTGCGGCCTGAGGAAGTGGGCGAACCTGCGCCCGCGCATAGCCAAAGGCTTTATTGTTCATGAACTAGTACCGTTCTCATTTAAAAACGTTAACCCTGAATAACTTTAAATGCTTTGGTTTCCGGCGAAGGAAGGTTACGGTTTTACATTACGCAGCTGTCATTAATGACTTAGATTAGGGCAAAGTGTTTAACTAAGCCTTGCTGATCACCAATCCGCGATCGAAATTAATTTGGGCCCTTGTAAATTAGAGATATTACCTAAGCAATTGTTTAAAATGGGGAAAACAAAACCTGTTTTTCTTCAAGTACCGTATTCAGTTTAGAACTTAATTAAGTACATATTCTGTTTGATACTTTAAATAATCTATTTGATCAGTTGCATGCGGTTGGAAAATCCGCTGGATGCGAAAAGTACAAAACCGGTCGATGTAGCGATGCTTGAAGGAGGCCCACGTCCAGCAGTGGGCGTCTTTCGGCTGAAATGATGATGATGATGACTTTATTGGATTACCTGAATGTTAGCACCGGTGACGTCGCGGATCTCCTTGATCTTGGAGCCGCCCTTGCCGATGAGTGAGCCACACTGCGACGCGGGCACGATGAGACGCAGCGTGATGGGTGCGCGCGACCCGCCACCGCCGCCCTCGTTGAACTGAGAGCACCACTGCAATGTTACAAACGTGGATGTAGAAAGATGGTCTTGAAATTATAAAATATAATCTAACTAGCTTTTTCCTGCGCGGAGGTCCCGGGATAAAAAGTATCCGATGTTCTACCCCAGGGCCTCAAGTCTGCTATTACAATAATGTCAGAATGGTCTATCAATGAATTCATAATTGTTGATTTTGACAAGTTTGGTAGTCTAATAAGATAATGGCGTCATTATGACTTTTCAATGGTGAACCATTGACACTCCATTGAAAGAAATGGTAATCTCGTACATAATGAAATATGAATAAATGTAATGTGTATTGCTATTTGCGAACTTCTTACTACTTCATTTTGCAAACACTAATACCTACGTAATATGTAAAAATATATATTAAAGAAATCTAGCATAGTTTTTCTCAGACCGTTGACCGACCAATGATCGACCATTATGAATTTAGCAGATTACGAACTTTTAGCAAAATGACAATGGGATCGTGTTGGAATGACGAATTTATAAAAATAGCAGACTTGGGCCCCAGGTCATGGTCTATACATAATATGTTACATACAAATCCGTTCAGATGGGCGTGAAAAGTGAAAACGTAACATAGGTACAAACAGACCAGTCATTTCCGCATTTATAATTTTAAGTATGGATGGTTTAGAAACACGACTCTTGGGGTTACTGAACAAGTAAGACATTGCTTGCTTAAGAAAGGCCCTTGTCTTTATCGATACGAAATGCTGATTTCTGGGTGCACGATTTTATGAAACCAAACACTTTACACCGTAAGTAGCAATGTGTGTTGACTTAGCGTAAAACACCGACAAAATGCGAACCGAAGTATAATTATTGAAGATTCAGGTAAAAATATGTTGTAAAAATATTTCAATAATTTTCCTACTGAAGCTTGGGAATCATGTGGCGGTTTAAACATTGGCGCATGATTCGCTTCTTTTTGGCAATACAAGATATGAAAATAATTGCTTCATATTATAAATATTTTCTTATCAATCAATATATGTAAATAAAATTAAAAATGACTTGATAAGCAGTACAAACCTCTTCAAACTTTTTGCATATAAGTGTGAATGCTTTGAAAATAGCACTGGTGTTGCCTGTAACAGTGACAATACGTTCTGGGCACGATCCATCGGATATGTTGATTTTTGCTCCAGACTGAAAACGATACATTACAAATATTAATTGACCGTCGTATTTTGCTGATAACTTGAACAGTTATTTGCAAGGTTGCATTACTTTCATAACAAAAGAAATTGATTTTTTATGCTTTTCATGTGGTTTTGGGCAAAATTGAGTCAGAATATTTAGATTTCGACTGATTACGATTTATCAGAAGCCTCAACAACTTACCTCTTCTCTGAACCTTTTAACAATCTCTCCTTTTTTGCCAATAATACTGCCAACTTCCTGCAAACAAACAGAAACTATGTTATACATAGAACAAGTGTTACATTCGATTTAATTAAAATTATCGTCCAAAATAACCTAAGGGATTGCTACATTGGCAAGTATTGTGCAACGGGCGCACGCACATGTAATTAATGTAGTCGCGGTGAGATTTATAGTACAAAAGATTTCCTGTCTGGGAGCCAATAATAGTCACTGCATAGATATTCTTTGCTGCAGTCAGACGCATCGGGGTTGCAATGAGACGGTTTTAGAGACTTGTTGTATCAGATCGGTGCTGGCAACTGAGCCTCATGACTTCTACAGTATGTGAACAATGCTATTGCTCAACGCCGCCGCTTAGACGACACAAATAGCGAACATAATCTAAGAAAGCCGCCAGCTCGAACTTCTATTGCGACGATTGACAGTGACCAATTTCACTGCAGATTAATCTATGAATTATTTACTCGTAAATAATTGATTACATGCCGTTTCACTTTTACGTTTATTGACTAATTGTAGCGTGAAAAAGAGAAGTCGGTGAAAAGAAAAGTCCGTAGCTTACTCTTGCGTGAACCTGGAATTCGTGAAGGCATTTGGGACTTCTTACACTATTTCACAAAGATAAATTTAAAAATGTATTGTGACACTTATCTCATAACAATAAAGCAACAAATTTATTGGAATGTTTACACAAAAACAAAAACATACAGTTAACACAATGCGGGTGCTAGTCAGTGAAACAAAAATATAACGATCCCAGACTGCGATTAAGGAAGTGATCAGAGGCAAACACAATGACAACATTAAATATCACACATTACTCCAATCAGAAAAAGGTACAAATCGAAGTTTGATGAACAGGGCGAGTGCCAATAGCTGGCCGGTTGCCAAATGTACTTTGTATTGGATTATAGCCAATTAAAAGTACCTATATGCAAAAGTATGTATAGGTAGATGTTAACATCAATACATCTCACATGTCAGTGCAATCTAGCGACATCTAGGTGCGCTAAATTAGTGACGCTGTTGAGTAATGGGAGCTTATATATAACAGTTACGATGTGATGTGAATTATATCATGCTAATAAACTGTTCTGTCAAAAGCATGCGAGATTTTATTTGATACTGTTGTCTCACTTTTGTAAAGTACTTAAGTTGACCTGAGGCAGTAATAAGGGTTTGTTAGAAATAATAAAATGAAAGCCTAGTCGTTAAGCAAGCCTACATGGTCAACAAACAGGATATTGCGTTGGGCAGCCTTACAAGTGTGTGTTCCCTAACAAGATAGAAATACCAAAGTCATATTAGATTACCATATGTTTAAACAAATAAGTACAACTCTTTCACATAAGTAGAACATTATTTAATGGTAGTGTTGAATATTTTACTCATTTAATGTCCCACAATTGTTTTTTTTTTAAATTGAATATTACAAGTAGTACGTTTTATCATTAATTTGGACTTAGTAAAAACATCATTTTAAAGTTGATTGAAACATGCAGCGGAACTATTTTAGGTTTTAGTTTTGAGACACAGTTTGGTGACGACAACACTAACTTAGTGGGAAAAAAAATGGTAAATCACCTTAATTACCACTCTTAGGAAACAGGTTATATAATTTTCTCTTGAAGTAATCTCCAGTTACCTTATGCATTAAAGGAGAATGATAGTCTATCATTTAAAGACAAACTGAAAAATAGCATTGATAAGTGCATTTTTTTTTTCTCTTCACACAGAACACAAATTTTATACTTCATTTTTGTATGCATTACTTTTACCATATATCAGTATAATTACTTGACACCTTATTTTGTTGACTTTAAAGTTTGTGTTTGGTAAATGATATTTATCTTGTAAATTTCTTTTTGTTCACTATTATTATTTATTTATTTAATACTTCAAGCGCATAAATGTAAAGGAACTTAATGGCAAAGGAATTTTCTGCCATAGGATTTAAAAACAATTTTTTTTGGTTGACACCTTTGGGTGATGCAGAGAAAAACAGTGGTAGGTGCAATCATGAAAATTGAGGAATAAATATTTTAAACTAAAGATATGCATAAACCACTACTATCACTACAATATTGTTTGTTTTTCAAGTACAGCGAGGAATCAAAATAATTTTGCCTTTCTTATTCTTCTCAGAAGTACTGACAGAAAATAATTACTATGCTTGTTTGGCTGTAAAATATACGCTTAGCATTTATGTCTAACTAGCTGACCCCGCAAACGTCATTTTGCAAAAAAAAAAAATAGATTGTAGCCGATTCTCAGACCTACTGAATATGCATATAAAATTTCATAAAAATCGGTCAAGCCGTTTCGGAGGAGTATGGTAACTAACACTGTGACACGAGAATTTTATATATTAGATGTCTAATAATCCAAGTGTTTAATAAACAATACAACTGTTTTCAGTGCAACAATGCATTCAGTGTTTGAGGTAAGATTTATTTAGATCATTGTTTATCTGACTTTGAAATCAAAACAATGAGTAATATGTAAAGTATGTCAATGTATGTATAAAAGATGTTTTCAGTTTTTGCATTAATTAGTACAAATTAAACCATAAGGACTTTGTGTTCTTGACTTCTTGTGAAGGAATTGCGTTCCAATAAGTTTTAATAACATCAACAAAACATTTTGTAATTTGTTTTAATGAATTTAACTTTACAAAACTTACTTTACTTTTTTACCATCTAGGGTTCTTCGTTAAATAATAAAAAAAGCACCACATGTAAGCCTCCTTTGTGTACCTACTTAATTAGTTTAAATGCAAGCTAAAATTAAATTTCTAATACAGGAACTAATTACTACCACTACTTATTGGTGTTGGGAAACATGTAACACATTAATACTACTTTGTTTACACTACATTATTCAAAAATACCACATTCCTGTACTAAAGTGGAATTTAGAAGAAGGTAAAGTGTACACTTTCACAAGTTGAAAATAATTCAAAATATTTTGAAAATGGTGCCAATTTTGAAAAGTAATCAAGTGTTCATACTCTTACCTTCCCCTGCATAATCAGTCTGATTGTGAGGGTAACTTTGGAGTCTTCCTCGTGGAGAGTAGGGGGTTTCTCCAGTTCCATGCTGGAGGAGGTGTCCGTAGTGTCTCGCGGAATTTTGGCTGCGTACAGGGCTACGTGTGGGCACAGGGGACACTCCACTCAATCTAATGGCTGGGACTCTGGGGCTCGTGGCACGCACTGCAGGCAGGGTAAGCTGGAAAACAGGCGCACATCTCAAAAGGAACGTCCATAGGTCTCGAGCGAACTAAAGGTACAGGGTGTATGGGCACTCGGCGATTTTTAAAAAAAGCGAAGCCGATTACCGAATATTTATTTACAGTGACGGTCGATGGCAAGCGTAACGGAATGAGGACGGCAAATGAGGATCTAGACGCTATTATGAACTAACTGGTCTTAGGTACGACCGGATTCTGCGGCTGTAACGCGAGGCGGCCCGCTCCGGACGGAGGGACCGTTACTTGAACTCCGATACCTGTTCGCGGCTCGCGACATAACCTCAGCGTCGCGCCTCATGGCTAGCCGACCAGGTTATCGATCCCAGTAATCCCAAACAATTCTCCCGACAGTCGAGTTTCAACAACTTTCTTACCTCGTTTGTTTTCCACGTTGCAACAATAACTTAACAAATCTTAACACTAATATTATCACCAAGATGTGTATAAAAATACACTTATCACAATTTTCTTTGTCACTTAATTATAAAATTAAAATAAAACCCGACGGTGACGCGTCGGTATGAAGCTTGTAACTGTCATAAACAATAGAGGATAGAGGGAAAAGCTAACTACAGCGCCCCTGGTGGCAACGAGGAACGAATTTTGACAGGAGACGTTTTTGTCGGTAAAGCAGATAACATTAGTGCCCGCATAGACGATCTACCGGTAAAATAGAGGTTCTGAGGTTGTTGATGTTTGTAAATAAAGCTGTAAGACTTGACCTGGCGCCGAGTTTTAAATAATTATTCAAGCATTGTTGTCTATATTTCACTATGTCACTGTGCAAGTCTGCAGCTTTCTTACATCATCGCGTCTCTATTTTCTGAAGGAGTAGGCAGAGTTAGGTAATGTCTCGACTGTTGCATTTCCCGCGTAATTAGGGCAAGCCTTTTGCCATTTATTTGGCACAATTCCAAATTCTGCTGCTACTTACCAATTATTGAAAGTTTTCGAAGAGAAAACCCAATAGCACCTCACCTCGACCTGGCAATCGACTTTAGAATTTAACTTTCGGTTCGCACTTGTGAAACAGATTCGTTGTTAATAGTCACAGTCTTTTATACTGACATAGAGGGAGTAGGCAGTTATAAACTCTTAGACAGCTGTTGTGTTTGTGGGAACGCACACCTATACCTACCTAATCCATATATGGGTAAACCATAAACGTAAATTGCTAGCTAAAGGATGTGTTCATCGTCATAGGTACGAGTAGTCATCATCCACTGATCCACGGTCTGAAAATTTTGCACTTTTGGCTTAATTTGCTGTGCATTGAATTGTGACAATAGGTAGCGGTACCTACCTACCTACTTAATGTGAGTTAAGAGCCCAAGCTCCCCACAGGCCCATAGTTTGTTAATGTACAGCGCCAGCACATAAGTTACTACAATCGGTCAAACTATAATAGATTTTCAACTTTCACTAAAGCGTTAGGTTCAAAGTTGATTGGGAAAATTTGACAGTTTCGGGTAGCTTGATATGCTGGCGTCTGTACACAGTTTGTGTGCACCCCATTTTTTTATACGTCTATCATACGTCTATGGTGTACACCTAATTTTATTTTCTTTCAGAAAGCATATTCTCGTGCATAAAAAACGTACAAATTCAAGTCGCAATCTCATCTCAGCAACAATCAATGTCAAAAACTTGTCAAATATGTACGTTAATTGAGTGTATTTGCGACAGATCGAGACTGAGATTAGAATGCGAACGTTCTTAAAAATACGGGAATTGCCCCTCTGGTAGTTGTTACATATGTGCTGAACTGCTGACTAGTCAACTGATAATCTGTCTCACCCGAGATCGCTACGCTACCTACAAAAAATATTGACTCTGTTTGGCAAAAGTTAATGAAAAATGTTAATTAATTAATTTAATGTTAATTAAATTCTTAATAATTTATGCCTGGCCGCCTAACGTAAGTACCTAATGATTTAAAAATATTTCGTTTCTCCGGTCATTATGTTGAGAAAGACTTGTTATAGGTAGTAGGTTCTGAAGGTGATTTTGCTCAAAGGCGGTTAAAAACAGTGTCTCATGAAGTTTCATTAAATTTTTTCGATATATAGAGTTAGTTCGGATAGTTAGAGGTGAGTTGGTTCGCCTACTGATCTTTAGATGTGAGTTTACTAAGTTTAGATACCTAGTACAGACGCCAGCAGGTTAACCTACCCCAATCTGTCAAATTTCTTTGATAGATTTTCAACTTTGGCACAAAGGAATAAGGTTCATAATCAATTGGGAAAATCTGACAGATTGGGGTAGCTTGATGTGCTGGCCTCTGTACCTAGAGAGTTGCCTACTAGATACTTCACCCGGCCAGACAATCTGCTAGTGTGGGCGCTTACAAATAGGACCCGCGGCGGGGTAATTACGTAACACACGATCAGCAGTAGCAATGGGTTTAATTTTGACAATTCAACAATATTCATTTTGTTATCTAAATTATTGAGCAGAGACATTTTTCGAGCAAACTTACAAAGCAAAGGATTAGCAATATCCTTCAAAATTACTTATTGAGATTGATAGTGTGTTAGACAATCTGTTCTAATTAGGTATTCGATCTGTTTTAGTTATTAAGTACTAACACACTTAGACTAAGCTTTTTTGTTTCTAACACTGTAAAACACATTGTAGTCTGGAAAAATAAATATTAATAATAAAATACCTACCTAATAACATAACCAAACGCAATCAAAAATATTACTTACTAGCTGCTGCCCGCGACGTCGTCTGCGTGCATGCTCTACAGCACCAAAAATACCCAAGATGCCAGTGTCGCTATAGCATTATAAATTTTTTTTTTTTTATGGATGGGAAATCATCGAATGACCCCTCCCGCTCTGGGTGGAGCAGAAGGGAGTGTCAGACTCTTACTGACTAAAACCCACCCGTGTTCCTTCCTTAGCCCTTTGTGTTCCGGGGTAGCGGTAACCCTTTCGGACAATCCCGCTGCCCCGGCATAGCATTCTATGTACACAACTTTTAAAATAGCATTAAAATATAAGTTTTTTTTTGCAAGCAAAGCAAGTGAAGAGAGTTATATGGGAGTCCTGCTGAGTTCAGTCATAAGATGTGACTGAAGGAAATAGAGAAAATAATGCAGGAATACATTCCAGGACACAAAAGAGTAAAAATACGTACAAAGGTATCATACTTTACAACACTTCCCTATAAACTACGTTGGTAGTTATGCTGCCAGGAGCCAAAATGTAAAGAGAGTCAGGACTGGTGACGCGGGAGCAAGCGACGTACAGTTGCCCGTGTGAGAAGCAACTCGTCCTGAGGTCGACACCCGCTGCCCTGCGACTTATTGATGGTCATCGCGAAGCAAACACTCACGGGGAACTGTACGCGCTTGAACTGGAACAGGAAGTTATGAGGTATTAGGGGAATGCGTGGTATAAATACTGCCTCGCCGACGCCACAACCCTTAAGAATTTCCGTCTAAATGGTGTTTCTGTGGAGGGAGATGACTTTAATGGCCCATTCACGACCTTGCCGCGGTGAGCGGCGGCTAAGCGCGGGGCGGCGAGCGGTAAGAACAAAAGTATGAAAATGTTTGAAGCACGCCACGAGTCGCCGCTCACAGCGAAAACGCGAGCGGTTTTGTCGGAGCGAATCGTTGCAGCGGCGCGCGGTGCGGGGAGCGGCGAGATCAAAAGTACTGGCGAATGAGTGCGACGCGAGTGACGCGACGCAACGAAACAGCGGCCCGGATAGCGGCGTAGATGTGACGGCTCGGCGGCGAACTTATAAACAAAAAATTTTAGACGATTTTGTGGCGGTAATGGGTATAGAGTATAAGTATAGAATATAATCAAATGTTTCCACACTCATTCTTGTGTACTCATAAAACTTATCCGGATATTTTCTGTAATCTTCGTATAGGTCACGAAATTTGCCATTTAAATATCGATCTTTATTCAGTTCGTGCACTCCTGTCATACTTATTTTAAAAATATACTGCTTTCTAAACACAAAAGAGATAAATTTGATAATGCCATAATTTTGATTTTGAGCGTTCTAACGACCTAAATACGTCCACCTCGACCGCTGCCGCTAGCCGCTACTGAGGGTACGTGGCGTGTAAAACGCACGCCGCGCCGCCTGCCGCGCCGCGCGCCGCTTAGACCGAAGTCGTGAATGGCCTGTAAGGCGATTAACACAACTTCGGAGGAGATAGGTTGCGAAGAAGCATAATCGGAACACCGACCTTCAGCTTGATGGTATGCGCTGGAAGTCCACTTGCTGACAGGGAGCTCTGAAATTCCACGGGATAATGTGTGGCGTCATTTTGCTCGACAACAGTGTTTATCGAGGTGTAGACCACTTTATTCCCCTCAATTTCCGAGAAAATGCATTCGTTAATTGCTGCAGCCTGATCATTTTTGGGCGTCAAAACGGCCCGCTCACACACCCAAGAATTCTGCTGGTGCGGTATACGACTGATGTCCCCGTACAAATAGCGAATTAGTTCTTCTAAGCTGGATACCACTCTACCGAGAGACTCTGGAAGCACCACCTGTCCACCTATCTCTTCTGGTAGAGTGCCTTCGCCAAGACTTAGAAGGACATCGGAAGATTCGAAGAGCCGAGCTCTCATATTAATGGTCAAGCGCAGCGTACGAACTCGTGACCACAACGAAGATCGTTTCAACGAAGCATTCACTTCGTCAGCCCTCGAGCCCCGAGTCACAACTGGAAGCGTTTGCCGAAAATCACCACTGAACAGAACTGTGACACCCCCCATCAAACGTTCGTTCCTGCGGATGTCCTGCAGGATTCTGTCCACGGCCTCAACGGCCTTCCTATTGGCCATCGTACACTTATCCCATACGATCAGAGAGCAATCCTTGAGCACGTGTCCCTTATCGCTGTTACGTGACACACCCCAAACAGGCGTTTCCGCACTCTCTAAATCGATGAGAATTTTAAACATGGCATGTGCTGTCTTGCCACTCGGAAGCAGTGTGGTAGTGATTCCCGACGACGCTACAGCAATAGCAATTTTGCCTTGCCTCCTGAAAAACAGGAAAAACATTTGTTACCACTGGCATACTTGCAGAGAAAGTATGCCAGTGGTAACAAATGTTTTTCCTGTTCCACCAGGAGCATCTAAGAAAAACATTTTACCCTGGTTTTGCCCAACGCTTTCAAGGACGGTGTCATAAATTTGCTTTTGCTCTGAAGAGAACAAAGCAACATGGTCATTTCGTATGGTGGTCATTTCGCGTTATACTCCCGATTTTCACGGTCTTGATACGGTGGTGATTGGGGAGCTGGTAACCCATATTCGATCAGTGGATTGCCGCCGATAGAAAGTACCACATATTGAAGTGAACTGAGACAGGTGTTCAGCACGCGTTCATCAGTTACTTCGACTTCGTCTCCAGTAGCGCGCCTCAAAGCTCGTCGAAAATCTTCAGACAGATGATGGCGATACTTCTCTCACAAAGCTACCGGGTTCGCGACTCCACAAAACCACCAAGATGACGGCAAACAGATGACGCATGCGGCTGGGACTGTCACTGACGCTCGCCTCCGCGAGGTTGTCATGAAATTAAATGATCATCATCAATGAACAAACTTTTTTGTAATACTTAACACCGCATTTTTTTTTAAATTGTCTTCCTCAACTCTGCTCAAGATTTTGAGGGTTTTGTTGGAATTTGAATTTGTCAAAACGAACTATACGATACAACTTTTATGAAGAAAATGCACATCACCATCTATGAATTTTAAGAATAACTAACTACTTACCTCGCCAACATGATCAAATTTAAATTATTAATTTCCAAAAAAATGTTAACATGTAGGTAACTTGATTTGATTTTTATGAAATCTCATAGATGGCGCTGTTTTAAAATTGTCTTTATACTACTAACATTCATTAAACTATATTTCTCTGCCCAAGTTACTTAAATGGCGTAGTTTTTATAGTGTAACGTCAGATAATAGCATGGCTTACTCAAAAACAACATTTAGATATGCGTCGTTAGATTACACGCTGTCACAGAATGCGTAAGAAAAATAAAGATTCACAGCTCCTCCCCCGTAGGTGATAGCGTGATAATATGTAGCCTATATGTTGACCCGACCTCTTAGTAATATTCATGCAAAATTTGAAGTAAATTCATGCAGTACTTTTTGAGTTTATCCCGGACAGACAAACAGACAAACAGACAAACAGACAAAAATTCCAAAAACTATATTTTTGGCTTCGGTATCGATTGTAGATCACGCCCCAAGTATTATTTTTAAAAAATATTCAATGTACAGTTTTGACTTTCCTACGATTTTATTATATGTATAGATTTAATGATACAACAGCATTTTCTGCGAGGAAAATCATAAACAATAGGAACACCTACCTATTCTAATCTTTAATACCGACCATATTTTAAGAACACTGAATAAAATTCTAAAGGGGTTTTTCTATGAAGAGTTGAACAAAAAAACCCGTTGATTCCGCACGCCAATATTGAAGCTGAATGCTTTGTCCCATGCAAATTCGTTCCCCGTTTATTGTCGGTCGACGGGACATTTCCTGAGGTAAACTGCACATAAATAGATCTAAATTTAAACTAGTTGGGGACAGCTATTATAAAGGTGTAAGTAGGTAGAGATTTTCTAATGTTTTTTATTTTTGTTTAGTTATTTTTTATTCAAAATACGCGCTTGGACGTGGAGTTGCCTCATTGTCTCTGTCACTTTAATCAAGGTAGTGAAACTGAAGTGGCATTAAGCATGATTATGCAATCCAATTTATCCAATCTAATCTATCTACCCCTAAACCAAAATTATTATTTTTTAATTTTGGTTTAGGGGATAGATTGGATAATAATCAGTAGCTTTGATCAAAATAACAGCCCCGATATAATATTATCTGACATTTTGGAATCAAGTGCATGTCTGGACACCTAAGGCAATTAGCGGCCCAATAATTACAATAATATTAGCAGTTTTATTTCAAATGGATGATTTAGCTGTCTGCTGGTAGCGATTTAAAAAAAAAACAGTCAGCCTTGGAAGATTGTCAAAAGCTTTAAGTAAGACCCTGACTATCTCTTGAAGCGCTGGATAAAAAACTTTAAGAGGAATATAAGTGAACAAACAATCTTCAATTATCCGCTCCGATGTCGCAAAATCTCATAAAATCGGTAACAATAGAAATAGTAACTGTCTCATAAGTGACAGTTGATCTCATAGAAAGTTTCAGACACGTAATTAACGTTTTATTCCATGTTATTATCTATCTCTCTTTTCCTAGAACCACGATTAGCTACATACAAAGATTCATTGATTGCTTGCAAAACCAGGAACACATTTTTTTTATAGAAAATATCTGGTTGCTAGTGCGTAATAATTTTTCATTTGAATTCTGAACGAACTTGTTTCTCATTTCGAAGTGAACAAAAATGCAATTTGGGAAAAAAGAATGCAGAAATTAAATGTTCCAGTTTGTATAGTGTTGTTTGTACATTAAAAGAAAACAGTGTTACTATTACATAAAATATTAGATGTAATGCTATTGTTACCGTTTGACCTAGGCCTAGGTAAAAGTGAGTAAGTGTTTATCTACCTACACTTGATAATAAAATACGTTACCTACTTATAATTAGTAAGTTATCGGATGTTTGCAATTGGTTTGTTATTTAGTTCTCGAATGTTATTCCTCCTACCTATTTCATTTTGATGTTACTACTTATAATTTTGCGTTCCTAAAATAACGAATATTTTTTTTCAAATTTGAATTGCTTTTAGCGATAAGACCAGCAAAAGAAAATGTAGAAATGGTAAAATTTCCGACATCACTCAAAAACGGGAGGAAAATAACGGGATCTATCCAAGACCAATTTATTTGTATTTACTTTATTCCAATAGATTTTATATTTATGTATATTCCTACCTATTAGAATTTTGGCCTAGAAGATAAATGTAGGTGAGTTAGACTCATTCTTTCCCATAGAATAAAGATTGGGGAGGTAATGGAAAACAAGTAAAAAAAGAGCATTCTCACGAAGATTCCCAACACTAATGGACTGCTTTATCCCTTGTTTGTACACTGTAGGATGACAAGCGTAGTGCAGCACCTAACGAATGCTTCGTTCCTCTCCGTGTCTCTTCGCTCATCTTCGCTACACTCCGCTGAGCAGGATTCAACCCAACGTTTGTGCAGTAACTACTTATAAAAAATGGAAAAAATGTGTTTATTATACTTTCTTACGTTCCTATTTTGTTTTTTTTTTATTTTTTAGATTACATTTGAAAATTAAATTGTGTGATGGCATTTTTGTGTGTTAAAGACCTAAGAAGGACTGAGTGAATAATGAATAGAGAAAAGTAGAAAAGTCGTGAGGCTTATTACTATACCTACTACTACAAGGATGATTTTTTGGCGCTCGAATGACGTTGACAGGAGGGGGCACTGTTGGTTTTAATTTTTTCGCAATGGGGCCGACAACTGTCAAAGTGGCGCTAGCAGCGCACAGACCAATAACAAAGCAGTTTTTGTATGGAATTAATAGTGAATTCATAAATAAAGACAATTATTGAGGACCAAATTGTAAAGAAACTGGATGCCACCAGTTTCCTCGAGATGAGAAACTTAAAAAAATGTGGTTCAAACTGCTAAGGCGAGTAAAGTTTGAGCCTAAAAGCGGGGCGAGAGTGTGTCATAAACATTTCAAGGAAAGTGACTATGAAAAGATTGGTAAATACTCAGGTATGTATTAAAAAGGATTACTTTCAGTTTATTTAAGTCGTCAAAAACTATTTCTTCCTATTTGTATTTACGTAACCGTAACATAATGCGATTTAAAGAAAGCAGACTGCCCATAATACATAAATTATTTGTTTGAGATCATAAACCAGCGCAAAATGTTGAAAAAGTCTGCGATCTCCACAATGTTTCCGTGGAATGTAAACCCAGCCTCTACATTGAGAGCAGAACGCCTGAGAACACATAACTAAAGAAAAAGCTTGTTTCAAGGAGAGAACTCAACTACTCTGAGCTTCAGTAATATCCAGCTACTTGAAGAATTAGATAATGCAAATGTCTCTGCGTGTGTAAATATTTATCACAGAGTAGAATAATAAAATTTAAATCTTATAAATTGACAACTAAAAAGGTTCGTATAGTGGTGGCGCCATCTGAGATCAGCTTTCACTTGCCAGCCCCATTGTTTCGGATTGAAAAAACAAAATGGCGGCGTTAGTTATAGTTTTTGGTCATGCCTTGTACCTAATAAAGTAGGTATGCTGGGGTAATAGTTAGGGAGGCGAGGTAGCTAAATTGCGTAATTCAACGGCGCCGTCGAGACCTATCAAAATCGAAAGATACAATGATTTCGAAAAGAAAAGCTCGTATGGTAAAAACCGTTTTAGCGGTGGGTCTGGCGTGTACGGTTTTTCAAAAATGTTAAAAAAAAACAGTTACTTGGGCATTCTCGAGCGCGTCAGATATTCATACTACGTATGCCCCAAGTGCCTCTGATAACAACGGTATACTAATCTGCCGGTTTGCGTGGTGGGGGTAGGCATATAAAGTAGTCAAAAATGCAAAAAAAAAAAATTACTCGAGCGCGTCAGATTTTCGGAAGGGGTGCTAAGTAGGCCCCAAGGAAGCTCCCTTTAAAAAAACTGACGATTTCGGCGTGCCGATAAGTTGCGATGAATTTTTGAAAATGCAAAAAAAAAAAGTTTTTTTGAAATACTCGAGCGCGTCAGATTTTCATAGGGGAGGTTTATCTCGGTATCCTGAAAGCATATTTCCTTAATCTGACAAAAATGTTGGTGGGTTCTCTTAATCTGATCGAAAAAGGTTTTTTGGTTTCTTTTTTTTCCTTTCTTTCTCCTTGATAAAACGGTGAATTCAAGAATGAAAATAAAGCGATAGATACAACCAACGTAAATGTAGATGAAATGTAGTACGAATTGTATTATTTATTGTATAAAAAAATGAAATGAAATACAAATTGTAGGTATTATAATTGTATTGTTATGTATGACCTTTACATTGTGACCGAGTGCGGGGCGGGGCCACAGGGGAAAAAGTTTCCAGCACATTCGAGAAATATACCGTCGGGTCTTTTCTCTCTCTTCAATCGTCGTTATACTGAGGGCACATAGGTCTAGGGTGTACCGAAAATTCCCTTCTACCGCTTCTTTCCCCACCATCAATGTTGCGAAATAAAGGAAAAATACTGGTAGGACGGCATATTTCCGCGAAGCGCTCAATCTGTATTACATGTTTATGGCAAATTCCTCTTTTTTGCTTCAATTCTTCACTTCCTTTTGCTTACGGTACGTCCAAAAAACAATTTGAGGATCAACAGGCTATTGAATAATATATATGAAACTGTACATGTTAATAATACTTTTGTATACAGATACGCGTAGCTTTTTCCGAGTCCACGAAAATTGTCGAGAAGCTTTAGAAAAAAAAAAATTGTGAGATATAATAAAAGTCACATAATTTAATTATCGTTATTTCATATCAATTTTTTTTAACACCCTCAGTTTTCGAGATATACTCAAAAAACCGGGAGTTTGAGTTTTTATGATGCTTCAAGTCAAAAAGTTTTAACTTTGGACAAAAATGTAAAGAGACCTTTTTTGTGTAAAATAAAATTACCTTTTTTGTTTATTTAAACTTTTTTTTTGTAAGATGATTCGATCGCGACTTATATGCGGCCAACGCGTTTTTCGGAAGACGAAATGGCTCCTCCACACTTCCGGTCATGCGGAAACCGGCAGATTTTATATTTTTAGTGAGTTTTAGATTATATTCTTCAAAATAAAAAAAAATAAATCGCGCTCGAGAATGCCGGATTAACGTTTTTTTTTTACAAGTTCGCGACCCTATAACTCGGCGGCGTCAAGGACTTATCGTCAGATTAGTTAAATTTAGTCATAAAACACTAAAATCAACCCCCAATATCTTAATCTGACGCGCTCGAGTATTTCAGACTATCGATTTTTTTTTACTAATCTGATCGTCTATCCTAGGCGCGCGTCACTACATATAGAGCTAAATACTTTACAAGGTTGTTCTATTAGGTCTAAGGTATCTCTCATATCTCAAACTGCCACGCTCGAGTATTACCGAAAATTCCCCTATTCGCCTCCCTAACTATAAGTAATGCTGAAGCTGATGATGTAAATTTCTTAATACTGTGAACTGGAGTTCGGGGCAGAACAAAATGAGACAGAACACAATTTTGTCAGTATTCTAAAATATTGCCATATTAGGCGGAAAGATACGTAGGTACCTACGGTCATATCCCATCATCGAACTTACCACAAAATGCTCTATGACGAGGTATGTTAGTGGCTTACTTACTATATTATTGATGTTTCATTTAAAATAATGGTCAAGAGTACTACCTATTTATACTTAGCAGTATTGGTTAAGGTCATTGCGCAGTGGTTACCGCGAAATTCAATTTTTTTTTACGTTTTTTGCAATTTGCAGGTCTGTTGTAGGTTGTATCTTGATCAAAATTTGATTCGCGACTATAACAGGTACGTATCTAAAAAAATAATCATTCTCATTCAGCATTCAATGCACAAGAGAGATTATTTTATCCAACAACCCAATTCTTATCAATGAGCTACTTAATAAACAGACGTAAATATTGTTTACTATGGTGAATGCGTAGTGGTAGACCGCGAACTTCAAATATTCTTACGTTTTTTGCAATTTGCAGGTCAGTGTCAGGTTGTATCTTGACCATTGCGCATTCACCTTAAATCATACCAAGACAGGATATTATAATAAAGATTTTATAATCCAATAATTATCTACTCTACTTTTGACTTGTTCCGACGCTAAGAGATACCTATTGGCACGTGTCGCTTATTAAATGAAATCATTCATTTAACTTCTTTTATTAATTCTTCATAAAAGATGTTAAAATTATTACTAAAAAATAAAATTGCGAATGCATGGCTGTGGCTCCTTGTAATAAAAAAATAAAATAAAATAAAATTGGTAACCCTAGGTATAGATGCTATCAGTCTATCCAAGTATGGTCTCGAATAGTGCAAATACAGGTTGAAATTGAAAACATGCGACAAACCGAAATGGAAGATTATACTTATCATTATGAATAACTTTTATTATGGGACAAAAGCTGTAATTGCGAAAAAAAAAAAACTGCTGTTCCCTACATTTTGACGAGTTATGCGAACATAATGAATCTAGAGAACAGCTATAATAGTGATAGATAGATAGATATATAGGTAGATATATAGATCACGGTACCTACGTTAGATGAAATATGAAAAGTAATGGATCACACGTCACAGGGGCACATAATCTCATGACAACGGTCACAGCGGTGGCCAACAATTTATTTACAACGATATTCTCACATAACACCGTTGTGACGCCGAAAGCCGAGGGCCGAGGGCCGAGAGTCGACGAGCCGCATCGTCCTCATGACCCGGCGTTTAATTTTAATGATGACTTCGGGTTTATACCCCTGGACATTTAGAGTTTGTTTTTCGATGTTTTCGTATTGGAAATGTGGGATGTATTGAAATAAAGGTTGACGCTTTTATGGATATATAATGATTGTTCGGAGTGAATGCGCAACGGATTTCGATGAAAAATATTTATAAATCTATACTAATATTATAAAGAGGAAAGGTTCGTATGTATGTTTGTATCTAACGAATTGGCTCAAAAAGTACTGGACCGATTTTAAAATTCTTTCACCATTTGAATGCTACATTATCACTGATTAATATATGCTTTTTAATTGCAAGAAAAAATAAAATGTTTAAAAAATAAATATCCACCCGTGCCAAGCCGGGACAGGCCAGCTTGTGTTGTATAAAACTTTCATATAAACTTTATTGTTTTTGCTTGTAAATATTACAGATAATAAGTATTATACGCTGGTTGTATTCGAACCACGGAGTACAGCGTGATTCGAACAGTCAAGCAAGTAGAATGAGGTGTCAACATATTTGTATTTTTTAAGCAAGAAGAAGGCTTGCAAGAAAAAGTGACAATTTAGCTGAAGTAATGAAAAGACGTACGCTTGGAATAAACGGAATGCGTGAAGAAGCCTCAACTGTTACTCAACTAAGCCGAGCGTTCGGCGCATCCTGGACAGTCACTACCCAACACCTTATTTGACTGGCCTTGCGGAGTTAGGGCTAACGCCCGCCTGGTTTACGACCACCCTCCCACCGGAGTCAAGCAGCCTGCTGTGTTTCGGCGATGCGTGGGAGTTCCAGTGCGTTAGGCATCTTCTGGGCACGCTCGTTCCATCATAGACCTCATCCATCGCTTTCCATCAGGCGTGATCGAGGTCAAGAGCGGGCTCATTCAGCAATAAAAAATAAAATAAAAACGTAAAGCAATCATATCGTTGTTTGATTTCATAATTATAATACTTACTAAAGTACTCTAGATACACGTCCTTATTACAACTCCATAATTAAGTAGCTGCTTACCGTACAAAATTTTCCAGTAAAACAAAACAATTAGACCTCAACTAATCTAACATTAGATAGATTCCCAGAAATAATGTCTTCATCCACATAATGATAAGGATTATCCAGTACAAGTGTGTACATAGCAACAATAACGGAGCGGATAATCTCGCGTGGACGGATCAGCTTAAGTGGGCTCCATTGTCATTTGTCTTGTGATTAGATAGGTATTCTCCAGCTATGCGTATGTATACGTAGTTGAGGTAATTATTGGACGAGTAGATATAGGAAAGTGTTTATGCACGTTTCCACGGGAAATGAGAGTGCAGGATTGGATGGTAATTGTTTAGTGACGTTTTGGGACGTTTGAGAGCGTTTTGTTGTTCGGAATGTCTGAATTATGCAAATCTGTCTTAACCGATAGAATGCGGTAATTACAGAAACAATTAAAAAGCCAGTGTGTCTCGCGTGGATCCACGTTCGATAATATCTACGAAGGGCTTAAGGGAACTGCAGATTATAAAGTACCTACAGTTCGTCCCTCGCATGACTAAAAGTCCAATGTCATTTTTTAGCTGATTTGATTTGAGTTAGGACAACTACATTTTTCTATTCGTGATTCTTTACATTTTGTTGCCTTTCAAAATGGTTATATTTTGAGATCCATATAACATATAGATATGCCGGTTAGTGAAACATGTAAAGAATCACGAATAGAGAAATGTAGTTGTCCTAACCCAAATCATCTAAAAATGAGATAGGACTTTTAGGCCCGTATTACAAAACGTCACTCAATACTTAAGAATTAGATTCAAGCCATTTGATTGGTTGAAACTAGTTATAAGTAATGCTTGAGTACTGAGTGACGTTCTGTAATACGGGACTTAGTCATGCGAGCGCCGAGTTGTCTAAAGACCTACATATTTTGTGTTTTCAGATATCTGGTTCAGTGATAATTGGTTGTTATAATTTAAATCAACCAAACAACGGCTAAGAAGGGTCATTGATCAGTGAGCTTTCAGACAATAAAAAAAAAATATTGAAATAATAAGTTTACAAAAAAGTGTACATATGGTTCAGTAGTATAATTATATTAATCTAGGCCTATATTAGAATTATAATAATCTGGATATAAACTATGGTATGGCAAATATGAGATTACAGACAAAAATAGAACTTTAGAGGGTAATTCAGTGCGTTGCCTGATCTAGGTTTATTTAAACCTGTGCTTCAGGCCATCAATGAATGAAAAAAAAAACTTTTATAAATAGAGACACCTCTATAAGTTTTCGCCTAAGCCTAATTGCGTAAAACACTCTCAATCGCAATTCGAGAGTTATGAAGGCTTCATTGCTTTCAAAAAATCGTCTGCTCAATACTTAATGAACACGGGTGAACTCGGAACTCTCAAAATGAAACCCATTGCTATCAATTGTCGGTTTATGAGTGTTACGTCTACCCCTCAGGTCTTATAAACCCAGTTTCAAACATTAGGTACGAGACATACGTTCAATGAAACGCATGTTTAGAAAACCCCTAAACGACGCTCGAGTTGTTTGCTACTTGATATTGAAAAGTTTACGAACACCATTTCGCTTCGCGAGTGAAATACCGCCTCGCCTCGGTCCGTTTTAATCCTAGTTGCGGATTACATTAATATTTCTGTGTGACACATGACGAAATGTAACAGCGTTAATTTACATTCAAAATTCACCAATTCATCCTTTGACTGCTTCGGTGGTCTAGTGGTTGCAAGCGCTACTGTTGAGCTTAAGATCCTGGGTTTGGTTCCCTGGTCGGGCAAAGTGTTATTGGGTTTTTCTTTTTGGGATTTCTCTCAGCTGGAATCTGAATTTGTGCCCGATTGATGGCAATAAACTCGCCCCTTATTACATGGGATTTCAAACATAACTGTCGAAAAGTCCGTGTAGGTACTATGTATCGACACCTCTGCCTTACCCTTCCGTGAAACAGGGCGTCATGTTATGTAATGTCATCCTTTTGAATTGTTTCTAGAGAACCGTTATTTCGCACAAAGAGACTTAGATGGGGGGATTATTCGCATGTCCATTCGTTTTATGCAAATCTATTCTAAATTCTAATATCGCTTTCAATTCGTGATACAATTCGAATAAAAAATACGACAAATGAGCCATCACTTTCATGTTTGACTAAATATTATACGGGTAAAGGGTTTTTATAAATAATACATTTCATTCCAGATCGAAGACCGAGTTGTTATCTGCGAGTATTTTTATCAATTTGTTTGTCTTTTGTGGAGCTCTTTGTTTTTCTAAAAGCAATATGTAAGGGAGATGGCACAGCCGTAGGCAGTCCAATCATAAGGATGTTGTATGCTCTATTACCGTCCTTTCAGTTAACTAGCTATATACCTATGTAATATTTACGAAAAAAAATCAGAAGTTTTGTGTACTCACATGTTAATAAGGCTGTTTTTCCAGTGCTGTGATTTTCGCAATTCAATCTGTAAAGAAAAAAAGGTAGATTAATAATCTCATCATATACACATCAGATATTGCTAAACCATTGCTTCATATTTTCCAAAAATTTGTCTGCTCAACAACGTACCTAAATAACGCAATGAATGTTGTTGAACTGTCAAAATGCGTTAGTGTGTTACGCAATTACTCCGCTGTACTAAGTTTCAGAAAGCATAAATTAGTACTTGTAACAAATCATTGAAGTGTAGAATATACTCAACTACGCGTAACTACTGTATTTAAAAGCCATTATAAGATAACTTTATTGAATGATGCCGTCAAACGATCGCCTAGCAGAAGTCGTTCATGTAAGCGCTCAATGGTTTTCACGATTATATTTAGTGTCGTTTCGAGTGTATTTTTCTTAGGAACAGTCGCTGGTTCATATGACATTTTGTCAGGTTAAGTATCTTTTTATGAATCCGAAATGATCAACGATTTTTTGAGAACTGCACATATAGAATAAGTAGGTTCTGAAACTAAGACCCGACTACTGAAAATCACACTCTAAAAAGAATGAAACAAGAAAATATTTTCATCTGAATAAAATTTACATAACATAAATACATAATCAGCCTATAATGTTCCCACTGCTGGGAAACAGGCCTCATGCTGTAGGTAATCCACCATGAGGGCACAGTGCGGCTTGGTAGATGTTACGTGTCTTCAAATTTTTGGTGGGGGGGGGGAGGGGGGGGGGGGTTTCGTCACGATGTTTTCCTTCACCGTTTTGAGAGCCTTGATTGAATACTGATAAAATACTTTACTCAAATAAAACGCCCACCTGGGTTCAAACCTATACAGGGTTATTTGTAAAAGACCAGCAACCTCTTAAGAGGTCATTGTACTCATCATTATGAACAACTTTTACTACGGGACCAAACCTGAAATCGTGAAAAAAAAAACAGCTGTTCACATTGCATTAGGTACATACATTTATGTTCGTGTAACTCGTCAAAATGTAGGGAACAGCTGATTTTTTTTTTTTGGCGATTTCAGGTTTGGTCCCATAGTAAAAGTTGTTCATAATGATGAGTACAATGACCTCTTAAGAGGTTGCTGGTGTTTTACAAATAACCCTGTATAGCACGTAACTCACAGCCGTTACCACTGGGCCACCACCGCTCTTAATATTTATCGCCTACTAGCTGACCCCGCAAACGTAGTTTTGCAAAAAAAAAAAATAGATAGTAGCCGATTCTCAGACCTACCTGATATGCAAACAAAATTTCATACAAATCGGTTCAGCCGTTTCGGAGGAGAATGGTAACTAACACTGTGACACGACAATTTTATTTAATAGATTTTATAAACAACTTACACGTAATGATTATTTTAATGCATTTAATACATAAGATGTTCAGAGGATTGCCGTGGTCATATACCACTTTGGCAGTGTATCGTTTTCCTCCTACTGTAATTTGAAAAAGCCAATTATTTCTAAAAGAGTAACCAAGGAGTTTCTTGCCGGTGCTTCTCCATAGGAAACGACAAATTGGAACCGTGCACCTAGCCTCTGACGTTTCATAAGTGCCTTGTAGGTTTATGTGAAATAAAATATTTTGATTTTAATTGTTTTGTATACAAGATAGATGGCATACGACCACTGCTCCCTCGTTTTTGCTTCGCCGTAGTCGGATAATAAAATACGTATAAATCAAGGAAAGGTATTAAGCTCATAAGTGCTGAATAAGCGTGTATTGGTAGGTACACTGACTATCAATACTCGTTGATTCAGCACATAAGCGCCTAATAGATTTCCTTGATTTATATGTATTTTGCTTAGTAAATAATTATGTTCAGAGAGTTTCAGGACCAATTACGAAGGTATATGTTCGTGAAGGGCTTCTAAAGCCGTTTATGTGGATCAATCAGTTATTAGCAATCAATGATTGATTCGTGTCGGGTATTAGGAAGGATTCGGTTCTGTTTTGTATAGACGATTGATTTATTTGAAGAAATTACTTAGAGTTTTGTAAGTCAAATGTTTTGGTAATTGACATTCAAATTTGAACGCTATTTTGGCTCTCTCTGGTACCTACTGATATAATAGAGTTCAATGGAATTAGGTAATTATCGATAAAAGTTGAAAGGATAAAATTAATTTATCTGATTGTATCAGATAGAATTTTTATCTAATTGTAAAGCAAATTGATAACCGACGTCAATTTGCCGACTAGCCATTTCATACAACTGTCAAAGAATGACAGTTGTGATTTAAATGTCCGTACAGCATAAGTTGGTAGCTTAACAATAAATTTTTCTGACTATCTCCATCTTTTTTGGCAATTCGATTATCACAGTGGCAGAAAGGGGTTCGATTCTCGCATGAAACGTACATTCAAGGTTAAGCATAACGTGATAGCCGGTCTGTTGCTGCTACCATCATACCTAAGTACTTAAGTAGGTACGTACACAGGTAAGTCCTACTGCAAATAATTTTTGAACAAACAAAAACATAAAATAGTAGGTAAGTTTTAAAAAATATTCTCAAAGGGAATAACTTAATGATATCAATCTCAGATTACATCCAGAATGAAATTGAGTGTTGGTTAGGGTAGAATCAAAATTTCCCAAAAAAAAAAATCACCCTTATAATGATGACCAAACAGTATCGAGCCCAGGATCTAAATAATAATGGCCTCTTTACATACCTAGTGAGTGGCATTACATATTATTTATTATTAATGTCGCGTTTCAAAAGCCTCTGACGGACAGATGGACAGACGGTAGCCATGCGTACGGTGACAACAAAGGAGTTCCATTCGACCCTTTCGTTTCTCTTATCAAAAAATGATTTCACTTCCAACTGAACGATACTTCAGTCAAAAGATAATTAAAAGCTATTCAACAGCAGCTCTATTATTCGAAAAAAGTATTAATTTGTTCTTTCGAATATTCATTTCATTGTATTTTTCTTGCAACGGTACAGTGCAGACGTTATCATTAAATTGCGTGCAAATATTGAATAAATCTTATTTCAGTTTACACAAACGATGCTTCATTAAATTTAATAATATTATTGTACTGTACACATAATCTCGTTTGAGCTCCATCAATTATTATGCGAAGCAATCAGTCTGCTTCGACTACAGGCCCCTCTTTACTCTCCTCATAGACTCTCTTTAAATTAATGACTGACTAATTAAAGGTACCATTTATGCGAAAATGCTGGCTTTATACAAAAAATATCTACTTAAAACTTGGCCGACTTGGTAACTTTATTATTTTAATTAAAGTATTCTGATAGCCCCCAAATTATTTATACAGTTTGAGGAAGCTTACAGAGAACGTCATTTCAACCCACCACGGTCGGAAACCAATTAAAGTTAATAATCCTCTAATATAAAACAATCGGTTTTTAAACGAACTTCCAGATTCCGCTGTTTAATCTCAGTTGACAATCCCTCTTGCTATTTTAAGAAATATTTTTCGAATACCTAATTAAAGTTGTCGAAAAATTATTCTTGAAAATCGACGGCATTTTCTTGCATTTGTCACCTCACCTGCTAACTTTAAGGCGAGTATACACGAGAGCATTTTCTCGATCATTTTAATGTAATGTAACGTTTTTACGAAGGGTACAATACAGACAAAAGCTCTGTTTCCAAAAGCATGTCCTTGTAATGTAACATTTTTGCGAATGCTCGACGCCGAGTTCGACGTATTGCTCACGGCGAGTGAGCAACATTTCTTTCTACCTAGCGTTCATGGTTGAAATGTCGGGCCTACAGGCACCAATTGTGACTTTCTCGATAAAATGTTAGACCAATACGCTCGTTGGTTTTTAAAATCAGAAGGGCAATTCTCGTAATTTTAAGAACGTTCAGTAAAAAAAAAATACCTCTAATTTTCCTACATTTTGACAAGTTTTTGACATTTGTTTCTCGTCGAGTTGACACTGACTGCGACTAGATTATGAACGTTTTAAATTACGAGAATTGGCCTTCTGGTTGTAACAAAACATCGTGTGTCGTGTTAAAAGTGCGGTGCGATAAAATTAAAAAAAAAACGGCGAATGTTCGATGTGTTCTTACACGTAAATGTTCTAATCTATACTCACCTTTATTGTTCACTTTGTCAAAGTCGGGAGATATGGAGTGAGAAAGTAGGGTAGTACACATAAATTGACAGTAAATAAATAGATTAAGTCTGCAAGGGTAATTGATGACGATGACCCCTTACCGCCCTGAGCAACGAGAGAGTCGAGAGATTACTATCTTTAGGTACAGTTATAACAGAATAACAAGGACGGTTAATAAACTGAAATGGCGTACCTAACGTTAGTTTTCTTAAGGCTGATTTTTCTTAGAGGAGGAATAATTTTGAATTTTTTACAGTTTTTCTATCCTTACAAAATCTGTCAGACGTCGATTTTATTCTACGAATAAAAATTACCTTTTTTTTGAGTGGGAAATTATCAAATAACTTCTCCCGCTCTGGGCGGAGCGGGAGGGCGTGTCAGTATTTTACTGACTAAAACCCACCAACGGGATGCAGCAGAATACCAGCGTCAGGTATTGTACCTGGCATATGTTGAGCTGGACTCCCATTTGGTGCAACCATGAGACACACCGCCCAGTAGTGATCGAGACCGTAATAGATGTTGAGGTGTCTATGGGTCAATTTATCGTTTTAATCTTTGTTTTTTTTTTTCTTTCACCTTCTTCGATGTTTATTTTTTAAGTACGGTACCTGTATTGTGTCTTTTGTTGCACTGAATAAACGTTTTATCTATCTATTTATCTATCATTTGTTTTTTTCAATCACTTCGCATAGTGCTCAAAGAAAAAAAATATAAAAAAAAAACTATCAGGGCTGTGATAGCCCTGATAGTTTTTTTATGATTTTTTTATTTTAGTTTTTATTCTCAGGATTAAAAAGTTGACCTTGCCCACACCCCTATTCGATTTGATCCAAACTTCCAGGGATACCCTGTATATTGCACAATATCACGAATCGCACACTGCTTTTACAGTTTTGAACGTTTATTTTTTTTTTACTTTCATTTGACGTCCCACTGCTGGGCAAAAGCCGCCCCCTACTCTCCTTCCACCTTTCGAGCGAGTTAATTTTTTTTTGCACTTTATTTTAATTGCACACGCGAAATACTGAAGCTTATAAATATGGGTCGTAAATTTATTTGCATGAAAATAATGGATCATTTGAGTGTAAGGGCTGATTCAATCATATTGCGCAAACTTATTGTAGGGGGATCCCCCTAACCATAAAGCAGGTATAGGATCAAACTTCATCATCATCTGCCTAGCCTTTTCCCAACTATGTTGACTAAGATCAACACTGACCTCTACTAATACCACTGGACTGGCGGCTGTCAAAGTGCTTTTGTGCCTGTTTGATAATCGCCATTTTGGCGCTGTCGGACGTAGCGAGTGTCTGTGGTACTAAAAATAAGTGATGTCGAAACTTGTACTTGTTGTATTTAAATATAGTTATCATTCTTGATAACTTTTGTATAATGCATTTATCAAGAATAACATTAGATTCGAACCAAATTAATTCAAAATGCTAAATTACTTTACGGTAAACAAACACTTCTGTCACAGCCATTTGCAATATACCTCAAAATTAGTTCTCTGGACACTCGCCAGTGGCGCTTCAAAAAGACACAAAAAAATTGCTGTCAAACGCTTGGAACAGCCTGTCCAGTGGTAATAATAGAAGTCAGTGAAGATCAAACTTCAAGCCATCAAATATTTAGTCAAAAAGTAGGTTAATATGATTGCCTTTCCAATATAATTCTCAATTACAATTAGCGTTGAATCCAAGCTCGGTAACAACTCACCCCCATCACAGGGGACCTAATATTTTCGTTGGAAAAGTTAAGGAGTATGACAGGTCAACTTTTCCTAACCTGTCGAGGATTACAGCCCTAACGGTTATTTATTATATCCCTCCTACCCACAAAATGGGATGGTAGTATTAATGTTTAATACAGAGTTTTATATAGATTGAAGACCACTGACAGTTTTGTAGGAATGTAATGTAAGCTTAATGACTTAGAAAAACCATTATGTTCTTTTGTATCAACTTAGAAAATAAGTTTAGGGAGTTCAAAGTCAAGCGAGCTTTCCAATTTTGGTCAAGCCATAGAAAAAGCGATGAAAATTTATCAGTTCATGATAAATGTGAGTAAGCGATTTGGCAATTGCCTTATTTTAACAAAACCCGTTCAAATGTAAATTACTGAAAACCATTGCTTAGAAAAGCCGTAAATAAGCATCAAAAGCGTTGACATTAGCATCACAGACATTATTTATTTGCAAGTGTCCTATACCATTGTACAGACGCCAGCATATAAAGCTACTACAATCTATCAATTCTGGTCTTTAATAGATTTTCAACTTTATCGAGAACGCATTAGTTTCAAGGTTGATTGAGAAAATTTGACAGTCTCGGGTAGCTTGGTGTGCTGGCGTCTGTACGTGTGATCCAAACTAACATAATACACATATAGAAAGTAGGTAGTCAAAACCGGTTTCAACCAATTAAATTTTGACAATTTTGTCCATTGCTTGGACCAAAGACAATATACATTGTGTTAATGTTCCTCACGGGATCGAGACTTAAGCGGGTGAAGTCGCGGGCGCTGCTAGTATCAAATAACTTACTAACAAGCAGTACGAATCAAACACAAATACACGTTGAACCCACATCTGATCCACAGCCTCCTATTAGTTGTGCCATCTTATGCCACAGGAATTCATGTGAGCAATTCTAGCAATCAGTGTATTGACATGAGCCATATACCGTATATACCGATTGATATGATATCTAGCACTCTACAGCGATTGATTCGGTTCTGTGCGGGCGTTATCTCTGAATATTCTGTATACTTGCTATAAGTCTAAGATGCATATCTTATAGTATTAGGTAATACAGGGTGTCTCAGAACGGTCCAACTATTTTGAGAGTGAACGAGACGCAAACAAAGTGGGGTGAAGGTGAGGAAGAGGTAGTGTTTGAAAGATCTGTCCTTATATTTTTAGTTGACACAGGAGAGCAACGCTCGTTTTGCGTGCGCGCATATTTCGAGAACGATCGATCGCTCATTCGAATTCATCGGTTATTTCGACTTCACTATGGATTGCGCAATATTGGAGAAATTGCTAGTAATGCCACTATCCTCGCGTGAATCCAGGCATTCAACGTTACTGGAAACACACTAGGCGATATTCATCATGGTCGTCCAAGAACAGCAAGAACCCCTGGAAACATCGAGTTGGTTGCGAAAACCGGAGACTTTGGATTCGGCGCGCTATGTTGAGATGATACGCATTTTTTTTGGTCCGAAACTTAGAGAAAGTGAGCACTATAATTGTCAATCGTGGTTCTAATAAGATGGAGCCACTGCGCATACAACTAACAACTCGCGAGCAGCACTGCAAGAGTTGTTTCCCGAAAAAGTGATTTCTCTAAGGGGTAACATTGAGTGGCCACCACGGAGCCCTGATTTAACCCCACTTGATTTTTTCTTTGATCTACAAAGTTTGGTAGATTTAAGAAGAAATATTGAAGAGAAGATCAGACTGATTCCTCAGCAACTTCTACAAAAAATCTTCGAGAATGTCCGCAAAAGGTTTGAAGAGTGTCGCCAAAGAAACGGTCATCATTTATCTAATGTAATATTCAGAAAGTAAAATTTCGTTCTTTGTATACATTTTGGTATCAATAAATAAATAATTACAATTAACATTTTTTTCTTATTATCATTCGAAAAAGTTGGATCGTTCTGAGACAGCCTGTATAAGTAGTGTATTCAGGATTAAACGCAAACGATTAGATTATCTATTCAATGACAACAGCTAATGATGAGTTTGTTATTTTGTTGTAAATGTAGGAGATTATGGGATTGTTTTTAGGGTTCGGTACCTCAAAAGGAAAAAATGGAACCCTTATACGATCATTTTGTTGTCCGTCTGTCTGTCTGTCAAGACCCTTTATCTCGGGAACGCGTGGAGGTATCGAGTTGAAATTAAAACCATATACTCATGTCTGCAGTCCCTTGAAGCTGTGAAAAAAATCAAACATTTAAGTTAAAGTAAAAAAAAGATACTTTCGGCCGCTTATGCCGCCAAAAAACGCATATTTCGACAATCTCAAGGGAATCAAAATCCGAAAACCGTAAATTTGTAGTTACATACCTACTTTGGATGGAACCCTCGGTGCGAGACTCCGAGTCGCACTTGATCGATTTTAAAATAAATAACATGTTCAAACAAATAAATATAAGGCAGGTACCTATCTTTTTGTTTTTGCATTTGAAATTAGGGACGTTGCTGTTTTATTTATTTTTTTGCGCCCTTATTATTTAGATTTCAATATGAACTTTTAGTTTAGCATTTTCTCCTACCTACTAATATTTCATTGAGTATTTATGTAAGTATTTATTGTAAATACCAGACAAAATTATGATATTATTTCGCTTTATTTGTAGAAATAAGAGTATATATACTTACCTACTTAAAACAATAATACGAACTAACTCCAGCACCCTAATTGCGTAACACACTATTACTCTCAATTTGAATCATTTTTAGAAGCTTATTGCTAATCCATTGCTCCATTTACGTTCAAAAAGTGTGTCTACTCAACAACGTAAATAACGCAATGAATATTGTTGAAATGAAACCGATTGCTACTGATAGTGTGTTACGCAATTACCCTGCAGAATAGCAAATGGTTCAATTCACCGATTGATGGATGAGCTCCACCAAAGTTAAATGAAAAAGTATCATAGTACCTACATATAGGTATACAAAGGTACTTACATAAATAAGGAATGATCTTCTCTTATATTATATAGACACTGATTTTATACAGTCTTTACTTGTAACTTCTTTTACATTACCGAAGAAATACTCATATCTATGAAGGATGTCTTCTTAGCTTTGAAGTATTTTTTGTTAGAAATACAGTTTTTTCATGGTTTCAGCCTTTTGTGTTACGACATATTCTCAGAGCGCAAGGTCTGTTTGCTCGCCTGTGTACATTTTCTAGCGTCCGCGAAATGAAAACCATGGAAGGAGTCTACAACTTCTGAACTTATTTATACAGTCCAGCAATATAGCGGCGGAAAACAAACACGAATAAAATATACGTTTAACCCAGGATGGGTTATTCACGTTTTGGCGTTTTCACGGCTGAGAACACATATGTATAGTGAAACCAATTATTCCGTAGAGAAAGTACGTATATTATTTATTGCAAGCTCGTTGGACCATAACGCGCAAAGCCGCTGTAGAGCAACGTTCAACAATATTGAAATAGTTTGTTAGTGTTTACCTTTCGACAGCCGGTTTACAGTGTACACCTCCCCGTTTCGTTTTCGGACCCGAGCCAATTGTGATACGGCCCGAATACCCGATATTACGAGCTGATGTTGTGTAGCTCATGATAACTGTCCATGTCCAGGGCTGTGTGAGTGGCCCACGGTTAATTACATACGAGACCAGCAATGATGAAGGAGCTTAATGACTAGTGCAGTTAATAATGTACCGTTGTGCAGTCTGGGTGGGCTGTAGAAGGAAGCTGCTAGATTAATGACGCATCATGGGATTATAGAGAAACAGAATGGGATATGTAACCATTATGTGAAGCAACTGCAGGATATGGATTGTTGACTCACTTGAAGGCGTCACTTGGTATAGTAACATGTCTATTAGAGAACCCATTGTCTAGCGAGAAGGTAAGGCCATCAATTCACAATAAAAAACTGCAAGCAATTAATAATTACCTTCGTTTCCAAAACATTGCAGCAAAATGTTAACCCTTAGAGGGTGAAAAATTGCCGAGACTGTTTAGTCAATGAAACCTAGAAATGGAACCTGGAAACTCCTCATCGATTTATTGGTCCCCAACTAGATTGCAATGCTTTACTGTTTTTTTTTCTCTTAAATATTACGTATTTTAACACAAAAAATATAACGTAAAACATACAACAGTAGGTGTTTTTCTTATCTTATTCTTATGCATCAATAATGCTTTATTTTTTACTAGCTGCGCCACGCGATTTCACCCGCATAAGTCTCGACCCCGTAGGGATATCGGTATAAAAAGTATTCTATGTCCTAATACAGGTCATGTGCCAAATTTAATCCAAATCCATTCAGCCGTTTTAGCGAGGAAAGTGTAACAAACATACAAAAAATCAAATCTTTTCTCTTTATTATAATATTAGTTTAGATTAAACCAAGTAGGTGGCCGCATACCTAAATAGAGGCTTATGTTCTAAGTATATGAAAACCAAATTATCTATATGTCATCATCTGCCTAGCCGTTTCCCAACTATGTTGGGTTCGGCTTCCAGTCTAACCGGGCGCAGCTGAATACCAGTATACAGGGTGGGCAAAAAGTCGTGGATCAAACGAAACAGGGCGACTGCGGTTATTTGTAGTAAAAAAAAATAATTAAAAAAAACAAGCATCATCACTAAAAAAGTGCTTTTATGACAGTGGGTACTATGATTTATCAGTATTGGCACTTTTTTCAATATCTTTTAAGTCTCAAGAAAAATTCTTTGGGACTTTAGAACCTCACTGTAAACACTCAATTTTAAGGAGATCAAGTTAGGGCACTGCCAAAGATAAATTTTTTACTGCAAATAATCCCGGCTGTCGTCCTGTTTCGTTTGGTCCACGATTTTTTGCCCACCCTGTATAACACGGAGCGACTGTCTATCTGACCCCCACAACTCAGTTATAAATGAATAAATTACTTTATTTCTGTAAGTAGGTTTGTACAAACACTTTTACACGTCAATCATATTTTAAAAAACGAGATGAGGTCGGCGTTTCCTAACTGACTACTCTGAGAAGAAAGGCCGAAACAAAGTCAGAGGTCACAGTCTCTTTTAAAGTCCAGGCATAATCTTGGTCAGATTATGTGGAGACCATGTAGACTGGTGTCTGAAATGGTCTTTTGAGAAAAGAACTACACAGATTGAGTGGACCCGTCCAGTCAGTGCACGCATTTGTCAGTAATCATGCAGCTCAACTCAAACTTAGGGAGCTCAACGATTCGACGAACAATACCAAAGAAAAGACATTTGGGAAGATCGCATAAATTACTCAAACTGCCAGACCATCATTAATATTAACTGAAGGGAAAAAAAAAACAATGATCCATATAGTCCTCATAATCACAATTAATTAAAATAGTACTACACTTTACAAAATAAATATTCATGTCTATAAAGAGAAAAAAGTTACTAGGTAAAGCGATACGCCTTGGTAAGACTAGTTGTCAGGCTTTCAGGCTTTGACGACCCCTAAAGACTGTCAAAAATCCAAAAAAGACAGCCGTGACCAACGGCTTTACGTGCTTTCCCAGACACGTAGGTAAGGGTCTTGGTATGAAAATATGGTCATCCATCTACAGCCGAACAACGGCAAGCGTAGCTTAAACTGATCGATCGACCCGTGCGGCTGTTAAAGTTAGCCATGAGCTCCATACAAACATAGTTCAACAGCAAGAACTAAATGTACCTATGTGTAAACTCACCTAGCCAGAGTACAAACACAAAATAATTTAAACTCCAACTCTAAATAATGTTATAAACTTCAATAGAAATAACATAAGCTTTCTACATAACGTTGTACACAGCGCTTTAATCGTACTACATAAGTACACGCGTTGTTATGTACTTACGTACGAGGTCAATGCCCTTCTTACGTGGAAATCAACTTACCTGAAAACATGGACATTGTGTAAAGAAATGACGCGAGCAGTTAAACTTTTCAGCTCTGAACTAATCCCTTCATACCCACTTACTTTTTATTTAGTAAAATTATGATTAGGTTCAAGATTTTTAAAGTAACTCCTTTTTTAATTTTTTTGTAACTACATATTTTTGATTACGTCGCCTGAAATAAAAGCTTTCATAAGTATGCCCATAGCCCAAGTTTGGCCATAAGTCATCTGCCTAACCTTATCCCAACTATGCTGGGGTCGGCTTCCAGTCTAATAGGATGCAGTACCTACCAGTATTTTAAATGGAGCGACTGCCTACCTGACATCCACAACCCAGTTACTGGGTAATAAAAAACCCCTTGGTAAGACTGGTTGGCAGAGTTTCAGGCTTCTGACGACCCGTAACGACTGCCAAAGATCCACGAATGACAGCCGGGAACAACGGCCTAACGTGCTTTCCGAGGCATGGAAGGGTCTTAGTATGTAAAGATGGGCATCCATCCACGGACCAACCGCGACAAGCTTAGCTTAACCTGATCGATCGACCCGTGCGGCTGTTATTACTAATAAGCTATAAGCCCCAAGTTTTTCCATAAGTATGAGGCTGAATATCTAATCATAGCATCTGTCACGGAGCTCTTTCACCTCTAAACGACGATGGTTAGATCAGAAGGCCAATTCTCGTAATTTAAAACGTTCAAAATCTAGTCGCAGTCTCATCTCGGCGACAAACAAATGTCAAAAACTTGTCAAAATATATGGAAATTACAAGTATTTTTTGACAGATTGAGACTGAGATCAGACTGTGAACGTTCTTAAAATTACGAGAATAGCCCTTCTGTTGTCAGCAAGACTTTCGGACTTCTGACTAGATGTGATGATTAGTTTGAGGTAACCTCTTGAATTAACCTCCTACTGTTTATCGAGATTTCTAAAGGCCTTCCATTCTCGTGGTCTTCTCGAAGAGTGAAGAACCCATCATCTTGTAAGGACATGCCTGGACAAAAATAATGACCTATCCTCACGGATACATTACAATATATTCTAGGTGCGACATACAAAACCGTATACCTATACGCATTTTTTAATTGTATTATCATGATTAGTTATCGAAACGTGATGTGAAGTTTCACTAGTTAATTTAATTAGATTATGTATTCATGATTTTTATATAAAACCGCGTTTAAATGAAAAAAAAATGCGTTTATTGGTGTTAGGACAAACACATCTCAAAACTGTGAAAACAGAAAGAAAACTATAAAAAAATCAATTCATTTATCACCCACTAAAAATCAACTTGTCAAAACAGTTGATGACAGTAGGAACTACACTAATTACGTTTGTACACACACGTGCAAGCAAGTTTTAATTGCTTCGTGAGTCGCGTCGTCATTCACGGCGTCTGCAGCCTCTCATAAAAGAACTTACTCTTGTAAAAGAGATGCAACGCAAAGTTTATGTTGCCTTGCAAAAATTCACAACGACGCTGACGTCCGCCTTTCAATCGGAATACCTTGACATGCATGGGGAAGCGTTTTAAATAGAATATTTTAGTACAATGCGTCTTTTTTGTAAAAAAAAATGGTTGGTTTTTAGGTGTTGTGTTACAGATAAGAGCAGATGGGGCCAGATAAAATTGTGTTTTGGTGTTAATATTACAACTACCGAGTTGTTTTTTATCCTGTCTTGATTGCGTAACCTTGTCAATCACAATCTGAATCATTCTGAAGGATAATCCATTACTTCATATGTTCGGAAAATTTGTCAGCTCAACAACGTAAATAACGCAATGAATTTTGATGAACTGTCAAAATGAAACCCATTGCTACTGTCAGTGTACTACGAATTTCAAATCAAATCAAATCAAACATTTATTTGCTAGAAATACATTGCTTTGGCAAGGTAACATCTTATAACATAAGTTTCATTGTATTCTGCCTGCAAGCAAGCGTGCAATTTTACATACATTCTTATTATAATTATTAATATTATTATTATATAATGCCATGCAATTATTCACTATTCAATTTATTAA
This sequence comes from Globia sparganii, assembly GCA_949316385.1. NCBI lineage: Eukaryota > Metazoa > Arthropoda > Insecta > Lepidoptera > Noctuidae > Globia > Globia sparganii. The sequence continues at coordinate 18,522,117 of OX438654.1, forward strand.
TTTATATTGTTATCTAACATTCTAATAAATATACAAATTTTTATGTTCCATTTTTTTAATACTATAAAAACAACACTACCCCGGTGTAGGTTTTAGCAAGATGTTCTTGCAAGTAGGTTCCGTTCAGTTTCTTCTTTAATGAAGATACAAGCCGCGTGACGAACTTCCCCTATTTAACCCCTATAAGGAATGAATTTTCAAAATCCTTCCTTAATCTATTGTCACCATAGAAATGTAAAAAACAGCAACTTCTTTCATATATCTATGGATGTCACCTTCGGAACTTTTGTGCAAAATTTCAAGCTTTTTTACCCAGCAACTTAGGCTGTGCGTTGTCTAACAGTGAAATTAATATTTTTATTTAAAGAAAGTGAAGTTTTCCATTAAAGATGTGGACAGATTTCTCCAGAAGATGGCATAATAGGGTAAAGCATTGTAGTTGTATTGTACTGTTATTATTGTTCCGATATTTGCATAAGTTTGTGTCTTATACTATACTAACATAATAATAGTTTAAGTAATACTAACAAAATTATGAGTAACGTGCCTGAATTAAAGATCAATCTATACAAATAAATAAAATTGAAGTGTCTGTTTGTAATGTCAAATAACAGCTTTTTACTAAATGCATATGAAAGTACATATACAGGGTGGGCAAAAAATCGTGGATCAAACGAAACAGGGCGACAGCTGGGGTTATTTGCCGTAAAACATTTCTGTGTGGCAGTGCCCTAACTTGATCTCCTTAAAAGTTATGACAATTTGAGTGTTTACGGTAAGGTTCTAAAGTTCCAAATAATTTTTTGTGAGACTTAAAGATATTGAAAAAGTGCCAATACTGATAAATCATGGTACCCACTATCATAAAAGCATTTTTATAGTGATGATGGTTTTTATTTTTTTTAATTTTGTATTTTTTTATTGTTTTCTTACTGCAAATAACCCCAGCTATCGTTTTGTTTCGTTTGATACACGATTTTGTACTCATCTTGTATACGGTACGTATACGTAGGTATAACAATTTTTTATAAATTTATGCCACTCTGTCTTTCTGTTTGTTGCGGCTAATCTCCGAAACGGCTGAACTGATTTTGACGGGAATTTCACTGGAAGATAGCTGATATTATAAGGTGTAACTTAAGCTACTTTTATTTTAGGAACAAAATTAGAGTTCCGCGCAAAAAAGTCCATGAAATCCAATTTGTTTTCCGACATGCACGCGAATGAAATCGTGGGTAGTAAATAAATAAACGAAACAAAAAAAAAAAAAACTCCTAAAACACAAACTTTCTGTCTGTAATAAAAACATCCATCAAACAAACTCCTACGCCAGTTTACAATTAATGAATGAGCTAATAAATGATACCGTTAGAAATTGTATTTAGGAGGGACCCGTGGCTAAATAATAACAGTCGTACAGGTCGATCAATCGGGTTAAGCTACACTTGCTGCGATTGGTCTGTGGATGGGTGACTATCATTACATACCGAGATCCCTCCGTGCCTCGGAAAGAGCGCTAAGTCGTTGGTGGATCTTTGACAGTCATTACGGGTAGTCAGAAGTCCGAAAATCTGACAACCGTCTTACCAAGGGGTATCGTATTACCCGGTAACTGGGTTGTGGAGCTCAGATAGGCAGTCGCCACTCGCTCCTTGTAAAATACTGGTATTCAGCTGCATCTGGTTAGACTGGAAGCCGACTCCAACATAGTTGGGAAAAGGCTAGGCAGATGATGGTAGAAATTGTATTTGGCAAATGACGGTAGGCTTGCTTCCACAGTGTGTACCCCACGCCGAACGCTGTTGTGTTATCAAAGTATGTTTGTTATGAGAAATAGACGCACATTAATAATAATGATTTTCAGACGCGCAACGGTAACGAAAATTCGTGGTTTATCAATCGGGTAACAGAATATGGGTAATTTCGACTGGTTCAGGGGAACTAATGTTAATTCGGATGAGTCTTTTAAATATCAAAGTCAGTTAAGGGTCCCTATCAATTTCGCGGTCTAAACACAGAAAATTCAAGTTTTTTCAGCGCAAATTTCTCAATAACCTTAAGTTAACTAGTTTTTTTTTAAATACACAGTTATTTATCAACTATTTATCTAGTAAGTGTACAATTTTAAATTTTGATAACTACTACGTAAGCACGAAACACCATGTTTTTCAATTACTTTCATAACTTACTGGCAGCAAATAACAATCTAAAAAAAAATTATAAATACTGGGCATATATAATATTAGTAAGTGTACAATTTTGTTTTTTAAAGTTTAATGATTTAGTACTTGTAAAAAAATATATATCACGCTGAAAAAACCCAATAAAATCATGTGCAAAACCCTTGTCTACGCGTAAGAATTTATTGAAAATAATAATAAGTGTTAAATATTTTAAAGTTTAAGGTATTTATCTACCAAAATCAATGTTTATATTTTTATTTTGACTACTTATTTAATTGTAGTAAAATATCTAAATGATGCCTTATAAACTTAAATTCGATCGTTCGTTTACTAAAATTGAAATTCTTAGACTTACTAGATAAATAGGTGATAAATAATTGTGTATTTAAAAAAAAGAATTTAGATAACTTAAGGTTGTTGAGAAAATTGTGCTAAAAAAAACTGATTTTCTGTTTTCACCCCGTGAAATTGATAGGGACTCTTAAGTTTCGCCTTAGTTACGAGAAAATTTACACACGTTTAACTATTTCAGAAGAACAACAGTTCTGACAAAATAATAATCCTCCGGACCGTATTTCGGCCATGGCGGCCAATCTCAACGGAGACTAGCCTTCGGCGCGGGAGATATTATAGTGCACAAGCGTACGCGCAGACACAGGTGCAGAGTGCATCTGTGTCTGCGCGCAGGGCCGTCTTTACCCGGGGGTCCAAGGGGTGCGTGGCACCCGGGCACAGGGTCTTCGGGGGTGCAAGCCAATCGCCTCGTACCTACACATATCATGCGTAATCAAACCTTCTCGAAATTGAAATTAATATAAAACTATTTACGATTAACTATGACTCAAGATAGATTGACAAATTTGGCTATAGTATATCGAATTGAAAGTAGACTACAAAACAGTTTCATCAAAAAAAAAAGTTTGCCGATTTTAAAGCCGGAAAAATTAAATTTGCTATTTGAAAATGTAGGTACCTAATTTTATTTATTTATTTATTACTAAACTTACACACACTATCTTAACAGGATGACCCCAATACAATAGTGGTTTGTAAACACACACCAAATAACTTGAAACATAACTTACTACTAATACTTAAACATCTAAAGAGTAGAGTATTATTATTTAGTATTATTATTTTATTGTAGAGTAGCTAAGTATTAACACAAAAATTGGGGCACAGGCTGATTTTCGCAACCCGGCGCCCAATATTGTTAAGATGACTCTGTCTGCGCGCACACTTTTGCACTAACGTCTTCCCTCATTCTGAGCGCTCCTGCACACGATGCCGTCGCCGCGCCGACACCGCGCCGCCACCGCGCCTCTATGCTGTGTATACGTTCGCGACCGCACCGCCCCCGCGCCGACGCCGCACCGCCACCGCGTCCGCGCCGCTTGATTTTACCATACCACTATACAGTTGTTAGTAATACATTGCTAAGTAGCTGCGAAGAGCATACGCGTAGTACTCGCACGAATATGTCCAACTTAACGAATAAAAAGAAGTTAGTGTTGGCTTACTACATGTACAGAAAATGGCATAATGAAAGCTATGGGTACATCCTATTCTAATGCGACGGGAGCAATATGGTGAATTTCACGCACTTTACGAAGATCTACGAAAATATGAGGGCAAGTTTTCTGATTATCTACGGATGAATTACCAGACATTCGACAAATTATTAGATTTATTAATAATTACAGATATTATTATTATTATTTTGATTTATTAATGAATTTTCGCATACGTTGACGGCCGGTAATGGAATAAGCAAAGTCAAACAGTGGCGAATGGCGGCGCGGTGGCGGTGCGGCGGCAGCGCGGGGGCGGTGCGGTCGCGAACGTATACACAGCATAGAGGCGCGGTGGCGGCGCGGTGTCGGCGCGGCGGCGGCATCGTATGCAGGAGCGCTTAGTCCGACCGATGGGACGGCACGTTATCTGGCTCAGGACCAACTGCGCAATTCCTAATAGAAAAACCCAATAACACTTTCCTCACCTGGGAATCGAACCCAGGACCCCACGCTCGCACGCTGTAAATAGATATTGGAAGAGTATTACACTTTTCAAGTCGTCAATAATTATTACCTAATTAAGTAATTGTTTTACAAAGCAAAGGGAGCTAGGTTCTGCGGAAGTATCCTACATCTATACAAATATTATAAAGAGGAAAGATTTGTATGTATGTTTGTAACGAATTGGCTCAAAAAGTACTGAACCGATTTTAAAAATTCTTTCACCATTTGAATGCTACATTATCACTGATTAATACAGGCTATTTTAATTGCAAGAAAAAAATAAAATGTTTAAAAAATAAATGTCCACCCGTACGAAGCTGGGACAGGCCGTTAGTATATTTGTAAATAAATACATTTAATTTATGCTATTTTAACTACCACCGCATTGTTTTATCATCCATCTGTAAGCCTGTTAGCCTACCTTCGATTCTAATTGATTGATGTGATGACGTGACGTCAAAATTGATGTAAGAGTGTACTGCGTTGTTTATCTTGAACTAGCGACACGCCTGCTTCGTGTAGTTTTAACGACTTGAATTTTCCTTATTATTGTGTAGGTTTAATATTAATGTATTATTCACAAACCTTTCGGAATAAAGTCTCTAACTAAATGATCGTGAAAACGCCATCTTAATCCGTTGCGAAAAAGGCCGTCACACCAGATAGACACTAAACGCGAGTTTAATCCTACTATACATAAATGTGAAAGTTTGTGAAGATGTTTGGATATTTATTACTCAATCACGCATAAACCGTTGAACGGATTTGGATGAAATTTGGCACAAAGACACATAGACTACTACTTTTTATCCAGATATTCCCACGGGATCGAAACTAACGCGGGCGAAACCGCGAGCGCTGCTAGTTTATAATATGTATAGTACCTATAGTGGGTGCATTGAATGCAGATGTGAAAATAATTGTAAAAAAATAGATATGATATTTAAAAAAAATATCTTGTAAAACCAGCAAATGCAAAGGGTCATTTTATTTTATTCGTATGGATTTATAGATAGAAAACACAGCGTTTGTCTTTAAAAGCTTGTACTTATTTACCTACAAACCAGACCATCTATTATTCTCCCTGTCTTTCAGTTCTGAAAAAAAAAAAAAAACATAATACTTTTGTTGCTTTAAAAAGCAATGTTTATATAAAGCTTCTAAAAGCAAACTCGAAGCTAATTAAATAGTTATCGCAGCGCAACATAGGACACACAATAGCAAAGTTATGACAAGTTTCAATGGGGAGTTAGAATTTGAGGTTGAATTTATATCCCTCTGTCATGTCATACAAAACGAGAACTAGCTTCTCGTTACCAGACTGTTTCGATCTATATAGGGTGACTGGTAATTCGTGACCGATACCTAAACACGTGATTGTACTCATGATAACAAACAACTTTTACTAGGTATGGGACCAAACCTGAATTCACGAAAAAAAAAAATCTGCTGTTCAGTACCTACATTTTGACCAGTTAGGCGAACATAAATGACTGAACAGCAGAATTTTTTTTTTTCACAATTTCAGGTTTGGTCCCATAGTAAAAGTTGTTTGTTATCATGAGTACAAGCACGTGTTTAAGTATTGGTCACTAATTATCAGTCACCGTATATACATGTGTCCGGTAATTAATGGATAACCTCTTAAGGGGTTATTGTACTTATCATTATTAACAACTATTACTATGAGATCAAACCTGAAATCGCGAAAAAAGAATCGGCTGTTTCCTACATTTCGACGAGTTATGCGAACTTAAATGTTGAATCATTTTGAAGCATATTGCTAATCCATTGCTTCATATGTTCGAAAAATGTGTCTGTTGAGCAGACACATTTTTCGAACGTAAAAAACGCAATGAACGTTGTTGATCTGTCAAAATGAAACTTATTGCTACTAATAGTGTGTTACGCAATTACCCCGCTGATGTAAGTAGGTAGTGTTTAGACATATTTCCCTCGTGTAGTACTCTAATATTCCGGAGCGAAGTAATCGGATTATGCAGGTATCTCGTTGGTACTCGTTGCTACTAGAGATGTGTTTGAAAGGGAATGTTTGAACTCACTTCAAGACAATCGGTTTATGATTGAAATTGTTTAGTTAAGTAGGTACAATAAGTTTGGAGTAGAGTTTCTTGGTTTGAGAAGATTGTGATTCCTAGGGTACTGGACTTAATTTTAAACATCCTTGATATCCTCAGAGAGAGAGGGAAAATTAAGGTTGTTTTAAATTAACTAAATTGTAATAAACTCTCTCTAAGATGCTTTTGTCACTGAAAATAGTAGCGAAGGACACGTCGCGAGGAAAAATATAAAAAAACCGGCCAAGTGGGTGTGAAGGAAAAAGGCCAAGCCTTTGCCCAGCCCTGGGACATAATATAGGCTAACGAAAAAATTAAACGTACGCGGAATACGCTTTTGGCTGAAGAATGAAGGGTTCCGTAGTTAGAATAAAATAATCCTAAAAACAAACTTCACATTGTACAGAAGCCAGCACATCAAGCTACTAGGTACAAGCTGTCTTTCTTTAATAGATTTTCAATTTTACCGCTAAAGCTTAAGGTGAATGCGCAGTGGTAGACCACGATAATAATTCTGTAAATACATACCTACCTGCAATAGTCGCGAATCATATTTTGATCAAGATACAACCTGATACTGACCTGCAAATTGCAAAAAAGGTAAGAAAATTTGAATTTTGCGGTCTACCACTGCGCATTTACCTTAAGGTTCAAAGTCAATTGAGAAAATTTGTCAGTTTCAGGTAGCTTGATGGAGGATGGGGATGGGATGGAGGGGCCCGTGGCTAAATAATAACAGCCGCACAGGTTGATCGATCAGGTTAAGCTACGCTTGCCGCGGTTGGTCTGTGGATGGGTGACCATCTTTACACACCGAGACCCCTCCGTGCCTCGGAAAGCACGTTAAGCCGTTGGTCCCGGCTGTCATTCTTTGATCTTTGACAGTCGTTACGGGTAGTCAGGAGCCCGAAAGTCTGACAACCAGTCTTACCAAGGGGTATCGTATTACCCAGTAACTGGGTTGTGGAGGTCAGATAGGCAGTCGCTCCATGTAAAATACTGGTATTCAGCTGCATCCGGTTAGACTGGAAGCCGACCCCAACATAGTTGGGAAAAGGCTAGGCAGATGATGAGGTAGCTTGATGTGCTGGCGTCTGTACTTGAAACATGTTCTCCCATAGCTACATCTAAGTAAGTTCGCAATAGAAAAAATATTGTGTAAAAACTGCAAATGAACGATTTTTGAACTTATTTCCTTTATTTGTGATGTGAGACCTTGCTTCTTGATTCTAGGTCAACAGGAAGTACCCTATAGGTTTTGATTTATTTGCGAGTATCAAAATACATCTGCATAATCATTAATACATCTTTCTAAGTCAGATTTGTACTATAATAACAAATCTGTTATGGAAAAGTGCTTATGGATCAAATCTTACCTATAGAGAAATATTAATGGTTCTAATTACTATAATTCTGTAAATACATATAAATATATAATAATAGATATAGAGGTATGAGGAACAGGGTGTAAAGTTTACTCAACCTCCATAGAAAAGGGAGGATCTTCAGACCAGACGGGTTTTGTGTCTGGCGGGCAACTGCCCAATGATTCATGTCGGGCCGTTGTAGGTATCTATGCTAGTTGCGCGGTAAACTCTGCTTGCGAGATGCAGGATTTTGTAACGTCAGTATGACATGTTGTTCGCATGTGGCGTCGTTGTAGATACCGCTACATAGATATTATAGTCGCGCTCATCAATAATCATATTTTGATCTAGATACAATCTGACACTGACCTGCAGATTGCAAAAAACGTAAGAATTTTTTTATTTCGCGGTCTACCACTGCGCATTCATCTCGAATTCTTTAGTTTAAAGGAGTTACATCAAAAGGATCCATTTGAATCATTAGCTGTAGCAATTCATGAAATTCTGCCTCGCCTTTTTCAACTATGTTGGGGTTGGCTTCCAGTGTAATCGGCACCCTAATTGCCCAACACACTTTCAATTACAATCTGAATAATTTTGAAAGATATTGCAAATCCATTGATTCATTATATGTAGGTAACGCAATTGAATTTTGTTGAATGAAATTTATAGCTACTGTTGATGTGTTACGCAAGTGGGTGTGTAATATATGGCATACATAATAACAGTTAGTATAATATTACTTGAAATAACGTTCACGTGATATAATTTTCATATGCTATAAAAACGTATAACCTAATTTCATGTGATCGAATGTTATAATTCATATAACTTTCTAGTACCCCGCGGCTGTAGCTGATGGAAACTCATAACAATACTTTATTAATATAAACTTAAGATCATACCAACGCAAACCTTTACATTTGCCTCAAAGTAACCTACCGTGTATGTATCTCAAGTCAATTAATAGTATGTGGTAGAACATTCCTCAGTGGAGCTTGTCAATAGTGTGAGGCGGGTGAGGCGTGCGGTTGTCTATGCTTACTGGAGTTTGTAACACAGGAATTTCCACTCTCTGTACAACAATCGCCTCGTCATCGTCTTTGACAAATTTTCAGAAGTCATGTCATTCACACATTCATACAGCATATTGTAGGTAGTACATCTACATAGGTACCAACTCCCTCACTCCCCTGAGTTTACAAAATTATGTAGTACCTGTTCTATACTCGCCGTGTTTCAGAAGAATCCTTGTTGATAGAACTTTGAAAATCGCGGGAATTTAATTTTAGTTCGAGAACATGGAGGCATGCATATGATACGTTTTGAACAAATATCTGAGCTGCGTAGACGCGAGTTTGTAGAACCGACGTTATTTTATTAGATTTTCGTTGTTTAGAATTTCGACCTCATATATTATAAAAGAACATTTTCTGCTCTATGTAATGTTGAACGTATGGTTCCGAAGGGTCATAGGTGACGGGTCCAATTATTCAGTCAAAAAGTTAATTTGCGTGAGTCCTTGATTAAGACGCGGGTAAATTGGGGGTTGATTTATTTCATTTCGCATTACCGGCTCGCATCCTTTCATCTCTGAAGTCGGTACTTTTAGACGCCTGTCGTATACAGCTGTTAAGTGTCAAGAACTTAAATCAATTTCTGTTTTACGTACAGACGCCAGCACATCAAGCTACCCGAAACTGTAAAATTTTCCCAATCAACTTTGGACTTTATGCTTTCGCGATAAAGTTGAAATTCTACTAAAGAAATGTGACAGATTGTAGTAGCTTGATGTGCTGGCGTCTGTACGTTTTAAATGTAATTATTTGTCTATCTTTTGTAAGGGTTGTTATTTAAATATGTATGTGAAAAACAAATAGAAAAATATATCCTTGGCCTTTCTAAATCAAACTATAGTTTTCTATCTTAACTTAGGAAAAATTCAGGACAAAAATTAGAACCGCAAAAAAAATATAAACAAGACAGATATACTTAGTAAATACTATTTTACGAGCATAATATAGCGTGCAAAAAAACTGAAAAATAACGATAATAACTGCCAGCGTCTTAGCGTTTCTTTTGTGTAGCAAATAATAAAGATGATTTATTTATTATATCTTTCGCTCATTTTCTCTTATTAGGTGGCCAAAACTCGTAGCGCCGCTACGCTATTCCGCTCATTTCACACAAAGCCAGCTTTAGTGGTGAACTGTTAAAGGTCGTAGCTCGCATATTTAGTGGTTGTTTGCTAGCTCATTGCCACTAGGCACAACACTAATCCGTTTTCATTTGCCGATGACTGAACGGGGTGAAATGCTGGTTTAAGAGGGGCGAAATAACCTTTTAGATGCATCAATCAATTTAATATTTTTGAGCCGGTGTTGGGTGTTAGCTTTTTGTTAATGTCGATTTTGATTAGTGATTTTGTAAATTTCTAATTAGGAAATTGTTTGTTGTTTGAAAGATTGATCATTAATCAGGAGATAAGACATTTTGACAAAGTGCCATTTATTATAAATGATACAAACAAAAGTGGAAAACAACGATTAAGACACGGATTGGCAAGTAAGAGAAACAAGAGGTCATAAATTTGATCGTTTATGAACTCGTAGCATAGTTTTGAGGTTTTAATTGGTAAATATAGTGACCGACATCGGACCTTACAATAGATAAAATAAAATTGTTTAAAAAAAAATCTATATATCAGCCATAACTTATGAGCCAAAGTCACAATCATGGATGGAATTGCAAACCACCGACAGTTGCAAAGCTCATTTTCAAGACCATAAAATACTTACCCTCCCTGTTTATACATTCTAGAAATATGCAAATTCGTTCGAAATTACAAACACTTTTACACAAAAAGAGAAAATATACATTACGCCATTAAACAAGGTTAAACTTACCAAGCTCTAAGTTGAAAATGCACTCAACAAGTACACTAAGTAGTCATGTCAATTAAAATATACTAAAAATTACCATAAATAATTAAAGAAGAACAAAAATTTTATACATTCATAAATAAATTTAAACAATTTCCATTATATAAATGCTAATGATAAATGATTTTATTTCTGTAAGTAGGTTTGTACAAACACTTTTACACGTCAATCATATTTTTTAAAACGAGATGAGGTCGGCGTTTGCTAACTGACTACTCTGAGAAGAAAGGCCGAAACAAACTCAGAGGTCACAGTCTCTTTTAAAGTCCAGACATAATCTTGGTCAGATCATGTGGAGACCATGTAGATTGGTGTCTGAAATGGTCTTTTGAGGAAAGAACCACACCGATTGAGTGGACCTGTCCAGTCAGTGCACGCATTTGTCAGTAATCATGCAGCTCAACTCAAACTTAAGGAGCTCAACGATTCGACGAACAATACCAAAGAAAGGACATTTGGGTGGGTCGCATAAATTACTCAAACTGCCAGACCATGACTAAAACTATCTGAGAAAATAAATAAAGGCAAAAAAAAAAATTAACCCACATAGTCTTCACATTCACAGTCATTAAAATAATATAATACTTTACAAAGTAAATATTCATGTCACTGTATATGTAAAATTTATCAATGTCAATGTGTATATAAAAATCCAGAAATAGTCTTGGTCAGATCATTTTGAGGACCATGTAGATTGCTATTGTAGTATCAATGAATATTTCAATGAAAAATTTTAAATTACATGTTTTTATAAAATTAAATAAAATATTTATTATAAAAAACTTATGAGGCACAGCAACAGTAGGAGAAAGGAAGAGGGGTTTTAAAATAATAAAAATATTGTAATTATTTTAAAAGCATATTCTGTAAAATCTACCATCTAAGTTCACATGTGGAAGCAATAATTACTATACAGGTAGAAATTGAAAACATACTACAAACCGAAATGGGAAATTGTACTCATCATTATTAACAACTTTTACTAAGGGATCAAAGCTGCAATCGTGAAAAAGTATGTAATCCGCCATTTTGTAGCGGCGGCCATCTTGGATTTACAATGATAGGTACTGTAAATTAAATTGTATTGTCATCAAAACTAAAGGTGTGTACCAAATATCAGATCAATCTGCCAACAGGAAGGGGGTATAATTCCATGAACTAAATTTGCCCTAAATAAATAAATACCAAACAGGGCAAGTTAAATAAAACCGTTTAAAAACAAATCCTGCTAGCACCTTCACATAAATCAAGAATCAAATCACAAATCTGCACAGGTAAGGATACCTCAATTTCAAAGCTATAACTTGAAGAGTTTCAATTGAAAACGTTTACCGTAGCAAATATATATGATCAACTTGGAAAGTTAAAGCTTAGGGTGTCGATAAACGATTGCCACTATAAAACTGAGTTGTGGCCCTAACTTAGATGATAGTAAGATAAAGGTGCAGTTAGATGTGAGACGAAGTGCTGTGAAAGTGAAATACGGAGTCTGCACCAGCCTTATAGAAGGGATAATATTTGTCTATAGAAATGCGTATTGTGATGTCTGGAAGAGGGACAGTACAAGATTAAAAATGATCGCTGTTAGAACGTCCACTGTCCATTCAAGGACACTGGCTGGCGAGTGGCGACAGTCAAATGACTAAATAAATACTATTTTATTAGTGAAAACTAACAATACTAACCTTGTTACCTTAGCACTATTGTTACTAACATCAAAATACTAACAAACTATGGACTTTAAGTCTGAAATAAAGTCTAATTTAATCTAATTTATGCCGGATTCTTATAACTGTGTTGTGTCGTATCGTGACGTTTATTGACGTAGTGTTAGCCAATCAAAACTCGTTGTGATTTGATATAGTCCTGAACAGATTTGTTCGATTGGTGTATTCCGAGATGACACAACACGACACAGTAATTTTTGTGGCATAAGTCTCAGTTAGTGGAGACATCTATAGGTGCTAATGTTCTAAAGAGCTAAATTTTGTGAGTTTGTATGTAGGGGGTGATCTTCGGAACTATTGATCCGATTCCGAAAATTCTTTCACTAGTAGAGAGCTGTTGTGTTTCCGAGTGTCATGAAGAAAGAAAATACGTTTATTTGCGGCAAACATGACGCATAAAAAGAACACAAAAAATAACAAGTTGGGAGAAAACATACGTCAAATCCACGCAAAACGGCCATCGCTCAGCATAATGCTAAGACTTTATACGAGACAGAGCCCCAGCGTGAGCGCTGGTTTAGGTTAGGCTAGGTTATGGTTTGAGTTAATATAAGAAATTTCACGCCGACGAAGTTTCGGGCAGAAGCTATTGTAACATAGGAAGCAAGTTTTAAAAAAATGGCTTGCCTACCTTTAGAAATCTAAGTTTAAACTAAACACATAATTTATTTAAAATTGTTCAGCAGAGATTTGGATGAATTTAAGACTTCAAATCAAAACGAGGCAAACTAATTAAAAATAAACACACCCAAGTTTCAGTAACAAAGTTTAATAAAAGTAAACGTCCTTGTCACAATACATTATTACGTCACTCGTAAACCTTGGTCGCCCTACGTGATCTTTTCTAATTACGTCACAACCCGCCGCCATCAGATGCGAGTCTTTTAATTTTTAAAGCGCGAAGGAAGCTCACAATTGCCCATAGACAAGTTTAATTCCTCCCTAAGCGGAAAAGAAATGATCAGACACCTCTGCCAAAATGAAAAGAGGCCTGATTTACAGCCTTCGTAAAACAGGGCCCGGTCTTATTAACATTACTTTTTATAACATGACCGGCGTTAAATTGTTGCAATGTAGAGTAAAATTTAATTAAAACGTCTAGTTAGGTGTTAACTAACGCCATTAAGGTGGTATGCTTTATGTGCGGAACTAACTACATCTGTTTTTATTATTTCATGTTTTTGTTGCGGACTGGCGGTTCTTATTAAATCTAGGGTATTGGGTTCTTAAATATTTTGTTACTTGCGTCGGCTATTTTGTATGTTTATAATGATAAATGATTTTATTTCTGTAAGTAGGTTTGTACGGACATTTTTGCAAGTCAAGTCATTTTAAAAATTAGACGATGTCGGCGTTTCCTATCTGACTACTCTGAGAAGAAAGGCCAAACTCAGAGGTCACAGTCTCTTTGAAAGTACAGACAATATCTTGGTCAGATCATGTGAAGAACTTGTAGATCGGTCTGAAATAAAAAAAAAATTAAAAAAAGTTCTTTCCTCTAAATACTTAGAGGAAAGAACCACACAGATTGAGTGGACCTGTCCAGTCAGTGCACGCATTTGTCAGTAATCATACAGCACAACTCAGAACTTAAGAAGCTCAACGATCAATAATTTTTTGACTTGATCTATTATGCCCGTGACGTTCGAAAATATCCTTTTTAACCCGTTGAGTCGTTCAGGGGTGAAGTTTCTAAAACTCTTCGCACCCTCTCTACACCCCTTGAGAAACATATCTTCCGAATTTCATGCCTGCCTGTCAATCAGTCAGTTATTCAGTCAAGGAAGTCTTTTATTATACATATAATGGAGAACCGGTATTTGTATAAAAGGGGTTCTGTATCTGTTTCTATCTATTCTGTAAACATTTAGACCGAAATGCCTCAGGGTAGAACATGTCCTACGTTACGCAGGCTGAGCTTAATTGTATATTTATTATGCTTTCCTTTTATATCCCAGGGGTGTTGAATAAAATAAAAACATAATATCTATGTAACTATAACATTATTTTTAGGGTTGCCAAATTAAATATAGAATACAGATTATAATAAATACATACATACTGACGCGTAATAAAAAAAAATTAAGTCATTTAAGTATTCAAGTTAGGCTGAGAATGAGCACTTTTTGAAGGTCAAAAAGTCAATGCCCATTATTATATGTAGATATAAAATTCCAAATCCTAAATTACTTCAACATAATTTTTCAAACAACATACCTACCTAATATTTGAAAAAATATTTTTATGATGACCCACGATACCTATTGATATAATAACGGTTGTCAAAAAACGCGTGTATTATTAAGTTTGTATGAGAGTTTTCCGGTGCTGGGTTTCCGTAAGGTAATGTGATGTTACCTTTCTGTCCCCAGGGGTCGCGCATCACGCGTCTACTTCACGGCCTGAGAGCATCGCCGCGGTTAACGCAGGAGTATCCAACCTTTCGAGCGGAAAATTCGTATTTGTACGTGTGTGTACATTTATTGGTGGCACTGAGTGGCTGCTTGGTCAGAGCGGTTGCGACATTTGTTATTTGCGAAATTTTTACACATGTCTGTACTCTGTAATATTTATGGTGTAAGTATATAGATAATAAAGATTATTCTATTCTATTCTTTGTCTGCGGTACAACACGGTTTTTGATGTTGTTTTATAACGGAATATATTGTTATTATTAAGTAAAGGCAAATAAGGTCAACCCAACGGATTTGGTGAAATACGAAAACAACACGAACACAAAAACTATCTAAAAATTTATACAAAAAGTCGGTGGCAAACAACGAAAATGCGAACCCAATGACACCATCTTCCGAAATTAAAGTTATAAATTTCTGTGTTTTGGAAGTCGGTTGTTTTTTTTTTTTTTTGTAAAAAAGTGATTATTTTTCACTTTTAAGTTGCACTTATCCCACACAAATTCATATAACACTAGGCACTTGCTATATAAATATCAGTGACAGGAAGTTAAACCATAACATCATCAATATAAACTAAGTGGCAAAAATACGTATTATTGAAGCTAAACTCAAACACTACCCAAGCAAAGTTAATACACCTCTAAAACATTAAATCTATTTACAATTGCCGAAGATATCGTGTCACATACATACAAAAGAAATACAGTCGAATTGAGAACCTTCTTCTTTTTGAAGTCGGTTAATTATGTAAAGATACGGCACTTATAGCTACAATTCTACTAATAAACTGAAAAGTCATAGCAAACGACGCAATCACCAGTAAATTTGGGTTAAAAACAATACTACTGAACCGATTTTGATGAAATTTCTATGGGACCGATCTGAAAGTATATCCTTTCAAATAAAATAATTTTTCAAATCGGAGTAAAAATAAAGGAGTTCTAACAAACATTAAAAAAAATCAACCGAATTGAGAACTCGAGTATTCACAAGACCATTTTTTTTGCAGTTTTTTTACTTAATCTTTGTAGTGCTACATTAGTTTTTACCTCAAGCAAAGAAAAACCCAGATTAATAAAGCCAAAACCTATTTCAATAAATTATTTTGTAAGTAACTATAGCAAAGAATTCGCGAAGCTACCCCCCCTCGTGGCTTTAATCCCTGACTACACTTGACGTCTCCGAGTGGGTTCACGAGGCAAAATGTCTTTTGTGTTACACCAAAATTTTTCTTAAGAACCTCTTTTAGGTGCTTCCTTCGATAATAAGCGTCTGTGTCCCAAATATTATTTTTTTGTACAAACTTGATGTTAGGATTAAATAAACAAAATATCAAAGGAAATATTTATTCTGTACTTTTTATGTTTGTGGCTACTGGCTAATATAGATAAGTTAAGAATCTTCTGTTTATTTTTGGTATCAAAGTTTTATCGGGAGTTAAATATTTCTTTTTACCCATAGCAAAGTGTCGGAGCGGCAAAAACGAACCAAGATGGAACTATAAACTAAACCCTATAATGCTGATATAATTTTAAATCCTTTTGTCACATACATTTTATTTTTGTTTAGGTGTAAACTGCTTTTTTTTTTGTGGATGGGAAATCATCAAATCATCCCACTCAGTGTGGAGCAGGAGGGAGTGTCAGACTCTTACTGACTAAAACCCACCCGTGTTCCTTCCTTAGCCTTTTATGTTCCGGGGCAGCGGTAACCCTTTCGGACAAACCCGCTCCCCCGGAGGTATAAACTGCTACAAGGATCTTTTGGCGCTCGAATGACGTGGACAGGAGGCCGCTGTTGGTAAAAAATTGTGCAAATTATTCGAAGAAATGTATTGAAAAAACAAGATGGCGGCATTAGTTCCAATTATGGCCACGCGCCGAAACACCTTTGTACAGCTATACAAACGCATTAAAAACAAAAATCAGACAATAAAAACTAAAATATTGACAAGAACTATGAAGACATTGACAAGTAAATAGTGCCAACCGACGAGGGTCGGACAAAAAGGCCCGAGCGCTGGAAAGTGGACAGATGTCCGTAGTATAAAAGATATAGCCAAATAGGAAAGTTTTGTGTTAAGTGAGCGGGGGGATTGGCTGAATTACTGATTCTTGAGATTGTTTGAGTCAGAAGAGAGAGAAAATTCGTTCTGGAAACATTTCGGCGCTTTTTTTTATTTTGTTGATTAAGGAAAGAAACATAGGTACCTACTTACCGTACCTACTGCTTGTGCATATTTTTGTGGGCGGGGGCGGTGCTGCATTTTATATCTACGCCTGGATCTAGTTTTTGGTAGAATTGTAACTAAATAACAGTACCATTGAAATTGCTTAACATTTTTCAAACTCCAACCTTCTGACTGAGGGACTAATCACACTTATTCAGCTCTCTTCAGCTTTTGTCCATAGAAAACCGCGATTTTGTATGAGATGCGTACGCATCCGTTCAGCCGCGGAACGCTGAACGGACTTCAAACAAAATCGTTGTTTTCTATGGACAAAAGCTGAATAAGTGTGGTTAGTCCCTGAGGCTGCGTTTCCACCAGAGATGAGCGAGGATGCGTAGCGAGGAATGTGTGTACTTAAAACTAACCAATGAGAACGCTAACTTAGTTCAAGCTATGAAAATGAAGCGATGTTATTGGTTTGCTTCATTATTGGTAAAGATTCAAGAGTCTTAATTTTAACCAATAACGGTCCGAAAATTATAGCAATCTGCCATAACTATCGAATCATTGACAAACTAAAAGTGCCTGTAAATGGTTTAATTGAAACAAATGCTTTGAGTTTCAGTTTAAAAGATAAAAACATCGTATAATCACTTCATTAATTTATGTTCGATTAAGTGTAAGTATATTAATATTAAACAGCGGACGTTTATTAGTTAATACGATATAGAGTTTGATTTTAATGATAATGCTCTCGAACATCCGGAGCTAGAAGCAGATCACACTCGGGCATTGTCAAATAATTGACTAGCTCCATTTCCGGCCGATGTTAATGTCAGTTCAGAGTTGTGTATAAATGAACATGAACGGAATACACGTGATGATTAATATAGTGGAATTGAGCTCTTGGTTTCTCTAAGTTAGTTGAATGCATTAGAAGATAAAAAAAATACTTTAATAAAGGTACCTAAGCTTTAACTACTCATGCAGAATGAGTATGAATGAGTAGAGTGTTCTTTTTAGGGTGTCGATGGCAAAAATAACACGAACAATATATATATATAAATATATATATGTCGCAGAGTACGAAAATTTAGCAATAATAAGATAGGTAATTGATTTCATTGTATGGGGGCGGAGTAACGCCGTGACGTCACGAGTCATGTGAGCGGAATCGTTGGGGGGGGGGGGGGCGACGGCTACGTTTTGAGTCGAAAAAAAAGTTGGTTGGACACTCTTTTAGAAGCCATCGAGTAGTTCGGACCCTCCCAACAGGACAGCTAATTCACTCTGCTCAGTATACCTCTGTAATTGAAATTATAACTACTGTAAAATAACAGTGATTGTGAGAAGTGTAAACTCTGTTTGAAACCTACGCCATGAACCATCTACCAGAAAACTCTACTGATGACGGCAGTGCCGCTAACTTACTTGCCATTCACTTGTTCTTACCTCATAAAACACATCCGATAATCCTCTCACTCTTCCTGTAATTTCAAATTATCCTCTTCAAAAGGCATAAGTAAAATCCAGGTTTTCTCAAAAGCAAGCTCTATAGATTGATTATAGGCCTGCCTCTTCTAGCAGTATCCACACAGCTTGCACAGATAATCGCTCCACCAACCTGAACGCGTTCCACCACTATGGTTAGTGATTTGTGGTCTCAATTGAAATCATCTAGGTAGTCATCTGTTCTACTTTTAATATATGCAGCCCATTGCTATTTTCTCTTGTTTCGTTTTGTGATGGTCTACCGAGTGGAAGTTCCATCGCCACTTAATTTAAACGACCCAACAGAATGCTTTCAATTTGATTTGCCTTTTGAATAAAAAATCCAAGTTTCCCGATAAATGCAGGGAAAACGAACGAAGATTTAATGTTCAATGAAAATGAAAAGACCATTTGAACTTTTTATTTTCCGCGCTTTGATTTAGTACCTAGACATTCACAGGAGAAAATAAAAATAAAGAATGATCTTAAATATAGTCAAGTACCCAATTACAGGAGCATTATGGTTCGGTTAAAGATAGAATATCAGATAGGATAAACGATAAGACAAGGGCATGAGAAAGCGCAGATGTAACCCGAATAAAAAAATATTATACAATCGAAAACGTCGTGAGATTGTATTGTGATTTTTTTTTATAAGAATGAAATGCGAAATTGTTTAAGTTAAAAGCTTTTACAGTACCGAACACGTGAAAACGTGAAACGTGAAACAAATTTACATACCCTTTTGTAAATGAGCCATTATCTACGTATTTGGGAATCGTCGCACGCAATCGTCGCACGAAAAACATTGCAAACATTAAAATTTGTTAATGATATTGACAAGTGCTGAGATGGATCAGTTACACAGAAGCTTTTATCTTCTTATGTTCGAACACTTTCGTGAAATTAGGGGATAACCTCAACGAAATTTTTTTGTAACAATTTTTTATGTAAATTACCTTTTATTGTTGGGAAACTCAACCCGAGGACAAGGGGAACGTGCAATCAAGACACGACAGGAGATCGAATTATGAAGTAATTGATCGAATCGTTAAAGTAATGTACAGTCAGCAAAGGAGTTAAGTATGCAGGGTCGTCGAATATACATAGTTGAAGTTTAGTAAGAAACCGATTGATGTTTTCGAATAAAATTTAATTAAATTAATTGAAAAGAAACAGTTCATTTACCGAATTAAATTTCATTCGAAAACATCAATCAGTTTCTTAGTAAACTTCAACTATATTCGACGACCCTGCATACTTATATCCTTTGCTGACTGTACATTATCACGTATTTTAATAATAAACGTAATTATTGTTATCATAATTAAATAAGATTCAACAGTAGTACAAGTAGGTTCCTTTTTGGGTCCTCGTGAAGCAACAAAAAGCAGAGAGAGTGCCGACAAACACAGGCAGTCGCCACCTACTGTGCCGGTGACAGCATTCAAGCGATAATATGGAATTTAATCCTAACTTAATGTAATATATTAATGAAGAATCTTATATTTTCTGAACTTGTATAAACAAAGACAGTTTTCTAATCAATATAAACAAGATCAAAACGGTTTCTAATCAAGATGAGAGACCCAAAGACCTAAAGAAATTGGTTCTGACGTAAACTCTATTGGTTTAAAAAAGACAAGACAAACATCTAATCTGGTCGCGAAACATTTTAGCTCTCCTACAATATTAATAATACCTTCCAGGTTTCCGTAGTAAATTGTGAAGTGCTAATCTATATTGTTTGAAACCGGATCAAACGAAACATCCCCTTTTATTAGCCGAAACGAAATGCCTGTCGAATCAAATTTCGTCATTCGTTTCCCCTCGGAAAAGCGGCGCTGTATTCAAAGGGTTTTTTTGTGGACATTTTGTTTGGATTTTTACATGCTGTTAGTTTAATGAGAGTTTTAATACATTGAGTACCAGGTGTTACCTACCTATAGGTGAAACTGTAAAACACTTTGTTAATTTGTCTTTGCTAAACCTTTTATAAACGTCTACTATAGAATGTTTCGATTGATCAAACATATATTTTGCATATTGCTCAGATTCCACCATCATTCAAAGCTTCCGTGAGAGGTTAATATTCATTCTGTACGTGTGGATTTGTTGGCGAGCCACTAAAACTTTTTTCAAATTGAATTGTTTTAAAAACTGGGTGTGTTAAAACAATTCAATTTGAAAAAGTTTGGTATGATACCCGCCACTACCGACATGTTTTAACATAACTAAAACTGAGAGCATCGACTGTGAAACTTTATTCCTGTGTTTGCAGATTTTCTTTATAAAAATGGAACTTGCAGAGCTGTTTAATCCTGTCTATAGACGATAAATGCTAATTCTATCCCAACTTTTGTAACAAACAGAAAAATTCGCTGCAAGAGCCGGGGGAAGCCTTCTTGTGCAAATATTTAAGAAAGCTTGGAGCTTATAGTTTCCATCTCAGCACAGCTTGCTTAAGTTTCAATACTGTGGCCTTTTGATGCTGATCCTAGTTACTTGATCAGAATTACAAAAAAATGAAACTTCAAAGAATCATAACAATTGGAAGACCTACCTCACACTACATAAACATGATACTTATATTTTGGGAGTGAAAGCTTAACACACAAAATACTTATTAAACAATAACTGGAATAAAGAAACACCGGATTATGCATAAAATCTTCCATTATTTGTAATTTAAAGCTATTCATCTCTCGGTGGTCTATCAAGTGGTATTTAAAAATAAAATCTCAGAAGAAAGAAAAGCGGCATTGTTTAAATTCTACAGTATTACAATACCAGGCTGCCAGGCTAGACAATTAACATTGGCGCGCAAACTGACGAGCCGTTTGCAGACAACAACGTGCTGCTCTCTCGTAAGAATTCGAAGTGCTCCAAGCATTTATGCAGGCCTGGTACCTTGAAGTTAATCGTGAATGAAAATGCGTTCTCTCTTTCTGTGAATGCAGTTAGTTTGTCCGTTCAATATTGCCTTTTGTCCGTATTTCGTAACTGTGAGGCGCAGTACAGCTAAATTCAAAGTTTTTAATATTTTCGATTTTTCAGTCTGCCTGCCATGACAGGTCAAGAGATTTTGAAAGGCAAAAGATCATTATTGGACCATTAGTAGATAATACTAATCACATTTTCCATTTGCAAGAAATAAAACCTCTGAGCTTGGTAACGTAGGTACTATTGGTTTAATTTTATGTTTAATTACGAAAATGTTATTAGTTTTCCCGTAACGTAATTGAAAACGTTGACAGACTCATGACATGGTATTAAACAAAAGTTACACCTCTACACCATTTAAGAAGCATTCATACATATTCAACGTAAACTAAGTATTTAAGTAACTGATTAAAAGCTAAGTGGAATTTGTGACGGCATAACGTGTCAGCGGCCGTGTTAACAGTTGAGATAAGCCAGTGACGTCATACTCAGGTACAGGGACTGACATTTAGGTCAGCTGGTGAATTTTGTGGCCTGACATGTGGGCCACGTTGGTTAACATCGGTTCGTACGTGAAATGTTTTTTCAGCAACTAGACTCACGCAAAATGCTAGTTCCATTTCGATTCTAACCTGTCAACGCTTTTTGACAGCCAAAAAGCTTTCCCATTGAGTAGGAACGAGACTTAAAAATTCTATCATTGACTGAGGTCAGAGGGGATCAGGTTTTCCAAAAAGTTCGAAGAGAAATAGCAGGTATATTGAAAAAAAAAATGGTATTTTATTATAGGTACCTACTAACGTAGATCTTAAGAAACTTGTTACTAACACTTATATGAATTCTGTCCGAAATAAATGGAAATTATTATTATTATACATCGCTAAGTGTGACGATGACGGCAATATTCCGTACGAACGTTCATTTTAGAAGCAATTTTCAGGCCTAAACACAGCCCACGTTTACGGGACTAAATAGACACTTTTCCACTCTATTCTGAAATCACTACACAAAATAATAGATGTTAACAGCTAACAAAATTTTATCGCAACATTTACATATTAAATCAATTAAGCGTTCCACATTAATGATGCAAATTGGCAAATAAGCTATCGGTGGCCGCAACTCTGTTCATCCCGGGAGGCTGCTAAATAAATAGGTACCCTCTTAACATGCCGATGGTTTTCAATAGCTGCCGCAGAGCTATCCGCAAACATTTATAATCCTGGCCAACTAATGTTAGATTGCTATAGGATTGTGGCCTGTACTGTAGGATTGCGCCTATGGAGGAAAGAGTGTGGGGCACGCGATCCTTTTGGGTGTTTACCTAATACATTAGTAGAATTCCGGACGAGATTGTTGCACAATCCAATCCTAATAATTAATCCTAATAATTCCTATTTCTGGCAATACCTAAGCATTTTTAAGTTGAAGAAATAGATTCGTTTTTGAGAAAATTCTGCAATACTTTTATATAAAAGAGTGTTAGCAGCGGGTGGTGCATGTTAATTTGTTAACACAAGTTGTTTTTTTTTTTATAATTTTTATAATTTAGTTTTTATGGTCTATGGGCCATTGTGGCGTGAAATTATTAAACGTCGTATTTATTCATAAACTATACAAGCTAAAAAACCTTGCTAAACAAAGATTACAGCCTTTTTTTATGGGTGACATGTAAATACTATACAGCAAACTACGTAAAACGATATACAGGATGTCCCTGGAAGTATGGATCAAATCGAATAGGGGCGTGAGCAAGGTCGTTTCCAAACTTTCTATCCCTAAGAGTGTCGGTGAATTTTTTTACGGTTCAAAAGTTATGATCAATTTTTGTTTTTTTCAATCACTTCGCATAGTGCTCAAAGAAAAAAAACATAAAAAAAAAACTATAAGGGCTATCAATTTAATTCTTTTAGATAGCCCTGATAGTTTTTTTTTATGTTTTTTTCCAGATTTTTATGACCTTGCCCACACCCCTATTCGATTTGATCCATACTTCCAGGGTCAACCTGTATACTCGTAGATAGAAATCAATGAGCTGATGGCTTACTATATTCGCAAACATTTGTAATCCCAAGAGGACTGTAGGTTTGCGCCTAAGCAAGGTGAGTGAGATCACTGTATCCGTTTTGGCGAGAAATATCTGAGAGTGACGTGTTGGTTTTCTACCAGATAAAAGTATTAGGCCAGGATAGAGCTAAAAGAAGAACCGACTGACCTGCCCGCCTATTTACAATTCAAAAGTGCCTGTAAATGGCTGAATTGAATTATGTGCTTATAATTTGAGTTTGAAGAAGATCGTATTAACCCCTTGTCTTTTAGGCAAGCTAACAATAGAAAAAGTAATTTTGTGTCATTAGCGACGGTTGAGCTCGTAAAGAAGAGAGAACATAAAATTAATTGACCCCGAACATGGATTTCAAAAGCGGTTCCTATAATAGTGAGACTCCAACAATAAAGTAGGAAGTTAGCTGTTACATAATTCACAGTTGTCGATAAAACGGAAAATTTTGAAATTAATATAAGTATTCGTAGTACTTAGACAACAAAAGAAACGATAATTATCTCAAATATAGGATAATTCCATGCCATGATGTTAATATGACATGCCAATACAAATCGATCCAGATTATCGTTTTTTTTTTTGAGTTTTTCCTTTAGGAATTTCTTAGTAGCAGCCCGGAGTTTGGAAGTTGGCGGTGTAATACCTCCGTGCCTCGGAAAGCACGTTAAGCCGTTGGTCCTGCGCTTGATCTCTCTCCGGTCGTGTCGGATTGCCGTCCCATCGGACTATGAGAGTGAGGGAAGAGGGAGTGCACCTGTGTCTGCGCGCACACTTGTGCACTATAATAAATATCTCCTGCGTACCTGGCTAATCTCCGTTGAGATTGGTCACCGTGACCGAAATCGATCGGGGAGGCTATTATTATTTATGCGCTAGCTTCTGCCCGCGATTTCCTCCGCGTGACATTTCACTCTCCCACCATTCACCCTCCTAGGGGTGGAATTTCGAAAAACCCTTTCTTAGTGGACACCAACTCTTCACAAGGAATCCACCCTCAAAATTTCATATCTCTAGGACCAGCGGCTTAGGCTGTGCGTTGATATATCAGTCAGTCAGGACTTTGAATTTTATACATATACTACCTTTTGCCCGCGACTTCGTCCGCGTGGGTTTCGTACTTTTCTCAAATAAATTTAACACCCTCTCCACATCCCCTTGAAAGGTTATTTATTTTATTTATTTTAGTTATTTTGAAAATTGTTGATTACGATCTTTATACTTTATTTAAAGAAATAAGTATTCGGACCAATATTTTAGTTAAGCTACCCAAGATGTTTCAATTATAAACTATCCTCCCTTTTCATCACGACAGGGCTTGTTTTTATTAAAAAAAAGCATTTGGTACGCTTCCACTGTTATGACATAAAGATTATATAAACCCATTTTCGTGTTGGAAGTAGGAGTTTCTACTCCTTAAACTTTATTACCCTTTTCCGCCACGGTAGGAGTTGAATAAGTAAAACCCTAAAACTGATACTTTTTTATTTTAAGTAAGTAAGTAGGTAGTAAAACCCTAAAAGTGACAATCTTTATTATTTACTGAGGCTAATGTTGAAAAGTTTTCAGTTTCTTAACCAAAGGAATAAGACCGCCTTTTTACCTTCACAGTTTTTATCCCCATAGGTGCG
The DNA here is from genome assembly GCA_949316385.1 of Globia sparganii. Lineage (NCBI taxonomy): Eukaryota > Metazoa > Arthropoda > Insecta > Lepidoptera > Noctuidae > Globia > Globia sparganii. Next base: position 18,547,143 of record OX438654.1, read on the forward strand.
AAATATTGAAAACACGTTTGGAACGTTTCCATATATTGACTCAAAAATTATTTATACCAATTTTCCATTGAATCAAGCCACGCAATAAAATACTCCTCTGTGAAATGGACTACCCCCGTTCACCCCGTTAGGGTTGGGTTTTCGAAAAACCCTGTTACAATTTATTTTTTATGTTGGTCTTAAGTATATACATACTGAGTTTTGAGTTTATATTATTGGACCGCGCGATAAAATTCTTCCATACAAACTTTGACACCCCCAATCTCCCTTTAAAGTAGAAAAACATAAAATGACAAACTATAATTTAATTTAAGTATTTGTGCCAAGTTTGAAGCTTAAATTTATTCATACCATTTTTTTGGAGTAAATCAAGCTACGCACTATAATACCGGCCTTAAAAATCGAATTACCACTTTTTTACCCGTCAGGGGTCTACTTTCGAAAGACCCATTTCTTATTACTTACTTAGGCAAATATTCCTTCCAAGTTTCGAGTTTATTAACCAAATGAATAAGATTTTTCGTATAAAGTTTTTCCCCACTTTTCACCCCACACAGGAGGAATTTTGAAAAATGTTTGGGATGTGTTCATAACTTGACTCAAAGATCCAACAATTTTCGAGTTAATCAAGCCACGCAGTAAAATGGAAAATTAACTACTCCTTTTTATCTCCCATCTTCTCACTCCTTAAAATTCTTCCATACAAATGTTGACACCCCCTAATCGCCCTTTAGGGGGTAGTTTAGAAAAGCAAAAAATGCCAAAATTCATAATTTACTTAGATAAGTATTCATGCCAAGTTTCAAGTATATTAACCAAATGAATAAGATTTTTCATATAAGCTGTATCCCCACTTTTCACCCCCATAGGGGTGGAATTTTGAAAAATCGTTTGGAATGTGTTCATTACTTGACTCACAGATTATTTATACCAATTTTCGAGTTAATTAAGCCAGGCAGTAAAATTTGCCCTGTAAAATTAACTACCCCTTTTCTCCCCGTTAGGGGTAGATTTTCGAAAAACCCTGATACACGTAATTCTTTATTTTTGGTATTAAGTATAAATACTGAGTGTTGAGTTAATCGGACCGCGCGTTAAAATTCTTCCACACAAATTTTGACACCCCCCAATCCCCTGTTAGGGGGTAGTTTAGAAAAACAACAAATGCCAAACTTTATAATTTACTTAGATAAGTATTCGTGCCAAGTTTCAAGTTTATTAACCCAAGGAATAGGATTTTTCATATAAGCCGTATCCCCACTTTTCACCCCACAGGGGTGTAATTTTGAAAAATCGTTTGAAATGTGTTCATTACTTGACTCACAGATTATTTATACCAATTTTTGAGTTAATTAAGCCAGGCAGTAAAATTTGCCCTGTAAAATTAACTACCCCTTTTCTCCCCGTTAGGGGTAGATTTTCGAAAAACCCTGATACACGTAATTCTTTATTTTTGGTATTAAGTATAAATACTGAGTTTTGAGTTAATCGGACCGTGCATTAAAATTCTTCCATACAAGGTTTGACACCCCCCCCATCCCCCTTTAGAAGGTAGTTTAGAAAAACAAAAAAGACCAATTTTCATAATTTACTTAGATAAGTATTCGTGCCAAGTTTCAAGTTTATTAACCCAAGGAATAAGAGTTTTCATACAAACTTTCATCCCCTATTTAACTCCCTTAGGGGTTGAATTTCGGAAATTCCTTCCTTATTCCTCGTCTACATTATAAAGAAAACCTCTGTGCAAAATTTCAGCTTTCTAGGTCCAAGGGTTTAGGCTGGGCGTTGATGAGTCAGTCAGTCAGACAGGACTTCTCTTTTTATATAGATAGCTTTACGGATTTCTATTGAAACATTAATTTTATTGATCAAGCAATTATACGGCGAAAATTAACAATGCAAAGTGATGAATAAGCTATCATTGTGAAGGTAAATAGGCAGGGTTCCGCAAAATAAACAATGTACAAAATAGGAGCTTCCCTTTATAAAATTACAAATTTTCAGATTGAAAGATAACATTCTCCGGGCATCTTGGGAAGTTAAAAAATATGCAAGTTATTGTACAGACGGTTTAGAATTATGAAGATACTTGTAGCTAAGCGTGGCCATTTTGTTTTTTCTTTTGTTTTGTACCGCGGGAAAATAAACGTGGTTAGTTATAGAGGTGGGATTAGATTTAGTTGTTTATGCTGTATTCATAACAGACTGACACACACACATGTAAGAACTATAATTTTGGCAAAGATTATGGGTTAATGCACATAGCGTTTAGTTGGTAAGCCCTATAAAAATAGATTCACTCTTTCATTCTGATATTTTGCAAAGTTAGCTCACAGTACTGAAATCTGCCATAAACAATAGAAGTGAATAAGTTACGAAGCGTCTAACGAAACTTGATAGCCGTCTGAAGTTGTAAGTATGTAAAACCTCTTGTCGTAACTAACAAGTTTTCGGGCTCTTTATATCTCTGACATAATATTCGTTTACAAAGAATAACTTTCATTTTGCCAATTTTTCCTGTATCTTTAGTGTTGAATCGAAATTTCCGATCCATTTTGTAAAAATCTCACCGGTGATCTGTCAATAGTATCTATCAATCGCACTAGCGATTAAAAAAAAAAGAAAGAGAAGTGAGCTTGATACTAATCAAGCTCACTTCTCTTTTTATAAAAAAATGCACATTAAAAATTTCCTTAAATACTTTAATAATGTTTAAAAGAGCTAAAAAATGTTTTAAACACCCTTCTCATGCATCACTGAAACTATAACACTAGTGTGTTTTCGTAGGGATATATTTACCTGCAAAGTAGAAATACAAACTCCAGCTGGGTCGTAGAATAATTCTTGTGGTTCATGCAGGCAATATTGCAATATTGCAGCTATTAATCAGATTCCACGCTAAGCAGAATGGCTCACCAAACAATAATACGACCTGAATTGCACCCCTTCTGATGTTATGTGTTTTTATAGCTATGTATACGTGACTTATCCTATTATACAGAGCGAACTTTTAAGGGGTCATGGTACTCATCATTATGAAAAACTTTTACTATGGGACCAAACTTGAAACCGTGAAAAAAAAATCAGCTGTTCCTTACATTTATGTTCGCATAACTCGTCAAAATGCAGGAACAGCTGATGTTTTTTTCGCGATTTCATGTTTGGTCCCATAGTGAAAGAACAACTTTTACTTTTTTTATAATGATGAGTAAAATTACTCCTTAAGGGGAAAACGGTGATTAAAATTTCAATCTGTATTTGTAGGAAAACTATTTGTATTTCAAGACACATTTTTAGAGACATATAGTCACTTTTTTAGGGTTCGGTACCCAAATGATGCCAACGGAACCTTATTATACTAAGCATCCGCTGTGGTCAGTGGGTCGTCTTAGGGGAATAGCCTTTTCCCAACTATGTTGGGGTCGGCTCCTAGTCTAACCGGATGCAGCTGAGTACCAGTATTTTACATGAAGCGACTGCCTATCTGACCTCCACAACCCAGTTACTGGGTAATACGAAACCCCTTGGTAAGACTGGTTGTCCCCGTAACGACTGTCAAAGATCGAAAATATGTAAAGATGGTCATCCATCCAGGGACCAACCGCTAAACCTGATCGATCGATCCGTGCGGCTGTTATTTCTTAGCCACAAGCCCCTCAAGGTTGAAAATGTATTATCATTTGTTTGACAATAAACTCACGAATTTAGATTTACGATTTCACGAATTTTTGATACTAGGACATGCCGGTTTCCTCACGATGTTTTCCTTCAAATTTTTTAAAAGCAGTGGTGATGAAATAACTTACATAAAGTGAAGCGGCTGTCTGGGTGCGAACCTAGGACCTATAACTCGTAAGTTGCGGCCGCTATCACAGTACCACCACTGTTCAACTTACGACCATAATAAGCTATTATTTTGACCACAAACTTATAATAGTTGTTAGTGTAGTGTTGAGGACAGAGGACCAACTGGTAGCTGTTTGAATGATAATGCCAAATTCAATGTGAAACGACACTACCAGATTTATTATCGTTATCCACAGGTTTAAATTTAGTATAATTAGTTAATTACATACACTGATATTATAGGCAAGGCAAGCATGGCTTAGGTTAAAGAAAACGTGTTCTTTTACAATACGCGGTTACAACAATTACGAGACTAGTGAATCTTCTTACCTCTGGAAGCGAATTGGTCCTTTCGAGCCGGATTTATAGGCAGGCAGCAACATCGGTCTCTAACCTAAGCCATGCTTGCCTTGCCTATAATATCACTGTATGTAATTAACTAATTATACTAAATTTAAACCTTTGGATAACGACAATAAATCTGGTAGTATCGTTTCACATTGAATTTGGCATTTTCATTCAAACAGCTACCAGTAGTCCTCTGTCCTCAACATGTAGTGTTTAAAAGGAAGCTTTCGTTATACTAGCAAAAGCTTCTGTCTACCCCAAAACTGATAACTGCTATATAAATATCTATCACATACATAGGAACCTATTAGTTTCATATTCATATGCATTACCTGTCGTTTCGGATACAGCTTAATCTAGGATAAAACGTGGCGGCAGGTAAATGCATGTCCACAGCCATATATGTATTTTATATAGACTACACCACAGTGAGCCCAGCCTTATATAGGGTGTCTCCAAACTTGAATCATATCATTTAACCGTTTGATCTGCCATGACCGCACGAGACGTGTCTTCTTTTTATTTTTATTATTTTTAGAGTTAGTTAAATCAAGTTATCTTTCATTTGATTATTATTAAACATCACACGTGCTATTATTGATCAAAGCATCACACGTAGTAAATAATTTTTTACCTGACATGCATTAAGAGGAAAGCGTCAGGATAGACCGCGAAATTCAAATGTTGTAAGGTTTTTTTTTTGCAATTTTCAGGGCAGTGTCACGTTGTATGTTGAACAAAACCTGATACGGGACCGTAACAAATATATTTTTACAGAATTATAATCATTAAAACAACCGTCTAAGTTCCTATTATAATCCTATTGAATTACTATTTTACAAAATAGTCATTAGACTGACCTGCAAATTGCGAAAAACATAATCAATTTTTATTTTCGCGGGCTGCCGGCGGCTTCCCTCTTAAATTTAGTAAAAAAAAAAAACAACAAATTAAATACGTCACATCTTTGACTTTGAAACTTGACGAGATATTTTAGCTCCATGTATTAATGAATTTTAGTTAGTGGATTAGAAATTATACGAGTTCGAAGACATCCCGTTCAACCGACATGTCACTGTTTATACAGGGTGTCCCTGGAAGTATGGATCAAATTAAATAGGGGCGTGGGCAAAGTCATTTCCAAAATTTTTGATCCTGAGAATGTTGGTGAATTTTTTTACGGTTCAAAAGTTATGACCAACTTTTGTTATTTTCAATCACTTTGGATAGTGCTCAAAGAACAAAATCATTTTAAAAAAACTACCACCAGGAACTGTCAATTTAAGTTTTTTAGACAGCCCTGATAGTTTTTTTTCATGATTTTTTTTCTTTGAGCACTATGCGAAACGATTGAAAAAAAATGGTCACAACTTTTGAACCGTAAAATAATTCTCAATCATCAATCATTCTCAGGATCAAAAAGTTTGGAAATGACCTTGCTCACGCCCCTATTCGATTTGATCCATATTTCCAGGGTCATCAGTATATTTACTTTACATGTCAAATAATCATTACAAAGGTTAGGTACACTCCAACTTGTCGAGCGGACTCATAGAATTTTCAATTGAACGACCTCTCACATATTGGCTCTGAGGAATCAATTAAAGTTTTCATCAGAATTCGGAAACTAATTTTCGGTTTGGCAGAGTCAGCCGTTCGGCCAACCAGGTAACTTCGTGACACCGACCAGGCCAAACTACTTTAATTAGTATCGGCACTTTTTAATTGAACCTGCTCGTTAGAATTTAACTGCGACAGTTTTGTAATAACCTAACTTTCGTTGCTGTTTCAGACATGTTTCAATTGAAATATTTGGGACTTGTTTGTTGGTCACGTAACTGTGTGTAGGTATGTCTCGTTTTCATGTTTAAAATTTTCATTCATCACGCTTTTTCCCCCGAAGGCTTAGGTAGGTTATCGAATTAGACCCACAATTCACCGGTTATATATAAGTCCCATGTTAATGTGCTAATGGGGGCGAGCCTATTGACATCACCGGGCACAAATTCAAATTCCTGGCTACTACTGAGAAATTCCTAATAGAAAAACCTAATAACACTTTACCCGACCTGGAAATCGAACCCAGGACCTCATGCTAAGCAGTAGACCAACGAGGCAGTTTCATTTATAATACCTATATAAAAAAATATTTGTTAATTGACGTCATGTCACGTTGATTTTGTAACCTAGCCGTATTCTCAGACGCCAAAGAATTTTTGCTCGAAACGTCTCAAATATGAAGGTGTAAGGTATGTAACAAAGATGAATCTTTAAGTACATGACACTGTAGATTTAAGGTTCTCTTTGTGTTAAAAAGAAGAGAAAAGTATAAAATGGAATGTCTATTTCAAATCTATAAAAAAAAACTCTGTCTGTCCCCCTCATAGGTTAAGTAGACTGTCAGGCAATGCTGTGGTGGCACTCTAAATGTTAATTGTTGTATCTATGTGTGGTGGATGTGGAGCTACGTCGCAAACTGTGGTCCACCTCCTATCCTGCCCTGTGCCCTGCGTCCCAGAAAATGCAATCAAAGTGACCTCAGTGCTGCCACTGACGACGCCGTGTAAGTGGCAAAGTATTGGTTCAGCAAGAAATACAGTCGTGCCAGAGACACGAAGAAAAATAAGAATCTATCACCAACAAATGCGTTGGAACTTTTGAAAATACACGCGTAACCTAGCCTCTCAAAATCGATCTTATAGGTACTTTCCGGTCAAATATAAATACATACTCAAAAGTAATTCAAGTTTCTGCAGCACTGTTAACAACTAACAATTCATGAAAGATCCTGGAACGAACTGTAACACTGTATTTACTATTCAATTTCATTTTATCCGAACATTTGACGCGAGTCTGCGAACTTCGATGCCGATTTATTGAATCGGAAAGCGCGGAACAGATTCTCGTTATCATAGGACAAAGTAAAGATAAAAATGTTCCCGTGAATTGCAATACAGCACTAAATTAACTCACAATAGCGGGTCAAGCGAGTCTCATATTTTGGTTGTTTTGTTTCAATTAAAATTGCGCAGTAGTTCGTTGAGGCTAACAAATAATTATGAACTTGCTCCTTTGCTCCAATGAGAAAACTTTGTCTCTTTCAACTTCAGAATTATTTGTCACGCTTTATTATTAACATGCGGCCATGTTCCGGGAAATTTAAAATGTCTGATGGAAAATTATCCTTTTCCCCGAAACGCGTCAAAACAATTTCGGTATAAAAATTATATCGCTTCACAAAAATAACTAACAGGCTACTGCTGCTTATTTAGTGGAAAATTCGCGCAAAAGTTAAAATGTTAGAATAGCCGTTCTTTATGCTTACTTTGAAGTACGTTTTTAATATTAAAAAAAAAATCTTTTTTCGGAATCCTATATTTTCCTTTCGTTCGTAAGGTACTTGCACCCAATAAGGACCACCTTTATTAGAATACTTATAAATTAAAAAATTATGTAATTACACAAAGTATCGCTTATAAGATAAAAATAAAATTTTATGAAGATCTATAATTATTACAAAAAATACACAGTTTGCTTTGTTAAACTGAAAAAAAAAACAGTTTCAAAAATGTTTATGTTATGCCATATTAAGCACCTATGCTCCTATTAAGGACCATAATAAAATGTAACATAGTTTGATTATTTTGTAATAATAATACTTTTAATCTAACGTATACAATAGTATTAATAAATTAATTATTATATTATTAGCAAATATTTAATATTTGACCAAAAATTTTAAGGTGGGCCTTATTATGTCTATCAAAGTGAAAATTAAGAATAAAACTAATTTTATTTCGGTAATCAACATATATATATTTTTTTTGTAAGTAATTACTTTTTCTTCAGTCATCAATTAGAGTATTTTAAGGAAAATCAGTCTTAATTTATTATATGATACCTTGATGGGCCTTATTAGGAATACTAAAATATCAACTTTAGAAGTTAAAGGCATACCAATATGAGCGAACTTAACTATTCTCGCAACTAAATCATTTTCAAAATCTTCAGTGGACGTACACTTTCGACCCAATTTCTTTTTGTAACTCCCAGTAACAAGATAATTTTTAATGTGTATTTTTTATGTGGTCGCAGCCGCTCGTTCTGACATCTTAAGAGCTTCTTCAAACCAGTTGCCACGTCTTTTCCTAGCTGGTAGCTCCTTCATTGTGAATTGCCTAGTGATAAAAATAAAAAAGAAAATAAATATTAAACAACAATTAAGTTGAAATCAAGGTGCTACACAACCAAATTTAACTATAATTATTAAACTTAATCGTCACACAGATATATTTGTTACCAACAAGTTCTCAAAAAGGTGCTACAATGAAAGTATGTAGGTACATATAAAAAGATTAGCTCCATTTAAACCATAAGAAGAAACTATTTTAATGATTCTTATTATTGGCCTACCTTGTTATAAATACAAAATAATAATTATATTTACTTACTTCATTTTATCCTACATTCATAATTAGAAATAAAAATATAAAAAAATCATTAATTACTTAAATAATAAAAATTTACGCCAAATTCATACTTCTATTATGGACCGGACCTTAATACAAACTCGTATTGTGGTCCTTATTAGGATTTGGGTATCCTGATAGATGACACATTTTAAAGTTGTATAATGTAAAAATAACAATGTATTTACCTTTGTAGAGTTATCTCTGAATGTTTAAATCCAATCTTCTATAAAAATTTACTTAAAAACACTATTTTGTTCACGAAAACTTACAAAACAACGCACATCAATTTTATAAAATGGTGTCTCTAACCGCTGTCTTACACAAACTGGACGCTACTGACAAAATCGCGGCATCTACGCGTCATCGCGCGATTGCATTTAACCAATAGGTGGTGTAGCATGCTGCGCGCGAAATTTGAAGCCGTTGAAAAAATGCCGAGTCTGAATTTTCTAAAGTGGCCCTTAATAGGAGCTGGTCCTTATTGGGTGCAAGTACCTTAGATATTATTTCAAGATTTATACACTACCTAGAGCTTTATCTGAATAAATACTTCTATATACAACCTACCATCTATAATATCAACTGCCAGAAACAATCAAGAATCACTATTCAATTAAACATAACATGATTTCAGTTTATCGCAACGTCAAATTCGAGGAACAACATTTGATATTGGACAGGGATAAATCCAATGGCGTGTTCAAAGCCCAAATAGATTGACAAACTAAAATTCATTGATTCGTCAAACGTCAAGAAGATACAGAACACCGATAGTGGAACGGAACCCTTTAGAAATCATACAGAAAGAGGCTAGCAGATAGTGCGGGAAGAGATGGTGGGGTAGAGGTAGACTATTGTTAGGTATAACGGTCGGCACTCACGGAAACACTTGTCACTGTCGCAAGGCAGCCTGTTCTGATAAATGTGTATTATACCTTACACCTTACTGCTCTAGATATTACGATGCTTTTATGAAACGACAGGTGATAGACGTGACCACCATCTTTGCTTCGGTTTCCTAACTAACTTTAAAATGGGGACGTTATCGACGTGCCTGTGGTGTGTTCCGTCATGTTCCGTGACGAAGGTTTCAGGTGCATGCTCGTGATGTAGAGTTTTGTAGCTCTTCTGTTCTGATATTAAGTTTGTGTAGAGCTTTATAGGTGTAACTAAGGTAAAACTTGATAGTAAACATTTGTGTCAGATAATGGTTTTATTGTTTTGGATCTAGAAGTAATTAAATGGACAGAAATAATATACCTCATATTTGTAAGCACAAAATAATATTTATAATCATGCTGAGCATGTAAACAAAGACCATTTTTTGCATAAATTAATATGTGAGTTCAGGGTTTCAGCGTGACATTTGGGACACCAGAATCTCAAAATGCAATTTTTTATTAACAAAACGAAAAAAAATACAGTAAAAACAACTGAATTCAGAACTAATCAAAATGTCTGCTGACGACAGCGAAAATTGAGCCTCAAAAGATTTGTTAAATTAATTATCAGAAACGGAATTTGTGACACGAAGCAAATGGAAAAAAAATTTTAATCGAATTATCATTTTTTTTTCGTTGGTTTTTTCTAAGCTGGGCGAGGTTTCACAGATGTGTAGTGTAAATAATACGTTGGAGCTTAAATCTATCGAGTTTCTAGTAAAGGTATATTTCACGAAGGCCCCAGTGATTCTCTCGGGACGCTATGGGGAGGCCCATTCTTATTTCTTAGCGAACCACAAAGCAATATACATGATGCTTTCTAACCTCGTGTAATTTGTTACAGTCGCATAAGGAAAATGTGTTATTTATTGTGGTGTTAATGGAGTGCTAGTAATACACTTTATTTATACAAGACGATAAAAAAAGCGAGCACCTTTTGTGTTGTGGACAAACTGTAGGTATAAATGTTAGATGCAGTTTTTAGTTTTAGAGCTTTTAAAAATTCTGCCTCTGAAGTATGACAGGTAATAACTTAAAATATGTTACTGGCTGGATACAACTATATACTGATCATTAGTACAGGGAAACTGATAACAAGGAATGAGGAAAATGTCTTGAGGAAAGTTTTAAGTATGAATGTCGACGGCTAAGTGTAGGGGAAGACCAAAGAAACGATGGATGGACTGTGTGAATTATGATATGGTTCGAAATGGATGCCGATTAAATAGAGAAGTATGGAGGAAAAAGACGTGTTGCACCGACCCCATATAAATTGGGATAACGCCAGAAGAATGATGAGTACTGAGAAACTGAAACGTCTGTATGAGACGTGATAGCCACTGCATAATTTTTACCTACCTATACGGTACCTATAAACATTTAATTCGATGTAAACGATCCGATGCATGATTTACCAAACATTTTTTACAACTTATCCTGCAGTGGGACCATATCATTGCAGTGTAAAATCAGCCACAGCAGATTAGGTTTTTACTGTTATAAAGGAAACTTACATAAATAATTATAATGACAAGTTGCCAACTCACATAAGTGAATAACAATATAAAATTACTAGATATGCAGTCAGTATTACGCCTCCGTCTTCAAACGGAATGAAAAATACTAAATGTTCTTTGAGTTTCCAGTTACCTTTGTCGCCTTTCATCAAAATCGACTTGGCAGTTTACAGTTACAAAGAGAAAAACTTGCCTACGCATTTTCTATTTGATGATACTTGTGAAATACCTAAAATTATGATGGATATTTATTATATTATGTGCCCGATGAGATTTTCTGATTTTCCGATGAGATGAAAATTTCTAAGAGTATTTTCCATCGAGAAAAATCGCGAACTTCTTGTATGGAAAATTTTCATTCCCTATTTAAGCCCATTAGGGGATGAATTTTCAAAATTCCTATCTTAGTGCTCACTTTCGTTTATAAGAGACTCTTGTGCAAAATTTCAAGGTTCCTATAGACCCAGTGATTTAGTGTGTGTGTTGTCTATCAGTGAATGTATGAGTTTCAGATTTTTATTAAGTAGATACATATGTATATTCAAATAATTTCAAAGTTATTTTTATTTATTTTATTTCTGAAATACTTAACCTAATTCACACTTAGTTTTAGCCACTAGGGTTTATCTCCATGTTGGTGAGTAGGTCATATCAATTTTATAAACAATGATAATAATTTATAGGTACATTAATACATACATACATTAGGAGAAATTATGTGTAAGAAAACGCTTTGATTTGTAGTTATAACTTTTCGAACTCGTTTGCAAGTCTTCTGGAAATTTGTTAAGATAAAAGGTACTAAATATTCTCCAATCATTATCACAGTCATCACGTACTCATTATTGAATTTTGGTAAGATGTATTTATTTTTAAGTGGTATCGTTCTCAGAAAGTTAGATCTTGTTTTTTTCGTTTAGTAACTCAGGTCTATTGACTTCCCCCCCGGTGGGTTCCCGCATTGTCGAGGCGGGGGGGCTCAGTAGCCGTGGCTTGGTCACCCACGGTGAAGCGAAGAGGAACCCGAGGAGGGGCCGCTCGTCAGGGCTTTTGCCTGTAAGCCGACGACGTAGCGGCCAACAAGTAGGTTGCGGTGCCGCTTGGGCGACATCGCAACTGAGGCGGGCCGCGATGTCGTATGTGAGGGAGGCATCGCGGCTGAAGGTTGGAGGCCGCGGCGGGAGAGGAGTGCCGGTATTGCGGTGCGCCGCTCTCCCTACCTTCCGCGGCCTTGACGAGGTCGCCACCGTTGATGGCGGACGCGGTGGGGCCGCAGGGGAGGAGGAGTGTTGGTATTACGTTGGCCACTCTCCCTATCCTCTGCGGCCGAAAATTAGCAGGCGGCGGGGCCAACGACCTGTCCCGCCGCAAGGGGACCAAGGGTGCCCAGACACGGGGTCGTCTGGCGCCCATGTGCTGGTTTGGTCCCTGGGGTGGTCACGGCGTGCTATGTGTTCTGGTGCGCCGGTGATGAGGAGCACTCCCCAGAGGAGGGTCCGGTGACGGACAGCCGCGGCGGGTTCACGGATGAGTGCTAACGCGTGCCCGTGTTCCCGCCATAAGCGGCGGAGGAGGACACCGTGGAGTTTTAGTGGGTAAGAGTCCCACATAACTGCACTATCTCCCCGTGGTAGTGCAGTATGCATGAGCATTCCTCCACGTTAAAAAAAAAAGGTCTATTGACTTCCGCTATAGTATAAAATACAACTTAACATTACAATATTTAAAGAGGTCATTGTCACTGTTTTTGAATTTCTTGTTTAAATGTTTTGGCGTAATTACTTTTAATATGCTTAGTTGTAATTTACAAATATCGAACAGTTAAAAAATATATAAATATCGAACGTTAAAACCGAACAGTTCGGTTAAATATTTAACTATACTCAAGCACCAAATTAGTTAAGCAAATTCTTTGAGCTCAGCATATTATTTCCGCATCCTTTTAGGGTCTAATAAATAAACATGAACCCGATTGAGCCCACGGGAAACCAATTCGATCTGATATCCATTAAATGCTAATTTAATTTTGAAGATCTACCGAGCCGAAACATGAAATTTTCTGTGAAAATTTCTTCTTTTAAACTCGATTGACGTCGATTTGCTCTTATACATCTTGTATTTTAAGTTATAAATTGTCTCATTTACGTAAATTCTGTTATTTTTAATATTGATATTGTTTTAGAATACAATAAGGTTTATATTTTATTTATGAGAGGTTTTACGTTAAATCTAGGTAAATAAATGTTTTATATTAAATATACTTGTAATATTCGGAATTGATTCGGATCTAAAGAGTAATGTGGGTGTAGGAGGTTTATTTTTAGTACTTTTTAAATAAGGTTGAAAATTATATTCAAATTTGAAAGGCAGTTATTTGATACTATATTTGATTTGACATTTTAGCTTAACTTGGCTATTGTTCTAACATCTTTAAATTAGATAAGTATACTTACTTATCCTACATATTTACTAAGTCTATGTTATAGAATAAAATTCTGTTTTTTTCTGGTCGAGATTGAAGTAGTTTTGAATTAATATTTTAAATCTACATAAGATAACAAGAAATAAATTGTACCTAATCTACAGTCTCACAATTTTTTATACAATGTATAAATGCTACACGGCGCACGTGAATACGGGTGAATGTAAAAATATGGTTCAATAAAAATATAATCGCTCAAACTTTTGTTCAATCATTGCGCAATATTAACCCAAGATGATCAAAAACATTGTGCAATTCTTGATATTTTGCAATATAATTATTGATCGTCTATGGTCCGCCTAAGCAAAGTTTGAAGTAGTGCAACCCGATTAATTGGCGTGTGACATAATTTCCTGAAGTCGTTACAAGTTGACTGAAATATTTTCGTGTTTCTATGTTAAGTACGGTTCTTTGAGCACAACCGCTCTGCTCAAAATCATGAAATAATTTGACGTAGTTTTGATAATCGTGACTTACGTACTGGAGGTACTTAGTGGAAATATAAGATGGCTCGGTGCTTATGTAATGACTTATTTATTTACTAGCCTGGTGAATGCTGCCCAACGAGTTTCGTTGGCTTCCTTCTAGGAAAATTAAATCCTTGTAGCCGTTATGGTATGATTAAACAGAGATTTCATAAGCTTTTTTTGTATGATTTCTCTTATACCTAAATTGTTAGTATTTCAAGTTAAACAAATATCAACTTTATTTCAATGGTAATTAAGTTGATTTCAGAGTGACTAGCACAATTGAAAAAGTTATAAAAATGTTTGGAGTTGTAGCTAGTGATGTGCCGTTCCCGGGAATTTTGGAAACTTTGGGAATATTCCCGTAAACGTGCCCGGTAATATTCCCAAAACTGGAAATTTAGGGGAATATTGATGATAATGTACTTTAGTGTTTTTTTATTATATGCTAGCCAATTAATTAGGCAAATTTGCGTACTATCGTGGTTACGTCGATAGTTGATTATACATATAAGTTGAAAATTTCCAAAGTTTCCAATATTTACGGGAATATTCCCTGTAAATTTACAATTTTCCCGTAAATATTCCCGTAGTAAAAAAATCACAAAGCATCAGAAATTATGTTTTATTAAAACATTTTTAATCACATTGGTTTATTAACACAATTTTACAATCAGATTCTGAGAGTTGTAAACTTTTTAATAAAGTTAACAATTTTATTAGACCACGGAATCAACACACTTTTATATTTGTTTAAAATTAACAAGTATCTAAAGACTAAATATACTCGTACTAGCTTTTGCCCGCGACTTTGTCCGCGTGGGTTTCGTACCTTCCTCAAATAAATTTAACACCCTCTCCACCTTCCCTATTACTAAAATTATTGCTTACGATCTTTATACTACTTATATTTAGAGAAATAAGTATTCGGACAATTTTTTTAGTTAAACTACTGATGTTTCAAATAAACTGTCCTCCCTTTTCATCACGACAGGGCTTGTTTCTAACAAAAAAGCGTTTGCTACGTTTCCATTTTTATGATTTAAGAGTAAACTAGTCGCGAACTCGAACTCGCTGGTGGTCATGGTCAAAAAGCACGCTGTCTCGCCTGGCTTCGTGTCCGACAGCGCTAATATCAGTGAAGAGCAGTTAGACGCTAGTCTACACGAACAACGTCTAGTTTTCACGCACAGAACCACCGTGCCGAACTGATAGACGCGTAAAAAGATTTGAAAAGTGCTTTGGAAAATCGAGTTTTATGAAAAAACCACTGCATAAATCAATTACAAATAAAGTTTATTGATCTCTTCGATAACTGAGCTTTGTCGGTACGGACTTGATTTTAAAGATTTTACAGTTCTTTTATTACTTATTGACACCCAAAGTTACGTTAAAAATAGCAAGAAAAACGATTCTTTGTTGGCTCATAACTTTTTAATGGCTTTTTATTTTACTATTCTGTTTCCTTACAGACACAATTATTAATAAGTCAAAACGATATCATGTTTAACTTTGGATGCACAATGTCAAACAGTGGAGTAATATTCTCCCGAAATTTGTATAGAAAAAATATCGAAAAGTGGCACCTTAAGGGCCAATACTACCTCAAATGGCTTAGCATGATCCTCCGTTATGTCGAAAATACTGCAGCATTAATTTTGAAATAAATATATGGTAAAGTTGAGGATTAATGTTAGGTCTTATGTTTGACGAAAACACGATTCCATAAAATTTTCTCGGTAGAAAAAAAAATCCAAAGTTACCTCCAAACCGAACAACAAACCGCTGGTATTCAAAAAATACTTTAAATAGATTATGAAACTTTGTATACTAACTGAAGCTTATTTTACAAGGGGTGGGGGCGATTGCTATGCCGTGGCGCAAGCTAGTGCAGGTACAAACATGTAACGACACGTTTAGCTGTGGTAATAGGAGTATAAATATCGCGTAATGTTAGTTGCACATGTGTAATTATACAGTATATACGAAAAATTTATTAAATACATATTTGGAAACTTTAGGAATACTTACGGGAATATTGGGAATATTGTGTAAATTTACAATGGGAAAGTTCCCGTAAATTTTCAATATTTCCAGCGGCACATCACTAGTTGTAGCGTAAACTGAACTTTATAGTAGGTATTAAAGTTATATATAGTGTAGGTAATTAAAGTTATTTTTCTATAAACTCATTATTTGTTTACAGTTTTTGGCAAATAAATCGCGAATGCAGATTATGGTGTAAAGTAACATACGTACGTAATATCACGCCTGTATTCCCCGAGGGGTAGCCAGATGTGTACCTATGGTATACCTATAATACGCCAGTGTAATAGGGAGCGATCCTATCGCCATCAATCGGGCACAAATGGAAACTCCGGGCTGCGACTGTGAAATTCCAGATATCAAATCCTAACAAACATTTGCCCGAGCCGGGAATCGAACCCAGGACTTCATGATCAGCAGTAGTGCTTGCGACCACTACACCAACGGCACAGCGTAAGGTAAGATAAGTTATATTTGTCCGCAAAATAATATCTTGTACCGATAATTTATTTACATGAAACTTAATACCGTTAGCTCGAAGGTTACGGGTTATTTAAACGTTACTTACTTACATCTGACATATATGACAGACCTGCCACCTAATTGCGTAATTTACGATCAATCATAAAATCTGAATCATTTTGAAACAGATTGATAATCCATTGCTTTATATGTTCGGAAAATTTGTCTGCTCAACAAAGTAAATAAAGCAATGAATATTGTTGAACTGTCAAAATGAAACAGATTGTGATTGATCATGTGTTACGCTATTAGGCTGCTGTATAAAAAACCACTCCATCTAGAAACACTTGAAAACATTCTCGTGAGACTCGCAAACAAACGAACAAACGATATTTGTTTATTCACAGCAATCTATAGACTTTCCTCAAAGCTTAACTAGATTAACTTTGCAAATAACTAACGCTCTCTAATTGGCTGTACAGTCGACAGTAAAACTTGAACTGCGAAAACCGCCCTTATTGCTTCGACATAAAACCACTGTCAAATTGTACGTGCGGTTGATTGTACTTCCAATACTGAAGAGATGCACTTATCCATCACTTACCAAATGGATTTATTAATACGTCTTAGTATTAATTCAATTCGTGTAGGTATTGAATTTATCATTTTATGTTGGTTACGCAATTAGGCGCTAAACATACTCGCAGACTACTACTACTACTACCACACTATTACTATTACTATTATTATTAGTATTACTTATTCAGTTGGTTGAAATAGGCAGATAGGGTTTACATAATCAGCCTATAATGATCCCACTGCTGGGACACAGGCCTCTTTGTGAGAGGGACTGGGCCGTAATCCACCACGCGGGCCCAGTGCGGGTTGATAGATGTCACATGTTTTCGATTTTTTTTTTGGTCGTAGGTTTGAACACAGATAGGCGCTTTACTTTGTATAAACTATTTCATCATCACTACTCTCAAAAACGGAAGGAAAACATTGTGAGTACACCGGCCATGTCCTAGAGTTTTTTATAGTTTTTTAAAATATAATTTTTAGGGTTCCGTACCTCATAATTAAAAAACGGAACCCTTATAGGATCACTTCGTTGTCCGTCCGTCCGTCCATCTGTCAAGACAGTTTTTCTCAGAAACGCGTGGAGGTATCAAACTGAAATTTATATCTGATACTCAAGTCTACTGTCCCTTGGAGCTGTGAAAAAATAAAACTTCTAAGCCAAAGAAATCAAAAGATACAGCCATTTATGCCGCAAATTTTCGAAACTCGCACGGGAATCAAAACCTACAGGGTACTTCCCGTGAACTTAGAATCTTAAAATTTAGTACGAAGTAACGCCTTATAGTACAGATAAAGGGAAAATTGCGAAAACCGTAAATTTTTAGTTACATCGTATAATAAAAAACATTTTTAAAAATTTTAAAGTTACTACTTCTTTCTCATGAACGCGTAGAGGTATTAAATTGAAATTCATATCAAATACTCAAGTCTATAATACCTTTAAGCTGTAACAAAATAAAACTTTTATGTCAACGCAATCAAAAGAAATAGCAATTTAAGCCGCATATTTTCAAACTCGCAACTACTCGCGAAGGAATCAAAACCTACAGGGAACTTCCCGTGAACTTAAAATCTTGAAATTTGGAACGAAGTAACGTCTTATAGTACAGATAAAGGAAAAATTGCGAAAACCGTAAATTTTTAGTTACATTATATAATAAAAAATATTTTTAAAAATTTTAAAGTTACTACTTCTTTTCTCATGAACGCCTAGAGGTATTAAATTGAAATTCATATCATATATTCAGGTCTATAATACCTTTAAGCTGTAACAAAATCAAACTTTTGTGTCAACGCAATCAAAAGAAATAGCAATTTAAGCCGCATATTTTCAAACTCGCAACTACTCGCGAGGGAATCAAAACCTAAAGGGTACTTCCAGTCGATCTAGAATCTTGAAATTTGGCATGAAGCAATGTTTAATAGCACATATAAAGGAAAAATTCCGAAAACTTTAAATTTTTAGTTACATCACATTTTTTTTTTTCAAATAATTGGAAATGGAATTTCCACATAATTTTCATCCATTAACATGTTTCCGTTAATAAACACTAGCATTACACGAAGTAGTACAACTATAGATAATCTTTTTTCGAACTTCAATGTTCAATGTGGTACTATTCATAACTTTTTCAGTCACCATTTACAGATCTGGTTCAATTTAATTCATAATTAACATGTTTGTACCAGATTTCTAAATAGTGACTAAAAAAGTTTTTAAATAAATAACTTTGATAAAAAAAGCTTGCCCTCATCCGTCAGCAGACTTTTTCAAGGCTGCTGCAAGGCTAGTGTAGGTATTTCAGTTATATTATAAAATAAATGATATGTGTTAAC
Organism: Globia sparganii; assembly: GCA_949316385.1. Taxonomy (NCBI): domain Eukaryota; kingdom Metazoa; phylum Arthropoda; class Insecta; order Lepidoptera; family Noctuidae; genus Globia; species Globia sparganii. Next base: position 18,566,142 of record OX438654.1, read on the forward strand.
ATAAAATAAAGGATTACTGAAACGATAAAGAGACCTTTGTCATTAATTTATGCTCCTCCAGCTTTCCATATTGTAATGTTATAAATTTCATTTTGCAATAAAAATACCATAACTACGAGTATGACTCGATTGTCGTGATGGGTGAACTTTTACTTATATACCTACAGGTTTGTACGGCACCCTCGGTGCGCGAGTCCGACTCGCACTTGGCCGGTTTTATTTAATTCGTCTGTTTTTGACTAACCATACTGATTGTACCGCCAATCGCTAATGACACTAATCACTATATAACAACATACCTACTAGTTTATATTATCTTGGTAAATGTTTAAAGAGAAAGCCCTGACACCCATAACACAAGTTTAATCTTAACTTGGGTGCCAGAGGTTTAAACTCAGTGGTATTTTTACAATTTTTAGGTTTATTTATTCTGCTAAATTGTAAACTTGTAAGCATTATTATTATTATAACTGAACCCTAATTGCGTAACAGACTTTCAATGACAATCCGAGAGTATTTAAGGGAGTTCGTCACTTCATCGCTTTGAAAATTTCGTTTCTCAGCAACATAAATAACGCAATAAACGTGGCTTAACTGCCAAAGTAAAAGGAATTGCGATTAATGGTTTTTATTTATGTGTAACGCAATAACCTAACTGATTGGTAATTATCTCTTGAGTATTTATTTACACCAAGTAAAACCCTCAACCAAAATGAAATAAAAATCCGTATAACGCTTAAAATCTTAGCTAAAAAAATGTGTTGAAGAGACCATATTAGTCATATTCAAGTACCTACAGAAACCTTTGTAAAAGTCGTATAATAAACAACAGATAAAAATTGTAAAGTATCGCATAAAGTGGGGACAACGTCGGCAAAGGACAGTGATGGAAATCGCCACCGACGATTTCCCCGTCTACTGAATTGCGGGCATAATGGACACAATCTCCAGCTATGAACGCTTACTCGAGGCATCCATCGGCCCTAGTTTATATTCAATATCCTAATAAAATGAAGAATTCAGTCCACTGAACGAAGCCAATAAAGAGTAATTTTTCAACCTTTGTCTGCAATCTGGAATTTAATACTTTCCAATGAACAGATTGTGAGAGTACTTTATTTAATAACAAAGTAATCTATTTACTAGCCATGCATCAACTGTTACACAACTTAGTTTGACGAGTTTAATTACATTACTACCTACATGACGAAATATTTAATATTTTAGTCTCCCAAACAAAACAGATAACTTAATAATCTCTATTGGGGCAAGTAAACAAACAAACCACAGCCTGAATCCTCGAAGTTATTCGTTAATAAAACAATAAGCTCCATGAGGTTTTCTCCAATAAAGAAATGCTTTGAATTAAAGGAATGGACGACGTTCCCAGCAGGGAGCGCGAATATTTATTCCTGCAGCGTAACTGAGGACTCCCAATTATTGGGCAAATGTTTACCAAGCCGAGTGGCCTCTTGCTCTGTGCTCTGTACATGTGCCAAGTGCTTTCCCATTATAGAAAAGTACTAGTTGCTTTCTCACGGACTCGCTGCGAGCACAATGAGCCAATAAAGCGAGACTAATAGTTAATAGTTGCATTTACGTTTCTGGAGAAGCGCTCTTTAACTTCATTAAAGTTATGGACTGTCTTTTATACGATTTATAGTCTCAAAATAACATCTCGCATAAATAAAACATTTCTGTTTGAGAGAGAACTCACGCGAATAAAACAAACATCAGAAAAAAAGCTCACAAAACATAATAAATAGTTCACAAATAAATGTCGACATTCACAAGCTTCAAATATGAAATTTTTTGCAACATTCTTGGCGCAAAACCTCTGAAAAAGCTCTCTTGTGAGCATATAAATCTCGACGTGGAAGATAATCGGGTTGGCGGAACTGATTCGCTCACAAATTGAATAAGAGGCACGGAATATACCCCCGCGAGAGTGGGTGCGGGGGTGAGAACGATATCCCGCTTAAACTGTGAAACATTCCACTTATAAGCTATTGCTCTGTACTAATGAAATGTTAAAGTTTGCTGGCACTAGGGTTACGTCAAAATTGTACTCTACTAGATTATTGAGACGCACGGATTTGAATTCAAGTGTTTTGAGGTCGAGGGTTATTTATTGACAGTATGTGAGTTTGGGGGTTATTGTTCCCGAAGTTTATCAAATGCTTTTGCGTATTCAATGGGTTTCACATTTTATAGATGTTTAAAAGGTCCTTAAAAAATTAAAATAAATATTTAGAGAATTTTTATTTTTTCAATACGTTTAAGTAAAAACTTCTTAAAAAAAAAAACTTTTCTTACGATAGAATTGCTTCAAGAGGCTTTGGAATTCCCAAAAAAATATTCCATAACTTAAGTTTAACTTTTATGAACACGAAAAACAAAAACGTGTGAACATTTAATAAGATCGGTGTAAAGTTCTTTCAATGTCTCCGGGTTGCTGGGATCCCGGGAAAGTATTTCATTACTTTTATGTAATTTAGCGGAAAATCAAATCTTTCAATGAGATTATCCTGACGCCGTAGACGACGACGCTTCGATGAGTTCGCGCCTTGCTGTACTGTCATTTTTATGGCTATACAGAAATGTAGCAGATGTAATAAAAATGTACATTCGGGTGTAAAATGTATGCAATTGATACTTTGAAAAAAATAACATTTTTCCGATTTCCTCCCTCTGTAGGTAAGTATCTTTATTTTTCGACACGGATCTCAGCCCCGTTTGTATTCGATTATTTTGAGATTTGGTTTCAAAAGATACTAAACAGATTTTGAGTGAGAGCCCAAGTCTCTCACAACCATCTTAATCCAACTTGATTGACCGGCTTTAAAGCCCAAACAAAAACATTGAACCGCGAATATAAACTTAATCGGTCCAGATTAACCAAAAAGGAATCAAAGGCACGAAAGAAATCGTGGGATTTCTAAACGGCTCGCTAATAGAAATTTCATTACTTCATTCCGATTTTCGCACTTCTTTGACTTTTCTCGCCAACAAAAAGGCTAGCGGACCGCCAGTGGTGGCTTTGACGGAATTAATTGAAGTTTTCTCACGAAAATACCTAACTAATTAGCGGTAGTTTGGCTACGGACGGTGGCGGGTAGCGCCACGCAGGTACCTAACTATGCAACTCCATCTGCGAATTTCGGTTTTTCGCTCTCGGTTTCCTGGTATCGGTTCGGTATCCGTAAATGTTTGGATAGAATTCGGGATTTGAATTTGTTTTACGGATTTACTTTGTGAGAATATCGAATTATTAATGTTTGCTTATTAATAAGCAAACAGTAATAATTAACAAAGCATCACGCCTGCAGATACTGCGATTAGGTTATCACATTAGCCGCCCGGCCACGATTTTTGGCTTAGCGGCAAGCGGTGCGGCAAGCGGCGCGGCAAGAAGCGCGGTGTCGTAATCACCCGGCCACGATTTTGTCACTATCAGCGGCAGCTTAGCGCGGGGCGGCGAGCGGTAAAATCAAATGTACAAAAATATATGAACCATGCCACGACGCGCCGCTCGCAGCGTCAACGCTAGTAGTTAAGACACCGCGCCACCTGCCGCTAAGCCAAAAGTCGTGACCTGGCGGTAAATGCTAGCGTTGACGCTTCGAGCGGTGCGTTGTGGTATGGTTCATAACTTCATAGTTTTTTGGATATTTGTTTTTACCACTCACCGCCCCGCGCTAAGCTGAGAGCGGCAAAATCGTGGCCGGGCGGTAAGGGCTGACTTTTCCAACACCAGATAATTTTATCTGAGGCATAATTTTGAATTTTTGACAATTCTTCCATACCTACGGAATCTGTCAAACGTCAATTTTATTCCACACATGAAAAATAACTGTCGATTGAAAAATTAGCCGTGAATAGTACAGCGGTTACTAAAACTTGTTATCAGTCTAATAAAATAAACAGTATTTTAATAAAAAACTGATTTTTTTAAATAAAATAAATAGGGTAAAACTTGGCTCAAAATAAACGACCCTTGATAACAAAGCACTAGACAAGCGGGAGGGATGGTATCAACAATTCAACATAAGCTTTATGATATTGTTACCAAATAATCACAAATTTACCATTTTTAACTACTAAAACGAAAAAAAAGATCCCACGGCTAGAATGTTAATAAACTAATTATTTTAATTGTGTATCTATATTTAAAATGCGGAATGTAGAATACGTGGTTTCAATTAATGTGATAACATAATCGACACACTGTAAATATCACCACTTATATATAATGTATAAGTGCCATGTTAAAAGAAAATAAAAGAATAACTTCAAATACCTACTGAATAAAATAAATATAATAAAGTAGGCTTATTTATAAGTTTAATTTGCTTTCCATATCAAACACAGGTATAACTTTTTGCAAGTAATACATGTGCCACTAACTTACAAAGTCAAATAAAATTAAGGTATAAAAATTGTAAATGGGTTTAAGTCTTGAACAAATAAATATATTATTATTATATTATTATTATTACATAAATAATAGATAGGCGAAATGTTAGTATATTATTAGCGATCTCCTGACTGCATAATCTAAAACGTGCTTTCACAAAACTACTAAGTAATTATATATTACCCTAAAACAGGGCTTCCTCTTTCCTACCCTTTTGCTGTGTCCTATAGGGTCCATAATGATCCAAATTATATAGCTACCATCTAAGAACACATTATGGTAAAGCAATAAAGATATTGACAATTAACAAAAACCAAATACCGGTTACATTAACGATCACAATAAATATCCGTAACCAATGCATCGATATACGAATTCCAACTGATTTTGGTAAACCGAATCATTGAAATTTAATCAACGAAATCCATTTTTCATTGCAACGAAATTCAAACGTTCAATTAAATAAATAGAAGCGATAAACCGTTGGAACACCAATTAAAAATTGCGTACACCACGCCTGGTTTATACAAGGTAACATTGTACAGACGCCAGCACATGAAGCTACTACAATCTGTCAAAACTTAATAGATTTTCAACTTTATCGTTAAAGTATAAGGTTCAAAGTTGATTGGGAAAATTTTACAGTTTCGGGTAGCTTGATGTGCGTAAGTATGTATGTCTTATGTCTGCACGTAACATCATGACTCTTTTCCAAAGTAGGTACACAAAGCGTACTTGAAATAACTGAAGACCTGAAAAGAAGCCATTGTACAGTCAACAGCAAAAGTAGATGATGAAAATCAGAAATTCAATACTAATGAACGGAGTTCGCGTCAGAACTGTGTGGCGTCGAAGTGTCGTTATGTGATTGTAAATTATACCAAACATTTACTACTTCGACGCCACACACGTCATTAATTAGTATTGAATTTCTGATTTTCATCATCTACTTTTGCTATTGACTGTACTCATCATTATGGACAACTTAATACATATAATTACTTCATGTATTTATGTAAGGAAAACTGGCCAAGTGCGTGTCGGACCACGCAAAATGAAGGGTTCCGTAATTGGAATGAATTTATCCCAAAAACGAACATTGTTGTTGAAAATCATGTTCTTCCATACCTTGCAACTGCAAATTTAAGTTGGTCGTCGTAAACTTGTAAAGTCTACGAGTACTAGTCGAAATTATTAATTTAAGCTACTTAGCTGTGATAGTTTTCATTTTAATTTCGTTAAAGCAACCATTTAGCTGGCGGAAGGGGGGGGGGGGGGGAGACACTTGACTAACAAAAATTAGCACTTTAAAGCTTAATATTTCACAAACGGATCCCTGAATCGAAAATGTCTTTCACAAACCCGCAATATTTTTGAAAGACTTATCCAACTATACCCCTAAAACACCCCCACTGTACGTGTACTTAGAGGTAAATGAAAAAAAAAAAATTCAAGGTTTTATTTTATCACTTTGTCGGCGTGATTAATATGTATATCCATGTCAAATTACAGCTTTCTAGTATTAAGAGTCTCTGAGCTAAGCTGCGGACGGACGGACAGACGGACATGGCGAAACTATAAGGGTTCCTTGTTGACTACGGAACCCTAAATACGGTTTCTTTTAAAAAATTATAGGTACCTATAGGATGTTTTATAGGTACGTAAAATTGTATTAAAAAACCGCTTATGAACCGATCGTTTACTGAAATATGTTTAGTATCCCTCGATTTTGTAAATTCAATTACATTAAAGGATCAGGGCAGTAAATTCCTCACATTACTTATACGAGTATAAAAAAGCCCAGAGAAAAGGTTCTGCTCATAAATATTTTTACCAACTGCTAAAGCATTGGTTCTTTAGACCGCTAAATATGTTACTAGAGGTTTGTTTCAACCTCTTTTTATAAACTAAAACATTTTTATTTCTAGTTGTCAAAAATTATATTCATAACTAGCTGACCCAACAGAAGTTGTCCTTTCCAAATGTAATTTATTAGAAAATTTATTTGATATAATTATATTAAAAATTAAATAAATGACTAAGAACAAGAAGAAAGAAATTAATCAATTATTTAGTATTGTTAGTGGGATCGGATAAAAAGTTCATAAAAACCTCTCATAGAAAAAAAAGATGTTAATTTTTTTTCCCGAATTTGAACATTTTCTGAGAAACTCTTCCAATTTTTCTTTCCGTGAAAATCTAACTCGAATAACTTGGCTGAAAAAATAAAAAATAGCCAAATTGGTCTAGTCGTTCTCCAGTGAGGCAGTTACCAACAAACATTTCATTTTCATTTATATAGATATAGAATATATAACAAAAATAGTCTTGCAAACATTGTATTACCCAACTCTTGCATTTTATGATATACAGGGTGTAAGAAGAACGCTTCCTAAGCCAGAACGTAGATTATATACAACCCAAATGCAAACGGATACCAATAACCTTACGCTTTAAATTGGTTATTTTCAAGACTTCACATTTCGTAAGCACGCAATGGAAACCGTACAAAACGTGAGGTCACTGACACGCATGGCAACGTCTCGCCACCGGGCGGCGCGCGCCCACGTGTCGACGCGGGCGCCGAGCGTTCCGTACGGCCGAGTCGCGGGATTTATTTATACGGAATTTACAAACACCCCTTTCAAAATACCTACCCCTACAACACTTCACAAAATTATGAATTTTAATCGCATTCGTAGCCCACTGTTAAACATTAAAGTTGACAGGCATTTTAGGTACCTGTATAAATCCATTGCGATCTTATGAAGTATGGTTCGACCTGCGCTCCATCCATTTCAATTCAAAGCCGGGCCCGTCCGTCGCTGTGTTGACCCGTGAACACGAGGCATTAGTGTAGGACACAAGTAGTTTATTAAAAACGCTCACTATTCCGCATTTCATCAGCACTGTCACATTCCCGATCATCATGTTGCCGTAATCACGAGCACTGTACACGTATGCCTCAGGCATTGTTTAATACAACAAAAAATAATAACTAAAATCAATAAAACAGCACTAAAAATTTAACAATACTAAGGTAACTAAACTAACAAAACAGTATTAAATACAATTCAATAGCTCGATCGATCGATTAAACGTAAAGCACGTTCGCTCATGAAACGGTCAGAAAGGAACTAACTAGTACTAACTAGCTACTTAGCTAGATTATTAAAGAAGTACTATGAAGATCAAACACGCCGCCTGCGTGTGGTGTCGGCCGACAAACGATACCGCCGCCGCGCGGACGCCGCCTATGCGGCAACGTGGAGTCACATAGCGGCGCGGTGTCTTTTGATGTGCAAAGATCAACAAATTACAGAGGAGAAAATTTTAAAAGAATAATTTTGAAACCAGAAACCAATTAATTTTAATTATTAGTACATTGTACTTATGCCTTATAACTATTACTAACTGTCTTCATTTTCTAACTTATAAATAAGATTTAACGGGTTTCTTAGATTAAATTAATTTAATTCAATAAAAAAATATCAATGTGACTCTAATTACATTGACATAAAGTTCAAATTCAATTGATTCACGCGCGCTAGTTGCTGCAAACTGTACACGCTATTAAAAAATTTTAGTCTATCACGGTTAAAGTCGCGATCTTTTACTTTATTTCATTCACTATCGATTATCGACTTACATACAAAACTGTTATTAAATGCAAGACACAATGCATCAATTTAAAACTATTGACGCCTCTGTAATGTTTCTTTTTATTTATTTTGGCGGCGCTTTACAAAGTATGCCTAAGGTCGCCGCCGCGTCGCGCGTCACTTGGTTTGGGGTCGTCGTACGTACGGCTGGCGGCCAGCGCGCGCGCACTTTGAACTTAGAGGTCATGCGCGAGTCAGCTGATATTTATTTACGAATACATTGCTTGTTAGAGTAGTAAAGAAAAAAATGAGTTTAATCACAAATAATGGTTTCATTTAACTACTCTCACAGCATAGTGTACGAAAAATGCAAAAAAAAAATTAGTAAATTTTTTTTTTTTTTTTAGTTTTTTTGATGGTATCGTATTGAGAATCACTAGCCCTATCACCCGTCTTCGTTTTCGGAAGCGTTCTACTAACACCCTGTATAATGTTTAGAAAGCAATTTCATATGAGCATTTGACACTTTGTTTAAAGACTATAAAATGACTAAAAACAAGTATATTTTGTTCGAAGTATATTCACCTTTGCAGGCGTTAAAATGCACATTCTTTTTGAGGGAATGTCATGTCACACCTCGACGCATGGACTTCAAACGAACTTTTTGAACTGCAACAACTCTTGAAAATATTCCAAATATTTTGCTCAAAGGCTACTCTTTTGTCATTTTCCGTTGAGAGTTTTCAATACGAAGTAAACACATTGAAAAATATATTAATTTTTTTGTTAGAAGTAAAAATGGTAGATCTGTAGGTACCTACATTTTTTTTTTGTGGATGGGAAATCATCAAATGATCCCTCCCGCTTAGGGTGGAGCAGGAGGGAGTGTCAGACTCTTACTGACTAAAACCCACCCGTGTTCCTTCCTTAACCCTTTATGTTCCAGGGCAGCGGTAACCCTTTCGGACATTGGGGTATATTGAAGTTTTGTGTGGGGCAGCTGATAATTTTTTCACGATTATGATGTTGGTCCCATGGAGAAAGTTGTTCAGTGTGATGGTCTGTACAGTCAACAGCGAAAGTAGATGATGAAAATCAGAAATTCAATACTAATTAATGAATGAAGTTCGCGTCAGAACTGTGTGGTGTCGAAGTAGTAAATGTTTGGTATAAATTTACAATCACATAACGACACTTCGACGCCACACAGTTCTGACGCGAACTCCGTTCATTAGTATTGAATTTCTGATTTTCATCATCTACTTTTGCTGTTGACTGTACCACAGCCTTAAATATGACCACACCTTTCTGATACTCGCTGTATATTTCCGGTATTGCAACTCATTTTTCAAAGTCATCTAAGAAAAATATCAAAAATATCGAATTAATTTGTTAAAACTTACACATAGTTTACAAAATACAAGTAAGTAGCATGCAAATTTAACCAACAGAAAACTTAAGACTGATTTAACAGCGGGTCCCAAACTAGGCACAGCCTGTATGTATATGTATAATATAGCCTGTGTGTGTGTAATCTGTAGCCTGTGTGTGTGTACACAACACAAAGTTAATAATTGAATGAGTTCTGCTAGCACTAGTTTGTTTTTGCTAATTTCATAATAATTAACTAGTAATAATTAATTTTATAATTAATGATTAGCTATTAACAGTTCTCCATATCGTTATACAAACTCGAGTGCATTATCGAGCAAGTACTGGAGATTAATGAAACATGGTGCTGATTATAAATTGTGGTCCCCGAGGAAATCTTGTTGAAGTTCCCGCCAACAATGGCCACATAAAATATTTCTACTAATATTCTCATTTATATGAACGCTCTCAGGAAGTTTTACTATTCAATATCAAGCGTAACAGTTTTATATAGGCAACTCTTTTATATATGGCGATATTGCCTTTCAAGCATAGTGCTTTCATTTTAAAAGCATAATTTCATCCTTGATGGCAAAAGGAAAGATAACTTTAACAAATGGCTATGCTATCTTCTTAGGGCCGGTTTATCAGTCGACATAAGATTCTTATTCGTGGAATAAAATTGACGTCTGACAGATTCTGTATGGAAGAATTGTCAAAAATTTAAAATTATTCCTCGGATTAAATTATCTGGCGTTGGAAATATCAGCCCTTATAAAGTATATCTAGCTTCTTAAATGTTCCATGTTTAAATTCAATCCAATCACAGACTAAAAACTTTGTTTTGTTATTTTATCGTTGTTCTGGATTAAAATTTGTGACGTAAAAATTGAAATCCATGCAGTTATTGTTTGTTGTTTCAATACAATGTCTTGGGGTAGTTTCTTATTTACCTCTACCCAAAAAGTCGGTCAAAAGACAAACATTAAGAGTTGACTCGTTTCCTCGTCCGATTCTTTTCTTTCCGGCTGATTGATTTTGATCTTGAAGTTTCTTTATTTTAACATAAACAAAGAGCAGCGGTGGCCTTGGTAACCGCTGCGATTTACGAGTTGTAGGTCGTGGGTTCGATCTCAGGCAGGCGCTTTACATTGGGTAATTTTTTATCACAACTACTCTCAAAAAATCGGTGACTAAAAGTATGAGGAAACCCGCATGTCCTAGAACCGAACACGCAACATAAACAAAACAGATAAATGACATTCAAATCTTATTCTAAAAATATTAAAAACTATGATTGAATGTTTTGTGCAGATTATGGCGCCAACATAATCTGCACAAAACATTCACATCTACGTATAAATAAATTATGTAATGTATAAAACGACTTAGTTCTTTGAATCAGAGGTACTATGTATATTAATTAAGTTAAATAAATATTGTAGTAGATACTGTACAGCATGATTTCCGATTGATTAATCAGAAACAAAGCAGCCATTTTGATCACTTTCACTTATAAAGTTTATCAAAAGTAATTTTACAGCAACTTAAGAAACATTGTCTGTTAAAACAAAGATGGCGGGCTCGTTATTTTCGAGGGTTAATCATCTTTATCGAGTAGGCACTAAAGTAAAGGGGAAAGTGATTTAGGTACTTTAATATCTTCTTTAGTCTATAGATTCTGAAGTTTTAAGATGCCCAGAAGAGTCGCATTATGAGGTGCCATTGTAGCGTTATCTATAAACGCTACTTGCGAACTACGCGTCATTCTGACGTCACACAAAATCCTGCATTTCGCAAGCAGAGTTACCGCGCAAATAGCATATATACAACGGCCCGTCATGAATCATCGGGCAGTTGCCCGCTAGACATGACACCCTTCTGGTCGGAGGCTCCTCCCTTTTCTATGAAGTATGAGTGAACTTTACACCCTGTTCCTCATACCTTTACACTGGTGACCCCGACTTGATGAACGTCAGCGCAATCTTCGTTCATCTACTTCAGTGTGACGTCATCATCGTCACGCAAGCTTTAGAGCGGCGAGTCACCCAGCCAGCCAACACCCACGGCTTTAACGGGTATACTGACGACCAGCCAGCGACCGCGTATACCTGGTCATCACCCTCAGCTTCATCAGCAAGCTCGGCACAGCATTCTGCACTTTCGGCCGGTCCACGAGCAGAGCCCTTGAAAATCCTCTCCTAGTCAACGTTAGCAGTCAGCAAGTAAAACGGGCTCGTGGCTAAGTAATTACACAAGGGTTGATCAAAGGCGGAGCTACGCTAACCGCGGTCGGTTCATAGATGGGTGACCATCTATTACATATTGAGACCCCTCCATGCCTCGGAAAGCACGTTAAGCCGTTGGTCCCAGCTGTCATTCGAAGATCTTTGACAGTCGTTACATAGAAGCCCATAAGTCTAATAATCAGTCGTACCAAGGGGTATCGTGTTGCCTAACTGTGTTGCAGAGCGGAGGTCGCTCCATGTATAAAATACTGGTTTTCAGCGGCATCCGATAAGACTAGAAGACAACCCTAACGTATTTGGGAAAAGGCTAGGTAGATTGATGAAGTCAAATGTGAACAAGGATTTAAAGAGATATGGTCCTGGCACAAAAGAATTCCAGTTGATATTATTATAATACCGAACAATTGCCAATCTTAAGTGGCAGTAGGCAGGGTATATTGCTCGAAGAACAGATGGCCGATGGGGCCGAAAGGTTCTGGAGTGGCGACCGCGTACCGGAAGACGTAACGTTGGAAGGGGTCCCACAAGGTGGACCGACAAGACCACGCGACCGTGTGAAGGTTGCAGGAATCCGCTGGATGCGGGAAGCACTGAACTGGTGGGCGTGGCGTTGCTTCGGAGAGACTTATGTCCAGCAGTGGACGTCTTTCGGCTGAAATGGTGATGATGATGATGATGACTATTATAATAACAAGTTTCCATGTTCATTTTCATTTTATTTGGAAAGTTCGAATTCAATCAATTCAGCCTATCGCAGCCCACATCTGGACATACGTCTCTCCTAGGCTGCGCCACAACACCCTGAGGTCCGCCTTCCGCATTCAGTCTGTCCAAGCCACCTTCTTTAGGTCGTCGGTACATCTAGCTGGGGGGCGTCCCACACTACGCTTGCCGATACGCGGTCTCCACTCCAGGGCTCATCTGCGCCACCGGCCAGCGGTCCTTCGACAGACTTGGCCAGCCCAATGCCACTTTAGTTTGCTTACTCTGCAAGCTATGTCAGTAACACCGGTTCGTTTTCGGATAAATTAATTCCTGATTTGAAGCTCGGATTAGGTACATACACCCATTCCTGGCTTTACAAGCAACACGAAAATTTATAGAACTGTTACATTGCTGAAAACCGATTTCCTTGATTGTAATGTATAAAACATAGTATCGTGCCCTAATTATCAGAAGGGCAATTCTCGTAATTTTTAAGAACGTTCACAGTCTGATCTCAGTCTCAATCTGTCAAAAATACCTCTAATTTCCCTACATTTTGACAAGTTTTTGACATTTTGTTTGTCGCCGAGATGAGACTGCGACTAGATTTTGAACGTTTTAAGTTGCGAGAATTGGCCTACAGATCACAAGTACTTCAGCCTTATATTTAAAATATTACCGAGCCTGTATTACTTTCAACAACGTGTAAATTTCAATTACATCGTTATTTTTACGCCAATTAACCCTGATGCGGTTTATTTGTAGTGCGGAATTGAGTTAAAATTTCGATTCACAATGTTAGTCGAAAAGGTTCTTTGGAAATCGGTTATTTATACAATTAAACTGTAAAATTAACATAATATAAGCTAACAGACTTAAATAATAATAATAATAATAATACATATAAACATACGTAACGTAACTTATACATATAAAAAAGAAGGAAAAAAGTCATAGGGCATCAAAAGATTCGTTCATAACGCTGTCAAGAGGAAAAGTGCCCTAAGGCTGGCAGTATTGCCAAGTTGTATGGCAATGCTGCTTCTTTGGGCAAAAAATTGGCCAGCCATCTGGTCACGTGAAGAATCAACTAATTCATAATGATTGATCAAAAGGTTTTTTGATTAGGTACCTAAACACTCTTTAAACATTTTCTACTTTAAAAGAAATGCCCTAGTAGCCCCACTTTGACAGATTTTTAAGACTCTCTTACAGTCACAGTTGCAAAAACAAAAGTTTTATTTCTTCCATAATTGCAAAATAGTGGGCAAGCGTCATCTAAAACTATTCCAAATTTCAAATTAATATCATTAGGAGTTCCTTAGATATCCAGCTGTGACAGACGGATAGACAGACAGGCAGACTGAGTCGCACCATAAGGGTTCCTTTTACCACTTTGGTACGGAACCTTAAAAACGTAACTAAAACGAAATTCGCCGTAATATAAAGCTAAAATAATAAATGATTGCTCGGTGGGTGTTTAAGTTGTTTTAGAGGCAAACTTACACAAGGTAAAGTGGGTTTTAGTGTCGCACTGTGCATTCTCGCGTAAGTTTGACCGTAGCCTAACTTTGTACTCGTGCTTTATACACTGGTGGCGCACTTAAGTATCGTGTTGTCGTTATGTGCTTAACTTTGAGGGGTTTGCTAAGGCTTCGTGTAAAAATGAGGGTAAAGTTCAATAAACTTTTTATGAATTATTATAATACAGAAATCCGTCGTCGGTCGAAGGCTTACGACATCGGGGACAGAGCGCTGCGTCTGAGTTGGGTAGGACCGAGATGCAGGACTTTGTGTGACGTCAGTATCGTGCATAGATCGCTTGTAGCGTTGTAGATACCGCCACAAGAGCATGCTCAGTCGGTTTGGTCATGACTTTTTCAACGACTCGATGTGGCGGGAATAAAAGCGGGAGTTTTAGAAGTAGACATGACGGCAACTCGACGTGGCGGGACTCGACGTCAAGGCACTAAATCATCTAGCTAGACGAAGAGATGGCCGATGGAGTAAAGCTGTGACCGAATGGTGGAGAAGGTTCGGCCAAAGAAACCAGCGCCGTCCAAAAGCGCGCTGGTTGATATCATCAAAATCGCGGGAAACACCTGGCTGAGAGACGCACAGAACCGGGAAGTATGGCAAACGAAAGGTGAGGCCTATACTCAGCAGTGGGTGATTCCGGGCTGAAATGATGATGAGTATAATACCTACGATTTTTGGAAAGCCTGAAAAATCTCCTTTGATTGGATTGGATAAGTGAAGTACGTACTTGAACTGTGTACTTGAATACCTAAATTATTTTTTAATGAAGACACTAAGGTTGATAAATAAGATGTAATCCTAGTCTTTACTTAATAATATTATAAAGAGGTATTTGTTTGTTTGTAAGTTTGTATGTGGGAGGGGTAATCTCTGTTTTACATTTGATAGCCCAACTTTTGAGGAAGGCTAAAGAGCCAAGCAAAAAGAAAAAAGAAACAGATAGAACGCTAAGTGAAAACGAAGTATTACCGCGGGCAGGCGATGCGATGCGACAGGGTGGGTCAAGGAACAACAAATTTTACACAGACGAAGTTGCGGGCAGAAGCAAATTAAGTATAAAAAAAAAAAACAAAATAGAAGTACCACTATTACATATGTAGTAACGCCACCGTATAAAAATCATTTTTAAAAAACATGATTTTTAGACTGTGGTAACGCATTGCTAAATTTAAATATTTTAATTACAAAGCGTCACAATTAATTTCAATTTGATGAATTAAGCTTTGTATTTATGAAAGAGAGTAACAGAAACACACGGACACACACCAGGGACACAAACAACTAGACTTAGCTCCCACATAAACACTAGTTTAGAACCTAAGTCCGGACTAATTGAGCTAGAATTACATACCCCGTAATATTCACGTTTCACCCCCCTCTCTGCCCCTCTCACTGTAAAAGTGGGGTAATTAGGGGAATTATTAACTCCTGGTGTGTATTTGGTAATTGTTCCATCTGTGTCTAATGAAATAAGAGCTTTGTGCTGAGCTTCCGACTGCTGGCTACGAATTTATGAAGTAATTTGATGTTAATGTTGAATATTATAGTTTGATTGTACAATCAGAATTATATTAGCGTTATTTCGTTGTAGGTACTGAAATGAATGGTTTTTGTCCACAGATTTCATAGGTTTTATTAATGATGATTTTAGTTCTACAGGTCTGCCAATTTGCGGTTTTTGGAGGTGTTATAAATAGCGTAATCAGCCTATAATGTTCCCACTGCAGGGATAGGCTCCCTGTCGGTGAGAGGGAGTGGGCCGTAATCCACCATGCGGGCCCAGTGCGAGTTGGTAGATGTCCCATGTCTTGGAATTTTTGGTTTTGGAGATGCCGGTTATCTCACGTTGTTTTTCTTCACCGTTTTGAGAGTAGAGGGCCAATTCTCGTATTTTTTAAGAACGTTCACAGTCTGATCTCAGTCTCAATCTGTCAAAAATACCTCAAATTTCCCTACAATTTGACAAGTTTTTGACATTTGTTTGTCGCCGCAGTAGTGATGAAATAATTAGTTAGCGCGGTAGTAAAATAAGTGAGATACTGTAAGTAGATACTTATGAGACACTGGCCCAAAGTGCAACCATGTTATCTGAATGGGCAACCGCTACTCCGTGATACAACAGCCAGTTTATTCTGTAAAAATCTCACTATAAAAACGCAGGTGAATTGAGTTTGAATTAAGCTGTCAACCCCTAGCATCAGGTGAATTGACAGCTCAGTTCAAGCTCACTTCACCTACGTTTTTTCGGTGAGATTTCTACAGAGCAGCTCCTACAAAATATTATATAAAATTGGTCACAAATGAATAAATTCTAGTCAAATTCTAGACTAACTAGACAGCTACCTATTTTACACGGCTACCTCGGTTTGTTATCTCTGCAACTACACCCCTAATTTATATCTGCATCTTACAAATTCAAGGTAAGTTGATTTCCTGCGATTCCATACCATGCTACGGCCGGCTACCTTGCATCGACTCTCAAATAATTGATATCTTCTCAACCGTACCGAAATGTAACTACCAGATACCGGGCGTTCAGATTTCTGACAGACTTCATACTGAACGGTCCGTAGGGCTAAACATTGTAATGGCTCGCCCGTCTTACTCTCAATGCAGCTGTTATTTACTTACAGACGTCTGTAGGTAGCTGAATAAATGATTGCATTGGACGGAAATCTTGTTTGAGGTGGAGCTTTGATGTGGTCACTATGAGATTATTTATGTTATTGCTAGGCAAGATTAGGTTTGTGTTGTTGATTTAGTTGTGAATAGAGAATAGCTGCTAAGTTACCAGATTATTTTGAATACAGAAAACTTCTTTTGTTTAGTTGAACCACGTTAGTAGTAGAAAGGAAACGCCGACCATAGATAGTTTTTAAAATATGATTGACGTTTAAAACTGTCTGTAAAAACCTACTTACAGAAATAAAATCCATTATCTTAAATTAAAAAACATACACACATACGTAAACACGCCTTTTGTCCATTGGGATAGGCATATTATTTTACCAAAAAATACTGATAAAATTTAAAGGCTCGATGTATTCCTTGAAAGGGGTTATACTAGAGGTCACTAACAACAAGTTTAGTCCAGTAAAAATAAAATATAATATTATTTATTTATAAATTTTTTTGCCACTAATACTCTTTTATTTCTGAGATTATTTAAGTTTTGGGCAAGCATTTTTTTTAAAAATAATTTCTCGTTTTACAGCTTTCAGAAAAGTATCAAATAAATGTTTAGAGTGGAGTAGTTTTTTCATAATTAATTGTTTGTGGTAACAAGTCAGAAAATTTCTAAAAGTCGAAGAACCGAGACAGCATGGTAACTATTCAGTTTTGACCCCCTGGTTAACTGGACTTAATTTGTTGCTAATGACCTCTAGTTTATCCCCTTTCAAGGAATTTTTCGAGTTTCCCCGCCACCCTGTTTACGTAATGTCACGAAGCAACTGAAAATCAAGATCCTGTTTTAAAGGTGGGCCCGTACACAGTCAATCTCGGCGGGAAAAGCTAGGCGGCTGTTTTATAACATTATTTATGAGTCATAGGGAATAAGGTATTGGTTTACTTGATATCGTTAAGCTTTGGCGGCCCGTACACAGTCAATCTCGATCGCGATCCGCGATCAAAATCAATGATCGCGATCCACGATCCGTACATTCACGATTCGTACATTATCAATCTGGATCGCGATCATTGATTTTGACCGCGGATCGCGATCGAGATTGACTGTGTACGGGCCGCCAAAGCTTAACGATATCAAGTAAACCAATACCTTATTCCCTATGACTCATAAATAATGTTATAAAACAGCCGCCTAGCTTTAATCCTCTCCCGTACAATAACGTTGTCGCGCTTCTGCCCGGCTTACCTCATTGTCATACGAAACTCCAGTGATGTCGCCGCAGACGGTTAAAGCCGGCAGTTCGCCAGCTGTCAGACACCATAATATTATAATAAACAATTGCCAAGCGCTATCGGGGACACCTCTCTTTTTCTGTTCAAGTAATAATGATTCAATACAGAACGATTCACTATTGTATTTTAATTTAGATGGAGCAACCAAATCGCATCGTTTTTCTATGTAGTAAATTTTATTACTTTATATTTCTGTTCCACAAAACGTTTGGAAATTATATTGTAGTTACTCACATTATTTTTATTCAATGCTTAAGGGCTGATTTGTCAGTCTTCAGATAACTTGAAAAATTAGCCCTTAGTCTTGTCAATTTCAAGAAAAATATAATTTATGATTGACTATTTTGCTTAATTTATTTATTTATCTATTTATTTCAGGCATCAAGGCCCCTATAAGCACATACAAAACAATAATAATTTTCTTAAAAATACTATAAATACACCTTTTCTTTTCGAAATTGCACCTTTCAACCAAACTGAATTAATTTGGTTGAACCGTCTATTATTGGCATAAGCGACAGCGAATACGATTACTAATTCGATTCAGACGGAACAATAATTAATTGAAGAAATTATTGAGTTAGTTTAAATGTCTCAGTTAAATGTTACGTATAAGAATAGAGTAATAAATCTCATTTTAATTGGTTGTCATTTTAACGTCGTATTCCTTTGCATTGTTCTAAATTGATCCTAGTTGTAAATTAACTCGTTTTGTACTATACGTTTTATTGATTCTGGGTATACAGATATAGAAATGGCTTATGTATTAGTCGATTCGCACGAATTTACACGCCCGAAACGCTAATGGTGAAACGTTATTTATATGTATAATATTATTTTTTATAGAGGTGGTTCGCCCACAAATATATTCACTTTGAGCGAGTCGACTATAGAAAAAATAATATTATTTAAAAGTGATGATTCGCCAGGTTCGGGCGAGTCAATTTGTGTGAATCGACTAATAGACATAGAAATGCTTAAAGGAAGAAAAGGTGTCTGTCTATTTAGTTCACTAACATTAAACGATAAATTACGAACACGTAATTTGATCATTAATTAGGTGAAAAGTACTTACCTAATTAGATTGCTTGGACCGTATTGAATGCGGGATGAGGTGTAGTCTGAAACAAGAAACGTTGGAATTATTTAGGTTCCTTGAGAGACACGAGGATGTAGTGAAGAGTGGTAGTAGTTATTAACAATTAGTGCCCCGAAAGTGGGCAATTTACCTTGTTTTGTGCAAGGGGACAAATTGCTTAGTAACATTACCTAAGAAGTCAGAATTATGGTCTCTGCACACAGCCGGCGTGGCGTGGTGAGGCGCGGCGTGGCGGGGCGGCGACGCGGCGCTGGCGCGGCAGCATCGGTCACACTGCGGGCGCGATCACGTCCCGTCCCGCCGCGCCCATTCGTACAAACATACGTCGAGCACGAACACATTCGATGTTTTTCCCCGCCCCGCCGCTTCTGAGTTGTATTCCCGGTCGCATCGGGCGGGACGGCTCTGTGTGGCGTCGTCCGTAATATCTAGTACATATACAACTGCTCAGCGTCGCGTCGCCGTCGTGTCCCGCCGCGAAACGCCCGCTGTGTGCAGAGACCTTTACACTGCTTGTCGGCGCATCACATATGCGCGTGGTTGACCGAGGGGAAGGCGCGGGGCATCGGAGTACCGAACCAGCAGGGTAATTGTGTAAAACAACTATCAGTAGCAATGGGTTTCATTTTGTCAGTTCAGCAAAATTCATTTCGTTATTTGCGTTGTTGAGCAGATACAATTTTCGAACTTAAGATGCAATGGATTAGCAATATGCTTCAAAATAATTCAAATTGAGAGTAACAGTGTGTTACGCAATTAGGGTACCGGTACGCGACGGCCGGGCCACTGCGTGCACTCCAGCTCACAGACGCGCTCCACTACGGGATTTCGTTGTTTTCTTTTATATACGTTGATATTGGCCCCGATTCTGTTGTTCACAAACTAAACTAAATTTAAGTTCAGTGCATCTTTTTCTTTCCGTTTCATTATGAAAAGGGCAGAAGATAAATATTAGTTTAGTCCTGTCAAATTAGATAATCCATAGACAAGTTTAGACGTGATTAAAAACTTGGCTACTAAAAATACGTCAATTTACGTCAGGCGCTGACTAATTTGACAGGACTAAACTAATATTTATTTATCTTCTGTCCTTTTCTTAATGAAATAGAAAGAAAAAGATGCACTGAACTTAAATTTAGTTTAGTTTGTGAACAACAGAATCGGGGCCATTGTAAATTATGCTATTACACCTATACAGTCCACTACTTCTTTTATTATAAAGTCCCGATTGATCCCTTTCACTGCTATTTTATACGAAATATAGGTACTTTTTGCGACGTACAGACGCCAGCAGATCAACCTACTCCAATCTGTCAAATTTCTTTGATAGATTTTCAACTTTAGCACACAGGAATAAGGTTCATATTCAATTGGGAAAATCTGACAGACTGGGGTAGCTTGATGTGCTGGCCTCTGTACATTTATTTTGTACTAGCTTTTGCCAGCGACTTCGTCCGCGGGAAATTGAGGCACTAACTCTCATAGAGTTTAACCGATGTGCTCTTTCTTCTGCCGATTCTTAAGAACGCGTATTTCTCATTCAACGCGTTTTTCAAGACAATAGCGGGCGGACGCCGGCGTCCGCTTGGGGCTTGAATAACTAAAAATATATAACTACGTCTAAAATATAAAATAATATATAATAAAACCTACTTCACTTAAAACTAAATACCTATAACTACTATAATTAATAATACCTATACCTATAATTAATAAAAGTACCTACGCTTTTACCTACTTAATATTAAAAACTGAACATAAATTAACCAAAACTTACCTACTACTAACTAACTACTACTAACCTATTACTACTTCACCTAAAAAGAAATTCTGTTTTCCCAACATTTCCCTTCACTGCTCTGCTCCTATTGATCGTAGCGTGATGAAAAGTATACTATAACCTGCCCAAGAGTATGAAGAACAATTCTACCAAGTTTCGTTGAAATCCGTCGAGTGGTTTTTGTTTCTGTAACGAACATACAGACAGACAGACAGACAGACAGACAAAAATTTTACTGATTGCATTTTTGGCGTCAGTAACGATCACTAATCACCCGCTGATAGTTATTTTGGAAATATATTTCATGTACAGAATTGATCTCTCTACAGATTTATTATAAGTATAGATTTATTTAGTTAAGTATCTTTTATTGCCGGTTTCTGAAGTGAAAAAAAAAATCCTCCTCAGACCCCTCTCTCAGGTCTAACACTATTTTAATTATACCTTGTACACTTATTTCTCTGATTAAAATTTTGTAGGGAGATTATACGAAATGTATCAAGTTAAGTGTTCTATGAGATATGTACGTCTCACTCTCGGGAACTTAATGTTGCTTAGTAACATGAGGAAAGTTAGGATAATAGGAAGTCACCAACAATACAATTTACCTTATTTCTCGTTGTTATTCTAGTCTGTGTCGTTCAGTGTTTCATTATTTATTCTAGATTTGTTGTTCTTATTTTTATCTATGTACCTAATCGTGTTTAGATGTCGAAACCAATCATGTCTGCGGAGTTTCGTTATCTGATATAATTTGACCCTGTATAGTGATAGAATAAATATCTTTTCAGATATATGAAGAGTCCAAATTAAATATTCCGAGAAGTTGTCATTTATTTTTTTTTATATTTTTAATAGTGTGTGTGTGTGTTGTTTAGTGCGATCAGCTTATTTAAACGCGTTTAAAACCTGTTAGTGTCATCATTGCTGTATAACATTGACATTTACAGCTCTTGAACGCGGTTTAAATGTGCTGATCGCACTCAGTTTCATTGGTGAAATTTTGGATTTTCCCGCCCAGTTTCGATCTCGACCGCACTCAATCATGAACTCATCACAAGGCGGTTTTACAAGCCGAACAATTCTAGCAAGCCCGTCCCGAATTCTCGTCAAAAATCCCGTTAACAATAATTAAAGTAGGTATAGGTACAGTCGAGTTCATTAATATATTGGCAGTGACACAATTTCAAAATATTATAAGCCTTAATTGATGATCATTATAACGCTTATAATATTTTGGAACTTTAAATGTATGTTAACATTTTATTTATGTCTAAGTTTGTATAGCAATGTAAGAACATTTTAACGCTTATAATATTTTGAAATTTTGTCACTGCCAAAATATTAATGAACTCGACTGTACCCAAAAGTTAGCATTACGTACAATGTTAACAACGATCTTTGTTAAAACGTCTCCGTCTCCAAAAAGGTTTCTAACTTTGGTTCAAGGACAGATTTTGTATTTCGAACCTTAGGTATTCCGATTGAATAAAAGTTCTTAATACAAAATTGACAACTTAAACTTATGTTTGAAATTAGTTTTTGTATTTAGAACTTTAACATTGACCGAATAAACTTGTCCTGTGTTAAAATTATGTAAGTGTCATTTCTGTATTAAACCTTTGACCGCCACGGTCGTGTATAGACGACAAATGAAAACGTGCCCAACACGCCAATGCCGACACTAAAATGTTTTACTTGTCGGCATTAGCCGACGGTGGCGTGTTGGGCACGTTTTTATTTGTCGGCTGTACACGACCGTGGCGGTCA
This sequence comes from Globia sparganii, assembly GCA_949316385.1. Taxonomy (NCBI): domain Eukaryota; kingdom Metazoa; phylum Arthropoda; class Insecta; order Lepidoptera; family Noctuidae; genus Globia; species Globia sparganii. The sequence continues at coordinate 18,588,595 of OX438654.1, forward strand.
AAGGGTTAAGTATATTATTTTTTTTTTTAAACGTATAATTTAGTTTTTATGTTTTGTGTCTATCGCTTATTTTGCGCACTTACCTTTTCTGCTGGCTTTTGTTAATAGGTTGACACACAGTGTTACGATTGTAGATATATCAATAATTTTATAATCAATTTTTATTATCTATCAAATTAATTTCAGTGCTACTATTACTATTATTACAAAAAATTTGTTCGATTGTTGTGCATGGCCTATAATAAGTGATGTATTTCCACAGTATTAGAGACCCGTACCATTACCTATTATTACTATGCTTGTAAATAAGTCCTTAAGTGTATTTTACTTAATAAATACATCTATCTAAGAGTATTTCTCTATTAAAAGCTGAAGAGTTTGTCTGTTTCTTTGTTTACCAGTTAATTTGATAGCCTAATTGTTGGGTACAGCTATAGGCTCTAAGTTCACGCTAGGTCTCTTAAGAGCCGAGCAAAAAGAAAATAGTAAGAAGCGAAAACGGAGTAACAGCGTTGCGATGTGATGCAACCGGGTAGGTCCAGGAGCAAAAAAGTTCAAAATTCAAAATTGTCTCGATTTTTCAAACCCCGTTCGAAAGACAAATTTTGTTTTCTAATAATGGCCACTAAGGATTGAAAGGCCGCCCGACGTTCTTAAACCGTATAAAGGCATAAAACCAAATAACATCGCTACAAGTAAATCTGAAACACAATACAAGCTCAGTGGGCTGGAACACGATAGTTAAGTGGTTAATCTAGCTGTCTATAGGTTTGTATCGACAGTCCTAAGTAAACTTCTTGTGTAGAATGATGTTTGCGTTCAGCCAATAACGGTAGAGAGTTCTTTTTGTAAACGCGTAGTGTTAGTGATGACTTATACCTACCTATTAATGTTTAAACTGATTGATTGGTTTTCACGATGTTTGGGATCGTGTTACTTTGAGAGCTAAAAAAAGTAAACCGAATACCTATCTCCTTTTTTTTAAGGGCGCGTTTTACTAAACTTTTATACTTAGAATAAAGACTTATTCTAGGTATAAAAAAATAAATTTATTCTCAGAATAAGACTATCCGAAGAATACATTTTTCCATACTTACTAGAACTATCAGACGTCAATTTTATGCTAGGGATAAAAGATATTATCGCACTTTGGTAAAATCAGCGCTAAGTCGCATAACGTTGATTTTTCAATAGTCGAACAACTTTTACTCGAAGAGTAAATAAAAATGACACATTTTCACTGAGTTTGACATATTTTCTATATAGAAGCTGTCAATCCGCCATATTTATTTTTCAGATAAAAGTTATCTGACTATTGGAAACTCGTCCTTAAATAGAATAATGTTAGGTCTATTTCTGTTAACATAGCTTATCATCCCACCCGTATTTGCCGATGTGTTCAGCAGAAATGTACAGACGCCAGCACATCAAGCTACCCGAAACTGTCTCCCAATCAACTTTGAACCTTATCATTAAGCGATAAAGTTGAAAATCTATTAAAGGAATTTGACAGATTTATAGTAGCTTGATGTGCTGGCGTGTGTACCTTAGCACACCCATAGTTCGCTAGTTATGTTTAAGTCAGGCCATAGGACCAATCTTTTGCCATTAATCGGACACAAATGCAAACGCCGGGCTGCTACTAATAAATTCCTAATGGAAAAACTCAATAACACTTTGCCCGACTCGGGAATCGAACCCGGGAAGGACCCCACACTCAGCAGTCGCGCTTGCGACTATGAGGCCAACCGTTGCTGTTGTGATTAGTAAACGATTGACTGTAATAACAGCAGTTAATCGAATCTCTGGACATGAGATCTGACTGCAGATTAAATTAGGCTTTCTGAAACCGGTCGAATTAGAAATCTAAATTCGGTGGAGTAGGAGTTTGACCCTCGCGCAAACAGTGGTAATTGATTTAGGTTTACCGACTCTAGATTTTAGTATAGATAATTTAAGGTAAACCTTATGTTAAACCTGTCTAAACTAAAGATAATAATAATTATTATTTATAATAATTATTCCATAATTAATAAATAATATTGTATATCAAATGATATATTCATTAAATAATAATATCAATATATATTTTATTTAAAATTTATTTTAAATTTTAATAACATAGCTATAAGTATCTACCTTCTAACATAATATGGGCTTGTATCAATTACTGTGTGCTTGATCTGAAATAAAGATCTTCAATTTCAAAAGCTAAGGTTTCTTAGGAAGTCGCTTCCATCATATAATGGCTGTCATGAAATAATTTAATAAGTTTAGTTAGGTATTAATTGTTACCTTCATTTAAATTGTTCTGTATAAATTGTATTTTTTTATTTCTAAAGATTTAAAAAGGTTACTTTGCATTATTTTTATAGGCTAATATTGCTTGACAAATATTAGAACATATTTGTACGCCTCATAAGTCACAGCATAGTGATACGAATTTTATTTTATAACATCATGTACATCATGTTGTTTGTTCATCATGTAATATTTTACCCATGGGTCACAAATAAATCATTTAGAATTTTAATTTGAAAATCTGTTATTTTTACCAGTACTTATTTGAAAATCGCTTTGTATTTCGACAGCCGTTATTATGAGCGTTGTCAGCTTTCTTAGGAAAAATATATTCCTGCGTAAATGTATTTAATGGAAAAATAAATTATGTCCGTCTATCATAATGGTCTTACACAAAAGCTTATTAACGTTACAAAGATTCTAGCGAACAAAATATGAGATATCTTCCATAAGTTTAGAATGAACATTTTAAACAAACAACTTTGTAGCTTTTCCTTCGATGAAAGAACAAAAATTTTAAAAGTATGCTCTGTATTCAGTGGACGTACGTACCGGAGTCGTTGGGATCAATCAATCAATCTCAACAGCTCGTAAACGTCCACTGTTGGACGTGACTCTCCGTCATAGTTCCGAAGAACGGTCACACGAGGTATTGACGGAATCACCGGAGGTTTCACACCAGTGGATTCGGGAGAGGGCGCTGATGTAAAAAATGGGAACTGGTCTTTTAGTACGCTCTTAAAAATCTACCTTAGCATCTACGCACTTCATCAAATATTTTCTCTTTATATCTAAACGTTTCTACTCTTTATTTATTAACTCTTTATTCTAAAGTTTAGATATAAAGAGAAAATATTTGATTGTTACAAAACAACAACAAGTTGTTGTGTCTGATTGATATTTTTGTTTGTTGTGTTGTTTGATTATTTGTTATTGTTTGTTGTTGTTTTTGTTTGTTGTTGTTGTGTGTTTGTTTGATTTTTTGTTGTTGTTAGTTTGTTGATGTTTTTTGTTTGTTGTTGTTGTTTGTTTGTTGTTGTTATTGAATGTTTATTACGCTTTCACGCTAAAACGGCTGCACGGATTTGAATGAAATTTGGCACATGAGTAGATCATGACCTGGATTAGGACATAGCACACTTTTTATTTCAATATTCTCGCGGGACCGAGACTTATGCGCGGGAAACCGCGGGACGCAGCCAGTTAGCTTATAATTTGAAATCATCCTGAAAATGCAGCATACATCTACATAATAAAAATCTCAAATTTATTCATTAGCTGACGGACTGTATAATCGCTGGGACTAGAAGCATGAAATTTTGCACAGGAGTTCCTTACTTAACAAATGTCATTTTCAAAATTCATATCCTAAAGGGGTTACCTAAATAATGAGTGTTATTTTGACACGACTGCCCAAAAAAAGGAGTGTTATGTTTTCAGGGTTCATGTATGTTTGTGAGTATCTTTATTCCGTCATAATTATCGGTAGAAAATCCCATCGGGTACTTGGTTTGTATTTCGAACATAGGAGGTTCATAGTTTAAAAAAATAGAAGTCTGCAATGGTTATGCTTGACCCTGGTCTGGCATTGTCAATAAGATATTTTTGTAGTGAATTTAGCAAAAATGGATTTTTCTTTGCATTATGAAGAGGGTTAAACATATGGTCTGGGTATGCATATAAAAAGATTATTGAAATATACTCCAAGACACTTAAGAGTAAACTAGTCGCGAACTCGAACTCACTGTTGGTCATGGCCAAAAGCATGCTGTCTCGCCTGGCTTCGTGTCCGACAGCGCTAATATCAGTGATGAGCAGTTAGACGCTAGTCTAACGAACAACGCCTAGTTCTCACGCACAGAAACACCGTTCCGAACTGATAGGGGCGTAAAAAAATTCGAAAAGTGCTTCGGAAAATCGAGTTTTGTGAAAAAATCACTGCATATAAATCAATTACAAATAAAGTTTATTGATCTCTTTGATAACTGAGCTTTGTCGGTACGGAAAAGTTGGTTTTGAAGATTTTACAGTTCTTTTAATAATTATTTACTCCCAAAGTTACGTTAAAAATAGCAACAAAAACGAATCTTTGTTGGCTCCATAACTTTTTAATGGCTTATTATTTTATTATTCTATTTCCGTAAAGACACAATTAATAATAAGCTAAAACGATATCATGTTTAATTTTGGATGCACAATGTCAAACAGTGGAGTAATATTCCCCGAAATTTGTATAGAAAAAAAATCGAAAAGTGGCACCTTAACGGCTCGTAACAGCCGTGATGACAATTAAACTCCAATTGCGTCTCATTATATGCACAGAAAAGTGTTAAGCAGAAACGTATTAAAGTTTATTATTGTGAAGATCATTCAGTTGTTACTAACTAACCACAACTTTTAAGGATGTCTAGATTACGACAAGCTCTGTTAACCACAATCCACCTGATATGGTCCTCGGTTCCAAGGAGAAGTTATGGCATCTTGTGAACCGAGCTCCCGCTTCCGTGCACATATTTTGAGGTAAAAAGCACTCGCTTGCTTATGTACTCCGTTTTGTCTAACGCGTCGGTAAACATCTTAATTTATTCAGTGGTTGCGAAGAGATTAGATGCCAATAATTAAAACAAAAGGAGGTAGGCAAAAATTAGATGAAAGTGTAGTTTTTATACTTTTATATTCGTGTATTTATGTGTATGCTTATATTTATATATAATAAGGTATATGTTTTATATTTATAGATTTTCTTTATTTTGAATAAATATTTTATTCCTCAATTTTCGGTTTTGCACCTAAGTACCACTGTTTGTCTCTGCATCATCCAAAGGTTGACTTGTAGAAATGAAGTTTTAAGCAAACAAATATCGAAAACAGATGTACGTAGAATTTTAGACACAGATTAAATAAGAATAGATAAATACCTAATTCATTGTAACTTGGCTTAGTTTCAAGCGAGCAGTGCCTTTATTTAAAACAAGCTTAATTCGTGAAATGGTGCACAGCTTTCTTGATCAGTGTAAATCTAAAAACACGTTACGAGCTGGTGCGACCGCAGCCCACATATATATACACACGTTGTTCTCCACATTTTCAGAAGCAAATAAAACGGAGAGTCGTCTATCTTAAGAATCGTTTTTCTAAATTACTTAGGTTCGGCCGGGACCCCATTAGTCGGTCCTCGTTACCTCTCGAGACAAATGGTGCGAAACGCGAAGAGTTGGCGCCTTTGCCGAGCCGTTTATTAGTATTAACAAACTTTGCCACCGAGATCATTTATACGAATGAAAAAATAAACTAAAGCCCGTTCGCCTGAATTGTGTTTTAATTGAGAACTATACCTCCTGTATTTCTCTCGACTAGTCTTAATTTACTGTTTTAATGTAGAGCAACTTTGTTTAAACTTTGTTGTTTTATTTACAGAGTAAACAGAACGTGTTAGAGCGACGTAAACGTCCACAATGAAGCCTACGACAGTATGTTTTAATTTAAGCGAAACTCATCAGCCACTATCATGATATATCGAAATTAAAACATATTCCGGGGCGTTGGTATTAATTTGTGTGCTCTCCCGAGCGAGGGCGCTCGACGAAAGGTATTACGAAAATTTAATTGAAGTTTTGATTAAGCACTGTTGCACATGGCGGGCTCATTGATCACGACGTAAAGCAGCAGGCTTAAAAATGTGGTCGACATCATTACCGCCTACAATTTAATATGCCGACTGGAAACTCACGTTTAATTACTATAAGTTTCCGTTTGACTGAAGGTAAGGTTAGAAAAGCGATGGCCGCACTTTACGGCCGCAGTGACAGCTGTCGTGAAAATTATGACAGCGACAAAGATTTAAATCGTTAGATTCGCCCTATCGCGTCAAAAGATAGTCACGTTTCTGTTTCGTTTTGACATCTCTGACACACAATGACGCAGTGACTTGACGTGATTGTCATGGAAACGCTATTTAATCATGTGTGAGCTCACTATTTTCAATATGTACACGTTTTCGCGTGACTAAGTACGGTGAGAGCAAATCTTGCGATTACAACCTTTAAGAGGAAAAGCTGTTTTCTTTCTGGTTAATTACCATAAAGTGATGAAAAAAGCGAAATAAAGCGAAATATAATTTAAAAAAAAGTGTCCATGGAGTTTCTTGCCCGTTCTTCTCCATAGGTACCTACTACGCTTTGGAATGGGCAACTAGCTTCATTTTTTCCTGACTGACCGACTTCTTGACAGTTCAAAAGTGCCTGTAAATGGTTTGATTGAAATAAATGCTTTGAGTTTGAGTTTTGAGTTTGATGATTTTTTTTACAGAATAATAAATATTAACTACTTGTATGTCCCTATGTTTTCCTTTTTGATGATACTCTTTTTTTATAAGCACACTAGCACCCTCAAGAAATGCCGATTTAAACCGCTGTTAATAGAGGCCTTGTGCACAAAGACAACTATTAATGAAAAAAGAAAAACGCAGGGGCACAGTATATATCCTTATTATTCAGTTTATGAAATGTCTTTTAAATTGGTTCAATATTGTAGGAGGAAATAAGCGAGAGCCAAACCTCAAATTATGACTTTTTACTTAGGCTTTTTCAAATGTCTTTCCGACCGCATTTCCTCTTAAGACTTAATGTCAAATTCGGGTTTAAATGACAGATTTTCATGACGACCGCTATAATATGACGGGCTTTCCTAGGAAATCGTAACTTTAGTGGAGTAATATTCTAAAACAAATTTAATGTTTCCCTCACCCCTTTGTAAAATTGAAAGTCTTTTCCCCGGATTTACGAAACGAACGACCTCGACTATCCGAAAATCTGAGCATTGGATACTCCTTAGCGCGTTTGGAGTTAAACGTGGATCTTAAGGGCAACGGATTAAGGTGAAAAGTGTATTGGATAATCTGAGTTGATGTGATGTTTCGTTTTTAGCAACGTAAACAAATAATGGGAGCTAGGGGAAGGGATTGATGGGAGTGAATGAGTCCACGTCCTACGCAAACTTGTGCAGTATCCGAACTAGGAGCATTGTTGTATTGAGGACGTTTGGGATGTCGAACCACTGGGAAAATATTGATCTTATATAGTTTATTCAATATCGGATACCTGACTGGATACCTTCTCGGTTAGAAAATTGTAATGTGATGGAAATAGCAGTCACATTCCGCGCCATTTCACGCTTTTATTTTCAGATTTTGTTTATTTTTAACCGACTTCTAAAAAAGGAGGAGGTTCTCAATTCGAATGTTTATGTTTTTCTTTTTATGTATGTTCGGACATATCTCCATCATATATAAGTAGACGAGACGGATTTGCAAAATTCTTTTTTTTTTCGAAAGATGTTTATTCCTAAATGGTCCCATTTGAATTTTGTAAAGATCTGATGATGAGTTTCGGAGACAGACAACGGAACTCTTCAATAAACGCGCAAATCAACCGCGATTGTTGCTATCACATATGTATATATTGTTTGCGCAATCACACAACATAACATCACGCCTGTGAGTACAGGCGAGATCAGTCAGGGGTGTCAGTTAGAGAGTTCTAAAGGGGTACCTAAGCAGATGTGTTCAATGATAGGATATTTTTCCACCTAATTTATATTGATGATGTTTTATAACTAGCTTCCTGTCACTGATATTTACTTAGCAAATAGTGTTCTATGAATTTGTGTGGGGTAGGTACCAACAACTAAAAAGTAAAAAATAAAAACTTCTTTCGAAAAAAACATTTTTTTTTGTAGTCGTTAGTTTTTTTTGTTTTGTAAAAAGTTTTTATTACTCCGCTCTGTTATGATTTTATGAAAAGAATTTAATTTATACTTTCAATCTGTTTTTTATTTACTACAACTTTAATTTACAGACTAACTGGTACCGAAACCAGATTAAAAAATAAATTAAATTAAATTGTTTATTCTGTAAATAGGATATCGGAATCAATATTGCACGCCAATAAAAAAAAAATTAAAAAATTTGCTACATAGAGTCGATATTTCCTAGATATTATTAGCACATTATGAATTCTTCGACACATGTATGTGTGGAAAACATCATGAAGAAACCAGAGCTTTTGCCAGGACCCATTAAAATCAAACCAAGTGCAATTCGGACTCTCATGCTAAGGGTTCCGTACCACAAGGCAAAAAAACCCAGAAAAAAACACGTTTCTCTTATAGAAAAATTAAATTAAATTCCATAAATTTTTAATTTTACCTATTTTATTCTTATTATTTTTTTATATAAACACTACACTCTGTGAAAATGTCAACTGTCTACCTATTACGGTTTATGAGATAAAGCCCACTGACAGACAGACGGACGGATGGACGGACGAACGGATGGACAGCGGATGCTTTGTAATAGACTCTCGTTGGGAACCTTTGGGTACAGAATCCTAAAAGCCACCCTGGCTGTACGCCCGTCCTTTCTACATATGTATGAGAAGAAGCGTTTGCCCCGTAAAGGCACAATAACAGACTGGTATAGACAGAAGGTATATCTCGAGCCTTTGGTATTGGGTTCGATCCCCAGGGCATATAAAGTGGTATTGGGTGTTTCTGTCAGCCCGGAGGTGCAATTGCGCCGGTAAATAGCGTTAGGCTCGTCCCTAATCTCATGGGACCTAATTCCGTCATCGACGTGCTGTCAGTGAGCTTACGCTAAAACTGTCTGCCGAAATAAGGGTTCGGAGGAGGCTTCAAAAAATTAAATATTAAGAGGCTAAAGGAACTCCGTACTATGTCGTTAAAAAAAAAATGAAGAAAAATAATTTTATTGTAAAAGGGTTTCAGGAGCCAATGCTCGAGATAGCTATAAAAGTAATTACATAATCAGCGTATAATGTTCCACCTGCTGAGACACAGGCTCCCTCTCGGTGAGAGGGAGTGGGCCGTAATCCACCACGCGGGCCCAGTGCGGGTTGGTAGATGTCACACGTCTTCGAATTTTTGGTTCTAGGACATGCCGGTTTCCTGACGATGTTTTCCTTCACTATTTTGAGAGCAGTGGTGATTAAATAACTAATTTACACAAAGTAAAACGCCTGACTGGGTTCGAACCTACGACCTACAACTCGTAAGACGCGGCTGTTACCACTGCCCCACCACTGCTCCTATAAAAGTAATTGAGGAGAATTAATGCATATAAGATTTCAAGCCTACCATTATTAAAGTGTAACTGTATGATTTTTCCGTAATTATCTATACAAATTCCGGGAACACGAAATTCCGCTTACTCGTCATAAACACTACAATTTCATCATCAAATCCTAAATTTAAAGCATCCGCTTCTAGGAAAATGGGAAAATATTAGTGCTTGCAAACCGTGCTGTCCACTTTGGCAAAATTCGATGCAGTTCAAACCCGCAAAATGATCTATTTATTTGCGGGTATCTGTTTGTAATGTCAAAATAACAGTTTTTTACTAAATGCGTATGGAAGTATATACGGTAGGTACATATACTTTTATTTTAGAAACATACCTAATTAGGGTTCCGCGCAATTAATAATAAATCTCATGAAATCCAGTTTTTTTTCCGACCGACGTGCACGCGAACTAAGTCGCGGGCACATCTAGTTTAACATACGAGTAACATAATACCTACACCCACATTTCGCAAATTATTTTAACTCCCATTTAATAAGGGGCGAGATTTTTGCTATCAACCCGCATCCTAATTGCGTAATGCACGATCAATCATAATCTGAATCAATTTGAAACAGATTGCTAATCCATTGCTTCATATGTTCAGAAAAATTGTCTGCTCAACAAAGTAAATAACATAATGAATGTTGTTGAACTGTCAAAATAAAACAGATTGTGATTGATTGTGTGTTACGCAATTAGGCTGCCGGCACAAATCCAGACTCCAAGCTAGTCTGCTACTTAGAAATTCCTGATGGAAAAAAACCCAATAACCCTATAGAGGTATGAGGAACAGGGTGTAAAGTTCACTCATCCTCCATAGAAAAGGGAGGAACCTCCGACCAGACGGGTATTGTGTCTGGCGGGTAACTGCTTTCGAGATGCAGGATTTTGCGTGATGTCAGTACGAGTATGACGCGTTGTCCGAATGTGGCGTTGTAGATACCGCTACAACCCCTTGTGAGACCTGGGAATAGAACCCAGGACCGCATGGTCAGCTGTAGCGCTTGCGATCGCTACACCAAAGGCAGTCTCCCAAGATCTATTTGTCAGCAACAAATACAATAAATCCTCCAGCAACTAAATAAAAGAAACCATTTTCATTACACCCAACACTTAGCAAGGCATTGCGTTACGGTAGCAACAGAACAGAATAATCCGCCATCTTTTAAAATTGCGAGGGAAAGTATAATAATTCGTATTATTATATTCGTGTCGACATTAATGTCTCGTCTCGACCGCTTGGGGCAACTGCAAGCAAACAATGGAACAACTTTAATAAAAGTAAATCGTATTAACACCTAACTCGGTAAGCTGTTTTATTGTCCCCGGGACTGAGGCGGACGAGAAGCTGGTTTTAACGTTGTTTGTACTATGTTATTATTGGGGCTTTATCCGCTTAATTGAAGCCTTTATCATTACAAATCGGACATTATGATACCGGTGAAGGAAAACATCGTGAGGAAACCTGGAATTATAATTCACTAGCGTCCGCCTGCGATTTCGTAAGCGTGAAATTTCATGTTCCTCCTACCCACCCCGTCGCATCGCATCGCCTACTTGCGCTATTACTTCGTTTCGCTTAGGGTTATTTATGTTTTTTTTTTCAATTTGCTCATTGAGGTCCTAGCGTGATGTTAAGTACCTACTTAGCCTATAATATACCCCAAGGCTAGTTTCCACCATCAATAAATTGAAAATCTGTTTAGTCCGTCAGTTAGAGTATTGGAAAATAATGGACACATATTTTTTGTTTTTGTAAATCAATGAATATTGTCAAATATAAAACGCATCAAACTCGGGAGTGGGGGCTCGTGATGTCAGAACGCACTAAAGATTATACCAAGGTAAGAAGTATTGACAATTTTAAAAGCGTCATATCTTCTTCAATTTTGGTTTACGTAACAAAACAAAAAATACGGGTCAAATATTTTTTGATAATCTGACGGACTAATTAGATTTTTTCAGTTGACAAGCTTATTGGGCTTTTCAAATTCGGCTGGTAGTTCCAGAGGTTAGCGCGTACAAACAAAAAAACTAACAAACGCTTTATTATTAGTATAGATTTAAGTCTGAAATCGCCAACCCATCTTGAGCAACCCATATTGATCACCACATCAATGATTGTGCCTTATCTGTAAGAAAACAGGCATTTGCCCTGCAGAAGGGTATTTTAATAGCAACTATAAGACCTGAAAAAGAGGCTTTTGGGAAGGTTAAACTGAAATGTTCTTAAGATTCCAGGCCCTAGACAAAGTAAAAAGAGCTTGAAAATTTTCGGCTCGATTGAAGTAAATCTTTTTTAGTATAGTCATGAGAAGAGTGTCTAAGAAGACTGTCACATGATTCATAAGGCATGCCTGTTTCCCCACCAACATGCACTGGACCCGCCTGGTAGATTACAGCCCACTCCCTCTCACCGAGAGGAGGCCTGTGTCCCAGCAGTGGAAGCATTATAGGCTGATTATTGCAGACCAGCTAAGCCCCGCGGTTTCACCCGCATAAGTTTCGATCCCGTGGGAATATCGGGATGAAAAGTAACCTATGTGTTATTCCAGGGTACCAGCTACCTCCATACCAAATTTTATTAAAATTGATCCAGCCGTTTGTGCGTGAAAAAGTAACAAACTGTGTGTTTGTAACACACTCACAAAGTTTCGCCTTTATAATATTTGATGTGATTATCTTTGCCTACCGTTAAGCCAAGGTTTAAAGCCCAATAGAAGGATTTAGGTTATTGAAACAAAGAACTGCAAATAAAAATAAAAACATTGAATCACTTTATATTTAAAAAAAAACTTTTAGGAGAATTCGCTCAAAGAGGCTGAAGTGGATATTTACATCTTTTAATAAAGAACTTAAGGCCCGATTGGAACGAGGCTTTTCGGCTTAATTTAAGATTCTGGGAGGGTGCTATTCGAATGGTAACATAGTAGCAAACATGAGATGAAAGAGAATAGAATATTTTGCTCTATTATGGTCGTATAATTAAAAATATTTCATGAACCAAGTCAAGTCAAAGCATTTATTAAAATAAATGCTTTGACTTAGTCAAGTCAAAGCATTTATTGAAATAAATGCTTTGACTTGACTTGAATAGGCACATAAAAGGTACTTTTGGACGTCAAAAATTACAATAAAATAGAATTGTTTCAAAAAGCAATTTTGAGCGTCAAAAATTACAACAATTAAAATAGAATTCATTCTAGTCGAATCAGACATAATTGTCAAGTGCCTCAGAAAATAGGTTTTAGTTGGTACTTTTAGAATTAGATTCTAATAGTATTTTACAACGAAAAATGTTTTAAATGAAGACTTTTTTTCGTTGTGAGATTAAATTATTTGATACTCCTTTCTACTTTAGGTACTTAAATACGAGTAGGTATGTAAAACAGCTATCATTATAAAGTTCAAAACTAAATTAAAAGAAAAACACCGTGTTAGATAACATGATAAAACAATTACAAAATGTAACCTCATCCTTATTTTCTTTATATTTGAAAATCCACTTTCTGGATCGTATTTTAGAACTTAGTTTTCATTTAATAACTTTAGATATTTATTTTCGCTCCTCGCTGCGGGCGAGGGATTTTTTTTACGCGAAATTGTAAGTAAACCTTCTTAAGACGAACTGGATCAAATTGCTTGAGTACAACATAAACAGAAAGGTTGAAATAAAATGGCGTATGAAGTTAAAACAAGCCGATGCCGAGAACTTGGCGCAAATAGAACGACTTGAAATGAACGAATGAATTAACTAATTATAAACTCTACTATGTTTAATAATAAATACAGTTTATTTGCAACCCAGTTCAAGATTAATCTGGAAACGCGTAAGTATTTTGTAAGGTCATAGCACACATATTAACTCGGAAAGGAATTGGCACCGTATCGCTTTTTGCTTCGCCGTCAAACAGGCGTCAACCTAACGTAAGCACGTAACCAAAGCGGATCAGCAGATCCGATACGTCGACTCGGCTACGACTAGGCGACGCCACGCTTACGGCTCGCCGGCCGCTGGTTGATGGTGCTGCAGGCAGGCCGCGGGAAGGGATAGAGGGGCAAGGGTAGACGGAGAGACGTAAGCGCGCGGGGACGACGAGCCGTAAGCGCGGGAACTGGAAGTAGAACACGCACTATATCGCGGTTCGTGAGCTTGTCCCGAAGCTAGGCGATTACGTTACGATTCCGATTAGTGTGCGTTGCAGTAGGGAATTTGATACAAAGAATACTGAATGGCTCGAGTTGATACGGCGGCGATCCATTTACGAGTAGATATGTGTGCTATGACCTGCATAGGTAAATTTGATATCGGGCGGCTTCCCGCTCAGAATACAGTAGGTGGCGCCGCCTAACGTGGCCAACAACGGCATTTCAGCTAACTTTGTTTGCCCGAGAGAAGTTAAAATATATTCAACTATGCGTTAAAAAGTTTCCAAGTTAGGGATAGCTTATTTTTTCAACTAGCCGCTGCGGTGCGCTGTGAAAAGTCGTAATTAACGTGGCTTTCAGCACGACCCCAGCGAACAGTGGGTACTCATAGGATTCTCATGACAAGAATACAAAGCTAGTTGCATTGTTACGCAAATAAAGACCCTACTTTTAAAATTACACGTCGTACACCTTGCTCTGTGTAAGTGGTTCCAAAGTTTGATAGGGAACACTTGTACTATGAACTTGTATTGGAATTTGGATACAAACTCTGTTGCAGGAAGATTATCTGGGAACTACACAGCTTCTAAGTTTCTCTAAGTTTTATCAAATCGGATTATCTGTAACACGGTGTTATGTCGCAGATTGCTGCAAACTTTTTAAATGAAGAGTTATTGCGATCTTTTGCGAATACAGGTGATAAATTGTGGGTTACGGGGTGTTACGTGTATGTGGATTATTATGAAAATTATACGATTTTTTCATAAAGTTTAACGCAGCTCGCGGGCAGGTGGTAGGGGGGCTTAACCGCTCTAATGAAGCCAGGATGCGCCCGCACGTTATTAAGGGATCACTCCCAGCCTTTTATGCGTTATGAATAGTGTGTTTTATTAACTTTATTTTAATGCTAGCAGAGTTTTTTCATAGTTTATACAAATATGAATGTGTTTTTTCAAGATTTGCTGTGTGTATTTATTCGTGCGTGGGTGGTAGACACTTCATTAACAATGTTTGGGATGAAAGTAGCGTATTAATTCAATCTAGCTATATTTTTATAACATCTATTTAAGATCATAATAAGGGAAAATATTACTTTTTCATTATGCACTGCTTACCCTCTTTTCATGTGTAAATCTGAAACTTTTTTATTATGAAAACTTAATGTTATAATTTTCCAAAATAAAAGAATAGAATAGAATACTCTTTATTATGTACACCATATAAATTACAGACATAAATATAGAAATTTTGCAAAGGGTGACACAATGGGCGGTCTTATTAGGTATAATTGTTACCCACGTACGTACGTGTAGGTATTGTTACCTATACAGCAATCAAGCAAGATATTGCATACTGACTGCACCCCGCGGTTTCACCCGCATAACTCTCGATCCCGTAGGAATATCAGAATAAAAATGATTCTATGTCCTAATCAAGGACCTGGTTTACCCATGTCCCAATTTCATACAAATCCGTTCAGCTGTTTTAGCTTGAAAGCGTAATAAACACACATACAATAAATAAAATCTTTTATTCTTTATAATGTACAATGTGTAACGTTAAAAGCGTAAAACCTCATACACCCCAATTAGAGCATTGAGTTAAAAGCATAATACAATGACCAAAACTATTTTTTTTAAAGCTAACTATTTTTATTAAGAAAATCGTGTTGATCCTAGCATTAGTTTATGCATTCAAAATTGAGCATTATTGCCTTAAAATAAGACTTAATTTTCTTTGACTCAATCGGTCGATACTATGGCAAAATACATAAGTTTAGAAAAAAAAACCCGTATTAAAAATTACTGAAATCGATTCAGTAGCCAATTATGAACAAACTTTTTTCAGGTTTTGCGCATTTAATGTTACAAGTTGTATAATATAAGTTTAAATAACCATAAACTTTTTTATTGATTGGGCAGGAACCTTTAACTACCCTTTATTTGAAAAAATAGAGCTTCAACACACTAAAAACTAGGTATCTACACTGTAACCTCTGTGAATATATTTCCTGCAATAAAATCTCAAATAAATAAGTAAATAGCAGGCGTAGTATCTCATTTAAATGTTCAGCAGGTGTACATTAAGCCAACTGGATACAGGACTGTGGCTTCACCGAAATTGAATTTAAAAAATATTACCAACTCGCGAACTTGGCTGGACTCCAAGAGACAATACCTACCCTCGTCTTGTATATTCATTTTAAAGGAATAAATACTTACAGCGCACAAAGAGTAGTCACACAGCCTTGTTAGTAAAAGAGCCATGAAAATGACAGTACTAAAAACGGAAATATAAAGCAAAAAGCATAGCGACATAGTTTTCTGTGTGACCGTACCTAACCAAACAAATATTGAGCTTTTTTCATAAGGACTAGATTTTTAAATCCCTGTTTCTATGTTATTAATTATTTAATTTCTATTGTTCTTTATTTATTTACTTTACGGTTTACCCACAGCACATACATATACATACAGACAGTAAATCAGACGGTAATATTATACTATATGTGCCAATTACAGGTAAACACATAATTGACTACAACGACGCCAGATTATCGCTTACTCACTAACTTAAGTCTAGGTGTATAATTGATTAGGAAAATATAAAAAAAGAAAAACAAATAATTAAGTCACACTCACTTATTATACTAGCTTCTGCCTTCGACTTCGTCTGCTTGAAATTTCTTTGACCCACCCGTCGCATCGCATCGTCTGCCCGCGTTATTACTTCGTTTTCACTTAGTGTTCCTTTTGCCTTTTTTTGTCTTTTTGATAGGCGTGATGGTAAGTAGCGTATAGCCTCAAAAGTTTTGCTTGTTTCAAATCCGCCTGGCAGTTCTAGAGATTAGTGCGTTTAAACAAACAAACAAAAAACAAATTAACTCTTCAGCTTTATTATTAGTATAGATATTTATAAACAAAGGGAGTTTGTTTTTATCCCAAAAACTCAAAGTCAAAAATCAAACGCTTCAGCCCCTTTCCGGTTTCCGTGAAAATATTTAGATGATCGTCGCACAAGTCGGTGTTTTGTGCGCAAACAAACAGCGTTACCACCTCGTGAAACTTTTTACATTAGCCGTACCTACGTCGGGACTCTGTTTGTTTCGTGCCTTCGAACCTGGGAACTACGGCGCACAAGTTTCGGGTCTCATTTTAAAACTCCCTGCCCTCGCCCCCAGGTAAATTTTAATCATAAAGAGACAATAGAGATGAAGGTGTACGCTAAACTTTGCTCAGACTGATTTACGTGATATTTTTGCGCCGCATTCAACTGCTTGATTTTATTTGCGGTTATTTGCAACGAATGCCTTTAATAATACTCCGTACAAATCTTCCCTGCGACCCGATATTAACACGAATGGCCATTTTTAGGTAATGGTTCGGGGGAAGCGGGTTAAGCGAGGGCGAACGGCTAACTAATGAGAAATGTTGGCCATTTAATAGCCTGCAATATGGAATCAGGTGTTGAAGTATTTTCGTGTTATATTTACGGTCACCAAAGGAGATAAGTAACCAGGGTCGTCGGTATAATTGGTGTTTATTATGAAGCCGATGGATGTTTTCGAATAAGATTTAATTTAATTAATAGAAAACAAACAGTTCACTCATCAAATTACTTTCATTCGAAAATATCCATCGGTTTCCTACTAAACTTAAACTATATTGACGACCCTAGTTTCTTATCTCTTTTGGTGACTGTACATTTTTATCACAGAAAATGTTTTTAATTTAAGACATTAACAGCCTATGATTTACTCATTGTCGTAAAATGTAGGTGCTTCGTGCAAAAAATACGGTCATACTTAATAAAATTTTCAGTAATTTATGACATTTCCATTTCTACAGCGCTCTGAAAGTCAGGTGTAATAAAATGATGTCTTATTTCCTTTTACTATGAACAGTCGTAACGTAAGGCAAAAATGTCGCACTGGAAACTGTCCAACAGCAGTATCTACACCGGAGTCATACATTTTACATTCAATTTGAGGAAAATGGACGCCGTATTTATGTTTTATTTACTGTCGTAATTTTGTTACGAATCGTAACATTGAATTAACGCAATTTAGATTCTTGCACGATCATTAAAAACATGAGCTTCCCGCTAAATTGATATTCGAACTGTATTTTTATGCTTATCTAGTATATAGTATTTTATATTGTCTGATTTCGTATTAAATAGAATAGCTGTGGAAGTTAACTTGCAAGAAGAACGAGCAAAATGAAAAAGCTTTTACTCCAAATAATTTTAATATTCAATTATTCAGGATTTTCAATTTTCAAAGAAAAGATTATAAGATTTCTTAGCTGGTTTAAGCCGTAATGAGTTTCCGGTATAACAGTTTAGTGGGATGAGGTTCGGAACCACTGCTTCATTTGAGCAAGGAATCTTTTAAAGGAATTACCATCAAGTGGGCCCCTGGCCCTTTAGCGGCGTTGCGGAGTGCGCGTTGATTCAAGATTAAAAGAGATTGCACTAATGAAAACGACTTTAGAGCTTGAAGCTCTTAAGTTTTTAAACACTGTGGAAGTTTAAACTATTAGCTCGAACTTGATAAAAGAGAAAATAAATCTTGAACTGTTGAGAAATGTAAGTACCACTTAGCAAAGAAATACATAGAACTCGCTCTCCACATTGTGACCTGCGGGGTAACTGCGTATCATACTAACAGTAGGTTTTCATTTTGACAGTTCAACAACATTTATTGCGTCGTTTACAGACAATTTTTTCGAATATATGAAGCAATGGAATAACAATATCCTTTAAACTCATTCAGATTGTGATTGAAAGTATGTTACTCAATTAGAGTGTTGGAACAACGCGTTTGAAATTCCACTTCCATTTTTCTTTTAATCCTGCGTCTGACTGTTCTTAATAATGAGGCAATCCAACTACGACGAAAAAAACGCGACGCGAATAAAATAACGGGATCAGACGCAAGGGCATAAATCAGTACACGTTCAACAATCTGTCTCAAAAGAGAAGTTAATGTGTTTAATTATTTACCAAAACAAGTGTTTTAAACATCGTTTATTTGAAAATTTATTGGCCAGCTTGTAAACGTTTACGATAAGCCACGGATTGGAGGTTATGAATCAGATCAGATCAGATAATGTAAATAAATGCGAGAAATGTAGGCATTCGCCGGCTTCTGCGGGCTTATCCACCAATTATTTCCATAAGGCATTACTGGGAAACGTTTAATTTATTCAGTTTGGATTAAGTGAATTCAAAAGATTAGGCGCTTGACAAATATGGTGTTTAATAAATCAAGAATTCCGCGTGTTTATTATGAAGCTACTAAATTAATGTTTGAAGTTATTTTGTCACTCATATTCGAATGAAAATGTAGGGTAGCTGCGGCAGTTTTGAGAATTTCTCTCTTGAAAGCAGAATCTTGCTCGCTTTCCAGGAAATGTGATGCTCGAATATTGTAATAGACAAGAGAGAGTTGTAGTGTAGGTAACAGCACTTTGAACATCTGATAGGTAGTGGAAATGATTAAGTTTAAAAAATACCATGCCACACCAATGTGATGAAATAAACAGATCGAGTAAGTATTAAAGTAAGGAGAGCACTGGTGGCCCAAAGGTATCGGCCCCGACTTACGAATTGTCGTAGGTTCAAACAAAGGTAGGCGCTTTACTTTAAAATCATTTCATAAACACTGCTCTCAAAATGGTAAAGGAAAACATCGTGAAGAAGCTTGGCCTACGTGGTGGATTACAGCCCACTACCTCTCAAGTTTATAACTGAAAAAAGCAGCACAGAATATAATAATGGAATATTGTAGAATAAACTCAACCACAAACATTTATTATTTTAATAAACAAGGTGCATCGAAGCTGGGTTTGCAATAAAATCAATCGATGAAAACAGAAACGCAACCAATATTATTACCAAGTACTTTCTGCTGCGTATTTTCAGTGAAATAACCTCGAATTTAAAAGCCTGAACTTATATTGGGTTATATTAGGTTCGTACCTACCTAACCGATACCAAAGAAAAACATCTAAAGGCCAGATTATGTCTGGACTTCAAAAGAGAATGACCCCTGAATTAGTTTCGCCATTTCTTCTCAGGGTTAGTCAGATAGCAAATGTTGAATCCATCTAGCTTATTTTTTTGCAATATAACCTGTAATAATGAATAAAATATCCTTTTTTTACAGAATAAAGAATTTCATTTCACTAAAAACGTTCAAAATCTAGTCGCAATCTCATCTAAGCGATAATTAGTGTCAAAAACATGTCAAAAATGTTGGTAAATTGGAGGAATTTTTGAAAGATGAAGACTGAGATTTGAATGTGTACTATAGAAATCGAACGCTCTTGATTCAAAGATGGAATTCGATTTTTTATTTGGTGGACCCGGTGATATTCGATTTTTTATTTGGTGGACCAAAATGTCAGCTGCGATCAAACTCAAACTCAAAGCATTTATTTCAATTAAACCATTTACTTACTTTTGAATAGTCAAAATTAAATAGTCGGTCAGATAATCAGAAAGTTGAAGCCCATTCAAAAACGTAGATCGCTATGGAGAAAAACGGGCAAGAAACTCCAATGACACTCTTTTAAATCAAGATATTACAATATCCTGGGTGCATTATTCTTGTTGCTTCTTCATGTGAGAACAATAAATATAAAAAAAACACAAATGCATGAACAATGCAAAATATAAGATTAAAAATAAGCCTGGCAGTTATGAGATGACCAGTCTCAACCGACGGCGCCCGTTCACGAACGTGACGCGTGGATCAGCACCATCCAGCTCAACCATTTTGTAGGGAACCGAATGCTCCAATGATCATTACAATTAATGTCATGTTGACATTAAAACCGTCGATCACAGCTGTCATTTTAGTCAATAAATTAAAAAATAGAGTTTTGAAGCGTCAGTACTGTTATATCTATTGTTCTAGAAGCCATACAATATCAAAGAAAAAGTAAGGGGTGACAGATTGACGATACCTATTTAGAATATTTTTAATCATGTGTATCCCAAAATTATTGCGAACAGAATAATTTCAGCGTAAACACTATTGTGTTGAAGTATCCAATTAGGAAGACGTCAAAACAAATTGAAGTTATGGAGAAGTGAATATTTAATTAATACCGATTTGTTAATTGCTTGTATACGTAACGCGAAAACTAATTAATGGCAATCTCTCTTTGAGTAATTACGACTTACTTCGATAATTAGGTGCTCTAGGCAGATTTATATGTTAATTTATTGAGTGATTTTATATGTTTATATCTAGGCATGAATAGGAGCGGTGGTGGTCCAGTGGCTGCGACTTATGAGTTGTATGTCGAAGGTTTGAAATAATTTACACAAAGTGCCTGACACTTTGTGTAAATTATTTCTTCACCACTGCTCTTGAAACGGTGAAGGAAAACGCTTTCACGCTAAAACGACTGAACGGATTTTAATGAAATTTGGCGAACGGGTAGACTATGACTTGCATTAGCACACACAATACTTTTTATCCCGATAATCCCACAGGATCGAGACATATGTGGGTGGAACCGCGGGGTGCGGCTAGTTTAAAATATACTCAGTCCCATCCAAGAAAAGTCTAAAACGGTTTACGTCATGAAAATTTTTCAAATTCAATTCCTCCGCGACCTGTTCTTTTACTTTGTTTAATACTCTGCAAGTATATTCTTACTTGAGTAATAGCTTTAGTGTTCCTTGTTCTAGACAAAGTAATGTCTGGAATTAATGTTTAAGTGAGTTAAGTTAGCTCCATCTTATGAAGACTAGGAATGTAAATCGCGGCATGCTACATTGAGAAGACAGGATAAATGCTCGTGGGTTTAGTAGGTAAGTGTTATTTTAATATGATTAATCTTTTACTAGCGACCCGCATTGACTGCCACGATTTGACAAATATTGAGATTTTTTTATTACATTGCTTCTCTTCTCTGATGCTTTCAATCACTATTTAACCCCTTCAGGGAATGAATTTTCAAAACCCCTTCCTAAGAGTAGCTTTATTTATTTATTTATTCAGATTTACCAATGTTCGTATACACTACAGAAATTACAGGAAAGAACAGAAAATCCTACTTCATTCCTACTAATAATATTATAAATGCGAAAGTTTGTGAGGATGGATGGATGGATGTTTGTTACTCTTTCACGCAAAAACTACTGAACGGATTTGGATGAAACTTTACAGTAATATAGTTTATACATCAGAATAACACATAGAATACTTTTTATCCCGATATTCCCACGGGATCGAAACTTACGCGGGTGAAACCGCGGGGCGCAGCTAGTACAGAACTAAACGTAACATACAATTACTAAGCTAACAATCTTAAAGTAGAGTAGTTACACATTATATTTTTAGAACATAACAAAGAGAGATACAGCCGTCTCATATCGTATCGTATATCGTGTTTCTATATCTTTATAATTAACAAACAGTAGAGAGAAAAAAAAAACTAAATGATCGCACTGAAATTATTATTATCTGAGACTGCGAGACAAATGATCGAGAAGTTTAACTTACAGAGCTCTACTTTCGTTATACAGAGTTATTGGAAAAACACCAGCAACCTCTTAAGAGGTCATTGTACTCATCATTATGGACTACTTTTACTATGAGACCACACCTGAAATCGAGAGAAAAAATCAGCTGTTCCCTAAATTTATGTTCGTATAACTCGTCAAAATGTAGGGAACACCTAATTTTTTTCGCGGTATCATAATGATGAGTACAATGACCTCTTAAGAGGTTGTTGGTGTTTTTCCAATAATTCTGTATAAGGAATTCTTGTGCAAATTTTTCTAGACTCTCTGTCTGTTAGTGAATTAATAAATTTAAGAATTTTATTAGGCGCCTAGAAGATATTAAATGTTATTTTAATATTAATGTATTACAGACATACACTTTCTGGAATACATTCTCTAAATCATCGTGAAAATCGCATAAAAATCAGTTTCAGACTAGAAAAACAACGCGACACAGACAGGCAGGAAGATTCAATTATTAATAAATGTTTATTAGGAACTTAATATTTACGAACTAAAATAGGTATCTAAATTTCATTATGTCGAAAATACAGCAATTTTGAGGTGTCTAATAGACATTACACTCGACCTAACTCACTACGAACGGTTTTAATCGTGATCAGAGCAGTGTTAGTTATTAATCCTTTTTTCACTCCTTTATTTACACCTAAGTCCTACAAACAAAATTCTTTTCACTTTGATTAACCCTTTTCAGATAACATGGTAGCATGGTAAGATATTCGTAGGTCAATCCCCTGTCTAACCCTTCGGGCAATTTGTGATTGTATACTCTTTCACCCCACATTCAAGTTTCGGTATATCATCTGCAAATTGTAACAATTAATGCTCAGAGTACAATTAGAGGTGAGATTGAATTCAATACTTTTCGCGATATTCATCTGTTTCTACAAAACTACACTGCGTTGATTTTAATGGGGCTTAAGTTACTATTACTGAGAACCTACCTAATAGGCGTATCTGAAAATAATTATATTATGTGGATAGCTTAGACTTGTGGAAAATAAACGTGGTACTCATTCACGCAAAAACGACTGAACGGATTTTAATGAAATTTGGTACATAGATACACACATCAAAAGTGTCTAGGGATCAACATATATTTTTGCAATAACTTTTCTCCTGATTGATATTAATTAAAATTTTCTTGGATTCATCAAATAAAGTGTTTTCGTTTGTCACAGTAACGATAAACCAAGTCACCTTTGCATTAATAAAGAAATTTGCCATCTTCCTAATAAAGGGATTTTTGACATTTGAACCACTAACACAAAAGTTCGAAAAAAAGACTGAAATAACAGTTTTCTCTAAAATTTTATTGGGTAACTTAAACAATTAATAATCCGTGTTTCTACCGCGAACACTAACAACACAAGAACATCGGTTTGGCATACTCAAAATGAGTTCATCCAAATCACGCTGTGGAATGGCCGCCCATGTTCGTTGCAACAACAAAAAAAGGTCTTCTTGCGACTGGATACCCTCCATATTCGGCAGAGCTCTTCTCTGTAGCATATCCCATGCATGCTCAATCGGGTTCAAGTCTGGCGACTGAGCAGGCCAGGGCAGGACATTGATGTTAGCTGCGGCGAGAGTCTGTCTTACAACTCTTGCGGTGTGCGGTCGTGCATTATCATGCATTAACTGAAATAAGGGACCGATTTGCACTTGTAGAGGAACGATGACGTCTGATACAATCGTCTCAGCATAAATTTGAGCGTTGAGGTTGCCTCTGATCCAAATCAACTCAGTTCTTCCGCCGATCCAAATACCCGCCCATACCATGATGGTTCCACCACTATAAGGATGGACTTCCTGGCAGGATTTTAATCGCTGTTGGCGTCCAGGGGTTCTCCAGTGTCGTATACGTCTTGTATCCGGTCTCATACCAAAACGAGACTCATCAGAAAAGCACACGAAACGCCATTGTTCTTCTGCCCAATTTCTGTGTTCAAGAGCCCATTGATATCGAATCCTACGATTGTGCATTGCTATAGGTGGTACCCGTAGCGGTCTTCGGGAATGAAGGTTCACTTCATGCAAGCGGTTTCTGACTGTTTGGTCGCTAATTAAGTTCCCTGAAGAGTGATGAAGCCTCACGGCTAACATCATGGCGGTTATTGTTGGAGCTCTTCGAGTTAAGATTTGAATGTATCGGTCTTGTCTCCGTGTGGTGCAGCGATACCGTCCTCCATGGCGCTCAGCCACGGTACCAGTGCTTCGGTAACGTGTCCAAAGTCGACTGATAACACTCTGACTTGTATTCAGAGCTAAAGCCACAGTACGTTGCCGGGAACCAGCTTCTATCATTCCCACGGCTCTGAGCATTTCTTCCCTGCTTAAATGACGTCGCCGCTCCATAATAACGTTGGTTTTAATCAGTAGTAGGGAAACAGTAGCACTAATAATGTCTTCAATGCGTTGTATGTTTTTATAGGGAAAATATTGACAGCTGATTTTCATCTTTTACTCGAATTTGATTCACAGTTCCTGATTCAAATTATGAAATGCACCAAAAAGGATCCATATAAATTTATAAAATCATAAATTTATTACAAAGCCACATCTCAATCTCAAGAAATCCGCATAAAAATGCTTGATCCCTAGACACTTTTGATGTGTGTAGTTTGTAAACTAGATAAATACTAGGATATTTTTTTCCAGTGAATGACATGACGTAATAATGATAATGACGTGCCTTAATGACTGTTATCAGTTTAAATTTAAACTAGTTTCTGCAGTTTTCATGTCCACGTAGTCGAAGACGCGGGCAGAAAGTAGTGAGTATATAATCTAATATATAAAATTGTCGTGTCACAGTGTTAGTTACCATACTCCTCCGAAACTGCTGGACCAATTTGTATGAAATTTTGTGTGCATATCGGGTAGGTCTGAGAATCGGCTACTATCTATTTTTTATTTTTGCAAAACGACTTTTGCGGGGTCAGCTAATTCTTCATAAAATTCACTCTTTCCTGTGAGAATTTGGTGGATTAACAGTGATTCATTGAACGATTTTGGGCATGCAGTAGCTAGCTAATTGGCGATTAGGTACATGTTAATCATTTAATGCAACTGCTTATTCGCATGAAACTTTATCATTTTGTAATCCTGACCTAGAAGTGAGCTGGTGCAAACTTCACTTAGGGCGAATTCCACAAAACTTTTATACCTAGAATAAAGTCTTATCCTGAGAATAAAAAATTGAAATTATGACAGGTTTTCCATTTTATAGAACTATCAGGCGTCAATTTTATTCCGCGGATAAAAAATATCTGACGATAAAAAGAGCCTTCAATCGAGAGTAAAGTGGTGCTTTATTTAACCTACATATTACAGGCGAAACAATTAAACAGTTCTGCATTTACGAAACATTGTGCCTCCTGATGACAGGCAATAAGCCAACTAAAACGTATATTAACTAGCCTGACGGATGGCAGGCTGCGTTAGTTATCCGACGCACACACGCCATGCCAGCCGGATTGCCTGCCGCAGCCAAGCTGAGCATAAACTTCAATTATCCCTCGATAATTGTTAAGTGAACCAAACACAACCCTCAAACTGATGTAACATAATTAAGTATTCTAATTATGTAATATTTAATATTCATTAGATATTCGCCCAAATAAAATAGGACCCAGACTTTTGTTTGACCCAATTTAAAAAAAAATACCATACATACATCCCTGAAGGGAAAATATTTACTTTCTGCCTCAGAACCCTACGTTTTATCATTTGCATTTTTCATGACCAACTCAATTTAGTAGCTACCCACCGTTTCGGGTCCGCCGTATCTGCTTGGAAGTGTCCTATGGGATTTCCTAAGTTAGTTTTTCGACGTGCAAACCGCTTCTAATATTCAAGAAAAATGGAACTTTGATATAGAACTGATTTCATTAAGAATTTAAATCTCTATAACGGTACAAAAATTCGGAAAGTTTGGAAAAGTCCTGTTTTATTTAGGTTTTGGTGATCTAATAAAAATGTTATCGTTCCACTTATTTTTCACATCGGTGAAAGTATAAAAATAAAAAGTGAACTTGAAAACCTGGTAGTCGATAAAATACGTAGTACCTTAGTCACAAGCGAGGTAGACATATTAAAAGCACATTGACATAAAAACAGGCTCCTGTAACCAAAAGCCCATCTAGCGAAATTGCCATCCGCTTGCTCATTACCGACGGAGCCAACCGCTGGATCCGATATCCCGGCGCACGTGACTAAAGGAAATTGAAATCTCTATCGGTTAATCGAAATATTGAATGGAATTTCTAAAAACAGAATTTTAATTATCCACCTATTTTGACTTGATTACTTCAATGAAAGCATCTTGTTAATGTTGACGGATTATCTATTGATAGTGACTGAATTACGCCTACACTGTCCAATATCTACTAAACATTGTTTTAAAACAGTTTAAACACTAAGCCAATTTTATTACTTTTAAAACAGTTACTGTTTCGTGCCGACCCTTCTCCAATAGGAATCAATTGGATTCGTGCTCCTAGCTTCAGACGTTTCATAAGTGCCCATGTAGATTTATGTGGAATAGTTTTTTTTATGATTAGGTGTTAGGACTATCAAACCCACATCGCCAACGTGAATCTTCACCCTGCAGTCAATCAACCAGAAAGTATTTATTTGATCTACATAGCATAGAAACAATCAGTCAATTTCACCTTTGATCCTGTCTATACAATGTAACCAAATCTTCAGCTACGATGAAAAACCAATTAGCCAAACAATATAATCGTTAAGAAAACCACAGCCTTCACCCGTTTTTGCGTACTAATAGGCATGCGATAGGTAGGTATAGGCCTACGCATTGTATTCAGAACCACCTTTTAGAAGTCGGCTGAAAATAGTAAAGGTGGAGATTTTATGATTAGAAGATAAGGTGCGAGCAGCGTGTTCCGAAGCTGCCCTGATGAACCCCTCTTATTATGAGCCTGCACGGCCTGCTACTTGAACACGTCTGCTTGCCACAATCTGGAGAGTCCTTTATTCCACCATTCGTTTAATTTCGCTTTTTTACGCTAAACATGCGACCAGGTCACGGCTACTATGACCCGATATTGATCCAACAAAGAATAACGTACTAATTATTCCGATCAGATCATTAATTTCTGTACTTGGCAGCCAAATAAGGCCCCTATTAAATACACACGATAATAATTCTTGCGTAAAATTTGGAGGTCTACTTTTGAAGTACCTTGTTTGTATGAGGTTAAATTCTTTACCAACTTAATTATTTGCTTTTCTATGGTTTGATTATTTAGCTTTCCGTTTTGTTCGCACAAGTTTTATTAAAACGAAGCGTGAATTCACCGTTGTATAAGAACGATAATGTATGCTTTTCATGATGAGGGTCTATTTTACGTCCGTAGCCTGTGAAATTAGCTAGGAAGCATTCACGTGTATAATCTGAAACGATTATAAATTATTAACGAGCTGGGCTCAGAAGAGCGGCCTGCATGACAGCAAGGTGTAAATGGAGGCAAATTCGTCAATTTATATGCGAACAGGCTGCCTTTGAGAAGCGATGACGCCTTTCGCACTTCCAAAAATTCTATCGGTTTTCTCGTACTATAATTTAGTGTAGTAGATGAGACAGAGTTTTCAGTTAACATCCGTCAAGATCTTGGTCTTTTGAATTAGTTTTAAGAAAACAGGCTTTTTGGCTCTTCTCGGTACAATCGTCTTTTCGTAAGAATAAATTATCATTAGTATCTCATCTCAAATTAGATACTTTTCTACTTATACAAGGTGGCTAGGCGACAATACAACAATAAATTAAACTGCGTATATCTAATGCCATTCCCAGTCTGCATACGAAAATTCAATCAAATATATCAAATAGTTTAGTCACTATAGCTAGTAAATGATTGGCAAAATCCATAGTCGGCCCTATTTAGTTTGTTAAAAAAGTCACTTTTTTAATTTCGATGCTAGGATTTATTTGATAGTTCCAAAATACTCTTATGCTTTCATTTATTGACGTAGTCATCTCCACATTGTATATACTACATACTCAACAGTCACTTTTCAATATTAATATTTAATATCAGAATTCTACATGCAGCACCAAAGCGTTTATATATTGATTATGAGTCCCTTTCAAACGTAATTTTAATATCACCCATGTACGAATACTTGTTTATCGAAAACAATTTCCCTCGACGAATCAAAAAATATTTATGTCAAAATGTATACCGAAGCATTTCTTCCCCATCTTTATTATTTAATTACTGGATTTTTTATGGTTATAATAAAGTCTTATTACGTGGCAAACGTCGGGGCTCATTAAAAATCTCTTTTCTCGTTGCTTGGCTTTAATTATCCGTTTTCTTTGTTCACGGGCGTTGGGCCTGTGTTGGTACACTGGCGAATAGTTCGCTGTTGTGTCTTAGGCTCAACAAAATTAACGTAAGGAAGAGGAGGAAATTATTGTTTGTTTAATTGATCTTCTGAAGTATGTTGACCTACTTGATTTATCTACTTACACGCCATTTGCCCGAAAATGACTAACACAAACACACACATCACAACATACATCTTCTATTGAACCCCTTTAGAGGATAAATTTTTAAAGATCCTACTTTTGTGCTCACTTTCATTGTATAAAAGGACCCATCAGTTAAGGCTGTGTGTGGTCTGTCAGTGAATCAATTTAAAATTTTTATTAAGTAGATTTTTCCAATAAAACTTAAATAAACATACTTTTTTATTTTGACGTGTATTCCTGGCTGAAAATGGTGTATATATATACCATTTTGAGTCAGCAGCCTCTTGCGTATAACTATTCGCAATCAGCAAAACTAAGATCACTAATTTAAATAACTTATTTTAGCCTCATAATAATAATAATAATAATAAGTTTATTCATCAAAAAGTAAAATACAATGTGACGGATTCGGTGCGCCACAAACTAAGCATGGCTTGTATCTTGTGGCTCTGGAGTGCCATTTTACAATGTTAATGAATACTTACAGTTTGTGGATGTTAGATAGTTACAAAAAGATAAGAGTTTAGATAAAATAAAACATTGGATAGTTACAAAAAGATAACAAACAGTTCAAATAAAATAAAACATGTAAGTTAATAGTTGATTCCGTGTTTATATTCAACCATGGCTCAGCTTTTATTGGTTTTAACTCTTAAGTTTTATTCATTCAATAGTTTTCAACGTTTAATAATTATACTTGTTAAAAAAAGTTAGTTAAGTGATTATTTACTAGAACAAAACACTTCCAAAATGAATCAAATAAAAGGCTTTAGCTGAAGAAAATATACTTTTTCATTCACTCATTGTAGAATTATTTTTATTTTATACAATACAATCACTACATAGTATAAAACAAAGTCGCTTTCTCTGTCCCTTTGAATGCTTAAGTCTTTAAAACTACGCAACGGATTTTGATTCGGTTTTTTTATAGATAGAATGATTGAAGAGGAAGGTTTATATGTAGTGTATTTAGTATCAGCATTGCACCCGTGCGAAGCCGGGGCGGGTCGCTAGTACAGAAGAAATTGAAAATAAGCCGACGATCTATGTGTTGCATCGGAACACTTTACATCGTTTAAATGAGAAAACATCAATTTAAACTGTACCTACCTACCTGCTCTAAATATCAAGTAAAGTAGGTACAAAATATTATTGGTTTTTATTTATGTTCTCCAGGGATAGCAGCTTTTTCAAATTCAAATACCTACAGATCCTGGTATTATTTTAATACCAACTTCAAGGTAGCGTGGACACTAAGTTTTATTTGATTGTTACCAACAGAATTCGAATAATTTGATCCATTTTTATTATTAGAAATAATACACACACTGAGGTGACTGTTAAAAGAGATGTATGGCAGAAGGAAAATAACTGCCACCCCAAATAACTTGGGATAAGCGCAAGAGGATGATGACCTTCTGATAGCCACCACATCACATCGACTTCGACTTACAACAGCGTCTGCTTGTCTGACTAAGATCTAATGATATAGAAAAACAACTAGACAAAAGTAATCATCATCATTTCAGACGAAAGACGTCCACTGCTGGACATTAGCTCCCCCAAGCTTCGCCACTTCGACCGGCCAAACAAAAGTATTTAATCAAAATAAAGGTCAAATGCGAGCTCTTTTCTAAGAGCACGACAGTCTAGTGGTCGAAGTTTTGAAGTCACTCTGGTTAGAAACTATAAGAAACCAACGCAAAGTGCGATTGACCGCAACACAACAAATCACTTAGCTTCGGTTTAATACTATTTGCAACCGACCACTTTTTACCGCCGACATTTATACTCTTCCGTTGTTTGTTCGTTCCTCTTAACATTTTATCAGATTATTATTAGGCCGCAACACTACGATTCACTGTCGTCCCTCCATTTTGTTTTTTTCGTATCTCATTTCCAAATGTTCGTTAATTAACTGCGACAATTATTGAATTTGAAGGAGAAAAGATTGAAAGAGCGAATCTATTTTGTTTTTTGTCATTTTATGCGGCGTTTAGTTATTGAAAATGATTGATCTTCGAGGGGGATTCTGTGATAACATCTTGCCCCTCGACTCCAATATATCACGGAGTTTTATATTTTGTGTAGAAAACCAGTATTAAATACCTATTTTAAATTCATTCGAAAGGTGCTATCTTCAGAAAAGTCATTTTTCAAACACAGACAACAGACAGATTGTGAGAGAATTATTTATCATTTCTCTCTTCAAAATTATACATTTTTCCATTTCATTCGATACTAAGTCATATAAAAGTAAACTTAAAGTCGACGTATCCCATAACGTGCAACGAAACCACCCACAAATATTCTAAAACTACAATACAGGGTTTTATATTTTCCGAACGTAGACAGAATCGCTCGTTAAATCCCACAAATGGTTTCTACATTAGTAATAGATAACAGAATTACGACAAAAATGTTCATGATCGTCGCTGAAGTTGAGTATAGCATAAGGTAATTTTCGGCTCCATTTACTTTATTACATTTTGGTGGGTAACGAGCACGTAGGGCTTGAGTATCAAATATGTAGACACGGAGCTCCACATCGGAATAGTATAATCGTTTGTTACTACAGATCATGCAGGAACTCGTATTCTTCCTGTGAGGTTAATATGCGATTGTATGTTTGTACAGACACAGGCTTTTGTATAAGTTTGACTTGTATGTCTGGGAGCTGAGGAGACACGTTGTTTCAAGCGACCTTGAGATCGATGACCCTAATGGTCTTATGCTAACGTGCATTATGAGGTTGTTGAGCTTACAAATTTTCTCCAAGGATGTGTTAAAGAATTAGCGCAGGAAGAGCACAGGGACATTCAACCAGAAATATTGGAGCCGAGCTGCTAAGTTCGACGAAGATTTTTCGTAAGCAAACAGGAGTCAAATTCCTATACAAATACGACATACCCCTTTGTTTTCTCTGAAAGGTTTCAGCCTACATAAAAACTTTTAAACAAAAAAAAAAAAAAACACTACAAAGAAGTCGGTGTATTTGGATCTGTATTTTAGTTTTTTGCCACTGACTAAACTTTTTTCTTTCATTTTGCATTTCCTCTTAAATCCCGATGGGTCACTAAAGAAGGAATACCAGTATTAATATCTTACATTCAAAGTCCAATTTCGGGCAGGTGCATAATTCAACAGTGGCATACGTTGGAACGATCGGCAGCCGCTTCAAATCCGTCTGTAATTGATAGGACCGTCCATATGCCCGTTCTTTCACGTCCCCGCTTTTACTCTACTACCGGATTACCGTGATTGAACCACTGCC
Organism: Globia sparganii; assembly: GCA_949316385.1. NCBI lineage: Eukaryota > Metazoa > Arthropoda > Insecta > Lepidoptera > Noctuidae > Globia > Globia sparganii. The sequence goes on from OX438654.1 coordinate 18,620,506, forward strand.
ACTAGATCAGTTAACAGCCAATGGAATAAACCGATATCCAAATGACAACAAAGCTTTTAAAGGCGAATGATTCGATGAAAGAATAAATGTTTTATTGTCATTGGCTGCTCACATTTCACAAAGGGAAAGAGAGTGTTGTTTTTGTTTTTTTTTTTAATTTTCATGGCTGAATGAAAACTGCACTACAGTCTATGAAGTTTGTGTTTGAAGCAACTGCCGAAATAATGGTTCGAAATAACGGTTCGAGATTTCTATATCGTCTATTGCAGGTATGATTTTGTTCTAATTTTTATCTGATTTTGACTAATTTTGTTTCATTTAATTGAATTTCATCATGTCCAGTTTGATATAACCTAATTTTATGCTTGTATGACAAGTGTCAACTAATATTGACTAATAACTTGTACGAGTATGTGTGGTGCAAACTATTAATATAAGTTAGTTTTTAATAAATCAATTTTTAGGTTTCATGTCTTATTTTCTAGGTGTTTAATGGTAAATATATGTATTTTTCAACGGAGTCCTTCTTCCTGTTCTACAAATATTTGTAGTATTTCCATTTCTACGTTAATGGAAACAGCACAAATGTATATTCAGTTAAGTTTGTAACTTTTATGAGGGCAGGGTTTTCAGTAGCTTGTCTGAAGAATTAATAATAATATGACAATTTGACGGATATTTTATAAGCAAAATTTAACGATTTATTCCTCAGACAAAAGTTATCTGACTATTGAAAAATCAGCTCTGAGTGAGTGTAGTAGTAAGTATACCTAATTTAATTTAAAAGAGACAAATCGTCTAAAGTCTATTCAAACTTATGTTTCCAATTAATATTATTTCAAGTTAAACAAAATATATTAACTTTATTTTAATGGTAATTCAGTTGCGTTTAGAGTGACTAGCACTATTTCAAAAGTTATAAAAATGTTTGAAGTTGTAGCGTAAACTGAACTTTATTGTGTAGGATTCAAAGTTATTTTTCCATAAACTCATATTTGTTTACATTTTAGGCAAATAAATCGTGAATGCAGATTAGTTTAGCATCAAACATGCTGCCATATTCAAAACATACATTTTGATTCACAGTCAGTTTTCCTATTCCAACCCTAAAGGTAGGTATGAACCCTAAAGGCAGGTATGTGATTACAACAGTAACTAGCGGTCTTATTGCGCTATTAGTTAGGCAGCATTGTGCTTTAAAACTTAATTATGGCCGTATGCGGTCTCTTGTGGAGACTGGACATTCAGTGCTTTAGTTTGAAAATAAATTACAGCAAAACCGTGAACGAAGGATTATGAAATGGTTTTGTTAAGTTGAAAACCACTGTTTAAAAATAAATTGATTTAATGTTAGGTTCTTTAATTCATTATCTGCCTAGCCTTTCTCCAACTATGTTGGGTTCGGCTTCCAGTCTAACCTGGTGCATCTGAGTACCAGTATTTTACATACAGGCACTGCCTATCTGACCTCCACAACCCAGTTACTGGGAAATACCCCTTGGTAAGTCTCGTTTGTCAGACTTTCAGGCTTCTGTCGACCCGTAATGACTGTCAAAGATCCACGAATGTCAGCCGGGCCAACGGCTTAACGTGCTTTTCGAGGCACGCAAGGGTCTTGGTAGGTAAAGATGGTCTCCCATCCGCGAACCAACCGCGGCAAGCGTAGCTTAACCTGATCGATCGACCCGTGTGGCTGTTATTCCTAGCCCCTGCCTACTTACTACCTTTGTTAGGTACCTATTCTATTATGATCACTGATCTACTTCTGCACTTTCCACAGTTACAGTCGAATTCTTCAAAACAAATCCATGCGAAGTTGACTCTAAGTAAAGTTAGGTTTCGGTTGAGAGTTCAGCGGTGAAACATTTTAATGTTTGAGATTCTCAATTCGTTTGTTGAAGTATATGTACAGGTACCTATATAATGAATCAATTTTGACGTGTAAGTGTTTATACAAACCTACTTACAGAAATAAAACCATTTATAATTTATCCATTTTTTTTTTCGAACAGTCTGCACTTATAAATTAATTTTATTTTTAGGTGTACTTTTTATTACATTAAAATACAAATAATCATTTCCTTAATTCATTAATTTCATCACTTTCACACTGTAAGATATATTTTACAGTGTGAAAGCAAGACTTTGCTCCCGGATTTAGCTTACGAATAAGTCTAAGAAACTTAGATGCTAAGGTTCTATCTCTCTCTGTACTCTCTCTAAGTATTTTCAGAACCAAACACAAACACCTTGTCTCTTGAGCTCAACGGTCAAGCAGAAGACCGCCAGCACTCAACAATAACTCAACATATAGATGATTGGAAATTAGATTTATAAAACAAAGAAAGAATGAATTTTATTGCTTTATGTTTAGACAACTTCCTAAGCTCTACGATAACTTCTTCAAACATTCATCACGTTAAGAGAGTAAATAACAAAATGTATTTACCGGAGCAGCATGTGGCGTGTTACTAAGGAAGCTATCATGTCAATATATTATGATGACATGGGTTCGGGCAGTCCATTCATCATAATTTGCCAGGATCGTTCAAGTTTGTTTCTTGCGGTAAGCGCCGAAATTGATACGATGGGGCAAATATGTCAGCAAATTGTGAACCACTTTTATGAGAAAAAGAGGAAAATCTTCATCAGTTTCAAAATACTCAGCTCAGCTCAGTTTCAGTTCTCAAAATAGTTGTTTTTGTAATTTAAAGTGACTCACGATAGTTGTATAATGTAACTCATTTTTACAACTTTATGCACAACCAAAGAATACTGTAAGTATACAATATGTAAAAGAATTAAAAGTAAAAGTAGTTTGCTTTGATAACCGTTTAAAGAATCGGTTTCTGTATTTTTCTGTAAAATTAATATTTTTTTTTCCTGAAAATAATTAAAACTACGTAAATTACAGTCACGTTTCCGCTGTACAGGCAAAATAAACAGAAATGTGCGACGTACCTCATACGGTAGACCCGGTACCTACATGTTTTATACTCAGACTTAATGTCTCAGACATTTTCTACCACTGAACCTTAAGATTATGCATTGACAAAACATAGGAGGTGCAATTATGATTATCAGCCCGTAGGTAATCGTACACTGCTAATCATTGATCGTTCAATGAACAGGTAACGGTTAGATATAATAGTATAGGAAATCCGTTACCTTTCTTTTAATTAATTTTTTGTTGAATTAAAATATGATTTTTGGCACATAAAAATCGGTAGGTAAGTTGAGTCGCATTTCACTGCAGTCAAGCCTCAGATTCTATAATCCAAAACTTTATGATCTGTTTACGAAAAATAAATAGATGCGCACTGCAAAAAGCGAGAGATTTACACAATTTATAATGATCGAAAACACACTTGGCAAAACATGGATTTTCCTGAAACCTGTTGAAATTAAATAGTCAAGAGTATCTACTTGAATAAAGCGAAAAGTTATTCATTTGTTTAAGGTGATCTGTTGTGAGTAAAACTAATTCTTTAATCCGTCAAATTAATATTCATTCGGGTAGATAAATGTAATTTTCCACAGTACGAATGTAATCATCATCATCATCATTATCATCTGCCTAGCCTTTTCCCAACTATTTTGGGGTCTGCTTCCAGTCTAACCGGATGCAGCTGAATACCAATATTTTACATGGAGCGACTGCTTATCTGACCTCCACAACCCAGCCACTGGGTAATACGATACCCCTTGGTAAGACTGGTTGTCAGACTTTCAGGCTTCTGACGACCTGTAACGACTGTCAAAGATCTACGAATGACAGCCGGGACCAACGGCTTAACGCGCTTTCCGAGTACGAATGTAATGTTTGCTTGTAATTAATACAAGGGTAGCTTAATTGTTCTTTAATTACAGCATGATCTGCATGACGTAAAATAATGATGCAATGTAAGGTTCTATTAATTCTGTACGACTAATGAGTTTGTATGTATGTCTAGCGGGGCAATTGCGAAACACATTATCAATGGGAATCGATTTCATGTTGACAGTTCAACAGCATTAATTGCGTTATTTACGTGTTGAGTAAACAAATTTTTCGAACTTATGAAGTAATGGATTTGCAATTTGCTTCAAAATGATTCAGATTTCGATTGATAGTGTGTTACGCAATCAGGGTGCTGGAGTTCATTATTACTTGAGTACCTTATACGCTCAGTGCACTCTAGGCGGACAGCACCGCTACCAACCATACTGGATAATATTTTCACTCCGGAATAAGCTTTTCTTTCAATATATCGTTTATACAGATAGAAGAAGTGGTGAAGAAGAAATAATCTCCGTATTAGCTGGCAGAATGTTAATAAATGTTCTTTGCAAAAATAATTAGGTACTGAAAGCCGGATACTCTTTGTAAATAAGATTCGGTTACTTTGACTGGGTTAGAAGCAGTTCCCTAATAGCTAGTAACCTCAGAACGAAACAAGGAGTCTTGGTGATCATGAGTACCTATAATAAACTTTCTCAGTCGAACATTGCAGCAATGTAGTTAGGTATGTTAGGAAAATTCGGTGTTGGGATAGGACCGTAAGAATCAAATTCTGCGCCATGGTATTTACCCCGACGGTCGGGGTAGAATAAAATGTTGTTAGCATCAAAGTTGTTACGCTGTGTTCTCTTATAAGGAAGAGTTGTAAATAATGGGTAGGTTGCGCGAAAGCTCCAACGGCGTCCTGAAAACATTTATTTATAAAAAAAAATATTATTATTAATTTATTAATTATTATTATTTTTTAAATTTATATTAACATTATTAGACAAAATAATATTAATATGTGGAAAATGTCGTGGGTATATTTACTCACTCTCATATTTTATGCAATATTGTAATGTAACCGTTTATGTTCCCAAATAAATAAAATAAAATAAATAAAATGGACAGTCCCTTTATAAGGCACTGGGTAAGGAAATACGTGCCAAATTGCCAATGTGTGTTGGGCCACGTCATTTTAAGTTGAAAAAGTTTACCAAAATAATTTTTAAGTCATTGTTTCTAATACTTTAAGGATTGTGAGTTCTTGTAGTCCGAAATCAAGAATCATCATCATTATCATCTGCCTAGCCTTTTTCAACTATGTTGGGGTCGGCTTCCAGTCTAACCGGATGCAGGTCAAAGAAAGAATAAAAAAAATCAAGAATATATTATATTAAAAAATATTTCTAAACTAGCCGGGAGTTTCATTCTTAGGCCTGAATTCCTCTTACGCTGACGTCGGTGGCGTACCGTCGGACACGCGTACCAAGACGCTGACGATAAATGGACGTATTTACTGTAGCACCGACGGTCAGCGAGCGCGAGTCCATATAAATCGCTACGCGACTGACATCAGCGACCGACGTCAGCGTAAGAGGAATTCAGGCCTTACGGTTTTATCCCAGCGCCGAACTTAGAGCGACATACTCTATATTTCAAATTCAGCCATCTCGAAACTGTCGTCTAGTTACTACAACTATCGACGATCAAACTATATTACCTAACAAAATACCGTGGGTTAAACTATTTAGTGCATCGACAACTTTGCTACCAGGGTATCATCGTTATTAGAAGTTAACCTTTACAAAGCGTGAACTTTAGTTTAGTAATGTCGTAATATAGAACCTACATTTTCAGCAAAATTGTTCCAATACATCAATTTATCACAAGAATTTTTTTTGACATAATCCTGGTAACTTTCCATATTTCAGGTCAGTTAAGAAATGCAATTTACCTGGCTAGGTTTTAGTCTAGACGGTATGCAATATCAGATTGGCAAGATCACCTAGAGTTTTAGATGATGCCTTATTACCGAGGACGAAAGAATCTACTTGCGTTAGCTTCGGAGCTCATTTTCTTTTTACCAATAATGGAAGTTTTTCATTATTATCATATCATAAGCATTAATAAGGGTCGCTTCTCGAAATTGTGAAGGATTATCTCTACCTAAGGCAAGTAATCCAGCTCGGTAGACCCAACTTTGAGAAAGAAGCCGACAAAAGGATCCAGTTGGGTTGGGCAGCAATTGGAAAACTCCATCAAGTCTTCTCATCCCCTATCCCGCAGTGTTTTAAAGACTAAGGTCTTCAATCTTGCCCGTCATGACATATGGTGCCAAAACGTGGACACTGACGGTCGGGCTGGTCCACAAATTCAAGGTCGCTGAGCGCGCTATGGAGCGAGATATGTTCGGAGTCTCTTTGAAGGATAAAATCAGGAATGAAGTTACCGAAATAGCTTGCAAAGTAAGCAAACTGAAGTGGCATTGGGCTGGCCATGTTTGTCGAAGGACCGATGGCCAGTGGAGCAGATGAGTCCTTGATTGAAGACCGCGTATCGGCAAGCGTAGTGTGGGACGTCCCGCTAGATGGACGGACGACGACCTAAAGAAAGAGGCTGGAACGGACTGGATGACGAAGGCGGAGGACAGGGTGTTGTGGCGTAGCCTTGGAGAGGTTAATAGCCGCCACAGAACTCTCCCAATGACAAGTAAAAAATGGTCATCATAATCACAACGGTTGGCAGATAATTTGATGTCCACAGTGCAGGATAATACTGTCCATTCTCTATCTGACTTCATGCTCATAAACCTCATTTATTTCGATCTCGGTTGGCAGCCAGATGTTACTGTTGCAATAACAATTTCAAGGACTTCTTTCAAATTCTGATATAGGCTACAAATATGTGATACTATTAAAGATGTAAAAAAATAGTTAAACGGAGAAAGCTGGTAATGGCACAGGTCAGCCGCGCGGTGGTCCGAAACTCTGTCACATTTTGGCGTCTCGCCAACAACACGCTAAGATTTGTACCGTATCTTATTCATATTATAATAGCGTGCTCCGTAACTTGTATGAAACACGCGAGACAAATTGTAGCGGTCTAATATCAAGGTATCACATTATGTAGGTAAGTACATCAAGATCCATTTACTGTCAGTGTGGAAATGGGCTGAACCCTGTTATAAATAGTTGAGGGACGAACAACGCTCTGGTTACACAGTTCGTTCATGTTACATGGAGAAAAAATTGTCAGTAACGCGATTCTCTGAGTGACAGAACAATACGTTTATTCTTCACGTTGTAGAAAATGTGACATGAGATAGAAACCGCCCGGGTAATAAGAAAACTTCAGGGTTTTTTATACTTCTGCTACGTATATTAAAATACCTTTGTAGAACGCTTTTGATGCATTCGTTCAGTGAAATGAAAAGTGATTGATTTTTTTTCCTTTTTGTCAAGCTATCTAAACTGTAGGATTTTTATTGAATTAGAAACTCAAACAACCTTTTAAAAGTTAGCTATGAACGCATCCACTATATTCAGTCAGACAACTGGGGAAATAAATTAGCATTTCGTGGAAGTAATTCTAGTAGGTTAAACAATTCTAATGAAGAAACTTTCAGGGCTCCTGCTGTTAAGTACACGAACAAACCATAATATCCAGTTCATCTCCCCGATTGTCCAAATACATGGAACGTTACCTACATTTGCTCAGCTATTTAGTTCAGAACTCACATTAGGTACCGTTCTTGTAATATCAGCTTTGAGGCTTCGCTTATTATGAATATGAAACCCCGATTAGGCTCGTTGATTAGTATGTGCGTCAAACAAATGAGTACTCATTTGTTATTACTACGTCAGACAACTTCGACGTCGACGTCGTCTGCGTCGTGCTAATATACGCTCGGATGTCTAGCTTTTAGTGCAATCAGGACGTGCAATTGCAAAATTTACTTTCGGGCCTAGTTTGTTTGTCGAAATATTTAGGCAAGTTTCATCATGTTAGCCCAGTCGACAGACAATATTGTGGATAGTGTCAGCACCCAAATTAACAGGACTTTAACCATAGTTTACGTGTTGAAAATAAACATGTGTAATATCACAGTTGATAGTGGGACGCCGTCCGACCGCGCATTACACAAACACCGGCTTGACGGAACCATTTGTTAGGGCCGTTCTTTGTAAGCGTCTCGCTTTGTGATTCCCGTATACATAGCGTGAACATTTTGACAAGTGGAATTTGTTCTGCAAGAGAGGGTTGGAAATATACATCGCGGCAATGATAATTTTGCTGCTGTGAAACTGTGGTACTTTGATTAAGCTTCTGTTGTTAGTTAACGTGGTGTTTTGCGTTATTGTGTTTCCGTATGTTTGTTAAAGTAATAAGTACACGATGATTAAGTGATAGGGGATCGTATCCTTTGTTTGTCTAATATTTACCACATATTTAAAAGGAAGGGCTGATGATGATTTTGATGTCTACAGTTCCTTTGCAATGTGATAATAAAGCGTAGATACACTGATCATCATCTTGACCCAATCAGGAGGCATTAGGAGGCTAGATGTCTCTACACGAATAAGAGAGTCTCTGTTCGAGTGATTTTTCCGCGAACGCGACTGTGACAAAAAGTAGGTTCAACTTAACAACCCAACCTCCTCCCTAGACTAAACAACAAACAGGCCGTGAGTGTAACATGCACAATTTTTCGGACGTTTAATTTCCTCCTTTAAAGTTTTAATTCGAGACATAAAGCGTGCTTAAAAGCGTTGTCTGGCAAGTTTCATCATCGCACAGATGCTTCGGTAGGAAGCTTACTTTGCACACAAAGCCTACAAGTACAAAAGGCCCTGCCTCCGCTCCATTTTGTGTCTGACAAGCCGGGAAGTCGCGGAATGAGACGCGTCAACTCTGTTATGACGTCACCCGTTCAAATGTTTAAATTTAGAAGGATCGGAGAGTGACAGGCGTTCGGATTTTGTTACTCCTTGAGAAAAGTCTTCTTGGAACAACTTTTTAAAAGTTTTGTGTTTCGAAAATAATAATTAATTAATTTCTTTTTACATTCAAAATGAGTATTTGAAAATCGGGAAAAGCGGGTATTTCACATCTGGGATCAAAAGACCCGATTCATTTTCAGTAACTTACTACTGGAGGAAATAATAAACTCAAAAGGTTATGCGGATGCCAACATAAATGCTAAATTGATTGCTCATGACGGATACTTAGTGGCAACGCCGCTAACTGTAGCTAAGGGCAATAAATAGAATCCGATAGTACCGACCGGCGGTCATGTCACACGCACCTGTCCGGCGATTAAACTCTACCGTATCGTGCCGTCCACTAGAATCTACGACGTTTAATTTTGAAGTCAATCTTCAGGGATGGCAATCTCTACCTACAATTTTTACCATAGAAACCGCTTTGGAATATAACCTTATAAGAAGATGGATTATTAAAAATTTTCTTCTTTCAATTTCGTCATAAAAAAAATATTGCCATGCCACCACCAATTTCTTACATAAAAAAAAACGAAGATACAAAATTTAAATCTCAAAAATAATTTCCAAACATCCAACAAGACTCGTAACTCGAGTTCCAGGAAACGCCGTTTTCAAATGTAACTGTATTACAAAATGAATTGACGTACACAGCTCAGCCCTAACAGGGAAAGATGCGGTGTTGTCTACTCCGCGTTATTATTTTGGCAATAATATCATATTATGCTTTCAGATGTTACTTCCCCCCTGCCCCGCTACGGTACCCCCTCTGCTGGCAACGAGCTACAGAAATAGTATTAGAAATTCAGTCTATTATTGAACGGATAGTTTCGTATTTAGAACATTACTTTTGTGTTTATAAAGGACTTATAGTCTAGTTGCGTTGTTATTTGGTGTTGTTGGCGGGAAAATTTTAGGGAAAGTAAACTATACTCAGTGATCGCCAGATGAGCGAGACGATACTTGTTGGCTCTGTAAACAAAATCTAATCAAGTATTCAATCTCAAGTTTCTAAACTGTCTAGACTTTTTAGAATACCTACAATACATTTCTATCAATACAGTATACGCAATTTATAAATTAACCAAGTAAATAAATAAAACACAACCTACTGGGGAAAATGTCATAAAATACGTTCTATGAGTAACAATGTCACTAGCTCTACGTACAAGCGAATATCGAGCGAGTTCATAAATTCGAAGTGGAGTTATGTTTTGGTCGTTGAGCGTGACAGATAAGAGGTGCGTCGTAAACAATACGCTTCCGTCTGTGACGCCGGCTGACGCTGAGCGAGTAAGCGTCACACAGCCTATCCTAATAATCCTATAGCATGTGGAATTTTTGAGATTTTATTTATTTTTAATTAGTCTGTTAGATCACTGATTCGTTTAAATTGGTTTGATCCTACCAAAGTGTGTTTTCGGTGGTATTAGGAAATAAATGTTAGGTATGTTGTGGTAAGCTTTAACTTGTCAGATAAGAGGTGTGTCGTAAAAAATACCTACCCTTCCTTCCGTCTGTGACGCCGGCTGACGCTAAGTGAATTAGAGTCACACAGCCTATGCTATTAATTCTATAGTTTATGGTGGACATTTTTGAGCGATCGATACTTGTTTTTAGTTAGTCTGGCATTTAATTGATTTGTTCCTAGCAAAAGTGTGTTTTCTTTGGCATTAGGAAATAAATGTTATGTTTTAGTCCTTCAGCGTGATAGATAAGAGATACGTGTACCTAATCGTAAACAATACGCTTCCGTCTGTGACGCCGGCTGACGCTAAGCGAGTAAGCATCACACAGCCTATTCTAATAATCCTTAGCGTGTGCGGAACATTTTTGTGCGGTCGATATTTATTTTTAGTAAGTGTATTAATTAGTTTGGCTGTGCAATTTCAAAACCTAGCAGCTGACATTTTTTTTAAAAATCGCTGTTTTTGCATATTTGACTTTGTAGAAATCTAGCAAGTCAAATATGCGAAAACACCGATTTTATTTTTTAATGTCAGTTGCTAGGTTTTGAAATTGCGCAGCCGAATTGATTTGTTTGATTATGGTTTAATACTAGAAAGAGCGTGTTTGGTGTGTTAGGAAAGAAAATGTTTTAGTAATCTTTAGCGTGACAGATAATAGGTACTTACGTCGTAAACAATACGCTTCCGTCCCGTCTGTGACGTCCTGCTGACGCTAAGCGAGTGGCGTCACAGCCAGCGTGTGGGGAACATTATTGAGCGCGCGATATTTGTTTTAGTTAGTTTGTCAGTTATTTGATTTGTTTGATATTGGTTGTATTCAAGATAAACTTTAGTGTTTATAAAATAATAAAGTACGGTATGACTAAGCTTCCGCTTTGTGATGTAGTTTGAAGTAAGTAAAAAAAAAAAGATAGATATTTAATAGGTCGGGGCAAAAATATTTTCGTATTTTGAATCTATTGTTAGTAATCAAACCTCTTTGGCAGTACTGAATGTACCTAACTGGCTGGTTTTAATACTATTAAATGTTGACACTCTAAAGATGCAATAAATAAAAAAAAAAAAACTAGTTCCCGCCATTTCTCAATTGTTTTTCAAGCAAGCAACATGAACGTATGTGACGAAGAAATTCGGTACATTTTAAAATTTTATTACAAAAAAGGTAAAAATGCGACGAACGCCGCGAATAAAATTTGTGCGGTTTACGGACCTAATGCGGTATCAATACGAGTAGCACAAATGTGGTTCAAGCGTTTCGAGTCAGGAAATTTTAGTGTGAAGGATGAAGCTCGCTCTGGACGCCCTGTCACGGATAAAATCAGTGCCATTTTTGAAAAAGTGGAGCAAGATCGACATATTAGTAGTTACGATATTGCTGAAGAACTGGATGTTGATCACAAAACAGTTTTACGGCATTTACAAAAGTCTGGGTACAATAAAAAACTTGATATTTGGGTACCACATGATCTCACTGAGAGAAACTTAATGCAACGTGTTTCCATTTGCGATTCTTTGTTGAAACGTAGTAATTCCGACCCATTTCTTAAACGGTTGATTACGGGTGATGAAAATGGATCACTTACGATAAGAATGCCCGAAAAAGATCGTGGTCGAAGCATGGGCAAGCCCCACAGACCGTGGCAAAGCCCGGCCTGACTCGGAACAAAGTGATGCTGTGTGTTTGGTGGGATTGGAAAGGAATCGTCCACTATGAGCTTTTGCCGCCGGGTAAAACTATCGATTCTGACCTCTACTGTCAACAACTGATGAGGTTAAAAGAAGCTATTGAGAAAAACCGGCCGGAGCTGGTGAATAGGAAGGGCGTGGTGTTTCATCACGACAACGCCAGACCGCACTCATCTATAGCCACTCAGCAAAAATTGAGAGAGCTTGACTGGGATGTGTTGATGCATCCTCCGTATAGCCCTGATCTTGTTCCATCAGATTTTCACCTGTTTCGGTCACTTCAGAATTCTTTAGGAAGCATAAAGTTAACCTCAAAAGAACACTGTGAAAACTACCTGTCAGATTTTTTTGATAAAAAATTTCAAAACTTCTACAGCAATGGGATCATGGCATTGCCCACAAGATGGCAACAAGTCATCGATCAAAACGGCACATACATATTATAAATAAATAAAAAATTAAACCTAAAACAATTTTTTTTTTTTGTATGAAAAATACGAAAATACTTTTGCCCCGACCTAATATTTTGTCTGGTTTTGGTCTGCTACTAAAAAAACATCAATCAAGGATAAAACTGGAAACATGCCTCAAGGTTTTAGGCTTGTTCCCTAGTTTGTTTACCAAGTGTAGGTACAAAATACGACAAAATCCGTGACACATTTCTTATCACTGTTATGTAGTGAGTGCTCGAGCTGCCGTCAGGAAGTGTTAGCGAAGTTTAGCACCCAAACTATCTGACAAGATGTGCGTCGTAACAATACGTCCACATCTGACGACGCGTGCACGAAGTTATGACGTTTTAAAATTATATGGGAACATTTTGTGCAGTTCGCGACACTTTGTTACCTACCTAACATTCGATCTTCTGTGTGTGCCGTTTACACAATATTGTTACTTACACTATAAGATGACATGTGGAAGTAGGACGGCATGTCATAATCATTGGAAGAGGAAAGAGACAAGATGATAGACTTGACTAACTAAACAACTTTTGACGTGCTACTCGCGGAGCACGTAAAAGAGACCTCTAACTTTATTTTGGCATTTATTCTCAGGGATCAGCCAGCTAGGAACTGCCGGTGCCATCTAGTTTTTAAAATATTGACGAACAAAATATGGACGTGTAAAAGATATAATTACTTAAATAAATAAACATTTACTTAATTTAATTTCATCTAACTCTTTTTACGTATATCTTATATCATTGGTGGTTATAAGTACAATGTTAAACAGTTTAGATAAGAGTTTAAATTCAAAATTCAAATTCAAAAATCATTTCTTTCAATCCATTTAAGATCATGTGTTGTACATTTGAAAAAAAAAACACAATAAATATATATAAAAATAATTTATTAAATAATATAAATAAAATTAAAATTATAAAATTAAACTAAACTCTTAAAATAAAATAAAAAATGATTAATAATACACCAGCCTCTGAGTCATGTGCTTGTCATTACATTGATCATATAACAATGGTTAATTTACTGACAGTCAAACCTGTTCGGAAATACGCTCAGGATGGTTTTGGAGGTGGTCCGGAGCCTGCGCCCCAGAGAAGTGCACCGCTTTCGAATCGTCGTCGTGTAGAAACAGTCGACACGTGCGCGTTATATAAGCCGTAACATAATTAACTCAAGACCTCATACACCCCAATTAGAGTATTGAATTAAAAGCATATTAAAATGACCAAGACTTTTTTTTTAAGATTGCTATTTTTATTAAGAAAATCGTGTTGACACTAGCATTCATATATATTTAAAATTTTATCTTATTCCCTTGGAATAAGATTTAATTTGGTTTGGCTCAATCGGCGGTTAGTGTAAAAAAATACATAAGTTTTGAAAAAACACCTATATTAAAAGTTACTGAAATCGATTCAGTAGTACCTAAATTATGATCAAGCTACTTTCAAGACTTGCGTTTTTTCTGATACACTTCGTATAAGAAATAGGGTAAAAAGCCGCCTGTCTTTGGATAAACATCAGAGGGCCAATTCTCGTAATTTTAAGAACATTCACAGTCTAATCTCAGTCTCAATCTGTCAAAAATACGTCTAATTTCCCTACATTTTGACATTTGTTTGTCACGGAGATGAGACTGCGACTAGATTTTGAATGTTTTAAATTACGAGAATTGGCCTTCAGATCTATTTTATGAAATATTATTTTAAATTCAAAACGGAGTGGAAAATTTATAATTAATGTCGACCAGTCTTTGTTAAATGTATTAAGAGAACTGCCAACCTTTACTTCGTCATTCGGAGATCGGAAGTTGAGAAGCGTTCAAAAACGTCTTACCCAAAGAGATTTCACTATAACATTCTTTGGTTTAGAAGGAAAACCTCGTTTTAAATTTCAGAAGTTTTGAATGCGGATATTTTAATACAAGAAGGATGCTGACTCGCTTCACCTTGTATAATGCCTTTGTGAATTCTTTTTTCAGGTATAAAAGTAGTATCTACCTAAATTATTTATTTCATTATGGTAGTATATGGATACTTAAACTTATCTATACCAATAATAAAATTACAGAGTACGCGCTAATCTTTGAAACTACCAATATTAATTGATAGGCCAATTCTCGGAGAACACTATAGGCTATTTAACAGCACGCTAAGATCCTTAGGAGCCGAGCAGAAGGAAAAAAGTCGAAAGAACGCCAAGCGAAAACGAAGTAATAGCGCGGACGGGCGATGCAATATGATGGGGTGGGTCGGGGGAACAAGAAATTTCACGCGGACGAAGTCGCGGGCTGAAGCGAGTCTAAGTATAACGTAACGTCATAGACAACTAATATCTTTCCTAAAAGCATGTTTTTGTTTTGTAAGAGCTTTAGAGCTACATCATAATAACAGACACTACAACTAGTTTAAGACTACATTTAATACAACACAAACATTCAAATATTTCCAAGTTTCTCAGAATCTTTATGAGACATTATTAGTGTAGTTAAATCTATGGGTTGAACTCACTAATTGACGTTGTATTTTAATTAATTTTGACATTTATTGCTTTCAATATCGCTTTATTTAAAGTGTGATGAAAAGCTCATTCGGAGAATTTTCCGATAGAGTAAATATTGGGAGCAGTGGTAGCCCAGTGGTAACGGTACCAACTTACGAGTTGTTGGTCGTAGGTTCGAACCCAGACAGGCGTTTTACTTTGTGTATACTATTTAATCACAAAGACTGCTCTCAAAACGGTGAGGAAATCATCGTAAGTAAACCGGTATGTCGTAGAACCAAAAGTTAGAAGATAGCTACCAACTCACACCACGCCACTTCCTTTCGAAGATAGGAGTACCTATCTAATATTATAGGCTTATTACGCTTTTTTTTTTGTGACCCCTCCCGCTCTGGGTGGAGCAGAAGGGAGTGTCAGACTCTTACTGACTAAAACCCACCCGTGTTCCTTCCTTAGCCCTTTGTGTTCCGGGGTAGCGGTAACCCTTTCGGACAATCCCGCTGCCCCGGCAGGCTTCGGCCCTTACGGGCCCCTTCCTTATTGCTGACATCTCTTTGAGGCGGCGTGAAACACGTACGCGCCGTCCGGCACGGGCCTGGTCCTGATCGGACGGAGAGTTACCCATTGCTCTCCGCCCGCAGGCCGCGCCGGGAGTCGTCACGCGGCTCCCGACGCCCGGAGCGTCTCCCGTGGCGGCTGGGACGTGAGGCTCTCTCCCTCAGCCGTCCCGCCACCTCCTTTGCTTCGCTTATAAATATTGTAAAAAAATATACTTATTAGTTTTCCTAAAGAAAGGACAACGCCCTCCATAATGCTTCACATTTCACTATTCTTTAAATAGTCTTTCTTTGTAATCCGAACATCAATTTGATCTTCTACAGTCGATCAAGATAGGCCTCCGTGAGATAGGCGTAGAACGGGCCAAAGGAAAATCGAGCCAATCTCCTTTTGTAGTATTTTGACCTGTCCTACGTGATACTCGTAAGTAGTAAGTGCAAATACGGTTTATTGCATATGACGCTTTAAATAGATAGTTTTTTTAAGGTTTTGTTATTTCATTATATTTATCATTAATTCGTTCACAGTAAAATAAGGCTTAAAGTAGTCGGAAAATGATACGCGGAAAAACTATTTTTTCGAATAATTACTAATTATACCGCCACCGAGGGACGGGCAGCGTCCTTTAAACTTTTGGGGCCTTCACTGTGATCCCCAAGCCGTCTGCCTAGCGTGGGGATTATGGCAACCCTCCCCCCTTTAAGGGGGAGGCCTTTGTTCAGCAGTGGACATCGTCCGGATGATGATGATGATGACTAATTACAATACCTTTAATCTTATACTAATCCTTAGAAGGTGGATGTGTCTTACCTGAAACAAAACAAATTAAACATTACAAAAATGACGTCAAATCTTACGAAGAATGTCTTAAGAGTTAAAGCCTTAAGTAGTTAGGATAAAAAGTCAAGATAAAAAACTGTCATAACAGTAAGAAGCTTAGTAGAGCAAGTGATTTTTGTCATTCCGCCATCTTGTTTCAGTGGCAGACTGGCACCTCTCACGGAGGACGAAACGTTTTCAAACAACGACGGATATTATAACTGTCAAACATCAAAACAAGATGGTAACCGTGTTCCCGACATTACAGATTATTATTATGGATTAAAAGAAAAAAAAATGCTTTGGGATTTATTTCGCTCGACTTTTAGATAGGTAGATACGACTGTTTTAGACGGCCTTAACTTCAAAGGGCTAATTTATGTAACTTTCAAAGGTATTTTCTTATTTCAATTTTGTCGTGTTGGAATTTTATACGAAATGCCAGCTGAAATTGTAATATTACATAGATGGTGAGGTTCTGGATTATTATAATTTAGGTAATATTTTGGTATCGATGTCGAGCTGGATTTGTTTTTAAATGGGCTTCATTTTTAGGTACTGGGTCAAATAGTTTTCTATCTCTTTCTTCCTTGCTTACTATTGTGTCATTTGCAAACTTGCAATGGTATATTTACTTGTAGGTACAAACTCAAACGCAAAGCATTTATTTTACTTAAACCATTTACAGGCACTTGATCAGTTAGAAAATTGAAGCTAGTTGCCCATTCCAACACACACATTTCTAGTATAAGCTGACTTATCATTATACGAAAAGCCTATAATATTTATATAAATGCGAGTATAACTAAAACTGGAATACTGGAAACATACATACATATAGATTAATAAAAAAACAGGAAAAATCATTAAAACGCCAAAAAGTTAACAAATCAAATATAAAACTTAGGCAAAAAAACTTACATTTAATACAAGAATTAAAAAACTGTAACAGTGAATTAGAATTATGTAATACTATGTATGACACTGACACTCAGCACCTACAGGATGAATTGTTTGTTATGGAAAATGCTCTAAAGGATATCTTCAGTAAATATGAGGCTTCTCAACAAGACCTGAGTAAGCGCATGCAGGAGGCTAATGAGTTGGCAGACCTGGTCAAGTACAATGCGGAGAGGTATGAGTCTCTGACAAATAACCTCTCTTTTAGCTGTACCTGCTCCCAGGGACCCCAGCCTCAACTCCCACCCACACCCACACCCTCAGTGGCTCAATCCGTAGGTAGCTGTATTAATGATGATAACAATAGTAGGAATAATTTAATTAACACTACTTATGTATTTTCTGACAAATTTGGTCAAGGTTTTGGTAGGATATTTAATCAGTGTTCGGAACATTATGTAATTAATAATTGTTTACCCGGTGCCAGTTTTAGCCAATTAATTAGTAATATTAAATTGACAAAAATAAACCCCAGTTCAACTGTTATATTATTATATGGGGATAGTTTAAATGTAAGAAAAAAAGATATAATTGAATGTGTCCATTTGATGTTACATCTTAATGAGACCAATAATTGTAAATTCATTTTTTGTGCCTTGCCTTACTCATATTATTTAACTGATAAGCAAAATATGCATACCTATAATTTAAATATGTTAATTTATAATAGGACTTGTCGTCGCAGTGACGCTATTTTATATTTTGATTGTAATCAATTCATTACTAATTACAAACTGACAAGTTATACTATGTATTTACCACCTAGTTGTAGGAGACAAATTGCTAATCTTTTAGCATATAATATACACAGTGACACTGGTACCTGTAGTATACCATCGATTACTGTTAGTAGTAGTACTAACACTACTTTTGATACGCCTTGTAGTTTAAACTCTTAGGTGCGACAACGGGTCAGCCTCATATGTTGAATGTTGTACATCAAAATATGCAGGGTCTGTCCGGCAAAGAGCTAGAGTTAAGTTTATTTATGGAGAACTATGATGTTCACGTGTTATGTTTGACTGAACATTGGTTGAAAGAACATGAAGTAGTGTTTATTAATGATGATAACTTTACTGTACAGAGTGCATTTGTCAGAAAAAGTGCTATTCGTGGTGGCTCTTTAGTTCTTGTTTCAAACAAGTTAAAATGTAAACAACGTTTAGATTTAGTTAATCTTTCAATCGAGCGCACTATTGAGTTGTCTTGTGTTGAACTTGAGCGACATGTTATAATTTGCGTTTATCGACCCCCCTCTGGGGATTTTATTAGTTTTGAATCGGTAATGGAAGATTCTCTCCACAGGTTGAAATCAAGTAACAAAAATATTATTTTATGTGGAGATTTCAATATTAATATTCTAGATGTTACTCCATTAAGTATTAGACTTCTCAATCTGTTTAGGTCTTATAATTTAATTAATTTGTTTTTTGAACCTACTAGGATTACGGCATCTTCCTCAACTTGTCTTGATAATATATTTAGTGATTGTGATGCCAAAAATAATTTAGTGTTAACTGACTTAACATCCGACCACTGTGGTTTATTAGCTAGTTTCCCCATGCCATTACCTAAAAAGCCGCATAAATTTGAATGTAGGCCTTATACAGCTAGTCGTTGCAAAATGTTTAAAAATAATATAGCTCAAAGAATTACACCATCTATAGTTGAACACGAGAATCCTAATGAAATTTATGGTGCCCTTTTTGCTGTCGTGCAAAAAGAGTACCAATCTACTTTCAAGTCCAAAACCATTGACATTAATGGATCCTCTGTTGGCTTTAACCAATGGGCTACTCCAGGTATTTATAGAAGTAGAGCGAGACTATACGAGTTATATGGTTTGAAAAAATACAGGTTTGATACTCCTTTCCTAGAGTATGTAAAAAATTATTCAAAATTATTTAAAAAAATTTGTGCTTTTGCTAAATCAAAATTTTTAAGTGATTCAATTAAAAATTCGAGTAATAAAGTAAAAACCACTTGGAAAATTATTAATAATGAAATGGGTAAATCGGTTAAACAAGATAAACAACTTGAGATTATGGTTGACAGCAAATTAGTTAATAAAGCTGCTGACGTAGCTGAGGCATTTAATGAGTTTTTTGCCAACATACCTGTAACCACGACTCGCTCCTTAAATTCGTCCCCGTCTAAAGCTGAAAACCTTTTGCATAGTAGTGTACCTAAATGTAGTCGCTTATTTAGCTTCGAACATGTAACCCCGCGTGATGTAGTTAATGTTTTTAACACACTTAAATCTAAAAACACCGGTGATTACTGGGGCATCTCCATTAAACTTTTAAGTAATATAATAGACATCGTAGCCCCCTATCTAGCTGTTACTTTTAATAAATGTGTTGATTTAGGAATTTTTCCTGACCTCATGAAGAGTAGTAAAGTCATACCTTTATTTAAATCAGGTAATAAAAATGACGTTGGCAATTTCAGGCCTATTTCTATCTTACCTGCATTTAGCAAAATATTTGAAAAATTAATACTCAAGCAGCTGCTAAGACATTTTAATTTAAATAGCCTCCTTCATAATGAACAATATGGCTTTACAAAAGGTCGTTCAACTACAGATGCGGGTGTTGCTTTGCTGAAACACATATTTAATGCATGGGAGGACTCGCAAAATGCTATTGGAATTTTCTGTGATCTCTCCAAAGCCTTTGATTGCGTGCACCATGACACACTTTTACGTAAACTACGTCATTACGGTGTCCAAAACGAAGCTCTCAACGTAATAAATTCTTATTTACATAATAGGTTCCAATGTGTAGATGTTAATGGTGTGAAATCTTCTGGGCTACCAGTTCAGTTAGGTGTACCGCAAGGCTCAATACTGGGTCCATTCTTGTTCTTAGTATATATTAATGATTTACCTTTCTATTTAAAGGGCATCTGTGACGTTGTACTGTTTGCAGATGATACCTCTCTTATTTTTAAAGTAGACAGGAATAGACAAGATTTTGACGACGTAAACAGTGCACTCTCTATTGTTACGGATTGGTTTACGTCAAATAACCTAGTTCTCAATGCCAAGAAAACGAAATGTGTAAAGTTCGCCTTACCGAATGTTAGAAATCTAGGACCCAACATCGTCTTAGATAAAGAGGTGCTTGAAACTGTGGGCTCGGCAGTTTTTCTTGGAATAACATTAGATGCCAAACTTCAGTGGGGACCACATATATCAAGCCTAGCAGGAAGGCTCAGTTCGGCTGCCTACGCCGTCAGGAAAGTAAGACAATTCACTGACGTTGATACAGCTCGTTTAGTTTATTTTAGTTATTTTCACAGTGTTATGTCCTACGGTATTCTGCTATGGGGCAAAGCTGCTGATATACAAAATATATTTGTCCTGCAAAAACGAGCTGTTCGAGCAATTTACCAGCTAGGTGCTAGAGTTTCTCTAAGAGATTTTTTTAAAGATATTGGTATTCTCACGGTTGCATCACAGTTCATCTTAGCCAACATCTTATATATTAGGCAAAATATACACTTGTACACTAAAAACAGTGATATTCACAATGTTAACACCAGAAACAAGGACAAACTACGTGCTCCCTTTCACCGGCTTCATAAGGTTCATAACTCATTTGTTGGGCTTGGTATAGCCTTTTATAATAAGCTACCTTCTTCTTGGCTAGATTTGCCTTTTAATGCGTTTAAAGCTCAAGTAAAATCTAACCTTTGTTCAAAGGCATACTATTCCATCAACGACTACTTAAACGATAAGAATAGTTGGTCGCCCTGATTAACTCAAGACAATGTTTATGTTCTTTCTCCAGAATTAGCTTACTGACAGGTTATATGAGTTCATATATTTTTTTTTTTTCTGTTTTTAGTTGACTTTATAAGTCAATTCAGTTTAATTTTATTTTAATTTATTATTGACATAATCTACTCATTTCAATGTTTTCTAATGAGTTGATTGCAACATATGTGGTTAGCTAGCGACCTCTACGATTGATCACATTTATCTTGCCTGAGCAACCGGCAGCAAGTTCGTCATGCTCCCTTAGATGTCACTGCTTGCGGTAGCGTCGGGGGTCGGGTTGCCTCCTTCCCTCAAATATGGCGAGGGGGGTAATGGCTGATCTTTGCGTTATGCTCGTGAACGGGTGCTGCTTGTGGTGACTGGTCGTCTTGCTGACCTTGGTTTTACTGTTGTTATTACTAATAACTTTTTAAAATTTATTTTACTTCGATGGTCCTAGTTTACCATTCACAGCTATGTGAACTGAACCCAGTATTGCATACATATGTAAGCTGTCACGCCCTTTATACCTGGAGGCTTTTATTTAGGTAGCAAGTTTTTGTTTACATTTTTAATTTTTGCTTGAGTACGTATTGTTTTTATTGTATTTGTGGGTATATTGGCGTGGCAAGCTAACATATGGCAAATAATTTAATTTAATGTGTTCTGTAACGTCAATAACTTTGCATATCTAGTATTGTATACAATTAAATATTTTCTAACTGAACAGACAGCTGTGCTGCTGGGGAGTTTGTTGCGCCACTTCTTCTCCCCAGCGAAAGCACTAGGAAGTGGTGAAGGGCGGGCGTTTTGGGGGGACTGTCTTTTGTAATTGACGTTCGAAAAGTGCTGATTCTCAGCCTAGTTTGAATAAATGACTTTTGATTTTGATTTGATTTTGATACATATAGCGTGATATATATCGTCATGTGAACTTGATTTGAGTAAGTTAAGTATAATTCTATCTAAACTACGAAAGACGTCCGTCCATCAAAACCTTAACGTTCTTAAGGTGCAAGGTACAAGGTATAACATAATTAACGCAAGACCTCATAAACCCCAATTAAAGTATTGAGTTCAAAGCCTAAAACAATGACCAAAACTTTTTTTTTTTTAAGCTTGCTATTTTTATTAAGAAAATCGTGTTGACACTAGCATTACTTTATGCATTTAAAATTGAGTCTTATTGCCTTGAAATAAGATTTAATTTTATTTGGCTCAATCGGCGTTAGTATGAAAAATTAATAATTTTTGAAAAAATACCTATATTAAAAGTTACTGAAATCGATTCAGTAGGCTATTATGAACAAACTACGTTCAGGACTTGCGTTTATTCTGTTACACCTTCTATATATACTCGACACCTGCAATTTAAAACATTGTAACTCACTTTTTAATGAAAAATCATTGCAAGTCATAAATACATATAAAATACATAAGTAAACAACATATTAGTCATACAGCAAAGTAGATAATCCCTTTTTACTTATATTTACAAAATTGGAAGACGCTAGGACTTTATAGGAACAAAGTGAGAATATGTTGAATGTTTAAATCGCTATCCTGAAAAGTAGTGAAAAATGAGTTACAATGTTTTAAATTGCAGGTGTCGTACTGTCGTAAGTCGATGTAAACATTTGACTGTGTGTCAAGTATAGCCACGATGGTACG
The DNA here is from genome assembly GCA_949316385.1 of Globia sparganii. Taxonomy (NCBI): domain Eukaryota; kingdom Metazoa; phylum Arthropoda; class Insecta; order Lepidoptera; family Noctuidae; genus Globia; species Globia sparganii. The sequence continues at coordinate 18,643,164 of OX438654.1, forward strand.
ATGGATGTAGGTGAAACGCTGAGAGGGTTCACAACACAAATGTTCAGAGTCGTCGCTCGGGGCGCCACTCCACGAAACATCCTCTGTGCCAGAACCCGGTAACTATAAGTACCTATGTAGGTATGGGTAACAACGTTAAATAACTTGCAGAAGGCCTGTTTCTTGGCTAAATATGTTCGTTGTTGTCTATGGTTATATTTTGTTTGTTTATAAGATTTGCCCGATTAGTTTCATGACACAAGTGAGCTACCTTTCTCAATTTATTTACCGAAAGCTGTGTTTTCTAATATATTACGAAATAAAAAGTGTTGTGTTGAAAAAAAATCTGGTAATTCCAATGAATAATTTTGTATAGCAAATATTTTCAAAACATACCTATAATTGTTTATCTATACATATAATAAAACAGTAAAAAAACTGTGTCTGTACATTGAATATATTAAAAAAAAAATACTTGAGGGGGGTTTAGAAACAGTAATAGAGCACGAATCCAAAAAAAAAAAAATTGTCTGTTTGTCTGTTTGTCTGTTTGTCTGTTTGTCTGTTTGTCTGTTTGTTTGTACACGCTAATCTTCGGAACTACTGGACGGATTTTAATGATTTTTTTTTGTTGTATAGGTATTAAGTCTAGGCAACATATAGGCTATAATTTATTTTGGAAAATGGAACACCTGATGCAGAACCGCAACAGACCAGCTAAAGTATAAGAGATACAATAATGGTACCATAGCAAAAATTGTTCCACGTGATGAGCATTTTCTGCTGAGAGAATAAATTTGAAGATCTGGAACACCTGATGTGGAACTCCAAGAGCCCAGCTACACCATAACATATATAGGAATGAAGATTTAGCAAAAGTTGTTCAATCTGATGAGCACTCTCTGTTGACTTATAAAAATCGAAGATCTGGAACACCTGTTGTGGAATTCCAAGAGCCCAACTACACCATAACACATATAGGAATGACGTTTTAGCAAAAGTTGTTCAATCTCATGAGAACTCTCTGTTGACTTATAAAAATCGAAGATCTGGAACACCTGTTGTGGAACTCCAAGACCCCAGCTACACCATAACACATTTATAGAAATGACGTTTTAGCAAAAGTTGTTCAATCTGATGAGAACTCTCTGTTGACTTATAAAAATCGAAGATCTGGAACACCTGATGTGGAACTCCAAGAGCCCAGCTACACCATAACACATATAGGAATGACGTTTTAGCAAAAGTTGTTCAATCTGATGAGAACTCTCTGTCGACTTATAAAAATCGAAGATCTGGAACACCTGTTGTGGAACTCCAAGAGCCCAGCTACACCATAACACATTTATAGGAATGACGTTTTGGCAAAAGTTGTTCAATCTGATGAGAACTCTCTGTTGACTTATAAAAATCGAAGATCTGGAACACCTGATGTGGAACTCCAAGAGCCCAGCTACACTATAACATATATAGGAATGACTTTTTAGCAAAAGTTGTTCAATCTGATGAGCACTCTCTGTTGACTTATAAAAATCGAAGATCTGGAACACCTGTTGTGGAACTCCGAGAGCCCAGCTACACCAAAACACATATAGGAATGACGTCTTAGCAAAAGTTGTTCGATCTGATGGGCATTTCCTGTTGACTTATAAAAATCGAAGATCAGAAACATCTGATGTGGAAATCAAAGCTATCACTAATTTCACTGTATAATTATAAAATAACATAAGCTGGGAGTACCTTCACGCGGTGAAGGCGGTAACAGTTTAGGACTGATTTTCGGTGACGATGGTATATCATTGAAAAGTTGACTCTACTGGTCAAAACTCCCATTTATTTTTTTTACTTTATCAATAAATATGCCTTCGGGCTTATGTTATTTGAGTGTTTAATTTCCTTTGCCATTTATCTTCGTGACACGGTAGCCTACCCGGTAACGCAGGGGAGCAGTCACTTAGATTTTAATTGATCAAGTATATTCACAATAAAACTATAACCATGCCTAGAAAGAGGTCAAATCTTTCCCAATGTTCCAAAGGAGCTGAAAGATTGAGGATCATAAGATCCCAAGAATCTACCGAAGAGCGTCAGGAGAGACTTGATGCTGTTCGAAAACATCAGGCTGCAACTCGCTCCGTGGAAACCTCTTCGGATCGCGAAGCACGCCTGCGTTCTCAGCGTATTCGCACATCTACTAACAGGTCTTTTGAAACGAGTGATGAACGTGATGCGCGAGTAACTGGTGATCGAGATTATCATACATTGTCCCGAACACGCACACAACAAAATATTCATAATCAGTTAGAAAGTGAGAGAGAAAGAATTGCTGGAGTACGGCATGAAGAGACACAAGAAGAGCGCAACGAACGTTTGAATTCTGATCGACTTCGACATTCTCTGAACAGAATGTCGATATCATCTGAAGAATCGGATGTGTCTCAAGACAGAGACACATCCGATCCGACAGAGATATAGCCGTAAGACGTGGCAACCTTCCTTGGGTTGATAAGGAACGGAGTGCATTTACGTATACTCTTATGAATGACTTGATTGACTACGCCACGTATTCCGCCATCAGAGGTATGGTTCAAAATTGTACTTTTTGTGAAGCTGTTAAATGGCAAAAAGAAACAAACGGTATGTGTTGCTCAGGTGGAAAAGTACATATTGAAATAATACAAAATCCTCCAGAAATATTAAGATCACTGCTAATTGGTGACCATCCACAGTCAAAACATTTCTTGGACAACATCTGTATACAATGCCTTTCAAATGACATCTTTTGGTGCGAAAAAGATTTCAAGAGGCCCATTTATGCCAACATTCAAAGTGCAAGGCCAAGTTTACCACCTTATTGGTTCTTTATTGTCTGAAAATGACCCCAAGTTTCTCCAAATATATTTCGTATCCAATTATCAAGATCAGGCAAATATTAGAAACCAAAACTTTCCGCACTTGAACAAATAGTCTGATTTCACTGCTTCAAAATATGTTGCATGAAGTAAATCACACAGTACACAGTTTTAAATCTGCCTTAGAATCTATAAATATATATATAAAAATGGTGCCATAACAAAAATTATTCCACGTGAAGAGCATTTTCTGCTGTGAGAATAAATCTGAAGATCTGGAACACCTGTTGTGGAACTCCAAAGCCCAGCGACACTACAACATATATAGGAATGACGTCTTAGCAAAAGTTGTTTAGTCTGATGGGAATTTTCTGTTGACTTACAAAAATGAAAGATCTGGAACGTCTCGAATCGTCTCGCGCATCCCGTTGTTTTCCCGTCCCCGAGCTCTTAGAATTCGACATCAGACGTTTCAGATCTTCGATTTTGACGACCCCGTTGTCGCTGGCATAATCAACAGGATCCGCGTACGAAGTCGCGGGCAGAAGCTAGTTATTAAATACGTTGATACAGGTTTTCAGACGCGTATCTACGTAATTTTTAAATTCATTAGTAAAAATCTCTATACATTGTCTCTTAATAACAAACAAAGTTACTTTTAGCTGTAGGTTTATTCACATTTTTAATTTGATTAAAGTAAATAATTGCAAGGTTTGCTATTTTGGAAACTTTTCAACTTTGTAAAAAGCTCCTGAAAATTGTCTAATATCGCAGCGCCTACCATTTTAAAATATGTACTTATTCTGTACAAATTATATGACTGTAGACAGGTTACATCGTTACATCGCGATGAAGGTAGGTAACTTCGTTACATCGCGATGTCAACTTTTCACTGTAGAAAGTGAAGTTCTCTTATTTCCGTACACCAACGTCTACGGCGAGAGGTCCTTGCCCGCCGCAAATCAAATACTGTTTTTAAAATGTAGATACGATATTTTCTTATAAAATTTAGTTAGTTGGTAGATGATTTACAGGACACAAATACATAGCTTTATTTTAAAAAAAGTTTGTGACTGATAATATTGGAAGTAAAAGACCTTAAATTCAAGTGCAGGGAACTGATTGCTTTACCTGGAGTAAAAATAGAAACATTTGACGCTTTTTCAGAAATTAATAACTTTTCTACAAGGTGCAAATTAAACAATTAAAATACAGATAACTGTTTAGGTCGGCTTTAAACGAAAATGTAAGTAACACCGTATTGTTTAACGTTTCATATAAAAAATACACAACACAGTAACTTAACTAAAACTTAAGAAAATCCATAAGCAACTTGCCGAAACCTACCTTTGCATATCGCGTCACTTACGACATCGATTTTTAATCTAGTCCATTAAAGTTAGAGTGTCGGGCTGATTGCTCCATCAGGACGTCTAATACGTTTACCAGTACATCACCACGGCTAAGAGCAATTTGCGCCTACGTCTTCGACTTACCCTTTGTATAACTGCTAAGTAACCACAGGATTTCGCTCACAGGTATTCGCTTGTATTGGGCACGAGTGAAATGTGGCGTGTGAGTTACCATATTTTACACTGTATGTATGGTTATCACACTAGTATTATAAAGGTGAAACTTTGTGAGTGTGTGTTTATATGTTTGTTACTTCTTCACGCTCAAACTGCTGGACCAATTTTAATAAAATTGTATATGGAGGTAGCTGACACCCTGGATTAACATATAGGCTACTTTTTATTCCGATATTCCCACGGGATCGACACTTATGCTGGTGAAACTGCGGGACGCAGCTAGTAAAATATAATTAAACTAGCTAATAAGAATATTTCCATACAAAGGTAATTAGGTTTGTGCTTTTATATATACACGGTGGAAGGGGCAGAAGCGACAGCAAGCAGTAGTAGCCTAGTGTTATCGAGTTGTAGGTTGTGGGTTAGAACCCATGTAGGTGTATTACTTTGTGTAATTTATTTCATCACCATTGCTCTCAAAACAGTGAAGGAAAACATCGTGAAAAAATCGTCATGTCCTAGAACTGAAAATTCGAACACATGTGACATCTTAGTAGATGTCACATGTCTTCGAATTTTTAGTTCTGCACCGGGCCAGCGTGGTGGATTACGGCTCAGTCTCTCTTACAGAGAGGAAGCCTGTGACCTAGTAGTGAGAGGATTATAGCTAAGGGACATCGTTATGCAAACGGTTACAATTAATGGTATATTTCTAGAGGATTCTAGACTCTGACAGTAGAAACATTGAGTCGGTTATTTAAAAAAATAATATCTGCTTCATACCTGGTGCAATACCTATGCGATCGAAATGTATGAAATAGCTGATTTTTTTTTTTAATAAGGAATGAAGAATTCCAACGTTGGTGGATCTAGAATCATGTACCTACTTACCTACTGAATTCATAGTAACAGTTTGCGCGTCGATTTTGAAAGCTTTCAGCACGCGTAACATGGCTACCATGTCTATACCATAACGCATTTTGTCGACGGAAGAATAGACAAATTGACAGATTGTTGACAGATTTCTAAAGAAATCTGTAATTTTGTCTTTCGTATATGTCGTTTTGTCTATTCTTCCGTCGACAAAACCCGTTTCTTTGGTGATCATGCTACAAGTGTAGGTGTCAATTTACGAGAACCAAAAAATCTTAACAATAAGTTTTACTTAATTATGTTACGAACTAGCATCTAACTTATTTATGCATAAAATCCTTTGCAAATGACCGAACCGTCATATTCACTGAAGACTCAAACGTGTAACTTCATAAAACGCGTTCCATAAAAGCTTAATCAGATAATAAGTTAAACTCAAGTTAGCATATTTCCATGTTCCCCCACATTATAATGAGAATGCAAAGTTTCTAGACTTACATGCATGAAGTGGAATGAGTTCCGTGATCACTTTATAAAACCTATTACGTACTGAATTTCAATCTAGAAATCATTTTCGGGAGCTGATACACATAATGCAGTAATAAAGTTACAATCTATAAAATAAATGTTTTTGAATTAAATTATTTTTGCGTTTGATAGCCCGATTCTTGAGTACGGCTATTTAACATCACGCTAGGATCCTTAGGAGCCGTGCAAAAAGAAAAAAAAGGAAGAGCAAAACGAACGCGAAGCGAAAACGAAGTAATAGAGCGGGTGATTTTGCGATGCGACGAGGTGGGTAATTATTGTTTTTCACAATGTAGGTTTTACAAAGATATGATTATTGTGAACCCTCGCAGGCACAGCAAAGAAGGACAAGTGTTTTAATTTGAATGATTAGTTGCTGTACTCTCAGAATACAGAACAAACCAGAAACCGCCAACGCGCTTCAGACTGAAGCTACTAAAACCACTCTAAGCTACTAAAGTGGTATGACGTTCCTGCGATTAGTCGCACTTTTGCGCGTGGCGTGTCGTGACATATTGACGAGAATCAATTTTAATTTTATAATGCCGTCTTGTGTTGTTCCAACGTGTAAAAATGCGGCTGGAATTACGAAGAAACAGGATGGGATCACATTTCATCTTTAAGTAGTGACTTTAAAAGTATATTTATTTAATTATTGAATTTGTTTTAATAATGTGATTGACTTAGAAAATGACGCGTCCATTTTGTGAGTGTTGCCATTTATGCCGAAAATTTTACCCACTTTTTTATTTATTGCGGGTACTATTTTTGTCCATTATAGAACCTTTGTCATTTTAGTTTCCCAGCAGACGAACAGAGAAAATCGGACTGGATGAAAATTATACAAAGAGCACGGTTAGGTGAAACGAATAAAACTCTTCAAATCAGTTCAGAGTCTAAAAAACTTTTTAACAAAAAAAAACAACCGACTTCAAAAAAAAAAAACACTACAAAGTGTAAAATAACTTTAATTTTAATTTCGGAAGTCGGTGTCTTTGGTTTTGTATTTACAAAACCAAAGACACCGACTAAAAAGTAAAAAGTTTTTATTTTTTACTTTTTATAGTCAGAGTGCATCTCATGACAATTCCAATAAGCCCAAACACGGCTAGAATACATGGTTTTATTACGAAGTTCCGGTACCTACCTTCCAGCTTCATCATCAGATCGGTTTGATGGTACCATTTTCGTCAGAACCATTTATTTAAATTTGCTTCGTCATAGTTGCTTAACTATCTTAATCGAGATATCTTATCGCCACCCGTGAAATACTTATTATCATTGAAGAGTTCCTGTGGCTATCTGTGGTCTCCTTCATCAGTTCCACTTCACCAAATTATACTTTTTGAATGCAAATGCTTGACATGTTGATGAAAATACCAAAATTTCTATATGTATGCCTATAATATTTGAGGAGTTCCCTCAATTCCTCATGGATTCCATCATCAGAACTGGATTTTGACAAAAATGGGACCAATCTGGAAGCATATCCTTTCAAATAAAAAAAAAAAAATTCCAAATCGGTTCATAAATGACGGCGTACTGAGGTAACAAACAAAAAAAAAAATAATAAAAAAATACAACCGAATTGATAACCTCCTCCTTTTTGAAGTCGGTTAAAAAGACAGTATTATATAAAGCTAAACCAGCAAAAAGGAACGTAATAAAACCTTTACTTGCCTTATTGAACCTGTGTTTTATTTATATATAGTGTACTATGCAATTTTATAGTAACTGCATGAAATGTGTATAACGCTAGTTTTCTACGCTATTCCCAAATACCCATATAATTATATATTGTTTAGCAAATACTTTTTCTCTACTGTTATAAGATTACCCCAAAAACAAGGAAATTCAATTCATTGCAACATTACGCGGGTGGGAAGTGGGGCTGGCGGGGGACAGACGTAATGTTTTTGGACACAATACGGGATATGCAACTATCATTGAATGCGGTTTCTGGTTTGTTCTGTATTCTGAGGCTGTACTATATCCTACTTCCTACTAATATTATAAATGCGAAAGTTTGTGAGGATGGATGTTTGTTACTCTTTCACGCAAAAACTACTGAACGGATTTGGATGAAACTTTACAGTAATATAGTTTATACATCAGAATAACACATAGAATACTTTTTATCTCGATATTCCCACGGGATCAAAACTTACGCGGGTGAAACCGCGGGGCGCAGCTAGTATTATATAAGTAGTAAAAAAGCGGTATGTTTTTATTCATGGTATTTTCTGAAAAGTGCTGGCTGACTGCTGAGCTTTTCGCGTGGTTGAAAAACCTTATTGGCTCAGCTTTCAGATATCCAATATTGAGTTTTGAACGCAGTTACATGGATGTGGTTTCCGTTTTCTGGAAATGTTTTAAGAGGAAAACGCATATCTCTACTACCATACCCTATATCTCTACTTTTTTTTTTTTTTTTTTTTTTTTTTTTTGTGGATGGGAAATCATCCAATGACCCCTACCGCTCTGGGTGGAGCAGAAGGGAGTGTCAGACTCTTACTGACTAAAACCCACCCGTGTTCCTTCCTTAGCCCTTTGTGTTCCGGGGTAGCGGTAACCCTTTCGGACAATCCCGCTGCCCCGGCACCTATATCTCTACTTCATGTAAAATTCCTACTAGGCTTCCAAGTTATTGCAATAAAAACAAATAGTTCCCCTTTGCGTATATCATCATTCGTTTATTAAATGGGAAGAGGCATATTTTGCCGAAAACCACACACACAGCTAAAATTCTGTTCAATTCGAGATATTCCAAAAGTCAGTTATCACAAAGTAAGTTTGCCGAAACGTTGGAAACTTTATTTGCTTGCTTTGTGACAAGGCTTCACGGTAAATTTTCATATTTCCGATTGATGTGCCTTTCAGAGAGCAGATTGATATCGTATAGGAAACTGCACAGGACGCGTTAGACGGAAAGCCGTGAAAAAATTTGAAACAAACAAAAATAACACAGTTTATCGTATTAGTATGACACGTATAGGGATGGAAAGGTAGTGTTAGAGGAACACTCTAAAACAATGAACAGCTTGAAATAACTTACGTAGAGGTAGCACTGATCACTCAGTTAGCGCTAATCGAATTTAAAATATCGTTCTATTTCTGTTAAGAGTTTGAAGATGAAAGAGACAAAATTATGTTTAAAGTACGTTCAGCGTTTAGTGCATTTAATCACAGCGGTTAGCTAGGCAACCATGCAGTTGACGAACTTGCCAGAGAGTCGAATAAGGCACCAGTGGGACCTACAGTTACAGCATCTGTTAACTGGCCATGGTAAACACTTCTTTTTCATAAGAGTAACCGACAGTTTGCTGTGCAGGGCCTGCACAGCGGATTCCTCAGTAACACCAAGGCGTTGCTGGTCTTTCTTGAGGAGCTGAGTAGATAGAATAACCGATTTTCCCATCCGTACGCAAAATACGCAATTTGACGTGGAGTTGCGGAAACCGGCCCGTATTACCTATTACCTATTAATACATTTAAAGATTTGTGTTTAAAATGGGCCTTATTGTTTGTCTACAGTATATTTTAAGCCAACGCGTTAAAGATCCAAGGATCTTGATCGTTCCAGGAAAGAAGAGTCTGATGTACATTTTCATTTTTGAAGTGAAACTTCTTTACGCACGCTTGACTTGGGGAGTAAGCTGGCGAACGCGTGACGTAAGCGTTACGAAAAGTGTGATCGGGCAAGGCGAACGGAAGTTAAGTGGGGGATATAAGCAAGAGACAGCAGTGCGCGCGCACATTTTCTTTCTCTCTTCCTCTCATAGCCAAATACGTTCCGTATATCTAAGCACACTGCAGGCTTATTGTCTGTATCACAGTGTAGGAGCAAGAGAGAGCAGTGCGCGCGCACATTTTCTTTCTCTCTTTCTCTTATAGCTAGTAAATGAAATATACATACAGATGGAGCGAAAGAAGTTTCACTTCAGTCGTGTGGTCATAAGCACACTCGTTTTTTTTTTTTATTTATCCCACACTGTCCTAATATTGAGCAAAGGCCTCCCCGAGTCTTTCCAGACATCTTTTGGCAGAGCCACCTCGATCCAAACCTTACGGTACGTGTCTAGGTCGTTGTTTTTTGGTGAAAGATTCAGTTAGAAAAAAAAGATCACCAGGGATCACCAGCTCATTTTATCATCAGTATACTTACTGCATTAATACAGCAGCTGCCAGTTTAAAAAAAAAAACATCAATACAAGACCAAAAAACTAGTTTTCAATTACCAATAAGTCTGAGAATACACAAGTCAGTGAGGTTATTCTTTGAGACCCGGCATCCGTTGTTAGTCTCGTTATTTCCGAACATGACCCGACAGCGAGGTAACAAATCTATTTCAACTTTTATCAGTTTCAAAGAAACCCGATTTACATAATGTTCTCTTTATAGTTTACATATATTGTTTTTAAATCAAATACGATCTACTGTTTCTGGACGTTGGTATTGTTTATTTTGAGCGAATAAATATATAACATTTGTTTTGAATAGTGGATTAAAAGTATGATTGAGGTAACGTATTGTATTTGTATTATTATCACGAGCTGTGAGATTGAATGCAATCAAGTTTTTTTTGTAACGCAGTATTAACGGATAAAGAGAAAAGCACAAAAATAAAGAGAAAAATTAGAGATTAATTATGAAATCTTCACAGTTTTACTTTACAGAAAGGCATGTAACATCTAAAGGTTGGTATGAAAAGCAAAAAAAAAAAAATTGAATGTTCAAATATTCCCAAAATGGGTACATAAATGCCTGGATGTACCGGGAATGTATAACATTAAACGTTTCCAAAGAAAACTGATCTTTTTGATCCCTGCCCTCTTTATGCGTCATCGGAAGGTCTGGCTGATAACATTTTTATTATTTCTTTATTTCTCTTGTTTTCATTTCATCTGAGCCTTCTGCGATTATAATGTGAAACACGTATATCAGAGGGGCAATTCTCGTAATTTTTAAGAACGTTCACAGTCTGATCTCAGTCTCAATCTGTCAAAAATACTTCAAATTTCCCTACTAGTTACAAGTTTTTGACATTTGTTTGTCGCCGAGATGAGACTGCGACTAGATTTTGAACGTTTTAAATTAGCAGAATTGGCCTACAGAACTGCGAGCAGGAAACTGATTTTTATTAATAATAAATTCCGGAATGAAGGATTTAGGCCGATTGGCTGCATCGGTCGCTGTAACGGACGATATTTCAGTTTTTCATCATGTTGTAAAATATTTTTAATTCCTTTGTGAACTTGTGAAAGCTACATAAAATATTTCTGTACATTTATTTTTCGATGAAATACATACATGTAATTGTTAATATAGTTTCAACACTTATAATAGCAATGATTACCTATTACAAGTCATAATCAGCTTATAATGTTTTTACTACTGGCACTCAGGCCTCTATGAGAAGGAGTGGGCCATAATCAACCACGTGGACCTAGTACGGGTTGGTAGATATCACATGTCTTCGAAGTTCTAAGATATGCCAGATTCCTCACGATATTTTTCTTCACGGTTTTGAGGGCAATGGTGATGAATACACAAAGTAACAAAAAGATAGTCAGGGACATCTCCAAATTATTGTACAGATTCGAAACAATCCTAGAGAAGTTTCCTTCAGTTCCAAATGTTATTGATTTTTAATTTGGGTTGTTAATCTTGATTGCGCGATCCTATTATTAATGGAACAAGGGCAAAGGGCAGCTCGGCACTACATTAAACACCTCGAAAGGAACCGTCAAGGGATAATGGCCCTTATTTACAAAAAACCGACACGTACCTACCTTAGGAAGGAAACTCCTTTCAAGGGCCATAAAATATGATTTTACCTGGCGTTACATTGAAAGATGAAAGAAATGGGGCTGCTACAAGTATTTTATTTTATGTTGATTTCTTAAAGTGGAAAATGTAAAAAATGGACGTAGGAAATGATTTCATGAAATTCTTTCATCCAAACTTTTTGCTTATAAGGTATTCCGAGACGAAGTTTTTTATTTCAAAGCAAATACCTAATATATAAAAAAATACCATTCATTTCATATGCAATATTAGGTAGGTCTAGGTATGTAGGTTTTAAGCCAAACATAATATTATTCTTTTTTTATACTTACCCCTTAAATAACAATAGATTTTCAGCTGGCGCAATAATTTATATATATTATTACCATACCAAATAATTTAATCCTACATTCCCCGATTTTGTGACATTTGTTCGGGCGTAGCACCCTTACCTATAGCGATTGTCAAGGAAATCCGGAACTATTTTAATAGAGAATTTATAAGCAAAACCCTTGCAATGTGGCTCAAGGGAATTACATACCGTATTTATAGCCCACCTCCCTTTAATTGAATTAAATGTACGGCAAGTCGGCATCAGAAGGATATGGTATAGTAACTGGTTCTAATATTTATGAGCTCAGAAATGAGTAATTTTACTTATAATCGGGTGAATCATGTGGTTTTTGTGGGTTTTTTTATAACTACACCTATATATGCTGTTTATTTATTAGAATACTTAAATTTATTCATACAAGTATTAAATGCGTTCTTAAATCATTATCATCATTTAAGCCGAAAGAGTTCCACTGCTGGACATCCCCAAGCACCTCCACTTCGACCGGTTTCAACGGTTTCCTGTGGCCTTCACAAGGTCGTCGGTGTACCTTGTGGGAGGCCTTCCAGCGCTACATCTTCCGGTACGCGGTCGCCACTCCAGAACTTTTTGGCCCCATCGGCTATTTGTTCTGCGAGCAAAGCCTTGTCTACTGCCACTTAAGTTTGGCAATTCTTCGAGCTATGTTGGTTACCTTTGTTCTCCTGCGAATCTCTTCATTTCTGATTCGATCACGCAGGGAAACTCCAAGCATAGCCCTCTCCATTGCTCTTTGGGTGACGTTTAGCCTTCCAATAAGGCCCATTGTCAGCGACCACGTTTCGGTGCCTATGTCATCACTGGCAACTCACACTGGTCAAAGATTTAGTCTTGAGACACTGCGGTATTTGGGACGAGAAGATATTGCGTAGCTTCCCGAACGCTGCCCAGCTGAGTCGGATTTGACGATTGACTTCTTTCTCGAAGTTGGACCTACTTAACTGGACAGTTTGTCCTAGGTAAACATATTCGTCGACGACTTCGAGTGTAGCGTCTCCGATCTTTATGAGAGTGGGTGTTACATGGGCATTTGATATGACCTTCGTTTTGTCCCATGTTCTTTTTAAGATCCACTCTTTCGGAGGCTCTACTGAGGTCATCGAGCATAGTACTGAAGTGAGCGTTTATAAATATTTTTATAAAAAAAAAACACTTAAAACTATAAAAAAATAGTGGCCCGCCGATATCGGGAGCAGGGTTCAAGCTACCGGTGGTTTGGGCTCCAGAGACAGGAATCTCCTCATGATGCGAGCCGTATCGAGGAGTACTGCTTTCGGAATCAGGCTCTTGATCCAACCGCCTAACGTTAGAATACCTATTCTTTATCATGTGCAACGTAAAATTTACAGAAAATGGGCGGCCTTATTGCTATAAGCGATCTTTTAAAGACAGTACAATTTCTCAAAGCTATCGAAAAATCAATACCTAAAAATATTGCTTTACACGCAAAACAATACATGCCTTTTCATCATATTTTATCCGTCCGCGCAAATCTTCAAATCTTGCTTCCGTTCCGGAATGGAAAGTAACGTATTTACCATTTGGCTTTTGTAAATTGTAGCTCAACAATCTCGTATCAATTCCGCCGAATTGAGTAACCAATCAGTCATCAAAATATCCACATCAACAAGTAAAGTAAAATTGGTTAACAGTCTATAAGATTTACTTACCTACAAGCCCTATGATACTTCCGCTGTTTTCGATGACTCGACAAAAAAAAAGAAAAAAACATCAAATTTAGATATTTAGCTAGCCAATTTAATATAACCCTATATACATAAATATCATCGAGGAAACTTACATCTATACACCGAAAGGGCTATTCTTGCTTGCAGCGCTCGGCCACTATAGTACCGCTTGTTAACAGATGTGGTCATCGTGTGCACGGGATTTTGTTTTCAAATTGGGCAGATGTAATTTTCCTCGATGGTACATAATATCATTATTATTTTAAGATAGTAAGGATTACTTAATAGTCAAGTGTAATAACACTGTTAAACCAATTAAAATCCTCCTTGGAGTTACTGAATTATCACGGTGTAACAATTTAACGCCTGAATTTCCAAGCTAAAATTAAACAGAAATAACTAAAGTTAGCTTTAGAAACCCACCTATTTAACAGTAAATATTTACCCAGCACTACAATACTGTTTACAAAATCACCTCTGTTGATATTAAATACTAGTTTCATAGGTACGCCAAACTTCGATAAACTTGTTAATTTTATCAACGAGTTGTGTTCTAGACTGATACTCGTAGCCTGCGAGGCCGAGATCACAATCATTTCAATTAATTAGAGTTTCCTTGTTACAAGGCCATCTGAGGGACCTTTTGATTGTCCCTTTTGACGAACTTAATGTTTACATTCACGAGTTCGCACCCTCATCAGTAGCTTAGGTATCTCAATAATTGTATAGTCATTTGTAATTATATTAATTAAATATTTGTGCTTAACTTTCATAAATCGTGGATAATTAGCGATATTGGGTACTATTAGGAAAATGGGCGAATCACTGTGATTATCTTGTTCACTTTGTTAGTAGATTACTTCTGGAACAATAAGAGCAATTACATCGATGTTTGGAAGCTGATAATTTTCTTTGTAATTTTCCTCAGATTCGTGATGGCCGTTATTACATCCGAAACTTTAATATTTGGGGATTTGAACAGGTATAAATGTTTATGAAATATACTTGTTTACCCCTTTGGAGGCGCCCGTGGCTAAATAATAACAGCCACATAGGTCGATCGATCAGATTAAGCTACGCTTGCTCCGGTTGGTCTGTGGATGGGTGACCATCTTTACATACCGAGACCCCTCCGTGCCTCGGAAAGCACGTTAAGCCGTTGGTCCCGGCTGTCATTTGTGGATCTTTGACAGTCGTTACGGGTAGTCAGAAGCCCGAAAGTCTGACTACCAGTCTTACCACGGGGTATCGTATTACCCAGTAACTGAGTTGTGGAGGTCAGATAAGCAGTCGCTCCATGTAAAATACTGGTATTCAGCTGCATCCGGTTAGACTGGAAGCTGACCCCAACATATTTGGGAAAAGGCTAGGCAGATGATGACTGGTTTACCCCTTTACTAATAAAAGTTGTATAGCGTCTGTATAAGTTACACAACGCTTTGTTTTCTTCGTTCGAAAGTTAAATTACTGACGACTGAAAGAGAGAAATCGGTGTGGAACTATTCATCTGATATTATATATTTATTAGTAAGTGTTTTAGTAAAGTATGCGATTAACTTATTTATTCGTCTTTATGTTGATTTAGCATAATCATCCCCATCACCTGATGTTTCTACTGCTGGGACACAGGTCACGGTAAGAAGGAGTGGGCCGTAATCCACCACGCGGGCCCAGTGCGTGTTGGTAGATGTCACATTTCTAATTTTGGTTCTAAGACATGCTGGTTTCCTGACGATGTTTTCCTTCACCATTTTAGAACAGTGTGATGAAATAATTTAGACGAAGTAAAGAGCCTTTATGGGTTCGAACCTACGACCTCCAACTCGTAAGTTGCGGATGTTACAATTGGGCCACCACTGCTAACTGATAGTTTGATTTATGTAGTTTTATTTATTTTAGGTAAAGCCATTTGAAACAACTGATACGCAGAAAATAATTACAATTACAGTGATTTGAAAATATGGAGAATTTAAGTTGACATCAAAGGAGATGTTCCAAAATGTATGGAGCCTGGGCCAGGTCCTTGTACACTATACTTAAAAATAGGGAAATTCATTTAAAACAGTTCTCAACTGTCCAATTGCTTTAAAATAGCTTGGTTTTCTGATAAACTGAAGAAATTACACTTGAAATTGCAACACACAAAAAACAACCCGTCATGGCGCTAAGCTGTCATTTTGATTGATTAATGACGTTTGACATGTTTTGTTTATTTCGACGCTAGACGAAAGTGACTGAAGTGACACTGTTGTGACAACTGATAGTTCTCTTTTTACGATCAATGGTCGACCTATGGTTTACTGTCATTGTTTTTAAGCACAGAGTAATTAAATCTGTGAGACGCCAAGTTGAAAGTCGATAAAATTAATTGATAAATATCAGTTCACTACCACAACAGTACAAATTTAGTTGAATTCTGTATTTTTCCCGAATTCTACGGATTTTTCTCTTTTTTTTTGAGATACTGTACAGAGGCCAGCACATCAAGCTACCCCAATCTGTCAGATTTTCCCAGTTGAACCTTATTTCTTTGTGATAAAGTTGAAAATCTATCAAAGAAATTTGACAGATTCGGGTAGGTTGACCTGCTGGCGTCTGTACATAGACCTGACCCATTTTGAAACATCTCCTTTGCGCAACAACTCATTTTCTTGAGTATATTTAACTTTAGCTCTTCCAAAAAAAGGCTCTAAGCTGCTCATTTTAACGTTATCAGTGAGAGTACACAATAAGTTCTCAAGTACTGAACACGTCACAAGTTAATGTAAATGAACTCGGGAGTAACTGCAGGTGTGCGACTTGGGCGAAGTTTAAGCAATCTTACGCCGCCAAACTAGATTTTGTGTCTTCAACGTAGACACATGACTTAGTGTCGTTTGTGGCACCTTTATCAAGTTTGTGTGTTGGTTTTAAAACATTTGCTAGCTGCTGACTACTTGCCTGCAAAATAATGCAAGTTTCATTCCAGAAAATGTGTTAAACAAAAAAAAACAACCGACTTCCAAAAAAACACTACAAAGTGAAAAATAAATTTAATTTCGGAAGTCGGTGTCGTTGGTTCCGCATTTTCTTTTATTGACACCGACTTTCGAAATTAAATTTATTTTTCACTTTGTAGTGTTTTTTTGGAAGTCGGTTGTTTTTTTTGTAAAAAGTTTTTTTTTCACTTTTTAGTGGGCCAGTTTGTAACTTATCTAAGTTACAATAGCCTAATCTCAACTGCTCATCACCTTTTACAAAACATTGATTTTCCCGATGCAGGGACGTTAATTGTTTAGGAGTTCTCCTTGTAAAAACCAGGAGAACTGGATCTCCACTTCACGATACGCATTGTGGTTAGCAACCACATTAAAGTACCTAATCGAATTGCAACCCGTAAAATATTTTATATTGGGTAGTTCCGATGGCCATCTGTGGTCTTCATCATCAGTTCCACTTCACCGGATGGTGCTTTCTGAGAGCAAATGCACGAGTTACCATGAAAAATACCTAAATCGCTATAGGTGTGCCTACAAAATTTGAGGGTTTCCCTCGATTTCCATGGGATTCCCTCATCAGATTCCGATTTGGTGACAATGGGACCACCTCGAGAGCATACCCTTTCAAATAAAAAAAGAATTTTGAAAATCGGTTCACAATTGGCGGAGTATTCGATGAACAAACATCCAAAAAAAAAAAACACAAACACCCGAACATAGTACCTCCTCCTTTTTGTGAAGTCGGTAAAAAGAGGGTGTGTGCTTATGCCCGTCACGAGAGAAGTGAAAACGTATGACTGGAGCCGAGTAGGTATATGTACAATTCTGCGCCGAGTATACACAATTCAGCGTCACCGACCCGAGCGTGACGTTTCAAAATGTCGTTCACTGTTCAGAAAAAGCGCAAAATGCGCGTAAAGTAGTTTTTCACTTAAAATTTAAATGTGAAATAATTGATTGATATGGGGATTAACGTCGTGTAATTAGTTTTATTTGAGTGATGTTAATTCACTTTCAGTATAAAGCAATTAATTAGATTTTCAAAAAGTATTAGACAGTTTTAATGATTGATTGGAAAAATTTGTTTTATGCGGGGAATTAAGTTGTTATATAACTATTGTATATGTTTTTATCTATATTTTAACGGTGCAGGTGTGCGATTTGAGCAAAATTTAAGTAATTTTACGCCGCCAAACTAGATTTCTGTCTTCAACGTAGACACACGACGTAGTGTCGTTTGTGGCGCCTTTAACAACTTTACCAAGTTTGTGTGTTGGTTTTAAAACATTTTGCTGGTTGCTGGCTAATTGCCTGCTAAGTACGGCAAGTTTCTATCCAGAAAATGTGTTAAAAAATGTGAAATGATAGGTTGACGTCGTATAATCAGTTTTATTTGCATAACAATAATAACCTTCAGTATAAAGCACTTAGGTAATTAGGTACATTTTCAAAAAGTATTAATTATTAATTGGAAACATCTCTAATTTGTTTTATTTTAGTAGGTATATTAAGTAATTCAAATAAACTCAAACTTAATTAATCCATTTACAGCCACTTTTGAAATGTTAAAGAGTCGGTCAGTTAGTCAATTATTACAAAATTCTGAGTACATTATTCTCGTTGCTTCTATACCTTAGTGAAAACATTGTAAAAAAATAAAATTACGAAACAATTCAAAATACTCTAATATACAGGGTTATTTGAAAAACACCAGCAACCTCTTAAGAGGTCATTGTACTCATCATTATGAACAACTTTTACTATGGGACCAAACCTGAAATCGCGAAATAAAAATCAGCTGTTCCCTACATTTATCTTCGTCTATTTCGTCAAAATATAGGGAATAGCTGATTATTTTTTCCCAATTTCAGGTTTGGTCCCATAATAAAAGTTGTTCATAACGATGAGTACCTCTTAAGAAGTTGCTGGTGTTTTTCAAACAACCCAGTATATTTAAAAATAAAAAACAGGTCTCTATTAGATTAAAATTGTAGGTAGCAATCAATGCTATTGTAGCACGTTTATAATTAAATACTCAAAGCTTCCATTCATTCTACGTCCGCAAAAATACCTCGACATAAAATAGCTCATTACTTACTAGCGGATCGAATTCCTCCCAGATGGCTCTTATCAATTGAGCGGAATAACAACCAGCTGATCCTAATATGTTCTACCTTCGTCCCCACATCGGAGCGATCCTCCAATTATTTGATACATGTCTTAAGTCATATTTTATTTATAGTAAGAGTCTGGCGTCACGAGAAATACGCTTCTGATAGTTTTGAGTTGGTATGTTCCTTTCCTTCGTGCTCTGTGTTCAATATAGTGTTTCTATTTCAGTCTTGCACGGATATATAAAGCAAACTATATTTATAACTCGGCAACATTATGTAATTAAAACGAAACATAAACAAGTAACTAGAAATAGCCAAACTAAAACCGGATAAGTGGAGTCAAACCATTTACCTTCAATGTGCTGAAAACAAAATAATTTATCCAAAACCGGCCAAGCGATCCGCTCAGTAACGAAATGAGCTGTTCTGTTAGAACAGCAGAGTTCCATTACGTTTGTCTGGCGACACTTCCCGAAAGCGAGTCGATCGGTGGCGCTAAATTAGGATTGACGTGGACAGGTTTTGTAAAAGCATTGCACTGTTGAATTATTAAGGCAACTCCGGCTGCCTCTATATTCGTACCGCCGGCAGTCAACGTCTGACTCTATACCTACGTAATTATGTAGTGCTCCATAAACGGAACCCGGCTCATTTTCAATTCTGACACCCGGATAAAGTGGTAGCTGAATGAATATAAGCCGCAGTAGGCAATTTAGATAAAAAAAGAACCTTTTAAGCGATTTAATGTTTGTGGTTTAAATGGCGCGCCCTCAACTCTCGACGCACATTTTGAAATAATTACTTAACTAGTTAACTGAGCATACTTATACAACGTAACCAGGTAAATTAATATACAACAACGAACTATGTGATTAAAACTATGCCTTCGGAAATTGAGTTTGGAGCTTATTGAGAGGGGAAAAGTTTGAAAGCAATTTCGTGAAAATTTAATGCTCTTGCGAACTTATGAGAATGAGGAATTTGAGAAATGAAGCCAACACTGAGCATAGCTAATTTGTTACGAATTTTTAATGAGGTTCACCAGGCCGGAGTCTCCCAGTGACGTCACGCTTAAGCGCCACTTAATCGGTTGGTGCTAACTTAGGGCCTTTTTACCTGTAGGTTCTTTGATCATTTACCAACGAGAGCCCCGAGGTGAATGACTTCACAGATAAATCTTGCTATAGCAACGGTACTGAGGTCAAATGTTGGTTTATGACTGCTCGCTTCAGAGAGCACGTCTAGCCGTTTTCATACCAATATTGGGGAAAGCCTGAAATTTTGAAAATCTGCACCGATTTCCAGAATTTCGGCTAGGTTTAGGATATCGGTTTCGCCCTGTTAACGAGTTGTACTAGTAGCTGTGCGAGTGTGAGCATTTGTGGGTGCCGTTTTTTTTTTCACTATTAAAGCTCTTTTGTTATTCTTTACTAGCAGTGCCCCGCGGTTTCACCCGCGTTAGTTTCGATCCCATAGGAATACCGGGATAATAAGTATGCTATGTGTTAATCCTGGTTATAAACTATCTGTGTGCCAAATTTTATCCAAATCCGTTCAACGGTTTACGCGTGATTGAGTAACAAACATCCAAACATCTTCACAAACTTTCACATTTATATAATAATAGTAGGATACAATGTGGAGACAAAAATCCTACTTCCTCCTATTCTTCTAATATCCTACTTAATATTATAAACGCGCAAGTTTGTGAGGATGGATGGATGGATGGATGTTTGTTACTCTTTCACGTATGAACTACTGCACGTATTTGTATGAAATTTGCCACACTTATAGTTTATAACCAGTATTAACTCGACTTTATTTTTATTAGTTTGACAGATAGATATACCATTTATTCAGTGCACACAAAAGACATAGCACAACACATAAAATAATAATTAAATGGTAACTAATTACACAAATATATAAAAACAAGGTATTAACAAAAAATAATAAATGAAAAAAAAAGAAATGACACTATGACATACTTTTGATCTAAATAACGAATATAAAAAGTGCGGTGTGCGTCTCAAGGTTGCACCAAATGGGAGTCCAGCTCAGCTTATCAGCTCAGCACCATGATTGCGTAGCACACAATCTGAATCATTTTGAAGGATGTAACTAATCCATCGATTCATTTGTTCGAAAAAATTTTCTGCTCTTCAACGCAAATTACGCAATAGGCTTATCAACTGAAAAAATCTATTTACTCCGTCAGTTAGATTATAAAAAAAATATTTGACCCGTATTTTTGCTTTTGTTACGTAAACCAAAATAGCCGAAAATACAACGCTTTTAAAATTCTCAATACGTCACATCTTGGTATAATTTTTAGTGTTTTCTGACGTCACGAGCCCCTACTCCCGAGTTTTGATGCGTTTTATCTTTGTCAATATTCATTGATTTACAAAAACAAAAAATACGTGTCCATTATTTTCCAATACTCTAACTGACGGACTAAATAGATTTTCAATTTATTGATGGTGGAAACTAGCCTATTAATGTTGTTGAACTGTCAAAATGTAAGTCATGCTACTGATAGTGTGTTACGCAATTACCCAGTTCTGTTGCGTGACTTTGTACTCGTTACTAGATAATACATCAGTAATGTAACATCATATAATCCATTGAAACACGGTGAATAAGCCCAATTTATTGTTCTATTGATACAGAAGAGCTTACGAATAGCTACAAACATTAATCATGTATTGTACATTTTCTCCTATAGATTTATAAAAGGGTAAATTCATTATGTTGTATAATTTTCAGGTTGAATGAGTATTCATATTTATTAATTCTCGATTAAACATACAGGGCTATTAAAATTTCAAATTTACCGGCACACTAAGTCATATACCTAACGTTATAATCTTCCTCTTGGACCTCGAACACGAGCAGACGTGCAATAGATCCCACACAGTTTTATTTTAATTTTAATTAACAATAAAATCCAAGTTTAGTATCCGAAAAAAACAGGAGTACATAACACAAAGGAGTATTAGTCTACGGGCAGTTCCTAACACTATACGCACGCCCACCAACGCTGTACACGGAAGCCCTCTGCGTGTGAGCAGCCACGAGATATTGCTGTTCTCGTTGTGTGCGCCGCACGCATTACGCGCCGCACGCGTCACGCGTCGCCGCGCGCCGGCCGCCGCTTAGTTCCTGTGCTCCTGGTACTCGCTGCTGCAGACTGTTCGTGTCGCGCCCCGCCTGCGCCTGCTTACAGCACTCCGACTCTTCAGTAACGACGGACAACTATTGCTTCCACTTAGTACCTATACGCCTAGTACTCGTAGCGCAAAATTGGGATGTTTATTGTGACTCCGGACGTAGAAAGAAGCATTATCGGTGAGTAGTAATTAATTAATCACGCATTCATAAGCTGCGCTGACACATTCCGAGAGTATGCACTACTACCCAACACAGCAAAATAAAGGAGAATAATAATTATTATAACTAAATTGGTGTAAGTCTGGACACTTGCGATAAGATATTGCTTAGCCACAAACAGCTTCTGCTTACCTGGCACCTCGTTACTGGTGTGGTGAATAATTATGCCCGTCAACCGCTCTCCTCCTGTCTCTCCGATCCCACTGCCAGTGATATCTGTCACCGCGGCAGACAACATTACATCTACATCCGTACGATTTACTTCACATGACTCATCGCTGCACCAATGTGCTTCGGCGCCCGACCTGTCGCTCGATTCTAACGTCACGGAACGTAAAAAAAGGAAGTTCGAAGTAGAAGATGCCACTGCATCCGCGGAGCTTACTAGGACCATGCTTGCTACCTTCTCTAGTAAACAGGAGACCCAGTTCGAGGGTATGTTGCTCAAGATTAATAATATCATTGAACAAAATATTGAGTTGAAATTGAGTGTTGAGGTAATGTCAGCCAAGTACGACGAGTTTTTAAGCCGATTATCGTCCTTAGAAGCTGAGAAAAAAGAGGACAAAAAGCTAATTCATCAACTTGAGGATAAGATTGAGTATCTGGAGCGCAACACAAGGGCCACTGAAATAGAAATTCGAAACGTACCGAAGTCCGAAGGTGAGACAAAAGATGACCTCTGTGATGTGGTTGTCAATTTGGGACAAACTTTAAACCTAAATATTAGTCAAACTAACCTTAAAGATATACACAGAGTGAAATCAAAAGATAGTTCAAACCCAATAATTGTGAACTTCAACTCCGTCATAACTAAAGATAAGGTGATTAAGGGAGTCAAGATGTTCAATAAGTCAAAAGACAAAGGAGAAAAGCTTAATACTACCCACCTGAAGTTCAAGAACAAACAACCAATTTATGTGTCAGAAAGACTTACGTTTAAGACACAGAAACTGTACTACCTAGCCAGAACTCAGCACAAAAACTTTGGGTATGACTTTTGTTGGACCTCATATGGCGTAATTTATATGCGCAAGAAAGCGGGCGACCCTCAGATCCGTATAAACTCAGAAGAGGATTTTCAAAAGCTTGGGCCTGCTAATTGTAGTACATGACTAATACTGCTCTCATGGAAAATCTGTAGTATGTTTACTAAACCCTTTAATCATTATTTTTGTCGATTTTGCATGAACGTAAATCTCGTGCTAACACCATTACCTATTATATACATTACAATACATAAAACACTCTACACATACAAATATCAAAAGCACATAATTAATTATAACAAATGTTTATTACACTCTCATACGCACCTTCACACTAAAGTTTGCACTAGTGAAATAATGATTACGAAACATCATATTCTTCATTATTTTATCCTTTTTCTGTACATCTTGCCTAAATTATATACAGTAACATTAATCTATAAGAGAAATCCCGTGCCTAAAATTGTGACCTATTTGCTTACGCTTCACCTATGGCTTCCATAAATAACATAATTCAAGACATCGATGATGTGTCGGTGGCTAAATCTTATAAATGTGACCCGGAAACGTGTGGCAATTTAATTAAGTCTACTTCTAAAGCACTGACTGTAATCTCACAAAATATTCGCAGCATTTATAAAAATATGGATGGTTTTGTTGTTCATTTGGCTAGACTTCCATTTGTACCAGACATAATCATTTTAACTGAATGCTGGTTGAGTGAACACAAACCACCACCACTTTTAGACAATTACTCATGCTACTTTTCAAAGAAAAGTTTAAATAAAAATGATGGAATTGTCATTTATGTCACCAGTGATATCAAGTGTACTGTGGAGGAACCTGACCCTATTGGAGCAAATTTTTTGTTACTCACAATTAACAATGACATTACCATTTTGGCTACTTACAGATCTCCGTCAATTTATTGCATCGACAACTTTTTGAATTCTATTGACAGCATACTTCGTCCTATTAGTTGCAATAATATTATTATTATTGGAGATGTAAATATAGACATTAAGCCTGATAATAGTGATAGAAATAGCTCACCTTATTTAAATCTCACTGCAGAGCTGGGTCTTCTCCCAGGGCATACATTGCCAACTAGACTATGCAATTGCTTGGATCACATCATGATCAAAACAAATAGGTCAGCCACAGTCATTGTTATGGAGTCCACAGTTACGGATCATGATTCGGTTCTTGTTAGTCTATCGTGTAGGCGTGAACTGATAAGGCCATCTAACATAATTGTTAAGTCAGATTTTAATGCAGTTATAAATCAATTAGAATCTATGGATTTCTCTTTTGTCTCTCCTTCAGCTAATGCTGAAGAAGCTGCAACTCTTTTTATTGAAAATTTGACTTTTGCAATCAAATCTAATACAACTTCTAGTATTGTTTCTGGTCGTAAAAAAAACATAAAACCATGGATTACACCTGGTTTGGTTCGGTGTATCCGACACCGTGACAGGCTACATGTTAAGGCTAGGAAAAATCCCAATAACTCAGTTCTGGAAGTCACCTACAAGCGCTACAGAAATTTCTGTAACGCTTTATTGCGGAAGCTTAAAAGAAATTATGAAAAAACTCTTTTACAAAATGCAGGAAGTAGTAAGGAAACGTGGTCAGCT
Source organism: Globia sparganii (assembly GCA_949316385.1). Lineage (NCBI taxonomy): Eukaryota > Metazoa > Arthropoda > Insecta > Lepidoptera > Noctuidae > Globia > Globia sparganii. The sequence goes on from OX438654.1 coordinate 18,667,884, forward strand.
ATAAAAACAATCACTGGTACTGCCAAGCAAAAATCTTCTGCTGATGATTTAATAAAGAACAGTAATACCCCCCACGATGCCGTTGAAACTGTGAACAATTTTTTTGTGGATGCCGGAAGGCTACTTGCGGACAAGATAAAATGCTCGGACAATTCAGAAATCACCCTACCTATTTTAAATGATTTCAGTAGTCCTCGCGTCCCGAATTCTATGGTATTGCTCCCACCAAACGAATTAGAAATCGAATCTCTTATCATGAATCTTAAAAATTACTCTGCAGCGGGCTGGGACTCTATTTCCAACAGGTTTCTAAAAATGTCAAAACATATCATCGTCCCACACTTTACCACGATCATTAGGCTTTGCATAGAGCAGGGCGTTTTTCCTAGTGTATTTAAAAGGGCGCTCATCACTCCTGTCTACAAGAGTGGAGCTCGAGACAGCGTAACAAACTACAGACCAATTTCTGTGTTGCCAGCGCTCTCTAAGTTACTAGAAAAAGTACTGAATAACCAACTCATAAAATTCTTAGAACAAAATAACATATTATCTGACTCCCAATTTGGCTTTAGGTTAGGTAAAAGTACGGATGGAGCCGTTAGCTCGTTAGTAGATTATATTACAGCTTGTCTTGATAATAAACAAAAGTGTGTCGGAGTCTTTATTGATCTGGCCAAGGCCTTTGACACTGTCTCGATCCCTGCTCTTGTTGACAAGCTGGAAAGGTGTGGCATAAGGGGAATGGTACTTAAAATCTATAAAGACTTTCTTACTGGCCGTACGCAGAGAGTTAAAATGGGTAGTGCTATTAGTTCGGATGTCGCAGTCATCTACGGAGTTCCCCAGGGTAGCATTCTCGGTCCCAGTCTCTTCCTGTTGTATATAAATGACTTATGTCAAATGACACTTAATAAAGGCAAAATATTTACCTATGCCGATGACACAGCTTTGGTGTTTCAGGGAGAGACTTGGGATGAAGTACAGCAGAATGCAGAGATAGGGCTTCATAAAGTCAGCTTGTGGCTGAGGCATAACCTGTTAACGCTTAACATCTCGAAAACCTCATTTATGCAGTTCACTAATGCTCGCATAAAACAGCCCAATGTGGCTGTCCGGATTCACACATGCAAATCACCTTTCACTCAACAGTGCTTGTGTACAACTCTGAGCAAATCTAGGGTGGTCAGATACCTTGGGGTTCTTTTGGACGAGAAAATATCCTGGCAACCACATATCGAGATGGTTTCGTCACGAGTCAGGAAACTTACATGGGTGTTTAAAATTTTGAGGCATGTGGCTGACAGCAATCTCATCCGTACAGTTTATTATGCATTGGCTCAATCGGTTATTGGTTACTGTATTGGGGTTTGGGGAGGTGCATGTAAAACATATCTCTTACGCCTGGAAAGAGCTCAACGGTCTTTGCTAAAAACAATGTCATTCAAACCATACAGATTTCCCACGAAGACATTATACGAGTTGTGCCGGGTATTTACAGTAAGACAACTTTTTATTTTCCAGATAATTACTAAAAGACACGTATCTACCCCATATGATCCAGGTAAACTTCGTAATAAGCGAACAATTCCAAATGTAATTGAATCTGTTAAATGTCGCACGGCTTTTGCAAGACGTCAAAACGCTTTTCTTTCTGTATATTTATACAACAAAATTAATAGAATCTTAAATATTTATCCGCTAGCACTGCACGAATGTAAATTTAAAGTAAAGAACTGGCTCTTTACTCTTGATTATGAGGATGTGGAGAAAATAATAAATAATTAATCTCATTTTACAAAAGAACACATACATAGAACATACCTTTCTTTCATACACCTACTCAATTACACACACTACACACACTACACACACACACGTGGGATCCCACCCACACGCATACGTACACACACCCCCACACACACACAGCACGATATAATTTAAGAATAAATATATTATAGCTTTGATATATATATTTATTTATTTAATTTTTTATTTATTTATTTATTTATTTTTTTTTTTTTATTTTTTTTTTTTTTTTTTTTATTTATTTTTTTTTTTCATGCTTTTCATTTCTGTTATTGTATTTTATCTCACTTTTGCTTCTTTTAAAATTGTATTTTGTAGAACACACGTTTGTCTACTCCTATGTTGACATTAGTACCTAAGCCAAATAAAATGGGAGAGGGCGCTGACTCCTGACATACAGGTACACCTAGTTCAGGAGTTAGAGGCTTCAAACAAGTTTCTGTAACTAATTATGTCAATAAAGAATTATTATTATTATTATTATTAAATTTTCAGCATGGATACTTTTTGTAATTATAGAATTTCCAATTGCTGTGTTTTGAAACATAATTCATTTTATCATGATGAAAATGTCGCCCTCTTTATTTTTTGTTACCAGCTTTTGCCCGCGGCTTCGCCCGCGTGGAGTTCGGAAATTAATTATCCAACGGGGACGCAGTACCGGGATAAATGTATCCTATGTGTTAATATATATGTTTTAAACTATTTGTGTGCCACATCATGTTATCCAGCCCCATTCAGCCATTTTCGCGTGATTGAGAAACAAACACGCAAACTTTCACATTATTAAGTAGTTTATTAGTATTAAGGTTGATTTAATCAAAGTCACATAACTTTTATCCGGGGAATAAAATTGACGTCTGACAATTCTACTATGGAAAAACTGTCAAAAATTCCATTTTTTTTCTCTGGATAAGACTTATTCTAGGTTTAAAAGGTTGGTGGAATGCGCCCTTAGCAGAATAGAAGGAAAGTAGGATACATGCACAAACAATAAGACCCGGAACAAATCATTTACAGCCCATACAATAATTTACCTACCACCTGGATAATCATACCACGAATGCGTAAGAACAAACTACTGTCAAAATTGTGTCACGTCAATCATGCAAGCTTTAAAGAGCTTGCATGATTTCAAATTCAAGTTACCAATAAATAATGTTTGAGGCAATACTAAACGAATTAAAGACAATGGCCCCGATTCTGTTGTTCACAAACTAAACTAAATTTAAGTTCAGTGCATCTTTTTCTTTCTATTTCATTAAGAAAACGACAGAAGATAAATATTAGTTTAGTCCTATCAAATTAGTCAGCGCCTGACGTAATTTGACGTATTTTTAGTAGCCAATTTTTTAATCACGTCTAAACTTGTCTATGGATTATCTAATTTGACAGGACTAAACTAATATTTATCTTCTGTCCTTTTCATAATGAAATAGAAAGAAAAAGATGCACTGAACTTTTTAGTTTAGTTTGTGAACAACGGAATCGGGGCCAATGTATATTTATTTGTAGAAACCTACTATTTTTGGTGGGTAGCTGAGGTACCGTGGATGTCCCGAAAGCAGGGGTGTAACACTCTCGTACACTCGAACAGTAGAACAAATTAATTAGTCGTTTAGACTATTTGTTTTAGCATCGTGATTGCTTTGTCGCCTCCGGGCACTCGTGAACATTGAGCAACCCTAACAAGAACCGCTACACGCTAACTCTGCTAGGTACAAGCTATTGGCCTCCCAGAACAGTATTTATATAATACGGCACCATTTATGATTTAAGATAATAATAATAATTATATTATCGTTTGAGTTTCGAGAATTCTCGCCGTTTTCCCGGTTTTTGGACGTGACTTTCGCGGTTTGCGTAAGGCTTGAATATTATTTTTGTGTAAAATATTTACTGAAATCTGGGCTGATTATTCAATATTTACATGAGTGCTAATTGGAAATGGAGCGTGGATTACGAGCTAATTTTTGTTTTTAACGAAAAACAAAAACGGAACAGGCTAGTAAAGTTAAAAAAAAAAATAAGCTGCATGTTAAAAATGCCTTCCAATGCGCAGCCAAGATAACAGTACAACTTCCCCTGCAAAGGTATTTAGCCACGTGGCTAGTTTTCCCACCTGGTAGGCCTTCCCTTTTACACTGACGTAGTTTTGATTAAGAGCAAGGGAGCAGGCATAAATTCCAGCGGCATGAATCAATAACCCACACACACAGTTACATACATTTGTATATTTACGTCACACAACGGTGCTCAGACGATATTTTGACGGGAGGCTGGCGCGTTCTGTTTAGAAATTATACGCCACGGATGTCACTCGCGGAATGACGACATAAGCGAGTTGGTAGTTTGATACATGATATTAATAAACGTGTAACGATTTGTATCATTACTCTGTGACTAAATGGATGTATTAAACATGGTAAAGTTGACTTATTTTCTGTAGGTATGTCAGGCGCTGGAATACTTGATGGCATTTCCCGTTTTACCTAATTAATATACGAAAACTGCAGAATGTCTTTAACAACATGGTATTTTTCTAGGTACATTTCTTTAATAGACTTGAAATAATACGTTGAAAGAAAGAAGAAAGAAAGAAAATAAGTTTATTTGACCCAGGTTAAGTAAGGCACACAAAAACAACAACAAAAATAAAAATAAATAAAAAAACTTAAAATAGTATTGTGTGCCTCACGGCTGCGCCAAATAGGCCCAGTTCAGCATAAATGTCAGACAACTGCCTGACGCTGGTGACAATGCCTGACGTTCATAAGGAACATGGACGTAAAGGCATTGATAGGGAGAGTACATAAATCTCTGGGTACGTTCTTATTACTTACCTGTTAAAAAATCTGTATGAAAATGGAGGTCGAAATCAAAGTTTTTTTGCGAAAAAGTAGAGTGAAAAATTCTCTTTACCGTGGAAAATATACCAAATCTTGGGGTGACCTAGCTTGAAGCAATATCCAACCATAACCTAATGCACGTCGATAAAATTACTTATACTTCATGTTAGAACGTATTTGTTAAAAGCTTAATTGAATTCAAATTAAAAGCGAATCATGAAAGCTAAAATAATGTTATTTCTCTTGTGCTTATTGTATTATTTTAATATTCCTATTTGTCTGATTTCGTTAGGTACTTATCTACTTACGCTGACTAAGCTCATAAACCAAAATCTATTGTTCAATTACTTATGTTTATCAATTAATAAATAGAATTTTATACAAACTTTACATAATATAAGATAATAATTATACAAATATATCATGCAATCATAAAGTAATATAATGACTCCGTGAGTAGATAAAAAGAAAACAGAATATTATTTAAAAGTAGACTTCTAAAGATTTTTAATTCAACCAAAAAGTTTTTCTAATTTCCAACATTCGAAATTCAAAATCTCAGTAACAATTGTCTAAATAGAGCTAGTAGAGTAGGTAGGTAGTGGTACAGAGATAAATGTGACATTTCCGCTCAACGGAATGTCATTTGTGGTTTATCGACAATCACAGCTTTGCACGTGTGGAATAATATTAATCGAACTAGTTTTAGTCGATTTGATTCATGTAAAAAATGCTTGAGTAAACATACCTGATGCACTGCTGAAACGGGGCAGCCCCATCAACATCCTGTACCCGTTATTACCCGTCACCCATTTTAGTTTTAAGTTTATCGTTGATTTGGTTATCTTATTATTATTATACAATTTACACCTACATGTATCCTACACACTGCTGTTTTGTTTTTATTTTATGCTGTGTATTAGTTAATCCAAACAAATCAACCATCAATTAAGAATATTTTATCTCAAATCAACCTACAAGGGAATTTATGAAACGTCAGAAGCTAGGTGCATAGTTCCAATTGGTCGTTTCCAATAAATAAGAGCCAGCAAGAAATTGGTAACTCTTTTATACATTTTTGGCTTTTACAATATTTTCAAATTGTAGTGATATTAGGTACGAGTATGAGAGACAGTGTGGGCCTGTCAACAAGGACCAGGCACTTATCAAAATAAAAAATGGTCAAGAAATCGACAATTACATATAGGTTGGCACGAAAAATAAATAATATGTTAGTAGGTAAACGAAATATGGCCAAATAATTTAAAACATGGAAATTACGTCACAAGAATCCTTCACTCTATTACAAACTTTTGACTTATTTTAATTATTGGCTAAAGCTACAAATACTTTTGCTTAGGAAAAATCTTAAGGATCAAAACATTCCTGTATAAAGTATAAATAATGCTCCTTACAAATAACGGAAGAAAAACGTCACTTTTTACAAAATGTTTAAAATAGGGCGCCATTATGAAAACCATTAGCATTGTTACCAAAACAAACTTGAGCTGGTCATAAAATGCACGACAATAGACTACAGAGGTGCTAAGCCGCGGACATTATATACAAAATATACTGTATCTATACCATATTATAAATTAATGAAATACGGTTTTCGTGTTTGTCTGTGTGGCCGCGTTGTTCTTTAAAACTACGCAACGGGTTTTGATTCAGTTTTCACCATCATTTAGAGAATTTCTTCCGGAAAGTTTATGTGTACAATACGTCAATATTAAACTAACATAGAGCAGTAGTGGCTAGTGGTAACGGCCGTGAATTACAAGTTGTACGTCGTAGGTTCGATCCCAGACACTGCTCTCAAAATGGTGAAGGAAAACATCGTGAGGAAACCGGCACGTCTTAAAACCAAAAATTCGAAGACATGTGACATGTGACATGTGCCAATCCGCACTGAGCCCGCGTGGTGGATTTCAGACCACGCCCTCCCATAGAGGTATGTTTACATTATGGATTGCAATAAAGATTGGAATCCGTGGAGTTTCTTGCCCGTTCTTCTCCACAGGTACCTACGCTTTGGAATGGGCAACTAGCTTCATCTTTCTGACTGACCGACCCTTGACAATTCAAAAGTGCCTATAATTGGTTTATTTGAAATAAACGCTTTGAGTTTGAGTTTGATTAATTGAATTGAATTTAATTGAATTAGAGAGAACAGTATATGCTGATTATGGTAAACTATCATAATAATAATGACTCTGGATGTTTTGTCAAATCGCAAAAGCCGTGCGAAGCAGGGGCAGGTCGCTAGTATGGTATATTTTATTTCCATCACGTTCCCCAGTGTTTGAAATATTCAACAGAATCGATTATCGGCTCACTTTGTACACAAACACTTTTTTATTCAATTTAACGAAGTGAGAGGACGATCGCGACAAGTTTAGAATTTTTTAGTTGTTTCTCAAAGACTTCCCGTTTAAGAGCGTTTAAGAGGTCTCTAGTTTGATTTTCTTCTTCGATCTTGTTTTTCTGGTCTATTAATAGTTTTTGAACGCGATGTTTGCGCCAAGAAGATGGTGGTGCCCTTACTTAGGCCACAGCAGAAATTCTAAACTAATGTTGCTCAACTTTAGTTTAGAAAGTTTAGCATTTTTTTAATACTTACCTATAGGTTTTTAAGAGCTGTAACGCATATATAATCCCGGGTTTGAACAACTATATAAAAAAAAAAACTTTTTAATATAGGTTGGTTGCAATTAAACCCACAACAACCCACATTGGGTGCAATTAAGTGATTTAATTACCTATTAAGTACTTTTATTCCAACAGAACGTGTTTACATCAATGCCCTTATTCTATGACTGTTTTTTCGAAACAAAAATCCTAATAGAAATAATTTGAAAGTAATTCTGCTAATCTGCACAACATAAAGTCAACTTTTGCAGACAAACTTTACAATACCTATTAGGTAAGTACTATTAGTTACTTAAAAATGTATTTACTTAACAAAAGATAAGTTAGTAAGAACTTAAGTTCTTTGTTTAGGTACTACGTGGTAGATATTTCAAAAAAGAGTCTAGGTAAACAATATACCTACAATCCTTTTTTTTTATGGATGGGAAATCATCAAATGACCCCTCCCGCTCTGGGTGGAGCAGAAGGGAGTGTCAGACTCTTACTGACTAAAACCCACCCGTGTTCCTTCCTGAGCCATTTATGTTCCGGGGGTAGCGGTAACCTTTTCGGACAATCCCGCTGCCCATACCTACAATCCTATTGAAACTTATTGAACCTACACGAAATAAAAGCTTTTCCAAACTTTTCGGCCTGGTAGTCGCTTTATGATTGTAATATAATTGTAAGTAATTACAATATTTTCAGTGTGATGTGGTTTTCTTCGTATTCGAGATTAAAAATCAAATTAAAATCAGATAACCGTTGATACGATTCGAATAAACTCGCAATCTGCAGACAGGTATTAAGTCTTAATTAATTAATATTGCAGATAAAATAAAGAGCATTTGTCGGTAATTAGCAGGAATGAATTTTATTACTAGTTCCAAAGAAAAATTAATATCGTTTCCGCTGCGACTGAAGCTTGCTTCTCTTTGCGGTTATCCATTTACTTACATGATATTAGATTTTCCTTTACAATCTCATTTAATATTACTGCCGACATTTACTTGATACTTTTATTTGTTTTTGCAATATTCTTTGGTTTCTAAGATTTTCTATTCAATACGACAAGGTACGTAGAATGAGTTTCTCGAAAACGGAGCTATATTAAAGACGAAATTACTTATCAGCCAAATTTCTTTGGTAGCACAACTTTTAAGCACCAAAAACAAAATCAAATATTCATTTATGTAGAACATACGGCTTATTTGCCATACTGATTTGAGACTTGTTTGCACAAATCTTGTTAGCGGGAATGTGACGCTTGCGCTCTGGACGAAAATGAGCTCGTTACGTGTATAAAAATATAGGGAGGAAATCTCCAATATGTGATGTTATTGACATTAACAGGTATTGGCAAACACTGCTCACTCAAACGAGTGGGCAAATGTCGTTTACCACGACGTACATTAATGGAATTCAAGGGCAATCATTGCTATATTTATTCGTAAATCGAAATTGATCCACAGAAAAAAGCCTTTCTAGATGTTTTAAATTAATGTTGGTGTATGTATCTGTCTATTCTATACTAATAGGTAATAAAGTTGAAGTCTCGGGCATAAGCTAGTCTTTCAATAAAATGTACTGATGGTTTATACTGACAAAGAAAAATCTTTTACTGGCAAGAAGAGTAAGTCGCTTTGTTCTATTTTCTAACTTTTATTATACATCGCAACGAGAAATTTTCCACCACAAATCGCAGACAAAGGAACTTGACATCTGGTACAACAAGTATCAAAACATGTTGAGTAAACTATAGAATCTTCAGCTGCAAAATCAAATTCGAAATTCAGACAAAAACAAAGTCAAACTTTTTTTTTAAATTCTTAATGTAATTAAGGCCCGGTTCCGACGGCCGAGCCTAATTCGCCCGTTTTAGTTACAGATACGATCAAACACTAAATCGAGTTTATCGTCGGAATCGGGATTTCAATCACCAAGTATCGAGTGTCGAGTCTGCCGTCAAGTCAATCAGAGTAAATTGAACATGTCACCAAGCACTCTTATATCGAATGGACGAACGGTTAACAGCGGATTTTTTTTTCAGTGCATTTTTTGAACGGATGTTGTGGTCGAATGGTTGATAACATTTTATGTTGCGGATGGTCTTATTTATTGTAGTATTCAATTTCTGTGAAAAACGTCATGTAGGTATTTCGATATAAAAACTGGATGTAAAAAATTATGTTACCTACTCTACTATTAAAATTTTTGTGAACATATTAAGTTGAACCAAGGGACATAATTATAAGTTAGGTAAACATGATGTAAATTATGTAAATTAATGAAATTAAATGTTTATTTCTGTACATAGATCCTGATCGAGGGGCCCGTGGCTAAATAATAACAGCCACACAGGTCAATCGATCAGGTTAAGCTATGCTTGCCGCGGTTGGTCTGTGGATGGGTGACCATCTTGACATACCGAGACCCCTCCTTGCCTCGGAAAGCACGCTAAGCCGTTGGTCTCGGCTGTCATTCGTGGATCTTTGACAGTCGTTACGGGTAGTCAGAAGCCCGAAAGTCTGATAACCAGTCTTACCAAGGGGTATCCTATTACCCAATGTGCATTTGGATTGAGTGATCTTTTTTTATTTCGTGACAAAATCTGATTGTACATTTAGTCAAAAATAGTCAAAACTCATAGCCCAATATAAAAAATTTGTCACTCTCAAGGGTCTTCAGTTATTGCCCAAAATGTGGATCACTCAAATCAGACATTTTGCAAAAACGGCTATGAGCTAAATCTCAACAAAAGCTTACTCTACTGACTAAATGTATACCTCAAAAATTTGTTAACAAATTGTCACAATATTTTTTAAAACCATCAACGCATTTGAAGCTACTTCCAGGTATTTAAGCCAGTATCATTGGATCACTCAGTACAGACACTATTTTGTCTGAGAGATCGTTGTAATAAGGTTTAGGTTCAATTTTTCTATACATCTTTTTTTAAATCCTAAAATGTATGTTCCGAATATATTTGTACAATAAATATCATAACACAAATACCTTTTGTTAAAAAGTTATGAGTAATTCAATGTTTTCAAATTTGCTGAACTGAGTGATCCTTATGAATACATGTAGGTAACTACCTGTTTCGTATTGATTTACACAACTTACGATTAATTTTTGTACAACTTTATGACTAAAGTTTTACATAAAAATTATTTACATAGACGGCTTAGTTTACGAGATATTAGATTTTTAATTTTTTAAAGAAATTACGTGTTGTAGGGTACATATGATTTTAACTTTTAATGTATATATTTAAATATTTCATATTTTATTGATATTTACTTAGTCGTACAAAAATTAATCGTAAGTTGTGTAAATCAATACGAAACAGGTAGTTACCTACATGTATTCATAAGGATCACTCAGTTCAACAAATTTGAAAACATTGAATTACTCATAACTTTTTAACAAAAGATATTTTTGTTATGATATTTATTGTACAAGTATATTCGGAACATACATTTTAGGATTAAAAAAAGATTTATAGAAAAAGTCAACCTAAACCTTATTACAACGATCTCTCAGACAAAATGGTGTCTGTTCTGAGTGATCCAATGATACTGGCATAGATACCTGGAAGTAGCTTTAAATGCCTTGATGGTTTCAAAAAATATTGTGACAATTTGTTAACAAATTTTTGAGGTATAAATTTAGTCAGTAGAGTAAGTTTTTGTTGAGATTTAGCTCATAGCCGTTTTTACAAAATGTCTGATTTGAGTGATCCACATTTTGGGCAATAACTGAAGACCCTTGAGAGTGACAAATTTTTTACTTTGGACTATGAGTTTTGACTATTTTTGACTAAATGTACTATCAGATTTTGTCACGAAATAAAAAAAGATCACTCAATCCAAATGCACATTATTACCCAGTAACTGGGTTGTGGAGGTCAGATAGGCAGTCGCTCCATGTAAAACACTGGTATTCAGCTGCATCCGGTTAGATTGGAAGCCAACCCCAACACAGATAGGAAAAGGCTAGGCAGATGATGATGATTTCTCTTTTTTTTTTACAGATTAACGTTTTAAAACGAGATGTCGCTGGCATTATTATAAGTGGTGCGCACTTATTATAATGTCAGCATAATTTAAATAAATCTCAAAGTTGACTTTACCTAACAATGTTCTAAGTTGACTTTATCTAGTAAGGTAAGTATTATGTAGATTTATCTGATGATATCCGACTAAGTCAATGTTTTTTCAACAATGAAAGCAATTAATAACAAGAAGTCCAATCAGTTTGAATAAAAGAATTTAGAAGAAGAAGTAAAGTACCTACTTAGAGAAAATATTATTTCAAAATCCTTAGTACCTTTTAAACGAATGATCTTTTATTCTCTTATGGACGAAGTCCAACAAACTTTTATACCTAGAATAAGTCTTATCCTGAGAACAAATTTTGAATTTTTGACAGTGTTTCCATCTAGAACCCAATGACAGGCCGTAGGTTTTTGGAACGCAGTTCCTTACAGTGGATGCGCAGAGGTAACCCGCGAAATTCAAGTTTTCTTGTATTTTGCAATTTGCAGGTCAGTTCAGGTACCCATTGGAAATTTTAGGAATTAGACATTTCGGGAATTGGTCATTTTGGAAATTGGAAATTTCGAAAAAATTGACTTTTTGGATCCGCTGGACATTTTTGGAATTGGACATTCTAAACCTGAACGTGTCCAAGTTAATTTTATTCCACGAATAAAATATATCTGACGTTGATAAAATCAGCACTTAACAATACATATAATAGATCAATCGAAGTAATTGAACCTCTTTAATATTAGTACTCGTAGAACTTGAAGTTAGTTTTACTGTTCTCTACATAGAAACATAACTAAAACACCTAGATACTGAACAGCCAAACATAACAAAATAATAACAGAGCTTCAATCCTTAGATCTAAAGTACTTAATTATGTAAGCACTCCTGCCTCTGCTTCTGTTTCTAGGTGATTATGTACTTATTAGCTTTTGCCCAGCGACTTCGCCCGCGTTTATGCTAGAAATTATCCCATGAGAAAAACATCTTATGTGTTATCCACGTTATAAACGTTATTTATTATATTTATAAATAACTATTTAACACTAGGTACTAAATTAAATGACTACCTACAAAAAATTTGTAATATGTTTTGATGTAAAGCGGAGGACACTGATTCCTGTAACACAGGTTCGCCTGGCACAGGAGTCACGGGCTTCACAAGTTGGTTGTAATATTTTTATGTCAATAAAATTTTATTATTATTATTTATAACCTATACAAATTTCAAAAAAAACAAAAGGACCAGGAAAATCACTGTCCATCCTAAGGTTGCCTGGAAGAGATCGCAGAAAGCGATAAGGTCGCCCATTGTATATTTTGTAGTGTTTGATGTATTTTTACTCGTTGTATTTTTGTGGTGTACATTAAAGTATATATAAATAAATAAATAAATAAATAAGGACACTTTGGCGTCGAAGTAAAAGTTATAAACTAACAATCTGTGTGCGAAACATCCAAATCCGTTCTGCCGTTTTGCGTGCTTGAGTAACAAACATCCAAACGTGTAAAGTTTCACATTTATAATATTAGAAGGATTTAGTAACCCTACTTTTTGAAGAGTCATCACACATCCTGACTATTAACACCCCGTGAAATATAGATGTAGTGTTTGTTTCACGTCATATTACCGAATAACGTGAAACCATTAATCTACGTCAAAACCTTTTGGGAAAAGGTAAAGTGACCAATCCTGAAGCGACCCTACTCTTAGACATTAGCAAAATCGCTACTGACTTGATACATTAACCGCGACTTGATGAGAACCACTCGCCTCACAAACTCACGGCTAATGGAATTAATGCAGATTCAACTACAATTTGTTACTTTTTGACAAAACCCTCGTCAAAAGATATCTTGATGACTTTCAGCTTTTACAAACTCATATCATTTCGCTCTCGTCATTGTAAAATTTAACCCCGTCTCGAATAACACGTCAAAAACGGTGAAGTTGCAGAGTTCCAGCAAAGTTTAAAAGATGAAACTGAACTCCAAGTCCGAAAGTTCATCTGAAAGCAACCAAGTATCAATGGTAGGACTTTATCAATTTTGATTACTTGCGGCAAATTTCTGAAATACAGGCCATTATCTAAATGAAAGTGAAAACGTTCAGCTCGCCGGCATTCAGGCCACCGGAGTCTAAACATTAATTTTGTTTCATATTCTTCTTCTTCAATGTTCCACTTTTTGTTCGAAAATTACAAAACAAATTACATTCTATTCACCGTTACCTGAAAAAGACATTCTGTTATCATCGGCGTACGTCGAGTAGGAACATAATTAAAATTTTAATTACATATGTCGGGAACTGATGTTCTATTTCGAGTTAGAACCTAGACGGGCTGGTCACAAGCGCAAGCATTTAATACCCGTTTGTTGTTAATTATATGTATTCAAATAAATTTTAGCTCCGAACATAATTCACACACGTCATTCACTTACGTAAAAGTTTTTACTGTAGTACTGAACACTGAAACCCACAGTAATAAACACAAGTTAAACGTTTTTGCCACAGATATAGATACACCTAGATAATGCAACAGCAACTACTTCGTGTACCAAAAATTGCACCAGCCGATCGATTCTGTAAAAATCTCACCGTGTTAAGTTAGGTGAAATGAGTTTAGAGTGACCTGTCAAGAGTATCAGTCCCTAGTCAGGATGACACTGACAGCTCACTCCACGCTCACTTCACCTAAACTTTCACAGTAAGATGGTTACAGAATCGCACTACACCTTACGTACAAAAATCGTAAGCTGCCACTTTCGCGCTCAGTCCTGAGTACTGCAGGAGTGCAGGCTGGGTGAGCGTGAGTGAGAAAGAGTGCTTGTGACGTCACAGTAGGTAGTCAAATAAATGGCACGCTTGATTTTCATACAGATCGTGATACGTGATGCGTTATCTAGGTCTCTCTATATCTGTGGTTTTTGCGAGAACTCCGAATAAGTAAGTACATTACAGAATTACTGAAGCGTATTAAGTAAGTTACAGCTACCTAGTAGTACCAAAAAAGTTTCATATTCAAATTAATACATATTGTGTGTTTTAAGAGAAAATGAATACAAATTAAATAGGTACTCTTTCGTTCTAAGACTTCTGTACAGGTTGAAATTTTAATCACCGTTTTCCTATTAAGGGGTCATTGTAGGTACTCATCATTATGAACAACTTTTAATGCGGGATCAAACATGAAATCGCGAAAAAAAAAATCAGCTGTTCCCTGCATTTTGACGAGTTATGCGAACATAAATGTAGGGAACAGCTGTTTTTTTTTTCATGATTTCAAGTTTGGTCCCATAGTAAATTTTTTATAATGATGAGTACAATGACCCCTTAAGAGGGAAACGGTGATTAAAATTTCACCCTGTAGAAAATAAATGTGTATTTTTTTCTCAGTAGATAAATTAATAACGGCAAAGCCCAATTTTCCAATTCAAGAGATAAATCTCAATCACTAGCTTTTTCAAATGTAAACATACTACCTTTACCGAAGAAATGTCGTTCAGCATATATTTAAACGAAACGGCTGATCGATTCTGTAAAAATCTCACCGTGAAAAGTTAGGTGAAGTGAGCTTAGAGTGAGCTGTCAAGAGTATCAATCCCTAGCATCAGGATGACACTGACAGCTCACTCCACGCTGACTTCACCTAAGTTTTCACGGTGAGATTGTTAGAGAATCGCACTGCTGTTTATTTATTTCCTGAGCTTTAAACAGAATACAACGTTTTAAAAAGAAATTGGGGGAATCGCCATTAGTGCAGAGCCGATTAGCACAACGTTTCTTGGTATTAGTGTTTGTTCGAACGGGAGAGTTGCTCGCACACTAGAGTACTCGACTACGACAGTATTTATTGTCTAGTGTCGTCGAGACGAGTGCCGCACGAAATAATACGAGGTACCGGTAACTCCCTGTTCACGACTACGTTACACGATCTTCTATGTTTGTATAAAATGTTTGGAACTAATATTTGGTTTCGTGTAAGCTGTTGTGTTATTAGTATGACTGTCATCATTTCATTTAAGTTATATTATACTATCCTCCTCTCTATGAGAGGGAGTGGGCCGTAATCCACCACGCGGGCCCAGTGCGGGTTGGTAGATGTCACATGTCTTCGAATTTTTGGTTCTAGAACATGCCGGTTTCCTCACGATGTTTTCCTTCACCGTTTTAAGAGCAATGGTGATGAAATAATTTACACAAAGTAAAGCGCCTGACGGGGTTCGAACCTACGACCTACAATTCGTAAGTCGCGGCCATTACCACTGAGCACGTTATCAAATACAGTTTACCATCCTGGTGGAAAATAGAACATCTGCAAAACCAAGGGGATTAGCGATGGGTTTCCAAGTCGGAAAGTCCCATGGCACTCGTCAAAATTAAACAGTATTTTCCCCGGATGGATTCTGTTTCTCAAGACGTTGTTTTAATAAGTAGGTAATTACTTAAGTATACATAATTACTTAAGTATTTACACTTTTTAAAATGTATGTTACTAACTTACGTATTGTGAAAACACTTACTAACTACTAAGGGCCTGAGAGCATCGGTTATGTTATGTTAGGTTAGCAACTTCAAGCTCTTAGATTTATTTTTTCTTATTATAATATGTAATAAAGAACTTTAGTGATATTACGAATTATTACGAACATTTTAAAATAAAAAATGCCAAATCGGTCCAACCGTTCTCAAGTGAACAGCATCATTTTTATTTACACTGAGTCAAATTAAATTAGCTAGCGAAACTCCACGGATGCGTTGGGTATCGATATTTAAACACGATAAAACAAAATAAAACAGATTTTCTCATTTCATACTTCAAGCAACAATCCAACCAGCGGTCGTTAGAAATTCCAAAGAGAAAAATATCAAATCATTTTGTTTTTATTTTATAGTGTTCCATCACGTCTACAGAGTTTAATTTGACCCTGTTTATATCGATAACGTGCTTTTGTATAATTATGAAGTGCTAATAGTAAACGCAGCATCACTAGCAGCTAGTAGCTCGACCGTGTTACACCACTTAACAGCTACATACTGGGTGCTTAATCGTTTTGTTTTATTGTACTCAACGGTTCTTCTCTTTTTTTATTTAAACGTATATCTACTTCATTTTACAATAGCCAAATAGTAATACAGCTAGCCATAATAATATAGACTTGTATAAAGGCTTTGTTTAACGGAAAATGTGAAGTAAGTAAGAGGATTGGGGAGCATTTTGTGACTATTGCTAAATGCTATTAATATCAGTCTCATCTTTACAGCTGCCTACTTTATGAGTTTTTCTTGGACATTTCTGAGATCGATGAAGGACAATATTGTAAGAAAACCTAGTTATATGTAGTTGATATATAAGTCTGAAATCGCCAGCCTGTCTTGAGCAAGTGTGGTGATTAACGCTCGTGCCTTCTCTGTATGAGAAGAAGTCTTTTCCATGCATTGGGATGATAATAGGCTGATATCAAAGATACAGCTTAGTTTTAATGACTAAGTATTTTTTGCCTATTTTTACAACTTATATGCGAAGGTAACTAACCTAATCCGCATTCGCAATTTAATTGCCAAAAATGTAAACAAATATGAGTTTATGGAAAAATAACTATAAATCTTACATAATAAAGTTCAGTTTACGCTACAACTGCAAACATTTTTATAAATTTTTCAATAGTGCTAGTCACTCTGAAATCAACTTAATTACCATTAATATTAAGTTGATATTTGTTAACTTGAAATAATATCCCATTGATTTTTTGTCTTTGTAACATTTAGTATCCGGCGTCGCATCGACGAGCAAACTGCATCCATCATCAGCACATGATTCTAGCGTAGAAATTGGTCATAAGTTACAAAAAAAAAAACAGTTCTTTCATACAAAACTCTAATATATGTAGTGTTTGCGGTCAAAATGAATGGAACAGCAATTTATTTTAAAAAAAACTGATTAATAATTTCAACGCAGAGGGATCCAGGATCATGAACTGAATCAAGGTAACAGGTTGCTCGTCGATGAACTGTTTTTTTTTTTTTGTTTTAGGGGGAAAACCTTCAAAAGGCACCCGACCTCCAGGGAGGGAGGTCGGGGAGTGTGGGATTTTATCTGTGACCATCAGCTCATAGGGATGGTCCCGGTTTCTCTTAAAAGACCAATTCCAGATCCTGTGCAACGCCTGTAAGGCACATCCCTTTGGAGACCGTAAAACGCCTCTCTGAGCCTCGCTATGCACGGCGGCAAGTTACCACTGTGCCACCGTCTTCTCTGGGGTCATTTGATGGGCGGACCGAGTCCCCACTCTGTGCCCGCGATCCCAAAAGTCTACCTACCTTGATTGGTAAGCGGGTTTCGGCGTATTAGGCGCCAAGGCAGATGCCTCTCCGACGCCTCCTTCTCCGAGCAGGATCAGCCCTCTCCCAATCCCGCTCGGCGGCCTCCTTCTTGACCATCACGGTCTCACAAAAGGAGGCGTCGAGGTCCCTTCCACCTTGTATTTGAATACTGTATCCTTAATTCTTGAACAATATTTTACCCACAAAACAAACAAAAAATATACAACAATTTAAATTCAGAAACCGTTTTCATTATTACACCAGTAGCAATTCGCGATCAAGATTCGAACGTAGATCGCCGGTGCGTGAGACTCCAGAACCAGTAAGTAGCTTAATGGTCCGGAACACATTGGAAATTTGCACTTACCCCACCTGAATTCGACGTTATTTTTTTAAGTTTGCAGCAACCGCATGCTCTGTGCGATTGTGGTGGCTCTTTGTCTGTGTTTCCGTAGTAAGATAATTACTTAGGAACCGAGTTTGCTTATATCTGAGAATATTTGTGATATTTTTTTTTAATTCAACTAATTTCAAAGAGAATTTTGGTTGTTAAAAGCGATTTTTACTACTTACCAACTCTTAAACTGGATTGGACCCCAGCGGGGTAGCGGTAGTAATGGCATTTTCATTTTGACAGTTCAACAACATCCATTTCGTTATTTACGTTGTTGAGCAATAATTTTTTTCGAACATATGAAGCAATGGATTACCTACAAAATTATTCAGATTGTCATTGATAGTATATTACGCAATAAGGGTACTGGATTCCAGGTTTTTTTTTAAGTTTGCAGCAACCACAAGCTCCATGCGACTGTCTGGCTTTTTGTCTGTCCCTCCATATTTTCCCTATTGAATATGAACTTTATTCCTTTGTGGTAAAGTTGAAAATCTATCAAAGAAATTTGACAGATTGGGGTAGCTTGATGTGCTGGCATCTGTACTTTTGTACTAAGATAATTACTTAGTACTCGGGTTTGTTTATATTGCAATTTAATCTGAAATATGACTGAGAATATTCAAGATAATCATTTTAGGGCCGATTTTTCAATCGCCAATTAACTTTTATGCGACGAATAAGTTTGTCATTTTGACAGTTTTTGTATAGACAATCTATAAAACCCCACTTTTATTCTTCAGGTAAAAGTGATCTGATGATTGAGAATTCGGCCCTTGTCTGAATTAATTTTCAAAAAGAATCATGGCTATGTTGGTGAAAGCGATTGGTGACTACCGACTGTTAAGCTCGGTTGGACCCCAGTTTCGGAAATAGTGGTATTTCACTATATTTTTCCACCATTTTTCCACCACCATGTAGGTCGTGGGTTCGAAACCAGGCAGGCGCTTTACTATGTATAAATAATTTCATCACCACTGCTCTCAAAACGGTGAAGGAAAACATCGTGAGGAAACCGGCATGTTCTAGAACCAAAAAGTTCGAAGATATGTGTCATCTACCAACCCGCACTGGGCCCGCGTGGTGGCTTGCGGACGGCGAGCAATGGGTAGCTCGCCGTTCGGTAAGAACCAGGCCCGGGTCGACGGAACGTTGTGTTCCACGCGCGCGTGAAACACTGATACCTCTTTCTTGTCAAGCCTGTTGGTCTAGTGGTTAGTGACCCTGACTGCTATGCCGGAGGTCGTGGGTTCGATTCCCACCCAGGACAAATGTCTGTGTAATGAGCACAATCATTTGTTCTGTGTCTGGGTGTAATTTATCTATAATGTTTTTGTATTTAGAAATACACACATCAAAAGTGTCTAGGGATCAAGCATTTTTATGCGGATTTCTTGAGATTGAGATGTGGCTTTGTAATAAATTTATGATTTTATAAATTTATATGGATCCTTTTTGGTGCATTTCATAATTTGAATCAGGAACTGTGAATCAAATTCGAGTAAAAGATGAAAATCAGCTGTCAATATTTTCCCTATAAAAACATACAACGCATTGAAGACATTATTAGTGCTACTGTTTCCCTACTACTGATTAAAACCAACGTTATTATGGAGCGGCGACGTCATTTAAGCAGGGAAGAAATGCTCAGAGCCGTGGGAATGATAGAAGCTGGTTCCCGGCAACGTACTGTGGCTTTAGCTCTGAATACAAGTCAGAGTGTTATCAGTCGACTTTGGACACGTTACCGAAGCACTGGTACCGTGGCTGAGCGCCATGGAGGACGGTATCGCTGCACCACACGGAGACAAGACCGATACATTCAAATCTTAACTCGAAGAGCTCCAACAATAACCGCCATGATGTTAGCCGTGAGGCTTCATCACTCTTCAGGGAACTTAATTAGCGACCAAACAGTCAGAAACCGCTTGCATGAAGTGAACCTTCATTCCCGAAGACCGCTACGGGTACCACCTATAGCAATGCACAATCGTAGGATTCGATATCAATGGGCTCTTGAACACAGAAATTGGGCAGAAGAACAATGGCGTTTCGTGTGCTTTTCTGATGAGTCTCGTTTTGGTATGAGACCGGATACAAGACGTATACGACACTGGAGAACCCCTGGACGCCAACAGCGATTAAAATCCTGCCAGGAAGTCCATCCTTATAGTGGTGGAACCATCATGGTATGGGCGGGTATTTGGATCGGCGGAAGAACTGAGTTGATTTGGATCAGAGGCAACCTCAACGCTCAAATTTATGCTGAGACGATTGTATCAGACGTCATCGTTCCTCTACAAGTGCAAATCGGTCCCTTATTTCAGTTAATGCATGATAATGCACGACCGCACACCGCAAGAGTTGTAAGACAGACTCTCGCCGCAGCTAACATCAATGTCCTGCCCTGGCCTGCTCAGTCGCCAGACTTGAACCCGATTGAGCATGCATGGGATATGCTACAGAGAAGAGCTCTGCCGAATATGGAGGGTATCCAGTCGCAAGAAGACCTTTTTTTGTTGTTGCAACGAACATGGGCGGCCATTCCACAGCGTGATTTGGATGAACTCATTTTGAGTATGCCAAACCGATGTTCTTGTGTTGTTAGTGTTCGCGGTAGAAACACGGATTATTAATTGTTTAAGTTACCCAATAAAATTTTAGAGAAAACTGTTATTTCAGTCTTTTTTTCGAACTTTTGTGTTAGTGGTTCAAATGTCAAAAATCTCTTTATTAGGAAAATGGCAAATTTCTTTATTAATGCAAAGGTGACTTGGTTTATCGTTACTGTGACAAACGAAAACACTTTATTTGATGAATCCTTAAAGAAAATTTCAATTAATATATATCAGGAGAAAAGTTATTGCAAAAATATATGTTGATCCCTAGACACTTTTGATGTGTGTACTTATATACACACATCAAAAGTGTCTAGGGATCAATTAAAATTATAATTATTAATTAAAATTTTCTTTAAGGATTCATCAAATAAAGTGTTTTCGTTTGTCACAGTAACGATAAACCAAGTCACCTTTGCATTAATAAAGAAATTTGCCATTTTCCTAATAAAGGGATTTTTGACATTTGAACCACTAACACAAAAGTTCGAAAAAAAGACTGAAATAACAGTTTTCTCTAAAATTTTATTGGGTAACTTAAACAATTAATAATCCGTGTTTCTACCGCGAACACTAACAACACAAGAACATCGGTTTGGCATACTCAAAATGAGTTCATCCAAATCACGCTGTGGAATGGCCGCCCATGTTCGTTGCAACAACAAAAAAAGGTCTTCTTGCGACTGGATACCCTCCATATTCGGCAGAGCTCTTCTCTGTAGCATATCCCATGCATGCTCAATCGGGTTCAAGTCTGGCGACTGAGCAGGCCAGGGCAGGACATTGATGTTAGCTACGGCGAGAGTCTGTCTTACAACTCTTGCGGTGTGCGGTCGTGCATTATCATGCATTAACTGAAATAAGGGACCGATTTGCACTTGTAGAGGAACGATGACGTCTGATACAATCGTCTCAGCATAAATTTGAGCGTTGAGGTTGCCTCTGATCCAAATCAACTCAGTTCTTCCGCCGATCCAAATACCCGCCCATACCATGATGGTTCCACCACTATAAGGATGGACTTCCTGGCAGGATTTTAATCGCTGTTGGCGTCCAGGGGTTCTCCAGTGTCGTATACGTCTTGTATCCGGTCTCATACCAAAACGAGACTCATCAGAAAAGCACACGAAACGCCATTGTTCTTCTGCCCAATTTCTGTGTTCAAGAGCCCATTGATATCGAATCCTACGATTGTGCATTGCTATAGGTGGTACCCGTAGCGGTCTTCGGGAATGAAGGTTCACTTCATGCAAGCGGTTTCTGACTGTTTGGTCGCTAATTAAGTTCCCTGAAGAGTGATGAAGCCTCACGGCTAACATCATGGCGGTTATTGTTGGAGCTCTTCGAGTTAAGATTTGAATGTATCGGTCTTGTCTCCGTGTGGTGCAGCGATACCGTCCTCCATGGCGCTCAGCCACGGTACCAGTGCTTCGGTAACGTGTCCAAAGTCGACTGATAACACTCTGACTTGTATTCAGAGCTAAAGCCACAGTACGTTGCCGGGAACCAGCTTCTATCATTCCCACGGCTCTGAGCATTTCTTCCCTGCTTAAATGACGTCGCCGCTCCATAATAACGTTGGTTTTAATCAGTAGTAGGGAAACAGTAGCACTAATAATGTCTTCAATGCGTTGTATGTTTTTATAGGGAAAATATTGACAGCTGATTTTCATCTTTTACTCGAATTTGATTCACAGTTCCTGATTCAAATTATTAAATGCACCAAAAAGGATCCATATAAATTTATAAAATCATAAATTTATTACAAAGCCACATCTCAATCTCAAGAAATCCGCATAAAAATGCTTGATCCCTAGACACTTTTGATGTGTGTATGTTTATCAGTTGTCTAGTACCCACTACCCATAACACAAGCTCTGCTTAGCTTGGGACTAGATGGCGTTGTGTGATAGTTGTGGAATATTTATTTATTTTATTTCTAAGTGAGATTTGTACCATAAGCACTTTTCCCGTAGATTTCTTCTTATGGTACAAATCTTACTCAGAAAGATGTATTAATGTTTCTAATGATTATAATTCTCTAAATACGTACCTGATAAAGTCGCGAATCAAATTTTGATCAAGATACAACCTGACACTGACCTGCAAATTGCAAAAAACGTAAGAAAATTTGAATTTCGCGGTCTACCACTTCGCATTCACCTTAACGGTACAGAGCTACAACAATCTGTCAAATTTCTTTAATAGATTTCCAACTTTATCGCTAAAGTATAAGGTTCAAAGTTGATTGGGAAAATTTTACAGTTTCGGGTAGCTTGATGTGCTGGCGTCTGTACATTATGAACTTCGGATGAATTGTAAGTACACCGCAGCCTATCTTTTCGGGCATTGCAGGCGTGAAGTTATGTTATACTTAAACCTAATAAAGTTTTTGATCTTAATTGCAGTGGAGAGTACCTTGTAGATTTCTTTAAAATAGTGTTGCAAAATGTTAGTAATTATTGTTGGTCTCAGTTAAGTTAAAAAGGTAAGGTAAAGTTTTCTGTAGTTTAAGTTAATAAAATTAATAGTTAACTTCATCTTAGCATGACAAAGAGCAAAGCTTCTTGTTTTCATTACTCCAAATTAAGTAAGAACTTCTTTATCCTTTGTTGAAATATTGTGCAGTAAGCAACAAGCTTCTTTCTTGGAATTTACATTATAATTATGTGAACGTACCTACATAAATACCTAAGTACTGTAGGAGAGGTACATCAATAAAGCGATATCTTTGAGATAAAATACTTTTTACGAGATCGTTTCACGTTTTTTACATTTTTACTATTTTTTTTACAGGGTTGTCAGCCAAATCTGACGCCCACTGTTTTCTGTGCTGTTTTATGCCTTTTCAATTCATATTGGCGTGTTTCTTATAATATTATGCCATTATCTTATGATTACCAAAAAGGTTGAATGACACAAATCAAGAAGATCATAATCTCTACAGTACTTAAGTTTTGTATTTTTTTTGTGTAATGGCACTGCGTAGTCAGGTTTGGAGCAATTGGTTTCAACCTACATATCTTAGGTTCCATTCCTGTACGGATCCCTCGAAAAGAGGGATCAAACTGCTGTTTTCGATGATTTCAAATTCCATAAAAACAATTCGTAGCAGCGTAGGTGCCTCATTTCATTATAAAACGTTTAATGGGCCACTGCGAGTTGGCAGGCCCCTCGTACGCCTTCCAAAGATCTGGGACCCCAGGGTCCCGAGAATTGTCTAGAGGCGTAAAAATAATTCGTAGCATCATAATAATAGTTTGGTAATAGGAAAATCACCAAGAAGAGGTCTTTAACCTGTTACATACCGCTGTTAGAGTAACTAATACTACCGAGAACCAAGTTAACTCAAGCACACAGAATGCAAATTATATCAAAGGTACACAATGTACGCTATCCATCTGGCAGAGCTTACGGGGTAACCCTTACGTACCGGCCTCGACATTCACAGACGATTTAGTGGCGCCAGGCCAAAAGGTCCCTTGACCTTCTGACCGGCGCGTTATCAGACGTGACTGGGTTCGCAATACAGTGTTTACCCGTCTGTTCATAATACTTGGATGCAGACATGTTCATATTTGAACAGAAACTCTCTTTGCTGCATACGTTAGCAAATAATTAACCAAGATATACGGAGTCGTGTTCAACAGAACAGTCACAATTTAGGGTTACACGAAAGTAAATACGCTTCAAAGAGTCTTCTATAAAATGTATATCAATACATATGTTATGTAGGTATAAGTCGTATGAATATGAAATACGTTGCCGTTGGAACCCGAATAAGGACCACAGCTTTGTGTGCTTGTAAAACAATATTTCGGTAATTGGATAAAAGAGAATAAAAGCACGATTCGGGTTCACGAAAAGAGATTTCCCACAAATAATGTCTTGTTTAGAATAAGTATGTTGAAACATTTAACGTTGTGAAAATTGAGGAGAATTTTGTCATAGAAAAATCTGCTTTAAAAACCTGTTTCTTAAAATTTATTTTCTGTAAAAAAAGAAAGTTGCGCGATCAGCGTTTCAGCTGACTTATAAGCATAAAAGGGCTGAGGGATCGCTATCACTGCACATTAATAAAATATTCAATGAGCAACCCTTCAATTTTTAGAGCAACGTCTTTGTCTACAAATGACCGATATGGAGGTGTGAAATAAACATTCTTTTCAACTTACTAGACGTAGCGTAGTTAAGTTCCCGAAACTGTCCAGTACGAAAATTGTTAAAAATAAATCTAATGGCTTCCATCAATACTTGGAAACAAACTGACAAAATTAAAACAACCGATGAATTTCCGAAAAGTTGAACAAAACTCGTCTTTACGGAAACGAACGGAATGCAAGTTTCATGAGGTCAGATTAGTTAGTATCTTAGAAAGGCATCACGGCCTCGATATAATTCAGTTATAACTTTTGTAAGAGCAATGCTTTGTCGAAGTAATTTAATAAATTAGTAGCTACTCTGTATTAATATTTGATCAGTGCCACGGGCATCAGAGATCGAATATCGTGAATGAAGACGTATTGTGTTGTAACGGTACTTTATTTTTGCATTTTCTCACCATTTTCTAACAAAACATAACACCACGCCTGTAAGGGTTAGACAGAGGTGTAGACCCACATTTTGCCAATTATGTTTAAGTCCCATGTAACAGGGCAAGCCTATTGCCATCGACCGGGCACATCGGGCTACTGAGAAATTTTTGATGGAAAACCCGAATTTATCAGCACCAGTTTTATATAGTATAGTCACTAGCAGCGCCCCACGATTTCACCCGCGTTAGTTTCGATCCTGTGGGAACATCGGGATAAAAAGTATTCTACGTGTTAATCCTGGTTATAAACTATCTGTGTACCAAATTGCATTCAAATCCGTTGAACGGTTTACGCGTGATTGAGTAACAAACATCCAAACATCTTCACAAACTCACAATTATAATTATTGGTAGAATTATTTAATACCTACTCACAATAAAAATAATAAAAGCCAAGTCTAAACAGTTACAATCACTGAAATATTACCGTTTTACGTTTACAAAGTGCTGACTTTGGCAGTCCGTTATTGTGCGATTGTGTGTACAAAAATTATACATAGTTTTTAGATTGGACAAGGGTTCAAAGCGCTTGTTTGAGAATTTTAATGGTGTGAATATTTTATTGGGACAAGGCTAGGACAACAGCCCTGTGATGACGTTTGAGGATTTACCTTTGCCTATTTTATTTAAAAAATAAAAGAACAAATGCGAAACAAATCTGAAAAATCTTCTGTTGAAGATTGAATTAGGTACATAAAGTAATTTGCAGCTAAAGTTCTAAGAACTACAAAACGTTTATTATATTTATTATTTATTTTTATTATTTTATTATTTGTACCAACTAGTTTACATTAGTATATGCTTGGAGCCTACTTTTAAGCATGATGACGCCTGTGTTAGAAGACTCCGCACTTCCATAGCATTGGTTGTTTGTAAAATTTATAAAATTATTTTTATTTTTAGTTTCCTGAGTTCGTTATATCTTGACTAATATATTTTTCCCGAGCGCATGTTGTAAGCTTTATTGCCATTTAAATAAAGTATAATTATTAAAAATTCAAGAAAAGAAAGAAAGAAAAATAAATTATTGGGACTAGCACAGGAATATCACAAACTAAACTAAACTACACTGTTTTATAACTAAATAGAAGAATTTGTGTGATTTTCGGGTTGTGAAAATACCGCAAATAATTAAACTAAAAAATTGTCAGCCTAACATTTCTACGTATTAAATATTACTTACGATCTGTCTTCAAAAAATTCATTGTAAAGTAAAAGAGGCCCAGACGTAATTTCACTATCCATTTTGAAACTCGACAATAAAACAAACACTTGGAAAACCGATCGCGTAATTAATCTACTGTCATCGTTATCCTACGGAAATAAAGGTGAAAATTAGTTCAGTAGGTAGCAGTATCAAATAAGTAATTACTTTAGTCACGTCAAGCATAAACAATGAACTGGGATGGAGGTAAAAGCGGCTCAATATCGGGTCCAGTGCGTGTTGTCGGCCGTCTAGGGTTGCACCTCGTGTCGGTAGGGCTGCACCTTGTGCCACTAGGGTTGGCATGGCCGTACGTCCTTTGCTAACGGGCTTGGCTCAAACAATCAGAAGTCAAGCAGAAATTGATGGGGTGTTCCAAACGGCGTGCTCTGACGTACCACCCGCCTTAATTAAAAGACTTCACTCAGGCGTAATTCGCAATATCGGATCGTCTGTCTCTCTGATGTTCTCTAGTCTATGGATTTCGATAAGACAAATTACACAATTTCTTTGAGTGGAGTCCGTAGTGTAAAAAATTATTTTGTGCAAAACGACTTTGTTGGAGACATTACAGCGTCAAGCGTCACAATAAAAAATTGCGGAAATTAAAATAAAATTGGATTATTTTGTGCTTAACAAAAGTCGCACTTGCATAATGAGCCTATAATGCTCCCACTACTGGGTCACAGGCCTCCTCTCAGTGAGAGGGAGTGGGCCATAATCTACCACGCGAGCCCAGTGCGGGTTGATAGATGTCATAATACATATCTTCGATTTTTTGTTGATTGTGTTGTGTTTTCTCACGATGTTTTCCTTGGTTGTGTAACGTTTGTTATAATAACAAAAGTTCTAATGATCGAATGAACTAATTTATTTTAATGTACTTTTCTTTAATTTAACGATGAAATGATATAATAAATTATTGATATAATTGAATTTACTTAATTTACTTAATTTTGGTATACCGTATAATGGACATTTTCTATAATACACATTTGAATTAATATTCAATTAGTATAATATTCAAAATCTATAAGTGGTGTTTAATATAATTGAGAAAGGTCTACTTTCTTGTGTATATTTATTTTTGCAAAAACTGATTAGGTTTTTAACGCCTGCCATTTTCGTTAGGTTAGGTGAGGTTAGAACAGTAATCATTAACCAGATCCACCCTATTGTTGGTGAATCATGTTTCCTGATATTTACTTACAGAATTTCGGCTGAAAATTAGTAAACACGAAAATTAGATCAACTAAACGTTATATAAAAAGTGCATTATACAAATTGTAAATTATTTGTAATGAACGTTAGACTAAATGTTATTAGAGCAAAAGAAGGTTTAAATATGAAATATAACATTCGATCACATGAAATTAGGTTATAAGTTTTTATAGCATATGAAAATTATATCATGTGAACGTTATTTCAAATAAATAAATAAGTAATATTATACTATCTGTTATTATGCCATATATTACACAACTGTTTTCCTTCGCAGTTTTGAGAGCCTATCTAATCTTTATAATAAAATATAGGCCGATTAATTTACACAATAAAATCGTAATGCTTTTAATCAGGAATGCAGGACCGTTAGAAAGAAGTATTATATATTTAAGGATCTGAGCAGGTGGTGTTCTATAGTTTCAGCCTAACCCTACAGTAAGAAGGCGTGAGTTTACGTATGTACAGACGCCAGCACATCAAGCTGCTACAATCTGTCAAATTTCTTTAATAGATTTTCAACTTTATCGTTAAAGTATAAGGTTCAAAGTTGATTGGAAACATTTTACAGTTTCGGGTAGCTTGATGTGCTGGCGTCTGTACATATGTAAGTATGTATAACCTTTAATAAGGATTCAATCACTGAATATATTAAATTAACCTACATAATTCACGATCAATCACAAACGGGCCCACCATTAAGATTAATTGTTGGCTAACGATTTGAACGTGAAGACGTAGACGGTGAGAGGTAATTAAACATTGAACGTCTATTGACATTCAGGCGTGTGTACGGCTCTATCAAGCTACAATGGCTTTCTCGCACGGCACATACGTCACGATTAAAGCCTTCATGCCAGTAGGTACCATCGTGGACATTGGCGGTCGAGCACTTTCACCCTTATGCTCATAGTAATAAGGTTGAAAAGTGGTTCACCGCCAGTGTCCGCGTTGGTACATATTATATGTAGGTTAACAAGCACTGTGATGTATTCAATTGTTAATAACTATTATATATTTCTTTAGATATCATAATAAGTCTATAGGTACTGTTCCCACTGCTGAGTTTCAAGCCTCCTCTAGGCGAGAGGGAGTGGGCCATAATACACCACGCGGGCGCGGTGCGGGTTTTTTTTTTTTTTTTTTTGTGGATGGGAAATCATCCAATGGCCCCTCCCGCTCTGGGTGGAGCAGAAGGGAGTGTCAGACTCTTACTGACTAAAACACACCCGTGTTCCTTCCTTAGCCCTTTGTGTTCCGGGGCAGCGGTAACCCTTTCGGACAATCCCGCGTGTGTGTCTCGGTAGATGTCACATGTCTTCGAATTTTTAGTTCTGGGACATGCTGGTTTCCTCACGATGTTTTTCTTTAACGTTTTGATAGAAGTGGTGATGAAATAATTTAAACAAAGTAAGTCGAGGACGTATACTACTACGAAAGAAAACTTTTTTTTTCAGAAAACGCTTTATTTTTATAAAGCTTTTTCTGAAAAAAAAAAGTTTTTTTTCCGAATTTTTTTTTTCAAGGGAATGCATTAGGCAATGCATTCCCTTGCAGGTACATAAGCAACGTTTATCTAATTGTGTTTTAATATTTGTCTGTACTAACTATTGCAAAATAATAGAGAAGTATGGAAGAAAAGACATGATGCGGCAACCCCAAATAGATTGGAATAAAGCCAGAAGAATGATGATAATAACTATTATTGCAGGAATAACAATTATATTTAGTCGATAAAAAAATTCAACAAATTTTTAAGACACCTAACTGAAATAATCCGAAATCAGTTTTTAATTTTACATAAGTGATCGTTTATAATAACTGCAAATACAAGCAGAACCGAACCGTTTAAGAAAATGTTATTCTGACTGCATTAAAAGGTCGTATCAAGAAGAAAAAAAAGAAGCTTGTAAAAAAGCAGTTATTTCTCTCAGAGTTTCCTTTGCCTCCGTTCGTTACTCGCTTGAAGTTGGCAGTGCAGATGTATAAACATGGATGTTACGACTCATTGCTTCCGCAACTACTGATCTTAAAGTTTTGAGACTTATTATCTTGAGCAGTCAATCGAATTGGCTAAGTAAATTTTAAGGGGGCGTGATCTTGTTGAAAATGTAACAGCAGTTTGTAAAGTCTCTAAAATATTTATGGGTTTTTGAATATGTAATTCAGATTGGCATCATAAGGCGTACATAAAGAGATCACCTTTTTTGTTAGTACCTTAGGTACACATCTACCTAAACATTCCGGGAATGATGGCGCAATTTTATGATATGTTATGTGTCTGAAGACTTCCCCAACAGTGGGAAAAACATACAAGTTAAAACAATCCTACTAATCCTACTATCCTATCCTACTAATTCCTACAAATCCTACTGTCCTACTTCCTACTATCCTACTAATATTATGAATGCGAAAGTTTGTGAAGACGGACGGATACTTATTCTTTCACGCAAAAACTACTGAACAGATTTGGATGAAATTTGTCACACACATAGTTTATATACAGGATTAACACATAGGATACCTTTTATCCCGATTTTCTCACGGGATCGAAGCTTATGCGGGTGAAACTGCGGGGTGCTGCTAGTAACGAATAAAGTCATTGGCAGAAACTCTTAATCGATCTAGGCCGGCGAGGCACGATAAAGGCCCATTACAATAGAAACATCAGAATCTCATTAGCGGTAGTAAACAAATAAAAAAAAAAACAGCAGTTGAATTTAAAATACCTATACATACACCCTAAGAAAGTGCTATGGAATTGTGAAGTAGAAATTGACACTATTCTTAGTTTTAACATAATCTATCGCGTAAAATAATAAGTTAGAGAAGATTGCTTCATAGTCTGTAAGGCTAGATTTTAATCAATTATTAAGAACTTTAACAGCATCTGGTATAATTCAGCTATTTGTCTTCCAGAAGATTATTTCTTGTTCCAAAAACAGTCCACAAAAAGCCTAGTCAGACACTGGCATACACAAAAGTATCGTTAAATCTGTCGCGAACTATTCCATTACGTGGCATAATGTATTTCCACAGACAAATGGAGACAAATGGTGGAAGTGGCAAAAACTGGCAACACTGCACTATGACTTACACGTTAATTGTCAACATTTGTGGGTAAAGTTGTCATTTATATTAATGTTTCCGCTCTTTGTTGGCATCTCCTCTTGATGTTGAAAAGTGTTTTTAAGACAGAATTTATAGTTTTAAGTTTTATTCGTTGAGCTATGACATTGAGGTATTTTGTTTTCACAAGTGAGGTTTTGTGACCTACCTACTCCATTCTTTATATGAACATTTTTACTTCAGAAATAAACCAACTCCTTAAAAGCGACTACCATCATCATCTATGGCAATAGGCTTGTCAACTGAAAAAATCTAATTAGTCCGTCAGTTAAATTATCAAAAAATATTTGACCCGTATTTTTTTTTTGTTACGTAAACCAAAAATGACGAAGATACGACGCTTTTAAAATTCTCAATACGTCACAAATTGGTATAATTATTAGTGCGTTCTGACGTCTCGAGCCACTCCCGAGTTTTGATGCGTTTTATCTTTGTCAATATTCATTAATTGACAAAAACAAGGAATACGTGTCCATTATTTTCCAATACTCTAACTGACGGACTAAATAGATTTTCAATTTATTGATGGTGGAAACTAGCCTATAGATAGTGCAATCCACGAAGACGCGCCCCACTCTTCTTCCGAATCGTTAGTGTTTATCGCTAGTTAATTCCATTAGTGTTTTAGTTCTTTCGATACACTCTAAGACCAATAATAAACCACTAATGTGTATTTACAAAACTAAAACACTAGCGGAATGTTGCACACTTCTGCTGTAAGCATTAGGAAAAAGAATGGGGCGCGTCTTCGTGGATTGTACTATCTATATTACCCGTGGGATAATTGTCTAACACACCAACACGTTAACAATCCGTAGCAATGGCTTTCATCTTAACAGTTCGACAACATTCATCATGCTAAGATAGGAGCCTTTTGGCCTCGTATAGAACTTTCTGTTTCATTTTTCTTTTTGTTAATTTTTTATATACCTAATTTGCTTTTTTATTTCTGTGTTTATTTTAGTTTATGATCTTCCTGTACGAGTCGCAATAAATACTTTTTCTTTCTTTCTTTATTCATTGCGTTATTTACGTCGTTGAACACACAAAGTTTTGTAAGATATGAAGCAATGAGTAGCAATATCATTCAAACTGATTCAAATTATGATAGCGTGTTACGCAATTAGGGTGCCGATAAAATTTCTGCTTCTCTTTTATTGCGTCTTAAAAGTATAAGTCATCGTTCTCCTGGCCTTATCCCAATCTATTTGTGGTCGCCGCAACATGTATTTTTCTTCCATACTTCTCTATTAGTCGTCATATCAGTAGTCACCCCCATTCTAACCATATCATCATTCACACAATCCATCCATCGTTTCTTTGGTCTTCCCCTACTCTTATAGCCATCGACATTCATACTCAAAACTCTCCTCACGACATTTTCTTCATTTCTCCGTAACGCCCATACCATGACAACCGATTTCCACGCAACTGTTCAGTTACCAGTGCCACTTTCAAACTTCCTCTTATGTACTCATTTCTTATTCTATACATTCGTGTAACACCACACATCCCTCTTAGCATTCTCATTTCAGCTGCATGCAGTTGCCTTTCATTCATCCCTTTTATGGCCCAACATTTTGATCCTAAAACTATGTGTCCATTTATATTGTATTTTTAAGTCATATTTCCGTAGATGTCTCGTTGATCTAGTGTTCACAAGTGCTACTGCTGTGCATAATGGCAATAGACTCGCTCCTATTACGTGGAACTTAAATACAGCCGGCAAAATATGGGTGTAAGTGTTACAGGTACACCTCTCTCTGATTATGTCGCACACCTAGATCTAAACAGCGATTAACTCAAAAAAACACTTTTTTCAGAAAAGATGAAAACTGATTACTGTCTCCCTGTGTACTGAAGAAGTTTTCTGTATTGATCAATACTTTTTAAAATGCAGATAGTAGAAGATGTTATAAGAATCTTGTGTTTTAATCGTGTAGTGAGTTAAGGAATTCGATGATACGCATAACTCAAAAATTGAGATTTACGAGTTAGCTCTCTTTAGATCTAGGTGTGCGATGTTATGTTCATGTAATTCAGTACTCTTCTGTACTTAGCAGACATAAATAATGGTAGTTAAATGACCTAGCAAAATTTATTGAACACAAATGGTCGGCCTATCCAATGTATGCAACACAGGGTCAATCAATATTGTTGATGAACTAATCCGTACGTCAATTCCGGGAACAAGGCCCTAATACGGTATTGCAGCCTAATACGGAATTGCCACCTAATACTGCATTGCCACCTAATTGTGGCACTCGGCTCTATCACATCTCGACCCAAGCGTATTGAATAGCTGTTAGCAGCTGTATGGTGCAACTGTGTACCTACTTGTTTGTGTGTATACACTTATACAGGGTGTTACAGAACTAAACAATAGAAGGCAAAAATATTTGGCCATCACTTTATGAATTTAGTTAATTCAGCTTATGTTAAAGTATTTTGAATGGTCGATGGTGGTAAAGTGTAGTTACTATAGGTAGGTACATCTGTCCCTAACCTTGTTTGTGAATTTTAAAAGGTATAAAATAAAATATTTATTTATAAAATTGCTCGCTGCTTAGTATTGTTTAATTAAACTTAGAATAAATAGAATAAACACCACCTGCATTCTTTATTAAATATTCATTCTTGTATTCATTTGTAACGTCATGCGTTGTTTTGTTTTGATTTCACAATAGCAACATCTGAATATAACTTGCAAGCTTTAATTCAATTTCGTAGTTCAGTATTGAAAATGAAAAGATTTTCTTCATAAAGTAGTAAAAGAGCATACTAATTTCAAGACACCTGTTACAGAGGTCTCTTGAAATTATTCTGCTTTGGTGACTTGATTAATAATTTTACATTTTATTTATTTAGATTTATTATTTATCAACGTCATTGCGCGCCCCTTTTTTTCGTAGGAACGGTCAAACTTAGGTAAATACAGCTAGATCGACGCTTTGCCAATTTGCTTCATGTTGTGAACTCTGCGATGAATGAATTGCTTATCGGGCGCGAGCTAAAATTGATTCTTTAATTTTGTTATTTGTTTTGATGGACTATGATATTTTTAGGGTTCCGTAGTCAACAAGGAACCCTTATAGTTTCGCCATGTCCATCTGTCTGTCTGTCTGTCCGCGGTTTAGCTCAAAAACTATTGGTACTAGAAAGTTGTAATTTGGCATGAGTTGACTATACACGTTAATGACGCCGAAAAAGTGGTAAAATAATATTTTGAAAAAAACAATTATTTACGGTACTTCCCCTACATGTAAAGTAGGAATGTAAATTTTTTTTTCGTCCTTCCCATAGTGTGTGATATCGTTGGATAGGTCTTTCAAAATATTAGGGGTTTGGGAAGACCGTTTTTTGATTAAGTAAACCGTTCGTGACTTATCAAGCTTTAAAGTACCAATTTTCGTTAGAGTCAAGTGTCCCCCCTCTACCAACTAAACGGTTGTAGTTAGAAATTCAAATGTCACGGCAGTAGTACCTCGATATAACGAAGTTAAAAGGAAAACTATCACACATATAAGTTTACGAGTAATAGTCGACCAATTGTATTTGACTCGAAAATTGTCGGATCAGTTGAGGATTTCTATAGGAAGTCAAATTAGGTAGGTAGTCATGTTTGCTTTTAGTTAAAGCATGGTACGAAACTATCAGTCAGCGAATACGACCCGCACTTGGCTGTTATAAGAACTACGGAACCCTACACTGCGCGTGGCCCGACACGCACTTGCCGGTTTTTTTTTACTGGAATGATTTTTATTCCTGTCTATTTGAGAGCAAAAACTTAGTTTGCACTATCTGAAACGATAATTACAAGATTTTTTTTTCAAGAATTAAAAATCTAAATTTCTCAAATCCCAAATCTAGATTAAAAAAAAATTGATTTCGATACTTTAATTTTCTTAATTGTTTTGATTATTTTGGTTTTTTCGTTTTTTACTAAAACTACGATAATTCTTATCTACTTGAAGGCAATAACTTGGTTTGGGCTATCTAAGATTATATTTACACGATTTTTTTTGATAACGACAATTTAAAAAGTCAAAAAGCCCATAGCTAAAAAGTCCTTACCTCAACAGTAAATCCCGTTGTCCAATCTGTAACAAAAACAATACACAACGTCAGTAAGAGGCAACGTGACCCAAAAACTAATGGCGGGCAAAGATATAAGACAAGCAATACACTTATCATGTCGTAAAAGTGAGGAGGTAACAGTTTATTGACCCTTAAGGCGTGTTATCGTTACATTTGCATATGGCCACGCATACACACGACCTCTCTTACTAACCCTCCGTTTTTACGATCAAAGTACGTCTATATTATGATCTACGTAGGTTTGGAACGTAAATATTTTTCATGTTCGCGCTGTGAGGTCTATTTTAATTCATAAAATTTGTCAGTATTTAGAGCCTCTTGTGAAAAGATTATTCTAGAGAGCCTTATATTAGTAATTATAACTAGGTTTAGCCCACGTCGGCATGAAATTAACCAACGCTTACTCCGTTTTCGCATAGCGTTCTTTCTGAGTTTCTTTATGCTCGGTTTCAAGGGTTGTAGTTGATGGTGAATAGCCTATAACCTTCCTCAAGAATTGGGCTATCAAGTATAAAAATAATTTTACAAATCCGACGACGAATTTTCTCAGGGATTAACGCGTTCAAACAAAAAAACCTTTCAGTTTTATTATTAGTATACCATATAGATATGAAAGCTCTTTGAGAAAAGGATCTTCTGAAGAGTGCTACGACCATTACAGTTTCTGCTTGGATTTTGAAACTTGAACAAGTATGGTCCTGGCAAAGTTATAGGTATAGTCAGCAAAGGAGATAAGTATGTAGGGTCGTCGAACATAGTTGAAGTTTAGTAAGAAACCGATTGATGTTTTCGAATAAAATTTAATTTAATTAATAGAAAACAAATAGTTCATTTATCAAATTAAATTTCATTCGAAAATATCAATCGGTTTCTTAGTAAACTTCAACTATATTCGACGACCCTGCATACTTATCTCCTTTGCTGACTGTACATGAAACTTTTCAACTTTGCCTTGAAGGTCGGCAATGCATTTGATACCGTTGATGGCATTCTACTACTTACTTTCAATCAGTTGAGCTACCAGGCGTTCAGCTTCACAAAGAATAGAAGAGGAAAATGGTAGACCCAATGTCCCACTTACAACGGCCGATCTAATAATAGGTATTACAAAACAAAGGACATTAAAAAGTTCAGCAACTTAATAAACGCGCCCAATTGTATTTGAGTTTAATTTTTATGAAATTCTAAACGCGTCCCCCAGAACAATAATCCTTGTTTGAATGGTAATTAATTTGAATTAATTTCACACTTTGAAAAAGGTATAATCGAATAGACAGTGCCGAATTACTTTCCGACGAATCTTTCGGAATTGTAAAGGAGCCGCTGCTATGTTTAAGAATTAATTATTTAACTTTTTTTCAAGCGAATTTTTAGATGTTGAAATCTTGTGTAGGTAAGTACCGTAACATTTTTCAGTTGATTGCGTTCAGAAGTTGAATTTGTACTTCTTACGTCGCGACGGCACCCATTTAGCAAAGTTGGCTAACTCTAAGAAGTGAATTTGCGCAAACAGAATTTTGAGCAGCATGCTAATTTACAAGCTATCGTATTCGCATTAACAATACAAGTAAATTACGAAGCAGAAAATATTAAAGTTTGTTCCTTTTGAAATAAGACACAACACGCTTTATTTTATAGCTATTTTGCGAGAATAAATTCGGGAACGTTCATATTCTGGAATATCGAATCTAGGTCGTAATAATTACGTTGAAACAAATTCATTAATTTGAAGATAATTGCTGGATGTAATAAAGCCGAAATTAATCGGACGTCGTTATAAGGATGATTGTATAGATCTTTAGAATTTATCTAGAATAAAAGCAAATTAATTTCGTAAGTAACTGTATCGAAATCGGGCAGACAATACCTACCAGTTTAAATTACACCACGACAAGAATAACAACACAACAATAAAAAAAACAACAATAATACATAAACATCAACATTTAGAACGTATTGTGTATTAGATTTATTTAATTTCTAGAGGGGCCCGTAGCTAACTAAAACAGCCGCGCAGGTCGATCGATCAGGTTAAGCTACGCTTGCCGCGGTTGGTCTGTGGATGAGTGACTATCTTCCATCTTTACATACCGAGACCCCTCCGTGCCTCGGAAAGCACGTTAAGCCGTTGGTCCCGACTGTCATTCATGGATCTTTGACAGTCGTTACGGGTAGTCAGAAGCCCGAAAGTCTGACAACCAGGCTTACCAAGGGGTATCGTATTATCCAGTAACTGGGTTGTGGAGGTCAGATAGGCAGTCGCTCCATGTAAAACACTGGTATTCAGCTGCATACGGTTAGACTGGAAGCCGACCCCAACATAGTTGGGAAAAGGTTTGGCAGATGATTTATTTCATTTCTTATTTTGTTGTTTTTATCAAATCGTAGGATACTGCACCGGTTGACGTCGTCACGTCAACGCCGGCCATCATTGAAAACCAGTGCTGGGGCTCTGTCTCGCATAGGGTCGTAGCATTATGCTGAGCGATGGCCGTTATGCGTTATCTTTTTCTTTTTTGTGTTTTTGTTCTTTCTCTGCGTCTTGTTTACCACAAATAAACGTATTTTCTTTCATTCTTTTCTGTTTAAAAAAAACAGTAAGTACCAGTATGATATTTACAGTATCGGTTCCTATACACGAAGAGGGACGAGGTATTGGAAGATAAATTATGTGTGTATCCTACGATACAAGTCGGTAGTGATTACCTTAAAATATTGATATCAGCGACATGTGGCGTGCGTAATGAGACCGAAAATATTTTATTCAACAAGCATTTTTAGATTATTTTGATGTATTTTTATCGTACATTTTTCTGCGTAAGCTGGGTAATAATGACGACTTATTCGAGGCTATTTAAAGAGTTTTCTGTTCAATTATATAAAAAAAGATTATTTGATTCTACAATAGTTTCAATAGTTTTTTATTCTATTTTATTTCCCTGCGGGTATAATATGCCTTATATCCAATGATATTATATACAATAAAGAGGTAGATAGGGCACTAGCGCGCGCAAATTGTTGCAGTCAAATTCAGACAATTGTCGTAATTTCGTTTAGTCGACATACTTCAAGCGCAACACACTACAGATAGCTATCTCTTTCTATGTCATACGTTCCGTATTATCTGTCGCAGTCGTAGTTGAAAACCACTATCCCAACAACACAAAACGTCGCTCAGTATGAACGTAGCATATCTTTCCTTTATAATATCATTGCTTATATCTATAAAAGTTTGTTTAACTTGTTAAATGACAACGGACAGAATTTCAAGAAACGCTTCTTCACAAACCATTATCACGACTGAAAAGCCGAGAAAATATACACGAATGTTTAAGTCTCCAGGCAATATATGTATAAATAAGTAGAGTGTGACATATTTTCAGTATTCCACCCCTATACAAAGTTTTGCCGCAGCTTTAAATTATATTAGTATACACAAGCGGAAAAGCTCAGTTTTCAATTGAAAGTTAAATTTTGCAATCACTAAACGCAGTGCGGCAGTCAAACTTGAATCCCTGGGGTTCAACGATGCAATTTAGTCTTTCCTGGAGGTTATACTGCACTTTCTGTGTGTATAAACAGGTTTAACGCAGGTAGGTATATCTTTCAGAGTCCCATGAGAAAATATACCTACAGCTACGGGAACTTTTGCATAATATAATGCTGCACCGACAGTGGTTAGGAAAACATCGTGAGGAAACCGGCATGTTCTAGAACCAAAAAATTCGAAGACATGTGACATCTACCAACCCGCACTGGGCCCGCGTGGGGATCACGGCCTACCTCACCGAGAGGAGGCCTGTGTTCCAGCTGTAGGAACATTATAGGCTGATTATGCTCCAAAAAACTGCGATAAGGGCAAGATAATGATGATTATGAACTATGCATAGCAGAAGGGTTGGTGGTCCAAGAATGCCTAATCGGTTGAAAGAAATTGAACGAGACACAATAGAAGTTTTATTTTCATTACGTCTGGGGGCGTTTAGTGTCCTGCAAAGTGGTAATTGTGTGCCTATAGCCCTTTGTACACATACGTTTTTTTTGCCGTGAAAAACTACGGTTTATTTGCCGTGTGTAGGTACGGTCGTCAGTGTTGTGTGGATCACTATGGAAGCTTGTACACAGACACGTTTTTCTGACGGTGCGGTTTATACGCCGTACCGTAATGAAACAGTGCCTTGTACAAAGGGTCTTAGTCTGGGTCAACTATTACACACATCATAAAACTGATTTACATCCGTAAGACGTCCTCGTTACATAGGGTCCAGTTGAAAATCAGCGTCAGGCATTAGTTGTCTGACATTTATGCTGAATTGGGCTTAGTTGGCGCAGCCGTGAGGCACACAATACTATTTTAAGTTTTTTTTCTTTTGTTGTTGTTTTTGTGTGCCTTACTTAACCTGGGTCAAATAAACTTAATTTATTTCTCTATTTTTTTTTTTCTTTCGTTCTTTCACACATTAGATCCCTAACTTAGTCTAGCTATGCTAGGCTTATTTTATCATGGGCAAAGCTCAATAAAACTTTTATCGAATCCAATATGGCTCGTTGATAACCTTATAATATATATACTGCAATACATTAATACAAAGAAAACTCAATAAAACACATGGAACTGACATTGTTGAACCACAAGACGTTCAAGCTTATAAGAATACCTTTGTTCTCTCAGTTTCACCACCTCAACATCAATGGAGCGGCATTATTATGTTTTAC
Organism: Globia sparganii; assembly: GCA_949316385.1. Classification (NCBI taxonomy): domain Eukaryota; kingdom Metazoa; phylum Arthropoda; class Insecta; order Lepidoptera; family Noctuidae; genus Globia; species Globia sparganii. The sequence continues at coordinate 18,707,521 of OX438654.1, forward strand.
CTAAGATAAACGAGGTAAACTGTTTACATCGATTTACATATTTTAAGGTAATTATTCCGCAAACTCCACTGAAAGCCTTCAATATCTTTTAGTAAGTCCATAATTCAGTGTTTCGGTAAAAGGTAAATCGACCAAATTGAATTTTGTCACTTAATCGTTTTTGGTCCTCCAATCCAGGGTCCTTTAAACTTTGGTGAGGAAATAACTTTACTGTAATCATAATTAGTTATCGTTTACATGTATATGTTATTTTAACTTTGGTGTAGGTTAGAACTATGTATTTTAAAGTTTTATTAAACGTAGTAGGTAAAATTAATAAAATAGGTATGAACCTAATGTTGAAACTTTTGATAAATTCTGTATAATAGCTAGTTTTGATCAAATTATATTAACAGCCCGTAAGCTATTTTTGTATTTAGTTTAAACTATTTAATTAACCACAAAATATATCTAAGTAACGTAACATAGCGCCTTTACATTATTAACTGTCTTCCACAACTCATAACAATTATTTACCTCATTTCCCAGACAGCTGTCATCAAATCAAAGTTGGGAATTCGTTATGAAATTCATTGTAATATTCCGTAACGTTACATGCCACAACTTTAATAAACGTGACATAACGTACAAGAGTGGAAGTTATAAAAATGAAAAATTACAGGCGCGGAAGTAGGTAACGAAAAAGAAACACCATGTTAAATAATTTTGTTTGAAATAAACAGGGCTAAAATTCATCAAGAATTTTGTAAATGATTTTTAAGGCAGCCACAACGACTGAATGCCAAATGAGCCCCCGCATTCGGCTCTTTGTTTCAGCATATTCATTACCTGTTCCCATCGCCGTTTGCTTACAAAAAAAGTATTCATTGTTTTCCGCCCACCCTCTGGAGAGTAACCAAACAATATCACTAACAATTTTGGGGTCAAGTGATTTCGTCCGGTGAATATTCAGGAGATAATTAAAAGAGAAAACAAGCTTAATTAGTACAAATCGCGTCGAAAGAAATTACTCTCGAGGAATTTTTGTGAAATATTTTCATGAAATTAAACAGGTGGGTTAATTGGCGGAAGCTTTTTATGTTTTAAAAAGGACAGTGAATGATTTAATAATTTCGTTTAAAAAAATTGTTTATTTTTGCTCTCAAAGATTGTAAAGTTAAGAGTAATGACTAACGTCTACTTAAACATACATTTTTCGACGCTTAAGCGTCTCTTAACTTTAAGCAACGTTTATAAATAAACCCCTGTGAATTACTAACTGCCTACAATGAATCATGAAACCGATGCACGGTATTTCGCCTAGAACATGCTAGGTGGACAAAATTCAAGTTTTCATTTCCAGGAAATCTTAATTGCATAACACAATCAACACCCCCAAACTCCAAATTCCGAGAAAAAGTTGTTTTTCAAATACTTAACTGATGAGTCATAGAGTCCAGAAGTCAGGTAATGAGTTTAATGCAAGCGTTCCGGCAATCAGTTGCAATTTAGCGACACATTTGTGCACATCTCATAGTGGTTTATAGTGATATTGTGAAAGTTTTTTGTGATGGATATTAATACTGAGGGTATGTACTATTACTTAATATATTATTTTTATCAGAATCTATTTAAATAAATTTTTAGCATTTTTTTAACTTGATGCATAAATTTTAGCGTAATTTTTTTCATAAAGAAAACTTAGAACGTTCAGGAAATACATTGATTCGCCTCTATTCGGGCTAGTTTTTAGATATATTGTAGGTATAACTGTGTAGTTTGTAAAATTACACATATTGTTCAGCACACTTCAGTACAACATATTTTTTCTTTTTTTTTCAGAACACGTTTACTCTATTTCAAGGGTAGCCTTTTTTGAAGAGTGGTCGAAACACGCAAAGAATGATAAACGGTCGCGTATTTATGACTATCTTTCTTCAAAATTTCACTTTGGTGACATTACTGAAAGCAGCCAAAGAGAAATAAAGCTGAAAATATCTAACTTTTCTACTAAGATTGGAGCCAAATGGTTGGCTTCGGGAAAATCGAAGGAGCGTTTTTTAATAACAAATAAGACATGGCTGGATGAAGGAGACATACAGTTTACTGTGAGTTCTTTAGCCCCACAACCTTCGACATCGAGTGAGGCTGTGACATCTGCAGGAAGACCTCGCAAAGATTTTGAGGAAACGTCGTTTAAGACGAAGAAACGTCGAGTCGTGGATCTCGTAGAATCTCGAAGTGCCAGTGAATTAGTGACTGCTGCCGAAATTGCTATGCGTTCAGCAGGGCAAAGAAAAGTTGCCCATGTGATTAGAGACATTAGTGAGAGCCCAGATAATATTATTAAGTCAAAAAATACCAGTTGTGATCCTAGGCAGTTAAGTAGTGACGAAGCCTTAGCATACTATATAGATTCTAAGTCAACAACACATGCTTACAAACAAACTAGGAAGTGGTCCATAATGGCAGGACATAATGTGTTTCCGTCATATTTTAGTGTAGTAAAATTCAAACAGGCCTGTTACCCTGCAGAGGAGCACATTGCTATAACAGAAACTCGTGCTGAAATAAATTTGCAAGCCTTATTAAATAAAACAGCGGAACGTCTAGTATTAGCACAGAATCAAGTTATCAGCAGTGTCCTCCCAACAAGTTCAACGTTTACACTTGTTAGTAAATGGGGATGTGATGGAAGTTCTGGGCACAGCACATACAAACAGAAATTTGAGAACACTGAAGATACGGACGAATTTCTTTTCGTATTTTCTTTCGTTCCCCTTAAGTTATATGATGGGTCCAAAATTATTTGGCAAAATCCTCGGTCTTCATCAACTATGTATTGTCGCCCAATCAAATTTATATTTGCTAAGGAAACGAACGACTTCACGTTAGCGGAGACAAATAGATTGTTGGAAGAAATTAATGCTCTTCTTCCAACACTTATCAACTTTGGTGATTCTCAAATCTCTGTGAAACACGAACTTCTTCTGACAATGACAGACGGAAAGGTATGTAACGCCTTAACGGAAACTCGTTCATCTCAAAAGTGTTTCATCTGTGGTGCCACCCCCAAGACGATGAACGATGACCCCGCGAAGTTTAACAGCAATCAGGAACATTTTGGCTTTGGTTTATCTACACTTCATGCTTGGATTCGTTGCTTTGAATGCCTTTTACATATCAGCTTTAAGTTGAATATTAAGAAATGGCAGGCTAGAAGCGACGAAGATAAAGCTGATATCAAGGTTCGTTCCGAAGAAATCAAGTTGAAATTCAAGAACGAAATGGGACTCATTGTAGATAAACCAAAGCCAGGATTTGGTTCTTCCAATGATGGAAACACAGCCCGTCGCTTTTTTAATAATGCTGAGATGAGCGCTCAAATCACAGGGTTGGATGTTACTATTATCAAACAATTTGATGTTATTTTGAGGACATTGTCTTCTGGGTTCGAAATAAACTTAGTTGAATTTAATAAATTTTGTCTTGAAACTAGAAGACATTACCTTAGTCTCTATTCGTGGTACTATATGCCTGCTACTGTACATAAAATATTAGTACACAGTACTGAGGTCATCAAAGCGGCATTGCTTCCAATTGGGCAGCTTTCCGAAGAGGCTCAAGAAGCACGTAACAAAGATTGCCGCAGATTTAGGGAGTACAACACCCGCAAGTGCTCACGTGTTGCCACGAATAGAGACTTTCTGTCCATGTTAATAATAACATCTGACCCTTTGATTAATAGCCTTCGTGAGATTCCCCAAAAAAAGCCGGAAAAAATATGTGCAGAGGTATTAAACTTAATTGTAAGCCCGACCATAGTAGCATCAAGACCCGAAACGTCATCATATTGTCGCACATTGCCGCAAAATGATGACGATTCACCAGAAGATTTTGATGATGATTCTGATGATTAGGTTTAGGTTAAGTTAATTTGAATTGTAGGTATTTATTTATTTAATGCAATTTTGTTGTTTGTTTATTATTTTAAATAAAATTTTCTGTTTAGATATATTTTGTTTGTTTTTTATTACAAAATCATACCAAAAACTATTAATAATGCCTCAATATGACTACTTATATATAAAAGCATCGTTAAATATCATAAAATAATATTGTCCACCTAGCATGTTCTACGCGGTACACTGTGCGATGGTCATAATCGAACACAACAATAAACTTCCGGAAGCAAAAATAGCCATTATGGACGTCCACAGCTACATACATAATAGGTGATTGTATTAAGCTGTTGTTAGGGTATACTCGTATGGGCAGCGGGATTGTTCGAAAGGGTTACCGCTACCCCGGAACATAAAGGGCTAAGGAAGGAACACGGGTGGGTTTTAGTCAGTAAGAGTCTGACACTCTCTTCTGCTCCACCCTGAGCGGGAGGGGTCATTTGATGATTTCCACAAAAAAAAAAGGGTATACTCGTATAGGAGCTACCCATAATTTTCACACAATCCTTTAGTTTTGCTTTAAAACTGTTAAGGAATCAGTGTTGAAAAAAAGCAACTAATCATATGAAGCTGGTGACATATAAGCAATGGCCATGTTTAGAGCAAAAAAGAATCGTCTTAGACAAAGATTTAAATTATTAGATTCGCTTTACGCAGTGGTCGCATTTCTATTTCATTTTGACACCTCTGATACACACAATGTCGCAGTGAATTCACTTTCATAGAGTTGCTATATCCGGGATGTGTTTTTATTTATTGAAAGGTACTCCAACGACTTATTCACTGGTAACATACAGCATAATAAAATGAATATTGGTATACGATTACTGTGAATTTATCACTTCAGAGTACACAGCAAATTTACTTTAGATTGTTGTTAATTTATTACTCGACAACACTTACCTTTATTTTTTTTACTTGTTCTTTTGATACTTTTCACGCGAGCTATGTATGGCGAGGACAAATTTAACGATTTAAATGTTTGGTCTCAAATAATCTTTCGCTACTGCAGCCAATTATTTGAGAACAAGACATAACACCAAGAATACAAAGACATACAACGTTACCTAGAATATTAGATGAAGTGATGTTTGAATGAAACTTGTAACCGAGTATAAACCAGCAACTTCAGATCTAGTAGCTAGGAATCAAGTCGTAGTAAGTTACAGTAAGTTAGTGCCGTGGCTTATTGCTGTACCCAACAGATTTAATAGTTCGCAATCGCTATGAATAATGCAATTTTGATAAGTCTGTTGTTATAATCGAATTTGGTCGGTGAAGTCGAAGTAAACAGTCGGCTGATTTCGTGTTTGCAGTTATAAAAACTGGAAAATAAATTGCTACAATAGGTTTTCATCTTGATTTTGAACTAGGCAGGTAACACGAGTGTTTTTAGATTCCTAATAATTTGCTGATGACAGAATAAAGGGCCTTGTTATATTATATAACTATTAGAAACGAATCAAACGCCTATTGTGATAAAGAGACTTTGAAAGTGCTCCTGTGAATGGAAATTGTAAAGTTAGCCTTGCTAAACATACTTACTGGCTAAAAGTATCAGTAACTCAGAACTCAAGATTAAACTTTGTAAAAACCATTATTATAGAAGAATTCAACCTAATAAAACCTTAAGAACCCAAGTAGCACTCAACAAAATGAGTACAATATTCACCAAATACTTCTAACATAGCGTCAAATCTTTGAGGCTACCAAATATGGCTACAAAAGAGAATTTTTCGATATATAAAGCACCTTGGCGGGAGTTTGTGGACGAGGTAAGTGTTGTCGAGTAAATCCGATCAAATATGGATAGGGAAATTCTAGCGGCAGCCGGCTTCCGGCCGCACAGCCTTTTGCATCGAAAACTGACGCATCACTGCGTAGTGCGGTGCAGCTTTTCATGTTTTATGTTGTTGAGTGTTTTATGCGGAAAAACACGTTCAATAATGAACGGAATATTACCGAAATACACAAAAACACACGCACGCACACGTCATGTATATTAATACTGTCAGCGCTATTACTTCATTTTCGCTTATCGTTCCCTACATTTATGTTCGTGTAACTCGTCAAAATGTAGGGAACAGCTGATTTTTTTTTTCGCTATTTCAGGTTTGGTCCCATAGTAAAAGTTGTTCATAATGATGAGTACAATGACGTCTTAAGAGGTTGCTGGTGTTTTACAAATAACCCTGTATAGCCTTCCTCAAGAATTGGGGTATCAGATACAGGAATCATTTTAAAATCTGATTGGTAGCTCCAGAGACAAGCGCGTTCAAACACAAACTCTTCAGCTTATTATTAATAATCTTCGGGCACAACCCAGACACCGGGCTGCTAATAAGAAATTCCTGATCGAAAAACCCGATAATATTTCGACCAACCTGAGAATCAAACTCAGGACCTTGAGCACCACAGCAGCCCTTGCGACCACAGATCAACGAGGCAGGAGGAAAGTACCCAAATAGTAATAACGTTGTAATATTATCATAACAGATCCTTCATAGACGATCTGTGTATACCTATGTAATTGTATACAGTGACCCGAAGACGATATTAGGTTTAATTTGATTGAGACGGATCCTTTAACCAATCATTACGTACAATTCCGAGCTTGAGCTACCCTGCCGATTATACTCAACCCGACGTAGTTGACCCGATCCAAATTAATTTCAACCCAAAAATGCTTTACAAAAAACTAACTGACGATATTTTATTCCCATTTACTGTAGGCACTAGTAATAAAAACTGACACGCTGTTGAATTTTACACGCTATTCACATGTTTTACAACGAAACATGATTCGTGCGTGACACAACAAGCGTTGTAGTAGTCATCGAAAAATTATTGTAAACGTAAAAACAATGTCAGGCGTGTTGGCGCTGCGAACATTTTTGTGTCTAGAGTTTCCAATTGCAGGTAACGTAGCCGATTAACAAGCTTTTTTTTAATGCTGCTTTTGTTCTATGTTGAGTATTTTTATTTACTGTGACCTAGTTTCATCTATTTATTTTTATAGAGACTGTGTTTATGCTATTTTACTAAACGCCATTGGGAGATTCTATTACACATAGCTTCGTGTGTGATGTGATTTTCCGTCGGAGAAAAACCATAGATGTATTTAACTCAATGAGAAAAACCAAAAAAAATCTATTAATCCTTTTTAGGGGATGAATCATCAAAAATTCTTCCTTATTGCTCACCTTCGATATGTAAGAAACTCACGCACTAACTTTTATACTTCTGGACCCAGTGGTTTAGGCTGTGTGTAGCTTGTCCGTGAATGAATTGAAGATTTTTAACAAGTAGATATCTGAAAATGTGGGCCCAAATAGCACAGAACTGGTGCCCTAAGACAGTTATGCGGGTTCGTGGCAGACGTAGGAGATGGTGGGACAAACTGGATAGGTTCCATCAAAACTGGACGGAGGACGCGCGGGCTCGCGAAAGATGGAAGGATTGGAGGTAGGCATTTGCCCAGGAGTGGGGTAGCCTAGGCTAATAAAAATAATAATAATTAGAAAAGTGGCTTGACTACATTCTTTGTCTAAAAGCATAGTATCCTCGTATTAAAAATTTAAAAGTTTTAAGTCATCATCTGCCTAGCCTTTTTCCAACTATGTTGGGGTCGGCTTCCAGTCTAACTAGATGCAGCTGTATTTTAAATGGAGCGACTGACTATCTGACATTCACAATCCAGTTACTGGGTAATACGATACCTACCCCTTGGTGAGACTGGTTGTCTAGACGTTCGGGCTTCTGACTACCCGTATCGACTATCAAAGATCCACAAATGACAGCCGGGATCAACGGCTTAACGTGCTTTCCGAAGCACGTAGGGGTCTCGGCATGTAAAGATGGTCCCCCATCCACAGTCCAACCGCGGCAAGGGCAGCTTAATCTGATCGATCGACCTGTGCGGCTGTAATTATTTACCCACGGGGCCCCCCGTTAAAGTTTTAAGTCAAGATGCAAAATGATTTGAAGGAGTAAAAATAAATTATATAAATATCCGAATTGAGTACCTCCTCCTTTTTTGAAGTTGTTTAAAAAAGATGAGTGTGCAGAATAAAGTCAAAATCATAATTATTTTAAAACGTTCCACTCAAAATATGTCATAAAATTTTCTAGAGAACACTATCCTCGACATCTCGACATCAAAAAGTCTACTTAACTCAGTGTCAGAGATGCGACAACCAAACAAAAATATAAAAACAATAATAGTGAAGTCCATTTGAGTGAGCACGTGCCTTCGCTAGAGACGGGTAATCTAATATTGATAGTGCAACGTTATAGTGCACGTGTTTGGTGACGTTTGACTGTAAACCGTGCGTTGTGGTGCTTGTGCAGAGTCAATAAAAACTGGTGGGTTTGAGAATGTTTACTTATATTTTTGGTGGGGACATTTAATTAAAAAAGCTGTTTTATATTGGGTGTGAGTTCACGTTAGTGAATATTGCACTCTTGGGGATGATCTGCAAACGGACTTCCAAAAGGTCGTATCAATTGGTAATCCGTTTGCAGATTCACTCACAACCACGATCACTTTATTAACTCACTAAATTCATAAAAAATAACAGGCAGTCAGGTAGACTGCCGACAGAAGTGAAAACTATGAAATGCTTTCACTGCTGGTCAAGCGCAACACGTCATACTCATAGCTACAGATATACTGCTAATATTAACATTTCCGTGTCGCGAACCCATAAGATTTCCTCTATCAAAAATTGCTCAACGCGCCTAAAATAATTTTCACTTAAACAAGAAACGATGTTAAACAAAAACCTTAATTGATCATTATGTAAGTTTATTTTGAATTTTAAAGCAAGCACCTGTTCAAAATCTTCACTAAAATACAAAGTGATTTCTTCTAAAAAAAAAAAACTAGGCATACAATAAAACAAGGTTTACCTAACTCGGATTCAGAAATGAAAAATGGGAGTTGATAGTTACAAACTGTGTTTGGCTCGCTAGTATACGGGGATTACCGATAATGGCCAATTTAAGAGCTAATAAATTTTGTTTACGTACATCTTGAAACATTGGGTCGAGCCTAATTGGTTATTGGGGAGATCAATCAACCCAAAATGTTCAGAAAAGGTTACCGTTTCTGAACATTTTACTGTTTACTGTTTTTAGTTTGTAATTTAAGCTAAGACGTAAGAAAACCTACACAGGTAATCAATTAGGAATTGGGAAGAAAATGTAGACAACGTGTAACGTTAAATGCACAAAACCTCACCCCAATTAGAGCATTCAGTTCAAAGCATAATACAATAACCAAAACTATTTTTTTTAAAGCTAACTCTCATTATTAAGAAAATCGTGTCGATCCTAGCATTACTTTATGCATTCAAAATTGAGTCTTATTGCCTAAAGTAAGACTTAATTTTCTTTGGCTCAATCGGCGGATAGTATGGCAAAATACACAATTAAAAAAAAAAACCTATATTAAAAGTTACTGAAATCGATTGTAGTCAATTATGAACAAACTATTTTCAGGTTTTGCGCATTTAAGGTTAGGATTTTAGTAAATTTATTTTTTATTAGGTTTTTCCATTAGGAATTTCTTAGAAACGGCCCGAAGTTTGTGGTGAAATACCCACGTGCCTTGGAAAGTGCGTTAATGATCTCCCTCCGGTCGTGTCGGATTGCGTGCCGTCCCATCGGTCTATGAGAGTGACGGAAGAGAAAATGCATCTGTGTCTGCACACACACTTGTGTACTATAATATCTCCCGCGCCGAAAACTAGTCTCCGTTGAGATTGGTCGCCGTGGCTGAAATACGGTCTGAAGGATTATATTATTTTACAGTACATTCATCTCGTATAGTGATAGCATAGTATACTAACGGATAATATTAATGAGATTCGGAAGGTAATAACCAATAACAAAGAGCACATCATACAGATTTGCTAAACATTAATGCCTTGCTTATTACAGAGGTCTTGGGCGACAGCGCTCGCGCATCCGTCGTGCTACGAAAGTGTCTACGGCGTAGCTTCCGTAGGTAGTGCTACGACCGCGGCTTCGGAATTTTGTCGAATTTTTTTTCGATGTCTTTCATACATTCAACTATCATTTTTATTTACAGTAAAACTAATTTTGGGGCTAGAATAGTGTTGGGCATAGTGTTCATACTCCGTATACCTACTGCTCTTATTTCAGAATATAAATTTATTTATTTATTTAAGTACTGCCACATCACATACATTTAACATACTAGGTAAATAGTTAGGAGCATTTTCTGTGATGTATATGACAATAACGGCGTACATAGTACTTGCAATTAGTTGGCTACGTGATAAAAAAAGAACAATTAAAATGTATAAGTATATGCTCAAAATTATGACATTAGTGTTATCATCTAAAAAAGAAAATAATAATAATAATCTAATAGAAGCAACGCTCAATGAAGACCTTTTATTTTATTTTTGAATTTGTGCAGTTTATCTAAATTGACATGAATATAATGTTGTTCAAATTATAAGCAGCAGATAGCGTTATATAGCTTCTGCCTACCCCCATGGGAGAGTTTATGTAAAGTCTATTCAAACTTATGTTTCAAATTAATGTTATTTCAAGTTAAACAAATATCAACTTTATTTTAATGGCAATTAAGTGGATTTCAGAGTGACTAGCACTCTTGAAAAAGTTATAAAAATCTTTGAAGTTGTAGCGTAAACTGAACTTTATTGTATAGTAGAATTAAAGACATTTTTCCATAAACTCATATTTGTTTACATTTTTGGCAAACAAGTCGCGAATGCAGATTATGTGTACATGTATGGTAGGTAGAATACCTAGTAGTGGCTTGCACCTGGTAAGTATGCATACAAAGGACAACAAGCCGCTCGTGTATTTGAGAACCGTACACGAGCAACATGTTGTCGACGGCTGCCTCTGCCGTTGACGCGTGTCGCTCGCGTGTATGAGCGCTTATATACCTTCAATACTGATATTTAATCCTTTCAAGTAAGTTTATAGACCGCCTCAAACATTCTTGGTAAAGACTTGTATGCAGGTGATATTTCTATACATGATTTACATCGAAGTTCGTCATACACAAGCCGATTGAGATGTTGTTACCAAGCAGTGTGTGTAACAAGTTCAGTTCAAGAAGTTTGTAGTACTTTGGTAAGTCAACTACTTGACTAGTCGTATTAAACTAAAGTCGATAGCTGTTGAAAACTTTTGTAGTTGAAAATGTATTTTTCTTCTTTTATGCCGTCAACCAATCCGTCTAAAGGTCATGGCACATTATACGGGCATCGTTGCAGCACGGCGTTGTCGCCTCGAATTTAGGCTACGGACAGCCGCCAGCGCGCTAACTACCCGTAGTCCGCGAGGTGCAAGCTCGCAGTCCGCACGCCGGCCGTGAGGTGAAAGCTTGCTGCCACCGCGAACACAATTGTTATATGGCGTTTGTGTGTAGCGCGCACCACATTTACGCGAGAATCTCGCGAGAAAGCGAGAAAAACACGAGAAACGTGAATGTGGAACCGATTCACATAATTTTCCCAGTTTCTCGCCTTGATCTCTGATTTTTGTCGGTTTTTTGGCGCGAGGCAAAAGAGCTCAGAACGGGAGAACAAACGAGAACTTGGGTTGACTCTACACTCGCATGTTTCCCAGTAGCGAGCGACTCGTCGATTAGAAGAGATGTGCGTGGTAATTACTGAGCATCAATATGAGCCGGATTTCGACGAACAAACTAGAATTGACATTCCTAGAATATTTTCAAGCAGAACCGATTTTGTGGAATACAAATTTAAAAGATTATAAAAATAAACTAAAAAACCACGATGCGATGAATACTTGTCATCCACCATCTTCTTTTTCTCCACTGCTTTTTAATTTGTCTTTTATCTTTAACATAAGCGTAATTATAATAATGCGTCCATCGTTATCGAGCGTGAGAACTGTATTGAGAACCTTGCGAGTGTGTACCCAAAGAAGCTCTCGCCGAGATTGTCACTGAGATTCTTGCCGAGTTTCTCGGCGAGGATCTCGCGTGAATGTGAAGCGCGCTTTTGACGTTGTTTCGCTGGCGACTCGGAGTCGGAGCGCTGTAAGCACGCGTTCCGCTCGCTTGCAGCGCGTGGACTGCGAGTCGAGTTGTATGGTATCGGCAAGCGCGCTGACTGCCCGCCGTTGGCTTTTTCATATTGAAATTATGCTCTAATTTGAATGACAAGTTAATTGCTGGGTTGAAGCGGTGCCGGTATAATGTGACCTTAACCTTTTTCCAATTATGTTCGACCCGACTTCCAGTCTAACTAAGAACTAGAAAAGTCTAACATTTTTACATTATTATTAATTTTTTTTATTATTGAGTATTTTACATGGAGCGACTGCCTATCGGACTTGCACAACTCAGTTGTTGGATCAACATCATCTACAGCCTGACTTCATCATATGCCTCTTTTTTCAAGTGCCATTCCCCGCGCCCCTGTGCCAGCCTCATCCAGGTTCTACCCGCGATGGTAGCAATAGATCCCATCCAATGACCGACCGTGGCAAGCATTGCATAACCTATGATCGATCAGTGCGGCTGATATCATTTAGCCACGCCACGAGCCCTTTTATATGCCATCAAGTTGTGAAATTGAAATAACTCAAAACTTCACGACACTCTTAACTTTTTTTATCGTAATGAATTGATAGTTATAGTAGGTTATATTGTTTTTTATGCGATGATGGTTATGGCAATATGACATAGTCGATCTTATAATTACTTCACTACTTTTGACAACAGTTAAGGTCGACTGTAATACGATATAAGGATCTATAATATTCAATTAGAAAGTTTGGATCCTCAGCGCAGGCAGCATTATTCTGTAAAAAATATTGGGGCATTGAATTCTCTTTCATATCCACAGTGAACATGAAAAGATTTTATTATGACATTGACAACTGACAGAGTGGATACAGAAGTAATGTCACAGGTGGGTGTTTACTGAATTACTTAATAAGAGAAAAAAAAAATACCTACAAGTGTTTGAGTCTACTGCATTAAAGGCTCTCAGGGGATGGATTTTGTATGGCAAATCTATCAAAAACGCACAATGAAGAGACTATTGCAATATTTGTAAATTAGTAGACTTGGCTCTATAAAGGCATGAGAAACAGGGTGTAAAGTTCACTCATCCTCCACAGAAAAGGAAGAATGTTTCAACCAGAGGGGTGTCTTGGCTGGTAGGTAACTGCCCGACCATTGATGTCGGGACGTTCTATACATGCTAGTAGCACGGTAAACTATGCTTGCGCGATGCATGATTTTGCGTGACGTCACTAAATGATATTTATTTATTTATTCACAAGGCAACTACAACAGGCAATAATCACAATAAGTATATCTAGATTCAAATTATAGGTTTCGACCTAACTACAGTAAGAAATAAAAATAAAACTTAATTGACAAAATATAGCTACAAGGTATGAGCGTCTGCCCTCCGACACACTACTACTTATGCAGGGAATGCGTAGGAGACGACAAACAACCCAGGTTAAGTATATAATTGACACAGAGTTACATATTTAAAGAGAACAGTATTTAAAGTGTTACAAAATTAAAAGGAAAGGAATTTATTTCTGTAAGTAGGTTTGTACAAACAGTTTTACACGACAATAATATTTTTTAAAAACTAGATGAGGACGGTGTTTTCTATCTGACTACTCTGAGTAGAAAGGCCGAAAGAAACTCAGAGGTCACAGTCTCTTTTAAAGTCTATATATAATGTTGGTCAGAACATGTGAAAACCATGTAGATTGGTGTCTGAAAGTATGATGCGTAGTTCGCATTGTGGCAGTGTAGTTGCCGCCACAGCCAGGGGGCTGGAGGGGGGGGGGGGGTTTCGCCACTGAGTAAGACCAGGGGGTCTTACTCAGTGGCGTAGCCACGTGATCAGGGGCCCTGGTGCAAAAAAAAAAAGTTGGGGCTCTATCTAAACTGGTTAGGTTTTATTTTATCAAGTAAAGTAAACATAAATTCATATACAATGTCCCGAAATTCAACGATAAGCGGGCACCAGAGGGTGGACCTTAGTATGACTACTTGAGAAAAAATAGGTAATGAAAAAAAAAATATCTCCATTTTATTGGTAGATATGGAATTTTGTAAAATAAAAGGGAGTGCAGTTCATTACTAATATTTCGGTAGAGTAAGCTATGTAGTAATCATAAATCGGTCGCATAACAGCCGATTGGTTAAAGTGGCTAAACACAAGAACATACACAACACAACAGAAATAATGTATTATATTGACTACAGAACTGAGCTGAGAGATATGATGAATCAATTTATAGCGTCTCAAAATGCCAGACTCGAAACTCTCGAAGCTCATATATTGGAGCTCAAACAGCATTGCACTAAGATTGAGACGTCAAACAATGGCATGGCCAGCTCTCTGAACGGGTTATCAGACCAAATGACTTCCTTGGAGTCTAAGATCATTGGGCTCGACCGACAACGCGCTGAAATGTGTACCCATCTGTCGGCCCTTGATGAGAAGATTGACACACTGGAACGAAATATGATCAAAACGTGCGTCGAGATCAGAAATGTCCCGCTACGTCAAACTGAGACCAAACATGACTTATACGGCTCTGTTGCTGTACTCTCAAATGCTCTGGGTGTTGATACTAAATCAGATATAAGGGACATTTCAAGGTACCGAATAGATAAGAAAAATAACACATCTGCATTAATTTTGGAATTTTCGAATACACTGGTAAAAAGCAAGTTTTTAGACTCTGTTAAGAGCTATAACAAGAAAAATCCTAACCAAAAGTTGAATTCATCCAATTTAGGCTTTACAACCAAGGAGAATCCTATTTATGTGGCAGAGCAACTGACTGCGCAATCTAGAAGGCTTTTTTATATGGCCAGAAATTTTGCAAGAGATCATAAATATGAATACTGTTGGATTTCTAATGGCCGTATTCTAATGAAGAAAAGTAGGGAATCGCCTTACATTGTTATTAAAAGTGAAGCCCAGCTGCGACAGTTGTCGGAACTGCCTGTAGCATGACTATACCTATTGATCGTTTTTGCTTTTCCATATTGTAAATTCTTTATTTTCTATTCTGTTTTTTGTTGTTTTCCTAGATTAAGGAAATTGATTATCTGTATAATTTGCCGTTTAAGAACATTTTTAGTTTGTAACTTTTACACACACATACTTACACATATTACTTCACTCTTCAGTACACACACACTAGTTTATATACACTATTCATACCATAACACATCACTCGATACTTATTGTATACCATTAATAGTACTTTTTACAAATAAATTTCTTAAATCATGTCTTGATCGGTCCCCTAAACTTTACATGACTTTATACCATTACATTCGATAATGTTAAGTTACTAAATGATCACTTAGACGGATTTTCTGTATCCAAAGTTTATCAGTGCACTCCGGAGGTCTGTACCGCTACTATTAAGTCCCCAGATAGCTGCCTAAAAGTCCTCTCTCAAAATATCAGATCAATCAATCGAAACTTTAATAATTTTGAGACACTTCTTTCCCGACTTTCTTTAGAGTGCGATGTGGCTGTACTTACAGAGTGCTGGCTACCTTGCCTTAGCAATACTACCCTGCCTCAGCTTCAATCTTACTCTACTGTACACACGTCTAAGCACCGCAATCAGAGTGATGGGGTTGTTGCTTTCATTAATTCTAACTTATCATTTAAGGTACATGAACCCGAATTTAACAACTCTGCCTCTGGTATAATTATCGAACTCGGGACTAATGTTGCTATCATTTGTATTTATAGATCTCCCTCCCAGGATAGTATTGAAGTTTTTCTAAAATCTCTACATGAAATTCTATCCTCTCTAACTTCTTTTCAAACTGTAATACTAACGGGAGACATAAATATCAATATAAACTTAGATGACAAAACCTCAAGCATAGACTCTCGATCGCATGAATATCTTAACTGTCTCTCCTATCACGGGTTCTTACCATCCCATCACCTACCCACAAGAGGTAATAATTGCCTTGACCACACAATTCTCAGAACTAAATTACCCTCCTCCACATACATTTTCGACTCTACTATAACTGACCACTTCTCTACCCTCTTATGTATTAATATGAAACCACCTCGTAACTTTACTCACACCTCAATCTTAAAGACAGATTTTGTCTCACTCGATAAATCCATACAAAATCTTGATTTTACGCACATCTTAACCATGAGTGATCCAAATGCTGCTACAGAATGCCTCATTCAAACTCTTTCACTTGAGATAAGCAGTCACACAGTATTAAAGCGCAGAGCAAATCGCAAGAGAATCCTAAAACCTTGGATTACTCCAGGACTACTGAGATGTATGAGAAATAGAGATTCCTTGCACAAAAAACATAAACAATCTCCTGGCAATGAAGTCCTCAAAGCAACGTATACTAGATACAGAAATTTTTGTATTAAGATCCTTAAAAAAGTCAAAAGACAATATGACACTAATGAAATTTCCAAAGCCGGTCGTAACACTAAACTATTATGGGATACAGTCAAACGTGTCACACATAACACTAAAACTACACATCTTCCCACGGAGCTACTATCCTCATCCGAAACCCCATCCCAATCTGTCAATGACGTGAACGCCTTTTTTGTAAATATAGGTAGAGATCTTGCTGAAGGTATTAGGAACACACATGGTACTTGTCCTCTATATTCTCCACTTAGTTCCACCAACAGCGTTAACTCCTTTGTACTCTTGGAAACAAATACTGAAGAGATAGCTTCTACCATTAGATCATTAAAGGCCAATGCTGCAGTAGGCTTTGACGGAATTTCTACTACCATCCTAAAAAGATACTCTCCACTCCTTGCTCCTATACTTTGCCATATTTTCAACCTTTGTTTTGTCAGTGGAACCTTTCCTTCTCCTCTTAAAAAAGCTATAATTCATCCCATTTTTAAAGCAGGAGACCGCTCATCTTTTACTAACTACCGCCCTATTGCAGTACTTCCAGCCCTTTCTAAGATCTTGGAACGTCTCATTAATACCAGACTAGTTGATTACCTCGAATCCAATAATTTATTTTCTAACAACCAATTTGGCTTCAGGAAGAATAAATCTACATCTGATGCAGCCTTGCAACTTTTGAATGGAATCGTTGATAAACTAAACCAACGCAAAAAATGCCTTACATTGTTCATTGACCTTGCTAAGGCATTTGACACTGTTCCTATTCCCTGCCTTATATCAAAGCTGGAATGTTTAGGTGTACGTGGCACTCAGCTCCAGCTCTTTAAATCGTACCTCTCAGATCGCAAACAGGTAGTGAAGATCGATAACTACTTGAGCGACGAGCTACCTATTTCGTACGGTGTGCCACAGGGGAGTGTTTTAGGTCCCACATTGTTCCTGGTGTTCATAAACGACCTTTGCAACTTGCAATTGGACTATGGAAACATTATCTCTTTTGCTGATGACACTGCAATAACTTTTTATGCAGATTCCTGGAATCAACTACAAGCAACGGCTCAAAATGGTTTTCAACGTGTATTTACATGGCTTATCTCTCACTCACTCACCCTTAACACTAACAAAACAAAACTCATTACATTCTCACTAAACTCTACAACACAACCTTCTACACCTATTACTCTCAAAGCTCACACCTGCCAAATTAATTCATTTTCTTGCAACTGCCCTACTATAGAATCCACTGACACAACTAAATACCTCGGTATTACCCTTGATAAACACCTCAACTTCAAAGCACATATCACTCACCTCACTAGTCGGGTACGTAAACTTATTTACTTATTTAAAACACTTAGACACATTGCCAATGCCTCTGTAATACGTACCGTTTATCTTGCAATGTGTCAGTCAGTCCTTTCTTACTGCATTACTAGCTGGGGTGGAGCAGCGAAAACCATATTAAAACCTCTGGAAGTGGCTCAAAGAGCCATCCTTAAGGTAGCTACCTTCCGGCCAATGCTCCACCCGACTTTTGACCTCTATCAAAAGTGCAAAGTCCTGACGATTCGTCAACTATTCGTCCTAAACACAGTACTACAACAACACACCAAAACTCCTTTGACACAAACACAATCTTCCTCTAGACGAAATTACGAAGTTTGCAAAGTACCATTCACACGCTTTGCCTTTACTAAACGTTTCTTTTACTTCCTAGGTCCCTTCTTATACAACAGATTAAACAAAACTGCCCCCATTCATCAATCTTCTTATGATACATGTAAAAAGCAGATAACACTCTTCCTAACCAACAAAAACTACGACGACACTGAATCTCTGCTTACTTCACTACCTTAGTACTTTTCAACTATCACTCCGTGTCCAAACTCAAACTATTTATCACTCACCCTTACACACACTACACACACAAATACATACACACACTACACACACATAAATACACCCTCACACTACACACACATAAATACACACTTACGTTAAGCATAATATAATACATACATACAACACTCACTATGTATATGATAAACTTACGATGGCAAACTTAAGTGTTTAATAATTATTATCAATCACTATCGTAGGCAGTCTCTCTGTATTCTTGTACTATTGGGATCTTGGGCTGGCGTACCTTAATACAGGTTACTGTGTAACCTAGCTAGGACGCCAGGACACTCTTCTTCTACCCTGTAAATTGCCTATAAATATTGTAACTGTTTAGACTGTACCTCATTTTGTGAAATAAATGTATATTAATATATTAATTATATTTATGTTCTGAAGGTGGAAGAAATTTTTTGCTAGGTCAGTTCGAGGTTTGCTGGGCCCCCTGAGCCGGGGGGTCCCGGTGCACGGCACCGCCTAGCCATCCAATAGCTTCGCCACTGGCCTTACTAAAACTGTAGATATGAATTAAACCTTACTTCAAATATCCCTGTAAACTCTCTTACACAAACATAGATAATGTGTTCTAACTTGTTCAGCGGCGTAATATAAATTTACAACTTATTGCTTTTGGGAATTGAACTGTGTCATCGGAACGAGTTATTATGAGCCATATCGTGTTCCGTTATTAAACGTACGTGCACGTCAATGTGGGAAATGGTGTTTTTTCGAAATGTGTTACTGCTCGCATCCATTCTAGAATATATTTTTTTCGTGTATACGATTTTTTTTGGGAGTTTTTGCTGGATTTTTGAAAATATTTTTTTTATACCGCAAGCAACGAGATGATTAATGTGGTATAGGCTATATTGAAAAAAAAACGGATTTTTGCTAATCAAATGGCGCAGCTAGCTAAGAGTTAGTCCGACATTGCAGCAGGGAAACTATGGTTTTTGATTTTAATTTCACTAATATTTTAAAAGCGGCAGTAATTCTGTTGAACTGTCGGCCTTAACCACGCAACGGATTTTTGATAAAAGTTGGCAGACTGCTTCGAACTTTGAGAAGGAAATTACTTAAACCTTGGTAAACCTACTTATTACAATTTTCACAAGCAGGTAAAGCCGTAGGCAGTAGGTATACTTTTGCCTTCATTCAGATCCGGTAGAGTTACGTAGCCTTTTCAGCCCTGCAAATGTTTCCAAGATATGGCTTCCAGCATTGAAACCCAGTGCACTAAACACTCAATAATATGTCGTGGGTTCACTTTGTGAAAAGTAGAAGCATGTCAAATTGTTATTATTATTTTTCGGCATACTGTTTTCTAATGGGATTTTTAATAAAACCTACAGGTGATACGCTTTTAACGCATGCAAAATTATCATGAAATAATATTTTAGGGAATTTAATTGAAAGTATTTACTTATATATTTTTTTATTCTTCAATTTTATTTTCAATAAATAAGTGACTTTAAAAAAAACCGGTCAAATGCGAGTCGGCCCACGCGCAATTAAGCGTTTCAGAAATTAGGATGAATTTATCCCAAGAACAAACTTAACATTGAAATTAAAAAACATGTTCGATACATCGAATTATGCCACGGTCAATTATTCATCCAACCGCAAATGTAAATTTGCAATTAATCGCAAAAAAAAAAAATGTGATAGACGTATAAATTAACGACTTTCCGACTCTTTTCTCTTCTTTTCTTAGCCGTTTTTTTACTACGTTGACTTAAAAATTTGATTTTTTATAGCTGCAAGGAACCGTACACCTACATATTTGATATCATTTTCAACTTGACACCTCCACGCTTTCCTGAGAAAAAGGGTCTTAACAGACGGACTGACGGACCGACGGACAACTAAGTGATCATATACGGTTCCGTTTTTTTCCTTTTGAGGTACGAAACCCTAAAGAAAAGTAAAAGTTTTCAATTAAATTCTTAGAAAGCTGAAATGTTAATGTTCAATGCATATTATATCCACGTAAATTAAGAGGCCGTCGTGATGTTAATAATTATATGCAAATAAATTCACGTTTAGCTAGGATATGCGTACCTACGTCAACACTGAGACGTGGGTCGTCTTTGGGCGCGTATTAGTAAGCTACAAAATGGATTAAGTACCCTTACGGTAGAGATTTAATTAATAAGAAATTAGAATATGTTTCAACGTAGAAAATTATTACTTAATTTGCCTCTTTTATATTTACAACTAGCTTACCCGAACTTCTTACCGCCTCAGAATCAATAAGCACGAATGTATGAGAAAATTAATTATCTTAATTTTTTTTTTCGTTAAATTTAGAGGGCCTTGTCGCTAAGTAATAACAGCGCACGGGTCGATCAATCAGGTTAAACTGCGCTTGCCGCGATTGGTCTGTGGATGGGTGACCATCTTCACATACCTAACAAGACCCCTCCGTGCCTCGGAAAGCACGTTAAGCCGTTGGTCACGGCTGTCATTCATGGATCTTTGACAGTCGGTACAGGTCGTCAGAAGCCCGAAAGTCTGACAACTAGTCCTACCAAGGGATATTGTATTACCCAGTAACTGGGTTGTGGACGTCAGATAGGTAATCGCTCCATGTAAAATACTGGTATTCAGCTGCATCTGGTTAGATTGGAAGCCGACCCTAACATAGTTGAGAAAAGGCTAGGCAGAAGATGATTTTATTTTCTGCCTATCCTAAACAAATGAAAATTCCTTTGTTTAGTTATTCTGCAATTTTTTTTTTGCGATACGACGTTTGCGGGGTCAGCTAATAATTATATATAATTACATTATTATATACCCCGCTGTACTTGCTTTAACATGATAAGCTGCATGCGAGGAACGAGAAATAAGTTTAACGAACTCGATAGAACTGCCAACGAGAATGAAATAACTTTTCGAGCAGCTTTTCAGAGTTCCACAAAGGTTATAACATGCAAATATTTTTACTAAAGGAATAAATATTTTATTCTATCTATTTTAAAAGTTCTTAGAAGTAAAGATTTACTCTCTTGTGTGATTTGCTTTGAAATAGTTAAATTAAAGTCATAGGCCTCCCACAAGATGGACTAATGACCCGTTGAAGGCCGCAGAAATCCGCTGGATGTGAGAAGCACAGAACCGTCGAAGCGGAGGTGCTTGGGGGAGGCCTATGTCCAGCAGTGGACGTCTTTAGGCTGAAATGATGATGATAATGAGTAAAATTAAAGTATCTTTTGGAATGCTACAGATTTTAACTGTAATTTAAAATGCCTCATCAAAACGGATAGTTATCCATTTTGATGAGGCATTTTAAATTATGGGGCAAAAAAGAAAATACAGTACCCAGGTAGTGGAAATCTATTTCATCCGATCGCAGGTCTTTTACGAGATGTTTAGGCACTAGGTAGGTACCGATTCTTCTGTCTATATAAATTAAGTCGGGTTAGTTACACCATTTACCTATAACTCAAGAACGGCTGGACAAATATTTTTATAATCTCTGATTTATTGCATTTGTCTCCACCCCCATTTGCAGAATAACTAAACAAAGGAATTTTCATTTGTTTAGGATAGGCAGAAAATAAAATCATCTTCTGCCTAGCCTTTTCTCAACTATGTTAGGGTCGGCTTCCAATCTAACCAGATGCAGCTGAATACCAGTATTTTACATGGAGCGATTACCTATCTGACGTCCACAACCCAGTTACTGGGTAATACAATATCCCTTGGTAGGACTAGTTGTCAGACTTTCGGGCTTCTGACGACCTGTACCGACTGTCAAAGATCCATGAATGACAGCCGTGACCAACGGCTTAACGTGCTTTCCGAGGCACGGAGGGGTCTTGTTAGGTATGTGAAGATGGTCACCCATCCACAGACCAATCGCGGCAAGCGCAGTTTAACCTGATTGATCGACCCGTGCGCTGTTATTACTTAGCGACAAGGCCCTCTAAATTTAACGAAAAAAAAAATTAAGATAATTAATTTTCTCATACATTCGTGCTTATTGATTCTGAGGCGGTAAGAAGTTCGGGTAAGCTAGTTGTAAATATAAAAGAGGCAAATTAAGTAATAATTTTCTACGTTGAAACATATTCTAATTTCTTATTAATTAAATCTCTACCGTAAGGGTACTTAATCCATTTTGTAGCTTACTAATACGCGCCCAAAGACGACCCACGTCTCAGTGTTGACGTAGGTACGCATATCCTAGCTAAACGTGAATTTATTTGCATATAATTATTAACATCACGACGGCCTCTTAATTTACGTGGATATAATATGCATTGAACATTAACATTTCAGCTTTCTAAGAATTTAATTGAAAACTTTTACTTTTCTTTAGGGTTTCGTACCTCAAAAGGAAAAAAACGGAACCGTATATGATCACTTAGTTGTCCGTCGGTCCGTCAGTCCGTCTGTTAAGACCCTTTTTCTCAGGAAAGCGTGGAGGTGTCAAGTTGAAAATGATATCAAATATGTAGGTGTACGGTTCCTTGCAGCTATAAAAAATCAAATTTTTAAGTCAACGTAGTAAAAAAACGGCTAAGAAAAGAAGAGAAAAGAGTCGGAAAGTCGTTAATTTATACGTCTATCACATTTTTTTTTTTTGCGATTAATTGCAAATTTACATTTGCGGTTGGATAAATAATTGACCGTGGCATAATTCGATGTATCGAACATGTTTTTTAATTTCAATGTTAAGTTTGTTCTTGGGATAAATTCATCCTAATTTCTGAAACGCTTAATTGCGCGTGGGCCGACTCGCATTTGACCGGTTTTTTTTAAAGTCACTTATTTATTGAAAATAAAATTGAAGAATAAAAAAATATATAAGTAAATACTTTCAATTAAATTCCCTAAAATATTATTTCATGATAATTTTGCATGCGTTAAAAGCGTATCACCTGTAGGTTTTATTAAAAATCCCATTAGAAAACAGTATGCCGAAAAATAATAATAACAATTTGAGCATGTCAAATTGTTATTATTATTTTTCTAAGAACTTTTAAAATAGATAGAATAAAATATTTATTCCTTTAGTAAAAATATTTGCATGTTATAACCTTTGTGGAACTCTGAAAAGCTGCTCGAAAAGTTATTTCATTCTCGTTGGCAGTTCTATCGAGTTCGTTAAACTTATTTCTCGTTCCTCGCATGCAGCTTATCATGTTAAAGCAAGTACAGCGGGGTATATAATAATGTAATTATATATAATTATTAGCTGACCCCGCAAACGTCGTATCGCAAAAAAAAAATAGGGGTATGAAAAATAGATGTTGGCCGATTCTCAGACTTACCCGATATGCACACAAAATTTCATACAAATCGGTCCAGCCGTTACGGAGGAGTTTTGTAACAAACATCACGACACGAGAATTTTATGTATTAGAGAAGTAACACACTAATATTATAAATGTAAAAGTTTGCATGTTTCATTGTTTGTTACTCAATCACGCAAGAACGGATTTTAATATTTGGTATACAGATTTTTTATAGCCTGGACTTATGATACTTTTTATCCCATTTAAAGCAGACTAGGCAGAGACTAGTTGGTATACATTTGCGAAAAAGTAACACATCAACCAACCGAAGTGACGACCAACGCTTAGCCCCTTTGTACTCACGTTTTTCTTACCGTGAAAAACTACGGTTTATTCGCCGTGTGTAGGCACGGTCGTCAGTGTTGTACGGAGCACTACGAAAGTTTGTTGACGGATGCGTTTTTTCTACGGTACGATACGCCCGTACCGTAAAAAAACATGCTGTATAGAAAAGGGCCCTTATTCTTACGTGTTAATTAATGACGATTTAAAACTTTCAATAGTTCAATTAAAATCACCTAATTAACACTGACCAGACAATGCCCAAATAATTACATTGTTTTAAATAGTTACTTACATTTAACTAATTAATCCAACTAACTACTTCAGAATATAATGAGCTAAGCGTGAATTCAAAGTTTGTGCTCTTTTAAAAGCATATATTATAGCGTACGAGATACGTTATATGACGTGCCAGAATTCTTTTAGAAACTGTATAGAGAACAAAGGATCATGTTTTGTATTTATTTTAGTAAAGTTTAGAATACACGCAATGCTTTTAAGTGTTTACTTGTGTCATAATATTAATTAAGCTTGGTTTTGTGTTGTTACTGAAAACAATATTATGTATATTAGGAAAAGTATATAATTTAAATCAAGAATAAAGTATTGCATAATCAGCCTATACCAATTTTTCCCACTGCTGGGTCACAAGCATCCTCCTAGCGTGAGGAAATGGGCCGAAATCCCGCATGCGGGACCAATGCTGGTTGGTGGATGATACATAATATCTTCGAATTTTTGGTTTTAGTACATGCCGGTTTCCTCACGATGTTTTCCGATGTTTCCTTTTTACACACAGTAAAGTGCCTGTCTGTGAACCGAACACCTTCAACTCGTAATTCGTGGCCATTTCCACTGGACCACACCTGCTTAAGGATAAAGTATTAATTATGATAAATGAGAAAAATTAACAAAAAACATACCTGTACAAATGATTTCACAAGATTTTCGTTTAACTTTGAAATTTAAATGAATATTCTAATAATCAAGATTCACAAGGCAGAAAATAATGTGAAAACAAAATAAAAAACTACCTAAGTAAAGTACTTGCAACTCAAAAACAAAACGAACAAATAAAGTAACTACAACCAGCTTAAGTTCACAAGCTTTCGCCAAAAGACATTAAGTGAGACTCGCTTGAGAGTAGATATCAGTACTGCATTCAAATGAGATATTCAAAACGTTAGGAATACGTCCAGCATGAAACTAACCCTCTCGTCCTGCAAACTGACCTACCCCTAACTTGATTATCTGTAAAGGTCGACGATATGCCTTGCTGGATGTGACAAGACAAAGGAACTAAAATGTCTAAACTTTTCTTTGAACTGTCAGCAAAGACAAAGATTTTGGGAGCATTTTTTTCTGCAATACGTGACTGCATAGTGATTTAATAATTAGGTCTTATGTAGGTACATTTAATAATTATCATTACTATTTATTACATAATTAATTAACCTGTAATTACTTTAGTTTTAAAATTATTTTTACCTATTGGGATATGGTAATTTTATTCTAGGTGGTGGTGTTGTCTTCTCCACATACAATAATTATACAATTAATTTATAGTATACAAAATATTTTGAAATATGTTTAAAAGATTAACGGTGGAGTTTCTTCCCCATTCTTCTCCATACATAACAACCTTTTGGAAGGAGCCACTAGAATCAATTAATTTTTTAGTAAATTTTGACGTTGGATAGTGCCTATTTGAAATAAATGATTTGACTTTGACATTGTAGGGAGGGTGTTGTAGGGGTTGTTTGTTTGAATACTTCAAGCGCATACATTTACACATACGGAGTTAATGTCAAAGGCATTTTTTACCAGTCAACCTTTGGGTGATGCAGAGACAAACAGTAGTAGGTTCAAACATGAAAATTGAGGAATAAATATTTTAAATATAAAGATACGCATAAATATATTAAAATAATATATACCTAATTACATATAAATATAAGCACAAATAAATATTCATACATGAATATACTAAAAAGAAATAAGACAAACAGTAAGAAAATATTAGCGTTGTGATGATACTGCCAGCTTCTTGCGAATGTGCTCGCGAACTTTAACTTTGAAGGATAATTGTTTAGTTGCCATCCTGATTTCCTGGGGGAGCGCATTCCACAGAGAAATAGACTGAACGAAGAAGGAAGAGTGAATGACGTCTGTGCGGTGAGTGGGACATTGGAGAAGACGATTGTTTGATGAACGTAGATTTCTATTGTGGTTGGCGCAAATTTACTGAAAATGAGGTGCTAGATAACCAGGGGAAGATGGAGAATCAAGAAATTAAAACAAGGTGGTCAGCGCCCTTTGCTCTCTGCGCTGGCGTATGGGCAACCACTTTAGAAGCGACCGATGCGTAGAGACATGATCTTACGCAGATTGAAAATGAATCGAATGCAGTTATTGAGAAAACGGTCAAGTTTGCGCAGGAGATCTGCATTCAGGCCATAGTAACACACATCTCCATAATTGATGATAGGGAAAATACGGGACTGCACAAGCATTGTCTTCGTACTTGATGGTAATCGATCCAGTAACCTTGGCTTGAGACCGCCAGTTCAGGGTACAATCAATGTGCAAGCCTAGGTCCTTCACGTCAGTACCAAAAGGAACGATTGTACCATTGAAAGAACTGGCGTCAATGTTGTACCATAAATCTTGCTAAAACCACGAAAACTGCCAATGATGATCGCCTGACACTTCGTAGGGTCTATAGCTAAACCAAATCTATCAGCCTAGGTTTTTATGGCTCGAGCTCGAGCACTTTGGATAGGAAGGGAAAGATAGAAATTGGACGGAAGTTGGTAGGAATAGAGGTGGTGGACGAACATAGGCTTGCGCCGGAGTGTAAGGAAAAATATATAGTGTGGGTAATCGCGGGTAGGAGATGATCCAGAAAAGTAATGATTATACCATGGATGATATTGTCACATCCCACCACTTTAGATTTGATGGAGAGAATGATGTTTCTGATCTCTCGCGGTTCAACTGGAATGAAACTGAAAGAATTAGTATGAGGACGCGATAGACCAGAAATTAGAGACAGAGTTTGTTGCTTGGTTAGACGAATAATGAGAATAAAAAAATAATCTTAATTGCGAGTGCTATTATTGCTGGGTAAGCTGCCTCTACGTCAAAATATTGCTACACATCAAAATTGTTACCTATCTCCACTGCCGTATCCAATACAACTCTACATCCAGGTCAAAGGAAAGACATCGTATGTCGCAGCACACTCATTCAATAATCTGATTCAATTTCGGTTGACGGTACAGTTTCATGGGTCTCGACGTCTTATTTAATATTCCTCTCTTGTGTCGCTCGTCTATGAACTAGGTACTTTCGGTAAATAATAAATAGACCAACATACGTGAAACATTTTACCTGTGATTATATATTTTATATCAATATTGGGTTACTATTGTATAATGTTCACGTGGATACCAATAAAGTGTTTTCTGCTGGAGAAAAAACATTTCGTCATAGAAAGCTTAATTTGTGTTGATTTTTTTTCTACAATATTTTACCTAGGTCTATTTAGGTAGTTAGGTGGTCTCGTCTTCTATGGTCAGAACTTAGGGGCAGCGCCAGGGTAACCCGCAAAATTCAAAAATTATTACGTTTTGTTAAAAACGTAATAATTTTTGAATTTTGCGGGTTTTCAGATCAGTGTTAGGTTGTATGTTGATTAAAACATGATTCGCGAACCGAACCAAACAACAATACAAGATAACAAACGTGATTTTACAGAATTAAAATTATAAGAATCAGCAATATAACTCCTTCATTTAGAATTGGCCTATAATGTCACGAGTTCATGAAAATTTCATTTGGTTTCCGTACGTCCTTTACGGGTAACCACTGAAAATCAGCGCTGTGCTGTGGGTTATAGCACAGCATCATGCTGAGAGGAAGCCTTCTTGTCACAGTCATGACGTGCAGCCGTCGACTACCTCTGCTTTATGCTCGTGTATATAGATATGTTTTGTTTTTATTATATCCTGTCATGAGAATTAATTATCTTTTTTGTTTGCACGTGTTTCTGTGACACATAAATCTATTTTTCTTTCTTTCTAAACAGTCAATAGATATTGAATTTAGTGGGGCTATCCTGACACTTTTGCCTTAAACACTTTCCTTTGAAGACGTGACGTGTCATGTCACCGAGATTGCCAATACTAATATAGAGGCAAGACGGTAGAGCATGTCACAAAGCTGATGGTTGTCAAAGGCGAAAACAATTTTGCTTAAAATCGAGAGTCTGAATTCGGTCTACAAATCGATACAGGTATTAGTTTGCCGCCTGAGCACAGTCTAACGATAACCATCCTTTGGCCACTATTCTGTAGTTTAGAACAGAGCAGGGACGAGCACTGATCACAATACTATTTTGTGGCGGCATCTACATCACCATATGAACGCATCACACTGACGTCACGCAAATCCTGCATCGCGCAAGCAGTATTTACCGAGCGACTAGCATATACAACGTCCCGACATCAATCGTCGGGCAGTTGTTCACCGGACACGACACCCGTCTGGTCGGAAGATTCCTCATCATCTTCCGACCAGACGGGTGTCGTGTTTCTATGACGGATGAGTGATGAGTGAACTTTACACCCTGTTCCTCAAACTTCTATAATCTCACTGATTTTAGAGGTGATTTTAAACAGTAAAGTCTGAGTTTTCTCAATAAGTTTTTCTTTCGTCATAAGTAAATTGCTTCAAGGATATTTTGGCGCTTAAATCACATTGACAGAAAGGCATTCTTAGCAAACAAGTGTGAAATTGTTTTTTAGAAACTATTAAAAACAAGGCGGCATTAAAAGAAAATAAGGTTGTTTATTTATCTTTATTTAAAAATTATATTAGAACATAGGTTTTTATGTGTTTGAAATTAAAATAAGTAACTATTAGGTATTCATGTAAAATTAATTTGTATGCCCTAATGACAGGCAAAATACCGATGTACTGTACATTAAACCAAAAACTGGTAACACCTATATTTTCTGCAAATATATAATTCATATTCTTTATTCTTAGGCTATTTCTATATTCCTTAGTTAATTTGGTTACAATCAACAAGAATGGGCCTTAAATGCCAAAATATTTTCTTCGGTTAGTATAAAATAATATTAAAATAAATATACGTTCTGTTAGTTAGGGAGCAATACAGTAAATGAGCACGTTGGCATTGCCCGCTGTTTGCCGCTAATGGTCTTGAGAGGACGTGACGAGGCGACGGGCGAAATATGGAGAGGTGTCAAATAGAAGGCGAGAATCTTTTTAAAAGGTTGCATTTATACTTTGGTGCACTTATTTTAATGGATGGTAAGCGTACAATGGGTATAAAAACTCGGTTAGGTTTTTACGCGCTAATAATTAATTCAGTTATTATTTTAGCATTAAATATGGGGCTAATGGCTAAGTAATAACAGCCGCACGGGTCGATTTATCAGGTTAAGCTACGCTTGCCGCGGTTAGTCCGTGGATGGGTGACCATCTTTACAAATCAAGACCCCTCCGTGCCTCGGAAAGCACGTTAAGCCGTTGGTCCCGGCTGTCATTCGTAGATCTTGGCAGTTGTAACGGGTCGTCAGAAGCCCGAAAGTCTGACAACAGTCTTACCATGGGGTATCGTATTACCTAGTAACTGGGTTGTGGAGGCCAGATAAGCAGTCACTGCAAATAAAATACTGGTATTCAGCTGCATCCGGTTAGACTGGAAGCCGACTCCAAGATAATTGGGAAAAGGCTAGGCAGATGATGATTTTCTTTTTAAATTAAGTACCTAATTTAATTATACCAAAGCATCATAATTATATACGTATATATACCTATCATTATTGTATACAAAATCGTAGGCAATTCAGTGGGCTAAATACTAACTAATATTATAAATGTCAAAGTAACTTTGTTTGATTGTTTGTTTGTTACGCTTTCACGCTAAAATGGCTGAACGGATTTAGATGAAATTTTGCACATTAGTTGGTAGACCATAGAGAAGGACATAGGCTTCTTTTCATCTTGGTTCGCAGACAAAGTCGTGGTCAACGGCTAGTAGCAATAAACATGGCGTTTGTTCCTAATTAGTTAAATTATTTAAATCGTTTGAGTCATTAAAATCAATGATGTATGCAAGAAAGTTTCCAATTAATTTATGGGACAGTTACATGGTATCTAAATAATTAATTCATGGGATGGTTAAATACTTCCTAAACTAATTCTAATAAACCCAGGATTATTATATCAGCTGTAAAGATAACTAAGCTAGGATGACAGCATCGGATATATTTTGTACTACAATATAATTGTTGGGCGCGTTTATAGAGGATTTTCCGACATTTAACCCCAAAGGTTAAACAGCCGTAAAATATGTCTTCGCAGGTAAACCGAGGCGGTCTGACGTACACAATTATATTACCTACATTACGTTAAACACGAATTTTGTACAACATATTCGTTTAAACATCAGTGATCAAAAATACCTCTAACACCTGAAAATATTTCGTTATTATAACAAGGAATAAAACACGTTTCTAAATACACGCAATCATTTGTTTCTTGGCGTTTTGAGACCTTATCAGTCTCATTTGACATAGGTTTTAGCCATCTTTGAAGTAGTTTCTTGTTTATTATCAAAAGTGTTTTACAAGTAAAGATCTCATTATGAAACACTAGCTGCGCCTCGCAGTTTCACCCGCATAAGTTTTGTTCCCGTGAGAATATCGGGATAAAAAGTATCCTATGTGTTATTTTGATATATAAACTATATTACTGTAAAGTTTCATCAAAATCTGTTCAGTAGTTTTTGCGTGAAAGAGTAACAAACATCCATCCATCCTCACAAACTTTCGCATTATAGTAGGAAGTAGGATAGCAGGATTAGTAGGATGAATAATTTTAAGATTATGAAAATATACACATGTCTTCCCTACTATTACCGCGCCCCCCGGTTTATTCTTTGATATGCAACGGTCGCTGTAGCACCATGAATTTGAGGCTACAGGAGCTAGTGTGAATCTTGGTGTTCATTCGATTAATCGAGTCTGGTTTAATCCACGCTGGGACCGGTGCAATTCATTCATTCAATTAATCAGCCTATAATGATCCCACTGCTGGGACACAGGCTTCCTCTCTTTGAAAAAGAGTGGGCCGTAATCTACCTTGAGGGCCCAATGCGAGTTTGTAGATGACACACATGTTTTCGAATTTTTAGTTCTAGGACATGTTCCTCACGATGCGTTCCTTCACCACCTTAAGAGTAGTGGTTATGAAATTATTTACACAAAGTGAAGCGCTTGCTCGAGGGCGAACCCACGACCTACAACTCATATGTCGGGGCCGCTACCACTGGGCCACCACAAAACAATGAATTCCCGACAAAAATAAAGCCAACACTTTGTGACAAGAAAACTAACTCATTATTAATTCAAAAGTACTAAACCGTAAACAATAAATCCATAGACTTACACCAGAATCATAGGAAAACACCTGCACCAATAATTACATATTTCCATTGATACGTGTTAACACTAACAGTCACATAAATCAAAAATTATCTCGCATGCGAGTACATAAAACCAACGGCACTGTATCTCTATTCTACATTTCTAGCGTACCACCGACAAATGTTACGTCATAATAAATTGCCTGTTTACCATCATGTGGCAGATATGCTTCCACGTTACCAACGAACTAACAGATTGTAAATGTTATTATAGCCATTTATTTGGCTTTTGCACCTGATGAAAACATTTTTTTTTTAATGTTCCTGTTAAAATTTGGGCTGCTTCTTTTTCTACTATAAGTACGTAAAACGTGTTTGTGGGATTAATGGATAGTTAAAAGACAGCAAAGAGCGTCAATAAAGCATACTGTCAATAATTTTACTCATATAAAATTTACATAAATATATATATTTTTTAAATCCTTTATTTAAAAGAACCAGGTTCTTAATAATTAATTACAATCTAGCATATAAGACTAATAAGCAATTTTAATCTAAATTCGTTTCTTGACGCGCTCCAATTCTGTCGGCAAACGCCCTCTCGAAGGCCCCATAAACACTAAAGAGTGGAAAATACCTAGAAGAGCTGCGCGTCACGCCGAACAGCCCCTACCCAATCCAATCAAGACTACCAACAGTTTTAGCCCTCTGCCTGGCAACCAATCATCTGCCGCTGACTCCAACACTAAACTTCGTGATGCTATCACCAAAAAGACCAGCCGCATTCCTCCTATCGTCTTGGAGATACAACCCACCTGGACACACGAGTACATCAGAACTACAATGATGACGTACTCAAAAAACTTTCACCTACAGTACAGACGTAATAATCGAGTAGCTGTTATCTGCCATACGTCCGAAAGTCATCAAGTCATCAAAGAAGGTCTACGTACTAAGGATATTGCCTTTCACACCTACTCGCGAAAGGATGAGAAGATGTACAAAGCAGTAATCTTTGGTCTTCCTGACTACGTCGAAGATGTACTTCCAGCCGAAATCTCCTCGCTTGGTTTCGAGAATGTGATTGTCCGCAAAATGAGAGTACCGGCTGAAAAGACTTCCTACTGCCCTCCTTTTCTGGTTCAATTATCACCTGGTGCTGATTTCGCCAAATTTCGACAGATCAGGCTCCTATGTAACACCGTAGTACAAATCCGCAAATACCGTAGTAACAATCGCTACGGAACACAGTGTTACAGATGTCAAGGTTTCGGCCACTCGTCCACCAATTGCAACTTAGCACCGCGCTGTGTGAAATGTACTGAACCCCACAAGACTGAAGATTGCCCCAAGAAGACCCGGGACCAGCCTGCCAAGTGCTGTAACTGTGGTGAAAACCACCCTGCAAACTTCCGTCAGTGCAAAGAGCGCGAAAATTATTTAAAGATTCTACGGGAACGTCAGGAACAACTCAAAACCGTCAGGACTGTGAATCCGCCATTGAAGACAAACGTAGTCGATGAGCGACCCTGGAACGTTGTTGCTGCTGCCAAAACACAAAAAGTCACTGTTAAAGAAAATTTACGAGATCAGACGACAGCTGACATACTAGCCATTTTAATGACGATAAAAACCATCAAAAGCCAATTTTTAGGATGCACTAGTATGATGGATAAAGTTATTTTAATTTTAAATCACCTTGGTCAATATGTGTAAAACACAAAATGTACGTATCCTCTACTGGAATGCCGACGGCATTCGCTCCAAAATCACGGAACTGTTGGATCTGGTAAGCGAGCTTTCTATTGATATTGTAGCTTTGTCAGAAACCAGAATATCCCCCCACATCAAATTACAAACCCCTGGCTTCACCTGTTACCGGCACGATAAGAAACCTGACGGACATGGCCAAGGTGTTGCAATTTTAGTCAAGTCGGATATAGATCATACTCCTCTAAATATACCTATAACTCAAAACCTAGAATGTGTGGGAATACAAATGGCTCTATCAAATCAGGAAATTGCCTTTATCTCAGCCTATCAATCGCCTAACCTAGCTTTACTACCTACGGACTTAGACGCAATTATCAATGTTCGACCTAAAACTCTCATCATGGGTGATCTTAACACCAAACACTCCTACTGGCACTGCTCTCGCTCCAACACTCACGGCGAAGTACTTTTCGACCACATGGTCAACAACGAATATGAAATTCATGCACCTTCTAGTCCAACTCTAGTCCACTATCATAGCACGCATTTACCATCTACCCCTGATATTATTATAGCCAACTCTATTCACCACCTTTCGGAGCCTCAGGTAATCACCAGTCTTTCTTCTAACCATCTACCTGTATGCTTTACCGTAGCTGGTAAAGTCAACAGGCAAGCGCGTATCATCTTTAACTACAAAAATGCTGACTGGAAAGGCTATAGATCATATTTGAATGAATCTATAACTTTAAACCAAACAACGCTAAACTCTCCTGAGACAATTGACTTTGCTGCTGAATACCTTACCCAATCAATTATTAATGCAAGAGATAAAGCCGTCCCTAAATTATGCAGTGATGGTAATCATAAACTCCCTCGACGGATCAAGTCACAAATAAAAATCAAAAATCGTTTTCGTAAATTAGCCTTAGAAGAAATTAATCCGTATAACCGACGTCAGCTATTCTTTCAAGTCAACAACATGCAGAAATCTATCAAGTCTAAGATCCAAGCGCTAAACGACATTGTCTGGAACAGTAAATTAGCTAAAATAACCAACCCTGCTTCGGACTTGTGGAGAGTGGTCAAGTCAATAAATCATCAGCCTATTTCAATACCCCCTCTAACAACATCGAATAACACTATCACTTCCTCGGAACTTGAACAATGTGAGACACTGGCCAATACATTCTTAGAAAACATGAATCTAACTAAACATTGGGTCAGTGATCCCACCATTGAAGAGGCAGTCAAAGACTCCATTAGGCTGCTGGACTGTTACCAGTCGGATCCCTACCCATCACTTGTTAGGCCGAATGAGATTCGAAAACTTATGAGAAAACTAAAACCAAACAAAGCGCCTGGTTTTGACGGCCTGGGAAATGGCTTGCTGAAAAATCTCCCTCAGAAAGCCATTGTTTATTTGACAAAAGTGTTTAATGGTTGCTTACGCCTTGCATACTTCCCGAAGATATTTAAACACGCCAAAATCATAGCTATTAAGAAACCTGGGAAAGATCAGTCCATTCCATCTAGCTATAGACCAATCAGTTTACTACCAAGCATAGGAAAACTACTAGAATCTATTATCTTATCCCGCGTCTCGAAAACAACTACGCATATCTTAATCCCAGAACAGTTTGGATTTCGAAGCTCACACTCAACCACGCAACAGTTAGCCAGAGTGGCTGAACACGTTACCCATGGGCTAAACCGCGGTCTTTCAACAGGCATGATTTTACTAGACATTGAAAAGGCTTTTGATTCTGTCTGGCACAATGGACTATTACATAAGTTAATCAAACATGAAGTACCTCTTTGTCTAGTAAAACTCATTCAAAATTACTTACTAGATCGATCTTTCTCTGTCTACGTAGGCAAAAAGCATTCTGCCCCCAAAGCCATACCAGCCGGTGTGCCTCAGGGTTCGCTTGTGGGGCCGTACCTCTTTATATTATATCTGAACGATATACCTAAACAGGCGCACACACAGCTTGCGATCTATGCTGATGACACAGCAACATTCACGTCTGACAAAGACATGGATATAGTCGCTGAACGACTACAATATTCATTGGACCTACTCAGCCAGTTTTTCAGAACCTGGAAACTGAAACTAAATTCCACAAAAACCGAAGGAATTCTGTTTACTAGAAAACGCACACTACCCACCAAAGTCGTTAAAATCGACGATTTCCATATAACATGGCGCGTATCGGTTAAATATTTAGGCTTAATATTAGACAAGACCCTTAACTGGAACAAAAACACTGAACTAACTATAAAGAAAGGTGCAAAAGCCCTAAATTCATTAAAACCTATTTTAAATCGAAAATCTATTCTCAGTCCTTCAACAAAATTGCTTGTTTACTCTACTTTAGTAAGACCATGCTTAACATACGCAGCACCTGTCTGGTCCAGCCTGGCAGAAAGCAAATATATTAAACTCCAAACGATCCAGAATAAAGCATTAAAATTATCGTATAACACACCATCTCGCACTAACCTTAAAAAATTACACATGCGTATAAAGTACCCATTTTTAAAAGATTTCATACTAAAAATTTCACGTAAATTTTACTTGCATAAAAACCCTTCACACCATAATACACTAATATCTGCAATTGGTAAAAGTAGACTAAATACGCTGTCTTACGCTCGCACGTACAACCGATACCGACTCCCCCATCACTACTTCCTCCGTGACGTATCATGACGATAGCTCGCTTGCTAGCTGACGCCGCTTGACCGGCCGTGTATATGAACTTTGCGCGAACTACCCGCTACCTAACTAATTTTATTATAACTTATTATAATAAACCGTACATTTTGTAACTTAAACATTAAATATTATGTGGGTCCATACTAAGACTTGCACATACCTAGTAGTTATACGATGTAGTACCTACATTATAAGTCAATTCATGTCAACTAAAAATATGTCAATAAAAACATGTTTTAATGTTTGTAAAGGCGAAATATAGCCTATGTAACTAAAATTAATCACGATCTGTATACAAATAGAATAAGATCATTTGTAAACACTACTTTAACATCCTTTGTAGTAATAAAGACCTTGAAAAATCAAAAAAATCAATCTAAATCAATTTTTTACGTGAAAGTTATTTTAAACCTTAGAATATCTAGTGTTGATTGTACTTTACACAAATCCGTTCCACTTTTATTTAATACTTTTTTCATGTGTTTTTCTGGTGTAGTTGTCACTATTTTTACACTTTTAGTCTTCGCACTATAAATTCTGTCAAATCTGTTAAATTTTGAGTTAACTACTGCATTTAGTGCAGTTCTAAACCCATACGAAATCAGATGAGAAGTTACATTATAACTGAGAGGGCCCAAATTGTTTGGCACCGAGTGTTTCCGCATATTAAATTAAAGACCTACTTATGAGGTCTAAAAAATAAAAGGTGTACTCATTTCGCGAGATGAAAGTTAGAGAATGGCGTGATTATAATGAAAATGTTTGAAAGGTACGAAAATATACGAAAGGTCCAGTCAAACTCCTTTGTTTCCTAACAGCAAGCCATTCTTAAAATCGCGTCAAATCCTTTCCGAGGTATTAATTAAATGAATTTTACTTGTCATAAAATTAGCCTGTTTTGAGTTAAGGGTAGGGACATTAACTTCGTTGAATGGCCGTGTAAGAGGGTCGTAATGGTTAATAAACATGATTATGTAGTGTTCCCTGTGTTGCCTGCAACCGGCGGAAACTTTGTGACTTGCATTTTAATGGGCGGCGAATTTCTTGGTCGCATTTGGACGTTTATTTTGATACAATGGAATTGTTGTTTTTTTCATTCTGGTATGTTGTTCCTGGTTTGGAGGGTTTATTGGTGAGAAGGAACCTTCCTTCTGCGTAAATTCTTAAGTACTTAGGTAAGTACCTATGAAAGTACTTAAGAATTTACGGTAAGCACTATATTGTTGTACCTAATTGTCATAAGCGGGTAACCCAAAAGGGCTAACACAAGTAATCCAAATTAGTATGTTAGTAGGTTTAGTTATGTAAGGATATTATATTTTTATTTTAATAGTTTATTTAGTATTAGAAGTTTATTCAGTGTATATATTTTTATCTTCATAAAAAAGTGTACAGATTGGTTATATAGTTTACATCCTTATTGCTATACTAACATAATAAATTTTTATGACATAAAATCTCACTCCACCTGCTATTTGCAACAAAATTTCCGTCAAAAATGCTTACATCACTTAAAAAATAACCGACATTTATAAACGTGAGGGCAACCCAGAAAATTCCATTTACACAAGGCAAAGTGCTCCGACGCGCAACGTCAAGATGCATCGTCGAAAATTATGCATCGCAGCAAGTACATACCGAAATATTGCGAGTAACAAATAGCAGGGTCGGGGCTCGGGGCTTGCCTGAACAGCAACCGGAATTTCATGGATTATTTCATACAACGTATTCTTAACATAAATAATGTTTTACAGGAATCCCAAAGCCTGATTCTCGAGATACTGCTTTTAAATGTTTAAGAAAAATAAAGGATAAGTATCCGTTTGAAGTTGATCTCTTTTGATTTTACATAAAAAAAACTTGCTAAAAGATCTTTCCCGTAGCAAGTTTTTATGTTAAACATAAAAGTAACTCTTTTAGCGTATCAATTTTCTATTATCCAATTTTCGTTAAAACCTGTTTTATATCAAAAAAGCTTGTTTGAATTTCCCCATCCGGAATTTAAAACTGAAAGTGGAATTATTTGGAGGCGATAGAATGAAGCCATAAAATAGCTGGACACTTTGGAACGCAAGAATGTTCAAGCGCAGCGCTTAAACCCAATCACATAATACATTCGAGACTAATATACAGGGTTACTTTTTAATGATTAGCCTAATTTAAGGGTATGGTACAGACCATCAAACTGAACAACTTTCTCCATGGGACCAACATCGTAATCGCGAATAAAAATTCAGCCGTCCCATACGTTTAGGTCGAGTAGGTATGAAGTTTTCTATGGGACAGTTGATAATTTTTTTGCGATTCGATATTGGTCCCATGGAGAAAGTTGTTCAGTTTGATGGTCTGTACCACATTCTTAAATTTGGCTGGCCATTGAAAAGTAACCCTGTATGTTGCTCTTTTGAGATAAATATAATCTGATATAAAACTCTGTGAAGATTGGCTACAGAAAGGTATTGTTTATTTATTTATCTAGCCCAATATTTATTTAATGTTCCACTGCTAGATAAAGGGTTCCCCCAACTCCTTCAAAGAACTCTTTTCCCGCGCATCCAAGAACCAATTCTTTAATTAGTTAACCATCTTAGGCCTCATTTGTCAATAGAGATATTGCGGTTTTGACAGCTTTTGTATAGAAATTATGTGAGACTGTCTTATTCATTCTTCATAATTTATCTGACTGTTGAAAAATCAATCTTTAGTCAATTTATATTTTTGTTAGTAATTTGTTAATTGATTAGAATCAAAAACATTGTTAATGGTGATTATTTTAGACATCAAAATAAAATACTTAAAAGTAGTAGGTAAGTAAAAACTAATATGGAACAGAGTCGTATCTAATCTATTATTAAAATAAACTAAAACTTGGATACATTTGAATAATTATATTTCTTTTCAGTTGAAAAAATTCGGCTTTGTTATATTATAACATAAGGGAAGTAGATAATATGAATTTCAGGTCAAGGTTCAGTTTCCTCAGGAGAGGACTGAAAAGAAAGTTCTCGACACTGAAGAGGGATCATTGTATTGTATGCAAGTGGACAAAGACGATTCATTATAGACTTTTATGGGAAGTATTATTCCTGCTGGAGCTCCTCGTATACCTACTGTGAATGTAACGTTACTCGAATTTTTTTTTCTTTTTTGTGACTTTTTTATTTGTCCGTGCGTTATTAATTTTTTTAATTGAACTTCTACTGTATTCGGTGATAAAAAATGACAAAATTGCCATCCAAACTGGCTATATTATATCTTAACCAAATTCAAAGCTACAGTAACTAGAGTGTAGCTCCGTCTCGGCTAAAAATACCGAGATGAAGTACAGACGCCAGCACATCAAGCTATTGAAATCTGTCAAATTTCTTTAATAGATTTTCAACTTTATCGCTAAAGTATAAGGTTCAAAGTTCATTGGGAAAATTTTACAGTTTCGGGTAGTTTGATGAGCTGGCGTCTGTATACTATGAAAACGTTACTTAGCACCCGTACTTTGTGTAAACGTATTCCTGTCACTGTTGCACAACTGTCAAACTACAAGTCCAAGATTGAGATGGATTATATCAAAGAACGAGCTAAGTCAAAAATGTTTACAGTTCTCATATTCTATTTATAGTAGGAGGTACACTTGCCATTCCAATTGACCATATTCAGTAAAGTCCACTTTAACTTTATTTTCCTCGCGTGAGACCTCATAAATGTCAGTATTATTTGAAAGCCAACGACAAATTCAACGCATGAAAAGGCATTAAACTATAGTCAAGTCACCTTACGCCACGTAGCCATTGAAGCGCGCCTTTTCAAAAGCTCTGCACTCGGCTTTTCAATAAATGCTCAATGAATACCTCCAGTTACCTACCTGCTTTCCTCAAAATTAATAACGTTTTCGATTCTTGTAGGTCGTGATTTTAAGCGAAGTGGTTCTGGATTGTATATGAATAAACTGGACTTTATACCTATATTATTATCAATATTTATCGCTCTTTCATATTGTTTGTCGAATCGTTGAGCTCCTTAAGTTCCGAGTTGAGTTGCATTGGCGTGGCTAGCTGACATATGGCAAATAGTTTCATTTAATGTTCTGTGTCTCATAATATTAACTACTATGCATACAAGTTTTTTTTAAACTGAACAGTTAACAGACAGCTGTGCTGCTGGGGAGTTTGTTGCGCTACTTCTTCTTCCCAGCGAAAGCACTAGGAAGTGGTGAAGAGCGGGCGTTTTGGGGAACTATTTTATGTAATTTTGACGTTCGAAAGATGCAAATTCTCAGCTTAATTTGAATATTACTTTTGATTTGATTTGCATGATCTGACAAATGCGTGCACTGAGGCACAGTTCTACTCAATCTGTGTCGCTCTTTCCTTACAATACCATTTCAGATACCAATTTACAAGGTCTTCACATGACGAAGATTATATCTGGACTTTAAATGAGACTGTGATCTCTGAGTTTGTTTCGGCCTTTCTTCTCAGAGCAGTCAAGGAAACGCCGACCCCATAAAGTTTTTAAAATATGATTGACGTGTAATACTTAGGCCCGTATTACAGAACGTCACTCAATACTCAAGCATTACTTAAAACTAGATTCAAGCCATTTGATTGGTTGAAACTAGTTTTAAGTAACGCTTGAGTTTTGAGTGACGTTCTGTAATACGCGACTTAGTGTTTGTAGTTACAAATCTACTTACAGAAATAAAATCATTTATATCAAACTAGCGATCCGCACGGTTTTTACGATTTGACAAAACATCGAGATTTCTTTACTGTATTTAAGTTTGATATTAATGTTTTATACACATAAACGTTCCGGACCAGACTTATCAAAGGGTATCATCATATTACCCAATAACTGGGTTGTGGAGGTCAGATAGAAAGTCGCTCCTTATAAAATACTGGTATTCAGCTGCATACTGCTGACTGGAAGCCGACCCCAACATAGTTGGGAAAAGGCTAGGCAGATAATGAGACGTAAGCTTTCCGGAATAAGTTTTTTAAATGATGGTGAAAGCTACATCAACATCTCTTGCACAGTTTAACAGAATAACGTGGTCACAGAGATAGATATAAAAAGCTTTAATATATATGATGTATAAATAAAGAAGCTGTACTTTGATTTTTATCCGACTTCAAATATCGGAGGATGTTCTCAATTTGGTTTATATTTTTTTTTAATGTATGTTCGGTCATAACTCCGCCATGTATAAACGGATTTGCAAAACTCTTTTTTGATCGAGGTTTATTCCGAAATGGTCCCATTTAAATTTTGTAAAGATCTGATAATGAGTTGCGGAAACAGAAAACGGAACTCTTCAATAAATGATCTTGAGTTTTGAGTTTGAGTTCATACAACATAAAATCACGCCTGTACCCTCTAAAGGGGTACGCAGATGTGTTCAGTATACCACGGTACACCTTAATTTCTTTCAAAGTTGTTATTGGGGTACTTACCTCTAAACTTGCAAGTAAATTCGGGCATAACTTTTTTTATGAATTGATTTAATTAACCGACTTCAAAAATCGAAGGAGGTTCTCAATTTGGTTTACCTATATATATTTTTTTAATGTATTTTCCGGCATAACTCCGTCATATATAGACGGATTTGCAAAATTTTCTCATTTTTTAATGGATAAGGTATGCCTCAGGGGTGGTCCCATATAAATTTTATTAACTTTGCTTGGGTAGTTTTTGAGTTAGCTTCATAATAGGATTTTTTTCCACTTACTATATATTGATTATGTTTTGATAGCTTCCTGTCACTGATGTTTACATAGCAAGTAGTGTTATATGCACAACTAAAAAGTAAAAAATAAAAACTTTTTACAAAAAAAAAACAACCGTCTTCCAAAAAAAACACAACAAAAAACTTTAATTTCGGAATTCGGTGTCAAAAAACGACACCGACTTCAGAAATTAATATTATTTGTTTTTTGGAAGTCGGTTGTTTTTTCTGGAAAAAGTTTTTATTTTTTACTTTTAAGTTGTGACTATCCCACACAAATTCATATAACACTACTTGCTATGTAAACATCAGTGACAGGAAGCTTTCTTTAGTTGAATTAATTGGTTAACCCCTTTGGTACAATTCAATATTCTGACAGATAATTACTACAGCTGTCATATTTTCTGTTCAGAACAGTTTGTTGTCGAAGTCTGGGGAGACATTTGTCCAGTGACGAACCTCGTCAAGTCAGTCAAATAATTAATTAAATGTAATCAGTGTCGTAACTCATGTGTGAAGAAGGTATATGAATATGAACGTCAATCCGTAACTCCAAGTTTTTTTTTTAACTTATACTTTTGTCTCGATTGTATCGTACTGTTGTGTTTAGCTTAAAAAATCGCACCTAAAAAATTTTCAAATACATAAAACCCATTTCTGCGCAGTTTTCATTTAAAATGTTAAAATAAAACCCATGTCCTATTTGCCCTAAAAAAAATCTTTTCACAACCCTGGAACCGCTACGCATAAATTACCAGCGACAAAAAAGGCTTATTAATTAGTTTCTTGAGAACAATATATGAGTACGTATAACAATAAAATAACAAAAGGGTATTCGTTCATGTTATTTCGAATTAGCGGGATAGAACAAAGGTTCCGTGGCCATAAGAATGGAATATTAATGGAATGGAGGAGAGCTCGCATGATGGCGGAACAATCAACTTGTTTGTGTTGGCATTTACAATATCAAATTCCGGCTGGCGCGGCTATGAAGATTCAGTAAACTGTGAATGTTTTAAAATTTAATGCTTTTGTATATTCATTGTTTATGTAGATATAATTTTATGGAAATGGAGGCTGTATGTGTCCATAGGGTTGTGTCGATTGATTGATGAGTGCTTAAAATTCAATTTATATCCATAATGACAACTTTTTATTGGCAAATCGAAGCTTGAAAATATATTGTAATTAATTTTACATCAGAAAGAGACTAACGTTAGGGTGGATTTTTTCTGTTGTAGGTATCGCGTTGACCCACCCCGTTGTAACCCTTCAGAAACCGTAGGAATTACCGCTTGCTATATTTCCGTAATATTATATTCCTTCCATTGATATGTACACTGGAGTTAATTAATACATTGGCAGTGACAAAGTTTTAAAATATTATTAGCGTTAAAATGATGATCATTTTAACGCTTATAATATTTTGAAACATTAAATGTATGTCAACATTTTAATTATGTCTAAGTTTGTATAGAACTATATGATCATTTTAACGCTTATAATATTTTGAAACTTTGTCACTGCCAATATATTAATGAACTCGACTGTACAGACGCCAGCAGATCAATCGACTACAATCTGTCAAATTTATTTAATAGCTTTTCAAATTTAGCTGAAGCATAAGGTTCAAAGTTGATTGGGAAAATTTCACAGTTTCCGGTAGCTTGATGTGCTGGCGTCTTTACACATGTACAGTATTGTCTCTCCATCCCCTTTCTAATACGCAACGGTTATCTTCAAGAGATCGCTCTTAGTGATAAGACCGCTCATGTGTCACCCTTTGTAAAATTTCTACATTTACATCTTTAATTTATATGGTGTATGTAATAATGAGTATTATATTCTGTGTAGCCTGTACAATTAATATGGGAAGATAAATTTATCATTTTTTACACAATGACTCCCTAAATCCTTTAAGCAATCAATCACTTCATTATGTTTCAGCTACGTAAAATCACAACACAACCAACGAACTTGACATTGACAATGAGCCAGCATACATTATGTCCTAGAGGTACTCCAA
This sequence comes from Globia sparganii, assembly GCA_949316385.1. NCBI lineage: Eukaryota > Metazoa > Arthropoda > Insecta > Lepidoptera > Noctuidae > Globia > Globia sparganii. The sequence goes on from OX438654.1 coordinate 18,751,044, forward strand.
CAGCAATGAGCTAACATTATGCTCAGCGTTCTGCTCTCATTATTCCTCCCTAATAGTTGTTTTTCCCCACCGACGCTAAGTGCAATTTATATTAATGCCGTCATATTTTCACGTTGGTTACCCGCATTTTCATATTAACTGTGGACCGAGCTCCCATGGTAATGTGGAGGTTCCCACCTTCGTCATTTGTTTGCAAGCTGATTAAATTTACAGGGCTAACGCGGTTCGCTGTAAAATTAATTCCCTTAATACGCGTGCTGTGTAAGATTTAAAAAAATATTCCAGTGGCGAATGGTCGGTGTAGGAGTGATGACGTCACGTGGCACGTTACATACGACCTCTGCGGGCAGGATTTGTAGTTTATAGGCGTTTTAGTGAAGACTGGTCATTGTGTGTAGTCGTTAAGTATATTGGGGACAAGTGGCGCGGTTTTTTGTCGCATTTTCTGTTTTCTACCTTTGTGTCGTTGATTTAGTATAAATAAACTTTTTATATGTAAATCTATTTTTGGATAAATACTTAAAATAAACTATCAACATTGTTCCATTCGAGAGCTAGGAAAATCATGGAGGGTGGTAGGTTTCACCTATTTAATTTTCCAAGATTTTTTTTGACAAATCTCCGTTGTACCTAAAATTATCATATTTTCTTGTTTCTTCATCCAAAATAGAGACATAATTTTTCAACATTTAGACCATGCTGACCCAAAATGAGTCCAGTACCGACTTTACATAAGTAACGGGATGAATTCGTAAATAAATTCTTTACGGACCCGAGCTTACGGTTTTTTTTTCAGTTAAACAAATATACAAAAGGGAAAAAAATCGTGAACAAAAACCGGCTATAATCTTCGTCCCTCTCGACGGCTCGACGAGGCTTGCCCGCATCACACTAGTAAACCGGATCCGAAAAGCGTATTTTCTTTGAAAACTGATCCCAGAAATGCTTTACTCACACGGGTTGAGGGACTGACGTCAGACTTTATAAAAACAACCCCCCGACTTAGGTGGACTTTACACCGGCGATACGACTTAGTTGGCGTTATCCGTTGCAAAAAATAGCTTCGAAAATTGGCAGTCGCGTTTTGAGGGCTGGATGCAGTACGGTTGTTGAACTCCATAAAGCATCGTGAACTAGCAATTTCTGGTCGCAAAACGGTAATATTGATGCGTATTCCCGAACACTAGTTACGGTTATTGGGCGATAATTGACATCCGTTTAGTCTCAGTCTTACACATACATCCATCTGTCTTTTGTTTTATGGGAATCGATGCTTCTGAAAAAGCGTGAAACTTGCAAACATTTGTAAAACGTGATGTTGAAAGCGTTAGCTGTTGTTTTAAGTACGTGCGTTGTAAGTCATGCATAACCAGCCTATAAAGTTGGGACACAGGCCTCCTCTCTGTGAGAGGGAGTGGGCCGTAATCCACCACGCGGGCTCGGTGCGGGTTGATAGATGTCACATGTTCGAATTTTTGGTTTTAGGACATGCCCGGTTTCCTCACGATGATTTCACCGTTTTGAGAGCAGTGGTGATAGAATAATTTACACAAAGTAAAGCGACTGACTGGTTTCGAAACTTATGACCTAAAAGTCGCGACAGTTACCATTGATCCACTACTGTCCTCTATATCATGTGTAACTAAGCGTCATTTACACGAAACATAGTCCCTCTAATAATAACGTGTCGGCGGATCACAGAGCTCCAGATGTAAATGTTGGCGGACCAACCCATTAAATGAAGTGTTATCGAGTTCCTTTCAACCAAATTTCATTTTGAATTTACGATTTGGTTCATGAAATCTAATAACAGTGCTCACTAAATGATGAAATTCTTAAGATTCTAATTTATTTGAAATCCAATTCGGGAAGGTTTTCTGATTGACAACGTTTGAGCAACGCTATTTTGAAGAAGCAACTGTAGGGTATATTTAGATGCTGGTTCTGTTTTGTTCTGTGCGGTCCCGGCAAAGGGACTCTCCCCTGATCCCCAGGGCGTCGTTAGGGGTGAGAAAGGGATTATGCCGGTTGAATGGGCAGTAGCGCTCATCTATACTTTAATGATATACATGCTGATCACCGGCTCGCATGCCATGTGTTCGACATGGTGATTAAAGAATTTTGCACTTCTAATGAGATGTTTTTGTCTCTGTGTTATCTGCGATTAGATGGTCTATTTTAATTAGGAACTTGTGTGTTTTAGACAGACAAAATTTAAAAAACGCATAGGCTTTTCTTTTTTTCTTTAATCTACTTAAAAGTGCTCTTTTTTTCCACAATCTAGTTTTAAAATACTGACAAATATCAGTAATAAACATCATTTAATTGATCAAAATTGATTAAAATAATGTTAGGTTTAATGACGATAGTACGTCCATTTACATACTCCTCCCTCACTCAAACCAAGTTTCACTACCTGCATAAAATAATTACGTCACAATGTAAAACAACCTCCAATTGGGAATTGATTCCGATGCCTTGTTTGCCCTACAAATGCGAGGTAGGCATCGTATTGCCGCCGATAGTCTGTGGTCAGCGCCACAAACCGCAAGCTGACAAACTATACACGTTTGTGATCCCTGACAGGTAATATTATTGTGCAGAAAGATTCGTGTTTAGTTAATATATTGACTTCCTGGGTTACAAGTATTGATGGTTTGCGGGAGCTATGTAATGAAATTGACGTTTGTAAAATGTATGTGTGTTAAGTATGAAATTTCTGCTTATTTTGCTATTATTATGTAGTTTTGGTTAATTTGCGTTGAATTTTGAAGGACAATGTAGGGATCTGAATAAAAAAAAATTTTGTTTTCTAAACATTGGAACATTCTTTTGAAATCGACTTCATCCAAATAAGCATCACTTCAAGACTTTTATTTTATATTTCTTTGTAATGAAATCAAAAACAAACAAACTAAGCACAAGAAAAACTTGTACATCCTCATCTTTATTTATTCATCCCTAAATGGCCGCTGAGTCCAAGAGGCAGTTCTGTTCAAAGTCTTTGATGTAATCATCTCTAACTTTCATTGTTACGCAATAGAAAAGCTTTCAAAGATTGTATTCCCTTTTTCTTTGTTATAATTTATTTGATATTAAAAGGTTGACTCTTTAATCTGTGCTTCTTGTGTCAAAATGTAAGTACCAGTAAGTAGGTACTCTTGTCAACTGCGACTATGTTTCAAGTTATTGCGAAGGGAACGTAATCTTTTGATAAGTCTTTAATGAGCCTTCATTTTCCGAAAACTTATTTGACAAATTGGTTTCGTCGTTCTGCTGCCAAGCTTAATTTTATATTTAAGTCAAATTTACCTATTCTATTGAACGTCCGGGAAAATTTTGGGAACCCGTGATAGGTAAATGTTGACAGAAAAGCCTGTCAGATAATGATCGCATTCCATGAAAATACCGAGTAGATGTACAGACGCAAGCACATCAAGCTACCCGAAACTGTCAAATTTTCCCAATCAACTTTAAACCATAAGTTTTAGCGATAAAGTTGAAAATCTATTAAAGAAAATTTACAGATTGTAGTAGTTTGATGTGCTGGCGCGTCTGTACATCAGCTGATAACGTTGTGTCGATTCACTTTAAATTTCAGTCTGCTATTGTCCGTTTTGGTTATCTGACAACTTGATAAAGACTAGTTTTGCCACTATCACTAAACCTCAACACACCCCAATAAGAGCATTGAGTTAAAAGCATAATACAATGAACAAAACTATTTTTAACCGACTTCAAAAAGGAGGAGGTATTCAGTCGGTTGTATTTTTTTTTATGTTTGTTACCTCAGTACGCCGTCATTTATGAACCGATTTGGATTTTTTTATTTTTTATTTGAAAGGATATGCTTCCAGATTGGTCTCATTCTTGTCAAAATCCAGTTCTGATGATGGGATCCATGAGGAATTGAGGGAACTCCTCAAATATTATAGGCATACATATAGCAATTTTGGTATTTTCATCAACATGTCAAGCATTTGCATTCAAAAAGTATAATTTGGTGAAGTGAAACTGATGAAGGAGACCACAGATAGCTACAGGAACTCTTCAATGATAATAAGTGTTGGAGACAATATGTATCACCGCCCGCCACTGCGACGACGGAGCGGCACAGCAGCGAGCGGGGAGCGGGGGACGAGGGGCCGACAGCTGCTGACCGGCACTGCCCTTCACTCTTCAAAAAACAACGGACCAAGAGGCGCGCGTTCTTATACTCCTTTATTTCAATATACGAACCATACCTATTTGTACAGTCCGCTATTTTATTTTAACACCTCTGAGAATCGCCAACATATGGTCTTCTCACCGGGGAAAAGGACACTAAGGACGTCTTGAAGCTTATCTTGGAGATCATTCCGTGTCACAATCAAGAAACTTGACGAGTCGTACGCGCCGGCCATTACGCGACGACTTTCGAGAAGGTCAAGGAAGGACATCTGAAAGACGAACAAACCGTCACGTCGCTGGTTAAAGGAAAAGACATCTTGTGAGTTCGTTCCTATTATTATTATTCCTCTTATTCCCTCTTCGCTTAACTAGTCAAGTTCATATTTCCCTCCTAATTCTAAATATCATACCCACTTTGCTAAACTTGAGTCGGTGCTTTGTACTTTCTTCATACGTTACATCTCATAAAATAATAATCCAGTTATCTTTAACATTGTCATAGTTAATTTAGTTCGTTGACAATATTCATTATCGTAATTAGCTACTTGCAGTTATAAAACTCGAGCGTTGAATGCCTATCGCATGAATCATCTTGTTTACTTCAAATCGATTTGCACAGTCATTGAGCTCAGCTACCTGGTTATAATAAGATTATTGCTTACATATCTTTATTAAGGTGCATCAAATTGCTTTGTGTGTGGTTGCAATTTGAAATCAGCTGTTGCCCTTATTGCGATTAGAGGTTCGTTTTGTGATCATGTCCGAACTTAAAACTTTAATTAAAAAACGCTCAGCTATAAAATCAAAGCTCACTATTTTCGGCAATCATATAAAATTAATTAAAACTTCTAAACCATTAACGGAAATACAAATCATAGATTTAGAGTGTCGCTTACGAAAATTTGAGCCCTTATGCGAGGAATTTGACGCATTACAGACTGAAATCGAGATCCTGTCAGATGAGCCACCAACCGATGAAATCTCCGCGGAGCGTGTGCAGTTTGACAACGACTACTACCCGCTGGTGGCCACAGCCAAGAGCCTGCTTGCTGCCGGTGGCAAGCGCAGCGGGTCGGTGTTGGAGTTTAGCGATGCAGAAACAGGTGGGCGAGTGAGAAATTTGGTTAGGCTACCGAAAATTGACTTACCACATTTCAGTGGTGGCTATCAAGACTGGCTTGAATTTAAAGACACATTCCTTTCTCTTATACATAACAGTGATTGCACAGATAACATAAATAAATTCCACTATTTACGGGCTTCCCTTCAAGGAACTGCCGCTCTGATAATTAAAAACATAGATTTTAAAAGTGACAACTATATAATTGCGTGGGAATTATTGTGCGAGCGATTTGACAATAATCGCTTACTGGTTAATAACCACATACAAGCTTTGTTTAACGTAGATCCTATTCGATCAGAATCATGTAAGTCGATTCAATATCTTATTGATGTAACTAACAAGAACATCAGGGCTCTCACATCATTAAAAGAACCCACTCAGTACTGGGACACGCTCGTAATTTATATGATGTCAACTAAACTCGATAGTGTGACGGGTCGAGAGTGGGAAGAACACAGGAATACATTGACTTCATCCCCAACCCTATCACAGTTCATAACATTTTTAAATAACAGAGCCGACTTATTAGAAACTTTAGAAGAGAACAATAAGAATAATAAAATAAAAACAGAACCCGTAAAATCGAAAAGTTTAATAATAAATAACAGCACTAATAGCAAAAATAAAAAATTGAAACGTAAATCATGCCCATTGTGTGACGATGAGTCACATCAGCTGTTCAATTGCGAATCGTTTAGAAGTCTTCCACTAGAATCTCGGATTTCAAAAGTAAAGGATTTCAATGTGTGCTTAAACTGTTTGCGTTTCGGTCATGTAGCAAGGAAATGTTTTTTATCACACTGCAAATATTGCAAAGAAAAGCACAACACTCTTTTACACGTAGAAAAATCCGAGCAATCTGCTTCACATGATTCGTCTTCATCGTCTTCAAAAGATATTGTATTGACAACTGATGTTCTACCGGTAACTACTCCGACGCATGTTTTCCTTTCCACAGCGTTGGTGATAGTGGTTGACAGCAGGGGCAACAAACACACCGCCAGGGCAATCTTGGACAACGGTAGCGGAATAAATATCGTTTCCGAAGCTTTCTGCAGTAAGCTGGGTTTGCCGAGGCGGAACGTGAGCTCCACGGTATCAGGTTTCAACAATCATGTATCCAATAGTACACAGTCTTGCAACCTCACAATTGAGTCATTGAATTCTGCCTATAGGACTAACATTGATTGTCATGTGTTTACCAACGTCACCACAGCAGTACCACTCACATACATTGACACACAACACATTCAAATTCCAGCAGGCCTATGTCTATCTGACCCCTCTTATAACATACCTTCTAAAAGGTCGATCTTCTTATCGGGGCAGATATCTTCTGGGATATTTTAGGTACCAAAAAGATTAGCCTAGGCAAGCATCAACCTATTTTACGTAGTTCGGAGTTTGGATGGATAGTCACTGGTCACATCTCGAGTCCGAAAAGTACATTCAGTCAATGTCTTTTTACTCAAGGTCAACTTGATATTGATCTCACTCGTTTTTGGGAAGTAGATAGTGTTTCTCTTGAACATTCTCAATCCGCAGAGGAACGGGCGTGTGAAAATAATTTCACTGTCACCACAACTCGTCATGACGATGGTCGCTTTGTCGTCACCGTACCTCTCAAGCAAGATCCCCAGGTCTTAGGCGATTCTTTTGAGATGGCTAAGCGCCGTTTTTTATCGCTTGAGCGAAAATTCGAACGAGAACCAATATTCAAGAAAAAATATTTAGACTTCATGAAAGAATACGAGCAGTTAGGTCATATGACTGAAAACAAAACCCTTTTTCCATACAGTGACAATGCCAACTACTACCTTCCTCATCATGGCGTACTTCGGGAGTCCAGTACAACGACAAAGTTGCGTACAGTCTTCGATGCATCTGCCGTCACCACTTCAGGAATTTCTTACAATGAAATTCAGATGGTCGGTCCTACTGTCCAAGACGATCTTTTATCGATTCTCCTCAGATTCCGTCAACATAAATTTGTAGTATCGGCAGATATTGAAAAAATGTTTAGATCTATTGACATAGTACCCAGGCAACGCTCATTACAGCAAATAGTATTTAGATATGATTCCTCTCATCGCTTAAAAACCTACACACTTAACACAGTTTGTCAGGGGACTGCTTCAGCGCCATATCTTGCGACAAAATGTTTGAGTAGTCTGGCATCCACAGTCAACGATAATAGCGTCAAATACAGTATAGCCCACGACTTTTACTGTGATGATTTATTAAGTGGATCCAGTACTGTAAGCGAAGCTATAAAGTTATGTAAGGGAATTACTACTGCCTTAAATTCAGCAAGATTCAATATTCGCGAATGGAAATCTAATAACGCATTAATTCTTAACGAGCTGTTCTCTGGTAAAACTATAGATTCAAACACAGTTTTAGATCTATCAGATAACAACAATAATACATCATCAAAAACATTAGGTTTATATTGGCTTTGTCAGCAGGATACCTTATCTTTTTCAATTAACATTGAACTTCATGAGAAGGTTACCAAACGCCACATTCTTTCTGTTATAAGCCAAATATTCGACCCACTAGGGCTTGTTGGTCCGTGCGTTGTCGAAGCTAAATTGATTATGCAGAAATTATGGGTCAATAAAAGCTCTTGGGACGAAAAAGTTTCATCAGAGATTTTACATCTCTTGTCTTCATTTGCTAACACATTACCCTGTCTTAATAAATTACAAATTCCTCGATGGGTTCTTAGTGATCTTTGCGTAAAGATTGAAATCCATGTATTCACAGACGCATCTGAAAGTGCGTATGGGGCATGCGTCTACATTCGGTCTGTATGTAATTCAGGACTTGTGCGTGTTCAGCTCTTAATCTCAAAAAACAAGGTCGCACCAATCAAACCCACAACTATTCCCCGTCTTGAATTGTGCGGGGCTCTATTAGGTGCAAGACTGTGTACTAAAGTAAAAAATTCACTTACGTTAAACATTAACATGTGTCGGTTTTGGTGCGATTCCACGATCGTCTTAGGGTGGTTGTCCACCCCTTCAAATCAACTAAATCAATTCGTACGTAATCGTGTTAACGAGATCAAAGAAAGCACCAACGGTCACACGTGGAGCTACGTGCCGTCCAAGGAGAACCCGGCGGATCTTGTTTCTCGCGGGGTGAAGGCTGATATCATCAGCGACGCCCCGTTGTGGTGGTCGGGCCCATCGTATTTGCTCGAGTCAGATCATTGTTGGCCAAAAATGCCTAATGAATCCCAGAAACAGGACCTACCGGATCTCCAACCTTGTCTCGTTATAAATAATGACGCTAGGAAGAACGATGACGATAAACTATTTACAAAACTTATACCTAAATATTCACAATTCACACGTTTACAAAGAGTTATAGCTTATATACACAGATTTATTTATAACTGTAAAAACAAAACTAACAGATTCTGCGGTCATCTTTCTTGTGAGGAATTACAGAATTCATTTAATTTTATCATGCACACTGCACAGTTAGAAATGTTCCCAAATGAATATCATATCTTAAAATCAGGTCACGCATTACCAAAGAAAAATAAATTAATATCATTGAGCCCATTTCTAGATTCAAATGATATCTTGAGAGTAGGCGGTAGACTAGATAATTCACCTTATAGCTATGACACCAAGCATCCAATATTATTATGTAGCAAACATCATTTAACGAAAATCATATTTCATATGCATCACTTAAAGCTTTTACATGCGGGCCCTCAGTTATTGTTGTCCACTATTCGTCAAACTTATTGGCCTTTGGGAGGAAGGAATCTGTCTAAATCCATAACGAAAGGTTGCATAAAATGTTTCAGATTTAAAGCCAGCAATGTTCGGCCCATAATGGGACAGTTACCTGAATCCAGAACTTCACTGGAATTCCCTTTTTTACACTGTTCGGTGGATTATGCAGGCCCAGTTATGATAGCTAACCGTAAAGGTCGAGGTTGCCAACTGATAAAATCTTACTTGTCCATTTTTGTCTGTTTAGCTACAAAAGCCGTGCGTTAGGTACAGACCTTACTAAAGAGGGATACATGGCCGCTCTAAACCGGTTTGTGGCTCGTCGAGGGAAACCTCAAAGTATAACCTCCGAAAATGGGACTAATTTTGTAGGTACATGTAACGAATTACATCGTTTCTTACAGGAATCAAGCTCCCAAATTAGTTCTGAAGTCGCCCAAGAGGGTATAGATTTCCTCTTCATTCCGAGCTACACCCCACATTTCAATGGTATGGCTGAATCTGCTGTCCGTTCCACTAAATATCATCTTCGTAGGCTTCTCCAACTTACGCATTTCACTTATGAAGAAATGCACACTTGTCTGACTCAAGTGGAAGCCATCCTTAATTCACGTCCTATCACCGCCTTAAATTCCGATCCTACAGACTTCACACCTTTAACACCCGCTCACTTCCTAATAGGACGACCACTTGTGTCTGTTCCACATCCACAGCTGACAGAAAGAATAACAAGCCTTGAGCGATACAAACGAATCGAGTTCGTCAAGCAACATTTCTGGAAACGATTTTCCAACGAGTACGTCACCACTCTGCAGCAAAAGACAAAATGGCCTACTGCGTCAAGCGAACTCAAATTGGGTTCCTTAGTCCTTATAAAGGACAAGGCATTGCCTCCGTTACGATGGTCCCTGGGTCGTTGTGTGGCCGTTTTCCCAGGGGCTCAGGATCAAGTTGCTCGAGTCGCCGATATAAGGATCAAGGGAGGAACCATTATTCGAAGGGCGTTTAATAATGTTTGTCCCCTTCCAGAACCTGCTTGTTGAATCAGCTGCAGACCTACTTCAACCCGGGGAGTATGTTGGAGACAATATGTATCACCGCCCGCCACTGCGACGACGGAGCGGCACAGCAGCGAGCGGGGAGCGGGGGACGAGGGGCCGACAGCTGCTGACCGGCACTGCCCTTCACTCTTCAAAAAACAACGGACCAAGAGGCGCGCGTTCTTATACTCCTTTATTTCAATATACGAACCATACCTATTTGTACAGTCCGTTATTTTATTTTAACACCTCTGAGAATCGCCAACAATAATTATTTCACGGGTGGCGATAAGATATCTCGATTAAGATAGTTAAGCGACTATGACGAAGCAAATTAAAATAAATGGTTCTGACGAAAATGGTACCGTCAAACCGATCTGATGATGAAGCTGGAAGGTAGGTACCGGAACTTCGTAATAAAACCATGTATTCTAGCCGTGTTTGGGCTTATTGGAATTGTCATGAGATGCACTCTGACTATAAAAAGTAAAAAATAAAAACTTTTTAACAAAAAAAAAACAACCGACTTCAAAAAAAAAACACTACAAAGTGTAAAATAACTTTAATTTTAATTTTGGAAGTCGGTGGCAAAAACGTAAATACAAAACCAAAGACACCGACTTCCGAAATTAAAATTAAAGTTATTTTACACTTTGTAGTGTTTTTTTTTTGAAGTCGGTTGTTTTTTTTTGTTAAAAAGTTTTTTTTTTTTTCAAGAAAATCGTGTTGATCCTAGCATTGCTTTATGCATCCAAAATTGAGTCTTATTGCCTTAAAATAATACTGAATTATCTTTGGCTCAATCGGCGGATAGTATGGCAAAATACATAATTTTTGAAAAAAAAAACCTATAGGTATTAAAAGTTACTGAAATCGATTCAGTAGTCAATTATGAACAAACTATTTTCAAGTTTTGCGCATTAAAAAAAACACGTAGGTATAAAACAAAGTCCCACGCCGCGACTCAAAAACTACCGAACGGAATTTCATTGCGGTTTCACCAATGGTCGGAGTGATTCATGAGGAAGGTTTAGGTACGTGTACTTATAATTCAATAAAGGTTTTGTGTAAATTGGCTGATATAATTAGGTATGACGATGATTTTTGAAGATGTCGGAAAAAATCATGCAGACTGGGAACTTTGATCGCGTGCGCCGCGTAAACCAATAGCGTTATACGAAAAGAATGTATAAATGGGGTATTTCCGACCAAACAGCGGGCGCAGCCGCGGCGAAAACTAGTTATATTTAAAAATGCTCGATATACTAGGCAAAAATTTGACTTTGTGCAGTTGTGCAGGGTACTAAAAAAACACCGATGTCATCATGTCAAAGCAATACGCAATATTAGACAAAAAAGTACTTTTAATCACATCTATTCAAAAATAGTTATTTAATCACTAGGGAATAAAAGTGATTTGAATTGGTAATGTGGATATTGTTACTAAAAGTTCCAATCACCAAAGAGATCAATCACGATCATTGTATAAACAAGTAACACGCTGTTTAATAAAGCAAATCACGCGCGAGCCAAATTTGAAAAAAAGTTTGAGAAAAAATAAAATAGCGCGAAAAGCATTTTGTTTTCGTTCGTAAGTGTTTACTAAAAATTGTATGTAAATAAATAAACTTACTAATCTTATTCACAAGTTGCACTTACTTATTTTTTCATAGAGGGTGATATAATGTAGAGTTTCCACCTCGGGAGTAACACTATATTAAACAGCTCGAGTGACATAGGTACTTTGAATCCTTCGCTGCGCTCAGGATTATACTTTAGGACCCCTCGCTGCGCTCGGGATTCTACTCTAGAATCCTTTGCTCCGCTTTGGATTCAAAGAAACACTCTCGCCTTTAAAATAGTTGTTTGCTCCCTTTGCAAACAATCTATTATTATAGTGCATAGTAATTCCATGATAAAAACCGAACTCCCTCGATAAATCAAATGAAAAATAAAAGTGGTACGGCTATTTATTTCGAAACAGAGTAAGAAAATAAAGTATAATCAAATAAGCTACAGGTACAAAATAAAAACAAAAAGCGGCCATTTTAATCCCAAAATGCAATCCCAATCTGAATAATAAAATATTTACTCACTTGTCATTGTAACGACATCTGTACGTATCCCTACTCACTATACGGTCCCTTTCGCTAAAAAATGAATGTGAAAAAGCCTTTTTTCCACTCGCCCTTAGTCGTATACGTGCCACGGATAAAGCTATGGATGGTTGTAAAGGGAAATGTGATCATAATCCGTTACTTCCATATTTGCTTGGGCGGTCCTCCTCTAATACACTCCCGAGATGAAATAATCCACCAGATTTTTCTATCGAGATTGATTTGTGTATAAACTTTGGTAAGTTTAGGTTTTGACAACCTTTCTTCTTGACTTCATTACTTGAAGCGTTTGAATATTTACTGCTAAATATGGGATTTTTAATTACGCAAGTAATTAAATGATAGCGAGCGACATAAGAAAAGCACAACGGTACGGTGTGGCGCGTACTAGGAGGGCTGACATCAAATAAAAAGGGATAGCAGCCAAGAGAAAGAAAAAGAAGACGAAGAAGTAATTACATTACTTACACATGCATGGTAAGAGAGAAAATATACTAATTTACGCAAATCCCTACGCTTCCTAAGCTTCCTAAGTAGATTGGCGATCGCAGTATGTTATTAGATCCTGAATGCTGCACATGCCAATAAACCCTTTACAAGACACTCGCGGTTGAGTAGGGTCACTCCACTATTTGCAGGAAATCAGACTGCCAATAAGTGTCTCTCATTCCTTCCCGATTCTGAAAGAATGAAATCTTGGTTCAGTAAATCTCATTAGCTGTTATTATCAACATTTCAACAAGCAATTATATATATGAGTTTCAACAATAGATGAAACTGAATAGGTTTTCAAAACCCATTGAAAAGTAGATATCTGTTTTTGTTTAAATTTCACATTCTATTATGTATGTATGACGGTTTTGTTTGTTACCTGGGCTAACCGATGGATGACGCCAGAACTTTGCACAAAGGGAGTGTACGCTACGGGTAACAACACAGGCGTACTCCCCCGATTAGGTGAACAGGATAATAGAATGAGCTCTCGACTTTTGGGCAACTTGAGACCCGTGTTTACGGATGAAACAGTTTCGAAAAACATTCTATCATAATATTAAACAAGCATATTGTTGCGTAGAAAAAAATAATGAGAAATTAATCTTAGTTATTTTGTTTGGGTTATTTTTCGAAAGATTTAGGAAAAAAGAAGATAAATGGGAGGAGGAATTGGAGAAGATACATTTTCTAGAAATTTAATCTTAATGTTTTCGTAGTCTTTCATTTTTCCTTTGAGTGTTCATTGAACAGGTCATCAGGCAGTTTTCACCAGTTTGGTTATGAGTTTACGTATGATGATAAATATTATTATTAGGAATGCGTTCATTTATTATATAATGGCTAGACTGTTCTAGACCAGCAAAAAGTATATATTCTTAAATTATTATCATAATTTTCTCTTATTTGAGTATATTATCGTTTACTTTTAAATGAGAGAATTGTTTTTGATTTTATGTAAGTATTATATTTTCAGTTCTACTCTTACACACGTTGTCTACATCTCTTTTTATGTACTCTTCTATCGAAGGTACGCTGGAAGATATTTCTTTAGAAATAAGCATCACTTTTGGTGTATTTTCTGTTTCTTACTTCTTGTTTATTTATATAATGTGTGTACATAAATGGTTGAATAAATAAATAAAACTTTGGTTTTTGAGGTTTATTGTTTCTCAATATTACACTCTGACTAAATAAAAATATAGAAAATGCATTTTGTGTCTATTACAGCCAATCTGCAACTAAATCGTCAGCCACGAAGCGCTATTTCCCTACTCCCCATTCACGAAAAGGAGAAACGAAATACCATGCATCGCACTAGTGACGCACGTTCGATTCAAACAGTTTAGCGCAATCAGTCTAAACGTGAAACATGTCAGGACTAGGGGTAAGCCATCTTAATGGAGGGGGAGGTAGAAAAAAAAGTTAATTAAAAAAAAAATCGACTTATTGGTTGGTAATCAAATTTTTTAAGGGGCAATTTATATTTCACAAAAAACGGTTTTGCGGCTTTGTTACCTAGTCGATTTCTTTGAGGTACATAAATTAAACCAATTAAACTAGCAGTGCGACGCTGTAACCATCTCACCGTGAAAATTTAGGTGAAGTGAACGTGGAGTGAGCTGTCAGTGTCATCCTGATGCTAAGGATTGGTACTCTTGACAGCTAACTCTAAGCTCACTTCACCTAACGTTTCACGGTGAGATTTTTACAGAATCGATCGGCAGTTTCATTAAACAGTTGCTCACTTAGTATTGAATCTGGCGGTGGCGGTGATATGGGAGCAAAACCTTGAAATATCGAATTATATCTTAACTAAAAAAGGGGACTTTGTTTAGTTTTGGAACCGATTTCCTTATTTAGAGATGCCAACCACACGGAACGTCAAATGGCGACAGGTAAAATAGAAGGCATAAAGCTCTAGAGATCGAAGGTCAAAGCGATGGTTCGATCAAATATCCGAACAATCCATTCCATTGATCGTAATAGATGGAGAAAAACCTTTGACAATTTGAAACGGAGTCACGATTCTTAGCAATAAGAAAGCGATTAGGACACAAGAAAATTCCTTTAAAAACTTACGGAGGCTGATGCAGATGCAGAGATACCATTTCTTGCGCATTTGTGGAAGCGGAGGTGAGGTCCCGTAACAACCCTAGTTAGAAAGTGCAACAGTGCTCGGTTTTAGAGCTAAAACTGAAGTTGGACTTGAACAAGTTGTTTATGACAACATGTCGCGTTCTGTTGAGTTTCCTACCTTGTTCTTTAAATTCTTGTTGTCTTTTGTTGCTAAAGTTTTAATTCTGTTAGGTTTGTAATGGAGTGTTGTGAAATATTAGACATAACAGTTAAGAGACTTCAGTTAAGAGATGATCTCGTGGTGAAATAATAACAGCCACACGACTCGATTGAAAATTAAGTTACGCTTGCCGCGGGCGGTTCATGGATGACTCACCATCCATTACATATCAAGAGCCCAGTGTGCTTCGGAAAGCACGTCCCGGCTCTCATTCGTGGGTCTTTGACAGTCGTTACGGGTAACACGCTCGGTAATACAATTAGTCTTATTACGTATCGCTGTCAGTGGGAAAAATGCCCAAAAGACTGCCAGCGTTGCCACGTTGGATGGCAATGCTGATTCTTTGTCCTAAAAATAGGCCAGCCTCCACTTCGCCTCATAATAATAATAAAGTTAAAGATCAAACTATACAGTATCAATCTAGCTAATCGATATTCAGTTTGAAACAACTGTACTGAAACACCGCCGTACATATTAATTGTGTTTAACCTAATGAACAATTTATTGCGACTACGACCCTTCTAGAAACAGTCCGTTTTGTAATACAATCTCAATATGGCCCGAAACTAGGAACTTTTGCTAACTTTGTGACGACGTTTTAGCAAATAGAGCTTTGTTGAATTTTGCTTAGAGCTTCTAGCCAAAGACCGGGATTAGGAAAGTTTTTAGGTTAATACACACATCAAAAGTGTCTAGGGATCAAGCATTTTTATGCGGATTTCTTGAGATTGAGATGTGGCTTTGTAATAAATTTATGATTTTATAAATTTATATGGATCCTTTTTGGTGCATTTCATAATTTGAATCAGGAACTGTGAATCAAATTCGAGTAAAAGATGAAAATCAGCTGTCAATATTTTCCCTATAAAAACATACAACGCATTGAAGACATTATTAGTGCTACTGTTTCCCTACTACTGATTAAAACCAACGTTATTATGGAGCGGCGACGTCATTTAAGCAGGGAAGAAATGCTCAGAGCCGTGGGAATGATAGAAGCTGGTTCCCGGCAACGTACTGTGGCTTTAGCTCTGAATACAAGTCAGAGTGTTATCAGTCGACTTTGGACACGTTACCGAAGCACTGGTACCGTGGCTGAGCGCCATGGAGGACGGTATCGCTGCACCACACGGAGACAAGACCGATACATTCAAATCTTAACTCGAAGAGCTCCAACAATAACCGCCATGATGTTAGCCGTGAGGCTTCATCACTCTTCAGGGAACTTAATTAGCGACCAAACAGTCAGAAACCGCTTGCATGAAGTGAACCTTCATTCCCGAAGACCGCTACGGGTACCACCTATAGCAATGCACAATCGTAGGATTCGATATCAATGGGCTCTTGAACACAGAAATTGGGCAGAAGAACAATGGCGTTTCGTGTGCTTTTCTGATGAGTCTCGTTTTGGTATGAGACCGGATACAAGACGTATACGACACTGGAGAACCCCTGGACGCCAACAGCGATTAAAATCCTGCCAGGAAGTCCATCCTTATAGTGGTGGAACCATCATGGTATGGGCGGGTATTTGGATCGGCGGAAGAACTGAGTTGATTTGGATCAGAGGCAACCTCAACGCTCAAATTTATGCTGAGACGATTGTATCAGACGTCATCGTTCCTCTACAAGTGCAAATCGGTCCCTTATTTCAGTTAATGCATGATAATGCACGACCGCACACCGCAAGAGTTGTAAGACAGACTCTCGCCGCAGCTAACATCAATGTCCTGCCCTGGCCTGCTCAGTCGCCAGACTTGAACCCGATTGAGCATGCATGGGATATGCTACAGAGAAGAGCTCTGCCGAATATGGAGGGTATCCAGTCGCAAGAAGACCTTTTTTTGTTGTTGCAACGAACATGGGCGGCCATTCCACAGTGTGATTTGGATGAACTCATTTTGAGTATGCCAAACCGATGTTCTTGTGTTGTTAGTGTTCGCGGTAGAAACACGGATTATTAATTGTTTAAGTTACCCAATAAAATTTTAGAGAAAACTGTTATTTCAGTCTTTTTTTCGAACTTTTGTGTTAGTGGTTCAAATGTCAAAAATCCCTTTATTAGGAAAATGGCAAATTTCTTTATTAATGCAAAGGTGACTTGGTTTATCGTTACTGTGACAAACGAAAACACTTTATTTGATGAATCCTTAAAGAAAATTTTAATTAATATCAATCAGGAGAAAAGTTATTGCAAAAATATATGTTGATCCCTAGACACTTTTGATGTGTGTAAAATGTTATGTTTAGTACAGTTCTAACCGACAATAAACTTAACTAATAGTCGTCTATTGCTGACATTTTCAGCAGGTAAAGTTGACATTGATGCCGCCTGAAATTACTCCATACAAGTTTAGACGTGATTAACAACTTACCTACTAAAATCGACGTACAATTTACGTCAGGCGCTGATTAATTTGTCAGGACTAAACTAAAATTTATCTTCTGCCCTTTTCTTAATAAAATAGAAAGAAAAAGGTGCACTGAACTTAAATTTAGTTTAGTTTGTGAACAATGGAATCAGCACCACTGTCTGCATAAAGCTGACTTTGCGCATTATTTTATTGGTAGTCTTATTATACAGAGGTACTATAACAGCAATTAATTCCTGTAATTCTCAAGAGCAGAGGTGTACTTACTTGTTACCCACATTTCGACAATGTCCTATGTAACAAGGGGCGAGCCTATCGTCATTAATCGGGCACAAATCCAAACTCCGGGCTGCTACAAAAAAATCCTGATGGAAAAACCCAATAACGCTTTGCCCGACCCGGGAATCGAACCCAGGACCTCATACTTAGCAGGTGCTACTAGAAGAAGGCTGCTGAAGTCTTCTTCTTTGTTTCTAAATAGTTTGGCTATAGGTGGCCACGTTGATTACGGCATCAGTGGCCTTCTTGCCTATTGCTAACTTCGATCATCACAATATATTTTTTATTCGATGTAAAATGTATTTAAATCGCATTATTAGTAAACAATGAAACGGCAGTGCGAGCATTGAACTGTGAAACCAAGCCACCTAAAAATATTTTCCATTCAATTACTTATGCAAACAGAATCGTGAATTTTATGCAAAATCATAATATACGCAGCCACCGGGAAATTGGGGGATTTAATGTTATTATGATATTGGTCAAATAACAGTGAAATTGTGTGTCAAAGCACTTTTATTTTGGTCAATAAAATCTGCGCTACCTATACGTTTATTAAAATAACTGTCTACATTTTTTATCTCATCACCACTGCTCTCATAACGAAGAAGGAAAACATCGTGACGAAACCGGCATGTCCTAGAATCAAAATTTCGAACACATGTGTCATTTACTAACCCGCCCTGGGCCCGCGTGGATTAAGGCCCACATTCTCTCACCAAGATGACGCTTGAGTCCCAGTTGTGGGAAAATTATAGGCTGATTATGTATATAAGTATACAGTTTAAATTAGTTTGCAAAAAAAAAAATGTTAAGTTTAAACTGTGTTTTAAAGTAGGTAATGGTTTTGGTCGAGACACCTGTATTATAAGGAAACCCGAAACATATATTAGAAATCCTGTGTGTCCTAACAACTGAACGTTACAGGAACTGATGGACGCTAGTGGTTACGTCAAACATGTTGCCCAATTCTGGGTTGAGTCCATTCAGATTGACATCGGCACGATAAGAAGAATAATCATTGTAATACTTCATCAAGTAATTGCAGTTTAAATATACTTGTCTTCTTATTATAGTGTCTGTAAATTGAATAATTTTATTCATGAGTCAATTTAACTGGTACTTAGATGAACAAGCAATTTACCCCGTACTACGCCGTAAAACGCAAAATTTGAAAATATGACGTAACGCATTCAAAATTTACGACCTGTTTTCAACGATAAGAGTTAATCTAATGTAAGTGACAGTAAATTTAGTACGCGCCGAATATATCTAGTAAGAACAAATTAGTCATCGCTCTAACCGGATATAAATAGTTTGAACCGTATTTTAGTAACATCGAGTGCCTGGTACGAATAGACATTGCTCCTCAAATAATGTATTATGCTAAGAATGCAGACAGTTATCGGTGGGCAGATTTAAAAAAAAAAGTGTAAATTTGTAAATGGATTGATGAGCTATGATTAAGAAGACCTGTGAATATCATATTATTACCGGCCGTCAGGAAATCTCTTATTTTCACCAGTATTTGAAATTAAGGTGTCAAAAATTGCTCTGCCTATTTATTTGCTCTTGCTGTGTCCAAATAAACTTTATTATTATTTTTTTCCCTGTATTAGACAGTAGTTATTGTGACCGTTTATTAGGAAAACTAAGCTTTTGGCAATCTTAAAGATTGTATTAAAACAGTCCGTTGTGGTTTCCTGGTCCTGCTTAAATTTAGTTGAGCTTATATTGAAAATTTAGAGTGTGGCGATAAAAATATCTCACTATGTCATGCAATGCTAAAAACAGAATGCCACATCAGGTTCCTATGGAATTTTATGAGGTTGGATTCATGGTATTAAAAAATTAGTCCTCTAAAAGACCCGACAAGAAACTTAAAAAATTAGTGACTTTTCAGCAGACTGACCCATTTTATTGGTCCTGAAAATATCGTGATTTAAAAGATGACAGACTAAAATAAACTCAAACTAACTTCAAATCTGAACTAGAAAGGGCAAGTAGATATCTATAATATATTATTATTCCTTGCATAATGTGCCCACTGCTGGGACACATGCCTTCCATTAGTGAGGGGGAGTGGGCCTTAATCCACCACGCAGGCCCAGTGCGGGTTGGTAGATGTCACATTTCTATGAATTTTGTTTCCTTACTGTTTTCTTTCACCGTTTTAAGAGCAGTGGTGATGAAATAATTTACAAAAAGTAAATCGCTTGACTGCGTTCGAGCCCACGATCTACTGCTCATGTTATTCCTTATATCCTAAACCTAAATACAAGCTCAGGGGACAGACAGACAAATTAATAATTTCCCTTAGTCAGAAATAAGCCATAAAGAGAATTATAAATGTGAAGTCTAATCTCTAATTTACTTAGCGTTTGAGAGCTCGGAGATTATAAAATATAATTTTCCTTTATGCATTCTCAAAGGTGTTCTCAACATGTTTGGGAGTAAGGTACCTCATGCTTATCTTACTAATATTTCAAAACTAGCTGCGCCCACCGTTTTGCCCACATAAGTCTCAATCCCGTGAAAATATCGGGATAAAAAGTATCTTATGTCTTAATCCAGGTCATTGTCTACCCATGTGCCAAATTTTATCCAAATTCGTTAAGCGTTTTAGCGTAAAACAACCATACAAAAAATCAAATCATTTCTCTTAGAAATATTAGTCTTGATTGAGAAGTTTTTGTGTTGGTTTGTTTGTTACTCAATTTATCCGAAACTGCTAACTATTCTAGATGCAATATCTATCGTATTTGCAGAAATGAGCCATAAACATATGGGTGTGGGGAAGTGTAGTATATATTAGGCTATGTAGTTCCAGGAAAATAAAACAAATAGATCGACTATAAAATCCTATTTAGATTTTTTCAGGAGCGTCGTCAGCCATAACTCTAACTAGCTGTATAAAATAACACAATAATGACATCATACTGTACTAGCTTTTGGTTTTCGTAATAATTTTCGCAATAGGTACTCCCTTTGGTTACCCATGGCAGTTTTCAAGGTGGCCTTGTCAGCAAAGTTGCATTGCGTCCGCTGCGGTGTGTACAGACACCAGCACATCAAGCTACTACAATCTGTAAAATTTCGTTAATAGTTTTTCAACTTTATCGCTAAAGCATAAGGTTCAAGGTTGATTGGGAAAATTTTACAGTTTTGGGTAACTTGATGTGCTAAGCTGGCGTCTGTACAATATAAATTGTTAAGTTGCATATGGACAACTTATCGTGTAAAATATTAAAATTTGAATATATAGACATACCTCCTGTTCCTTCTCCTGTTTCTCCGAGGAGTAAGGCAGAGTTATACCTATTAATAGGTTCACTCACATTTCGGACATTTTACGTGTTATGTTTAAGTCCCACGTAAAAGGGGGCGAGCTGATTAACATTTTGTGCCGGTTGCCATCAACTGGGTACAAATTCAAATTCCGGTCTGCTACTGAGAAATTGCTGACAAAAACACTGCTCAACCTAGGAACTGATACCAGGACCTCAATACTCAATACTCAATCATTTATTGCATTTCACAATGCTTAGGTGGTAAGTAAAGGGCCTACGGACGGAGAGATTACTCTCACTAGTCTAGGGTAACTCACCGTCCGATCAGTACCAGGCCCGTGCCGGACGGCGTGTACGTGTTCCACGCGCGCCTCAAAGAGATGTCAGCTTTTAGGGAAAGGGCCCGTAAGGGCCGAAGCCTGCCGGGGCAGCGGGATTGTCCGAAAGGGTTACCGCTACCCCGGAACATAAAGGGCTAAGGAAGGACCACGGGTGGGTTTTAGTCAGTAAGAGTCTGACACTTCTGCTCAACCCCGAGCGGGCGGGGTAATTTGACGATTTCCCATCCACAAAAAAAGGTGGTAAGTAAACATTTGTTGTAACAATCGTGGACCCTGTCGGGCGCAGAAAAAGAAAAATTTGAAACCCCATTTGAACCTCATGCTCAGTTACTGCTGCTGAGCGCGTGCGACCACTAAACCAACGAGGACGACATATTCCTTTACAAATAACTTCATATAAAAATACCAGCACACACTGGACAACAGTAAAGCACACCCAAAGTCCGTTGAACAGTTCTCTAAAGCTATAAACAAACTCTAGGTGGGTATCGAAACTAATCAAAAGTTTTCGCACAAAGAACTCGAATGCAGTCAGAGCAACCAAGACATTGATGTTTTATTGAAGGTAGTAGGAAAACTTATTGAATTGGTGTAACAGAAACTTTGAAGCGGTGTCGGGTTAAATATTGACTGAGTCGTGTCTCACAAACTGCAGATGAAACTTTCAATGCAGGGTTTTATATTTCAATTTATCTTTCTGGAATGTTTTGAATCGTTTACTTTAGCTATTTTATTTATTTTATTTTTAATACCAAACAAGTTATATTTGGGTAACAATTAATGACGTCAGTATGTGACGAATTGGCACATAAATCTAAATTAAATTAAATTGAATCGAATAGAAGATATATAGACAATCACCACATACCATTATTACATATTCACACACCCACTCGCAACTCCACATTTACACTCCTACACACTCACCCACACTGTACACTTAGCAATGCTTAGATGGTACTAGCATTTCACTTCATTCTGTATGTTTGTTTCTGCTGCAATTGTATAGCTATTAAATTGTAAATCCGTAATTGGCTGTAAGACTAGTTTATATATTTTACTAGCGACCCGCCCCGGCTTCGCACGGGTGTAATACTGATACTAAGTACAGGTATTTCAAGAATGCCAGCACGCGCCTCCGCGGCCGGTACCGCAGCAACCGCTATGTCCCTGCATTTTAAATCTGTAATATCTTCGAAAATATTCATTTAAATTACATGCTGTAAAGGGCCATATTTATCTATATTAAATACACAATGTATTTAAGGTACTTAATTGGATAAGGATTAATGCTGTATTGCTTAAAATCGCTTCGTAAATAAGCCATTATTTCTCGTAAAAAGTAAAGGATAAAAAATGATTATTGTGGGTTATCCCTTAGAGATAGACATGTACCATCGCTGACTTTTTTGTAGACCTTTTTAAGGTGTACAATACTGTAGTACATTATTTTGACCTATCTCGTAGGGTTCAGCCAGCGTTTGAAAAGTAAGCGCAAAAAAATGTGTTCATTTACGACATCACATGCCTGCATGTATTATATATAACTATAAACCTTCCTCTTGAATCACTTTACCTATTAAAAAAACCGCATTAAAATCCGTTGCGTAGTTTTAAAGATCTAAGCGTTCATAGGGACAGAGAAAGCGACTTTGTTTTATACTATGTAGTGAAGACAAAATTTCAAAGAGCTGTAGATTTTGTGAACAATAAATCTATACATACACACATCAAAAGTGTCTAGGGATCAAGCATTTTTATGCGGATTTCTTGAGATTGAGATGTGGCTTTGTAATAAATTTATGATTTTATAAATTTATATGGATCCTTTTTGGTGCATTTCATAATTTGAATCAGGAACTGTGAATCAAATTCGAGTAAAAGATGAAAATCAGCTGTCAATATTTTCCCTATAAAAACATACAACGCATTGAAGACATTATTAGTGCTACTGTTTCCCTACTACTGATTAAAACCAACGTTATTATGGAGCGGCGACGTCATTTAAGCAGGGAAGAAATGCTCAGAGCCGTGGGAATGATAGAAGCTGGTTCCCGGCAACGTACTGTGGCTTTAGCTCTGAATACAAGTCAGAGTGTTATCAGTCGACTTTGGACACGTTACCGAAGCACTGGTACCGTGGCTGAGCGCCATGGAGGACGGTATCGCTGCACCACACGGAGACAAGACCGATACATTCAAATCTTAACTCGAAGAGCTCCAACAATAACCGCCATGATGTTAGCCGTGAGGCTTCATCACTCTTCAGGGAACTTAATTAGCGACCAAACAGTCAGAAACCGCTTGCATGAAGTGAACCTTCATTCCCGAAGACCGCTACGGGTACCACCTATAGCAATGCACAATCGTAGGATTCGATATCAATGGGCTCTTGAACACAGAAATTGGGCAGAAGAACAATGGCGTTTCGTGTGCTTTTCTGATGAGTCTCGTTTTGGTATGAGACCGGATACAAGACGTATACGACACTGGAGAACCCCTGGACGCCAACAGCGATTAAAATCCTGCCAGGAAGTCCATCCTTATAGTGGTGGAACCATCATGGTATGGGCGGGTATTTGGATCGGCGGAAGAACTGAGTTGATTTGGATCAGAGGCAACCTCAACGCTCAAATTTATGCTGAGACGATTGTATCAGACGTCATCGTTCCTCTACAAGTGCAAATCGGTCCCTTATTTCAGTTAATGCATGATAATGCACGACCGCACACCGCAAGAGTTGTAAGACAGACTCTCGCCGCAGCTAACATCAATGTCCTGCCCTGGCCTGCTCAGTCGCCAGACTTGAACCCGATTGAGCATGCATGGGATATGCTACAGAGAAGAGCTCTGCCGAATATGGAGGGTATCCAGTCGCAAGAAGACCTTTTTTTGTTGTTGCAACGAACATGGGCGGCCATTCCACAGCGTGATTTGGATGAACTCATTTTGAGTATGCCAAACCGATGTTCTTGTGTTGTTAGTGTTCGCGGTAGAAACACGGATTATTAATTGTTTAAGTTACCCAATAAAATTTTAGAGAAAACTGTTATTTCAGTCTTTTTTTCGAACTTTTGTGTTAGTGGTTCAAATGTCAAAAATCCCTTTATTAGGAAAATGGCAAATTTCTTTATTAATGCAAAGGTGACTTGGTTTATCGTTACTGTGACAAACGAAAACACTTTATTTGATGAATCCTTAAAGAAAATTTTAATTAATATCAATCAGGAGAAAAGTTATTGCAAAAATATATGTTGATCCCTAGACACTTTTGATGTGTGTATAATAAAATCGTAGGAAAGTCAAAACTGTACATTGAATATATTTTAAAAAGAATTTTTGAGGCGTGATCTACAATCGATATCGAAGCCAAAAATATAGTTTTTAGAATTTTTGTCTGTTTGTCTGTTTGTCTGTTTGTCTGTCCGGGATAAACTCAAAAAGTACTGCATGGATTTACTTCAAATTTTGCATGAATATTACTAAGAGGTCGGGTCAACATATAGGCTACATATTATCACGCTATCACCTACGGGGGAGGAGCTGTGAATCTTTATTTTTCTTACGCATTCTGTGACAGCGTGTAATCTAACGACGCATATTTAAATGTTGTTTTTGAGTAAGCCATGCTATTATCTAGCTTCACACTATAAAAACAACGCCATTTAAGTAACTTGGGCAGAGAAATATAGTTTAATGAACGTTGGTAGCATAAAGACAGTTTTAAAACAGCGCCATCTATGAGATTTCATAAAAATCAAATCAAGTTACATGTTAACACTTTTTGGAAATTAATAATTTAAATTTGATCATGTTGGCGAGGTAAGTAGTTAGTTATTCTTAAAATTCATAGATGCTGATGTGCATTTTCTTCTTAAAAGTTGTATCGTATAGTTCGTTTTGACAAATTCAAGTTTCAACAAAACCCTCAAAATCTTGAGCAGAGTTGAGGAAGACAATTTAAAAAAAATGCGGTGTTAAGTATTACAAAAAAGTTATGTTCATTGATAATGATCATTTCATTTCATTTCATAACACCCTCGCGGAGGCTAGCGTCAGTGACAGTCCCAGCCGCACGCGTCATCTGTTTGCCGTCATCTTGGTGTTTTGTGGAGTCGCGAACCCGGCAGCTTTATGGGAGAAGTATCGCCATCATCTGTCTGAAGATTTTCTACGAGCTTTGAGGCGTGCTACTGGAGACGAAGTCGAAGTAACTGATGAACGCGTGCTGAACACCTGTCTCAGTTCACTTCAAGATGTGGTCATTTCTATCGGCGGCATTCGACTGATCGAATATGGGTTACCAGCTCCCCAATCATCACCGTATCAAGACCGTGGAAATCGGGAGTATAACGCTGAGACAAATTACGATCCGGGTGAAATGACCACCATACGAAATGAACATGTCGCTTTTTTCTCTTCTGAGCAAAAACTTTATGACAACGTTCTTGAAAGCGTTGGGCAAAACCATGGTAAAATGTTTTTCTTGGATGCTCTTGGTGGAACAGGAAAAACATTTGTTACCACTGGCATACTTGCAGAGGTCAGGAGGCAGGGCAAAGTTGCTATTGCTGTAGCGTCGTCGGGAATCGCTACCACACTGCTTCCGAGTGGCAAGACAGCACATGCCATGTTTAAAATTCCCATCGATTTAGAGAGCGCCGAAACGCCTGTTTGTGGTGTGTCACGTAACAGCGATAAGGGACACGTGCTCAAGGATTGCTCTCTGATCGTATGGGATGAGTGTACGATGGCCAATAGGAAGGCAGTTGAGGCCGTGGACAGAATCCTGCAGGACATCCGCAAGAACGAACATTTGATGGGTGTCATCATGGTGTCACAGTTCTGTTCAGTGGTGATTTTCGGCAAACGCTTTCCGTGGTGACGCGGGGCTCGAGGGCTGACGAGGTGAATGCTTCGTTGAAACGGTCTTCGTTGTGGTCACGAGTTCGTACGCTGCGCTTGACCATTAATATGAGAGCTCGGCTCGGCGGCAATGCACGTGCTCAAGAATTCTCCGATGTCCTTCTAAGTCTTGGCGAAGGCACTCTTCCAGAAAAGATAGGTGGACAGGTGGTGCTTCCAGAGTCTCTCGGTAGAGTGGTATCCAGCTTAGAAGAACTAATTCGCTGTGTGTACGGGGACATCAGTCGTATACTGCACCAGCAGAATTCTTGGGTGTGTGAGCGGGCCATTTTGATGCCCAAAAATGATCAGGCTGCAGCAATTAACGAATGCATTCTCTCAGAAATTGAGGGGAATAAAGTGGTCTACACTTCGATAAACACTGTTGTCGAGCAAGATGACGCCACATATTATCCCGTGGAATTTCTGAGCTCCCTGTCAGCAAGTGGACTTCCAGCGCATACCATCAAGCCGAAGGTCGGTGTTCCGATTATGCTTCTTCGGAATCTCCTCCGAAGTTGTGTAACCCGCCTTAAAGTCATCTCGCTCCACAGACACACCATTGAGGCGGAAATTCTTACGGGTTGTGGCGTCGGCGAGGCAGTATTTATACCACGCATTCCCCTCATACCTCATAATTTCCTATTCCAGTTCAAGCGCGTACAGTTCCCCGTGAGTGTTTGCTTCTCGATGACCATCAATAAGTCGCAGGGGCAGATACTGAGGGCAGCGGGTGTCGACCTCAGGACGAGTTGCTTCTCACAAGGGCAACTGTACGTCGCTTGCTCCCGCATCACCAGTCCTGACTCTCTTTACATTTTGGCTCCTGGCAGCATAACTACCAACGTAGTTTATAGAGAAGTGTTGTAACCTTTGTACGTATTTTTACTCTTTTGTGTCCTGGAATGTATTCCTGCATTATTTTCTCTATTTCCTTCAGTCACATCTTATGACTGAACTCAGCAGGATTCCCTTAAAACTCTCTTCACTTGCACGCTTGCAAAAAAAACTAATATTTTAATGCTATTTTAAAAGTTGTGTACTTATAATGCTATAGCGACACGTATCTTAGGTATTTTTGGTGCTGTAGAGCCTTCACGCAGACGACGTCGCGGGCAGCAGCTAGTAAATAATAAATAAATTTTAGAGACACTGTATTTTTACCGACTTCACAAAAAGGAGGAGGTACTATGTTCGGATGTTTGTATGTTTTTTTACCGACTTCACAAAAAAGAGGAGGTACGTATGTTCGGATGTTTGTATGTTATTTTTTTTATTTTTTTTTTATGTTTGTTCATCGAATACTCCGCCAATTGTCGACGGATTTTCAAAATTCTTTTTTTGTTCGAAAGTAGATAGTTCTGAGGTGGTCCCATTGTCACCAAGTTAGGATCTGATGATGGGATCTTAGAGAAATTGAGGGCAACCCTCAAATTTTATAGGCTCACTTATTGTTTTTCGCATATTTTATAAAGTATCTTGTGTATTTGCGTATGGTTGTTACCATCTCAGGTAGCTGAACTGATGATGGAAGGTACAACTCCTTAACAGTAAGAAGTTATTCGAACAGACAAGGACAGTTTTAGTAAATTGTTTTAATGTTTGATAGGACATTTGCCACATTTGGTCTCATGATCATCAAGTCATGACCTGATGCTGCAGTCAGGATAGTCTGCAGAGTACCTAACTCCTCGACAACTAACAGCAGATATATCGTGTTTAGGCTCATTGAAAAGTGCTCGATGTGTGGATAAACGTAGTGTTAATGAGAAACACCGAAGTACATAGAGACTTGATGCTGAAACCAGGAGCATCGGAAAAAGTACAAACCTTGAAATTACAGCACCGTAGTCGTGTTTGGGCTCATTTTAAACAGGACTAAATTTTAAGTTCAATGCAATTTTGACATAAGTCTGGCCTGATGTTGCCAGGATTATCAGTGGGATCCTGGAGAAATCGAAGGAACTCTTCAAATATTATAGGCACACCTATAGCAATTCGGGTATTATTTATAGTAACTCGTGCATTTTCTTTCGGAAAGCAAAATTTAGTGAAGTAAAACTGATGATGAAGACCACAGATGGCCACCGGGACTACTCAATAATAAGTATTTCACAGGTTGCGATTCGATTACTTTAATATGGTTGCTAAGCAATTTATGCTCGTCACAATGCGAATGGTGAAATGGAGCTGATTTATTTATTTATTTATTTATTTATTGACACACCAACGACTTATTCACTAAATCATTACATTAAATACATTCTATTTCAACAGCTTTGCGGTGAATTTGTCACTTATAGGTGTGCACAGCGCTTGTATAATCAATAATAAAAAAAAGCTGATGGTCGAGTACCAGGAGAACTCCTCAACAATTAACGTCCCTGTATCGGGAAAAGTAATATTTTGTAAAAGGCGATGAGCTTGATGCATTATAAACAGACCCACTAAAAAGCGATAAATAAAAACTTTTTAACAAAGTCGGTGGCAATAAACTAAAATACAGATCCCAAGACACCGACTTCCGAAATTAAAGTTATTTTTCACTTTGTAGTGTTTTTTATGGAAGTCGGTTTTTTTTTTGTTAAAAAGTTTTTATATTGATGTCATATAACTATTTAATCCAAATTTTAGCCAAATGGGACCTTTCGTTAAGTTTATAATGGTCCCACTGCTGGGACACAGGCCTCCTCTCTGTGAGTGGGAGTGGGCCCTAATCGACCACGAGGGCCCAGTGAGGGTTGGTAGATGACACGTCTCCGAATGTTTGGTTCTAGGAAATGCCGGTTTCCTCACGATGTTTTTATTCACCATTTTCAACGCATTGGTGAAGTCTCCATGTAAGACTTTCCATTTATCCGTCTTTATAGTCAAACGGTTTGTATAAATACTTTTCTTCTGGGATTTTTTCCTGCTAGAAGAGTCTCCAACGCTTCAGGAAAAGGTTCTAAAGTTATAGATACCAGTTAAGTATTAATAACGACCCATACTTTATAAATTATGGGAAATTCGATATAAATAATCATATGTGATCACGCAAACATATAGCTCCAAATTCACCAAACTCACTTAATCCGAAATAACTTCCGCGAATTTAGCATAACCCTCGTTCAAAATGAATAGTTGTCCATTTATTCAAACTAACCATTGTAATAAGTAGACAATAATAGATTGTTTGGAACTAATTCCGAAGTTATCTTGAGGTCTCGTCTTGATGGCTCTAAGGCAGGGTGTAGACTACAGCGGACTTTAATTTCGCACCTTCTGTGCGCTCAGTCAGTCGTGCATCCCTAACTACGAGCCAACTTATTAGCATCTCTATAGACTCTCGTGTCTACACGGCCTATTGAGCTATATTGGCTGAACGTCAGGCTGTGTTTTTGATGGCAATTGATTGTGTAGAGATCGGTGACGTCAGTTTACAACGACGAGTCGTTCTAAGCTCTAGGATTTGTCGAATTGTTTATTCAAGTAACGTTATTAAGACAACTTTGAAACAAAATGTGTGCACTTTTATTATTTCTTAAGTGCCGATATTGTCGTGGACGTCCACTGCATCATAATCACCCAGGGAAGTAATATTATTATAAAACTAGCTTTTGCCAGCGACTTGGTCCGCGTGGAATAATGACTTCCGGAAATTGAGGCACTAACTCTCATAGAGTTTAACCGATGTGCTCTTTCTTCTGCCGATTCTTGAGAACGCGTATTTCTCATTCAACGCGTTTTTCAAGACAATAGCGGGCGGACGCCGGCGTCCGCTTGGGGCTTGAATAACTAAAAATATATAACTACGTCTAATATATAAAATAATATATAATAAAACCTACTTCACTTAAAACTAAATACCTATAACTACTATAATTAATAATACCTATACCTTTAATTAATAAAAGTACCTACGCTTTTACCTACATAATATTAAAAAAAACTGAACATAAATTAACCAAAACTTATCTACTACTAACCAACTACTACTAACCTATTACTACTTCACCTAAAAAGAAATCCTGTTTTCCCAACATTTCCCTTCACTGCTCTGCTCCTATTGATCGTAGCGTGATGAAAAGTATACTATAACCTGCCCAGGAGTATGAAGAACAATTGTACCAAGTTTCGTTGAAATCCGTCGAGTGGTTTTTGTTTCTATAACGAACATACAGACAGACAGACAGACAAAAATTTTACTGATTGCATTTTTGGCGTCAGTAACGATCACTAATCACCCGCTGATAGTTATTTTGGAAATATATTTCATGTACAGAATTGACCTCTCTACAGATTTATTATAAGTATAGATTTGCACCCACGATATCGTGCTAACTTGCACGTATTTCCATATATTTTGATTTCCCTACCGTGGACGTTCACAATAATATCGTTCACGTTAGAAATTTAGAAAAGCGTACAGTGGCCCCGATTCTGTTATTCACAAACTAAACTAAATTTAAGTTCAGTGCATCTTTTTCTTTCCATTTCATTAAGAAAAGGACAGAAGATAAATATTAGTTTAGTCCTGTCAAATTAGTCAGCACCTGACGTATATATAATTTGACAGGACTAAACTAATAATTATCTTCTGTCCTTTTCATAATGAAATTGAAAGAATAAGATGCACTAAACATAAATTTAATTTAGTTTGTGAACAGGTTGTGTCTTTATGTCTTAATGCCCATGACTGTTATTTATGAAAAACTTCAACATACTCGTACTAGGGATTATAATATCAGCATAAAGTTAGTATGTGTTAACGATATTTGCACCCACTCAAAGAACACAACCCCACCGTGTTATTTAGGTAATGTAAGCGACAACGGTAGCCAAATATCAACAAATCTGTAATGTATGAAAAAGAATCACATATCGCGGCGGTAAGCGGTAGGGTGCAAGCCGCGACAAACGCGCTAGAAAGATGAAACAAATTTTAATTAAATTCATGGTAGTGTCCGTCCTGGATTAGCGGATAGATTTCCCACTTTTCATTCTCTAATACCCGCCCTCGAATTAAAATTTTTGAAAGGCTTGTTTAGTCTACCAATAAATCTCATATCCACTTTCATTTTATGATTGCTTGTTGTAATTTTAGACTGGCCTAGACAGCAGACACTTCATCGGCCTTTCAATATACCTTTATGGGGTGTCGTTGCTGGTGTACTAATAGTTATAAAATATAGATCCTGATGTTAAGTTCCGGGACTAAAAAATCACAAGAAAAGGTTAAGAACTAGAAACTAATCTAGGTATTATGTTGTCAATAAACCAATCGCATCAAAACGTACATCTAACGTTTAGCGTTAAAGGCTGCAGTATACAGTCTCTTAATTAGCCACGTTTGTGGCTTGTTTGTACCCAAGCGTGACACACGTGCGCAACGCGACGCCACGACACACGGCTAGCGTCCTTTCCCACCTACTAATAACATTTGCAAAATTAAACAAGCGGTTAGGTACTCGGGACGCCGCATATGCACAATTACAACGCGCAAGCCAGGTTTTACCACCTAGCCACCCAATAACAATTACATAAACTAACCGTAAAGCCGACTACAAAATGTTATTAAATAAGTACGTGTGCTACATGAAATGCCGAAAGTTTTACAAGCTTTGATTCTACCTTTTGTGGATTAAGCCTGATTTCTTTTTTTGGGTTAAGATTTTTTTTTTTTGTTACGTTTCGCTCGAGTAAGGTTTGAAGTACATGTTGTTGTATGATTAAGGTTACTTGGGAAGAAAAGCCCAACATGAATATGTAGTTGGGAAAAGGCTAGGAAGCTGATGATCGTGATTAAGGCAAATAGCCCCATAAGATTTTTGTTGGTTGTAGGATTGTCAAGAAAAAATAGTGAAGAGACAGAAATATTCATCCAACTAAAAACAGTGTGGGTAAAGTCGCATTCTACAACAATCAAACAAAATTGTGGCATAGTTTCCAACTACATACACAAATACTGATCGCACGCTTGAAAAACTCAAGCATCTACGATTTCATAATATCGAGTGTATCACACTGAAACTAACTGAAGCACTAGAAAAATAATTGGCATGAACGTCCATATTGTCTACGAAGCACTTTACAAAGACAACTGACGCAATCATTTGTAGTCAAAGCTTGACAATATTGTTAGATTATTGTTTATAGTTGTTTTTACGAATGATTACTCTGTGCTGAACTCTGACGGCCTGCACCCTAATTGCGAAACACACTATCGATCTCAATTTGAATCATTTTGAAGCATATTGCTAATCCATTGCTTCATAAGTTGGAAAAACGTGTCTGCTCAACAATGTAAAAAACGCAATGAACGTTGTTGATCTGTCAAAATGAAACCCATTGCTACTAATAGTGTTACGCAATTACCCCGCTGGTAGCTTTCATCCTTATACTGGTACCGGTGGAATACAAGGCCTTAAAAGTACCCAAGAACCATATTAGAGATGGAATAGAGCGTTGTGAAGTTTAATAAAAAAAATGAAAATGAAAAAGCGTTTATTTTGTGGTGACAACTTATTACAATCAGTTTTATTTATTTATTAAAACTTTATGCACAAGTAAAAACTGTACAAAGATGGACTTAATGCCTTGGGCATTTTCTACCAGTCTACCTTAGGGTGATGCAGAGACAATACAGAGTTTTAGTTCTGCCAAACTGCACAGCATTTTTTTGGCAGATGTAGCTCCCATACACGATATGTAGTTTCGGTAAAAAATATCTAAGAAGAGAGACCTGAATTTTATAGCGGACCACACACCATTCGCATTCAAATACCAACTGAAAGCTTTATAATTTTGGTACTTATATTAGGGTATATTAAGCTCCCCTTAACCAATCATCCTTTTAGAAAGATTCACCACGCTGCGCTCCATAACACAAGTAACAGATTTTAGAGAAAAAACAGCTTGGGTGAAGTAGGAGTGGGATGCACCGGGAGAGACGGACAAGGATCGTCACTCACTGGACGTCTGAAGGAGGACATCACCGTCGAGGTACACCTACCACGGCGAAGGTGGTATGACGATCTAACGAAGTTTGCAGGACCAAGAAGGCCAGAAATTGCTCAAGACAGGGAGGTCTGGAAAGAAAAAGGGGAGGCCTTTACCTAGCAATGTGACACAATATAAGCTATCGAAAAAAAAAAACAATCTTCCACTAAAGGATCTACGTTACACCATTTCACAAAAAAAAAAAACACATTGAAAAACATCACAAAAGTCATGAAGTTGGCAAAAACTTTATGTTTCGTGCTTTTACATCGCAGGCTGCGACGTGGAATGCGTTCTATTGTTTTCCGATGGCAGTCGACAGGAGATGGATGCCTGCCATTGTCTGCTTATACAGATTGTGTGTTATAGAATTATACGCCCGAACACCAATCGCGTAGCAACATTGTATGACATCCTGATTTAGATGGAAAGTTATTAACAGAGCTATTTACAGTTTCATGTAACCGCTTTCGAATAGTTTCCGGATGATGTTATTTAGTCTCTTGTAATGGGCTTTTAGTCAGAAATTTTAACCACAAGACATAATAATTGACTATTTATGTTGCAAAACTACTTAATAATATAAAAACACTATGAAGATTAGAACACCCGATATTGAGCGGTAGATTTATTTAGGTTGACGTCATTTTTTCCTAGCAGTGTTGTGAATCAATCGCGTTTTTTTCGAGCCGAGGAAAGCTTTGCTTGCCACACAGGATTTGTACGGATTTGTCGGCTGCCAATCTGTGCCGCAACCGCTAGAGGCGACCGAACATTTCGACCGGATAAAAAGATCCTCTTATTCCTTGTTAACAGATTCCTGAAAGAAATTTCAAACAAGAAAACACAAAAAATATTCCCCTTTTTATTTAGAGTAACACTGAATGCGTCAGGTGAACCAGTACTTATTTTCCTACCCACTTTAAGGTACAATCATTTACAGAGTCTTAGATTTACACTCGACCGCTCCGAATATAAATAGGACGGCGGAAACGAAAATTTAATTTGGCTCGTTTTCCTCCGACTTTTATTTCGTAATCTAAACAAGAAAAATAACGCTTACTAACAAAGTACGGTGTGATTTTTTTCGAGCGGCTAACTTGCTTGGCGGGAGGGAGATAAAACAACGAGGGCACAGGTGGCACCACTCAGCAAATTATGCAGAACCATATGGGCGCTAATCCATCAAGCGATCGGTATCGTGTGCCGGCTTTCATTAATCATCCTTTATTGATTAATGTATGCACACAAAGTAAGTAATTTACTCGGCATCAACACATTGATGAAGTGTGCCTTGATTTTTTGGTATAATAATATGTGATTTTTATAATGGCGTCTCTGTTTGAAGATTTGTGGTAATGCTCTCAAAAGGAACCCCAGGAACAAAATAATCCTACTCCGAAACACAAAATACAATTTAACTTCCGCGATTTTCCTCATAATATTTTCGGGTAAAATGCTCGTTGTTATAAAATCTCGGTGACATGTATCACGGATCATTTTTGAGGGTAATGTGTGTGCCTCATTAAATAGTTACGGCAGACATATTGTTTAATCCCGATGCCATCCCGAATGGTCTGTTATTAACCCGGAACATCAAGCTGGCGGCTCGCATAATTAATATTGCAAATGTTGTTAGCAGTTAGAGTACGGATTGTGTGAGCGAGCGTACCTATAGTTCATATTGTATGTTGATGCCTGGTTGACGGACGGGTGAAATGTTTGATATATCTAAGCGCCGGCGCATTTGCGAATGTGTAAGCGGTAGTTTAGATCATAATGTAGGTATTCTTTGTTTCCGGATAGTTGCTGATTTTCCTTGGACAGACATCATGTCTTTTATTTGGAGTTAGGAATATTTAGTTCTGTAGACCTAACGGCTTCGGGCCAACCTTGGTTATTATAATAGTGAAGAACTAAAGTTCTTTTACAAGTTTTTTTTTTATGCCAAAATGTGAATGGTTTTTGAAGATTTTCTTATTCTTTTGACTAAGATATTAAGATATATTCTTTTGGGTTTGTTAGTTCTAATGCTAATATTTATAATTTTGGAAACTACGAAATGAGACTCCATTCGTCTTTCCATTGTAAAGTATTTTATGCAAAAGTCCATAAGGTTTCATACAATTTCATGCTTAATGTATTCTGTTTACCAAGGATCACGAGTTGATATCAACGAAGTAAGCATATTAATTACGATTTACGTTGGCATTCTCGCTTGTTATTACAGTTCAGAATAGTTAAAACTTTTTGGTATTTAGTTCATTTCGTATGAATGTAGTAATAAACATACATACTAATAACTTAGTTTTCAGGATGACCTTGTACTAGCACCAACTTAATTACATTATCTATGGGTAAACTAGCGACCCGCACGATGTTTACGACTTGAAAAAGCGTCAAGATTTCTGTATTATAATTCTGTAAGATTAATGCATTACGGACAAAAAACTTCTGGAAGAAATCCTTTGAATAAGAGCAATGGTGGATGGTGTAGTGTTATCAGTCCCGACTTACGAGTTGAGTTGTTCGAATACAGGCAGGCGATTTGCTTTATGTAAATGAGTTCATCACCACTGCTCTTAAAACGGTGAAGGAAAACAACGTGATGAAACCAAACCAACCTAGAATCAAAAATTCGAAGATATGTGACATCCAACCCGCACCGGACCCGCGTGGTAGATTACAGCCCATTTTCTCTCGAAGAGAGAATTCCTGTGTCCCAGCTGTGGGGATATTATAGGCTGATTATGCTATTCATAGATGGATTATAAAATGCTCATTCCTTTACGGTATGAAAAGAGTCTTTTGCCATACCGTTGGACGGCAAGTGACAAATTTTTTTTAACATTTTATGTCATCATCTGCCTAGCCTTTTCCCAACTATGTTGGGGTCGGCTTCCAGTCTAGCCGGATGCAGCTGAATACCAGTTTTTTACATGGAGCGACTGCCTATCTGACCTCCACAACCCAGTGACTAGATAATACGATACCCCTTGGCTGGTTGTCAGATTTTCGGACTTCTGACTACCCGTAACTACTGTCAAAGATTCACGAAAGACAGGCGTGATCAACGGCTTAACGTGCTT
Source organism: Globia sparganii (assembly GCA_949316385.1). NCBI lineage: Eukaryota > Metazoa > Arthropoda > Insecta > Lepidoptera > Noctuidae > Globia > Globia sparganii. Next base: position 18,787,297 of record OX438654.1, read on the forward strand.
TCCGAGGCACGGAGGGGTCTCGTTATGTAAAGATGGTCACCCATCCACAGATCAACCGCGGCTAGCGTAGCTTACCCTGATCGATCGACCTGTGCGGCTGGTTAAATTTAGCCACGGGGCCCGTGGCTAAATAAAACCAGCCGCTCCTTTTTCATCATTTTATGTGTGAATCCAAAAAAGACAAACCTTTATATGCTTCTATGTTGACGCTTAGGTACTGTAGTTGATACTAATTACAGTTTTAAACTCAATTATAATCATAAAAATCATCAGTACATCTCTCTAAGTTCATATTACCCTGTTGAATAAAGTCGTGACATTTGAAGTCATTTCTAACTTAGGATTTGTATGGCTAATTTTAATTATTATAATCTTGTAAAGCCATATTTGTTACGGTCACAAATCATATTTTAATCAATATATAACCTGACACTGATCTGCAAATTACGAAAAACGTAAGTAAAGGACAATGCCAGAAGCTCTATAGAACTTTGCCCCATTCAATACATTTATATACAACCATGCAATATGCAGCACCTTATTGCTTTTGTATTACTGATAACTAAACATTTTTCCAAATGCCTGTAGAACTTGCGGTTTCTGAAATGTTTGTTTCGGAAATAGCAAAGAGGAATTTCAGGGGTTGAATTCCATTCAACATTGATTTGTAATCCGCAGGTCCTAAAGATAAACGATTTACTATGATAAGGTCCTGTATTCATTACAATTATTTCCATTAATTTACATTTTCTGTAAATTGCTAGGGCAGGATCTGGCATTGTCCTTTCTCGGGTTACCTTAGCGCATCCCCCAAAAAATTTTACTCAAACTTCAAAAATCGCTGCCCTCATTAAAAATTATAATCAATACTATAATAATGTATAATGTAATTGAATACTTGATAGACAAAAATGAACAGTACTTATAAAATCATTTCGCCGCCTTCATTACGATTCCTCATTAATTTCCAGATATTAGGGAGATAGAGAATTAAATAAACTGCTATAACCATTAATTACTGTTTTAACATCTATGTAATATCTTCGTTTTTAACTAGAAGTACCAGGAAGCCAGCAATAAGTGGAGTGTTCGCTTTCTACGGGAGCGGGTCATTAGCAGAGCAGGCTTATTGATATGCTAGATGTACGCACTCGATACCATTATAAATTCATAAAGCAAGACACGAACACATACACACACACACACACGCGACACGATTGATTGCAACAAATAATTATTTCATTGAATAATCCTAATATTATAAATTCGAAAGTAAGTTTGTTTGTTTGTTAAGTTTTCACGCGAAAATGGCAAATTGGGTTTGGATGAAATTTGGCACATGAGCAGACCATGAAGGACATAGGCTACTTTTCATCCTGGATCGCAGACGTTGTCAACAGCTACTAATCTATATATCGACACCTGCAATTTAAAACATTGTAACTCACTTTTTAATGAAAAATTATTGTAAGTTATAAAAACATATAAAATACATAAGTAAACAACATATTAGTCATAAGCAAAGTAGATAATCCCTTTTTACTTATATTTACAAAATTGGAAGACGCTAGGACTTTATAGGAACAAAGTGAAAATATGTTGAATGTTTAAATCGCTATCCTGAAAAGTAGTGAAAAATGAGTTACAATGTTTTAAATTGCAGGTGTCGATATATAAACGCATCACTTGAGCACGGCTGGACCGATTTGGATATATTTTGTTCTAAAATGATCTTAATAATCCGAATTAGGTTCTTATGGGAATCGTTTTGTTTAAGATTCCCGGAAAATTAAAAAAAAAATGGGATAAAACGTCCTTTATTTCTATGTCATGGGATTTTTGTACGAATTATTGGAATTTGGACTGGACGTTTGTCGGATCAGCTAGTAAAACATAATATTCACATAGAAATAATAACAGTAGGTATATTTTAATATGTATCTAGGTACAGTCAGCAAAGGAGATAGGTATGCAGGGTCGTCGAATATAGTTGAAGTTTACCAAGAAACCGATTGATGTTTTAGAATCAAATTTAATTTTGTTAATAGAAAACAAACAGTGCATTTATCAAATTAAATTTCATTCGAAAATATCCATCGGTTTCTTACTAAACTTCAACTATATTCGACGACCCTGCATACTTATCTCCTTTGCTGACTGTACACACAGTAAAATGGTTAAATATACGTCATATTAGTATTGAGTTCAAAGGTACTGCTTATTTCTTAAGAAATTTCTTGCAGCAGACCTGCGAAAGGAAAAAGAAATGTAGAAAATAGCAAGAATATATTTGATTTTGTGACGTCTTAAATTTTTTTTTTTATATATATATATTATTTAATCGATTGTAGAATGTTATTTTATGGCTATGGGTGAAAATTACCTGAAAGCAAATGAATTGATTTAATTTTATTTTAATTGGGACGCATTCAAATAAATTTGTTTTAAAAGCCTCGCTATTTTTTTACAATATTCATTCATCCAAAAATCTATACATATAATATAATTTAAAATGTTGAAATCAGTTATTATCGGAACTGAGCTGTTTTCAATAAACTCGTCTATGAAGTTTTATTTGCTTAATAATTATTGCTACAAAATAATTACGATTTTAGATTATGAATAATTTTCAAAGAAAACTTAAACGCTGTCTCGCTTTAGATATTGACAGTTTAATTTCAACAACTTTAATTAAAATCACAAACCTACATTCTAACTGTCCATTAAAAAAAACTCAACAGACGCATCAAATTAAATCACCTAACAGTACATCCATCAAGAAAAACTGTAACTTACTCATGCTACAGCAAAAAAAGCCGCCTCTGCTATTCCAGTAGCGGTATATCTTAGGCTTTATACTGACAGGTTGACGACCTATAAAAAGGCTTCATATGTACTGCGAAGCCAGGAACTCTCCCTCGCCTAGAGAGCGTCGTTAGTCAGCGAAGGTAACGGGATAGTCGTAGTCGTTCTTGTACTTACGGCCTTATAATGCGTGTGGCGGCCATTTTTTATAGGTAAATTATGAGTTATGTTTGTCTTATGAATTAATGTGCTAAGATTTTATGTTAGGTGGATTTTATCTTTTGTCTTACTTACTTGGGTGTTGAAGATATTTTGTTGTTCTTGTTTGGTGATAAATCGGTGATAAATTAGAAGTTTACCTGTAACAGACAAAATAAATTAAAGTAATTGGCGATATACAACTGCGACCGATATGATCGATTATAACATTCTTAGTATTAAATAGAAAAATCATTTTTTTTTTTTTTGCATTGAAATGAAAAAAAATACATTCTCAAATTATATCAGTCTTTTGCAGTGTCACATCTATACTCTGCTGCCAGCCTTTTCAGCTCTTTCCTTTTTATACTTGTACATAATAATTATATTATATTAGTGATAGATTGTATATTGTATTCAAGATTTCTCAAAAGTTTATCAAATATAGTTAAAAACCTCTACTTAGTTGTCATTTATTTTAAAAACAAAAATCACTAGACCGTGAATTTTAAATCATTTTCCCAATAACGAATAAGGGTCTCTTGTGAGACTTTTAGGAGCTCAGCAGTGCGTGAACATCGAGAATTCACCCTCCACCCCCCTTTTCAGTCGTAGCTACTCCCCTGCACAAATCGTAGCTCCATGTATGTTCAATAAAAAGGTTGTTTACATCGACGGTTGGTAAACAAACGTTAAAGTTAGCTTTATGAGCTGTAATGTTATAAGTAGTGGTACCAATTCTCTTGGGCTCAAGAGAATTGGGTGTAGAACGCTACGAATATTTTTTATTACTTTAAAATAAACTTGGTAACATAAGTTATAAGTACTCTAAAGAGAAATGTTGCGTCATCAATAATAAAAGTATAAAACGTTCTTAACTAAATGGTTTCGCAAAAAGAAAAAGAAAAAGAAACAAGAATAAAATCGGTTCGGCTGTTTGGAAGCTACGATACCACAGACAGACTCACAGAAACTCACACGTTAGACTTATAACATCCCACTTTTTCCGTCGGGGGTTAATCTATACTAAAATATAATTAATATTATAAAGAGGAATGATTTGTATGTATGTTTGTAACGAATTGGCTCAAAAAGTACTGGACCGATTTTAAAAATTCTTTCACCATTTTAATGCTACATTATCACTGATTAATATAGGCTTTTTTAGTTCCAAGAAGAAATAAAATTTAAAGTGCTGTCTATACCTTTTCTGAGAAATTACAAAATATTTATCTGCAATAATTTAGGTAGTTTAGGCATTTTAATTATAATATTGTTTCAAGTGTGTAAGGGTGTGTCTGTGTGTGTACAATCTGTATCAGGCTACACCGTAAAATTAAAATAGATTGTTAAACCACTGTCAATAATGTGACATCAGCTTAGAAATCCCACAAGCGCTCTATTGTTATTCATACTCGCTCATAACACGCAATCTTTATGAAGTCGGAAGAGAAGCGCCAGTTCCATTGAACAGATTTTATTAGCCGAAGAGCACCACACAGGTCTCGTAATCCAGTAACTGTCTACGATGGTGTAGAGAGGATCCATATTTCAAATAACCGTAGCGTAAGCAAGGGCAGAAGGCTCATAAAAATAAGGATTTGTTAAGGGCTAGAAAACCGCTTGACAAATTGAATAACAAAGATAAGTATGCTTCCAGGGATCCTGGTATCACAGTCTTTATTATTTATATTATATAAATTACATATATAAAACTGTAGAAAATTGACAAAGGTCTAATAAATGTATGATATTAGATACAATAGTGCCCTATTCAATTTGATTGACTCGTAGGCAGTTTTAATCAAATGTGGTCGTTGGCATACATTATGTAAAAAATTACTGCCATTGCAGGGTAAGAAAAATATTTGTCGAACTAACACATCAAAACAGAAAATTACAATTTTGTTCAGTTTAGGATACTCTCGTCTCGCTAGCTCTGGTTAATTAGTAATATCATGAATTCATGAGTCTTATGAAGAAAATCTTCTGTGTCTATTTTGCAGAGGAAGCTCCTAAATTGTATAAAATATGATGGCTGTGTGGAGTTATTACGTAGGGACTTATTAATGTCGCCTATCAAATAGACATATTTAGTAAGGAAACCACATTTATGCAATAAAAATTATAGCACGTACCTACTTGTTATCGCCTTTTCTGACGATATACAAAAAAAAAAATAACGAAATCGACCTCGAAACACAGCTGTTTTTTTTTTTTTTGCGACCGATTTTGTAAATTTTTTGTATATCGTCAGAAAAGGCAATAAGTATGTGGTATAATTTATTGCTTGTGGTTTCCATACTGTATAATTGAATCGAAGATAATATAATTTTGCAATAATGTTACGTCATCTTTAGTAGTAAGATAATGATATTAAATTGAAGTTTTGTAGGTAAGCTTTTAGTTATAGCGTTAAAATAGTCTTGCTTTAGAAAAAACCTCTGATAGCGACTCAATTATTTTTGGGTATTATCTAAAAATGTTACGGCTGTTAACGGTTTTGATTAAAGTAAACGCTGAAATTAAATAATATAATAATAATCATAGCTGTTTTTTTTATATAATATCTAACTATTATTTATATAACTCATAGTGAAAATTATTTTTTTTCATCTCTAGATCATAATTTATTTATACTAACTATTTACACTAGGTACTAAATTAAATGACTCACCAACTATACAAATAAATACAAAAAGGCACATAAGTGTCGAATTACTGTTTTATACCTTAGTTATGATTCTGACAATATAATATTAAATTAAAAACTGATATCTACTGTTACACTCAGTAATTAATAAAGGTTACCCTCGCCCTTCTCTTCAAAAATCATGAATCGACGTCTGTCCTCTTTACATATCAAAATAAATCAACGAGGGGGTTGCTGAAGCATGGACCTCTTTGTATAACAAGACGACACAAATTCTATCTCCAGAGCAAAAAAAAAAAACATTTTCTCGACTTAGCACTCATATTTTCTTTATAAACAAAACATACAGCGTCGGATGTCTGCTTCTTTTGTCACTACGTCTGTAGAAACTGTATTGATGTTATCTTTTATCTTTATTTTGCTGCTTCACTAGAATTTTCTCGAGGATTGAGTTCTTTAAATGGTTAAAGCACTTTAAGGGGTGATACCAAGGGAAGTTCGTTTGAAACGAACTTTTATTTTCACCTTTTTTTGACTTTTTTCATTTCACCTTTGAAACGAACTTCATCATGATGATGATGACCAAAGGAAGTAGTTTCAAAGGTTAAATACAATATATTTTTTGGCTTCAACAAGGAGCAGTAGCTACGTATACAGTATGTAAGGAAACCACATATATGCAATAATTTATATCACATACTTGGTAGGGAACAGCGGTTTACGAGTATTTTCGCGACCATAGTATTTTTTTTTATTTCGTTCATTGTTTGTATATCGTCAGAAAAGGCGATAAAATTTATGTGGTATAATTAATTGTATATATGTAGTTTCCATACTGTATAACTGTTGAAGACTGGCTGACAAGTGCAAACAACTTATTAAAAAAAAAAACAGTTAAAAATGTTTTATTAAAATTCTGTCATAAAATTAAATTATTTATTAGTATGTTAACACAATAGTTGATGGCATAACGATATCACAAATTCTTAATAATGTTTCTTTCTTGCAAACGTAGGTAACCGTGCGCAGCTCCTAAAGTGAGAGCTAACTACATCTAATTACATGTTCCAAGCGCCAAACATTTGGTTTTGTTTTTAATAATTGTCATCTCGCAGTTCAACCTATGAGGTTGTTGTCTGCTTAATCAGGCTTGTCCCAAACCTTTGCAAAGTTGCAAACTATCGTTGTATTTCAACACAGCGCTCGATCTCCGAGCGCTGTCATTGTAGTAGTCGATTTATACCGGTTCAAACACTCGAAATGGAACCGGCCGGTCATTGGAATCGAATCGTTTGATTAACTAGAACATCCCTATGTTGTAAAAGGTTTTTTAAGCGATATAGGCAATCGTGTCGTCGTTCTTTTTTATGTTTTTTTAGTAGACATTATTCACAGTTTCGGACATTGTAAAAACTTTTAAAAACTGGTACAGCTCCTAAGAAATATTTTTTCCTATTATTTTAAAGCGTTTGTGCTTTAGTTTATTTGTATATTAGCCCTTCAAACTGCTCAATGGTAAACTAGCACCAACTTTTTTCTTTCTTAAATCTTTAGAGGTATGTTTCTCGATCTCTAAATCATATGCCGTGATGGAAGCTCTCCTCTGGAAAATAGCACAATTTCCCACCTACTCAATAAACCACTAACACGAGAGGTCCGAATGAGTAAGTTACCCTAATTTGCTGGAGGGTACATAAAACTGTTACCCTATTTGTAGGTAAATGCTGTAAGAAAACAATGAAATCTATTTGGGGTCATGAACTCACATTACGACGCATCTTGTTACGTGTGGCAAGCGCCACTTACCTAAGAATTTATACATTCTTTTGTTAATTTTATTTACGTAACAATCTAACTGGAAATTTAGATCTTTTCTTAGCAGTCAGACATAGAGAAAAACTTAAAACTCACTTTAACATCAAACATTTTTTTTTATTGCAACTGCATCTATCCTTCATCAGCGAGAGATCAATGTGGCACCCTAATAGCTACCTCAATTCTAGAAGACACTTGCATAAAGCTACCACACCAGTTTGAATAACAATGAAATCCACTCGAAGTCGAGACGTTAACGTCCCGAAGCGGCGACAAACGTCACTCTCTCTCACACACACACCGAGGGGTGTGTGTGTGAGAGAGAGTGACGTTTGTCGCCGTACACCCTTCACTTACACACTCACACCGTTCGTAGGTGCTCTCAGATATTGAGACGAGCATTCGACTCTCATATTGACACGAAGTGTACCTTGAACCGATAATAATGTTTTCCGCGGAATCGCATTGAAGGGCGCAAACTTTTATGAGACTTTTAAATGGCAGAGAAGGAGCATCGTAAAGTTATTTTATTGTAGATAAGTAAAGTAGTAATAAGGGCCAAAAGATAAAATAAAAAAATTGAAATTTAATCTTTGGTTTGTTTTAAATAGAATCATTAGTATTATTACAGTAATTTTCCAAAACATTGAATTTAAATATATTTAGAGTGCTAAAGAGATGAAATAAGCCAACAATTTGTTTGCACTCTCTCAAAAGAATCCGCTCTCTCGCCAAAGAATAAGCAAACCATCAAGTATATATAAACATATTGACAAAGAAGTGTAAGTTATTGGTCTATTTAAATAATTTAGATGAAAGTTCTAAGGCTCTTTCAAACAGGCGCGACAAGCGACGCGAATCGCGAGGGGTGCCTTTGTGTCGCGTGCGATTAGCGTCGCGTGTCGCGTCTGTTTGAAGGAGCCTTTATTTGTGCACAAAATATTGTTTCTGGATGTTATTTTAGTACCTAACTAAAAGAAATACCTAAGTAAAGCTGTTTTGTTGTTTCAGCATTGGTAAATAATAAGGAAAAGTGCTTATCGTTGACACAAAGATTCATCGAGGAGCAGTGGTAACTCAGTTGTAATGGCCGCGACTTACGAGTTCTTGGTCGTAGACTCGAATCCAATCAAGTGCTTTACTTAGTATAAATTACATCGTCACCACTGATCTCAAAACGGTGAAGGAAAGAATCGTTAGGAAACTGGCATGCCCATGACCAAAAATTCAAAGACATGTGATATTGCCCATGTGATATTGTTATTGTGATATTGTGGGCCCTATCAGAATACCAGCGCTGCGAAATTTATTTTTAAATATCGCAGCATCATGCTGAGATAGGAGCCTTTTGGCCTCGTATAGGACTTTCTATTTCATTTTTCTTTTTGTTACTTTTTTATTTTTTATACAGGGTGAAATTGAAAACATGCGACAAACCGAAATGGGAGATTGTACTCATCATTATGAACAACTTTTACTAAGGGACCAAAGCTGCAATTGGAAAAAAAAACAGCTGTTCCCTACATTTTGACTTCAAGTTTGGTTCCATAGTAAATGTTATTCATAATGATGAGTATAATCTCCCATTTCGCTTTGTCGCATGTTTTCAATTTCACCTTGTATATTTTGGTATTATATTTTAGACTGTGTTTAGTGTAGTTTGTGATCTTCCTGTACATACGAGTCGCAATAAATAGTTTTTCTTTCTTTTATATTTACGAACCCGTACCGCGCGGCCTGTGTGGTGGATTACGGCCCACTCCGTCTCACTGACAAGTGGGCTGTGTCCTAGCAGTTGGGAACGTCAAAGACTGAATCCGCAATGTTATGCTATAAATATTAATTTAATTACCGATATTAAAAAAATGGTGGCTACACTTTACCTACTAGCAATAAATAACACTACTTAAGAGAATATGCGGTTGGAGAGACTTTTGAAAAAGCCTAAGTAAAAAGTGACAAGTCGAGGTTTGGATCTCGCCTATTTCCTCTTTCAATATTGGACCAATTTAAAAGATATTTCACCGAATAAGAAAGATATATATTGTGTCCCTATGTTTTTTCATTAATAGTTGTCTTTGTACACTAGGTATCTGTTGACAGCAGTTTAAATCGGCAATTTTAAGCATTTGTTGAGGGTTCTAGTGCTTATAAAAATAATTTATCATCAAAAAAGGAAACATAGGGACATACAAGAGTTAATATTATTTATTATTCTGTAAAATATCATTGCTTTAGGGTTATTAACCAGAAAGAAAACAGGTGAGTGAGTTTCCATGGAGAAAAGACCGCTCGGATTTCCTCATAAAAATAAATAAAAGGCGTAACGAGAGATATCCGAACATAACAAGCAAAAGGCTTACAATGGCGTGGTGCGTATCTTCTTCAGGTACACAATTTATTTTTCTCATGGAGAACATGACGTCATGAACAGAATCACATCACATCATAAGAAAGCAGAAATTACGGAATCCTACGGATAAATAATTAAGACTATGCCGAGCGCACAGTGGATAACAGTGGCCACTATATTCCGTTTTAAGGATTATAATAAAACTAAACAATGTAAAACTACCGTTTCTAATAAGTAATATTAACGTATAATCTTGTGAAGCACAACTTAACGTGCTTATTTTCTGCATTTTCATTCTAAATTGTATGAAATAACCAAACAAACGATGAGGGCGCCACTGTGCGGTCGGCATAGTCTTAACGAAGACTCGGGAAGAGGCGAGGTTGTCAGAGAAGGTGGCTTATTCTCTCACCTAATGTCTTACATGGTCACATTAGCAAAAAATAGCATATCAGCCTATAATGTTCCCACTGCTGGGCCACAAGCCTCCTCTTGGTGAGATGGTGTGGGCCGTAATCCACCACGCGGGCCCGATGCGGGTTGGGAGATGTCATATGTCTTCGATTTTTTTGGTCTAGGACATGCCAGTTTCCTCACGATGTTATCCTTCACCGTTTTGAGAGTAGTGGTGAAGAATTTACACAAAGTAAAGTGCCTGTCTGGGATCGAACATACGACCTACAACTCGTAAGCCGCGGCTGTTACCACTGGGCCACCACTGCTCTCATTATTCTGAACATATTAACACAGAAACTAATACCAACTAAACAATATAAACATTGTTAATACTATTGCAAACAACTTGTACTGTGTTTAATTAGAAATCCCAGGTTCATAAACAAAGTTCGTTCATTTGAACTGTAAGCGCGAAGTGTTCGGGTCTTAGATAATTATAATGAAGATAGGAGGGCATGTTACACGTATGTAAAGTTGTTTTTTTTTATTGTTAAGTAGTGACGTTTTGTTATGAAAATGAAGAGTTGAAAGAAATCGCTATGTTAAATTCTACCATAGAGTGTTTATTAACACTTTCCGGCGCGGTCCTTTATTGGGCAAAGACAGTAGAATTTTTCATACAAAGTCACAATATTGTCATACTCACAACCGTACCAACACTATCACGAGAAATTAAATTGGTTATCTATGGCGGTAGACGGCTATAACCGTATCCGTATAGAGCTTGTGGATGAAATCTGTTTGTTTTTGTATGGCACACATTGAGAGCACGTGATTTACTGTAAAAAAACAAGTGGTGTACCTACGTAGGTACACTACTTATTTTTTTTACAGTAAATCAACGTGATCTCAGCCTTATTGCTTAAAGCATTAAGTCTATACAATAAGCAAATCAATTTTACACTGCGGTAGCCGTGTTTGACGTACCTAAAAAAAGTACCAAATTATACGGCTGTTGCCGTACTGTTATTCCATGAACGTTTAAAATACGGTTACAGCCGTTACCGCGCCGGAAGGTTTTAAACTCATTAAATCCGCCTCTACGAGTATACATATAGGTATCTAAAGTATTAAATAATTTGCACCACTACATAAAATAAAAAGAACAACATATGTTTAAAATGTGTGTAGTATGTTAGTGTAGTCAATGTATTGAAACATTTCAGTAACACAGCACGGACTCTGGATTTATAACCGTTTAGGAGTAATAGGATCGCCACCTTTCACATGGAAATAATGACAAAGGTAATTAGCGAAATGTGAGTATATCATGCTGAATAATACTTCTGGTTCTGCCTCCCCGTTTGATAAATACAGACGTGATATTATGAGCCGACATAAAATCCTTTAATTTGACAATAGACTAGACACATTATGTACAGAAGCCAGCACATCAACCTACTCAAAACTGTCAAATTTTCCCAATCATTCTTAAACTATATGCTTTAGCAATAAAGTTGAAAATCTAATAAATAAATTTGACAGATTGTAGTAGTTTGATGTGCTGGCGTCTGTACACGAATATATACGGAAAAAATAAACGTCTTATCGACATCAGCGAAGTGGAAGTTTATCGTAAAATCTCGTGAATTTTTCTCGTGTTAATATCAATTGGTATGGCAGGTGAGCTCATTTTGTATGAATTCGTCGTAAAATTTACGCTTCCTTTGATCTTTCACCTCAAATCGTAAAGGACATGTAAGTAATATTTTTGCCGCTTCGTCTGTACCCAAATATCAATAATATCGTATCAAAGAAACTGAAATGTTTTAACGCAATAATTCTCTCATCTCTCTTTTTTAGTAGAAAGAATATTTTATTTAAGCGTTGTGATTTGAGTGAGGTAAATAACGATTTCTGACGAAGAAGCTTCAATTAATTAATACAGTGGAGTCAAAATAAAGCAACTATTCTGATATTAATTATTCTATTCTATTTATCTTAAGATAAATAAATATTTGGATACGGTGAAGGAATACAACGTGAGGAAACTGGCATGTCCTAGAATAAAAAATTCGAAGACATGTGACATCTACGAACCCGCACTAGGCCAGCATGGTGGATTACAGCCAACTTTCTCTCACCGAGAGGACGCTCGTGTACCAGCAGTGAGAACATTATAGGCTTGCTTATTTTTATTTTACTGATTGCCTACACATACATGGTTTATTCCCCAACTATTTATTTATTTTATTTTTTTATGACATTGATTTTTACATTCTTTGCCTACTGTAACTTGTTAGAATTCTAGGAAAATCATATACTTTTACAATATTTGTAAATATGTGAGCACCATGTATCTATCACATAATTGATTTAACTATCCTTGCTTTATTTTTAATTATTTTTACCTTTTGTGGTAGAATAATTTTATTCTAAGTGCATTGTCTTCACATATAATTCTACCAAAATACACAACCTTGTAAAATATTTTAAAAGAGTTACTAACGGTGGAGTTTCTTGACCATTGTTTTCCATACGAAAACTAAGTTTTGGAAGGGGCGACTAGAATCAATTCTATTTTATTGTAATGTTTGACATTCAAAAGTGCCTTTTATGTGCATATTTGAAATAAATTATGTGACTTTGATTTTATTTTCAAGTAATGGAAAAAGTCTAAATTAACACCACCTAAACAGGGCTAAAATAATTAAGCAATATTTTTTTTTGTTCATATTCATACATATTACTGTCGACACGAAAAGAAGCACATAATGTTTCTTGAAGTTTAACCCGATTGCCAAGCACTTGCGCAACTCATATTTATCAGTTTGTGCTTCACCCTTGGGCTGGGCCTAAGCCAAGTCTTATAAGGAAGGTGAAGAAAGAAAGTTACATCTTCCAAAGACACAAGTGTTTACATTATGCATCCATACTGTTCTATCATAATTTAGTTCCTATGATTGTTCGGGTCTTGGAGAGGCCCGTGGCTAAATATTACAGCCGCACAGGTCGATCGATTAGGTTAAGCTACGCTTGCCGCGGTTGACCGTGACCCCTCCGTGCCTCGGAAAGCAGCTGTCATTCGTGGATCTTTGACAGTCGTTACGGGTAGTCAGAAGCCCGAAAGTCTGACAACCAGTCTTACCAAGGAGTATCGTATTACCCAGAAACTGGGTTGCAGAGGTCACATAGGCAGTCGCTCTATGTAAAATACTGGTATTCAGCTGCATCCGGTTAGACTGGAAGTCAACCCTAACATAGTATGCTGGAAGAGATTTCTTATGGAATAAGCATTACCTTTGTACCTATTTTTCTGTTCTGTTTTTTTTTCTTGTCTGTTTATATATGTGTGTACATAAATGATAAATAAATAGTTCGGAAAAGGCAGGCAGATGATGATGGTTTCTGGATTTTACACCCAAGAGTTCGTCAATACCTACACTTGTAGTATTATTAAATTTATTTTCGTAAAGCTCTGAAGTCTCTTTGAAACGATTGCATAATAATCGATTCAATAAAGTCATTAAACATATCAATGTTCAGCTTAATACCTTTTCAGAATATTTATGTTAATTTGAATAAAAGCGTTCTCGTCACAGACCAAAGTTATCAAATTAGTTAAAGTATCGTGTGGTTCGGCTATATTTTATCAAAGTATTTATCGAGAGGACTGTTGCATCCATGTTTATGTATAAGTGCACTCATGATACATAAGTACGTTCAGCAACAACCATTGATAACTTTTTTGACTTATTTTCTTAGTTGGAAATATCAACGGCGACGCTAAGAAGAGAAGTAACGAAGTTTTTTTTAATGTTTTAGTAATTAATGCAAGTTCCTACAGAGAGATTGCAAATTATTGATATTGAGCGTGCAATTGCCTCTATAAGCTAACTTATAAATGACAACAACTGATACTAGCAAGAACAGCGCAGTTTTACTTTTCAGCCCCGTATACACCGGTTCTTGTTGCCGATATTCTTTTCTTTATCATGAATAGGACACACCAGCATATCTTGCCACCAACACAACCACATTCCATGTGGCTCACAGCACTGTTTGAACAACACATAAACATGTTGCGCATCTTTTTTCCGGCGTAGATAAGGGGCTTAATCCAATGTCTACACTTGCGATTATGAATTTGTGTTGCTTCGAGCGAATATTCGAAAACACTTTAAGCTCCCATAGTAATAAACTCAGTTAGTTATGTCGTATCATGAATGTTGTTAGTCTAATTACCAACTTTTAGTTGTTAGAAGCTTGTTAGAACTTTAGCACTTATTAGTTGGCTAGGACCTAAATAGAACCCAGGAAACGATGTATGAATATTGTGAAATGATCATGTTGCTAGATTATCATCTGCCTAGCCTTTTCCCAACTATGTTGGGGTCGGCTTCCCAGATGCAGCGGAACTCCAGTGTTTTACATGGAGTAACTGCCTATCTGACCTCCACAACCCAGTTACTGGGTAATACAATACCCCTTGATAAGACTGGTTATCAGACTTTCGGGCTTCTGGCTACCCGTAACGACTGCCGAAGATCCAGGAATGACAGCCGGGACCAACGGCTTAACGTGCTTTCCGAGGCACGGAGGGGTCCCGGTATGATAAAGATGGTCACCCATCCACAGACCAACCGCTCCAAGCGTAGCTTAACCTGATCGATCAACGTGTGTGGCTGTTATTATTAAGCCAGGGGCCCCTCTTGTTGATTATGTTGCTAGATAATTATATTAAATAATAATAGTACCACTGTCCCTCTGCAGGGCAAAGGTTTCTTCTTATCCAGTAACATGTACGGCTATCAGATTTCGTAAATCGCATACAAATGTTTGATGTAGTACGGGCGCGTTGAAATACGATAAAAATAATATCACCGGACCGCTCGACGACCGCACGACAACGTTATTCCTCTTTAATTTTCAACCTATATATTTCACATTTCGTAGACCCGTTTTAGCCTCAGAATGTTTTGCGTATTAAACTACGTTAACTTTACTATCGAATAAAAATAAAACGAAAGTTGTAGCTCTAAAAACAAAATTACAGTGATTTAAAATGTTCGTGGTAACTTTCGGCCGTGCGGACATTTTGTTGTTTACGTTTCGTTTCGCGTCCACTTTCAAGCGCGTGCCCTTCAGGCGGTTATACAGAAAAGGCTTAAACACCACGCTTGCTTGAGGCGGATTGGCGCCGGACCCGACTTACGAGATATACGTCGTGATTTAAACCCTTGTGTTATTTATTCCATCACCACTGCTCTCAAAACGGTAAAGGAAAACATCGTGAGGAAACCAGCATGCCCTAGAAACAAAAATTCAAAGACATGTTACATCTACCAACCCGCACTGGGCCCGCGTCGTGGATTACGGCCCACTCCCTCTCAAAAGAGAGCCGCCTATAGTATGTCTCAGCAGTGGGAAACATTATAGGCTGATTGTTTAAGTAGGAATAACATCTACGTAACCAAAACCTTAGGTGAGGAAGTATGATGAAGTTTCAGGACTAATTAGATTTAGATATTTAGTTGCCGATTAAACAGGCTGTCAAATGCAGCGACTAAATAAACCACAATATTATTTCAGTCGTAAAAGCGCCGATCCTGCAAAGCATCCCGTGTGCTTTAAACTAAAAGCTTATAATACACACATCAAAAGTGTCTAGGGATCAACATATATTTTTGCAATAAATTTTCTCCTGATTGATATTAATTAAAATTTTCTTTAAGGATTCATCAAATAAAGTGTTTTCGTTTGTCACAGTAACGATAAACCAAGTCACCTTTGCATTAATAAAGAAATTTGCCATTTTCCTAATAAAGGGATTTTTGACATTTGAACCACTAACACAAAAGTTCGAAAAAAAGACTGAAATAACAGTTTTCTCTAAAATTTTATTGGGTAACTTAAACAATTAATAATCCGTGTTTCTACCGCGAACACTAACAACACAAGAACATCGGTTTGGCATACTCAAAATGAGTTCATCCAAATCACGCTGTGGAATGGCCGCCCATGTTCGTTGCAACAACAAAAAAAGGTCTTCTTGCGACTGGATACCCTCCATATTCGGCAGAGCTCTTCTCTGTAGCATATCCCATGCATGCTCAATCGGGTTCAAGTCTGGCGACTGAGCAGGCCAGGGCAGGACATTGATGTTAGCTGCGGCGAGAGTCTGTCTTACAACTCTTGCGGTGTGCGGTCGTGCATTATCATGCATTAACTGAAATAAGGGACCGATTTGCACTTGTAGAGGAACGATGACGTCTGATACAATCGTCTCAGCATAAATTTGAGCGTTGAGGTTGCCTCTGATCCAAATCAACTCAGTTCTTCCGCCGATCCAAATACCCGCCCATACCATGATGGTTCCACCACTATAAGGATGGACTTCCTGGCAGGATTTTAATCGCTGTTGGCGTCCAGGGGTTCTCCAGTGTCGTATACGTCTTGTATCCGGTCTCATACCAAAACGAGACTCATCAGAAAAGCACACGAAACGCCATTGTTCTTCTGCCCAATTTCTGTGTTCAAGAGCCCATTGATATCGAATCCTACGATTGTGCATTGCTATAGGTGGTACCCGTAGCGGTCTTCGGGAATGAAGGTTCACGGTTTCTGACTGTTTGGTCGCTAATTAAGTTCCCTGAAGAGTGATGAAGCCTCACGGCTAACATCATGGCGGTTATTGTTGGAGCTCTTCGAGTTAAGATTTGAATGTATCGGTCTTGTCTCCGTGTGGTGCAGCGATACCGTCCTCCATGGCGCTCAGCCACGGTATCAGTGCTTCGGTAACGTGTCCAAAGTCGACTGATAACACTCTGACTTGTATTCAGAGCTAAAGCCACAGTACGTTGCCGGGAACCAGCTTCTATCATTCCCACGGCTCTGAGCATTTCTTCCCTGCTTAAATGACGTCGCCGCTCCATAATAACGTTGGTTTTAATCAGTAGTAGGGAAACAGTAGCACTAATAATGTCTTCAATGCGTTGTATGTTTTTATAGGGAAAATATTGACAGCTGATTTTCATCTTTTACTCGAATTTGATTCACAGTTCCTGATTCAAATTATGAAATGCACCAAAAAGGATCCATATAAATTTATAAAATCATAAATTTATTACAAAGCCACATCTCAATCTCAAGAAATCCGCATAAAAATGCTTGATCCCTAGACACTTTTGATGTGTGTAGTTGGTTTAACAGTTAATAAAAAGTCCCCTGTGGCCATTGCATTGTGCGTCCACGTGAACCAGATAACGGAATGATAAAATATGCATTAGTAGTTTATCATAGCTACCTCGCTATCTATGGGAGCTCCCACAAGAATTTTGTTAAGTGAGAGTAGTCTGTGGTAAGAGGTTTCATCTAAATTAATTGTATTCGTGAAAGGCGGACCATTTCGTTCTATTTCTTTGCGAAAAAAAAGTTGTTGCTTTTAGTCCAATATTTGTGTTGAATGCCAATGCAGGTTTTTGTCTCCAAGTGCTAATATTTCTTCACCGTGGCCGTCCTAGACAGACATTAGAACGCGATTATTTCTAATCTAGGTAAAGTAATTATTACATCTTACTGTCTTAATTTCCTCATTGAATTTATCAGTAAGTAGTCTAGCCATGGAGCGTTCCATGCTTGGCATAAGGTTTATAGACCGAGGCCCAAATGTCGAGATCCCCAGACGTACAAAAGTTTTCGATATCGGAAAACAAGTTACCGAGCTCAAATGGAATTGGACAGGACACCTGGCAAGGTGAAGTGATGAGAGGTGCAGGCGCGGTCCGAGGGGGAGGGGCATGGGGGTCGTGACCCTCCCCCCCCCCCCAAATCATTCGAGCTGTCAAGAGCCTGAATGATTTACTTGTCTAATGTCTTACTAACTAAACATGAGCCACGGGAATCGCACGCAAGTCCTCGGCAGTAACGCTTGTAGGCCAACGAGGAGATGTAAGTGCCTACCTCACTAAAAATATTCCTCGGAACTCATGGTGACCCCCCCCCCCCCCCCAAATCTTGGGCTGCGACCGCGCCTGGACAGATGGAGTAAGGCAGTGACCGAGTGGCTTCCAAGGATTGGTAGACGTAGTGTTGGTCCTTCGGCGGCGAGATGGCAGAACGACATTGTTACCATCACGAGAACCTTGATGAGGCTGGCACAGGAGCGTGGGGATTGGCACATAAGAAGATAGGCATATTCTCGGCAGTAGGTGAAGTCGGACTGTGTGATTCTAGCACTGAATTTCGCTCGTTACAAAGAGGAGGGGCCCGTGGCTAAATAATAATAGCCGCACAGGTCGATCGATCAGGTTAAGCTACGCTTGCCGCGATTGGTCTGTGGATGGGTGACCATCTTTGCATACCGAGACCCCTCCGTGTCTCGGAAAGCACGTTAAGCCGTTGGTCCCGGTTGTCAATCGTGGATCTTTGACAGTCGTTACGGGTAGTCAGAAGCCCGAAAATCTGACAACCAGTCTTATCAAGGGGTATCGTATTACCTACCCAGTAACTGGGTTTTGGAGGTCAGATAGGTAGTCGCTCCATGTAAAATACTGGTATTCAGCTGTATCCGGTTAGACTGGAAGCCGACCCCAACTTAGTTGGGAAAAGGCTAGGCAGATGACAAATTGACAATGATGAGTAACCAACAATTTCCCTTCAGATATTGCACAACAAACCTATACAGGATGTTATTTCACCCTACCTTCCTAGTTCCTATAATACCGTTCAGACGTGAAATTGTACAATATCTAATCTTGTGTTGTTTCAGACTGTTAAAATGGAATATAACTGTTATTTCTTGGCATGTGCAGTGTCGCTACAGGTAAGGAATTATCAAAATATGATATGGGAAATATAAAACATGATAACGGAATTATCAAAATGTGGTATTGGAATTATGACAATATATAATCCAGCGTCGGACATTGCTCTTTAATCTTTTACAGTAGATAGGTTAAGGGCTCTGATATTTTGACTGCCTATCTGACCTCCACAACCCAGTTACTGGGTAATACGAAACCCCTTGGTAAGATTGGTTGTTAGACTTTCGGGCATCTGACGACCCGTAACGACTGTCAAAGATCCACGACTGACGGCCGGGACCAAGAGCTTAACGTGCTTTTCGAGGCACGGAGGGGTCTTGGTATGTAAAGATGGTCACCCATCCACGGACCAACCGCGGCAAGCGTAGCTTAACCTGATCGATTGACCCGTGTGGCTGTTATTACTTAGCTAAAAGATCCTCTATGAAATAGTTAATTTCAATGCTTTATATGTGAATGAAATAAATTTTATCTTACATAATTACTTATATCGCAAAAATATTAGGATTATCTATAATTCTCCTTGTGTAGACTTTCAACTTTTGCTCTTCAAACCTTGTATGTGTACTTATGTTGACTTTGGACAACAACGTACCGGCTGTTATTCATTTCCCGTACGTACCCACTTTAGGCTGATGAAGGTTTAGAAATATTATATATATTATCAAACAAAACAGCGAATTCAATAAAAAAGGGATCTTGAAATATGTTATGAAACGATCATTCGTAAAGGTTGTGTTCGAGCTACATCGCTTCCGCATCGGTCGAATTTGATCCCGAGGCTCCCGAGGCTCATCGGAAAAACGTGGAGTCAGTCACGCGTAGCAGATTGACAACTGACGAAAATACCGGCACAAGCGAGGGACACATCGACGGGAACTCGCGGAAAAATTCCGATTATGTAGAACAAGGGAAATTAACTTTACTGAAATATTTTCGGACTGAATTGCTGGTACTTGTTGGGTAAGGTCAATTGAGAAGTGAGCTTATTTACGTCATCTTTTAATACTTCTAGGTGATTTATATTTGCTATGTTTAATTAGACATTTAATTTTTTTTAAATATAATATATATGTGTATTAATATAATATAATCTATATGACTATTTATTGTTTAATTTGTAATTTAGGTTTTAATGTAATTAATAACAAAAAGATAAATTATTTCAAATTTAATAATTTATAAGCTACCCCACAAACGCAGTTTTGCAAAAAAAAAAAATAGATAGTAGCCGATTCTCAGACCTACTGAATATGCATATAAAATTTCATAAAAATCGGTCAAGCCGTTTCGGAGGAGTATGGTAACTAACACTGTGACACAAGAATTTTATATATTAGACTAGCTGACCCTGCAAACGTCGTTTTGCTAAAAAAAAAAATAGATAGTAGCGAATCCTCAGACCTACTGAATATGCATATAAAATTTCATAAAAATCGGTCAAGCCGTTTCGGAGGAGTATGGTAACTAACACTGTGACACGAGAATTTTATATATTAGATATATTAATATACAGATTTTTCTGTACAGACGCCAGCTTATCAAGCTACTACAATCAGTCAAATGTCTTTAATAGATTTTCAACTTTATCGTGAAAGCATAAGGTTCAAGGATGAGGATGAGGAGGAGGAGTTTCGGGTAGCTTGATGTGCTGGCGTCTGTACCTACATTCTAAGCAAATAAAGACATATTCTATTCTATTACAAACCCGTTTTCTACCACAATCAATTTTTTTTTTCTGAAAAATATTAACAAAGAGAGAATAGTTTCACGCTTTATGTGCCTACACATAGAATAGAATAGACTTCTCTTTATTCGAGTATCCAAGACTCAAAAGCTGTTAGTAAAACTTATGACTATGTTAGTAAACACTGAAAATACAAACAACACAACAAATTATGGTGGATCATTGCTGCAACCACCCATGAGTAATTGCACAGCAGCGACCCACATAAACACAGTCCAGCTGACTGGTAATCATGCTTAGGATACTGTTGGTGCTGCCCCACACCCTGCGCACCAGGGAAGCGCACGTTTTACGCATTGTTGTGTAAAAACAATCTACATACGCATCCGCGAACATCCCCGACGCACTACAGAAGCGGGGCAGCCCCACCAGCATCCTAAACGCGTTATTATACGCGTCAGCCAATCACGAACACTGCCCGAGTGACATGTAAAATTTTGTTCCGTATTTTAAAATTAGTTTTATTTAATTTTTAAGTGTTATTATGTTGTAATAATATATCTAAATGTAAAATAACTGCATAAATACTCGGGATTATTGTTTTCCTGCAAGTTTACAAAGTTAAACACAACATTTGGTTGCCCACCGTTACCGGTAACCTCTTATGACAGCTGATGTTCGAACGGCGGATAAAAACGGGGAGTATTGTTTACTTTTACTTTTATTAATTCTATAATAAGCACACAATCGTCATTTAGACTGTAACACATTCATTAATTCGCACTTTTTGTTTGATTTGGCACCCCGCACAGGGTCTAAGTCACTTGTGTACATACTTAGATATTATCGAAACTTATTGTGAATTATCTAAATATTGGAATTCTATTAATGTCACCTATAATTGTACATGACAAAAATAACGTAGACTATCGTTATTTTCAAATCTAAATGCAAAACTAGATTTTTTCTTTATCTAGGCTTCCTACCCACATAAAAATAAAGTAAAATCATACATAGGTCAATTGAATCAATGGTAACTGTGTACTTTATTTAATCATAACAGTTGCTTTTTAGTTAGATTCAGCCTACCTCATTTTAACTATAAATTAACACTAACTTCTCCAATTTCTCCTTTCATTTCTAGCTGTCCTCTTTGTTTGGTTATTTAACTAGTTCTCACCGTTTCTTTATTTCCACTTTCAGTACTTATTCCTGAAACCATGCCCGTGATGACCCGTAAGGCTGCTGCTCAGGAGTTGGAGCTTAAATTGAAAACGACCATTCAGCATCTTAAGGCTTCAAACAGCAAATGTGATCAGCTGTTACAGGAAATAGAGGATAGTGAGAAGGAAGTCGAGAAGGTCGTTTTCAAAAATACGAGCTTAAAACAGGAGCTAGTAGACCTTCATCAAAAATACCTGGTTGTTGTCGATGAACGGGACAAACTGCGGTTGGTCACGGATGGTTTTAATAACTGCAGTAACTTATATGAGGAGGCTTTGTGTAAGGTTAGGGACCTAGAAGAGGAATTAATTCATGCAAATGTACAAATTACTAAGTTACAGAAACTTAAAGAGTGTACTCAAGCTCAGGCAACTAACAACTTGTATAATGAATTATGTAATACTGACTGCAACCCTCATTCCTTATTAACAATAGACCTTACTGAAGACTCGATACTGAAATATAATAATAATAGTTATAAAGTAAGTCAAAATAAAATAAAAAAATATGCAAAACTAAATAAAATCATAAATAGATGCAATAAATTTAGGAAACAACAAAAACACTATTCCAATAATATTAAACTAAGGAAAGAACGTGTTTTTCTATTAAATAAATTAAAAAACTATGAAATTAAATTAGAAGATAGTAAAAACATTTATTACATTGACACTCAGCGTTTACAGTCTGAAATTGAGGTACTTGAAGAGTCACTACATTTACATTATATTAAGTATGTGAGCTCTCAAAAACAAATAAAGGAACACATCCTTGCTGCAAACGAGTTGGTAGAAATGTGTAATGATGAGGCAGGTAGAGTGGACCCGATGACTCTGAGCACACATCAATGTGCTTGTCAAAGGGAATCCAACCTTGAGGCTATCCAACTTGAGGTAACGGAGGACCCGTCTCAGTCTGGAGGAGCTCGGGAATGTATCCCCAATCAAGATACACCACATGCTATACAAGGTACATCTCAAGTAGCACAGACAGAGACTTACAGAGCTGTCACTTCTTCTAGTAAATTTTGTTGTTCTGTTATGTTTTCAGATAGCTTAGGGAGAGGGTTAGGTAAATTATTGAGTAACAACCTGAATCAGTCTGCTGTTAATTATTGTATGCCTAGGAAATCCTACAAAGAGATAATGTCATCAATAACTAGCAATA
The DNA here is from genome assembly GCA_949316385.1 of Globia sparganii. Taxonomy (NCBI): domain Eukaryota; kingdom Metazoa; phylum Arthropoda; class Insecta; order Lepidoptera; family Noctuidae; genus Globia; species Globia sparganii. Next base: position 18,810,420 of record OX438654.1, read on the forward strand.
AATATAATTCAAATGCCATTATTTCTGTACTTGTAGGTAATAGTGTGAATGTCAAAATAGATGACATCACTGACAGTGTCACTGAAATCTTGAAAATTAATTGTCAGAAAATAATATTGTGTGCTTTCCCATATTTTGAGCACTTATCAAGTAGGCAAAATCATTATATACATAAGCTAAATAACCATATGCAGTTGTTAGCTAATCACTATAGTGACAAACTTATATTTTTTGACACCAACACTTTTGTTGAGAAATTAAAATCGACTAGGGATACAGCGTATCTGCCTATTAGTTTTAGACGTCAAATAGCATGGCTATTAGCTTTTATTATTAACTCAGACATAAGTATTATGTCGAAGTCTGATGTAATTAGCACCACAAAAATTAGTAATAATACTAATATTAAGGTGGTTAGCCACAATAATTTAAACTAGTCAGTAAGACAACAGAAGTTACCAAAAACAGTATTGTTAATCTCACCTCCAACAAGGTATCTTCTAGCTCTCAATTAGTTAATTGTAAAAAAGGGGCTAAGCAGAATTCCTTGAAATTGTTTCATCAAAATATTCAAGGTTTGTCTTCCAAATTATTAGAAATGGAATTGTTTTTAGAAAAAACAATGTTTGATATTATTTGTATTACTGAACACTGGTTGAAAGAATACGAAATGCTGATTAATTACGAGAACTATAGTGTAGGCAGTTGCTTTAACCGAAAATCTATGCTGCGTGGAGGTTCATTAATCCTAATTAAAAATTGTGTAAAATATAAGACTCGTAAAGACATAGTGGAACTATCGGTCGAACATAGCATCGAACTGTCCTGTGTTGAGCTGGATAAGCATTTTATAGTGTGCGTATACAGACCTCCAAACTATCAAAACTACTTTATTTTTGAGTCTGTAATGGAAGATGTCTTGGGAAAACTGGCAACTGGTAATAAATCAGTAATTGTTTGTGGTGACTTTAATATTAATATTTTGGAAAATAATTCAAATAGCAGTAGATTATTAAGCCTCTTTAAATCATTTAATTTGTCAAATGTGTTCTTGGAACCAACGCGAATAACTACAGCTACTGCTACATGTATTGATAATGTTTTTTGTTGCTGCGAATATTTAGATAAAGCCATTGTAAATTATCTCCCTTCCGATCACAGCGGTCAAACCGTTTCTTTTGAGTCCAACACACCAATACAAAAAGTGCAGATTCAATTTAGACCAATAACATCGGGAAATTTGGAAAAGTTTAATAACACTTTAATTAATAAGTTACGTGCTCAGGGCCTAAATATGAATAGTGGTAATATTTTGTATGAAGAATTCTTTTCGTTAGTGCAAACAGAGTTCAATAATTCTTTTAAGAAGAAATCTAAAACTATTTGCCCTAAGTTTTTATTCAGTGACTGGGCAACTAAAGGAATCAGGAAAAGTAGGGAAAGATTATTTGAACTGTATGGCCTTAAGCCGTATATTAACACGGATACTTTTAATAAGTATGTTGCTACATATTCTAAAACTTTTAAAAATATTTGCAAAACAGCTAAAGCTTCCTTCATTAGCAACAAGGTTAAATCAGCAGACAATAAAATAAAGACAGTTTGGAAAATTATTAACAATGAAACGAACAGGAATAAAAAACATAATACTGATTACACACTGAACACTTCCCGTGGCCTTATTAGCGATAACATCGATGTTGCTCAGGAATTTGCAACTTTCTTTACCAATATCCCAATTAAAACCACAGAAACTTTAAATTCCTCGCCCGCACTTGCTATTGAATTATTAAGAGCGAATGTCTCAGCCTGTCCTGTGGAATTTAAATTTAAACATGTAAACCCTTCAGTAATTATAAAGGCATTTAAGCAACTTAAGATCAAAATGACCGAAGATCTGTGGGGCTTGTCTACTAAAGTTTGTCAATCCATTATTGAGACAATTGCACCCTATTTAGCTTTAATATTTAATTTGTGTGTTGATCAAGGGGTATTCCCGGATTTAATGAAGTTCAGTAAAGTTATTCCACTTTTCAAATCTGGGGACAGCAAAAACACTAATAATTATAGACCCGTATCGGTTTTGCCTGTTTTCAGCAAGGTGTTTGAAAAAGTAATGTTAAATCAGATGCTCAATCATTTTAATCGTAATAACATCCTACACGATCAACAATATGGTTTCACCAAAGGACGTTGTACAACCGACGCCGGTGTAACCTTATTAAAACACATATTTGACGCATGGGAAGAGGCACAAGATGCAATAGGCATCTTCTGCGACCTATCCAAGGCATTTGATTGCGTGAATTACGAAACACTGCTTTTGAAACTTGAGCATTACGGACTGGGTAAACTCGCTCTTAGCTTAATAAAATCATATTTAAATGATAGGTTTCAGCAAGTTCAAATAAACGGTGAAAATTCATTGGGTTTAAAAGTCAAAATGGGTGTACCGCAAGGCTCAATATTGGGGCCGTTCTTATTTTTAGTATATATAAATGATTTACCTTATTTACTGGAAAACCGACCACAAATGGTGTTATTTGCTGATGACACATCACTGATTTTTAAAGTAAGCAGACGTGCACAGGAGCTTGACGACGTAAATAACGCTATGCTTGTGGTCCATAATTGGTTTACTGTAAATAATTTGGTATTAAATGAGAAAAAAACTAAATGCATTAGATTCACTTTACCGAATGTTAGAAGTAGTGAATGTCACGTTGTATTGAATAAGGAGATACTTGAATTCGTCGAAAATACGGTTTTCCTGGGGATCACGCTTGACTCAAAGCTGCAGTGGGGTCCTCACTTAACATCACTTGCAGGGCGGCTAAGTTCAGCCGCTTACGCTGTTTGGAAAATCCGTCAATTAACAGACGTGGATACCGCGAGACTGGTCTATTTTAGTTACTTTCACAGCATCATGTCTAACGGTATTTTGTTGTGGGGACGGGCTGCAGATATTGAATCTATCTTCATTCTGCAAAAGAGGGCTATCAGAGCTATCTACAACCTCAGCAGACGTGAATCTCTAAGGGAACTGTTTAAAAAAATTAACATCATGACGGTTCCTTGTCAATATATATATGAAAACATTATGTACGTTCGAAAAAATCTACATCTTTTTAGTAAGATATGTGACAGGCATAATTTTAACACTAGAAATAGGAACAAATTAGATCAACCTCGTTTCAGATTGTCTAAAGTAAAAACTTCTTTTATGGGTTATTGTGTAGAGTGTTATAATAAAATACCACTCGATATTCTTCAACTAAATGAGAAGAAATTTAAAACATGCATTAAACGCACACTATGTAGACAAGCATACTATAAGTTGGATGATTATATCGTAGATAAAAATGCTTGGCTAAATGCTGGTCCTGCTCCACAGACACTTGGGCTCACTAGTTAAAATTTCAATATTAATTTGGAAGACATGCTTCCCTTTTTTTCTTTTCTTTTTTTTTTAAGTGTTTCTGACATTCGAATTTAATGTGTATTTTTAATTCAATCAAGTTTTAATTGTTACTTTAATATCTTATACCTCTTTCTAGTAAAATTTTATTCATCTCGTAAATAAATTGGTAACGATAGTTTTGTATAATTTAGAAGCATTTTTTTATTTTTTATTTTAATTTTGTAAATGTAAGAACCATGGATCCGTTCATTATAATTTTTTTATATTGACTTGAAAGAGCATGGCAGTTGAGAATGTGTCATGCTCACTTAAATGTCTCACTGATGGTGGCGCGTGTGTTGGATCATTCGGTTCCCTTCAAAATGGTTGAGCTGGATGGTGCTGATCCATGCGTCATGTTCGTGAACGGGCGCTGTCAGTTGAGACTGGTCATCTCTTAGCTGCCAGGGCTTCTTTTTAATCTTATAACTGTCTTGAATTGTTTCTTCATAACATTGTTCTCACATATAGAAGCAACAAGAATACTGTACTCAGGATTTTGTAATATCTTAATTTAAAAGAGTGTCCTTGGAGTTTCTTGCCCGTTCTTCTCCAAGAGATCTACGTTTTGGAATGGGCAACTAGCTTCAACTTTCTGACTAACTGACCGACTAGTTAATTTTGACAATTCAAAAGTGCCTGGAAATGGTTTAATTGAAATAAATGCTTTGAGTTTGAGTTTGAGTTTGAGTTTGAGTTATACTGAACGCGGAGAGCATTGCACGATCTTTGCGTACACCTAGCCCACAGGCTGCACGTGTAAAATGAAAAAAAGTGAATAATTTTTAATAAAAAGTAAGTTGACTTTTGTGCAAATCTCGCTTCAAATTCAAAACCTACATATTGGCTGTCAAATACAAATCAAATCCAAGCCCATTTCGCATTGTGAAAAAGGGTTTACACCTGAATAAAAAATCTTGGAAACGCAAAAGAAAATGTAGTTACATTATTTACGTCGCCAGAGCAAAATTAAATCGTATCAAAGAAGTGCGCACTTTTCTGCAGCGTCGGTTGTAAAAAGAAATAATAAAAGCCCTTCAGTCTGTAAAACAAATTTATTTTGATGTTCTTTGAGTCCGTTTCGAATATTTAACGAAACAGTGAGAGCAAGGGACGGGCAACTAAATGTATTATTATGTTTAAGTATCGTAACGATTGCAATAAGCCCTGTGACAGTGTTTTTGGAGACAAAGCAGACTACAGCTCTATATTTTAAAAGCTTATTATGTACCTAACAATATGAGCTTGTAAGGTAAAAAGCTGTAGGTAATGTCTCTACGTAGAGTCTGCGACAAAAGCTGATTAAAACTTATTTAACATCACATCACACTAAAATTATAAAGGCGAAAGTTTGTGAGTGTGTGTGTTTGTATGTTTGTTACTTCTTCACGCAAAGACTACTGAACGGATTTGGATGAAATTTAGTACAAAGATAGTTTATAACCAGAATTAATACATAGGATACTTTATCGCTATATTCCCACGGTATCGACACTTTTGCGGGTGAAACCGCGGGGCGCAGCTATTAGGTATATAAACAGACGAGAAAACAAACAGAGCAGAAAAATAGGTACAAAGTTGATGCTTTTTACATAAGAAACCTGTTCATAAAAAAATTAACTTCAGTTTTTATAATCTTAATTATAATATTGAGATAAACATTTAATTAAAATCAGTACAGAAGTAAAATTAAAAGAATAATAACTTTTAGATATAAATCATATGAAATGCTAAAATACCGAATGCTGAATACCGTATCGAAGATTTTTTCTTGTTGGTTGATTCGCACGAATTTACTCGCCCGAAGTGGGTGAATAGATACTTTTAAATAATAATATTATTTTTTCTGTAGGCGTTTCGTGTCAATTTTGATGGTGTGTTGTCACTGACCATAAATACTAGTCATAGGCATGATTTCTCAATAGACAGATAATTTTTGTTCGTGGAACAAAATTGAAGTCTGCCAAATTTTGTATGGAACAACTGTCAAAAATTCAAAATTATTCCTCCAATAAAATTATCTGGCGTTGGAGAAATCAGCCCTTAGTTTACAATTATTAGAGACTAGCAGCGCCCCGCGGTTTCACCCGCATAAGTGTCGATCCCGTAAGAATATCGGGATAAAAAGTATCCTATGTGTTATTCTGATGTATAAGCTACATTACTGTAAAGTTTCATCAAAATCCGTTCAGTAGTTTTTGCGTGAAAGAGTAACAAACATCCATCCATCCATCCTCACAAACTTTCGCATTTATAATATTAAGTAGGAAGTAGGATTAGTATTAGTATCAGTAGGATATTAGTAGGAAGTAGGATTTGAAAGTGTACAGGAGCGTTAAGACTTCATAAAGGCAAAAACAAGTAGTATAACTTAAAACATAAGATAGGTAACATCACACTTGTAATAGCCGAAGTTCTAGGCAGAGGTGCATCTACTAGTACGCCCACATTTCACCAGTTATGTTTAAATCCCATATGATAGGGGCAGAGCCTATTACCATCATCATCATCTGCCTAGCCTTTTCCCAACTATGTTGGGGTCGGCTTCCAGTCTAACCGGATACAGCTGAATATCAGTATTTTACATGGAGCGACTGCCTATCTGACCTCCACAACCCAGTTACTGGGTAATACGATACCCCTTCGTAAGACTGGTTGTCACACTTTCTGGCTTCTGACTACCCGTAACGACTGTCAAAGATCCACGAATGACAGCCGGGACCAACGGCTTAACGTGCTTTCCGAGGCGCGGAGGGGTCTCGGTATGTAAGGTCACCCATCCTCAGACCAACCGCGGCAAGCGTAGCTTAACCTGATCGGTCGACCTGTGCGGCTGTTATTATTTAGCCACGGGCCCCTCTATACCATCAATTCCTATTACCGTCAATCGAGCACAAATCTAGATTCCGAGCTGTAAATACCTGCCCATATTTTAATACAATTTATCCCAAGTCATCATATTAGTTTGAGGACACATCCTTCAGTTCAGTAGACAGACAGATAGCCACTGCAAACGTTCAATAACTAAAACCATGTGATTCTGAATGGAGCGAACTCAATAAAACGAGACTTGTCCGTTCAGAAATTCAATTTGAATGTGACAATTGATGCATAAACCTTTGATTGGTCGTGTAGAAACTTTCAATTCAGACTTGTGACGAAAACGAAAAAATATTTCGGTATAAGATTTTTTTTCGATGTGAAGGACTTTTACGGCTTAAAGCTGGATACAGATCACGTAACTGAATGTCAACGAGTTTTGGCAGAATTTACCGAAACATGTTTTAGGGCTTTCACTAAATATTTCATTTAATTATTAAAACTTTATGCACAAGTAAAAAAAAACTGTACGAAGGCGTACCTTGATGTCTGAAGAATTTTTTACCAGTCGGCCTTAGGGTGATGTAAAGACAAAATATGGCAGATACATAAGCGATAAATAATAAGTAGTAATATATAGATACATATATATAACGAAAATAAACTTTGTCAGGAGAAATAATGATAGGTAGAGGAGAGAACGAATCCAGCAAATCAAAGCTCCAACTTCTTACGAATATGTTCACTTTACAAGGTAAACAGACTGGTTGCCATCCTGATGTACAGAGAGAGCGCATTCCAAAGAAAGATCGCGTGTACAAAGAAAGAAGAGTGAATGAAACCAGAGGGGTAATTCTCGTAATTTTAAGAACGTTCACAGTCTGATCTCAGTCTCAATCTGTCAAAAATACTTCAAATTTCCCTACATTTTGACAAGTTTTTGACATTTGTTTGTCACCGAGATGAGACTGCGACTAGATTTTGAACGTTTTAAATTAGCAGAATTGGCCTACTGAGCGGTAAGAAGTACATCGTATAAGACGATTGTTGGTTCAATCGACATAAACGTATGTCGGTTGAACCAACAATAACCAAGTCTATTGGCAATTAATGGGGCAGTGTGTGCACAGTCTTACCTACTCAAGTGCATTTGTCTTTGCCTCATTAGTTTTCGACTAGAGATTATCTGCGACCATGATCCTGTAGTTTCATATAGACACACACAGCTTATAAAATTTACAATATTACCAGCCATCAGGCATGGCATTAAAGTCCTCGAATATGGTGTTTGTAAAATTCATAGTATACTATGAATTTTATTATTTTAATTTTTTTTTTTGTTTTTTGGGCACATTGTAAACGCGGGTATTTAATTTATTTGCCCAATAAATCATAATAATGCTAACCTCAACAGGGTCCAATTAAATTAGCCAGCGAAACTCCCCAGACGTGGGTGGGTATCGATATCTAAACAGGATAAAATAAAAAATAAATTAATTTAATGATGCAGTTTCGCTAGTTAACTTAATTTTAGCCTATTTAAGAGACCAAGCACCGTAATTCGCAAACTACACGTTTTTTGAGTGCAATGGACATTGGAGTACTCAGGGACAGACTTTTAAAATATGCTGGTATGAAAGAATACTTAATTATCTAGTAAATGAAGATGTGTATTCATGTATTCTCGTCTCCAAACGATAATAACGATAATATGAAATTCGTTGTCTTTAAACAATTTGAAAAGTCATCTCTTTTAGTTTAAAACAACGGCCCAGTTTCCGAATAAATTTTAATAATGCCTTTTCTCACCGATGTTGCCGAAAATAGTTGCCAGAAATACGGCAAATCAATATCGGCTGCTGAGCCTGGCCCACTAAGTTATTTAAAATGCAGTTGACACTTCATTCGAGTGAAAATGCAATATTCCCCTTGCCCATGCGGAAACACGGTTATTTTCAATCGCGTTTTTTTTTCCGGGAATATTCGGTACATTGATTTCGATGGCTTTTAAATAATTTTGAATGTCTATTAAATTATAATCGACAGTTGCATTTTCATTAAGATAAAAACTGTTTTTGTGGTTTTATTTTTGTACCACAGTAGTTAAGATAGCCGCAGTCTGGTGAAAAATATATTGAGTCAATATACTGGTGATGAAGTTACTATTTATATGATAATCATACACAGTTGCGTTGCAATTGTTTTAGGTACAGACGCCAGCAGGTCAACCTACCCCAATATGTCAAATTTCTTTGATAGATTTTCAACTTTAGCACAAAGGAATAAGGTTCATAATCAATTGGAAAAATCTGACAGATTGGGGTAGCTTGATGTGCTGGCCTCTGTACCTATTGTGGCATACTCGTTGGTTTTTGTACTAAAACTGTTAGAGATCTGAATTGATGTGTAGCATAAATCAGCCTATAATGTTCCCACGGCTGGGACACAAGCCTCCTCTCCTCGAGAGGGAGTGGGCTATAATCTACCACGCGGGGCCAGTGCGGGTTGGCAGATGTCACATGTCTTCGAATGTTTGGTTCTAGGACATGCCAGTTTTCTCACGATGAAACGGCGCAGAAAAACTCATCACCGTTTTGAGAGCAGTGGTGCACAAAGCAAAGTGCCTGCTTGAGTTCGAACCCACGACCTACAACTCTTTAAGTCGAGGCCGTTACCACTGAACCACTGCAAAAAATCAGCTGTTTAATTCAAAAGTCAATACCTGCTTGACCAAAATGTATGAAACAGCTGATTTTTTTTTCGTGATTTCAGAGTTGGTCCCATAGTGAAAGTTGTTCAGTTTGATGGTCTAAAGCACCAAAGTTTGTAGAGTTGATTTTGAAACACCTTAGATAAAGCACAAAGACAAAAAAAAAAAAACAAAATGGACACAGTTCCTAAATAAATATGAATCCACTTAAACTGAAAAAGACTTATATCATGTTACATCTGAAAACAATGTTTTCTTTATTTGTGAAACAAGAACTCGTTATTATGTTTTTTCAAGATAATTTAGCGAACTTTGAGCTTAGGAGGCATCACATTATGAAAATGTTTGAAATTTCATATTAACTTGAACGTACTGTTACTTGTTTTGAGATTTTAGGATATTACAGGTGCTTTGAAATTTATTATTCTGTTTTTTAGGGTTCCATACTCAATGGGTGCCAACGGAACTAAGCATCCGCTCTCCGTCCGTCTGTCTGTCAGCAAGCTGTATCTCATGAACCCTAAAAGGTAGACAGTTAAAATTTTCACAGTGTATTCTTTTGATGGCACAGTTGGCGCAGTGGTTAAGCGATTGACTGCTGCGCTGCGTGTCGCGGGTTAGATTCCCGCACGGAACAAATATTTGTATAGCCTACAAGTAGTTGTTCCGGGTCTGGCTGTTTGTGTATGTGAGTTTAAATGTTTGAAAACGCACCCAGAATACAGGAGAAATTCCTAGTGTGGGGCAACGTTTCTAAAAAAAATGCGTTTAGTAAAAATAAAAAAATATTGCTGCTACAACAACAAATAAAAGTAAAATGAAGTAAAAAATTAAAGGGGATATACAAGAAATGTGTTTTTGAAGTGAAACTTCTTTACGCACGCTTGACTTGGGGAGTAAGCTGGCGAACGCGTGACGTAAGCGTTACGAAAAGTGTGATCGGGCAAGGCGAACGGAAGTTAAGTGGGGGATATAAGCAAGAGACAGCAGTGCGCGCGCACATTTTCTTTCTCTCTTCCTCTCATAGCCAAATACGTTCCGTATATCTAAGCAATAGAAGATCTATGCAAAAATATTAATTTACCAATGAAACCATGAAATAAATTTAAATATTTGTAGAAAATTAATATATGTATATGTGTATACATGTATATATTGTACACACATATATATATATATACATACAGATGGAGCGAAAGAAGTTTCACTTCAGTCGTGTGGTCATAAGCACACTCGTTTTTTTTTAATATGTGATGCTAAATATTGTATCGGTGATACATGTTCGAAATGTGCATAATTATGCTTCGTGTACGAATCCGACTCGCACGTGACCAGTTTTCGGTTGTATTTTAATTGCAAATGGTGTAATTAAAATTTACTACATTTACGGAAAATTCGTAGAGTTTTCAACCTCTAAATTACAAGAAGAGAAACTCTTTCTCGAAGTAATTAAATAAATAAATCTCTCAGCATTAGGTAAGAAGTTACAGTGAAGGGTAGTGATCATTAGATGTTGGCTGACCCTTCAGAACCTAACAGGCTTGCTAGTCTCAACTTAACTACAGGTATACATAATGGTTCATAAAAAAAACCCATTACAAACCGGATTTCACACCAACAATACTATCCTCAAGTTATTCTTAAAGCAAATCTCTATCTCACACAGTAATAGCATGTTTCCCTCTATGAGGTAAAGTCTTGTCGACACACGGAACCGGATGCCAGCGGTTGTTGCTCTGAGCCTTACAAATGATAGCTTTCCTTCACACAGGTCATATGCGGCCTGTACTAACAAATCCCGCGTAAATTATGTGACGTTGTATATCTTCCATTTTGATAGACGTCGGTTAAAACCGTTAGTGTTTCTATTTGGTTATGGAGTTTGAGAGATTTGGTGTTGGCACTTTCCAACCATAAAAATTTTTGAAGAGAAAATATCTTTAGGCGCCTTGAACGATTTTTGGTAGGAGAAAATCCTACGGGTTCGCGTCACCGACATGTTAATTTAACGGTATATAGCTATGATATGACGTATATTGTGTGCCGGACAAAGTGTTATTGAGTTTTTCCATTAGGAATTTCTTAGTAACAGTCCGGAGTTTGGAAGTTGGCGGTTTAATACCCCCGTGCCTCGGAAAGCACGTTAAGCCGTTGGTCCTGCGCCTGATCTCTCTCCGGTCGAGTCGGATTGCCGTCCCATCGGACTATGAGAGTGAGGGAAGAGGGAGTGCACCTGTATCTGCGCGCACACTTGTGCACTATAATATCTCCTGCGTACCTAGCTAATCTCCGTTGAGATTGGCCACCGTGACCGAAATCGGTCGGGGAGGCTATTATTATATTGTGTGCCGATGTGCTCGGACTGCCGATAGATGTGAAAACCAGACTCATGTTAATCATTTTAAGTAACCAGTAAATAATGAACCAATAATGTTCCCATTGCTGGGACACAAGCCTCCTATCGGTGAGAGACAGTGGGCCGTATAAAAATAGTAGATTATACAACAAGTGAAAAAAAAGGGAATTTAATTCGAGGGACTACGTTGGATCCCGAGAGCAGCGAAGGATTCTAGAATAGAATCCCGAGCGTAGCGAGGTATTCTAGATTTGAATCCTGAGCGGAGCGAGGGATACAAGGACCGAGATGAATTATTTTTTTCACGAGTTGTGTACTCTACTTTTTACCATTGACTGCGAGAAAATAAATAGTAGTATAGTATTTATCACATTTTACTATAATTGCTGCTTTATTTCGAAATGATTCCGGAGTTAGTGTCTCATTTTCGTCACTGGAAGAACTCATTTTATTATAATTTATGTTATTAGATTTTCCAATGACTTAAAACAACGATAACAGATAGAAAAGAACCTAAAATGGCGGGTTTTTTTTTTATTATGGAATAGCTTCGTATAGCCAGCCAGTACGTACTTTCAGCACGTTTTATTTATTTTTGTATATAATTCGTATATTCGTGCTTGTTCCAAATTCAAAATGTTTTTATTCACTCAGTGACTAAAAGAGAGTTTTATTCACTGTTTTCGATGAATAAAATGCCCTTTTTCGAGTGGCAATGGTAAAAATAATATTTTTGACACTACAATTAATTTGAAAGTGATAAAAAAATACTGTTATATCATAGTTTTAAGTTTTCCCTTCAGTCGGTAGTTCCCACGATGTTTAAAAATTTTAAAAAGAAAGTTTTTGGATTTTTTTTTTTCTAGAGTTTTTTTGTACTAAACGTAGGTATTATCTATGTCTGAATGTGGTGTGTACAATGCTTGTTTCATTGGCGATTATTATTATTTTTCACTTTTATCAGTTGGTAGGTACTTCAGTTTTAGTTTAATGAGAGTCAAAACAGCATATAAGCACTGTAGGAGGCAAGACAAATATCCTTGCTTGCATTTTCAATAGAAAAATACTAATAGGTTTGCACACAAAGATGACCTATTTCTCACTGAATATTGAGTTGTAGGTAAAATTGCTGAGACTTTTTTGTTTAGAATTTTGTTTTCGTTGCATGCAAAATTTAAAAGCTTTTTTTAACTGTAGCAACTGTTAATTTTAATTACATATACTAGATTTTAAGGTCATATACTTAGTGTCAATACTACTCTTTGCTTTTCTTTCTGCTAAGTGCCTTTACTTTATATACAATTCTTTATATCCCATTATTAGTTTGAAGTAATTGTCGGAATTCGTTTCCTCACAAATGCGAAAATGTTTATGTACTTTCCACATTTTCCATGAAATAAATATGTTGTGAATCAAAATTGAGTTTGTTGTAAGGATTCCTGGTTCCTAGCTTAATTAAGTCTCAGATTAATAACTGTTAATAATAAATCTGATATTAAATCTTTCTTTCTTTCATTTCAAATCTTATTTTGCTGATAGGATTGAAATTAACAAAGAATTGACAAGAGATTACATTGTTTAAACCAGTGATTATAATTTTCTTCATCCATTTTTATCAGATTTTAATACCAAAACACAGCATTCTTAGCGTATTGTGAGTAAACTTATAAATATTTGTTCTTTATGTTTCAGGCGTCACAATAAAGACTTGAGCCAGACAATTGCACAGCGGGGCGTCACATCGGTTGGCCACCCCCGCTTTTATATCTACATGCGTTTTGCAACAGTGGATAATATTTTATATTCATTCATTACAATATTATATTTACGTACCAAATTGACCGACTAATTAAGTGTGTTGATTTAACAATTACCAAAGTTGCGCCGAGTGCAAGTATTACCGAGTAACCGAGTACCGAGTATTGCTCGGTATTATGTATTATGTTTACCGAACCGAGTATTATGCCGAGTAACTCGGTTGAGTTGAAAGAACGTACGAAACGCTTCGAATATTATAGAAGAATGCCATGCACTTTTTTGGCATTGCTACGAGGCATCTACAGTGCGGCAACAATGTAAAGATCTGAAAAGTGCCATAGTTATAAAGATAGACCAATATCTAAGACTAGTAAATGAGATTAATTAATTAATTAGATATTATGTTTGTTTTTTCACGTGATTTTTTTGACGATGACTAATCTACATTAATATTGTAAAGAGGTCTTAAGGGCATTTCTAATAATTTTAAGAACGTTCACAGTCTGATCTCAGTCTCAATCTGACAAAAATACCTCTAATTTATCTATATTTTTGAAAAGTTTTTGATATTTATTGTCGCTGAGATGAGATTACGACTAGATTTTGAACGTTTCTAATTACGAGACCTTCAAATTTAATGTCTTTTCGAGTACCTTGGCAGTCAAACCGAGTTATTAGGCCGACAATGAATACTACCAAAATGGCCGAGTATGCCGAGTAACCGAGTAATAAACGAGTACCTACTCGTGCATCTCTATAATTGCTGACCAATATTATGCTATCAATGAACCTAATCTTTAACAGATTGTTTTTTATAATAGGAGTGAATTTATAAACAATAATGCAACTTGTAACGAATTGATTGATTGATTGACTGTTTTACCCGTGAGAACCTGTAATTGGCTTTATGTCTCATATACAATTGTTATGCATCTGTTATAGCTGTTGGTTTTCCTGTAAATAAATAAATAAATAATAAAACCAGCAAGAAGAATTTTGCACATGTGTGTGTGGTGTCTATCTCTCTATTATTTATTTTATTTGTCACTGCATGGGATTCAGTCACCAAAACCACATGTGTCATAAGAATGTGATCAAGTGTGAACCATGGACCACTGCGGTTAGAACCTGGATGAGCCCGACACAAGAGCGTGAAGACTCGCATTTGAAAAGAAAAGACAGGCTTAAAGGCCAGTGGGTGAAGTCGGGATGTGGACTACGATATATGTTTACCTAGTTCGTTTATACACATAGGTACATACATAAACTCACGTCTTATTTTCATGGGGGTAAGCAGAAACTACACACGCCACCTCCTACGCGAATCCTTACCAACCGTCTAGTCTCTAAGTTTCAAATTGACGTTATTTCAAGTTAAACAAATATCAACTTTATTGTAATGGTAATTAAAAGTTGATTTCAGATTGACTAGCACTACCAACCAAAAAAAAAAATTAAAAAAAAAAATACCAAAAAAAAAAAAAAAAAAAACCAAGAAAAAAAAAAATACCAAGATAACTACTTAGGGTTATTTAAACACAGCAAAGTATTACCTGTTCTAGCGCGCGCTGAGTATATGTTTATCATAGAACATTTTGATAACCGTGATATTCAAATTCCAGTTAAATATGACGTGAATACACGACAAGCCAAATCAAAATCATTTCAAGTGCCACGCAAAAATAACTTTTATGGCAGGCGTACTGCCTCCTTCACAATACCTAATTTACTAAACCAAATACCTGTAGAAATTAGAGACTCAATAAATAGTAAAAACATAAAGCGTAAGCTGAAAGAACATTACATCAACTCGATTAAAACTAACTGTTAACAGTGCGTTGATCAAATCTCAGACCATGGCATGCTAAGACAGACCCCAGAGGTCTAATTGTGTGCTTTGTTTACGTATAAGGAACTTGTATTTTATAAAATAAATAAATAAATAAATAATAAATAATAATAATACTGAAAAATTAAGAATTTTTTTTGAAGTTATAGCGTAAACTGCACTTTATTATGTAGGAATTAAAGTTACTTTTCCATAAACTCATGTTTGCTTGCATTTTCGGCTAACAAGTCGCGAATATTTTTCATTGATTCTCCGCGAATAAGGGGGACGCCTTTGTTCAGCAGTGGACGTCTTTCGGCTGATGATGATGATGATGATGATGAAGTCGCGAATGCAGATTACCTATTTATTTCTTTGACTTCGTCGATGTTCATACCTACTTACATATCTGGCCATACCTACCCGAATAAGAATACTAACCTCATTATGTAGTAAAATGAGTAGCAAAATAGAGCAGTGGAGACCTACGAGTTGTAGGTCGTATGTTCGAACCCAGACGGGCGCCTTACTTTATGTAAATTACTAGCTGACCCGGTGAACTTCGTACCGTCTCAGAATCAAGAAAGCTAATCCATACAAAATGCATGAGAATTTTTTTCTTTGTGAATTTTCTCCATGTTTTAATAATTATTCGACTATTCGGGGCGGAGACAAATCCAAAAAAGCAAAGGTCATAAAAATCGGTCCCGTGAGTTATAAATGATGTAACAAACCCGACTTTCTTTTATATAATTGGATTCCATCAGCACTGCTCTAAAAACGATGAACGAAAATATCGGGTGGAAATCGGTATGTCCTAGAATAGAAAAATCGAAGACATGTGACATCTACCAACCCGCATTGGGTATTGCGGCCCACTCCCTGTGACAGAGAAGTTTTGTGTCCCAGCAGTGGGAAATTATAGCCTGAGTATATAATACCAGCCTATTATTATAGCCTGAGTATATAATACCAGCCTATTATTATAGCCTGAGTATATAATACCAGCCTATTATTATAGCCTGAGTATATAATACCAGCCTATTATTATAGCCTGAGTATATAATACCAGCCTATTATTATAGCCTGAGTATATAATACCAGCCTATTATTATAGCCTGAGTATATAATACCAGCCTATTATTATAGCCTGAGTATATAATACCACCCTATTATTATAGCCTGAGTATATAATACCAGCCTATTATTATAGCCTGAGTATATAATACCAGCCTATTATTGTCTCACTTCAAGGCAAAGGCTCTCAATACAGAGAAGCCTGCACATAGATAATATATTTATAAGCTACTAGCTGTTGCTCGCGACTTCGTCCGCGTCAGTGTTTCCCCGACCCACCTCATCGCATCACCTTTTTAAATGATTTTGTTCTTTGAGCACTATGCAAAGTGATTGAAAATAACAAGAGTTGGTCATAACTTTAGAACCGTAAAAAAATTCACTAACATTCTCAGGAAGTTTGGAAATGACTTTGCCCACGCCCCTATTTGATTTTTTATTTTTATTTTATTTATTTGGCTCACCAACAATTGAATACACTAAAACAAAGATATGACTTACATCCATTAGACTTATAGACTAGTGTACCAATTTCTTACAGGTAAGCACATCATGCATTACTTATTTGTTGAAGACATTAAGCGCCTACTTAAGATGAGATGAGTTCTTATTCTCACCGAACATAATTATGTTTACAACCGAATTTCAAAATAAAATCAAAATTAAAATCAATGTTAACATTAAAATCAAATGCAATTAAAATTAAAATCAAAATCAAAATCGAAATTAAAATCAAGATCAAAATTAAAAATTAAAATAAAAAAAAGATTTGGTCCTTACTTCCAGGGACACCCTGTATTTTAGTAGGTTTTCCTCAAATTAAATTTACGGGCATAGCTAGTCTATACATATAATAAATCTGTAGAAAACTCATTTTTGTACATTGAAGAAATTGAAACAAAAAATAGCCAGCGTGTGAAAAGATAAGTAACAGAACCCATTTCCATCATTTTTGAAATTTTTGTCTGTTTGTCTGTTTGTCTGTTTGTCTGTTTGTTTGTGCGCACATCACGTAAAATCTACGAATTCAATGCTGACAATGTTTATATACAAAAATTATACGCAACTTGAGGTTTAACTTAGTTTTTGTTTCATCGAAATCGGTTCACTCTATCAAAAGATATGATTAATTTAGTGAGTTCAAGAAGTAAAATATTACGTTACGCAATTAAGTATAGTACTTGCAACGACATCTTAAGACTAAAAATAGAACTAATGTTGATAGTTGAAATCTAAATCCGATAGATGGCGTTGTGCAAATGACGTCATTTTCTGAATCGCGGTGTTAAGATTTTCCGCGCGAGGATGACGTCCACCGTGTTTACTAGGCAAATTGGGTTTCGTTAGGTGTCTTAAAAGTTCTTGCGTGTGTCGTAAAAGTTCTTTGGTTGCTTGGTTTATCGATTTTCTAAATTGGTCGAAAAAAAAGTATTTGCTTATCTTATTGGTTTCGTTTGGTCAACTTTGGTCATTGGTTTGAAGTACGAAGTAAAGATTGTATTTGATTTACTTCGTAGTTTGAATCCAATAGTGCCAATCGTTATACAGTAAGTTAGTGTTGCCAATTCGTTGAGTCACGACCACGAACAGACGATACGTTGTCACCAGTCTAGTGTGACAACGTATCGTCTGTTCGTGGTCGTGACTATTATTATAGCCTGAGTATATAATACCAGCCTATTATTGTCTCACTTCAAGGCAAAGGCTCTCAATACAGAGAAGCCTGCACATAGATAATATATTTATAAGCTACTAGCTGTTGCTCGCGACTTCGTCCGCGTCAGTGTTTCCCCGACCCACCTCATCGCATCACCTTTTTAAATGATTTTGTTCTTTGAGCACTATGCAAAGTGATTGAAAATAACAAGAGTTGGTCATAACTTTAGAACCGTAAAAAAATTCACTAACATTCTCAGGAAGTTTGGAAATGACTTTGCCCACGCCCCTATTTGATTTTTTATTTTTATTTTATTTATTTGGCTCACCAACAATTGAATACACTAAAACAAAGATATGACTTACATCCATTAGACTTATAGACTAGTGTACCAATTTCTTACAGGTAAGCACATCATGCATTACTTATTTGTTGAAGACATTAAGCGCCTACTTAAGATGAGATGAGTTCTTATTCTCACCGAACATAATTATGTTTACAACCGAATTTCAAAATAAAATCAAAATTAAAATCAAAATTAAAAAATCAAAATTAAAAAATAAAATCAAGATTTTCTAAATTGGTCGAAAAAAAAGTATTTGCTTATCTTATTGGTTTCGTTTGGTCAACTTTGGTCATTGGTTTGAAGTACGAAGTAAAGATTGTATTTGATTTACTTCGTAGTTTGAATCCAATAGTGCCAATCGTTATACAGTAAGTTAGTGTTGCCAATTCGTTGAGTCACGACCACGAACAGACGATACGTTGTCACACTAGACTGTTCGACGCACCGTTCTTTTAAGTTTGTAGGCTATTCAGTCATAAGTGTTGTTAGTTTTGTTTATTGCTTTAATTTTCCTTGAAAATGCCTCAAAGAAAAAAAACTAACCTTTCGCTGCGTAGCCGAAATGCGAAAAGGATGAGACTTTGTAGGTCTCAGGAATCGGAAGAAGATCGTGAAGCACGGTTATCTGCTAACCGAGAGCACATCGCTCTTTCACGTGAATCGGAAACGTTCACCGAAAGGGAGTCACGTTTAAGTTCACAAAGAACACGGACCGCGACTTTGCGGTCTCAAGAGAGTATCCAGGAACGCGAAGACCGGCTGTCTGCTGATCGGGAGCGCCACTCTCTCTCACGTGAGTCAGAGACATTCACAGAAAGGGAGTCGCGCTTAAGTTCGCAAAGAACTCGGACCGCGACTTTGCGTTCTCAAGAGAATATCCAGGAACGCGAAGTTCGGCTGTCTGCTGATCGGGAGCGCCAGTCTCTCTCACGCGAGTCAGAGACTTTCACAGAAAGGGAGTCGCGCTTAAGTTCGCAAAGAACTCGGACCGCGACTTTGCGTTCTCAAGAGAATATCCAGGAACGCGAAGTTCGGCTGTCTGCTGATCGGGAGCGCCAGTCTCTCTCACGCGAGTCAGAGACTTTCACAGAAAGGGAGTCGCGCTTAAGTTCGCAAAGAACTCGGACCGCGACTTTGCGTTCTCAAGAGAGTATCGAGGAACGCCAAGCACGTCTGTCATCTGACCGAGAGCGACACGCTCTCTCGCGCGAGTCTGAATCTCTCTCCCAAAGAGAAGAACGATTACAAATAGCTAGACATAACTATGTAGGTGTACAAAGAAACAATGAAAGTTATCTTGCATCTGAAAGGGAAAGAATAGATGAACTAAGACGAGCAGAAACAGCAGAACAACGTCAATCTCGCCTAGAAATAGAACGAGCTCGATACCATATGAATAGAGAAACAAATAGCGGAGCTGATGAGTCCATGGAAAATGACGATGCAAATATTTTATTACCTTGGGACAATAGGGAAAAATCAGGGTTCACATATTCGTCTAGAATTAATTATGCTGGCTTTACTTTCGTGGGTGACATGAGAGAAATTTGTAATTTTTGTCATGCTTTGAAATGGAGGAAAGAGACAGATGGAATGTGCTGCTCAAATGGAAAAATTGTTCTTCCAAATTTCCAAGATCCACCACACTTACTTAAAAGTCTCCTGAATGGCGATCATCCCCAGTCGAACCGTTTTTTGGATAATATTCGTTTATATAACAGTGCTTTCCAAATGACTTCCTTTGGGGCAAAACAAATAACGGAAGGACCGTTCATGCCAACCTTCAAAGTACAAGGTCAAGTTTATCACCTTATTGGATCTTTGCTGCCAGAAAATGAACCCAAATTTCTCCAAATTTATTTTGTATCCGATTACACGCAACAGCTCAATGTTAGAAATCACAATTTTCCCCAGCTCAATGCTGAGCTTTTGGGTCAACTTCAAGAATTGCTGCATCACGTTAACCAGTACGTTCGTGAATTCAAAGCTGCATTGGAGTCAATTCCACAAGGCAGCAATGATTTCAAAATTGTTATAAGTGCCGATAGACGTCCTGTGGGTGAACACCGTGGAAGACACAATGCACCCGTCGCAGATGAAGTTGCAGTTGTTTTAGTCGACCAGGAGTGTGAGAGACGTGATATCGTGTTGCGTACACGCGACGATCGCCTTCAACGCATTTTGGAAACCCACCGAGCTTACGACGCCCTGCAATATCCACTAATTTATTGTCATGGTGAAGATGGGTACAATTTTGGGCTGTACCAAGTGAACCCTACTACGAGAGTCACTAATTATCAAAAAAAAATATCTGCTCAACAATACTATTCCTACCTTTTACAAATAAGGCAAAACAGTTTCGTATATTTGCAACGATTTCGTGGTTTGTTCAGCCAATTTATTGTGGACATGTACGCAAAAATAGAAACTGAACGTTTAGTGTATATTCGCACTAACCAGCGACGGTTACGCGCTGAAGAATACGTGCACTTGCGGGACGCCATGCAATCAGATAATAACGTCGAAAACTTGGGTCGATTGGTTATTTTGCCATCCAGTTTCACAGGCGGTCCGCGGTATATGCACGAACGAACGCAAGATGCTTTTTGTTACGTCCGTAAATACGGCCGGCCGGACCTTTTTATAACATTTACAACAAATCCAAAGTGGACGGAGATTTGCCAGGCACTTCTCACAGGACAGGCGTCATACGACAGACATGACATTATTGCTAGGATTTTTCATTTAAAACTCAAAGTCTTGATTAATCTACTTACAAAGGAGAAAGTTTTCGGTTCAACTCTTTGTTTTATGTATAGCGTCGAGTGGCAAAAGCGTGGTTTACCCCACGCGCACATTCTTCTGTGGCTGGAAGAAAAAATTCGTCCCGATGCTATAGACAGTGTCATAAGTGCAGAATTTCCGGACTATAATGCAGATCCGATTTTGCATGACATAGTAAAAACACATATGGTTCACGGGCCATGTGGCCTCTTAAACAGGGAATCACCGTGCATGAAAGATGGTCAATGCTCAAAAAAATACCCCAGAGCACTGAAAGAACTAACTATGGCTGGGGAAAATGGGTATCCGCAATACCGGCGAAGATCACCGTCACAAGGTGGTTTCACAGCTACTGTCAGATTCCGTGGACAAGAAATAATTCTAAATAATAGTTGGGTGGAACGGTATTCTCCAGTTTTGTCAAACGCTTTTCAAGCACACATTAATGTTGAAATTTGTAATAGCGTCGAATCTATAAAATATATATGTAAATATGTTAATAAAGGTAGTGATCAAGCCATGATAGCACTAAGAAATAACAACCAATTTGATGAAGTGACAAGGTATCAATCTGGCCGATACATAAGCTCTTCGGAGGCAGTTTGGCGCATTTTGAGTTTCCCTATTCATGAAAGGTATCCGCCAGTCATCCATCTTGACGTGCACCTGGAAGGCGGGCAGCGAGTTTACTTTCAGCCAGAAAATGTGGCAGAAAGAATGAACAACCCAAGACAAACCACCTTGCTCGCATTCTTTCGCCTTTGCGAAAGAGACAATTTCGCTAAGTCTCTGTTGTACAATGAAGTGCCACATTATTATACTTATAACAAGCAGCAAGGTGTTTTTAATCGCAGCAGACGTGGAACTGCTGTAGAAGGCGAGTCCGGCATTTTTAAAGAACACGTGATTGGAAGAGTATACACGGTGCACCCAAATAATGCAGAGTGTTATTATTTACGCCTTCTTCTTCACACAGTGCGAGGACCTACTTCTTTTGCTGAGCTCCGCAAAGTGGACGATATAGAATATCCCACATTTCAAGCTGCTTGCCGCGCACGGCATTTATTAGATGGCGATCAGCATTGGGATGATGCTTTAGCCGAAGCATGCGTCAGTGATAGTCCACATCGTTTGCGCCATTTATTTGCCATTTTGTTGACATTTTGTGGCCTATCGGACGCTGGGCAGTTGTGGCAAAAATATAAAGACGCGTTTGCCGAAGATTTTTTGAGACAGCAAAATATAAATAGTGAAACTTCTGACCAAGTACGTGAAAGCTGCCATAATAGGGCTTTGCTGGCTATACAAGATATAGTTACAAGTATAGGAGGGAACCCCCTCAGTCAATACGGCTTGCCGACACCGACAGTTGGTGGGGAACGAATTAATAGGGAGTATACATCTGAAATAAATTACAACCCCGAAGAGTTAGCAGAAATATTGCGAAATGGCTGTTCAAATTTGACGTCAGAACAACGTCAAATCTTTGATAGAGTATGCTGTAGTGTAGAACATTCATTAGGAGAAATGCTGTTTTTAGATGCACCTGGTGGAACAGGTAAAACTTTCCTCACTAAAGTTATCTTGGCTCAAATAAGGAGCCAAAACAAAATTGCCCTTGCCGTCGCTTCCTCAGGAATAGCTGCCACTTTATTACCAGGAGGAAAAACTGCACATACAACATTTAAAATACCAATCGACTTGGACCGCACAGAAAACCCTGTTTGCAACGTGTCTCGCAATAGTGATAAAGCAAGGGTTTTACGCGATTGCGCCCTTATCGTTTGGGACGAGTGTACGATGGCAAATCGTAAAGCTGTGGAAGCTGTAGATAGAACGTTGCGAGATATAAGACAAAATGACCGACCGATGGGAGGCTTAACGGTAATTCTGTGGAGACTTCAGGCAGACACTCCCTATAATACCCAGAGGAACGAGGGCCGATGAAATAGGTGCCTGTTTAAAGAGCTCTATTTTATGGCGTAGTGTCATATTAACTAATTTGAGCTTTAATATGCGAGCATATTTGGGAGGTGACGCAAACGCGCAGGTTTTCTCAAATTTACTACTTCAAATTGGTAACGGCACATACCCGACTCAAGAAGGAGGTAAAGTAACTTTAGTCGAAAGCCTGTGTTCTTCTGTTGCCTCACAGCAGGAACTCATTTCCTCTGTATACGGAGATCCATCAGAGATCTCGAACCATGACGCTGCTTGGCTATGCCAACGAGCTATTTTGGCACCTCGCAACGACCAAGCAGCAGCAATAAATTCTCAAATATTGGTACATGTTTCTGGAGAAAGTAGGGAATATTTATCTATTAACACGGTTTTAGAAGAAGGAGATGCCACCCACTATCCAGTAGAGTTTTTAGACTCTCTAAATACACCAGGTCTTCCAGCACACAAAATTTATTTAAAAGTCGGAGTACCAATCATTCTACTCAGAAATTTAAGCCCACCAAAACTATGCAATGGAACTCGGTTGAGAGTAACAAATCTCCAACGAAATGTCATCGAAGCCGAAATCTTAACAGGTTGCGGCTCCGGTGATGTTGTTTTCATTCCCAGGATACCCATTATCCCCAATAATTTTCCGTTTACTTTCAAACGTGTGCAATTTCCTGTAAGCCTCTGTTACGCTATGACTATTAATAAAGCCCAAGGCCAGACGTTATCCGTTGCGGGTGTAGACCTTACTTTTGATTGTTTTTCACACGGCCAACTCTATGTTTCTCTATCACGTGTTAGCAACCCAAACAACCTTTTTGTATATGCTCCGGGTAATTCCACCGCTAACATAGTATATAGAGAAGCATTAACGTAATCAACTATACCAAAGTCAGGACTCTTATCTAAATCATCAAAAAGGTGATAAACTCTTATCTAAACGACGTTGTTTTGTTCTCGACAACCACGCGAACGAAGTCGCGGGCACAGCTAGTAAATAATAAAATTATAACACTCTTACTACTAACTTCTACGGTAGGTTAGTACCTACCTTAGAAGTTGTAGTACGTGTACGTATATCTACGTACACTTCGTACATAATGAATGTAAACGACCACTCATACAAATGTATCACTTTTTCAGCCCGTGGAAGGATACTTGCCTAATTTATTCCCGCAGTTACCGTAATGCGTGTTTGTCACGCGCGCCGTTTTATGGCCCAAGTATCTTCTATAACACCTTGGTTTAGTACCAAGTAAAAGGTCGTGAAGACCTTGGGTATTAATACGAATATGGTATATAAAGGTTACTTTACTCCCCCCTCTTTACTTTTCTGCCTCGTTGGTCTAGTTGACACAAATGCTGTTGCTAAGCATGAGGTCCTGGGCTCGATTTCCAGATCTGGCAAAGTGTTATTGGGTTTTTCAGCAGGAATGTCTCGGTAGAAGCGTGGAGTCTAAGCCTAGCAATAGGCTATGTTTAAATCTCTTGTAATAGAGTTACAAGAGATTTAAACATAGCTGGTGAAATTTGAGTACACTATACTTAGCTCACCTCTGCTAATCCTTGCTTAGCGTTTTTTTTCTTTTTGCTCAACTTCTTAGGATGCTGGCGTGATTTTATAGCCTATAATAGTCTTCCTTAAAAATTGGGCTATCAAATGCAGCAAGAATTTTTCAAATCCGCCCAGTAGTTCCGGAGATTACCCCCCTACATATTAACTTACAAACAAATTTTACCTCTTTATAATATTAGTACCTATAGATAAAGATTGATAAAAAAAACAGTCGTAAGTATAAGACAATAGACTCGACACTAAAAAAGAGATACTAAACATCAGCAAAACGTATATAGAATAAAAGCTGTCCAAAGCTGAGCATAACCTGGATCTAGTTGGTAAGAGAAGGCAAGGTAACTGTTCGCATTTCCCGGGTAGATTGATCTATGAAGATCTCCCTATTTTAGTACCTAATAAGTATACATACACATTGAAATATAAAACTAATTAACATCCGACACCTCATACCTTAGGTCCAGCTCAAAACCATCAGGCACTAATTGTCTGGCATTTTTGCTGAACTGGACCTATTTGGCGCAACCGTGAGATACACATTCCTGCTAATTTCTTACAACGCTTACACTTTTACTATTTTTGTTGCATAAGTTTACGCTAAATAAATGTACATATTTTCTTTTTCTTCACGCAAAAGAAAAGGCTTGTATCCTAAAGGGCATAGCACACATATCAACTCGGAAAGGGATCGTCTCCGTATCAACTCGAGTCATTCAGTATTCTTTGTATGAAACTCCCTACTGCAACCCACACTAATCGGAATCGTAACATAATCGCCTCGCTTCTGGACAAGATCACGAACCGCGAGCCGTAAGTACGGCGTCGCCTAGCCGTAGCCGACTTGACGTATCGGAGCTGCTGGTCCGCTTTCGTTACGTGCTTACGTTAGGTCGACGCCTGTTTGACGGCGAGGCGAAAGGCGATACGGTTACGATCCTTTTCCGAGTTGATATGGCACACATACCAACTCGGAAAGGGATCGTAACCGTATCGCCTCGGCGCACATATCAACTCGGAAAGGGATCGTAACCGTATGACCTTAATCTATATCTATCTATCTATACTTATAATAAATCTGTAGAGAGGTCAATTCTGTACATGAAATATATTTCCAAAATAACTATCAGCGGGTGATTAGTGATCGATACTGACGCCAAAAATGCAATCAGTAAAATTTTTGTCTGTCTGTCTGTCTGTCTGTATGTTCGTTATAGAAACAAAAACCACTCGACGGATTTCAACGAAACTTGGTACAATTGTTATTCATACTCCTGGGCAGGTTATAGTATACTTTTCATCACGCTACGATCAATAGGAGCAGAGCAGTGAAGGGAAGTGAAGTTTGTATGTAGGGGGTCATCTCTGGAACTACTGCTTCGAATTGAAAAAAATCTTTTTGCGTTAGATAGTTCATTTATCGAGGAATGCTATAGGCTATATAATATCACGCTACGACCAATAGTAGCGGAGCATCAATGAACAATGTTGCAAAAATGGGAAAAACCTTTACTAATAATAAAGCTGCCGAGTTTGTTTGTTTGAAAGCTCTAATCTCTAGAAGTATCGATCAGATTTATAATTTTTTTTTTTGTATTTGATAGCCCAATTTTTGAGGAAGGCTTTAAACATCACGCTAGAACCCTTAGGAGTTGAGCAAAAAGAAAAAAGTCAGAAAACGAAGTAATAGCGCAGGCAGGCGATGCTATGCGACGCGGTGGGTCGGGGGAGCAAAAAATTTCACGCGGACGAAGTCGCTGGCAGAAGCTAGTTCTCCGATAAAGTAACAGGATCGACTGCTTGTTTACATAAACAATTCAATAACCGCACCACTAACATTTATATTAAACAATTCCACAACAGTCAAAAACATTCCGTCTCACGACTGTCGCTATTCAGATCATACGTTTCGATAACTGGAATACACAAATACATTATATAATCCAATTACAATAGCAATACCGATGTTATAAGCTAGTAATTTAATTAGTTACTTAAACATGCTCCTACGGGGAATCTATACTTCAGTACTAGCGGCTTATGATTTCTCTGTTAGTTGCTGTTTTAAATTAAATTATCTATGTTTGCATTACACACTAGTATTATCAGTCACATTATACACCGGAAAATAATATGGTGTATTGTGCAAGTGGAACAAAAGCCATACACAAGAATATTTGCAAAGTTTAATTATGATCTGGCTAAAAATTCATTGATAAATTCCGCGCATTTAGTAGAATCGTTGCGCGAGTATGATTGTGCGATTTTGTTTTTTCAAAACTTCTGATTTTATTCAAATCAAAATTCAAAACTTCTGAAAATTTTACTTATTACTTAGTATTTATTGCTAGATCAATTTCTTTGCATATTAAAAAAAATTTCTGTCATTGGCATTGTCATTACTCCAATCACTTAATATACCATTTTTTTTTCAATACGTCAAATAATGTCATCCGGTATAATTGCAGTTTGTTAATATCCCATTGCACTGCTTCTTCTCATACAGGGAATTGAGCTCCACGCTTCCTTTTTGGTGATTTAAGTCCAAATAGTTGTTAAGTTGGCTATCATTCGTGGATCTTTGACAGTAGTTACGGGTTACAAGCCCGAAAGTCTGACAACCAGTCTTACCAAGGGGTATCGTATTACCTAGTAACTGGGTTGTGGAGGTCGGATAGGTAGTCGTTCCATGTAAAATAGTGGTATTCAGCTGCATCTGGTTAGACTGGAAGCTGACCCCAACATAGTTGAGAAAAGGCTAGGCAGATGATGAAGTTCAAAAAGTTAAAATTAGTAAAGATTGTACTAGTAAAAATGTATTACAGATCATGAGATATTTGGCTATCATGGATCAATAGGATTTTTGGATCCTTAAACATGAATGTTTGAAAAACTAAATAGAACATTGAAAAGCCTAAGTAAGTAAGTATAGATTTTTTATGAGCAAAGTATATCTAGAAGCTTGCCAATATCGTAGTTACAAGTAAAAATATTTATCATTTACATTTTTTTTTTTCCAAACGCAGTGCTGATCGACGTCAATCAAGATTTCTTTTTGAACTTGTAAGTTGCATCACTGCATCAAATTATTTAGAATGCAGAGAATCACAAACCGACTATAATATCTAAATAATTTCAATGACAGTACATCTAGAAACAATATTTATATTTATCACAAGTAAAACCGCAAAGTGGCGACATGAACTGTTAACCTACAATTTTTAATTCTGTGGATATAGTCGTGATCTGTGGTCCCAGTCTAAGGTTGCGGTGTCGTATAAGGTACAACCGCGGACAATGGCAGTTGACTACTTTCACCTTTACGTTCTCACTAATTTATTTATTTATTTATTGGATCGCCAATAGAAGCTACACAATTACATGCACATTAACATAAACAGGAACAAATACAGGTGAACGCTTCCAATTATAGGAGACCACAGCTTTATTACAGGTAGATAAAACAAGTTTATTATGGACGAGAACATTAAAATATATCCAAAGCAAAAACACGAAAATCATAAAAAAATTAAAGCAAACAAATACAAATTAATATGAACAACTTCAAAACCAAAAAAATATGTATAGTCAACAGAAAAAAATATTATACCTTGAATGACATTTGCGTCTTTTTTAAATTTTGATATTTTGAATGTAATATCCAATTCATTACGCTTCGATAAGTATAAGGTTGAAAAGTGA
The DNA here is from genome assembly GCA_949316385.1 of Globia sparganii. NCBI lineage: Eukaryota > Metazoa > Arthropoda > Insecta > Lepidoptera > Noctuidae > Globia > Globia sparganii. The sequence continues at coordinate 18,838,438 of OX438654.1, forward strand.
TCTGCCTACTACTAGTGACCGCGATGGTACCTCTACAACTCGTAATACAGCCTCATATCTATTTCATTGATACCACCATTGGTATGTATCTATGCACAAACAATGAGCCGTCAACATCGCTAATTGTGCATATCACGTCTGTATTATGCCGTAGTTTTATTAGTCCGTAAAGTTACATAAATGAATATATCCGAACCATTGACACAAAATCATTTAGCTTTTAGAAGTAATCACTCTGCAAATTATTGTAATTAATGGAATGGGGAACAGTTTGGGAAAGTATCGCAATATGTGGGTGTGTGTAACCAGAAGGTGAGAAACCTTCACGGCCTAAAAATCATTAAAATACAACTGGGGCATACTACGTACAGACGCCAGCACATCAAGCTACCACAATCTGTCAAATTTCTTTAATAGAACTTCAACTTTATTGCTAAAGCATAAGGTTCAAAGTTGATTGGGAAAAATTGACAGTTTCGGGTAGCTTGATGTGCTGGCGTCTGTACATTAACTATTTTTAGCTGGCCTATTTTCTGTCCAAAGAATCAGCATTGCCATACAACGTGGCAATGCTGCCAGCCTTTTGGGCACGTTTCCTATTGAGAGCGATGCGGACAAATTTTTTTATGCCCTTTGATTATTTCTCCTCCCTTTATAAATTCTTGAACATATTCTTATTATTATTTTAAGACTGTTAGCTTTTTAAATTATGTAAACATAATGTAGTGTACATTTCCTATACATACTAAGCTAAACTAATAATAAAGCTGAAGAGTTTTGGGTTTGTTTGTTTGAACGCGCAAATCTCTGGATGATTTTACATGGAGCGACTGCCTATCTGACCTCCACAACCCAGTTACTTGGTAATACGGTATATATCGACCTGTGCGTCTATTAAATAAGGATGATAATATTCTACATATCTATACAACATTACAGCTCAACTGCCCTGCAACGCAAATACCCAAACATAATTACTGAATACCAGCACGCAGGAATCCGGAGCTAATAAATAGTTAAGTGTATTATCAGCACGACGTTATATGACATAAGTCCTGTTCACAAGGATTACCTACTGGTCCTGGGGAACCTGTTCAGGAAGACTGCGCTAAGAACTGTCAGGTTGTTGACACTATCGTGCACCTACGTTAGTCGCGAGCGCAGTTACGTACGGATGGCAAAAACAATCGGAAATTATTTTTATTAAAGATTTTGAAGATATAATATAATACAATCAGCCTATAATGTTTTCACTGCTGGGACACAGGATTTCGCTCGGTGAGAGGAAGTGGGCCGTAATCCACTACGCGGACCCAATGCGGGTTGGTAGATGTCACATGTCTTCGAATTTTTAGTTCTAGGACATGCCGGTTTCCTCACGATGTTTTCTTCACAGTTTTGTTAGCAGTGGTTATGAAATAATTTACACAAAGTAAAGCGCCAGAATTTTGGGCCAAAGATGTTTGAACTTTTTGCCATCGATACGCCAAGAAGACCAAAATTGTAGTACAGCGGCTGTGTTGCTGATATAATAGTGTGCTTTACGATTATTTCTAAAACTAAGGTAAAGCTTTATAACAGAGTAGGTTTTCAATAGTGTTAAGAAGACTTACGGTACTCGACCTCTCGATCTTTGCTTAATAGATTGAAGCTCGAAAAATTGTTCATTGCTTGTAAAAAGTAATATAAATGACCAATATTTTTTAAGGTATTTTTGGTCACGTCTGCTGTTTGTAGCCGCACTTAACAGTACAGAACGGCCAAAAACACGTTTTTCAAAACAAAGATTTTTATTTTTCTACCTTTTCGCGTTTTCTCCATTCCATTGCAATTTCTCTAAACACCATATTTTATTAAAAAAGTATAAATGCCTATCACGCAGAAGCTGCTGTGGTCTTACTTAATAGCATAAAATGCCCATAAAACATGGGGCGGTATTGATAACAACGAAACTTGCTTAGAGTATTTTATAAGTACTATAACGAAGGAAGTGGGTACTTATCTAGGTACTATCGATGTAAAAATGCGTTCGGGACTTAATGATGTGAAAGCAATAAAATCGATTTTACAACTCGCTTTGAACTCAAATCGAATGGAAATTCTTATTTTATGGTGTACCTAGGTACTTTTCTTTTCTAATGTGCTCTATTAGATAAATAGGTTTGATTAAAACGTGTACATACGTATAACTATTATAGCATGCCTGTGGTTATTAAATACGTATGAATATATACACTATGTATAAACTATGTATAAACTAATAATAAATCTGAAGAGTTTGTTTGTTTCAAGGCACTAATCTCTGATTTTGAATTTTGCATTAGATAGCCCTATCTTTCAGAAAGGTTACTATAACATCACGCCACAATTCTTAGGGGCCGAGTGGAAAGAAAAAAATAATAAATAACGCTAAGCGGTAACGAAGTAGTACCGCGGGCAGGCGATGCGATGCGACGGAGTGAGTTGGGGGAACAAGAAATTTCACACGGCCGAAGTCGCGGGCAGAAGCTAGTATAAATATTTTTCTACGTCTTATGAGGCTATCACGAGTGTTTTAATGGTTCGGATTCAGTAAAACATTTTTTATCTCATTTTTCAAATCGGGGCAGATAGGTATTATATTACGCCCCCAATTATTTTACGCTTAAGAAGGGTGTTCAGAATCCATAATATCGTAGCGCTTTATGTTATTAAGTAGGCATTCTTCATTAAACTTTTCCTGGATTTATAAAATAAATATATTATGTGTATATTTGTTTTATTTTATTCTGCTCGGGAAACTTACAGCTAATATAAGTTTAAAAAGAAAAGTTGTTTCAAAATACCTATAATATAAATTAGAAAATAAAATTACACGATCGACTAGTACAAACTCAAGATCATTTAGACGCAAACAATTATTTTTCTCAGCCTTATTTCCATATTTATTAAAAAAAAATCTTTGTCCTTTTTGTCGAGGAAACAATAATTATAATCACATCAAATAATTACATTTACCGATCCGATATTATCTGTTTTATTTGATGTTAAAGTCAAAAAAGGAAAATTTGCATGCTAATTAAAAGCTCTGATTGTGAATTGAATATTATTTTTAACAGTGTAATAATAGTTTATTTAACTTATTTTTCTGTAACATCTTCTGCTCTGTTTTATAAACGTTTTTTTAACAAACTGTTTGCTTTACATATTTGTAAGAAACAATTTTATGAAACATTTTCTATCGTGACCAAGAGCGGACCCTTACCGAAAAAATACGATGTGCGCTTACGACTGGAGCCAAGTATACGCAATTCAGCGACACTGACCGACTGGACTCGAGTATACCCGATTCAGCGTCACAGACCCGAGCGCGACGGTTCAGTTTCATTCACTGTTCAGAAAGAAGAAAGAAGTTTTCACATTAAAAATAATAATCCTAAATAGACATAAATCTTTTTCTCCCCTCATATTGTTTTTGCTGACGCTGCAAGTGCCTAGCGACACGTTGCTTGAAAAAAACTAATCTAAGCATCCATTGCGGCTTTCGTTTCGCGGTAGTGAGTTTCACAAGCGCACTGTACTCGCCACACCGGTATCTTGGGCCCTGACATTACAGCATGTTTATTGCAATAACCTTTAAGAGAATAGAGATTTATTTCTTTTAACATTTATCAAGGGTTGTTTTCCGTCTCCTCTACCTCTCCACCTATATTTTTTTTTATTGTCCTACGTTTAGTATGTGAAAGTGTTCAAATTATTTTCAATGCTGACTTCGATTTGCCACGAAAACGGTAAAACCGCCGCAGTGACAGTCTTCACATGAAAATGATGGTACAGAGGCTTGACTTTACGGTGTCAAAAAACGCTCTGTAGGTAAACTAGCCAACATACTTTCAAAAATAATTTTTATGACGTCATTTAACAGTAAATTGCGAACACTATGCGGCGGTCACGGCAGTTTTAGGGAACCTTAGCTTTAGCTAAGTATATATATTACTATTCATTTTTAGGGTTCCGTAGTCAACAAGGAACCCTTATAGTTTCGCCATGACCGTCTGTCTGCCTGTCCGCGGTTTAGCTCAAAAACTATTGGTACTAGAAAGTTGTAATTTGGCATGAGTATACACGTTAATGATGCCAAAAAAGTGGTAAAATAAAATTCTGAAAAAATCATTATATAGGGTACCTCCCCTACATGTAAAATGGGGATGATATTTTTTTTTTCGTCCTTGCCATAGTGTGGAATATTGTTGGATATGTCTTTCAAAAATATTAGGCGTTTGGCAAGACCGTTTTTGATTAAGTAAACCGTTCGTGACTTATCAAGCTTTAAAGTACCAATTTTTGTTAGAGTCAAGTGTCCCCTCTACCATCTAAACGGTTGTAGTTAGAAATTCAAATGTCACGGCAGTAGTACCTATAATAACGAAGTTTAAAGGAAAACTATTACACATAAGTGGGCTTTACAATTTTACGAGTAATAGTCCATCAATTGTTTTTGACTCGAAAATTTCGATTTTATACGATTTTTTATTTATTTTGCTTTAGAGTATCAAACACAAAGCTCCCCCACGTATAGTAAACTACTTCCTAAAATTTATTGTTTTGTGACGAGTAGTTTAGCTCTGTGTCCTGTATTCAAATTCAAAAGACCGGCTATGACGTCTTATCCAAATCTCAAAAAAAAAAAAATTAAAACCTTCCATGCAAAATTGTCGGATCAGGTGAGGATTTGTATAGGAAGTCAATTTAGGTAGGTAGTCAGTCATGTTTGGCTTTTAGTTAGAGCATGGTACGAAACTCAGGTGACCTGAGCATGGTAGCGAATACGACCCGCACTTGGCTGTTATAAAAACTATGGAACCCTACACTGCGCGTAGCCCGACACGCACTTGACTGGTTTTTTACTTCATGTAAGTACCTACTAAGGGTTCATAAGTTGATAGATGGCAAATATGTTTCAATTCAATCTGTGTTAGGTATGTAGAAAATACCTCCATCGTGATCTTCTATCCAAGCAATGCACCAGATTACTTAACTGATCCACAATATCAATCCGTCATCAGCAAATATTGGAGTAGCCCTTCCGTTGTTTGAACGCTGTGTGAGAATAAAGCAACGGGCACACTTTGTGTTTTTCTTCCGCACAAAGATCAGAGAGAAAGCAAAAGCTTATGTCAATAACAAAGGGATGTAGATAATTACTTTGCTAGAAGTTCCTCCATTATTCTTTGAGCAATTCATTTTATGACGACATCACGTAGCCCTGCCCTTAGTTACCGCGACAGTTTTAGAAGAAAAGAAAGAAAATACGTTTATTTGCGGCAAACATGACGCATCAAAAGAAAACAAATACAAAAAAAACAAGTTGGGAGTAAACATGCGTCACATCCACGCAAAACGGCCATCGCTCAGCATAATGCTAAGGCCCTATACGAGACAGAGCCTCAGCGCTGGTTTTCGTGCGTTGACGTGATGACGTCAACCAGTGCAGCATACGAATAGATATAAATAAAAAACAACAATCAAAATAATAAATAAACATACATTATAAAAAGATGGTATAAATGTCGTTATTTATTTTCACTAGTTGTTGCCTCCGGTTTCACTAGCATCTAGAGAAACTAAGTCATGTGCTAAGATAAAAGGTACTTTATGTTTTAATCTGGGACATAATCTAATTGTGTGCAAATTTTTATCTAAATCCGGTATGCAATATTGACGGTCGTCTTGGCGTTCTACCGTCTACAAAAATGTAAAAAGTTTCGAAAAAAAGCGCCTCGATACACCTACGGAAAAACGCCAAATTCGTAAAGAGAAACCTAAGGCCTCTTATACATGTTTTACAAACCTTTAACCATTAGTTGTGATCCAGTATTTAAAACTAAATTCGGTTCGGCGAGTTACGTTCTAAGAAATAATAATAATGTTAAATCGTTATCGAAATCTTTAATTATAATTTGGATTGTTAATTATTTGAATAATGGATACATTTATAATTATTTGAAGTTTATGTAATAACTTACTCAGGGATTTATATTTGTACGCCGCCGCTAAGGCAAAACATGACTATGATCATTCTTATTGTAAAATCTTGCATGACATGTATGTTTATTCATGTTTTGAACAAATACATAATCTTTAGTCTTTTAAGGAGGATTACGAGTATATGCGTTATTGAGTAATAAACATTAGCATAGGTTGTGCATCTTGGGCTGGTTCCGCATGATGGATCTTGTGGATTTTACGTAAGTGGTGAAGAGAATTGCTTTCATGTTTTTGGTTTTACTTACTGTTTTTTGTCCATTTTAGAAAATAAATCGTTCTCTTTTTTTCTTTTTTTATTGGCTCTTAATATCCCACTGCTGGACAAAGCCTTCGTACTCTCATTCCAGTTGCCAAGGACCAATCTTTATGATAGGAGTTCAGAGGGGCAATTCTCGTAATTTTAAGAACGTTCACAGTCAGTAGGCTAATTCTCGTAATTTAAAACGTTCAAAATCTAGTCGCAGTCTCATCTCGGCGACAAACAAATGTCAAAAACTTGTCAAAATGTAGGGAAATTTGAAGTATTTTTGACAGATTGAGACTGAGATCAGACTGTGAACGTTCTTAAAAATTACGAGAATTGCCCCTCTGATCTCGGTCTCAATCTGTCAAAAAATCCACTAATTTCCCTACATTTTGACAAGTTTTTGACATTTGTTTGTCGCCGAGATGAGACTGCGACTAGATTTTGAACGTTTTAAATTACGAGAATTGGCCTTCTGGTCATCCAGCCATCTTCGTCTGGGCTGCCTGTTCTCTTTTGATGTATTCTTTAACTCTAGTTCCCAAAACTACTTCTTGTTGTACAAACTACTTGTTGTTGTATTTGAAACATTATTTCCTTAGATTACTCTCCAGTTTGCTTATTGTCAAGGGAAACAAAATTAAAGTGACATCGTCCCAAAGAGCTTTTGAAGGCCATTATTTTAGACAGGGTATTATCTTACTTAAAAGTTAAGGTAGCAACAGTAATTATGTAATATAAAATATGTCACAATAAATCATTATTTAAGGTGTAAAATTGTATGAAGCTAAGTCATGTTTTGTTAGAATTAGTATTTCATTTCTTGTGATAACAGTGTTTTGTATGCATGAGTTGTGGGGCTTTTCTTTAAGCAGACGATAAGCTTTATATCCTACTAGCTTTATAAGATTCCTAGAACGATTAAAATTATGTTTATACTGGTTAGCTTTCTACTTAGGTATTATGTTCAGCGGTGGACGTATGCTGGCTAATATGAATAATAATGGTGTTATTGATTTCAGATACGATAAAGATCGAATTTCTAAATATAAGAGAGATTTAAGCGCAGATACACGAAAATAGAATAGAATGTTTTTTAGTTATTATTATTATTTATTTAACAGCCAAGAAGAAAGGAACAGACACATACGTACAAAGGCAATGCTTATGTCTAAAGAAGTCTCTTCTAGCATATTTGCGATTGGAGAGTACATAAAAAGAGATTTACGTTCAATTATCTAATTTAAATACTAATACGATACGAATATCATACGAATTACACATATAAATTAGAAATTTTATATAGGGTAACACAATGGGCAGTCTGATCTCTTACAGCAATCTTTTAAAGACAACCTTTGGATGGATTTTTAAAGGGAAAAGGAGAGACAATACTGCATGTAGCCTGTACATCATCTGTCTAGCCTTTTCCCAACTATGTTGAGGTCTGCTTCCAGTCTAACCGGATGCAGCTGAATTTCAGTATTTTACATGGGTTGACTGCCTATCTGACCTCCACACCCAGTAACTGGGTATTACGATATCTCTTGGCAAGACTGGTTGTCAGACTTTCGGGCTTCTGACTAGCCGTAACGACTGTGGTATAACATTTACGAATAATGTCTCAAAAGCCAATAAACACATCTGATCCCCTACACTGTACATAAGTCTAGAAAGTAGCCGTTAACGTAAATACCATTAATAATGCTAGTTATAAAAACCTATGTTATGAGCTGGTAATTTTTCTCCCAAGCCCATAGATTGTATCGGAGTAGTTACCTATGTACCGTAAAAATTGCGGCCACAGCTACCTATTCAATAACCCAGTCTCGTGTAATGGAATATAAAATATGGATAAAGTAGCACTTTCTAGCCATGTAGGTCGCCTACTATAACTCTCGGGTCCCCACAGTGGCATACGTCTCCATTTTTGCACCCCAAGCGTATATAATTTAGCCTTTAAAGAGCCTAAAAGGGGAAAGTTAGCGATGTATTTATTTTATTTTATTTGCAGAAATAAATAACTTTGTTGACGTTTCTGGGACTTTTTTTGTTGTTTTTTCAGTGCAGTTTGTGCTTTCTGTGGTTTAGTTAGTTTTACTTGTCGAAATTATTTTTATGTGGTACAATTGCTCTTTTGGCAAAGTTGATTTTTTCCGGATTTTCCGGATGCAGATAAAATGTCAAAGAACCGAAGAAGAAAATTTCCGGTGTTTTATCTGAGTTGACGACGTTTGGTTTAAAGATAAGTTATGTATGAAAAAAAAAATTTGAAATAGGCATTCTTTTGCTACAAATTTCCGTAGGTACAAACTGCAAAAACATTTTAATCAATGTTTTTACAGTTTGTTCGGTTTTTTTTTGGGATCTAAAGTTTTCGATAAACGTCGAAAAAAGCGACAAAATTCTGAACGAACAAAAAATATCTTTCAAGTATATGGAGAATTGAATAAAAAAGAAAAATATTGAATAAGAAAACAAAAACAGAAGATAAATAATTTCGCATAAAGTAATTGAATCAAAGAGTCATCAATTTTCATTAAGGTCCATTACAATAATGACGTGCCGGCAGAATAAAACCAACTCAGTGAGATAACTTTTATCTCAATGACTTTAACTTAATACCCTTGACAATACTGTATGAGGATCAGGAAAATGTCAGGAGTATGAAAACCAGGTGTTTTTCATTCTATTTTAGTTACTGAAAAAGAGTTATGTACAAAATAACTGTTGTTAATCTCTGCTACAGTCAAATAATGTGTTATTTCTTAACTTTATCTGCAATTTTATAGCGACTTGCAAAAGTTTCAGCATTTATTTTAGTTCGGTTGTATGACGTTGAAAATAAGGCATATTTTTCTAAAAGTAACGACAAGATTGCTCGACATGTTTGCAAGGCTAACATGATTTTTATAGGATAGGTACTTAGTTTATGTAAACATATTCCACCCTTTGTGATACACCTGAGTCAATAACTGCACCATAAACCACTCTTAGAGCTAGATAAAGTGCTTTTATAACACATTTGCTAGTAAAGGGTCTCTTATTTCACCAATTTAAATATCTTAATGTATGTCATTACGAACTTGTGCGTTATTGTAATGTAAAACGCACGACTTTCTTTTTAATAAGGTAAAACGTACGGTATATCAAGATGCTCCGTCTAAAACGAACGGTACTTTTTTAAATCTTAGCAAAGAGTTTTTATGTCAGAAAAGTGGTCAGCATTTTATGAATAAAATTAACTTCAGGGGATACAATATAAAAAAATAAACATTAAATTCTTATAATTAATTAATTTTGACAATAAATTACAATCATTTATCTGTAACAAAAACAAAAAAAAAAAAATAATTTAATTTATTATTAATACTGACTATTTTTGTGCAATTGCCTTAAAAAAAAAGAGCTGATGCGCGCGCATCGCTAATTTGTGTACAAGTAAAAATAGTTCCGCGCGCTTTTTCTTTTCGCTGTATTGTTTTTATTTGAAAATGTCGTCAAGTAATGATGAATTTATTAATTTGACACTGCTAGAAGTCTAAGGCAGCTAAAAAGGCTACTCTAAGCCTCTTGCCCGAAAAATTTACCGATATATACTCTCAAGCGTATCAAAATTTCATCTTATGGAAAACAAGCAAAGATGAAAATTCAGTCCGAGTTTTATTTATTTCCTCGCAAATATGTTATAAAACGTCGTAGCAATATCGCCTCGGCTGTAATTTTCAGCTTACCGCACTTATATCATAATCTACTATAAAAATGTCAGTTAAGTAAGTAAGAAAAAATATCTAATCATCGAAATATTTATGACATCTGAAAGCTAAAGAAATAAGATCAATTTACACTACGATGGTATTATTGGTAGTGATTTTAGATAAAATTTTGAAATAGATATTCAATATTCAACCAACACCCTTACTTTAGATGGTTACGAAAATAGGTATATTCATTGTAGTAAGCCATCGTATGTCAGAAATGGTCATTGAGTGTCCGGTTTCCAATTTGTCAGAGATTGCTGATCTAAAAGAAGCTTTGATATTAGAAGTGAAGGTGTATTTTTAGCAAACTGCATAGTTAACTTAAAGTCGAACAACAGAGTTAACGTTTCTGTTCTTAACAAATTTCAAAAATTCCAAAGAATTTACAGTATCTACGGTGTTCACTGATCCGCCTTATACCAATGTGGAAGAGATCAGCTTACGTTCATACATGCATGAGCCTCGTGAGCTACCCGAGCCACAAGAGCCATCCGAGCCATGCAACCACACGGGACTAGTGGCTCTCCGTCTTATAGGAAACCTCTTCCGCAATCTAATATGTTAGCCACAAACGTATGCGGATTGGATGACATTGTTTCTGAACAAAACTTTCTGAAACAAGAATTACTAAGCAGCCTTCTACTGGGTAGGTAGGTAAAATAGTAGACACCTACGCTTTTCAAGGAAAAAGAAAATTAAAACCGAGTCAAAGTCAACAAAACTTTTCCTTAATAAAATCGTCGTCAAATAATTCCAAATGGAATTGTTACAAAACAATGTTCAAATGTAATTTATTACGTTTTAATTAATAGTTGTTGAGACTAGTTTGTACCCAAATTAGAGGGAAGTTTCAAACTTCCGCAATAATCTTATCCCTTTCCCGCGCTTTTACGAAATTTATTGCGTTTTGTAATAATACATTGGAAACAAAGTTTAATGTGGAACTAGGTATGTAGGCACTTACTCTATTCGAAATTAAGGTTGTAGATAAAGATGTCAGTAAAGTTATGCCAGACATTTTTCTATAAACATAATTACATCGCTCTTTCAGGGTAGAATCTAGTGTAATATGAAAACTTCTCGAGTTGTTCCGAAACATGTTATTAAAAATATATGTAATAAAAATTAAGTTGACGACAAAAACAGAAACAGTCCTCATCATAGACAAACATAAATCGCGTACGTAATTAGCAGATCTTTAAAATACCAACACCAAATTTAAGATCCACTTTGAAACAAAGAATTTCAGACAAGTGCAGATTTATAGAAAATTTTAATTACACAGATTGCCCACCGCAAGATAATTAGAACGATGACAGAATAATTAAAGTTGCTACCCTCCGTTTGTTTAGCAATCACGCTGCGTCAAGATTAAAGCTATCCAAGAAAGATCTCCTCAAGGACACTTAAAAAAACCAGGAGGATTTTAAAAAGCAGACGCAGCAGGTACTTACCTAGTGCTTGACGAATGCAAATGAGACCGGGCGGCGCGGGGCCGGCCGCTTTTCTTTACGGACGCTTTTCCTTTACCACAATCCAAACAATCCTTTATTTGCACCGACCTACAGAATTCTAAAATGCCGACTAACCACGTGTTAAGTCTAAAATATAACGGTCCTTTAATTCACTATGAAAAGTCCAAAACAAAAACTTAATAATTAAATGAAACTTTACTGACCGTAGTCCGGAGAGCTGGTGATGGGACCGTGGAGGGTAATTCACGAAATAAGGGATATTTTTTTGATAAACGGCGCGTCAGACGCGGTACGCTCGATTTAGTACCGGTAGATTTCGGAGAGATCGTACGTCGCGGGTAGGAGAGGATCGGACACACGATCGGGGAGACCGAAACGATGTGAGTGACGCCGGGCCAGTGCGGGTGCCTCCCGCCGCCGGGCCGCGTCCGCGAGCAAGAGGGATGCAGCGAGCGAACCCCCCAACTCGCGAATATCGCCACTCGGATCACCTCGCCAGAGTCTCAAGTGCTCTCCGCCGCCGGCAACGCTCTCTCCTAGAGGGAGGGCTCCCGACATCCCACAAGCAAAGCGGCGCAAGTGACAACCGCGATCACACTCCCGTTTGAAACTTAAAGCTGTTGTTTTAAAATAGAATTTGATAACTAGGTCACGAGATGAACACCTGACGTTCGGCGTCATATCGAAAAACGTATGCCCCTGTTGGCTAGGTGTAGCAAATACCATAACGAATACTTTGGCCGAACACCCGCCATATTATGCAACGTTACGTCTTGTATCCTACGGCCGAGCTTTTACAGATCAGATGTTTTGTAGGATATGGGGGGAGAAGTCCTTTGTTTATTAAAAAAAATGTTTTTTCCTTACATGTTACTGAGTTTTATAGCTTGTAGCAATTAGGATTACTTCCATGACATAGGTACGATTCGCAACCAGAACTTTTCTGTTAAGATGATTAAATTATGGTAATACGCGTTCCCGGAAGTTCTTGCGAGGTGAGGTGCGTTCTCGAAGAACGCAACACAACAGCCATCCATCAATCAATTAGGAAAGGTTAACTCCTGTTATTTATTGAACATAAACTTGTAATGTTATGGTTTTGTTTCTTGCAGTTTCAGTGGGAATACGAAAAAGTTTTTCTTCAAAACGATATATATTAGTGTTATGTTTAGCGTGTCACTTTCAATCAGTCACACAGTGAAAATATGAAAATTGTCAGATTTTAGATAAGATAAGATAAGATAAGATTTATTTATTTCTGAGTATATGGTACATTAAGATCTAGCAACTTTGTCAGTTTGAATCAACAAAAAAGCTGGACACTATTATTAAAATAATATGTTATATTGTGTTCTACAGATCTGTTTTTTTTATTTTTTTTTTATTACAATTATCTTACATATAATTTTATGTGCAAGTCTTTCTTTGACAAATAACCTATTTTTATTTCTTTCTTTCTTTCTATGGGGTAAAAGTAAGCACTTCCTCATGAACCTCAAACTGTAACTGTTATTTAGTTATTTTAATGTTAATAACATATTTTAAATTTTATTGTGAATTTGTGTCCTAGATTTTAATATTTTTTAGTTCTTGCTGTGCCCTACAGGGTCCATAATTGTACCTTAGCTTTAAGCCATTGTAACACCTATACTACATTATGGAATGCAAATAAATATATGAATATGACTAAAGCTACCTGGCTGTCAAACTAAATAAATACTCTGTTGAAAGAACAAAATGGTGGTTTTAAACTCTTGTAAAACATAATATTGTATCCACATTACAGTACAAGTGTACAAACACAGGTAATACAAGCTACAGCGCTACTTCAGCCGGAAATCATTTTATTTTCGAGCGCACGGAAATAATTTTATTCGAGATCTGTATGGAATTAGGTTTTAAACTGCAAAAATGTTGCAGTTCAATAGAAATTGTTATTTAGTTTACTCTGCCGCTGCAAATTTCTTTCTCTTTTGGTAGATTTTGATTTTACACATGGCGAAGAAATTCGTGACGTAAGATTACTTAATAATAGGAATATATTTTTAAAATTACTTTTAAGGTAAAGCCCATGGCTAAATAATAACTGCTGCACATCGATCGATCAGGCTAAGCTACGCTACCCGCGGTTAGTCTGTGGATGGGTGAGCATTTGTACATACCGAGACCCCTCCGTGCCTCGGAAAGCACGCTACGCCGTTGGTCCCGGCTGTCATTCATGGATCTTTGACAGTCGTTACGCGTAGTCAGTAGTCCGAAAGTCTGACAACCAGTCTTACCAAGGGGTAACGTATTACCCAGTAACTGGGTTGCGAAGGTCAGTTAGACAGTCGCTCTATGTAAAATACTGATAGTCAGCTGCATCTGGTTAGATTGGAAGCGGATCCCAACTTACATATTTGGGAAAAGGCTAGGCAGATGATAATGATTTTCAGGTTTTTTGTACTTATATTCATATGTATATTTATTTGAATTCCATTTCGTTCAAAGATCTTAGAATTGTTTAATAGCTTTAAACTAGGTACAATTATGAAATTATGGACATTTAATTTACATAAATTATGTTTACAAATAGTCTTATTCCTCACTATATCACTCGCATTTTCGTTGTTTGCCACCGACCTCCGAAATTAAAGTTCACTTTGTACTGTCTTTTTTGGAAGTCGGTGATTTTTTTTTTCTAAAAAAGTTTTTATTTTTCACTTTTAAGTTGTACTTACCCCACACAAATTCGTATAACACTACTTGATATGTAAATATCAGTGACAGGAAGTCATTATAACATCATCACTATAAACTAAGTGGCAAAAATACGTAGGTATTATTGAAGCTAACTCAAAAACTACCCAAGCAAAGTTAATAAAATTTATATCGGCCCCATATAAATTTTATTAACTTTGCTTGGGTAGTTTTTGAGTTAGCTTCAATCCCCTGAGGCATACCCTATCTATTAAAAAATAATTTTTGGAATCGATTTACAATTGTTACATCACGGTATGTTATCTATTACCTTGGTTACATTTGTAATGACTTACTGATGGTTTACGTCGATCGTGAATGTCCTACTCTAATAAGATTGCCCACAACCCTATTTTTTGATAAATTCCTTTCTCCAAATGTACATCAAAGGAAAGTATTAACAAACCAAGTAATTAAAGAATAACTCGAATATTTCAGATGCCTACCTAAACTATTTATGAAGCATTTAAATTGAAAATGGAAGCTCTTGCTAGCCAGTCTAAATCGTGGTCGAAACTAGGCAGGTGTCCAAAACGTGAACTCGGAAATGCGGTTAGAATCAATGTTTTGTTGAGAAGAATCAAATTAGGAGAAAATATACCTGTAACTTCCAAATTATGTGAGAGGTAAACTTTGTTTTTATTTCTCATGGAAATCAACGTTTTTAAAGATATTCAGAAAAAGATAAATAAGTAAAAGAATAATTTGAAAAGAGCGTGGTAGAAAAAAATCCTAAACAAATATGAGTTTTACACTGTTTCAAAAGTATGTGATAAAAGTGTAAACAAATCCTGTTCAGGTGAAATTCTTACACAATCACTCATTATTTTTAAGGAACAAGTACCTAACACTTCTAATCTTTATTTTTATGGTTTTAACTTTGTATAGCAGCACATCTACTTACAGTTATTTTGAATAACATTAAATTGTACCTAATTCAAAATCATCGACAAAATTATTGAGGTAACAAAATTTACCCCAACTGTCAGATGAAATACTGTCTTTGAGGTGATTTAAAATTAGAATAGCTTAAAATTAGAATAGCGAGTTTCACCATTCAACTAATGAAACCAAAGCACTCAGTTTGTATGTGGCGCAACAATTTGGCAACCATAGAATACTTATTATTTACATTTTCATCAAACACTTTTGGAACAGACCATAGGTACAAGCTTCCAGAGTGAAATAGAAACTAGCTTTTATACATAAACTCATTCAAAACACTACGTTACAAAACGAAAGCACATCATATTTCTATTTGGAAATCTCAGGAGCTTGAACTTCCGCGTGAAATCATAAAAGTAATTGCTCTGAGGAGAAATCGCTAACAGGTAAAGGTATTCGCATCGGAAAACATCCTATAGTATAGTCTTTTATTATATTATTTTTGTTACATTTCCTGCATGCCATCCGTATGATGTATAAACATTTAAGGGCACGATCACACGTACCACGACCACACCACATTGCAGCGACAAAATTCAAGCAGCAGCAAGCAAGCAGGCAAGCAGTAGTTGCGTGTGAATAGTGTCGCTGCAGCTTCTTGCAGTTGTGTTGTGGTAACTACAAAATCAAATAAAGTGGTCGACGCAACGTTGTGTTTACAATGTGCCCGGTAGCTGCGTTGTGGCTGCGACGTGGCCTTGATGTGGTCGGTATCACCCACACAGTTTATTTCGACGGTTTGTGTGAATGAACTATTTAATTTATTTACATAACCCGATTACGGCGAAGCAAAAAGGAGGGTTATGATTTTGACCGGTATGTATGTATGTATGTATGTTCATCTGTTCCCTCATAACTTCTAAACTTCTTGTCATAATTTGACAAAAGAGATATCATTGGAAGCGTCTTAATCGTCCGCTGGTTGTAGGCTATGTGACGTCACATTAAATGGAATATGGCGCCTTCTAGCCGACATAAAGTAATGACCTAAAAAATTTTTTTTTACTCATGCCGTGTTGGGTATCAAATGAAAGGGCTTAATACAAAATGGCGCCCGTCTGCGTGGTGTTGTTGTGGTGTGGTTATGGTGTGGTTGTGGTACGTGTGATCGGACCCTACAAGAGAAATGTTTAAGCGAACGATGGCCGGAACTTACCGACAGACCGGGCAACGGTATTTTAAACATGCGAGCTCCACCGAAACATTTTCAAGATTTTCGCCAATTTTATTTCAACGGCCGTAGATATTTGCTTCACTTTACATTATAAGCATAGTTATTGCTAAACAGAGTTTCGTTTTGATATAACATAACAAGCTTTAAGGTCTTGACACACGTGCGTTTTCAGTGCAACGCTTGTCGATTTGCGACTGGAGGGAAAGGCTTGAGCTTTACATGTTCGCGAAACGCAGCGATCGACGTGTTGCTGACAAGGCTTTTGTGTTGTTACTATGGTAACTTTTAGCTGACTCAACATTATGATTTTAAGTATATCGGAGGGACAATTAATTTTAAGAACTTTGACGTTGTAATAATCTCAGTCTCAATCTGTCAATAATACCTCTAATTTGACAAAAAAAAAAACTATAAAACATAATAATAATAATATTTAATAATAAATAATTATGATAATAAATAATAATCAGTCTATAATGTTCCCACTGCTGGGACTCAGGCCTCCTCTCTTTTGAGAGGGAGTGGAGTTACTCTGGGTAATTTATTTAATGACCACTGTTCTCAATACAGTGAAGGAAAACATTGTAAGGAATCCGCCATGTCCTCTAACTTATCTATACTTATTACTGACAAATTGACATTCATTGTCGCTGAAGTGAGATTGACTAGTGTCAGTCTCATCTCAGAGACAATGAATGTCAAAAACTCATTTCATTTTGGACGTTTTTAAATACGGGAAAATAAACTGAAACGCAAAAAACTATCATTATTCGCTACTGCAGTGCGATTCTGTAACCATCTCACCGTGAAAACTTAGGTGAAGTGAGCGTGGAGTGAGCTGTCAGTGTCATCCTGATGCTAGGGATTGATACTCTTGACAGCTCTCTTTAAGCTCCCTTCACCTAACTTTTCACGGTGAGATTTTTACAGAATCGATCGGCTGCTGTAAGTTTTATAATTTTAAATCAAACATAGCTCAACCAATATTTTTATCAAACCTTCCAAAGCGACAAAGATTTGACATGAGAAAAGTATCGAAACAAATTATATCATAATAATCTTCACGGTTATAATTCCCGTTGCGATACGCAGAGGTATATTATCGAATACCCGCAGTTTGCCTATGTATAGAGTCCCGTTGGGACAGGGGTTCGGCCTATTCATTGAGAATGTTCCATTCCTCTATAACTGGGATTTTCTTTTGTAATAGAAAAACCCACAGAAGACCCAATTACGGGTTTACGGTAGAAAGTTGAAAAGTCGTGTTTACTAACAAGTCATTGAATTGAGTGTTTACAAAGATGTGAGTACAGAAATGTGTAGGTTAATTAACATATTTATTTTCTTTATCAGCTTACAAAATTCGTATTGATCTACTTAAAATTATCGAAAAGGCAGATGATTAACCGTTTCTTTATATATGTATACATTTAAGTATTATAAGAATAAGATTTACTAACTTGAAACATTAATTATTAATGTTGTAATTGTGCTCTTTCTGATTTCAATTCGAATTTGTAACATGCGGATAACGTTGTTACAGATAGTGCAATCCACGAAGACGCGCCCCACTCTTTTTCTTAATGCTTACAGCACAAGTGTGCAACACTCCGCTAGTGTTTTAGTTTTGTTGATACACACTAATTATTATTAGTGGGTAATTAGTGTGTATCGAAAAAACTAAAACACTAGTGGAATTAACTAGCGATGACCACTAACGATTCGGAAGAAGAGTGGGGCGCGTCTCCGTGGATTGCACTATCTGTAGTTACGCACTGTTATATCTAAATTATAAGCTTTTATTATCCATGTATAGTGTGTAATTGTTGGTTTTCCTTAATAAATAAAATAAAAATATTTAGTGAACTACATTACATATTTCCGAGGGGCTTGTGCCCAAGTAATAATAGCCGCACGAGTCGATCGATCAGGTTAAGCTACGCTTGCCGTGGTTGGGCCGTGGATGGGTGACCATCTTTACATACTAAAGACCTCTCCGTGCCACGAAAAGCACGTTAAGCTGTCATTCGTGGATCTGTGACAGTCGTTACAAGTCTCGAGGGCTTGTGACGACGTCTTACCTCTTGGTAAGACATTACCAAGAGGTTAACGTATTACACCATTAACTGGGTTGAGAAGGACAGATAGGCAGTTGATCGACGTAAAATAACGGTATTCACCTGCATCCGGTTTGACTGGAAGCCGACCCCAACACAGTTGGGAAAAAGGCTTGGCAGATGATGATGATGAAAGTTTCTAATAAAAAAAAACATGAAAAAGGCATTACAACGCACCGGGCATTAGCTAGTTGTAAATAAATTTTAGTTGGTGTTCCTTATGACTAAATAAATAGAGCTTCATTTGTTTTAGAATTCGCTCAACTTATCTACTTGTTATTTCACCCCGCTCTCGCTGCGTCCGCGCCCTTACAACAATACAGCACGTTTATGTTGCCAGCACGCGTGACTTTGCATGACACAAACCAATATGTCTCACACCACCATGCTACAAATCGATCCTGATACGGTTTGTCACCTCTTTGATGGATGGATTGCCGTTTCATTTACCCAATTGCCTATTTATACGTAGTTTTTCCTGCTAAGTTCATAATCTAAGTGTAGATGGGATTTATATTCCAATCTCGCGTTTTTCTTTGGAAGATTATTATAATTTTGTTAATAAAGCATAAACACCTTATAATGTTCCAACTGCTGGGATACAGACCTCTCTTCAAGAAGGACTTGACTGTAATCCACCACGCGGGTCCAGTGCGGCTTGGTAGGTGTCACATAATTATCTTCGAATGTTTGGTTCTAGGTCATGCCGATTTTCTTAAGATGTTTTCCTTCACAGTTTTGTTAATAGGTAATGGTATTTAGTTTAATTTAATAAGTCTATATTAGAGCTCTCCAAGTCACAATACCTTGTCCTCTGCCTTCCGCATCTAGTCTGTCCCAGACACTTTTTTGAAGCCGTCGGTCCATGTAGCTTGGGGGCGTTCCACACTATGCTTACCTGGGCGAGGCTTATATCCATTATTGGACTGTGATAGACTGAGTTGATTTGATGGAAAAAAACTATTGTCACTCAGGTTCCTGCCATCTCTTCTGTCATTTAAACCCGCACTCACATCTCCATTGTAATCGTAGTTTAGGATTCTCTAGTGTTAAAACGAAAGCTGCACTCACAAACACTTCACCTTTACCTAAGTTTCCACAGGGTGTTTTTATAAAAACACTGCAAGTCAATTCAATTTCTATAGGAAGAGAACATATTCCACAGTAACTACATTTGGTAAACCAATAAATGAGACATACGATTATTTTTAAACACCACACACCACTTGTGAACGAATTAATTTATTACAGATTATTTTATAACTGCTAACCTCGGAAACTTCTATTCAATTTGAGACAACGTAAAAACTTAGTTACGACATCGTAACTAAGTTTTTGTAAAGTCAGATAATCGGTACAGGCTTCGTCTGGTAAAATACTGGCATTCAGCAGCATCCGGATAGACTGGAAGTTGACCCTAAAATAGTTGGGAAAAGGCTAGACAAAAGATGAGGCTAATGAGATTTATTTCTAACTTCACAAGTTGATATAATTTGATGAATGAAGCCCCATCAATAAATTCTATTTAGATCCAGGAATGTGATTTGTCAAACAAAATATTTTAAATTCATGAAACGAGAGCTCTTCGATATTCGATTCGCGGCTTATTACTAACCGTCAATTTGATAAAGAGCTTTGTTATTATGTCATTGAATTTGAATACTAGCTGACACTGATCATAATTATAATATTCGAATTTGGTCTCAAATGCATATTCTACTTCCTACTTATATTATAAACGCAAAAGTTTGTGACGATGGATATCCATTCATCATTCATCCATCCATTCTCCAATGATGGATGGATGTTTGTTACTCTTTCACGCAAAAACTACGGAACGGATTTTGATGAAACTTTACAGTAATATAGCTTATACATCAGTATAACACATACGATACTTTTTACCAAACACCCTGTATAATAATTTTGTCAAAAAATCTCAACATCTTTCTTGCTTTACTATAATTTGTAGGTACTTAGGTGGTAACTATATAAACTAGATCATTATGGACCCTGTAGGGCAACTATTTTGCATCTATTTTGATTTAATGTTAGCAAACATGGTCATTGATACGTACATAATAGATACATTAAAATACATAAAACAAAGTCGGGTTAGTTACCTACACCATTTATAACTCAAGAACGGCTGGACTGTTTTTATGATTAACTAGCTGACCCGGCAGACTTCGTACTGCTTCAATCGATAAATAAAAGACAATTGACTGTACATTTTATTTAGAAAACGTTTGTATGGGAAATAGAAAAGGGCTGTTTTTAGGGTTTTCCCGGGAATTATTCGATTTTTCTCACCTTTTAAACCTTCCCTAGACCTCCACGAACATTTCAAGACCAAGATAAGATAAATCCGTTCAGCCGTTCTCGAGTTTTAGCGAGACTAACGAACAGCAATTCATTTTTATATATATAGATGGCGTGTTTGCGGCGAAATAAAGTTATCTATGTACAGGCTTGCAGTGAATATGGGTCAATTGAGACGTGATTCTCCGCTACGGAACAAACTATGCCTTGCATACATATTAGGTTCGATCGGCCGACTATGGCCGACGACGTACAAGCATAAGTTTGACCAGTGACGGAATAGGCGTACGGCTCGCGTTAGGGTGTTTGTCCACCGCCACCGGAACGTCACCGATAACGAGATGACGGTGCCGAAGTAGCGATACATTCATTTTCTATGGCCGCGAGTCAACCGCACGTCCATCACCCGAGCGCTGCCATCCCGGTCGCCGAAATTTCGAGTAGCTCTGCGCGACCGCTAGAATTTGGCCCGAGATTTTGACGGGCTCGTGTCAGTAATACAAACCGCGTTTGATCTTGTCTACACACAACCGACGCACCGCACCCGGTTTTGGTTTTGTCTATCATGCTGAGTTTGGTCGCGGTGGACAAACTATCGTCACCGGACTATCATGTTCGATTCGAATAATCTTGTATCTCGGTGGCGACCTGGTGACGGCGGCGGTGGACAAACGCCCTAGTTGTTGTTATTCAGATTCAGGATTTTTTTTTGTGGATGGGAAATCATCAAATGACTCCTCCCGCTCTGGGTGGAGCAGAAGGGAGTGTCAGACTCTTACTGACTAAAACCCACCCGTGTTCCTTCCTTAGCCCTTTGTGTTCCGGGGTAGCGGTAACCCTATCGGACGCTGCCCCGGTCAGATTCAGGATGTTTGTGCAATTTTGTACCTTGGGACCTTGGGATATCCCCAAATCTCAGTATGGGATGTCAAGATCATTTGTGCCAGCTTGCACCTTAATATTGACGTGTGGTGTCTCCACCAGGTCCGCCTGGAGGGCGCGGGCGTGCGCGGCGGCGCGGTCCCGCGCGAGCGCTGCGCGTGCCCGCGCGGGCACACGGGCGCGCACTGCCAGCGCTGCGCCTGGCACCACGCGCGCCCCGCGCCGCGCCTACAGTGCCTGGCCTGCGCCTGCAACGACCATGCCGCCTGCGATACCGGTCAGTACTGCCACACAGAGCACACGGGTGGGTGGTCAGCAAGAATTATTTGGGGAAGAATAAAACGACAGCCATGTTCAAACAAGGGTTGGGGTGGATATGGACGAATACGATACGACTGGCCTAGACAGCGAAGCTGGTGAGATGACGGTATGTCCTAGATACACCATCATCGTTATCCGTAGCAATAATCTACCCCCCCCCCCCCCCGGTTAAAAGAGAACTTCTCTTTTACGCCATGTTGGTTTTGCTCCTGTTCTGGAAGCGTACACACGATCGTTTTTCGTCGTCTATATAATAAATCATAGTTGAACGGAAAATTAAATAAAATATTTTTTTTATTTCACCAAACATTAATTAACCACCCTTTAAATATTGCACACCAAATAATGACAGTTTACAAGTTATCTAATAATATATTACAACGCGTGACTGACGTCAGCTCGTTATTTTCAGTCTTTTAACTGATTACGGTGCAAACTATATTTAGTTTTCGAAAGGTAATAGAGAAGCATTTTTAAAATGTTTTAAATGTGATAAACCATGAATCCGTCTATTATGATTATTAACATGTATTTTTGGTGTATGCTTTGTTGGTTGTCCTTAAATAAATAAATAAAATGATATTTTGATGTTGTTTTGAAAGAGCATGGCAGTTGAGACTGTATCATTCATTAGTTATTCTGTGGTCATGCTCACTTACATGTCTCACCGATGCACAGTGGTACCGCCGCCGAACAAAGGCGGTCATAAATACTGAAAATCTTATTTAATGCTTTTTTTTTTCGTGGGAAGTGGTTCAGGTAGCAATAAAAACTCATAATATATTAGTGTATATGTAAATTAATACATAATGATATATATTTGATAATTTGTTAACACGATAAGAATAATAAAATAAATATCAAAATATTAAGTGTGCTTGTCCCCCGTTCTGAAGCGTTTTTGACAATAAATCAAAACTCTTCATGTTGGGGTGTATTCTCTGTGTATTTAGTTGTGTCAAAAAGACACAACTAAATAGATAAATGAAAAAATAAAAATGGAAATCAATAGATATTTTACATGAAATCGACTTAAAATTAGAACTTACATAACAGATTTAAAATTAGCTAGACTTGCAATAAATCTAAAATTTGCTTTGACATTGCGCTCTTTTTCTTACGGAGAAGTTTCCGAAGGCCAGTAATACAAGGATAATGACAGCAAAACTTCTAATATACCTTGGTGTTTTTTGGTTGCTTTTCCACTCACAGTACTCCAACTCTCAAAGATATACACGCTTTAGAAGGAAAACTTGATCAAAGTACCTGAAAGAAAAGTTTGAAATTAGTTGCAAATTTCGTAGACCTTGCTACGATTGTGTCTACGCAGGCGTAGGCCCTTTATAGCAGCCGTCGGCGCAGAATGACGCAAATCAAAGTATAATATTTTTAAAATATACAGTCTCAACTACAATTTAAGATAGTTGCGAATGTTTGCAAAATCTTGTAAAATTTTGTAGCTCTAAGCAAAGTTATTATATTAGAAAAAATATACAATAAATTATATATGGCGTAGCACGTAAATAGTACAAATATTATACTGAAAATTTATTCAAAATACAATCAAATGTGACAAACATACCTTGCTCTTGAATTTCCATTGCACAAAACAACAACACAAACAAAATAATTCCGAGAATTCACTTGTAACCAAATACTTTAATGTTGAGTCACCGATAACAGCGAGTGCAACGTAACGATGCGTTCACTTCCGAGGTCAAAAAGGAAGTGATAATTAAAACAAATAGGTGACATATTATATCACTGGATAGCACGTTATCTATCGAAATATGTAACTTGTTTCTGGAAATTCGAATATGAGTTTTATGGATTTATAACCTATGGGCGGAACCACAGTGCGATGGTGGCGCGTGTTTTGGGTCATTAAGTTTCCTACGAAATGGTTGAGTTGGATAGGTAATGCTGATGCGGCGCCCGTTCACGAACATGACGCATGTTCGTGAACGGGCGCCGTCGGTTGAGACTGGTCATTTTTTAACTGCCAAGGCTTATAATTTGTAATCTTCATTTGTTTTTCAATCAATTCTTTTTCTTCAATTAATTCTTCATTATTTTTTTTCAAAAAACTGGTCAAGTGCGAGTCGGACTTGCGCACCGAGGGCTCCGTACAAATTTGTAGTTATATAAATAGTTTTAAAATATATTTTTTTGTTATGTAAATATTTACGGTTTTTAGATTTTTTCCTTTACTTGTGCTACATGACATTGCTTCTTGCCAAAATTTCATGATTCTAGGTCAACGGGTAGTCCCTATAGATTTTGATTTCGGAACATAAACGCCTGTATCTTTTGATTGCGTTTATTTAAAAGTTTGATTTTGTCACTGCTTCAAGGGATTGCAGCCTTGAGTATTTGATATTAATTTCAACTTGATAACTCCACGCGTTCCTGAGAAAAAGGGTCTTGACTGACGGCAGACGGACAACGAAGTGATCTTATTAGGGTTCCGTTTTCCTTTTGAGGTACGGAACCCTAAAAAGGACTTTCAGTTTTCCAGATTTTCAAATTTTTTGGAAGACTTCCAATTTTTATCTGCATAAAAACCTTATTCGGACTATTACGAACAATTAGTTAGGATATAATTTTGTTAATTTTATTTATTAATTAATTAGGTATTTGTTGTTGTGTTGTACTTACTTATTACTTACTCTAAATTCATTTTAATTCTAAAGTTTACAAACAATTTAAAACAAAAAAAAAAGATCAAATCAGTCAAGCCGTTCTCAAATGATGCGTTTAAAAACAAACAACCTTTAAATTTTATTTACACCGGCAGATTTTTTTTTCCGTCTGGGCAATAACAGGGTATAAAAGGTGAACGGAGTAGAAGCCGGTATAGGTAGATAGATTCAAAACAATTTGAATATTATACAGGGTGAAATTTTAATCACCGTTTTCCTCTGGGTCATTGTACATATTTTATGTTCACATAACTCGTCAAAATGCAGGGATCAGTTTTTTTTTTTTCGCGATTTCATATTTGGTCCTATAGTAAAAGTTGTTCATAATGATGAGTACAATGACCTCTTAAGGTGCCACTTTTCGATATTTTTTCTATACAAATTTCGGAAGAATATTACTCGACTTTTTGATATAGTGCATCGAAAATTAAACATGATATCGTTTTGGCTTATTATTAGTTGTCTGTACGGAAACAGAATAGTAAAATAATAAGCCATTAAAAAGTTATGAGCCAACAAAGATTCATTTTTCTTGCTATTTTTAACGTAATTTTGGGTGTAAATAAGTATTAAAAGAACTGTAAAATCTTCAAAACAAAGTCCGTACCGACAAAGCTCAGTTATTGAAGAGATCAATAAACTTTATTTTTAATTGATTTATGCGGTGTTTTTTTCACAAAACTCGATTTTCCGAAGCACTTTTCAAATTTTTTTACGCGCCTATCAGTTCAGAACGGTGTTTCTGTGCGTAAGAATTAGACGTTGTTCGTTTAGACTAGCGTGTAACTGCTCATCACTGATACTAGCGCTGTCGGACACGAAGCCGGGCGAGACAGCGTGCTTTTGGCCATGACCAACAGTGAGTTCGAGCTCGCGACTAGTTTACTCTTAAGAGGAAAACGGTGTATTTCAAGCTGTATACTTAGACCATCAATAATTTCATAACAAACATATCTTACCTAAATACAGACAGACAACATAATACAACGCCTAACAATCACACGTCCATACCGGCTACACACACGATAGACCGCAAATTGCCAGCAATATTAGCCGATCTACAGTCTATACTATCCATGCATTCTGCACTGAAACTCAATAACCAAACGACCATGACTAAACTGTATCTAAGTAGCTAATAATAATATACCATCGTCTGGGTGTGACAGAGTAAGGAGTAAATGGAAGGATCCTTTTAACTTTTATGAGTTTTTATTCTGACAAGTTAAAGTTAAAAATAGTCACTTTTCGTGACTGCCTGTGTGCGCGTTGTTCTTTTAAATTGCGCAACGGAATTTGATGCCGTTTGCACCATCATTTAGATAATTTGTGACGGAAGGTTTATATGCATATTAAACTTACAGAAAATAAAAAAAAAACGAGTGTGCTTATGACCACACGACTGAAGTGAAACTTCTTTCGCTCCATCTGTATGTATATATATATATATATGTGTGTACAATATATATTGTATACACATATACATATATTAATTTTCTACAAATATTTAAATTTATTTCATGGTTTCATTGGTAAATTAATATTTTTGCATAGATCTTCTATTGCTTAGATATACGGAACGTATTTGGCTATGAGAGGAAGAGAGAAAGAAAATGTGCGCGCGCACTGCTGTCTCTTGCTTATATCCCCCACTTAACTTCCGTTCGCCTTGCCCGATCACACTTTTCGTAACGCTTACGTCACGCGTTCGCCAGCTTACTCCCCAAGTCAAGCGTGCGTAAAGAAGTTTCACTTCAAAAATCTAGATGTTTTGACAAGTTGTAAAAGCCGTGCAAAGCAAGAATCAGAATAAGTACATATAGAATATTCATTAAATATTTACATATAGAATATTCATTAAATATTCTATATGTATTCTGTAAACCTATCATCACTCCATTTACCAACTATTCCATGTTGTCCACATAATGCGGATGTTTCCCGCGCTCAACTTAAACTAAGTTCCGGTTCCGGTGTAATCGCATTTCCTTTGTTTCTGGCGGCGCCGTTGAAAATGTGTAAGCAAAATGTTTATACAGAAAGTTAATTTTGTCGATAATGTGGCCATATTAATTGTGAACCAAAATCAATATCGGCTCTTAGGAAAGGTGTTGTAAGAATTTTAAGGTCTATAAAACAGCGGAGTAATTGCGTGTTAGTGTGTCTAACACTAGCAATGACTTACATTTTGACAGTTTAACAACATACATTGCGTTATTTACGTTGTTGAATGTTTCGAACATATTAGCAAGCAATGGATTAGCAATATCCTTCAAATAGATTCAGATGATTGAAAGTGTGTTACAGATAACATTAAAGCTAAGGTTTCCTAAGACTGC
Organism: Globia sparganii; assembly: GCA_949316385.1. Classification (NCBI taxonomy): domain Eukaryota; kingdom Metazoa; phylum Arthropoda; class Insecta; order Lepidoptera; family Noctuidae; genus Globia; species Globia sparganii. Next base: position 18,865,486 of record OX438654.1, read on the forward strand.
GAAGGCCGTCATAATGCGTCCGCAACTTACCGTCGGATGACGTCACTGAAACGATATTTATGAAAGTACTAGCAGCGCCCCGCGGTTTCACCCGCATAAGTGTCGATCCCGTGGGAATATCGGGATAAAAAGTATCCTATGTGTTATTCTGATGTATAAAGCTATATTACTGTAAAGTTTCATCAAAATCCGTTCAGTAGTTTTTGCGTGAAAGAGTAACAAACATCCATCCTCACAAACTTTCGCATTTATAATATTATAAGTAGGAAGTAGGATTAGTAGGATATAGTAGGAAGTAGGATTAGTAGGATAGTAGGATATTAAAATATTAATATTATTATATTAAGTAGGAAGTAGGATAGTAGGAAGTAGGAAGTAGGATAGTAGGAAGTAGGATGTCGGTGTGTTTCCCTAGAGAGCGTTTTTGACACCGCAGAATCAAGCCCCAGTGCCATCATTTTCATGACGGCTGTCACTGCGGCCGTTATGTGGCGGTCACCGCAATTCTAGAAAACCGTAGCTTAAGTACTTATCACAGAAAAATCAGGAGAAACTAAAATGAAATTAAAGATAAAAATATTTTATATTTGTTACTTTCTTTCTAACGAAGGCCACATTAGCTAAAATCGCGGGTGTCGAAAAATTATAGGTAAAAGATTAATTACAGAAAAATATCGACCTTTTTGTAGTCATAAAGGGACTTTTCACAGAAACCATTTTTGCTTCGCCGCCTTCTAGGCAATTTCTTAAAGGTTCATATCTTAAGACTGTGCCGACCGTACAGTGGCGCCCTCATCGTTTGTTTGGTTATTTCAAACAATTTAGAATGAAAATGCAGAAAATAAGCACGTTAAGTTGTGCTTCGCAAGATTATACGTTAATATTATTAGAAGCGGTAGTTTTATATTGTTTAGTTTTATTATAATCCTTAAAACGGAATATAGTGGCCACTTTTATCCGTTTTAAGGATTATAATGAAACTAAACAATATAAAACTACCGGGCGCCACTGTACGGTCGGCACAGTCTTAAATCGGCTCCATTACACAGTTGCTCATCCGGTGCTGTCTCTGGTGGCAACCACTTGAACCTTCGATGTATTTCTTCATCACTTTACTTGACTCAGTTTTGGAGTCGATTTTCTATATTAGACCTCTGTTAAAAACTCCGTTAAAAACATGCGGAGTTGTAGGTATACAACCGATCAATTCTGTAAAAATCTCACCGTGATAAGTTAGATGAAGTGAGCGTGAAGTGAACTATCAATAGGGGCAATCGCTAACATCAGGTGGAATGACAGCTCACTTCACCTTAGTTTTCACGGTGAGATTTTTACAGAATAGCACTGCAGATACGATTGCGATAGGCACGATTTCTTGCGAAAGTTCCACATTTCTGGAGGTTTTAGTGAGGTTCCGTACTAGATAGCAAACATAACATCACGCTTGTATCCCTCAAAGGTTTGAACAGAGGTGTACCTTAGTATAACCACATTTAGCCAGCTATAAGTTCCATGTAATAGGGTGCAAGCCTAATAGCTATCAACCGGGCACAAATCTGGATTCCGGGTTGCTACTGAGGAATAGAATAGAATGGAATAGAATAGAATACTCTTTATTATGAGGGGCTTATGGCTAAGTTATACCAGCCACACGGGTCAATCGATTAGGTTAAGCTTTTTTTTTTTGTGTATCGGAAATCATCAAATGACCCCTCCCGCTCTGGGTGGAGCAGAAGGGAGTGTCAGACTCTTACTGACTAAAACCCACCCGTGTTCCATCCTTAGCCCTTTGTGTTCCGGGGTAGCGGTAACCCTTTTGGACAATCCCGCTGCCCCGGCAGGCTTCGGCCCTTACGGGCCCCTTCCTAAAGCTGACATCTCTTTGAGGCGCGCGTGGAACACGTACGCGCCGTCCGGCACGGGCCTGGTCCTGATCGGACGGAGAGTTATCCAATTAAGTTAAGCTACGCTTGACACGGTTGGTCCGTGGATGGGTGACCATCCGTACATATCAAGACCCCTCCGTGCCTCGGAAAGCACGTTAAGACGTTGGTCCCGGTTGTCATTCGTGTATCTTTGACAGTCGTTACGGGTCGTCAGAAGCCCGAAAGTCTGACAACCAGTCTTACCAAGGGGTATCGTGTTACCCGGTAACTGGGTTGTAGAAGTTAGATAGGCAGTCGCTCCATGTAAAATACAGGTATTCAGCTGCATCCGGGTAGACCAGAAGCCGACTCTAACATAGTTGGGAAAAGGCTAGGCAGATGACTCTTTATTATGGGCACCATAAAAATTACAGACATAAATATAGAACTTAAATAAAAAAATCCTGATGGAAAAAGCCCAGTAACACTTTTCCGACGAGAATCGAACATAGAACCTCTAGAACAACGAGGCAGTTACTCAAAAAAACTACATACATAGTTGTGTCAATATTCATTGTATTTTCCCTGACAATAGTTAAATCCACCAGTTTATATGTAAAACTTGTCATTAAACTCTGGTGGAATACGTCATTTCAACGCAACGACTGTTAATTACAGCAAATGATTAGTTTGTGACGCTCACACATCTAATTAAACCGTTGATACTTTGACCTCACTTATATTTTGTATAGAGTAATTCCAATGGTGTGCGATCTAAACCAATCGTAAATAAATTAACCTCCATAAGTAAATACTAGAATCATAATCAGGCTATAACATCCCCACTGAAAATAATAATTTTATATTATAGGTAAATCAGCAGTGCTATTCTGTAAAAATCTCACCGTGATAACATAGGTGAAGTGAGCTATCAATGGAGGCAATCCCTAACATCAGGTGGAATGACAGCTCACTTCACCTTAGTTTTCACGGTGAGATTTTTACAGAATAGCACAGCAGTAGGTATAGAAAACCCTTGCATCCACGCAAAAATCAATGAAACATATTTATAAAAAACTTGCCAGATTTTAAAATTTTCTTAAAAAGTTATACATAAAAAACGGTGTGTTTTACTTTTAATATTATTATGTGGTACACCCCATATTTATCTGTATATTATACTACAAACCAATTAATACGGCAAACCAGTGGATATTTTATTTTTACGCTTATTTCTGCTATAAAACCTGCGAAATTTAAACTAAACAAAACGGCTAGTTCATATTGTTTCGTATTTTTTATTCGACAGCAAAAATAGATAATCGATACTACAAACAATTTAAAATGTAAATAAACGAAATGTTACGTTGCTGCAATCACTAGTTCCATCTGTCAAAAAACGGTTTACAACTTTGTGAGTGTGTCATCTAACTACTCATTGAAAAACTATTTTTTGAATATTATTTCGGTTTTGAGTTGGTTCTGTTCCTAATTTACGTGATTTTAATATTATTAGTTTTAAGTTATGTTGCTGTGCCCTAACAGGGTCATGTACTATAGCATGTAACTAGGGTTGTGTACATTGTGCATTAAATAAATAAATAAATAAATAAATAATGGACGGGTATGTGGGACATTTATTTGTAGGATAACGTAGCTCCGGGAAGCGTTCGACCCGCCGTGTCAGATAGACGTCTTTGAATTTGAACGCGTGTGTTACCCTGATAACAGGCGAAGGGATAGGCAGCTATACAAATATTACAATGACATGATGCTGAGAAGACTTTGTCGTGTGAAATAATTACTATTATTTACCAAAATATTGTGTTTGAAATACGATGGCGGCTGTCGAAACTAAGTTACTTCGTACTTTAAGACGAAGTGACTCAGATTAATTTAAGAATAATTTAATTATTTATTTATAACCTCCATTTCGTTCCTTGGGTATATTGCTGTATTGTTATTATTTAGTTTCATCAGCTTTAGATATTATCTATACTTATAATAAATCTGTAGAGAGGTCAATTCTGTACATGAAATATATTTCCAAAACAACTATCAGCGGGTGATTAGTGATCGATACTGACGCCAAAAATGCAATCAGTAAAATTTTTGTCTGTCTGTCTGTCTGTCTGTCTGTATGTTCGTTATAGAAACAAAAACCACTCGACGGATTTCAACGAAACTTGGTGCAATTGTTTTTCATACTCCTGGGCAGGTTATAGTATACTTTTCATCACGCTACGATCAATAGGAGCAGAGCAGTGAAGGGAAATGTTGGGAAAACAGGATTTCTTTTTAGGTGAAGTAGTAATAGGTTAGTAGTAGTTAGTTAGTAGTAGGTAAGTTTTGGTTAATTTATGTTCAGTTTTTTTTAATATTAAGTAGGTAAAAGCGTAGGTACTTTTATTAATTATAGGTATTTAGTTTTAAGTGAAGTAGGTTTTATTATATATTATTTTATATATTAGACGTAGTTATATATTTTTAGTTATTCAAGCGCCAAGCGGACGCCGGCGTTCGCCCGCTATTGTCTTTAAAAACGCGTTGAATGAGAAATACGCGTGTTCAAGAATCGGCAGAAGAAAGAGCACATCGGTTAAACTCTATGAGAGTTAGTGCCTCAATTTCCGGAAGTCATTATTCCACGCGGACGAAGTCGCTGGCAAAAGCTAGTATAATAATAATGCCTTTTATTCCTAATCTAGAAAGCAAAATTTACAATAGAAAAATCAAAAAATGTCTTGTATTTCGGTGTGCCTCATGGCATAGCTAGGCGTCCTCTAACAATATAGATATAAATCGAGGCCTAAAAGATAAATTCTAGCTCCAAAATTCCCGGGTCAGTTATAGGCTGAAGACAGATGATGCATGTTCTAGCTTTCCAGAACATATTTCCCACATCAAATTATACATAGCCGTGAGCGTATTGGATGAATTTTGAACTTGGAATAAACTTGCAATCTAAATTCATGGGACGCCGGATCTGACCGGACGGTGGCCAGTCTTACTTATTTGAACATTTGCACTGCGTTTGTTTGCGAACGAAAATATTGCAGCTGGCCAGTACGTGACTTCAATGTTGCTAAATGATTAGGGTTTGAACTTCGGTCAAAAATACAAAAAATAAAACAACAATAAAATACATGCCGCTTAATTACTATGAGGAAGAGTAATAATTTCAGCTGACCAATTTCAGCTGTCCAATGTCAATTAGGTACTGTCTTATACATATGTCATGAATGTAAAAGAACATAAATTGTCATAAATGTGAATATATTGCAGTTCCAATAATCCTACTAATATTATAAATGCGAAAGTTTGTGAGGATGGATGTTTGTTACTCTTTCACGCAAAAACTACTGAACGGATTTTGATGAAACTTTACAGCAATATAGTTTATATATCAGAATAACACATAGAATACTTTTTATTCCGATATTCCCACGGGATCAAAACTTACGCGGGTGAAACCGCGGGGCGCAGCTAGTATTACATACATACGTGTCGAATTGATAACCTCCTTTTTTTGAAGTCGGTAAACAAAAGTTATATTTACTCACAGCGGTAGGTCCCCTTTGAGTCTCAGTAACCTTAGTGTCATAGCGATATCTTTAGAGAAAACGTACTCGTTTAACTTTATTAAAAGTTTTCTACGTGATATTTTCTTCGCATAGTACTTGGGTAAGTAAGTTTGCTACAATTTCTGTTAGAAAGTTAAATGTTATATCCATTAAAACTATTACAAGATGTGCAGGTATATAAATAGGTAAATTATGTGTTTACAAAATCTTACATACACGGTTATCTAGGCAAAAATCTAATATTTAATCTAATATATTAAAGACGGAAATTGATGCTGTTCTTTTTTTTTTTTTTTGTTTGGAATAAATAAGGTTGCTACGTGTTTCTGAAACTTTTTTTCTGAGAGCGTACCGTACATTTGGTGGATTTTAAAAATGAAACACAATGTGCATCGGAATTTTTTTTTCCGATGCACATTGTGTTTCATTTTGACCCGTAAAGACTGTCAAAGATCCACGAATGACAGCCGGGACCAACGGCTTAGCGTGCTTTCTGAGGCACGGAGGGATCTTGTTATGTAAAGATCAAAGATGGTCACCCATCCACGGACCAACTGCGGCAAGCGTAGCTTAACCTGATCGATCGGAACGTGCGGCTGTTATTACTTAGCCACAAGCCCCTTCTATATAAGATAATACATAACTAACATAGTATAACCTTGTGGTTTCCAGTATAATTACCTATAAATATATAATCTGCATTCGCCCGTCCTGCATCTGCGTTCCTCGTTCTGCGTCGCGATTTATTGGCCAAAAATGCAAACAAGTATAAGTTTATGGAAAAATAACTTTTAATCCTACACAATAAAGTTCAGTTTACGCTACAACTTCAAACATTTTTATATCTTTTTCAATAGTGCTAGTCACTCTGAAATCAACTTAATTAACATTGAAATAAAGTTGATATTGGTTTAACTTGAAAAAATATTAATTTGAAATCTATCGGATAGACATTACATAAACTCACGCATTCTTCCCATGAGGGTAAACAGAAACAGCTGCTGTTTTATTTTCGCCCTTAATATCCCACTACTGGGCAAAGGCCTCCCTACTCTCTTTCCACCTCTCTCTGTTCAGAGTTGCCAAGGACGAATCTTTATCAAAGGACTTCAGCTGATCCCGCCATCAGTATTCATCAATATTAATTAATTAAAAACCAATCGAGAGGACGTTAATAAATCACAATGGCCTAAAACTTTATTAATGTTATTTTGAGACAAGCTTTTGCCCGCGACTTTGTCCGCGTGCGGCGATAAATAATTGAGATGCGGTTAAATCAAGTTACTTTACCTAAGTAATTTATTTGACCTGTAGTGACAAACATCGGTCAATTCCCGTGCACCAGTCAGGGACTTTTGCGTGATAAAATCCGGAACAAGAATATTAGACGAAGAACCAGAGTCACTGACATAGCTCTTAAAATTTGCAAGTTGAAGTGGCAATGGGCAGGCCACATCGCTCGTAGAACTGATACCCGATGGGGAAGAAAAGTTCTTGAGTGGCGACCACGAACCGGAAGACGCAGCGTAGGCAGGCCTCCCGCTAGGTGGACCGACGACATCGTGAGAGTCGCGGGCAACCGATGGATGCAAGTGGCGGATTGTCGCTCGGCGTGGTGGTCTAAGGGGGAGGCCTTTGTTCAGCAGTGGACGTCTTCCGTCTGATGATGATGATGATGATGATGATAAGTCAGGGACGATATCTTTTATCTTCCTTTCTAAATGTGTACGTGGCAATTTCTGTACTTCTTCTTCTTCATGTCGCTATTACACGAGACTGTGTTTCAGAGGGGCCATGCTCGTAACTTTTAAGAACGTTCACAGTCTGATCTCAGTCTCAATCTGTCAAAAGTAACTGTAATTTTCCTACATTTTCGACAATTTTTTGACATTTGTTTGTCGCCGAGGTGAGACTACGATTAGATTTTGAACGTTTTGAATAACGAGAATTGGCCTTCAGATGTTGTCGGCCCAAAATTTTGCCACGCGTCGCCGGTGGCAGCACAGAGGGCACTTTGGGACACAGAGGGCAGGTTAAGAGCCTTATACTACCTCAGCTAAAATTCACTCTTTATCTCGCTCACACAATACTGCTCGCGGACTGAGTGAGAGCGAGACAGAGTGCGGTGCTAGGCTGCAGGCAGCGCCAATAGTTTAGGTATTTGCTTTTTACGCTGAAAATAATGGTAATTAAAAAAAAAAAAAACATAAGACCTGCTTTATAGTTAGTTCAGTTAGTAAACAAAGTTTCATAATCTAATGTTCGGTTTGGAGGTAACTTTGGAATTTTTTCTATCGAGAAAATTTTATGGAATCGTGTTTTCGTCGGGTTAGGGGATATCTCGCCCACGCAAAAACTGGCCTGCGGGCTAAATGTCCACTTTTTAAAATGTGCATGGGTAGATTCGCCCGGACCAGTTTAGTAGAACGGGCCAGATGTCTCCTATTAAAAAGTAAAGGGATATTTCGGCAAAATCGTATATTTTTAAAATAAATATCTGATAAATCTGTAAGTCATAGCATCAAACGATAATTATTTTAACAAAAAAAGATACAGAAAAAAATTTTTTTTACAAAAAAAAAAACAACCGACTTCCAAAGAAAACTCTACAAAGTGAAAAATAACTTTAATTTCGGAAGTCGGTGTCGTTGGTTCCGCATTCTCGTTTATTGACACCGACTTCCGAAATTAAAGTTATTTTTCACTTTGTAGAGTTTTTTTTTTGGAAGTCTAAAAAATTAAAATATAGTGCTTTTCTCTATGCAGGGACGTTAAAGGTTGAGGAGTTCTTCTTGTAAGAACCAGGAGAACTGGAGCTGATTGAGAAGTCACCATCAGCTCAACTCCACGATACGTATTATATACGTACTTTAGTGTGGTTGCTAAGCACATAGCAACCACACTAAAGTACCTAATCGAATCGCAACCCGTCAAATATTTATTATTGAGTAGTTCCGATGGCCATCTGTGGTCTTCATCATCAGTTCTACTTCACCGGATGGTGCTATTTGAGAGCAAATGCATGAGTTACTATTAAAAATTCCCAAATCGCTATAGGTGTGCCTACAAAATTTGAGGGTTTCCCTCGATTTCCATGGGATTCTCTCATCAGATTCCGATTTGGTGACAATGGGACCACCTCGGAAACATACCCTTTCAAATAAAAAAAGAATTTTAAAATCGGTCTACAATTGACGAAGAAATCGGTGAACATACATAAAAAAAAAACATTACCTAAAGCTGAACTTATGTTCAGCTTTAGGTAATGTTTTTTTTTTTTGACCTCCTCCTTTTTGGAAGTCGGTTAAAAATTAACCATCATATCAAACTTATAAGTACATAATTAGCTAGTTTCATACAATTTCTTGGTACAAATATTAATGATGTAGTATTACTTATGTATAATTTGAATTACATAATACATTAGTTTACAAATTACATAGTTTTTCAATACAGTGTTATTATTATTACGGCTATTACGTTTTAACTAATGAATTGATAACATTACTATGGATTTTAATTTAAAAATATACGATTTTGCCGAAATATCCCTTTACTTTTTAATAGGAGACATCTGGCCCGTTCTACTAAACTGGTCCGGGCGAAACTACCCATGCACATTTTAAAAAGTGGACATCTGGCCCGCAGGCCAGTTTTTGCGTGGGCGAGATGTCCCCTAACCCTTTTCGTCAAACATAAGACCTAACATTAATACTCAACTTTACCATATATTTATTTCAAAATTAATGCTGCAGTATTTTCGACATAACAGAGGATCATGCTAAGCCATTTGAGGTAGTATAGGCCCTTAAGAGGCTGGAGGTGGACCATAGTTTGCGACATAGCTCCACCATCCAACCCTACTCGAAAGGAATTGTACCTCTACAGAACGCCACGTACTGCTGCTCTGTCTTTTCAATAGTAGTTTTTCTAAACGGTTTACGGTTTAAGATAATTTATTGAACTCAAAAAGAATACAATTATTCACTCCCATGAGAAAAAACATAAAAATTAAGATAGGCGCCGGTTTCGCTGGGTTATGATCTAAAATTAGGTTACCTATATAAAAATAAAAAATTAAATAGAGTACAGACTGAAATTGAAACATTATTCTGAATTTATGGTACTTTAATATCCTTTTAAAAGTTGGAAGTGATTTTGATTCCTTAATTACTTTAGGTATAAAGTTAAACTCGTCCTACTGTTACAAAGAGGATCAACTATAGGTCCTACTCAGTACTCCTACTACTTACTACCTTCCTAATTTTTACACGACTGCCCAAAAAAGGAGGTTCTGTGTCTGACCCATATGTATGCATGTTTGTATGTCCGTGTTTTTCTCAAAAAATCATCATCTGCCTAGCTTTTTCCCAACTATATTGGGGTCAGCTTCCAGTCTAACCGGATGCAGCTGAATACTTTACATGGAGCGATTGCCGATTTTCTCAAAAACTAATGAAGCAATTTTAATAGGTAATTCATTTAATGTGATCAACATACTTTCAGGAATTAGTATATAATATATTAGGTGATTATTCTTATGTACGAAGTTATATGCATAAATGTACTGCATCTCCGGCATTTCTATGCGAATTTTGGTGATCCTTCTAGTCGGTGTCTTCAATAATACTTCAATCCACCAGTATTAATTGAATTTGTGTGGGATATGTACAATAACTAAAAAGTGAAAAATAAAACCTTTTTTACAAAAAAACAACCGACTTCCAAAAAAGACAAGACAAATTGAAAAATAACTTTAATTTCGGAATTCCGAGGCAAAAAACTAAAATCCATATCCAAGTTCCGTAATTAAAGTTATTTTTTCACTTTGCTGTTTTCTTGGAAGTCACTTGTTTTTTTTTTTTGTAAAAAAAGTTTTGTCAACCTTCAGCTTGATGCTTGACACCCTAATGTCCCTCCTTAAAGGTATTGTAAACCATTACCTACACCTATTGACCAAATGCGTTACATTACATAATAGTTTACCCGTCATCTAAGTCTGGCATCAAAGGCGCAATTGTTAACTTATCTAACTACCATCTCGTTTCTAACAATGATACAACATTATCAGTCCACGGAAGGCGGTGGAAATAATAGGCGTTCCAATATGAACAAAATACATGACAATGGCGGTGCTATCTTATTGTGACGTGACGGTGCGCACGCGTGATTGGGCTTCGTTCAAATGTAAACATGAGCCACTACTACGGCACGGAGTATGTTAACTGGATAGAGTAGTTTATATAATTTATTAGATACTAGCCGCGACTTCACCGCGTGAAATTATTTGCTCCCCCTGACCCACCCCGCTTCGCTTCGTTTTAGCTTAGCGTCCTTTTGTGATTTTTTTTTCTTTTCTATAGCCTTCTTTAAAAATCGGGCTAAACTGCAAAAATATTTTTTCAAGTCCGACCAGCACCCTAATTGCGAAACACACTATGGATCTCAATTTGAATCATTTTGAAGCATATTGCTAATCCATTGCTTCATATGTTGGAAAAATGTGTCTGCTCAACAATGTAAAAAACGCAATGAACGTTGTTGATCTGTCAAACTGAAACCCATTGCTACTAATAGTGTTTTACGCAATTACCCCGCGGTATACGGACGATAGTTACAGGTTTTTTAGTAGTTCAGTTCTTTCAAGGAGCGACAACCAAACTGATTATTGCCACCATTCAGCGTTGCTGTATTCCAATTTGACAATATGGGTGACAATGTAATTAAGGCTCCCGCAGACTGGTGGGCCGCGACTCTAGTAGAATAATTTTTATGAAAACTTCATGGAAATGGAATGTATGAATGGGATGGTGTGGACACTGATAGGTCCCACAGACAGGTGCGTCGCCGCATCGGCATCGCAAGGCTTGGATGGGGAAGAACCACCATACTTACTTATTTAATTCGCAAAGCAGCGTTATAAATTATAATTAAAAAAAAAACAACTTTACAAGCTCACGTACTTTGTGCGCACTAAAGTTGTTTTTTTTTTTTATTATAGATAAGTTATTTTAATTAAAATGTAATTGAATTTGTATTTTAGTCCGTAAACGCCACTGATAACGCCGTGGAAGTGGCAAAGTTTTGGGCTGACAAAATTTAAATAACTCTCGTGCCAGCGCCACGAAGATCTTCTTCTTCATGTAGACCTGCTAAAGAGATATGAACACATTTTCACCCTATCGCTCGATCGATACTCTATGGTAGGGCCTCTGAACATTCAGGTGTATAACATGATAACGCTTCTGTAAAATTTCTGTATAAGCGTTGATTTTTGAATCTAAATGGTATTAAATGGTGCTTAACTAAATTAATGGAATATTTGTTTGTAATAAATAGTTAATAATTTTGTTATAAATTAATAATAATAATAAAAATCTTTATTGATACAAAAACCTTTGATATTGCTTAAGACTGATACATGAAATGGTTAGCTAAAGGTCACACGGATAAGGTAAATCCTGACTCCTAAACTAGGTGATCCTGTGACTTAGGAGTCAGTGTTCTGCTGTCACTGTGATACCAGAAAGCTTTTAAGTTGTGTTCTTAACATTACAAAAATAGTCATTGACAGTGCAGGTTAACAAAGTATGTATACTTAATACAAGCAAAAACGAAGGAATAAGGGATATAAGAAACGACTTATATACAGTGTATATGTGTGTATATGAGAGTGAGGCATGTATGTGAGGGTGTGTGTGTAGTAGTGTTTAGCGTTTGCTTGAGGGTGTGTTTGTGTGAGGGTGTGTTGAAGTGTTTGAGAATGTGATGTGTTGCTGATATGTTCCAAATAAAAGGAAAAATTTCAAACAGCAGTAGAACAGGTTTATATATTAAATACGCCTACTGCTGGTGGTGTAGTAATCCTTCTGTTTGAGCGTAGTCTTGATCGTGCAGCCAACTTTGTACATTGATCTTAAGTTCATGGTTGTTTAGCCCAGCTAACTGAATGACTTTACATATATTTTTATAAATTAACGTACTTAGAACGTAAAATTGGCGCCTAGCGAATGCAGTTTTGTGGCTTACTGTCGGCCATACATTTTTTGCTTTGCGCTTAGTAGGATCTGATTTAAATATTCTTATTAAATATTGGACTAGAATTTGATCAAGGTTTTGAGATGTTTTCCCTTTACACCACCACCAGTATCTCGTATCAATAAGCCAGGACGTCACACTTACAATTAGTCCATATCTTAAAACTACTGAGCCGATTTTGATGAAACATGCACTGTTCCCTAAGTTAAGTAAACGTAAGCCAATAAAAAAAATGGTCACAATGCGATTAATAGTTGCGGAGAAATACCTGGACAAACATACATGCATACATACATCTTTAAAATTTTGTATATCTGTTTGGAAGTCCTAATATTTATTTTGTTTAATCATAACAATTTTTACATTGTGTCGAATATTAAAATGATTTTATAACTTAAAAAATACAAAAAATAAAACAACAATAAAATACATGCCGCTTAATTACTATGAGGAAGAGTAATAATTTCAGCTGACCAATTTCAGCTGTCCAATGTCAATTAGGTACTGTCTTATACATATGTCATGAATGTAAAAGAACATAAATTGTCATAAATGTGAATATATTGCAGTTCCAATAATCCTACTAATATTATAAATGCGAAAGTTTGTGAGGATGGATGTTTGTTACTCTTTCACGCAAAAACTACTGAACGGATTTAGATGAAACTTTACAGCAATATAGTTTATATATCAGAATAACACATAGAATACTTTTTATTCCGATATTCCCACGGGATCAAAACTTACGCGGGTGAAACCGCGGGGCGCAGCTAGTATTACATACATACGTGTCGAATTGATAACCTCCTTTTTTTGAAGTTGGTAAACAAAAGTTATATTTACTCACAGCGGTAGGTCCCCTTTGAGTCTCAGTAACCTTAGTGTCATAGCGATATCTTTAGAGAAAACGTACTCGTTTAACTTTATTAAAAGTTTTCTACGTGATATTTTCTTCGCATAGTACTTGGGTAAGTAAGTTTGCTACAATTTCTGTTAGAAAGTTAAATGTTATATCCATTAAAACTATTACAAGATGTGCAGGTATATAAATAGGTAAATTATGTGTTTACAAAATCTTACATACACGGTTATCTAGGCAAAAATCTAATATATAATATTAATCGCGCTTACTAACTAAGCACGATTATCGATAGGTATCCATATCGATTATATGGGTAAATAGAATTTTAACCACAATCTCAGCTTTTGATTTTACCTCCATTAATTTACGGCTAAAGTACTGAAACATGAAATAAAACATATGTACCTTTACTTATTGTTGAAAAAATAAAACATGCAATTATCTATTTTTGTGTGTGTTTTTTTTATTACTAAACAATTAATAATTTCTTAACAATTATTATCAACCCTTCAGTATAGACGAGGACCCCGTGGTTTTATTTAAGAATCATTTTGACAGAAAGAAAAATATTAGGTATATTAAAATTAACCAGCATATTATTAGATACCTTGCTTACCAATTCATAAAATAAACACACATAATTCAATTCATTACAAAGACATAATAACCTCAACATGAAACTAATCTGACTGCCGTGACGGATTTAACTGAACTTTATTCGTACGTGATCAATTAAACTAGGAAACGTCGGCATCACATACATCAGTCAACGTTCAGACAGAGATACATTATGAATTAAATGTCAACCACAAGATGTCAACATTATAATTGACGTCAAGTATCTGCTAACAGAGAAGTCCAGTTAACGTTATTAGGTTAGTTATCTATAAATTAAGGGGTTTATTTATAAAGTGTTTTGTATGTAAAGTGACGCTGAAACGTCAAAAATGTATGGTTAAACAGTCGCTAATCACTATTTAAGCAACATTTATTAATAAAGGGGTGTAATCGCTTTTCGTGTATAGGTATCTGTGTGACCGCGCTGTTATTCTAAGCTGCATAACAAATTTTGATGCGGATTTCACCATCATTTAGAGAATTTACTCCGGAAGATATTTGCGCATAACTTACATATAAAGGAATCAGTATGCGTTTCAGAAATCCAGTACGCCCGATTGGGCATAAGTACTGGATTTAGGAAAGAGGGCTGCCGGGCTCAAATGGGATTGGGCGGGTCAGCCGCATGCACGTTTGACCGCTAGGTAAAAGTCTTGACAGCGTGTGGTGCCGCCGAGCCCGGCCTATAAAAAGATGACGAGATAACCTACAGAGAGCGTACACGTGATTAGAAAAGTTCCCGTGATTAGAAAAGTTATTATTTATCAATTTATTAAAAGATGATCAAAAAAACAATCAAATCTCCATTCAAACTATCCCAAGAAATACTTAAGCAGTCTTTAAGACTGCTTAAGTATTTATTTAGTATTTTTTTTTTTTTTTAGTTTAACTTCTGTTAGTAGTTACTACTAACAGAAGTTAAACTTAAAACTATGAAATGTTCTCACTGCTGCTCAAGCGCACACTTCATACTCATAGCTACAGATATACTTCTTTTTTTTTTTTGTGGATGGGAAATCATCAAATGACCCCTCCCGCTCTGGGTGGAGCAGAAGGGGGTGTGGGGAGAGCTGCAGATATACTGTTAGATATACTGTTGGATACCGGCACACATAAGATTTTTCTTGCCAAAAATCGTTCAACGATTCAAAGATGATTTCATTTTAAAAATACACACACACACAACACAGTCATCTATACTAATAATACCTAATATCTATAATAAAATCGTAGGAAAGTAAAAACTGTACATTGAATATTTTTTAAAAAGAATACTTGGGGCGTGATCTGCAATCGATATCGAAGCCAAAAATATAGTTTTTAGAATGTGTCTGTTTGTCTGTATGTATGTCCGGGCTAAACTCAAAAAGTACTGCATGGATTTACTTCAAATTTTGCATGAATATTACTAAGAGGTCGGGTCAACATATAGGCTACATATTATCACGCTATCACCTACTGGGGAGGAGCTGTGTAATACCTAAAGCTGAAAGGTTTGTTTGTTTGAACGCGCTAATCTCTAGAACTAACGGACGAATTTGAAAAAATATTGCATTTGATAGCCCATTTCTTGGCAAAAGCAATAAAAGGCTATAGACTAACATCACGCTAATATTCTTAGAAGCCGAGCAAAAAGAAAAAAAAGTCAGAAACAATGCTAAGCGAAAACGAAGTAATAGCGCGGGGGAAGAAGAAATTTCACGCGGACAAAGTCGCGGACAGAAGCTAGTTTCACATCAAACAGTTTTACCTTTAACAAAATAAGAACTCCTTTGTTTCGCATAGAATGTTATGAACACGTCTTTATGAGTGATTTTGTGCATACTCGCCGTCGACCACTAGGTCCCCGACTAAGTTTGCACATAACTTAATACTACGCGCGTGTTCGCTGCACTTTAAGATACATTGTGTACTTTTAATAATGCTACGAAATAGAATAAACCTTACTCGTAAATTGTAAGTTTTTGGTCATTAAAGTTTATTGTTTCGTACAACAGTTTGTTGTAAGCTTATTGAATTAATGTGTTGCAACTTAATAATGTAATCTTTATCCTTAGTACAGTTTTTACGGTTCCGCACCCAAAGGGTGTCAACGGAATCCTAAGTATTACTAAGCATCCGCTGTTCATATATCTGTCAGCGAGTTTCACATTTTTTTGTGTATTTGAATTGCCGTTATTACAACAAATAATTAAAATATAGTTAAAAATTAAAGAGGGTATCCATACAATTAAACGTGTTTTTTTCGGCGATTTTTGCCTTTTTGTACAGAACCCTCCGCGTGCGAGTCCAACTCCCACTTGGCCGCCTTTTTTTAACAAATCAAACACTTGAATTTTTTAAGTGAAAACTTCTATAGGCGCATTGAGTGATTTTTGGTAGGGCAAAAACTTATGAATTACGCGTTACCAACATGATAATGTTAGCAGTATATCTAACTGTAGCTATGAGTATGGCGTGTTGCGCTTGAACAGCAATGAAAGCATAATATTTATATATCAGTGTTTCACAAGGAGTGACTGCCTATCTGACCTCCACAAACCAGTTACTGGGTAACACGATATCCCTTGGTAAGACTGGTTGTCAGATTTTCGGGCTTCTGATGACCCGTAACGACTGCCAAAGATCCACGAATGACAGCTGGGACCAACGGCTTATCATGCTTTCCGAGGCACGGGGGTCTTGATATGTAAAGATGGTCACCCATCCACAGACCAACCGCGGCAAGCGTAGCTTAACCTGATCAATCGACCCGCGCGGCTGTTATAACTTAGCCATAAGGCCCTCAACTACCAATGTACTATATCTAAACTACGCCGTAATCTCACAAGCCAAACAAAACGATATCCAAGAAATATCAGAAAACGTAATCTTTGAGCGTACCCTTTAATATCTACCTCCGGGAGAGTTTGTATGTATTTGAAAAATATCAATTTGTTGACTAACAGGGAGACGGTTAGATCGGCACACGTGACCGCAATACTAAGGAGGACAGAACAGATTCTGAAGAAACAAGTCGGGTTCAACGCGACATTGATAGGGTTACAGTGTGCGGAAAACTACGTGAATTATTTATCATATTTATTTAGGAAGGGTTGTTTTTGTAGTCTTTTCGTTTTTTACACACATACACACACATATCTGGGAATGAATGAATCTTATGTATATGTACACAGCATGTATCTTTTTGCGATTACGATGTTGGTCCCACGGAGAAAGCTCCATTTTGATCCTTTCTGAAACATACTGTCGATATACCTACGTACATAGAAACTCGAATATTCGCGTTGTTTATTCAAATAGATAAAGATTGACGATACACTTGGCCTTAAATCTTTTGCTTTCTCACTAACACCACACTCCATCGTGCAGATGAACCTTAGGCAATTGAATGATAACAAAAAATAAATTGTCAACTTTTTATATGCATGACGAGGCTTTTGACTACTTTTTATGTAGACAGAATGTTTTTTTGATGTTGTACCCCTAAATATGAACAAGTTTCACTATGGGACCAACTCTGAAATCACGAAAAAAAAATCAGCTGTTTCATACAAAAGCTCAATACCTACTTGACCAAAATGTATGAAAAAGTTGATTTTTTTTTCACTTCCCAAATATTCCTAAAACATTTCTCCCTACACACCAACGTATTATTCACACCTCCAAATGTAGGTAAACAAATCTAGAGAGTCTGTTTGTCCCGAAACTTGAACAAGGTAATCGCAGTGCAACTCGCTCGGAACATAACCTTGACTAACAAAGTTCATATCGTTAAAAGTTAGCGTTTTGAAGAGGACTACGTACGGCTCCGTTGGAATCTTTGAATGAGAATAGTGGAGGTGGTGGAGGTTACAGATAACTGAGCAGTTGATATAATAAACGGCAAAAGTTCTGGGAACATAATGAAAATAATGCTACACGTGTTGGAAACGTTTACTTATATCTATATTTATCTACACGTGTCTGACTGCGTGACCCCGTTGTTCTTCCAGTTAACACGTCATCATCTGTCTAGCCTTTTCCCAACTACATATGTTGGGGTCGGCTTCCAGTCTAACCAATTGCAGCTGAATACCAGTATTTTACATGGAGTGACTGCCTATCTGACCTTCACAACCTAGTTACTGGGTAATACGATACCCCTTGGTAAGATTGATTGTCAGGCTTTCCGGCCTTTGACGACCCGTAACGACTGTCAAAGATCCACGAATGACAGCCGATACCAATGGCTTAAGGTGCTTTCCGAGGCACGGAGCGGTCTTGGTGTGTAAAGATGGTCACCCATCCACGGACCAACCGTGGCAAGCGTAGCTTAACCTGATCGAACGACCCGTGCGGCTGGTATTAATTAGCCACAAGCATTTAACAAGTTATACATAGAATTTATTCCGAAAGGTTTAGGTATGTGTATACCTAATACATTGAAATTTTGATTCTGAAACAGTTCTCCGACATTCGCTTCTCCGATGAGCGGTTTGCCGACAGAACGATTCACTTTTAGCTCACTTAGGATAAAGAAATCTCGATGTCTTGTCAATCCGTAGTAACCACGCGAAGCCGAGCCGGGTCGCTAGTTATAAATAAGCGATATTACGCTTTACCAACATAAAAACATTAAGATTCATAGACTTATTACACATATTCTACCACAGATTTCCCATCCTATTTCCACGTAATTTTCTTCATCAGCGATTCATCAGAAACCATAGAACTATCCAAAATTAGATACCTATTTCATTAGGCAATTACTCCCCACTGGGATAAATGACGGCATATAACAGGGAATAAGACGAAGAAGGTAAGTATATCGGATAACAGAAAATGTTCTAGTGTAAGATAATGGTCTTGTTTTTTCCGCTTTAGATGTTTTACTATGTAATCTACATTGGCGATTTGTTTGCCAAAAATGTAAACAAATATGAGTTTATGGAAAAATATCTTTAATCACTACACAATAAAGTTCAGTTTACGCTACAACTTCAAACATTTTTAATTTTTTCCATGGCGCTAGTCACTCTGAAATCAACTTAATTACCACTAAAATAAAATTCATATTTGTTTAACTTGAAATAACTTTAATTAGAAAAATATATGATTAAATACCCTTTAGGTACTAGCTGTGCCCGCGACTTCGTTCGCATGCAAGTTTTTTTTTGGCAGAACCTTAATTCTTTTTTAAGAATAAAAGTCGCTTATCTAACTAGCTATCTGCCAGTGAAAGTGTCGTCAAAATCGGCCCAGCCGTTTCGGAGATTAGCTGGAACAAACAAATAGAGAGAAAAACATTTAAAAAACAGTTTTTTTGTTATAAGTTAGACTGGAAGCCAACCCCAACATAGTTGGGAAAAGGCTAGGCAGATGATGAAGTACCGTATATATTTTCATATAAAATTGTGCATTAAGTAAAAATCTGTTATTTTGACATTACAAACAGACACTTCAATTTTATTTATTTGAATATATTTTGTGGGTGGACCTGAAGGCTAAAAGCTGTTTCAGGGAAATGTGAACGCCTACACGACTCGTAACGAGAAGAATATTTCATAAATAACACTAACTTTTGTTTAAATATTCTTAATGATTAAACGAACTTACCTGTACGTGAAGTTCTATCATAATTATACAAAGTGCATCGTCCGAAGAGATTAGTAACCTGAAAACGTTGAAATATATGTAGTAACACGTTAGTGACACCACTCTTACACTGAATGTTTAGAGTCCTTTGCCTTTTTTTTTTTTTTTTTTTTTTTTGCTTGCCACCCTAACTTCCCGGTCTTTCATTAAGTTTAGAGTTTGAAGCCACCATGTTCTGTTTTTGACATTTCCACAGCAACCTGGGAGACATTCTGGGTTGGGTGGGTGTTACTAATCTCTTCGGACGATGCACTTTGTATAATTATGATAGAACTTCACGTACAGGTAAGTTCGTTTAATCATTAATTATACTCGTGCATCGTCCTCGAGATTAGTAACCTGAAAACGTTGAAATATATGTAGAACTTGAGAGTTTTAGCTGAGGAAATGTTAATTACGGAAGTAAAGATACTTGTGTATGAATTAAAGCTATATTATTCCCATTACTTAATTAGTATCACAATTATTTCTTAGTCATAATCACAATTTTTCTTAATTATAAATCACAATTTTTCTTAATTATAAATCACAATTTTTCTTTATTATAAATCCTTTTTTTTTTTTTTTTTCATAATTATAAATCACAATTTTTCTTACTTAGGTAATTATGAATTAGATAGCACTGCCGTGGCGAGAGCTGTTTCGGTAGGATCAATAATCACTCGGTTATAGAATTTTCCAAAAACGTTAGAGCTTCCGCTCCAGCTTGCGGTGTTGCGGATTAAATCAATGGACACACCGCATTGATTTGCTTTTGAGGTGGCAGCGTGCCTCGTACTATGTGCGGAGAACGTAGAGGTGTCAATCCCGCTATCTTTTAGGACGGATTTAATCCACCGGCTTAAAGATTGTGTTGTTACTGATTTATGTGGTTTCCTAAAACTAATGAATAGATTTACGTTTTGCCCACGTATTGGCTTGGTTTTGTTAAGATAGGTTACTAAGGTTTTGCAAGGGCATATCTCGGGTTTCGTTTCAAAGAAGGGTAAGCTCAAAGTTGGTTGTTTTGAGCCTGGCCTGGAAGTCTTAATATGGTCAGGTATTTTTATAATGATTTTAGTAGAAAGGATTTCTATATTGTTAACGTTGATTTTCTCTAAAGTTTGCATACGTTGTGCCGACGTAATAGCAAGAAGGCTAACACATTTTTTGGTTAATGTTTCTAATGGCAAATTTTCATTTGGAAAATGTTGGCTTAGAAACTCTAGTACAAGAGAAGTGTCCCATGTGGTATTGTATTTAGGCCGTGGAGGACGAAGCCGATGAACTCCCTTGAAAAATCTTGTGATACGATCATCTTTAGATATGCGCGGTCCTAGTATAAGGGCCAGGGCGGACCTACATGAATTCAAGGTGCCGTATTGGTTGCCCTGATTATATATTTCTGTGAGAAAATATAAAATTATAGGGATTGACGCCTCATATAGCTCGAAGTTGTTCTCAGAACAAAATTTAAACCATTTTTTGAGTGCTACGTCGTATTGCTGGTAAGAATTTTTTGACAATGAGGCCATCATGATGTCAGCTGTGGATGGCGGTATCCTGCGTCGCAGTAGCGCTGTCCGCACAATATTCCGGCAACCAGGATAAGGTTGTCTTGTATGTTCCGGTTGCTGGAATGTGAGATAATGACATTATCGTTAGGTTTGAATTCCAGCATTTCTGACACCAGAAGGCGTTGGAATATAGGGAACCACGGTTGTGTAGGCCATTTAGGAACGACCATAATTCCTGACGCTTTGTCGGAAATGATTTTTCTTAGTGTTTTTAGTATTATTGCGAAGGGAGGGAAGGCATAAAAATTGATAGTTGTCCATTTGATTGTGAATGCATTGATTGCCAAAGCGTCTGGATCGCGATGCCAAGACACGTAACGGGCACACTTGGTGTTGACCCTACTTGCGAATAGGTCCACTTGAGGACAGCCGAATTTGTCAATAATTGATTGGAAAGTAGTGTCTGCTAGTTCCCATTCTATATCTGGGTGTACTCGACGAGACTCTGCATCCGCAATTTCGTTGTCTGCCGATTTTATATATGAAGCGTATATGAAGATATTGCGAGATTCGCACCATTGCCATATATCTTTAGCAACCTGTGTGAGATGTGGGTATTGGATGCCACCCATGCGGTTTATGTAAGCAATGGCCGTGGAGTTGTCTACGCGGAGGAGAATTTGGCAGTTGTTGAGGTTTTTAGCGAATATTTTAAGGCCAAAGTAGGCTGCCATCAGTTCTAACTGATTTATGTGGATTTTTCTCTCATCTCGCGACCATACTCCGCTGGCTCTTTCGTTACCGCACGCGGCTCCCCACCCCGTAGTTGAGGCGTCAGTATAGATTTCTTTGCAGTATTCGTCGATTCTTATTTGTCGGACAGAGGTTTCGATCGATTTTGTCCACCATTTAAAAGAAGTTTGCAACGAATCAGGTATATTCATGTATCTGTTGTAATCCCCATGTTCTTTAAGGTTCAGGTATTTACACCTTTCTAATTCTTTAGTGTAAAGTATCCCGTATTCGATTGCTGGGCATGCCGATATAAGTAATCCTAACAATTGTGCGAATTTCCTAATTTTACATCTTTTACGATTCATCATATTTATTAACTCAGCCTTTATGTTTGATCTTTTTTCGTTAGGTAATGTTATTTGGAATTTTTTTGAATCTATTATGTAGCCAAGAAACTTGCATGATTTTGAAGGAGTGAGATTGCTCTTTTCCTCATTAATAATGAAGCCAAGAGATGTTAATAATTTTCTGGTAACCATAATATTGTCTAAGCATTCTAACCGAGTCTGGCCCAACAAAAAAATGTCATCCAAATAGATTGTTGAGAGGTATCCGCATGCTCTAAGTAGTTTTATTACTGGTTTCATTATCTTAGTGAAAATGTATGGAGCTATGTTCAACCCAAATGGCAAAACATTGAACTCATAAAGTTTTCGATTAAATTCGAACCTAAGATACTTGCGAGATACAGGGTTGATTTTTATTAAGTGATATGCGTCTTTTAAGTCGAGATTGGCCATGAAACAATCTCTCGATACTAACTTCACCGCTGTTCTTAAATCTTCTATCTTAAAATGATCTGTATTTATAAATTTGTTTAATGGTTTTAGATTCAATATGAACCTCATTTTGCCATTCGGTTTGGGACGTAGGAAAACACTTGAGATGAATTGACCTTTACATGGTTCACACTCAGATATTGCTCCAATCTTTAGCAAGTTATTAATTGCTTCATTGAAATGAACTTTTTCGGTTTGTGTGTATTGTATGACTTTTGGATTACATATTTGGACCACTGGTTTGTTGAATTGTAGTGTATAACCACTGACCCATGACAGTATAGTTTGGTCTTCCGTGATTAGAGACCATTGAGCATAAAAAATAGATAATTGTCCAGCGTACTTTACCGGATTTATCTGCGGCGGTTGAACTTCGACGGATGCCGCGATGTTTTCGACGAGTTGCCCTGCGTCGTGTTGCGATTGTATCGCGCCGAAGGGCCCGGCACCGGCGGGGGAGCTGCTTCGCGACCTCGCTGTATTCCTTGCTGTTTGCGCGCTGGGGCCGGGCTTCTCCAGTTTAAATTGTTGGCTGGAGGGAACGTTTTGGGTTTTGACTGTATCCTATTTTTTATTTCAGTGCCTGACTTCGTTACGGCTTTTGCTGATCTAATTGTGTCCGCTAAGTTTTCGCCAAATAGGTATTTGTCGATTTTTGTGTCTGTTAGGTGATCTTTCAGATCTTTTTTTATGGAAAATATGGCGAAGTTTCGCCTGGTAACAGACTCCGCATATTGTATGTTGCACAAGATGCGGCCTACATCCATCAGTTGTTTTAGGCGCTCTTTATTTTTGTTTTTGTCTTCGAGTTCTTTTGTAAGTACTCTTGCTAATCCTGAAATTGCCATAGCCAGCTGATTTTGGCGGCCTTCGATGCCCCTGTCTCGTTTCAGTACGGTTTCTGTTACCGCTGCCTTTATTTCCGCATTTAGTAAGGGTGCTCCAATTAAAACGCTGTTGGCAGGAATGAGGTACCGTTCGGTAAGCTCTTTTCGTGTTTCCTTGTTAAGTCCCACAGTGGCTATGTGTTGTAGCCTAGTAGCTAGTTCTTTGTGTATGTCAGTACCATAGTTTACAACCGCAGAAGGATCGGCTCCGAGAATGTCCAACACTTCCGGATCCAGGTCCTCAGCCGAGGGGTCTTTTGGGTCAGCTAGTCCTTCATCCATCTCTGTGACAGGTTCTACTTCCAAAACCCTTTCCGAAACCAAAGTCGGCTGAGGTAGGTGGTCACCTGAGGTGGACGGCTGTGAGACCTCTTCAACAGGTTCGATGCATTCTAATGGTGTTATCTGTGGACTGTCCAACAACGCACCAACTGAAAACAGATAGTCATCCTTTATGACGTGCCAATCGCTGGCAGGCCCAAAAAACTGTACTGATAGGCTACGTGTTAATGTCGCAGAGCACCATGAAGCAACCCGGCGATACGGCCCCAGAAGCCGCTCTGATAGGTGTTCAGCACTAAGATTGAATGTCCAGGGACAGATTACCCAGATGTTGGTGATGCCATTTAACAGTTTTACTGGTACAAAAGAAAATTGAGCCGATGAAACAGTCCCAAAAACTGATCTGATTGGCTAATGTAAATCTGTCTCACAACAACTGTTGTGAATAAGTAACCCTGAAACCACCTGGCGATACGGCCCCAGAAGCCGCTCTGATAGGTGTTGGGTACTTCAGTACACTTATTTTAGGTTACCTGGCGATTCGGCCCCAGAAGCCGCTCTGATAGGTATTGTGTACTTTAGTGTACTTAATATACATAAGTAGGTTTTAATGTAAATTAACGAAGTACATGAACTCTTGTTTACCAACGATATTGTTTATAATGCCGTGTAAAATGATTATTACGAAGCATCAATCGACTTTTAGTAAAAGTATTTTGACAGATGTCACGAACGCACGCGTTGTGCAAAAAATCAAACGATTTTTAGGTTAACTTTGTAAAATGACTATGGACTTATTTTGTTATTTAAAACAGCACTTTTATTATTGTGTGATAGGTACCTTGATCTTGATCGTCCTCTTCCTCCGTGTCGGTCATTGCAGGCGTAGATACAATGGGCGATTGGTCCCGGCGTGACCGTTTCTTTAGTTTCTTTTTTAGCTTTTTTATTTTCCAATTGATGTACTCTAATTCTAATTTCCTTTTTGGCATCTTGGTTTCTGCCTATTTCACTGTAAAAACTGATAGAATCTTTTATTTTCCTGAAAATAAGTTATGAGTGGTGGCGCACTGTGACGTGAATGAAAGACCGGGAAGTTAGGGTGGCAAGCAAAAAAAAAAAAAAAAAAAAAAAGGCAAAGGACTCTAAACATTCAGTGTAAGAGTGGTGTCACTAACGTGTTACTACATATATTTCAACGTTTTCAGGTTACTAATCTCGAGGACGATGCACGAGTATAATTATTATTGATAGTCATAGTTTTTCTTTCGTAAAAAAGCTTTTGAAATTGTTTCTAATACACTGCTGGGAATTCAGTTCTCCTCCAAAATATTTTTTGATGTATTGGAATTAAGATAAGTTTGACATTAGATTCTGTCAGGAAAATGTGTTATTGTTTATCAAAATGGCACACAACGTTAATTTTTCGTGTTAAATCCATTTTATGCAACTGTCGAAAAAATAAGGTTGTGATTTGAAAATACAGACAATTTAAGTTGGTAAGTATAGAGTAGAGAATTAACTTCCTGACTTTACATAATTAGTAAGTATGTTTTCTTTTTGGCTGAGGAAGTTTTGGGCCAAATTCGTGCTCTGTAAACTGACCTAATACCTCTCATCTTCAATCATATGATAAATAACATTATCAGGGAAACAATGCTCTTTTTCTAAGGGAAATCTTTACGTAAGATTCAAAGGAGGGTTTCATTCGAGTCTTATTTTTTCTTAGGTAGAAGGGACCCGATCAGAAATTAGTTAAAATTGTCATAAATGAAAAGCCCCTAACTAGTAGTATATTTAAGGGAAAATCCTGGCAATTACTTCAACAATGTGGGAAACATTAACCCAAAAGTGTTATTGTTTATTTTATGGTTTGTTAGTCTAGGATAACATGTTAACAAAGCCTGTTATTAGAGCACTAGCACGCATTATCATTTCCCGGTGTAGCTACAAGTAAATGAGCTCAGTATTTTAAGCGCCATAGGTACCGAAATGGAGGTCTTATAAGCTGAATAATTTGGTGTTTAATCTTTAGGGTCCTAACTCAACTGTACTTCAGTGATTCATCGTTTCAAAACAAGAAAACTCTGTAAGCTACGGAATGACAGTTAAGGTGCCATTAGTCGTTATTTTTTCCATACAAATTTCAGCAGAATATTACTCCACTGTTTGATATTGTGCATCCAAAGTTAAACATGATATAGTTTTGTCTTATTATTAATTTTGTCTGTACGGAATCAGGAGAGTAAAATAAAAAGCCATTAAAAGTTATGAACCAACAAAGATTCGTTTTTTTTTGCTATTTTAACGTAAATTTGTGTGTAAATAAGTAATAAGGGAACTGTAAAATCTTCAAAACAAAGTCAGTACTGACAAAGCTCAGTTGTCGAAGAGTTCAATAAACTTTATTATGCAGTGGCTTTTTCATAAAACTCGATTTTCCAAAGCACTTTTCGAATTGTTTTACGCGCTTTTCAGTTCGGAAAGGTGTGCGTGAGAACTAGACGTTGTGCGTGTAGACTAGCGTCTAATTGCTCATTCATTCACTGATGCTGTCTCTGTCGGATACGAAGCCAGGTGAGACAGCGTGCTTTTTGGCCATGACCACCAGTGAGTTCAAGCTTGCTACTAGTTCCATCTTAAGAGACCCTAAGACGAGCGCGCGACGTAAACGTGTCGCAAATTCGAACGAATTTTTAATCGAAAATACATTTTCGTTTGATATTTTTGCAAGAAGCATAATATAATTAGTATTACCTATGGATACAAACAAAGTCTTAAAACTAGGGACCTCTAAATATTATGTGCGAAATGAGTTTATGAGCACAACCGCCACTAATGAGATACAATAATTTTTTCTTTTGTTACCGAACTTAATAAGCTTGGAGCTTGGGGCTTGAATTAAGGATTTTTTTAACATAAATTATAATGTTTTTAAATTCAAATTTGTTTATTCGTTGAAGTTTGCATGCTTTAATTTTTAAGCAAAACATGTATGATCTCATGTGCTTTAATAACACCTATGTACACGCAATCATACTTAACCTACCTAAATATGTAGATAACTTGGAATGAAGCGTAGTCTAGTGTTTTAATTAATTTTGTAAATTAAAATGTCATCAGGTAGTTCATTGGGTGGTTCATGTACAGACGCCAGCACATTAAGCTACCCGAAACTAATTAATAGTCAAATTTTCCCAATCAACTTTGAACCTTGTCCTTTAGCGATAAAGTTGATAATCTATTAAAGAAATTTGATAGATTGTAGAAGCTTGATGTGCTGGCGTCTGTACCTATTAAATTTATGCACAATGGTAACGAAGTCAAACCTTTAATATGAATATTTTTGAAAAAATAAAGTAATTTTTACGAGTTGTGGGAACGAGTCTGATACCGAAAGTAGGGTTTTTAGATTGTTTGTCAATTTTTCTGGATAAATTTTCCGGATTGGCGCAAAAACGGCTGAACGGACTTCGATGAAATTTGGCACACAGATAGCTTATAACCTGGATTAACACATACTTTTAATCCCGGTAGTACATTTCCGTGGGATATTTTCCGATATCTACACGGACGAAGCCACGAGCAAAAGCAAGTATAATCTATAAACAATGTAAGGTGGACATTTTGTTCACTTAGGTAATTCCGTAATGTATTTGACTGCACATACAATTTCGGAGCTGTGACAATAACACAACAAAGATGTTAACGTATGTAATAAAACTCTATACAATGTCGGTTATGAGAGTAATCTAATCATTATGTCATCAAATTTCACTTCAGACAGCTTCTATAAAATAAAGTTGCGTTCGTGTGTGTCTGTATGACCGCTTAGATCTTCTAAACTACAGAATGGATATTGATGGGGTTTTTACGATCGTTTAGAGCAGAGGTTCTCAAACTTATTTTGTCCACCGCCCACTTTGAGAATATTTTTTTTTATAGTGACCTTAATTTTTTTTTATTCACCATCTGTCAAGAATCTGAAACAGCTGTTGCCACGATTATATTTAAATGAGTAATATTATATAGTCGTGAGATAGGATATACAATTTATCTGGGTCTTCTACTACCCCCCTGAAAGTCTGTAGCGCCCACGAGGGGGCGTTATCGCCCACTTTTGAGAACCTATGATTTAGAACATTTATTCCGGAAGGTTTATGTGTACATTAATAATAAACTTAGATGGTAGTACAGAAATTTCGATGTTTTGATATGTCGCATTGCAATTTTGCGAAGCAGAAAAACAAAATTAATTAATTTTTGTTCGCTAATAACAAAATTAATCTATGAATTGGCTTGGCACGAAACATGCGACGGGGTAATTTCGTCCCCACTATCAATAGCAATGGCTTTCATTTTGACAGTTCAACAACATTCATAAAGCAATGGGTTTATAACGAAATGGGTTCGCAATATTCTTCAAAATGATTCAGATTGAGATTTAAAGTGTGTTATGAAATTAGGGTCCGGGAAGGGAACAGTTTGATATTGTTATGCAAATTTAACAAGAATAAATAAAGACAAACAAACAAACGTATTTAATTTCAGAGGTGATTTCAATGACGCGTGTGTATCGCCAGATGTACGAACGTAGACGAAATAAAAGCAACATAATGATGTAAGGGTCGTAGTAGATGACGTTCTGTAGTTTCTTTCTATCACTAAGGGTAGAAGGCGAGTTAGTTAAGGTGAGTTTATGTGTGTATGCAGTTGATTTCAATTTCAATTAGTTAGATAGTGTAGCGAAAAAACACTTCTTCGCCACAGAAACACGTATAATTTAGATAATAGAATCAGAAATATAAAAAAAAGAAAATAAAACACACAACAAAACTTGATAAAAATCACGACGGGTAGTTTTAAATTAGAAAAACAAAGAAACAACTTAGGCGTGTGTACATTATATTATAGTTTTAAGCGTGATTTTTACATACACAATGGACATCGTAAAATAAAGTTAAGGATTATTATTATGGATTATGGTTAGTACTGTTCAATTTAGTTGTATAGGTCCTAAAAATACGTGACCCGTAGTGTGTCAAAACTTTTCAAGCTTCATAGAAAAATCTTCCGAATATATTTTTAAAAGAAGGATGATCGTCATACAATTTTTATGTAGCATTATACTAATTACCTACATTGTAACAACATTTCCGAATATTAATTCAGTAAAAAATAAGTGTACTTACGAATCCATAGGAAATGCGACTGTACAAGTAGGTACTAAGGTACTCAAAAAAAATAATGTACCAAAGCATAGAGAACTTTCAAAATAAATAATACGTCTTAATAAGGTAAACCGATCCACGTCAAAGTGACACACGGATGATCATTACGCTCAAAACTCGATGCCTTACGTGATCGTTCAGCGGCTGAAAACGTGCAAGCATTCAAAGCGTAAGCCCCACCGTGTCAGCCTGCGCCTCGGAGATAAGTCACGTTTTCATTACACTAACTTTGGATTAACCAACATACGTCATATAAACGTAGGCTATATGACTATTTGAGTCTTTAGTGTCGAAATAACTTATGCAGGTTAATCTTTTTGTGTGAATTAATATAGACAGATTAATTTTTGGGTGTGATATGAAAAAAGTATATTGGTTTAAACAAAAAGGATCATAAACTATACACTGATTTAGGTACTGTCAAGAATATTCTGATCGAGGAACACGCATCATCGTCATCATCTGACTAGCCTTTTCCCAACTATATTGGGATCGGCTTCCAGTCTAACTGGATGCAGCTGCATACCAGTGTTTTACATGGAGCGATTGACCTCCACAACCCAGGTACTGGGTAATACGATACCCCTTGGTAAGGCTGGTTGTCAGACTTTCGGGCTTCTGACTACCCGTAACGACTGTCAAAGATGCACGAATGACAGCCGGGACCAACGGCTTAACGTGTTTTCCGAGGCACGGAGGGGTCACAGTATGTAAAGATGGTCAACCATCCATAACCAACCGCGGCAAGCGTAGCTTAACCTGATCGATCGACCTGTGCGGCTGTTGTTATTTAGATACGGGCCCCTCGTTATATGAAAAAAAGAAAATATTGGTTTAAACAAAAAGGATCATAACTATACACTTATCTAGGTACTTTGAAGAATCTCCTGATCGAGGAACATGCAACAAAGTTATTTTCTTAACCAGTTAGGAGTACTTACCGAACTAGTCAAATAACTTTCATCATCAGCGTCTTTAATTTTTTTACTTCATTGATTTGAAGTAAAGGATGAATGAGATAAGGGCACAAATCAATCGAATATTAAAAACCAAAATTGCTATATCCGACTTCATGCGTCGCAAATTTTGTGACCTTTGAGATATCTCCACATGCGTAGCATAAGCATAATCAGCCTATAATGTTCCCACCTGCTGGGACACAGGCTTCCTCTCGGTGAGATAATGGGCCGTAATCAACCACGCGGGCCCATTGCGGGTTGGTAGATGTCTCAATCTTCGATGTTTTGGTTATAGGACATGCCGGCTTCCTCACGATGTTTGCCTTCACCGCTTTCGAAAGTAGTGGTAATGAAAATAATTTTCACAAAGTAAAGCGCCTATCTGGGTTCGAAGTTACCATCTACAACTCGCGGCCGCCGACCGTTACCACTGGGCCATGGATTCAACAATATTTAGTCATACGACCAAGATAATTGATTAAGAAGGGCTTGTGGCTAAGTAAAAACAGCCGCACGGGTTGATCGATCAGGTTAAGCTACGTTTGCCGCGGTTGATCCATGGATGGGTGACCATTTTTACATACCAAGACCCCTCCGTACCTCGGAAAGCACGTTTAGCCGTTGGCCCCGGCTGTCATTCGTGGATCTTTGACAGTCGTTAGGGGTCGTCATAAGCCCGAAAATCTGACAACCAGTCTTACCAAGGGCTATCGTATTACCCAGTAACTGGGTTGTGGAGGTCAGATAGGCAGTAGCTCCATGTAAAATACTGGTATTCAGCTGCGTCCGGTTAAACTGGAAGCCGACCCAAACAAAGTTAGGAAAAGGCTAGGCAGATGATCAAGATAATATCAGTCGCAACCTTAATTTTTATTGACTATTCAACTTTACTTTGGACTACAAGAATTTAAACTTGCCTTCACTCTTCACTAAAGACTTTTAACTGATTCTTGGACATTTCTTAGAGTTGCACAATTCTAGGAAACATTTTAAAGCCCATTTATATTTACTTTCCCGAGTTTCAACGTTTGCGTAGTTTTAACCAAGATACAGGAATCCTAAAGGACTATAAGAAGGCATTAATTTATTTACACTACCGTTATTTTTCCCTTGAGAAAGAAGAGCTCATATCCAGGTGCATTAGCATAGCTTGAAACCACACATGCATGCATATTAAACTAACGTGGAATGGAAATTCTGGGCTTTAAACGAACGATTATTACAATAGATCCCTTTGCTGTTCATCACTTTGCCTTATGACGTTGATAAGAGTAATCCATTACAAACTAAAGCATAAACATACATAAGTGTTGCTGAAAATGTTTGTAATCCATCTGGGTATGTCAGACTCTTGTACCTGCCGATCGATTCTGTAAAAATCTCACCGTGATAACTTAGGTGAAGTGAGCGTGAAGTGAGCTATCAATAGGGGCAATCCCTAACACCCACCAGGTGGAATGACAGCTCACTTCACCTAAGTAATCACGGTGAGATGTTTACAGAATCGATATGCTGGTTCGAGCTAAGTTACTAATTTAGTCAAGTGGACGTTAACAGCGATGCGGACGCATTTTATTATGCCCAATGAGCTCCTCCTTTATGCTTTTACTTATATATCTCTACTAAATAAAATCCTCCGAAACGGCTAGACCGATTTGTATGAAATTTTGTGTGCATATCGGTTAGGTCTGAGAATCGGCCAAAATCTATTTTTCATACCCCTATTTTTTTTTTCCAAAACGACGTTTGCGGGGTCGTCTATATATTTATATATATTTAAGTGTTAGCTTGTAAATTGTAATTAAGGCTTTTTGTTAGTAGTGTTGTCTGTGCTTTATGAATAAATAAAGGTCAAGTGGAGAGTAGTACTAAAATATATCTAGCCTTTTCCCAACTATGTTGGGCTCGGCTTCCAGTTCCATGTAAAATACTGGTATTCAGCTGAATACCAGTATTTTACATGGAGCGACTGCCTATCTGACCTTCACAATCCAGTTTCTGGGTAATACCAATGCCCCTTAGTAATACTAGTTGTCAGACGTTCGGGCTTCTGACTGCCCGTAACGACTGTCAAAGATCCACGAATAACAGCCACGACCAACGATTTAATGAGCTTTCCAAGTCAC
Organism: Globia sparganii; assembly: GCA_949316385.1. Classification (NCBI taxonomy): domain Eukaryota; kingdom Metazoa; phylum Arthropoda; class Insecta; order Lepidoptera; family Noctuidae; genus Globia; species Globia sparganii. The sequence goes on from OX438654.1 coordinate 18,897,645, forward strand.
TGGGAGTTCTCGGTATGTAAAGATGGTCACCCATCTACAGGCCAACTAAATATGTCTGAACAAAAAAAAATTGTTGAGTAGTTTTGTAAGTCGAGTCAATCCATTTATTTCTGTTTTCGGGCGAGTAGAGCACCACCATGCGTTACTGCTTGACTTGTTTAACCGAACATCCAGTGGGATGTTCGGCTAAACAAATCTGAATCTGTCGAAACAGAGGAGTTTATTAGCTTTTTATTGCTTCATTCTCAAACTATCGAAGTATGCTTTGGGATCTCCTAATGCTATTACTTCAGAAGACAATTCGTAGCTTCCACTTTTTCTTTTCGATTAGTCAATTTTCTTACCCATAGCTTTTTTCTTTAGCACAAAAATGTCTTCATACACCTCCTATTACCTTAAGCTTCATCAGCTTATTCACTTTATTGCATTGCAGCCTGTTAATGTTATAAATTACCACTAAACTTTTACTAACAATCCGAACAAGACTTTGCACATAGATAAAATCGAAACGGTATTCTCAAAATATAGGAAAAGCAGCGTCCAGGATCTTTGGAGGAATAGGTAGGTATTTACTCTTGTACTTACTTCTTCTTGTCAAAGTCAAAGCATTTATTTCAAATAGGAACATAAAAGGCACTTTAGAACGTCAAAAATTACAATAATGTAGATTTGAATCTAGTCGCCCCTTCCAAAAGGTAGTTTTTGAGTTTTGCAAGTTTGTTTCGTTAGTTCTTCTCAGATTAGTTGGATAGGAAACACCGACCTCATCTAGTTTTTAGGGTTCCGTAGTCAAAAACCCTTATAGTTTCGCTATGTCCGTCTGTCCGTCCGTCCGTCCGCCCGCAGCTTAGCTCAGAGATTCTTAGTACTAGGAAGCTATAATTTGGCTTGGATATAAGAAATATTAAGCTTTAAAGTGCTAATTTTTGTTAGAGTCAAGTGTGCCCCCCTCCCCCCCACTACCAGCTAAATGTATGCTTTTGGATATGTAAAAAAATTCACGGCAGTAGTATATATAACGAAATTAAAAGGAAGACTACGGTTTTTTTAATATTATTGACGTGCAAAAGTGTTTGTATATACCTAATTATAGAAGGAAAACCATTTAAATGATTTCGTAAGGTCAGCCCCTCTCTTTTTGCATAACACTAAATCTAAGAACATTTATCAAACCTGCTGCTAATGTGTTTACTCGCTTAATATCATACCGTCACCAAACTATCATAGAACACCCGCAAAATCCGAAAATTAAGAATCAATCTAACAAAGCACATAACACATGCCGTTTTCATTATAATTGCGAGTAAAACGGGCCGGACTATCGGTCTCTGCCACCGTTCCGGTCCTGACCCCATTACGGACACATATTAATTTTTCGCATCCGGCACCGGACACGGTCCTAATTGAGCTCTTTTACCTCCACTCAACATTGACGATGCTTAGTAGTAACCCGATTAATTCCATCAGAATGCATGTGTTACCTTATTTTTTTTGCATATTCTGCATCTTTTGAATTGTTTACGGTTTCTCGATTAGTTTTAGATTCAAATAGACAACCCTATTCAAGAACTTATCGTGCACAAGTTCGCAAGATAAGTTTGGATACAGTTGCAGCCTCAACAAACACTTTTAAGTTGTACTTAGCTCACACAAATTCGAATAACACTACTTGCTATGTAAATATCAGTGACAGGAAGTCATTATAACATCGTCAATAAAAACTAAGTGTAAACTAATATAAATTAAATTTTATGGGACTACCCTTAAGGCATACACTATCCACTACAAAAGTATTTTTTGAAATCGATTTACCCGGAGATATCGCGTAACAAATATCAACTACAAAAAAAAATACAGACAGTCGAATTGAGGACCTCCTCCTTTTTGAATTCGGTTAAAAAAATAGGTATAGGTATACGAGCACCGAACAGAAATAGCCGGAATCTGTACTTCGTGACTGATAAGAACACTTTCACTTAGCATGCAAGCAGCCAGTAATGTCCCTATCCTCCTAGCCTCCTTCAAAATATTATTTATGTCAATCACTTTTTACAACATAATAAGTATTAAACATATATTATCAATTTCCAAAACCATATGACACGAGTATCAGCGAGGTTTCACCTTTAATATCCCATAAAACCCTTTTATAGTAGGTATATACTCAGCAATGAGTGAGGAAAAGCTAGAATGGAGTTCAACTTGCGTGTATTTTCTTCGAGAAAAATTCAAGGTTACTGAATTTTAATTTTCACATATAATACTGATGTCTCGTTCAGTAAATACGATATTTCCATAGTCCCAGCTCAGAGAAGCGATTGAAATGTATCTCAGAAATAACCACAGTTAAATCTTCAAAACTTATAATATTCTCACAACTTATTATTATCCAAATGTATTTCTTAGAATCAATCTCCACGGTACAACAATACCACGACCGCTCGCTACGAACTCCCATCAAAAAGGCCCCGGATCTTGGCCAAATCACCGCAATTGTGGCCACCAGTATGGCTAGTGGAGCCTATTCAATCTCCCGATTTTATTTGAATACGCATTTTCACCGTCAGTAGGTATGACCAGTATAAAAAGGTGAACTGCTCCGTTGGTCTCGTGGTCGCAAGCGCGACTGCTGAGCGTGGGGTCCTGTGTTCGATCCCGGGTCGGGCAAAGTGTTATTGAGTTTTTCCTTGATGTTTAAAGAGCGCAACGGACATTCATAAAAGTAATGTACTTCGAAAAAAGGACCTTTCCCACCTTGAGATATACCAAATAAGTAATTTATTATCTGTCAGGAAATTATATATTATATACATAGTATTAAAAAAAATATAAAACCTTAACTTTAGATCCTACTGTATTAGCTAGAAGACGGAAACACAATATTGCTTCCACCCCTTTTGTAAAATTTGCAAATATTCACTACGATAAATGCTCGTCTTTCTTAGATAATAAACAATCAAATGGATATACATACTAAACCGCTTAAATAATGCAAATCGTTGCTGATTAAGTGGATACACAAATTATGCTATGATGAAGTAGAGAATCTTTTATTAAATATAAGGTAAAATCGACTGCATAAAATAACTACACACACATACATACACACACCCTCGCTTACATATCCACACACTTACACCAACAGACTTAGGATAATATTAATAAGAATAAATAATTCATAAACCTTTGTTTCGTTACATGTTACACTAATTGCAAGATATATAAAAGAGCAGCGCCTCCTGGCACAAGCATTTATATGATTAAAAGGAGTCGCCACCAACTGTATAACGTACAACGTGTAGATAATAATGAAATAAAACATTTTTGATTTTGATTTTTTTCCATGAGTAATTTCTTAGTAACAGCCCGGAGTTTGGAAGTTGGCGGTGTGATACCCCCGTGCCCCGAAAAGCACGTTAAGCCGTTGGTCCTGCGCCTGATCTCTCTCCGGTCGTGTCGGATTGCCATCAGACTATAAGAGTGAGGGAACAGGTAGTGCACCTGTGTCTGCGCGCACAACTGTGCACATATAATATTTACTGCGTACCTGGCTAATCTCCGTTTAGATTAGCCACCGTGACCGATTGGATAAAAAAGATCGATTTGATTACTGAATTTTAGACCGTGTAGTTTCAGTTATATTCATGGATCCTTACACGATCTTTCTAGCACATCTATTTCTACAATGTTTAAAAAAAGACATTAGTAGGTACTGTAGAGGTAACCTATTTGGTGTTTACTTGCTACCTCCGCGAGTCCATTAATAGTTTTTTGGTAAGAAATACGAGACCAACATCAATTTAGATTAAGATTAAAATACAAAATAAGTAGGAGTCTGTCTAGCTGACAAGCAGGAAGACGGAAGACGAAATTAATAATATGTAATTAATGTGAAAGCGTTAAATCCATTCTAGGAATAATTATGGATGTTATATAACAACTGATTGTTTTATTTACTCATCCCGGTTTGGAGAATTCGCAAGAGCTCTCACAGTACCTTTGCGATGAATCACACCACTAAATATTCGAAAAGTATATTTTTTTTCATGGGTTCTTCTTTCTCTTCTAATCTAAATAAATAATAGGTACCTACTAGACTGCTAAAAGGCAAACAGTCCGAAATAAAATAGAGCCAGTAAAAATATCCACATTCCAAAGTAGCAAAAGTAATTACCTACAGTGAGCGTAACTAGCTCGTGTTACGGACCAACGGAATGTAATTGCAAATCAACAGCCAATCATAGCTTACTGGATTACTAATCAACAGCCAATCATAGCTTACTGGATTACTAATCAACAGCCAATCATAGCTTACTGGATTACTAATCAACAGCCAATCATAGCTTACTGGATTACTAATCAACAGCTAATCATAGCTTACTGGATTACTAATCAACAGCCAATCATAGCTTACTGGATTACTAATCAACAGCCAATCATAGCTTACTGGATTACTAATCAGCCAATAGTATTACGCGTAATAAAATTCTGTGCTGCTTCATTCGTAATTCGAACCTTTTTAGTTTTTCGCCCAATGGATAATTGACTTGTCTGTTTTTCTGTAATGTAAATTGGCAAATCGAATGTAAAAACACAAAACTGAAAGTAAACATTTAAACTCAACTACGACCAAAACGCCAACTAAACAAGACATCGAAATTTCTCGGTTTTCGTAGAGCCGGAGTCACATGTCATTACTAAGTCATGTAATTAAGGCATAAATCGTACAGATTACCCCTTCCTTAACCCTTTCATATAACTTTTACTTTTGGCTTTTGACGTTCAAAAGTGTCTTTTATGTGCCTATTTGAAATGAATGATTTAACTTTGCTTCGCCATAGTCGGGTAAACACATATTTACCTTTTCATTTTTCGGGGCTATCAAGAAGCAATCTTATAAATTATTATAATAACTTAAATGAAGTCAGCTCTTACTCATGACTCAGTATCATATATTTCTACCAATTATACTGGATTAATAATGTATACGTCCGAATTCACAACAGAACGCCAAAATAAAACAAGTCGCTTACACTCAATTAAACGTCCGAAACCCTCTATAATAACAGACGCTCCAAAAATACAAAACCGAACCCACACGGGATACTCATAATGAATAACTCGAATTCACAGACTGTAAAATACTCCCGACTCTCGCAGATAGGTGGCAAATTAAATTGTTACAAATTGTAGTTAACAGTAATAATTACGGGTAAGTAAAGCTCCAGCTACACCTGCGTTAATGTTAACGTTAAAGTTTGTGCCAAACGGCGCCTTAAATATGGCGTTAAAATTAGTCCGTTAAACGATTGGTTACATTAATGTGATTCAGCATCAAAAGTTATGGCTAAAAAATTAGAGCGTTAACCACTTTCAAATGGCGGTACTTAATTGTGACTCTTTCTCGGCACGTGCGGCGCATGGAATGAGACAGCTCAAATGTAACCAATTCATATTTCATAAAACCCTTTGTTGTGACGTAAAAATCGCCACCTGAGTTATCGCTTAAGATCTAATGACATTAACAATAACACTTCTCAATGAACGTATTAAATTATGGTCACATCTGAGCAATGTCTTATTTAACGCGTTAATTTGCGTGTAACGACACTGGTGTGGCAGAAGCAATAAAGAAGCACCGGTAACATAAAGCTACGGTTTATCTGCAACCAGCTGTGTCTCGGGAGTTGTAAACGTTCGGCAAATCGTTCAAGTGTTACTCCAAAGACAATTTGTTTTAACTGACTTTGTATTAAAGGATTGAGAGGTAATCAATGGTTGGCTAATTCGTTTTGGAGAGAGGGTTTCTATTTTAGGACTTTTTAGATGGATTCTTTTATATGGATTTATTCGTAGGGTGTATCGATTTAATGTCAAAGTCAATCTCTAGCATCAGGTGGACTAACAACTCACTTCGAGCTCACTTCACCAAAATTATCAAAGTGAGTTTTTTACATAATAGATCAGCTGTTATCGAAATTTATAAATTATGCCTCTAGCCTCGGTACACCCACACTTAAGGTGTTAAAAGTTCAGAAAGAGGCTATGTCAAGGACAAGGGCAGCAGCATTCTTCTTTTAACTAGTTATAAGTTACAACATACCTACTGCTATCGTCAGTAGAATATTCAATCATGGTGAGAATATTAACGTTATAGCCGCCAAAATAGAATTGCCATTGCCATTTGAAAAGAAAGAAATAATAAAATGTGAAAATAATGACTAATAACAATAGTTTAAAACTAATCGACACTCTAGAGAGATGATCATTTACTTGCCCTAATACCAATTTTCCAATGGTCCGGGGCGAGAGGGAGTGGGAGGCAGTCACCTCCTGCAAAGCAGTCATGCTAGCGAAGGAGGTGGCGGGACGGTTGAGGGAGAGAACCTCACGTCCCAGCCGCCATAGGAGACGCTTCGGGCGTCGAGAGCCGCGGGACGACTCCCGGCCACCGTAGGCGCGGGCCTACCGTACCGGCGGAGAGTAATGGGTAACTCTCCGTCCGATCAGGACCAGGCCCGTGCCGGACGGCGCGTACGTGTTCCACGCGCGCCTCAAAGAGATGTCAGCAATATAAGGAAGGGGCCCGTAAGGGCCGTAGCCCGCCGGGGCAGCGGGATTGTCCGAAAGGGTTACCGCTACCCCGGAACATAAAGGCTAAGGAAGGAACACGGGTGGCTTTTAGACAGTAAGAGTTTGAGACTCTCTTCTGCTCCACCCTGAGCTGGAGGGGTCATTTAATGATTTCCCATCCACAAAAAAAATCCCAATTTATTTGGAGTCGGCGAACATGTAATTTTCTTCCATACTTCTCTAACATAGTTGACATCTCAGTATTCAACCCCTTTCTAGCCATTTCATCCTTCACACAGTCGATCCATCGTTTCTTTGATCTTCCTCTATTTACCCTTCAACGTCTACGTCTCCACTCGTCTACATTCCAAAGAGATCTTACCCATGATATTTTATCATTTAATTTCCTCAAATATTAGCAGCAATCTTCAAACACTAGCGACCTCCCATTTGATAGCTATTTTATCGTAGCCAAGGACGCGTTTTACTAGCCACTTCGTAGCTTCTTGAAGCGATGCAGCTAAATGCTCTGCCATAATTGGCCATCGGAATGATAGCCCAGAAAATGTCAGGCTATAAAAGAAACATTTCCAGTCATTTTTATAGTCACACAAACATTTTTAGACGTTAAAGAATGACCCAATTTATGGAGACGAATTATAAAAGCTGTAATTAACCATTTGAAACTTAGGTTTAACATCTTAAGGGCACTTAAATTTCTACATTAATATCTGTAATATTTATGGTGTACATAATAAAGATTATTCTATTCCATTCTCTCATAAAGAAATAAAGACCAACTCTAAAAACTTAGTTTATTTTCCACTGATTGCTGTTACAGATTCTTAATCCATCAGTAGCCTTCACTGTAAAATTGTTTTAGTTTTCACTTTACAGACAAAATCTGAAAACACACACACACAAATTCAACGCCCAGAAAACACAGAATTGTTCATTACTGCCAAAAGGATCTAATTTCAATTAACTCCTTCTTTCCGAGGTACATCTGTACCAGTTACCGACTGCCTGGATTTTTTGGGTATAGAGTTGACGTCAGATCTAAACTTCGGCTCAACCATCGAGTCAAAAGCACAGGCTGCAGCCAAAAACCTGCGTATCCTAAATAAGGTAAGGCGGTAAAAACCTATCGTTATCTGGTACAATTCGCTTTTTGAATAAAGAAACAGCACTGTATTCCAAAAAATAACTACAACAGCACATTTATATAAAATGGGTGTAAAACTATAAATAGTGATAAAAATCACTCGTGAAATACAAAGTTACGACAATTTTCGAGTTTTAATTAAATTCAGACTGTATTCTAGCAGTTCAGTAAAAATACTGAAGAAGTGACTATGTAACATACGTGTTTGTATTAAATGTGTAACTACCCACCTTTTTCTTTTTAATGCTGACATCACTTTTCTTATGATACTGAAAGCTTATTCAAATTCACCTTAATTTAAACCCCAACTGCCCTTCAAAAACATAATTGTAATAAAGTGTGTACTTAATTATTTTCATTAGTATTAAAAGTTATCTTTTTGTATCATAATACCTTACCATTTTCGTTAACGTATCCAGATTTTAATTATTTTGCCATAAAACGGTAGAAAATGGGCTTTTTCACAATCACTTAGCGAACGACATTGCCCCGAGCGATATTACAGCAAATACTGGGTTATTTGGCTCTCGGAATTACTGGTTGGAAAATATCGGGCACATAATAAAAGACAAGACATTTTCTGCTCAATTGAACTATCATCGGATGTGTTGTATTCGTGTCATATAGGTATTTCTATTATAAAGAAAGTGATGGAAATGTTACTATCTAGAACGTTCATAAATCTTCAAGTTTCCACTATTATGGGACCGAATTCACAATTTGGTCTCTCTCCGTATCAATCAAGTCAGGCTATTGCAGTTCACTGCTGCGCTCACCCAGCCTGCGCCACAACTTCATGTCCTCTGCCTTCCGCATCCAGTCTGTCCCAGCTACCTTCTTAAGATCGCCGGTCCATCTAGCTGGGGGGCGTCCCACGCAACACTTGCCGTAACGCAGTCTCCACTCCGGGGCTTTCTCCTTTTACTTTAGTAATAAAGGCAATTCTCCAGTACTACAATAATTTAAGTCTTTTTCAGTCCGTAAAAGAAGGAAATTATACAAAATCAAGTCGTGGGAATTTATGTGATGGAACCCTAAAGTACTGATAGCATTTCATAAGGCAATAGCGATAAAACCATATCTCTAATTCAGATTAAGGAATTTATAAATAATCAGATTGTTTTTCATACAACGTTATTATGCGTTCAAGTTTCCTAGAACCAAACAATAACCATGTTCGAAAAAAAATTCAAGTCATTTTACAACAAAGATCATTTAGATTTATCGACGGGTAATATCGATCCTTTTGAGTTTCATCAGACATTCTACAAAGTATTAGTCGCTTGTAAAGTAGCAGATCTCGGAAACAAGGATCCACCATCGAAGTTTAGAGTAACAAGATTTCCTTTTTTAGGGACTTTCTTTAGATATCAGGCGTCATTTTAGTATTCACCCCCTTTTTGCCGTTAAATTTTTTTTTTTTATATCATCTATCCATTGTTTGTTAGGTTCTCTTCTACTTATACACTCATATACATTTTCAAAATTTCCCGCATGGAAAGAACGCATTCCTCATTCCTGATCTAATAATTTGTAGACATCATATTAAAATACTAGCTTCTGCCCGCGACTTCATCCACGTGAAATTTCACCCTCCCCCCATTCACCCTCTTTAGGGGTGGAATTTCGAAAAACCCTACTCCTCACAAAGAACACATCCTCCAAATTTCATGTCTCTAAGACCAGCGGTTTATGCTGTGCGTTGATATATCAGTCAGTCAGGACTTTGAATTTTATATATTACTAGCTGACCCCGCAAACGTCGTTTTGCATTAAAAAAAATCGTCGTCGAATATAGTTGAAGTTTATTATGAAACCGATTGATGTTTTTGAAAAAAAAAAAAATTAATTAATAGAAAACATTTATAAATTGTATTTAATTAAAAAGCTTAATATTTTCGATCTCATATTTTTTACGTTAAATGTAACGATTAAAAAATAAAAATGAACCTATGACACCTGCTTTATGCATAGTTCGTTTAACCTAGAAAGTTTCTTGACCTGATTTGAAAAATTTCATTGATTATGGTCCTTTTATTTTATGGTTTAGAGGTAACTTTGAGGTTTCTTAGTATCGAGAAATTTGTATGAAATCGTATTTTCGCAACAGATAACACTTAGCAGTGGTCCAGAGTCCTCATCTTTATTGTGTATTAATTACGAAGTGAATACTGCAGTACTGTTAAAACTACATCCATTAATGCTAAGACAATTTTCGCAATCTGAGGTAGTACAGGCCTTTAACCAATGGCGTTGCCTCAGGCGCAATATAGCAAGTATGCGAGGTTAATTGGGTATAAAACTAAAAGCTAGAAAAATATCAAATAGATAGGTAGATAATAAGAGGGAAGATAATAAACCATACTTGCGAAGTACTGATTTCGTGTCATGATAACGAAGACTCTTATGTTAGTAAGCAATTGCAACAGTTTTTTTGTTTCAGATTTCAGATGTTTGATCTAACATCTGAAACAAAAAAATGTGATCCGAATTCCGCAACCTTCCCGTGTAAAATTCCAGTATTCTACAGATTCCGGTTATACGGAATGATTTAATACAAAATTTCTCACTCAGACAGAGTTGTGAACCAACCTGCAGTGCTGTTCTGTAAAAATCTCACCATGAAAACTAAGGTGAAGTGAGCTGTCATTCTACCTGATGTTAGGGATCGCCCCTATTGATAGCTCACTTCACGCTCACTTCACTTAAGTTAACACGGTGAGATTTTTACGGAATCGATCGGCTGTTTAGAGACGTAAGATGTTTTTCATAGCGAGATGTGCATACCCCTACCAGACACTTGAAAGCATTTCCTAATGAAATAGCAATAAAAATTGTATCTCTAATACAGAATGTGAAATTCTCAACAACTTGATAGCAATTCACTGTATTCGGTCAAATTTATCAAGAAGAACAGTCACCATGATGAAAAAAATTAAATCATTTTACAACAAAGACCAAACCGATTTCTCTACAGGATATGTCGACCCTTTTGAATTTCATCAGACATTGTATAAAGTGTTAGTCGCTTTTAAAGTTGCGGACCTTGGAAACGAGAATCCACCTTCGTAAGTGACTATTGCAAGATTTTTTAAAATATAGTATACCACATTACATACTCCCATTATAAGTAAAAATAGCACCTCTAAATTTATTTCTAACGGTCTACAGACAGGAAACTAAATACCTTTAATAAATACAGTCAGTCTCATGATAATATCATTATTTCATGTTTACACCATGTTTTTGTAATTTATATTTTATTTATTTGATTGTTGTTATATATTTGTATTTAATCGTATGCTGCACTGGTTGACGTCATCACGTCAACGCCGGTTGTCGCTGAAAATCAGCGCTGGGGCTCTGTCTCGTATAGGGTCTTGGCATTATGCTGAGCGATAGCCGTTTTGCGTGGATGTGACGCATGTTTTCTCCCAAATTGTTAATTTGATTTTTTATTTTGTTTATGCTCATTTTTATGCGTCATGTTTGCCGCAAATAAATGTATTTTCTTTCTTTCTTTCATTCATTACAGCCGAAAGACGTCCGCATCGACCGGTTTTGTGCTTCTGGCATCCAACGGGTTCCTTGCCTCACCGTGGCCTTGGCCGCTGCTGTAGGCAAGGGTAGGCGGGCCGCCAGGCACTAGGGGCCAAGTATTTTTTTGTGCTTGTCATTCTTTTGGGTTGCCATAATCGCCACGCTTGGCATGCGGGTTGGCGATCGCAGTATGATGTTAAAATGCCTAGAGAACGCTGCTGTCCATCCTCCGGGACGTCCTTTAGTCGTCTTTTACGACACCCACAGGGAGTAGGGTGGTGCTATTTTTTAAGCCCGGCACCACACAAACACAATCATGATGATATCAACGACAGTAATTTATTTAATTGTCTACAATCTATGTTCCATAATATTGTTTTTGTACACCTCCCTGTTTGATAAATTCCAGGTACTGCAATCAAAATGCTTTCCTCTTCGTAACTGCGTTATGGTGTTTTTTAGCCATGTTTATCTCCTTCTGTCATGGTATGAAGACTTTCGACATACCTTTTATAACTGAAGCTGGAACATATACTATTGTGCTGGGCTATGAATTGCTCATACTTTCATGTACAAGAAGGAATTGGCTGCAGTATCACAATTTTTTGCGAGCTTTGAAAGAAGATTTTGAATTTATTTGTTCGACAGGGGAAAAATACCGGTTAGTACGCATTTGGATGACCATTTTTAATTTGCTGTTTTTTTTCTTTATAATTACTATGATTTTTTGTTAATATGGTGTACTAATATTTTTGCCCTTTTTATAAATTTCAGAACACCGTACTTTGAGAATCAACTGAAAACTTGGAAGATCTGTATATTTGCGTGCATATTCATTTCTAGCATTGCATTTGGAATGGTCGTATTCGCTTCTCTATCGCTAGTTTACTTTCTGGCTACTACCGATGTCGATGTTGGAGAAAGTAGACCGCTTCTGTTTCCATTTTGGTTGCCAAGTGTTGATTTTGGGAAATCACCGGTTTACGAGGTGACATTTATGTATGCTAACATATGTGTCATGCTTTACGCCTATAATTACATATGTGAGTTTGCGTTTTTGTTTTTCATGTTATAATATTTTAACCCGGTGTTATTGTATATTTTACTCTCCTTTACGGTGTTTCAGTTATGATTCAAACACAAATAGTCTGGATCAGGCAGATAACGTCGAAAGTGGATATTGTAATATGGAGTATCCAAGATCTTCTAGTGGACATATATCCAGCGACAACTGAAGAGGAAAGTTTTTACTTCTCTTATTTAATTTGGAGTCGAATGAGAAAAATTGTTATTTACCATCAATCTATGTAGAGGTAGATTTCCAGTTCTGCTCATGTTTATCGCAATAGACTAAAACACACTAAACGTTACCAAATGAGAGCAGTGGTGGCCCAGTGGTAACGGCCGCGACTTACGAGTGGTCGTAGGTTCGAATCCCGTCAGGCGCTTTACTTTGTGTATATTATTTTTCATCACCATGGCTCTTAAAACGGTGAAGGAAAACATCTTGAGGAAACCGGCATGTTCTAGAACCAAAATTTGAAGACATGTGACATCTACCAACCCGCACTGGGCCCGCGTGGTGGATTACGGTCCACTCCCTCTCATAGAAAGGAGGCAGTAGGAACATTATAGGCTGATTATGTAATGAAGAACGTGGCTCACCATGTTGTAAACAACTTTCATGATACAAGTAAGACAGAGAGAAACGAATAAAAAAGGAAGGATTGTGATACAATAGAATAAAAGTTATATATAGCTTACACTACAACGGATCATCAACCGTCGTTTTGATTTGTTTTTCTATTTTAGCTTTCTTTGATCATTCGGAACATTTCGGTTGAGATGGCTCAATTATGGAATATGGCGCCATAGCTGTGTGTCTTCCAAGAATCTTCACTACCTAGAGCAAACTAAGTAGTGCGCAGAATATACATCGTCTGTCCTTCCTTGTTTAATTTCCTTAGTGCATGAATTTGTTCATGGCACAATAAACATGCTTGGACACACTGCTATGCCTAGAAATGTGGCCGCCAATTCAATTAATGTCCTCCGGCCACTAATTAGGTCATGTTTAGTGGACATTTACGGGCACTCACGGTATGGTATGGACAAATTAATTATTGCTTTCTCGAGGTTATTATTGGAATTCGAATATTGTGTTAATTTGGTATTTGTTACCTAACACGAAGGTAGTTTTTGTTTCAAGGTATTTATATATACATTTTCAGAGTTAGGTTTACTAAATCTTTAGCAATACAAAGATTGGTTCTAAAAATGTACCTATGTACAGGTTATTATAGAGACCGTTTGTTATGAAGATACGTATTGACTTATCTTGATCAAAAACCCTGTGGAACTCCAGTTTATGATATTAACTAATACAATTTCCGAGGTTACCGTCACTGAGAACCATCACTGTAGGCCGTTACTTAAGTAAGCTCTGTTTTCTTGTATACATAATTTAAGAATCCATATAACATGCAACCAGCTGATAAAAAAGACTCATAGTATAAGTATCGAAGGCCTAACTAAAAATAATAGTATTTCTATATTTTTTTTATACTTACTTCTTCCTAAGGATCTTTTAATATTTTATTTAGCAACATGACCACACTCACCTCACTTAATTAAACATATGTATTTCTAAATATTTGTCAACTTTACTATATTTTAGCCTAATCGAAGATTACGCGAAAGTCTACAAGAAATTATTACTATTCGAACAAGCATGTTGTGGTCCTGTGGTTTGCTTGACTGCCTACTGTTTAGCAGAGGTACCTACTATACTATACAACGTGTAACGTTAAATGCGCAAAACCTTAGTTTAATGCTCTAAGGCAAAACCTGAAAATAGTTTGTTCATAATTGACTACTGAATCGATTTCAGTAATGTTTAATATAGGTTTTTTTTCGAAAATTATGTATTTTGCCATACTATCCGCCGATTGAGCCAAAGAAAATGAAGTCTTATTTTAAGGAAATTGAATGAATAAAGTAATGCTAGTCATCATCATCATCATCTGCCTAGCCTTTTCTCAACTATGTTGGGGTCGGCTTCCAGTCTAACCGGATGCTTCAGCTGCATCCGGTTAGACTGGAAGCCAATATTTTACATGGAGCGACTGCCTATCTGACCGCCACAACCCAGTTACTGGGTAATACGATACCCCTTGGTAAGACTGGGTGTCAGACTTTCGGGCTTCTGACTACACGTCGCCGCCTTAGTGCTTGAATGGCCAAACAACCATTGTGCAAATTTTACAGGAGACATTTTTTTAAAGTTACGTATGGATATAACGAAAAGTTTACCAAAATCTTATATGAATTTGAAACCTGACTAGTATTTTTTATATTATTGAAATAGTAATTAAAAATAATAATTGTAATACTGATTATTTTTAATCTTATTGTTGGAGGTTGGCCAAAATGTCGCCAACAAAATTATGTATATGGAGATTGAGCATAATGACATGGAGATAAAGCTCTAAAATGATGCGCAAGTATAGTGCTTGTTTGTCCAAACTGCCATCATAGACGCTATACAGTGTGTTCAATTTTTATACAAGATTTTCTGTAACATACGAATACAAGATTTGGCTCCGAAGGTATGAAAAGTAAAGACTAAAAATAAACAAATAAAAATACATGTTAATAATCACATTTATCTATTTATTTAAGGATTAACAACAAATGTTACATCATTAGCTTACATTTACATTAGCTTTCGTTTTAAACTAACCTAAGATGAATACTTAATTATAGGTAACCACACATATATATGATATAAGTATATTTTTAATAATATAAATATTATTAATATTATAAAATACTTAGGTTAAGGGCTATTTCTTCTATACTTTTTAAGCTTTTACTTCTTTCCTTTTTTGGCTTTAAATGTAGTATTTTTTTTATTTTGTTTAGATTTGTTATCTTGTTTCACAGTCATTGTTTGTTTTGGTTTACCGGTATTTATATTTTTACTTGTGGTTGGCATATCTTCGGCAGTTTTATGAGCTTCAACCTTTTTTATTAAAGATTCCATGTACTTTTTGTCCTCTAGAGGCATATATTTGTAAACTGAACGTATATCTAGTATTTTTTTGTCAGCCAAACTGTTTTTTGGTTTTTTAAGCACGATTTCATTTAAGATGTTTATTTTATTTTTCTTTATGTCTATTTTTATGGCTGGTGCCGTGAAACTAGTTTTGTACTCTACTATATTCCAATCCGGTTTCTTATATTTTATAAACTTTATTTTTTTGAATGGTATTTGACCAAATCCAAGTTTGATAGCTTCTTCATGAAAGGAGTGAAAGTCCATGTCCATCATTTGAAGAAAATTAAGCTTAATTTTCGATTGTATTTTTAATAATTCTCGCAGTAATCCAAGAGGGCTATAAATTTCTTTATGTCTTAAGTTTCGTTCTATTACGCTGTGCACACAATCTACTTCCTGCACGTTTCCATGCCCGGGTTCTGAAAATTTTTGCTCTATCTGTGTAATATTATTGGATTTATCTGACTGCAAAAAATTTAACAAAGCCATGCTCATGTGTGAGTTTTTATTTTGTGGTACGCAAGAGTCAGACCAAAGAATAAGTTTTGTTATATTTCTTGGCAAATTCTCAACTACGCGCACCAAAATTTTTATCAATGCGCTGGCTATGTCATCTCCAGCTCGTCCGGACTTCGTTTCATCCCAGATTGCGTTAGTGGCAGAATTGTCTATATTACAGTGACCCGTTAGGTTATAAACTGTGAGTTTACTAGTATAGTAAAAACAAGAGATGTTTGCTTTGGGTAAACTGAAAATATTTTCCAAATCAAAGGTTATAACTGCTGTATTTGTGTTTTTAGGATTAATCTCTCTATCTCTTGCTCTTTCTTTATCACCTTCATCTTTACGGATCATATGCTCTTTATATTTCAGTTGTTGATTTTCATCGGGATTAATGATTGCTTTGTGTTCACAACATATATCGCAGGTATCCTTTTTTGGTCGATGAAAACTTATATTAAAGTTTTCATTGAAAACCTTTCGATATATGTTTTCTTTAACCGGTTCCTTGTGAAGCGAAGCATAAAGCGAATACATCTTTGTGATATTTAAACCTGGTTCTAGGTATTGACGCTTTGTGGTAGCTCTGCAATAATGCGACTCCTGTACTGGAAATGACTTTATATGTTGTTTAACTTCTTCAAACTTTCCGGGATCAGTTTTTTTTTTGACGTACTTACCCTTTTGGGGAGTAGGCGTTATATTTGCATTCCAGTCCTTTTTTTTATAGAAATAGTATACCCTTTTAACAGAAATATCCAAGGTTGTACAAAAGAATTTTTTGCAAACTCTCTCTTTGGGTTTCCCATTTGCAAAGTAGTACACAAAACTGTATTTCCTTCTACTGTTTTCCTTCTGAGTTCTTTTTCTTTCTGTTTGTTTTCTTTCAGTATATTCATTGTAGTATTTATATTTTTGGTTATCATTCAGGCTATAGAACTGAGTTTTTATTTCTTCTCTTTTACTATTTGAAAACCTTGTTGAACAGTTATAATTACAAGTTACATCACAACCAGTTCGAACAATCTTTTTCTGTTTAGTTTTTCCTTTCATATTTATATATTCTTCCCCTGCTTCTCTTTTCTTTTTCATAATATTTCTTCTCCATTTTTCTGGTTGCCTTTTTCTTTTTCGTGTAAGAAGATCAACTGTGTCTTGTTTGTTATCTTCAAAGCTATCATCCTTTTTTATAACTTCTTGGTTAACTACCTTATTTTTCAGTACAACTTTCTTTTCTTTTCCTTTGCACGTCATCAAAATGTTGTACACTTTTTCTTCTTGTTCACTCTTTTTGCATGTATTTGTAATTACATCCTCAGTATCATCAGAAAATAACCTTTTCTTTACTGAATAAACCCTGAAATCAAAATAAGGTTATAATAAGCATAAAAAGTATACTTCTACTCTTGATTTATTTTACTAACTGAACAGAATAAATTATGTTAAAAGCAAACTGATCCCAGAGAGATTAAACTCAAATTGAAAATTATTTATTGCGTAAAAGATGGTAAAGAATTAAAACATCATAATAAAGTCATTTCTAGTACACGAGTCACAGCAAACCATATTTGAGCGTCTATTTTATTTATCCTGCGTAATAAAACTTAACGGTTTTATTGAAAACTATTGAAGCGATTTTGATGAAAACTGGAACTGTACCGTAATAAAAAAAAAAATCCAACAAAAATTATGATTTCTAGTTGTCGAGAAATTCGTGGACAGACATACATACATTAATGGAAATTAAAACAGATGTTTAGTAACCCATTTATACTAACATATACGAATATTATGCAATTGAAATAATATTACACGCAACACATACGGACCGCAATGATAACTCCTTCTTTTTTAAGTCGGTTAAATAAAAATAGGTAGTTAATAGTTATTATTTTTGTAAGCAAACTTTTACCGTGACTTTGCCCGCATGGAAAACGTTTATCACAACTTCTACAACCTGATCACGTCTTACATGCGAAAAGGTAACAATCATACTGTATATAACACACAAGTAACTTCAAACACTAAAACAAAAGAAAGTCAATAAAATTCCAACGTACCTTTCCAAATCCGAATCCCTCAATTTACAATCCTTTTTCTTCGTTGTTACTGACATTTTAAACTACAATAACTGCATAAAAACAATATAATTCTGAATTTTGTCTTAGAAACCACGCTATCTCGAACACGAAACAAATAATAGCCAAAACAATATGGCGTTGCATGGCCTCGGAATGCTTGACCGTGATTGGTCGGTCGACGGAGGTTGGACAAACAAGAACGGAGACTGTTATTTGGATGCGTTCATTTGAGCATAATTTGGAGTTTGACTATTCAAGCACTTAAAACAGTTTTTATATGGGAGTTTGTATATTTTATTTTTGCTAATAGTGCAAATTACATCCAACAAAATTAAAAAATACATACATTATAAAGCGTGTAATAAGGGTTGCTATAGTTTGATATAAAAAAGTCTATTTTGGTAAAGTTGGTCGTTTGGCCATTCAAGCACTAGGGCGGCGACGTAACGACTGTCAAAGATCCACGAATGACAGCCGGGACCAACGGCTTAACGCGCTAGTATAAACACGATAGCTTTAAAAACAATAGTTTTGGTCATTGTATTACGCTTTTAACTCAATGCTATTGGGGTGTATGAGGTTTTGCGCAATTAACGTTACACGTTGTATTTTTTTATTACGTGCAATTTAATTACTAACAAAATTATAATCAAATGAATAAATATGTACTTTCAGAAATACGACGAAGGCGAGTTTCAGGCTATACTTCTAATGCTATGCATTGCTACTATTGTGATGCATTTCATACCAAGTTATTTATGCACCTTTCTTGCCTTTAAGGTAATCATCAAAAATATAATTGTATTAAGACACAGAATTTTTAATAATTTTAATTTAATTGTACTAAATTTAAATATATTTCCCGTACAATTAATTTACATCTACCCTTAATTTACGCTTTTAGGTAAGTTCTGTGTGTGACGCATGTTGGAGCATTCCTTTCTGGAATGTAGGCCCAGTGATACGTCCTTATATGGTCCTAATAATGCAACGCTCGTTACGACCTTTGCCGCTTCAAGCTCGCGGCTTTGAAAACGTTTCTATTGAAACATTCTCCAAAGTAAGTCAAAGAAAACACCAAGTTTCTACGAAATACCCTGTATGTAATTGAACTTTAACGTATTTTTTAATGTGTTCCAGAAAATGACGAATGCTTATTCGCTCTTTAATATGATGAGGCAAACTTAACTGTAATAAGATTGCAAGAATTTCAATGAAATAAGATAAGTCACAATCCTACACCTCGCCAGCAATTAGCTTGATGAGCACAGTCTTAATTAATCCGACGAGATGCACAGAACAAGAATTAAATCATAATATAGTACTACTATCGTTATTTGTTTTATTATCCAACTTGTTTCCTATTTAAACTTCCCGAACGGGCCGTTTTGTACGAGTGAATTTGCAAACGTTGAAATTCGTGTCACGTAAAAGTGGCGCCCAACGTGGGCCAAACAAACACATTGGTGTTATCTGCTAATCTTATTATTTACCTCTTTACTTGCTTCAAGCTATTTTAACCCTGGTTTTAACAATGAAGCATTTCGGAATGCTGATAAAATTAGGTTTTACATTATTTAGGAAAGCTTTTAGCGCTTTACTCCTACATCAATAAGGTAAGTTTATTGGACTATTTTTGATTGCAAAAAAAACGAAAGGTTGATAAAACACACGCTCAAATTTTCTGAAAGAAAACACAGATTACTTATTTAATGACTATCTATCTCAGAAATCAAACGATCATAAAGTCATTCAGACACTAGAGGGTACTTTCACAGCGCAATATCCAATACAACACGTAAATTATTACACTCCACCGGACACTGAAAATAGACAAGAAGGAAAGAGGCGAGCTTTATCCAATAATAATTCTCACTTGAAACGCTCTATTTGCTCGCCGTCGCACGATCTGATATTGAATATGGATAAAGTGAATTATATTCCAAACGGCGAGCGTCGACTCGCAGAGTTTCAGATAAGCGGATTACTTACAAGTTATAATTGGTTCTCGCTATTCGAGTGACTAAGAGAAAAACCCGGAGTCATTTCAAGCACCTCTTAAGTTCTTAGATAAAGACAGCAATTTCTTTTTCCCCTTTTTTAATTCTTTATCTGTGGTGAACGCAGTTTTGCGCAGCTTGTAATTTATCGCAGTCATAACAGAGATTAGCGAAACAATTGGTGAATTTCATACGATTTCTATTTGAAAAACTTGAACTCGGCAAAATGGAAATGGGTGCCCATTTAAAATTGGGATGTAGAAACAATGAAGCTTTGAGCAGGTTCAATAAGTAATATAATAATAGAATGGATTAACAGGCATACAAGAGACTGCTTTTTTGAGCATTAAGTGATTGTCCTCATGTGCCGTGAAATTAAGTTATGTCTACATATTTTGTTGTCAAAATAAAGAAAATAAATGCCGACTAAGAAGTTTACACTACATAATTTGTTACCACTTAATTTTTTTATACATTTTGCTATTGGCACTGTATAAGCACATTACCTTTACCTACTGTCATTCGATATATGGTATACAGAATCTGTTGATGTGCCTTTGTATAAATAAATAAATACACTAAGTACATTACAAACACAATACCAACCCACTCAGATGACAACATCTTACATTTACAGAATAGGAGACCAAGGTCCAGAAGATTTTCTGAGAGCCCTAAAACTTGATTAACAACTTTACAACAGCACTTAAGTACCTCCGTTTTCTGAAAGCTTAATCAATTTAGTCTATTGTCAAAACTTATGCCACTAGTGCTTGCTAATTTGGTCATCACGGCAGATTTACTTGATCATGTTGACAGGCTTTCAGAGGCCGGGAGTTAAACGCCAAATCTAATTGTTTTACGAGCTGTATTCCTAGATTCAATTCATTCGTACGTCGCATCCATTAACAATAAAATACCCATCCAGTCCGTATGTAAAAAATGGTCACATCGAATGAGCACAGTTAGAGGGCTGGACATGTTTGTAGCTAACGCAATTACCAGTGCCGCCGACAGCGTCCTGCAATCTGAAGCCGATTCAATTAACAGCGGCTTTTAAGTTCATCCATTGTACTACTGCCAGTCGTGTGCAGTCTGTGGGTGTGAATGTTAATCATGTTTTAGTGAGTGTTCTATTTCTTCCCTGATTTTTTCACTGTTTAAAGTTGACACCGATAGGACTAGATTGGTACAATTAACTTTTAGATCTTGCTGTCCACCTAGATATCTATTTCATTTGATACCTTCATTTGTTTTCTAATAATGACGAATCGGAACATCTTGTATGAAAAAAGAATTTGGTTACCATTTGGTGTGATGAGTCCGCCATAATTTATCACATTTTAAAAACTTATAAAGTGACAACATGTCTCCAGAAAATTTCGTTAAAATACTTGCACCAATAACAGCACACTTAGTAACCAAACAATAGAACGCTGCTTCTTCGAAATTCAAACCACAACACGTAAACAATCACTATACTGAAACCGAGGTTCACTATGAAAAAAAATTGAATAAAAATCTGCATGGAGTCCAGCAGGGTATAGGGTGTTGGCAATATTTGATTGTTTCCACGCTCCAACGGTGCGAGCCATACTCGCGTCATTCATGTATGGCCATGCTATGTACTCAACCCAGTTCGAACCACGTGTTAACTTTTGCTAAGTAAAAACGATTTTTTACACTCAACTTATTGCATAAACTATGGAGATCTGGATTTAAGTTAATAAACACACGAAGAGTATAGTTTAGCCTAATAGACAAAAATATGAGGACCTAAGTTTGGAAGATCGACCAGTAATTATTTATTATTCTTATAATTTACCACAGGGAGAAACTTCCACCATCATTAGGCATCAAAACTTTTACTTTGTCTTGGTAGTTGGTGCTGCTAGTTTCAAGCCACAACGAATAGCCATGGATACTAATCGCACCAGCCCGAAAACGGCCAATAAAATAATATAAATTTATGTGTCTCCTCAATGTCATCAGCATTATACAAAAAAGTTTGAACAGAAATGTGCCAAGTTTATTTTCATGAAGGCTATGCCACAGATATAGATAGACCTAGATAACGCAAATATCACGATATGATGAATATGGTATGAAAACCAAGCGTGCCATTTTTTTTTGATGACCTACTATGACGTCACAAGCGCTCTTTCTCACTCACGCTCACCCAGCCAGCAGTACACACACAGGAATGAGCGCGAAAGCGGCTTACGATTTTTGAACATAAGTTAGTGCGATTTTTGGCACGCGAAGTAGGTAGCAACTACTTTAGCTCAGAATCAGATATAGATCTGTGGTCTATGCAATCACATAGTACTATCAGCACTTTTTATGAACCGTAGAGGCCTTATTCAATTAAAAGTATAGCTCAAAACTATAAATATTTTGTTTGCTTAATTAACCTGTTCGACAATCGCTAGTCATTTATACAAAGTTTTTCACGTTTATTTTACTCGGCTGTTATGGTTGAGTGAAGACGGCAAATGAGCCCGCGCCCCACTTGTTATCAATTTGCGTCAAACTAACTATGAATTTTCTTGCAAAAACGTTTCTGATGGTAAAATATGTAACGGAACCGTACCTTTATAATGTAGTTTATCTAGAACTAAAAATTCGATCACCTAATGTTAAATGAATTGTTTTGTCAATATTATCATCAACTGTTTATTTATCACATACTTCATTGTTTTCTGTTTTTGTAGTCTTAATACCAACGACACAAGATCTAGAACAACAACCTCCAAAACACGACTTTCCTACAATTGCTTACAAAAATAAAATTAGTTAATTACCCATTGTTGTAAAATTATTTTAAACCAACCAATTTAAATCTGACATTTAAATTAATTTCAATATATTAAACATTTTATGAATAAACCCCAAAAAGGTGGTCCTTTCGAGATAAGCAGGAGTATTACAAAATGTTCAGTTACATATGCATACACGAGTTGTCGACCGCACACCGTGGTCAGCTGGAACACGGATTATAGAAACAAATGAGCTGGTCACATGATCATTAGCGCAGTTGATACTCCTTAATTGAGTTGTCTATCTGAGATAGAATATTTAATGCATGTTTAAGAAATCGTTGATATTAAAAGGGTTGTTGTGCAATTAAGCTTTTTATGCCGACGTATGTATAAAGGTATCCGGGAAACTCTCGGAAATCAGTGACACTTCCCAATAGACATATTTGTAAATGCAGATCGTTCCTTGGCCAACAAAGAATAAACTAGCATAAACATTAAATAGATTTCGTACCCAAGTAGGCCGTAGCAAGGACAACATCCACAAGTGTGGGTCCATGGAAGGCTCAGACCTCCGGTGTGTATGCGGTGTCTCTCCACAGACAGTGGCTCACCTCTCGTCTTATACCGCAGGTCCTGTCATCTGCATAAGTGAAAAACCTAATGGCTGCGTCAGCGAATGGTATCCGCGTTGCTGTTTGGGCCAAACTAATTTGTTAAAGGATACGATTAAACAGCTGTGCTTCTGGGTAGTTTGTTGCGCCACTTCTTCTTCCCAACGAAAGCACCAAGGAGTGGTGAAGGGCGGGTGTTTTGGAGGGCTGCCTTATGTAATTTTGACGTTCGAAAAGTGCTGACTCTCAGCCTAATTTGAATAAATGATTTTTTATTTTGATATTTTTGCCATCGGCACGCTAAAAAGAAGAATAACGTGCGCTCCAAACAACACATAACAGTATCATGAAACCAATTTAGGACATACAAGTCAACCGCTCCTTGTCGCATCCTCCATTCGTCGATCTTCGCCGAACCTATTTGCCGGACCGACATTATCGGTTCGGCAAATTTCTACAATCTCTGACCCTTTGTGACCGCTACTGGTCATGACATGTCAATTACGTTATCCTGTAAGGCCGCTCTTGATACATTATAATCACATTATATTCTTTTTCAAAGGAAAGATCAATCGTAATTTCTGGTTTGTAATGATTTTACCTGCTGTGGAGTGTGGAGAAATATTGGTGAATTGGATCTTAAAAATGAGAGTAGTATACTTAGTATAGCAGGTGTACGTATACCTAAGGGTAGGTAAATATTTGAAAAGTAGGTGTAAAAATACGGGACAAAATTTGTTTTTTTTTTTTTTTTTTGTTAGCCTATAATGTCCCACTGCTGGGCAAAAGGCCTTCTTCAAATCCTTCCAGGAACTCTTTTCCCGCACTTTTTTGAACTAGCCCTCAAAGTGCGCGTCCAGGTCAGCTATCATCTTCAGGCACCCATTGTTTGAAGGCTTATAAAGAAACGAATTAATGAAAATTAAGTGGATGTTGACAGCTATAAAATAATCAAAGGGAAACCTTGGAATGGAACCGTGTATATTTTTGATATAAAGTATCTAACTATGAGTGCTCGCAAGTTTCAGTAACGTGGACCGTTTGAATATTTTAAATGTTTCCGTACAAAAATGGGTAAGTAGTTACAGTGGGAAAGAAAATTGCATTAAAATAACACTCTGCCCTGTAAGACAGCGGAAACCTGCTAAATAATTTTGACAAACTCGAAATAACAATAGGCAACCATTTCTTAAACAAATACTAAAATTTATTTAATAGAACACCCCATATTCATTCCCACACACACCGAATCCGTGTAGATCCTCCCTTATAACAGCAATCACACTTTATTGACGTCATATCATAGTTATTGGTGACGTCACCAATCCGCCGGGAGTCAGCGACGCAACGAGCCCACTTAACGAATTCGGACGCAAATCCCGCCGCCGACCGATCCGATTAAAAGCGTCCGAATTTTCTGCTTATATGCGTATCTATGTGGAGGCTTAGGGTTTATGGTTTATAGGTTGTAAATACGTGGAAATTATTGTTTTATTAGAGATTGTTGGGTTTTTAAACTTTATCTGGACTTTTTATTTAAATCCCTGAAAGTTTTCCTAGCACGTTGTTGAATTCATTGTGGATTTTTTAAACCAGTTCTTCTAATCAAGTGATTTCTGTTCTTTTTTTATTCATAAAATTGTCTTGGCTGAATGATGTATCCTGCTGAAATCGTCGGACGAGCAAGGTAAAAAAACCTTTGATAGACTGAAAAAACAGTACCGTAGATTTTGGTTTTGATTAGCTTTTTGAACATAGAAACAAAATTTTGTATTGGGATATTTTTGCGCTGCGTTGATTCAAATATTGATTCGCATTGATGATCTTTGGTTTTCCAGCGACCGTGAGTTTACTGTGCACCAACTGTACATTCACACTTACCACATAACTATACATAATACATTGTAATAAATCGGTGACCATGAATTTGTTGCTATAAAAATAGAAAATCTGTATCATAACACGAAAATATAAAAGCAGACACATCTAACTTTGCAATTTTCCTAACAGTCAATTATCATCCTCAAAAATGCTTCAACAAAAATGTAATCTTCTATCGACTAACGAGCTTCAATACTGAAAATAGAAAGACTATTTAATACCTCGAAAATGTCACCGCGACCTGGAAGCTGAACTTCCACATTTACATTCTATTTATACCCTGTTATGCAAGCCTGAATTTAGCTTAACGTAAAAGCTTTTCCCTGTATGTGCAGAAGCAATTAAAAACCCTTTTAACATTGTCTTATGGATCCGATAATGGCCAATGATGGCGCATTTCGGATGTAGGTATATCGATAGATCGTTTTTTGGTTTTGATTGGCTTTTTGAAGATGGAAACATTATTTTGTATTAGGATTTCGAACTTAATTTTGTTTGTTCTTTTATATTTCAATGGGCTCTTTTACCAGGTATTGTATCGAATAAATAGATTATGTGCAGCAGCAATTAAAAACCCCTATATCTTATCTCTTGTCTTATGGATCCGATAATGGTTCTGGATGTAAGTAAATTGATATATGTTTTTTTTTGCTTTTGATGGCATTTTGGACATGGAAACAGGGAACGTTGTATTGGGATTTTCAACTTAATCTGTTCATTAATTTTTAAGCTTACGATTCATAGTTATTTCTACGAGTAGGTACGTTATTTTTTACTAGCTGCTGCCCGCGACGTCGTCTGCGTGCATGCTCTACAGCACCAAAAATACCTAAGATGCCAGTGTCGCTATAGCATTATAAGTACAAAACTTTTAAAATAGCATTAAAATATAAGTTTTTTTTTGCAAGCGAAGCAAGTGAAGAGAGTTATATGGGAATCCTGCTGAGTTCAGTCATAAGATGTGACTGAAGGAAATAGAGAAAATAATGCAGGAATACATTCCAGGACACAAAACAGTAAAAATACGTACAAAGGTATCATACTTTACAACACTTCTCTATAAACTACGTTGGTAGTTATGCTGCCAGGAGCCAAAATGTAAAGAGTGTCAGGACTGGTGACGCGGGAGCAAGCAACGTACAGTTGCCCGTGTGAGAAGCAACTCGTCCTGAGGTCGAACCCCGCTGCCCTGCGACTTATTCATGGTCATTGCGAAGCAAACACTCACGGGAAACTGTACGCGCTTGAACTGGAACAGGAAGTTATGAGGTATTAGGGGAATGCGTAGTATAAATACAGCCTCGCCGCCGCCACAACCCGTATGAATTTCCGCCTCAATGGTGTGTCTGTGGAGCGAGATGACTTTAAGGCGGTTAACACAACTTCGGAGGAGATAGGTTCCGAAGAAGCATAATCGGAACACCGACCTTCAGCTTGATGGTATGCGCTGGAAGTTCACTTGCTGACAGGGAGCTCAGAAATTCCACGGGATAATGTGTGGCGTCATCTTGCTCGACAACAGTGTTTATCGAGGTGTAGACCACCTTATTCCCCTCAATTTCCGAGAGAATGCATTCGTTAATTGCTGCAGCCTGATCATTTTAGGGCATCAAAATGGCCCGCTCACACACCCAAGAATTCTGCTGGTGCGGTATACGACTGATGTCCCGTATACACAGCGAATTAGTTCTTCTAAGCTGGATACCACTCTACCGAGAGACTCTGGAAGCACCACCTATCTCTTTTGGTAGAGTGCCTTCGCCAAGACTTAGAAGGACATCGGAGAATTCTTGAGCACGTGCATTGCCGCCGAGCCGAGCTCTCATATTAATGGTCAAGCGCAGCGTACGAACTCGTGACCACAACGAAGATCGTTTCAACGAAGCATTCACCTCGTCAGCCCTCGAGCCCCGCGTCATCACTGGAAGCGTTTGCCGAAAATCACCACTGAACAGAACTGTGACACCACCCATCAAACGTTCGTTCCTGCGGATGTCCTGCAGGATTCTGTCCACGGCCTCAACGGCCTTCCTATTGGCCATCGTACACTCATCCCATACGATCAGAGAGCAATCCTTGAGCACGTGTCCCTTATCGCTGTTACGTGACACACCACAAACAGGCGTTTCGGCGCTCTCTAAATCGATGGGAATTTGAAACATGGCATGGGCTGTCTTGCCACTCGGAAGCAGTGTGGTAGCGATTCCCGACGACGCTACAGCAATAGCAATTTTGCCTTGCCTCCTGACCTCTGCAAGTATGCCAGTGGTAACAAATGTTTTTCCTGTTCCACCAGGAGTATCCAAGAAAAACATTTTACCCTGGTTTTGCCCAACGCTTTCAAGGACGGTGTCATAAATTTGCTTTTGCTCTGAAGAGAACAAAGTGACATGGTCATTTCGTATGGTGGTCATTTCGCGTTATACTCCCGATTTTCACGGTCTTGATACGGTGATGATTGGGGAGCTGGTAACCCATATTCGATCAGTGGATTGCCGCCGATAGAAATGACCACATATTGAAGTGAACTGAGATAGGTGTTCAGCACGCGTTCATCAGTTACTTCGACTTCGTCTCCAGCAGCGCGCCTCAAAGCTCGTCGAAAATTTTCAGACGGATGATGGCGATACTTCTCTCACAAAGCTACCGGGTTCGCGACTCCACAAAACACCAAGATGACGGCAAACAGATGACGCATGCGGCTGGGACTGTCACTGACGCTCGCCTCCGCGAGGGTGTCATGAGATGAAATGATCATCATCAATGAACATAACTTTTTTGTAATACTTAACACCGCATTTTTTTTAAATTGTCTTCCTCAACTCTGCTCAAGATTTTGAGGGTTTTGTTGGAATTTGAATTTGTCAAAACGAACTATACGATACAACTTTTATGAAGAAAATACACATCACCATCTATGAATTTTAAGAAGAACTAACTACTTACCTCGCCAACATGATCAAATTTTAATTATAAATTTCCAAAAAATGTTAACATGTAACTTGATTTGATTTTTATGAAATCTCATAGATGGCGCTGTTTTAAAATTGTCTTTATACTACTAACATTCATTAAACTATATTTCTCTGCCCAAGTTACTTAAATGGCGTAGTTTTTATATTGTAACGTCAGATAATAGCATGGCTTACTCAAAAACAACATTTAGATATGCGTCGTTAGATTACACGCTGTCACAGAATGCGTAAGAAAAATAATGATTCGCAGCTCCTCCCACGTAGGTGATAGCGTGATAATATGTGGCCTATATGTTGACCCGACCTCTTAGTAATATTCATGCAAAATTTGAAGTAAATCCATGCAGTACTTTTTGAGTTTATCCCGGACAGACAAACAGACAAACAGACAAACAGACAAACAGACAAAAATTCTAAAAACTATATTTTTGGCTTCGGTATCGATTGTAGATCACGCCCCAGGTATTCTTTTTAAAAAATATTCAATGTACAGTTTTGACTTTCCTACGATTTTATTATATTAATTTTTTATTTTTTATAATTGTATACGGGTCTGGTTAGGGCTGTTTATGTGTTCTGTAGATAGATCGATTTTGGTTTTGATTAGCTTTTTGAACATAGAAACAAAATTTTGTATTGGGATATTTTTGCCCTGCGTTGATTCAAATAGATTGATTTAATATATGAATTTAAGTGAATAGTTGTATCGTATGAATAGTCGTATCTTTATGCTTTTAAACGTTCAAGTATTTGTTTGTGGCTGGTAAAATAGTTTCAGATAAATAACATAAGTATAAGGTAAATAGTTACCTATCATGCCTTCTTTGGGGATAGCTGAAGCCACGAAATAACTGTACCTAACAAATTACAATAACGTCCGGCTTACTTATTTGGGCGCTATATTATTCGCCCATGTTTTATTAACTTCTACAAACGCCTCCATTCTAATTCCGACCACACATCAGGTCCGTTCCATAAATACCACTTTATTCCTTTAAAATATCACCAATTCAAAATAACGGGACCGACAGTAACACGCGTGACACGTCCGCTAGTCACCGCTGCCGAGTTTTGAGTGACATCTTATTTCCTCAGCACACTAGCGCCGCGTCCGTGTAATAGCCATGTTCTATTGAACGTTGCCGGAACTACCGTCCTACTTTACATACTACATAAACGTCATTGTTTTTGCATTTCAACTTGTATTAACATGTCATCTGTTTTGATAAGTTTGATGAAGGTCTACTGCCTTATAAAGCTAGTACAGGCTTTAAGTGAAATTATTCTCAAAAGAAAACAATACTCTTTTGGGTTATTTGCGGATTGAACGACCATTGGAATTTGCACCACATCGGTTCTGACCCTAAAAAAAATCGATAGCAAAGCTTCAATAGTCGGCGCCTGTATTGTCACCAGACAACGTTTACGTTAGGAAATCTGATCTATTGGACTTAATACATTTTCCTCACTTCCCTTTTGCATTGCATTTGGTATATTTTTCTGGTTATAAATGCAATAAGCAACAGTTCATATGTAAAACAAGCACATCTTCGATAGATATGCTTAAAAATTACTTTAAGGGATAGATATTTTTTTATGATTACCAAAGTACATTTTGGGATAAAATCAAAAAGCTAAAAGCAAAGGACGTGGATTTTTTGTGGCCTAGTACGGACAAAAAGTTAATAATATTTAAAAATAACTGATATTATTTGAAATCCCACCACAGCTTTCGTTACTTGGCAAATCTTTGCAGAAAATATTTCTATTTAAAATATTATTATTTTGATTCAAGTTTTCGGGGAGGTCTTCATGTTGCCAGTTTTTTGGAAATACGATGGTAATTGGGACATGCTTATTGTAAGAATTTATATGATTTCACGAGTATTTTTTTTAATATAGAACATCTAAACAGTATTGAATAATAACTGCACTGTTATGAACATGATATTTAATAACTGATTAATGTACTTATCAATTTCATTAATAAACAAATAGATAAGTCCAGTCTTAAAGGTATGTATACTCCATTTACAATAAGATAAGACATTTAAACAAACCTTTTTACCGTCTGTTCAATCGATTTTGACTTCTATTCCGTAGGTATAAGGATGGCATTAAAAGCAAAAAAAGTGCTTACAATAACAAGCTTTTAATGCCATCTTTATGCCTACGGAATAGAAGTCAAAATCGATTGAACAGACGGTAAAAAAGGTTTGTTTAAATGTCTAATCTTATTGTAAATGGAGTATAATAGCAGCACCTTCTATAACGTTCATAACAATTGTCACTGCCCGTCATTGTCATGCATTTATAATATGTATGTAATTTATGCTTTACACAGAGTTAACACCAGCATAGAGGAGGCATTAAAAGATAAACAATGCCACGCAATATATTATTTTTCTTTTTTTTCTATACAAAACATCCTGTGTGTTAGAAAGAGTACCCTTTAGTGCTTATACATATATGCCATTAGATATTTTTGACGATCCCAATAATATGACTTATGACCGTAGGCAAGTGATTTTTGCACTGTCTAATACACACTTTTGCATGTTACCTTTAGCATAAATCAGTGTAAACAATTGTTAGTGAACCAATAAAAATAAATAAGTGAACGTGGTGACCCCAGGGTCATAAGTCATATTTTGGAATCGTCTCCTCGAGCCCTTTATTTTGACGTAGGTACTAAAAACATTTTTCACGACTATTAGGTTATAAAAGTCAGCCATGTCGATTATTGTGAAAACAGAAAACTCAACCATTGAATTACGCATATCCTTCAAAATCCTTTGGATTGCGCAATCCTAACGACATGTAAATCATTACAATGCTATAAAAGAATAAATAATCCTACATAATACAACGTGTAACGTTAAATGCGCAAAACCTGAAAATAGTTTGTTCATAATTGACTACTGAATCGATTACAGTAACTTTTAATATAGGTTTTTTTTTTCAAAAATTATGTATTTTGCCATACTATCCGCCGATTGAGCCAAAGAAAATTAAATCCTATTTTAAGGCAACAAGACTCAATTTTGAATGCATAAACTACCTAATGCTAGGATCAACACGATTTTCTTAATAATAATAGTTAGCTTTAAAAAAATTGTTTTGGTCATTGTATTATGCTTTTAACTCAATGCTCTAATTGGGGTGTATGAGGTTTTGAGCATTTAACGTAACACGTTTTATAGAGCATAACTACCTATGTAGGTACTATACAAAGACATGCACTAAAAACATAACCGTTCTTGTCAGTCGGGTTTGATGCTTTCTATTTTATTTATAACTCTGTGGTGCCGCGTGTGACAACATCATGAATTTTTTGTTGTGATTTGTTCAAAAATTTCATTGCCTGTGCTTCTGGTTATCTTTTTTTGCTTTCTGAGTGACTTCGCCTTTCCTGAACTATGGATTTTTGCATTGTAGTTTACCTCGGCTACAATAACAATACCTAAAACTCGCATCTCGGATAACTCTAATTTTGCCTGGTTTCCAACGGAGATCCAACGTTTTATAAACTGGGACATAGCGAATGAATCACTTGTGATACAGCCGTTAGATTTGAGCGTAATTCAATCTGTTGGAAGACAGTGGATTACTCCGTGATCGACAGGTTCGAATTTTTTTTTTTTTTTGACAGAGTTGAAATCATCAGATTTGGGAAGGGTCTTATGGCCCTACACCAAGTTTTACGACGTACAAAATTATACAGGGTTTTGCTTCATAATAGTTACATATTTTTTTATTTGTGTCAATTTCATGGCCAAGCTTGTATGGGACAAGAATCCATTTCCTTTATCCAGTTTCGTGTAACTTTTTACCTAAAATGGCAAACGCCCGTCGCCTTGGCTTTAGTCGAAACGAGTTTCAGTTCTTCGAACTACCTTCGTCCAGTTAAAAATAAACACATCTGGCGCGTCTGAGCAGAGTGTCAGACTTATCTCTGTTTAAAATGGAAATTGTAACAAATGATAGTCTCGCTGGTATATTACTTGGAAATATTAATAGGATTATATAAACTTGAAATTGGAAATGATCACAGAATCATAATCAGCTTAGGTAGATACACAGTTATTTTAGGCACAGTTTTTTTAGGCTTTTTCTGTCAAAATCAAGACACCGAAAATGAGAAAATATTTATTATTTATTTCTTATTACTTTAAAAGTAAACTCAGCGTTCTAAATTACGAGTATACTTACTAAATTTGTAATCCTACTATACCTTCAAAACACCTACAGTAGAATTCACAGTTGGTAGATTTTTATCAACCAGCCCCGGACACCAAATCAATCGTTTCTATTCGCATTTAACAAAACATTTACAACCCCAGTGCCATTTATGATTCAAATTATAAGATCGCTTGCGGACATAAAGTGAGCGCTATAACTTTCAGGTCCCTAGGAAGAGCTCGTAAGTAAGGAACTGTTATTGCGGAAGCAGGTTAACGTTTGTAGAGAACGACTTCACAGACTGTTGACTAACCAGTGCACAGAGGGAGCTACCTACTTTGACAGGGGTAGCACAGCTTTGGTTGCTTAAACATTACAGAACAAGGATATTGCAAAACAAAGGCCCTGCGGGGTAATTGCGTAACACGCATAAAATGGTAATCGATTGCTATTATTTCTAAGATTTATACTATATTTTACCAAAATTTGCGATTGATTGCTATTTTATTTGTGTTACGCAATCACCCCGCTGGCCGCTGAATGTCACCAAAAAATGAAAGAAAAAGTACCTACGTTAAGAACTTATTGGGACTCGCACAGAAAAGGTAAAAAAATAAATAAAACAACGGTATAAAAATGAAAAAGGATAGCATGCAAATTATTTGAAAGTACTTAGGTATCATGCTTTGTCTTCAAACTGGTTATAAATGACATATTATTGGATTAAATTTTATATGAATACTAGCTGCTCCCCGCGGTTTCACCCGCGTAAGTTTTGATCCCGTGGGAATATCGGGATAAAAAGTATCCTATGTGTTATTCTGATGTATAAACTATATTACTATAAAGTTTCATAAAATCCGTTCAGTAGTTTTTGCGTGAAAGAGTAACAAACATCCATCCATCCTCACAAACTTTCGCATTTATAATATTACTAGCTGCGCCCCGCTGTTTCACCCGCGTAAGTTTTGATCCCGTGGGAATATCGAGATAAAAAGTATCCTATGTGTTATTCTGATGTATAAAATATATTACTGCAAAGTTTCATCAAAATCCGTTGAGTAGTTTTTGCGTGAAAGAGTAACAAACATCTATCCATCCTCACAAACTTTCGCATTTATAATATTACTAGCTGCGCCCCGCGGTTTCACCCGCGTAAGTTTTGATCCCGTGGGAATATCGGGATAAAAAGTATCCTATGTGTTATTCTGATGTATAAACTATATTACTGTAAAGTTTCATCAAAATCCGTTCAGTAGTTTTTGCGTGAAAAAGTAACAAACATCCATCCATCCATCCTCACAAACTTTCGCATTTATAATATTAGTAGGAAGTAGGATATGAAGGATATAGTAGGATTATTAGTAGGAAGGATAGTAGGATATTAGTAGGATTTGGCTGTATGCTATGAGTGTCTGCCTGTTTATTTTTCTAATGTAACACCTGAAGGCGCCACTATGTATCCGGTCACGTCGTTGTTACTTAGTGGAGTTGGGGAAATTGGGAGCCACTTAACTAAATGTCGTTATTGTAACAACTAATGATCAGTCTTATATTGGTCACATTTACTTATCTTTAAAAACTAATCAGGTATCGAGTTACATAAGTCTTTTTTGGCTATCATTCATGACCATAAACGTAATTATATAATTTTTTTAGAAGTAGTTTTGACTCCAATTGTAAACATGTAAGGGGAATGAAAGTCAGTCCATAGGGGAATACGATTCAAAATTATAAAACGAAGAAAGTAACAAACTTATTATCTCTTTTAACAAAAATTAAGAATTATCAAAGATTAAAATAATAACCCAATGGAGTCATAACATCATCATCTGCCTAGCCTTTTCCCAACTATGTTGGGGTCGGCTTCCAGTCTAACCGGATGCAGCTGAATACCAGTGTTTTACATGGAGCGACTGCCTATCTGACCTCCACAACCCAGTTACTGGGTAATACGATACCCCTTGGTAAGACTGGTAGTCAGACTTTCGGGCTTCTGACTACCCGTAACGACTGTCAAAGATCCACGAATGACAGCCGGGACCAACGGCTTAACGTGCTTTCCGAGGCACGGAGGGGTCTCGGTATGTAAAGATGGTCACCCATCCACAGACCAACCGCGGCAAGCGTAGCTTAACCTGATCGATCGACCTGTGCGGCTGTTATTATTTAGCCACGGGCCCCTCCCAACAACAAACAAACAATCAAACAAAGAATAGTAAACAAATCGAGTTAAATTCAAAAACAACAAAATATGAAGCAATTATATATTTAGAAAAAATCAATTGTTTGTACTAAAAAATTAAAACAATAGTGTTTATTAAGTTGCTTGTAGAATAATCTGACAAAAAATAATTTTGATTATATGATTTGTATAGTATGGTTTTTATTGTAAAAAAAAGTTTATAGAGGTAAGTATATTCATGTTTTTTTTCCGCATCAAATTAGTTGTATTATGTTTTCAACACACGGTCTACCTAGCTAGCATATATCCTGAAGAGTATCATATATTTTTCTGATTTTGTTTACTGTAGTCGATCATATACTTTTATTGCTTCTAAAACTTCCGTTTTTTGCGTTTAGGTCCTGTAGACCCCTTAAGCAACGTTTATAAAATAATAAGAGGGAATAACTCTTGTTTATTATCCTATTAATTTCAATTCCCACGTAGGTACATTTTTTTTCATTAGCATATATTGTCTCACTGCCAGGCAAAGGCCTTCCCCATAAACTTTTACCTTTCTTTGAGCTGTGCCTTCTCCGTCCAATCGGTTAGGAACGAGTCCAAATCGGCAAGCTAGCGTTTCTTAGGCCTGCCTAGGTGACGACTTTGGCCCATCTGTCTGGATCCATCCTACTCGTATAGGTGTGACACTGTATTTATTTATTTATTATTTATTTATATATGCTTTATTGTACACCAGAAAATATATAACAAAAAAATACAATGATTACTACAAAACATACAATGGGCGGCCTTATCGCTTTCAGCAATCTCTTCCAGGCAACCTTGGACAGTGAGTACATAGTTTATTTGAAATAAATCACATGCATGAGACATATTTTACCTCAAAGTTTATTACGGCGCTGATTTTGTTGTTTCATGTATTTCGAGAACAAGTTTCAGTTTGAACGAACATTTAAAAAACATTTTTCCCATCAATTTCACAGAAGCAATATTGTGCTCCACGACCTGTGTCTTTTGTGTAACGGATGGATAATGGAGATTTAAATTATGCCGAAAGTGCCCGACACTAGCCGGCTCAATAAAAACCGTTGTTTACATTGACGGCAATAAAGTACTGCTGAACGTAGGTACACACTACAAAGTCACGGTAATATTATATACAGTATTGTAACTCGGCCGTATCATAAAAATATATGTCTACAGCCGCGCGGTACGTAAACATCCGATAGGGCTGCCCGCCTCCAGCATTTTAATTACATTTGCCTACTTTGTGTTTCCCTGCAACCAAAAACAGCACAATATACCCTACTCGTCATATTAAATATGTACTTGAACTTATTTTTAGTGAAAATTGTTAAAAAAACAACACGATTTTTCATGACTTCAGAGTTGGTCCCATAGTGAAAGTTGTTCAGTTCGATGGTCTAAAGCACCTCTTAAAGTTTTGCAGGTTAATTTATTAACATCTTATATAAATATGCTATACATTTCCAGTTTTAGCTGACCTCGTATTGTATAGGTTTTTCGTATAATCAGAAGTCAGCTTATACTGGAAATATACACCTTGATGTGTAGCCGCACGTACAGCGCAGAGTGTGTACCTGCTCTTGTGTACCTTTTTGTGCGTTACCTTTGTTATTGAACATAAATTTTTGAAAAATAATTGAAAACAGACGCAAAGCAAATAAAAGGTCGCAAGATCTTACTTCTAAAAGGAAGATACCGAAAGAATCTCTTTCTTTAAAGTTGGATAAGAATAAGAAAAACACTTCAATGGTTTTTACCTATTTAAATAAACACCCTTATCTGATCCACTAATATTTTTGCTGCCTTACGAATACACTGTATCTAAATATTTTCTATGAAAATCAAAAGGTTCACTATCTCTGCCTTTCAGGGAACTACCTACCCATAGGAACTCGCGTCTAGATGTACAAACGATCAACTGTCGTGCAATGGTTTTAAGGCTATAAAAGACGTCATAGTAATAGCGTTCACGACCTTTCCCTTATCTAAGGTTTCTAAAAAAACAATAATATCTACATCAGAATGCATCATAATAAAAAAATAATATCATTTTTTTCCAATTTTTTTAACTTACTGTCGCTATACCTTTTCGATAGTAAATTGTTGCATCGAGCGCAAAGTGAGTTATTATGCACGAGTGTAATAATTACTCACTTTAGCAAGATTCGTAATCTACTTTTCTTTCAACTAGCAGTAGGTAGATTGCTAGTGCCGTGATAAAATACATCTCAAAGTAAAAACTCAAGTTAATGAAAACAAAGTATTCCGCGACTAAGGCGGCAAAAGGTTATTAACAATTTCATTTGCAGCTGTTTTTTAACCGACTTCCAAAAAGGAGGAGGTTGTATGTTCGAATTTATGTATGTTTTTTTTTATGTATGTTCACAGATTTCACCGTCAGTTGTGGACATATTTTAAAAATTCTTTTTTTGTTTGAAAGGGTATGGTCTCGAGGATCTCGAAGATCTCATCAGATTCCGACTTGGTGTCAATGGGACCACCATTGACACCAAGTCGGAATCTGATGAGATTGAGGAATTTCAACCGAATTCCAACAATGTGGCTCCATTCAGACTCTTTGAGGTGTGGAATCCCGAATAATTTATATCAAATTGTATTCTATTAAATATAAATAAAAGGAATGCATCAATGACGTTCTTCTCACACATTTATGAAAATCGCGTCTTTATGTATCTTTTTTTTGTGTGTCTTTATTGTTATTAAAATCTGATTTATTTAGTACCGACTTACAGAAAAGGCACAAGAACGTTAATTCAAAGTTAAGTGTTAAGTATATAAGTTATACACAAAATATAATTATTATTTATGGCAATACAAATAAATGTTGTAAAGTGCGAAAAAAAGCGACGAAAGAGAAGGTATGCTGAAATTATTTTTGCTGAGAATTACTTGGTCACTGGTGATAATTAAAATAACTCTGTAAGTATACTTTGGTATGAACATTCCATATTATAATTTCCGTAACTCCCCTACACCGTTCGATATCTTCTCAATCATTTTGTACACAATTTCCCGTCGGTGACAAAAAAGATTCAGAATTCAGCCATCCACTCGAAAGGTTTTCAAAGCGGTGTCAGTAATAAAGGTGCATGCAGACTCATCGGCGACGCCCTTTAATAATTCATGAACATGCTTAGCGTGCTCTCGTCATGCCACACTTAACCTGGCGATCGGTTGCACACCCTTTATGTGAACTTCACGAAAAATTCTCATTTAATTCATGCGAGAATGAAAATTTTCGTGGGTATATAGATTATATTATAGTCAGATTTTATTGGTTAGGTTTGGGGCAAGAATATTTGGTGGTTAGTTACAGACCGTGGCACCTATTATTATACAACTGACAACCCGCTCGCCCCTGCTTTGCACAGTTTTTACGGCTCGACAAAACGTCGAGATTTCTTTATTATCTGCAAGTTTGATACTAATATATTATAGACATATATCTTTATGAATAAATTCTCTACATGATGGTGAAAACCACATCAAAATCAGTTGCGAAGTTTAAAAGAATAACGCGGTCATACAAACAGACACGAAAAGCGACTTTAATTTATATATATATTTTGGTTTATTCCCAACTAGCTGTGCCCTGTGATTTTACCTGCATAAGTTTCGATCATGTGAGAATATCAGGATAAAAAGTATCCTGTGTCCTGATCCAGGTCATCGTCTACCCATGTGCCAAATTTCATCAAAATCCGATTGGTCGTTTTAGCGTGAAAGCGTAACAAAAATCAAATCCTTTCTCTTTATAATATACTTGCGTGCAAAAAAGTGGCCCTCCCCATACTCTTCATTTGAGACACGATGTCTCAAAAATCGTAATGAATATAATTTATTATTTTATATTGTGTGATACCTTCACCTACCTTTGGTAAGGTACAGTTTATTTGAGCCATTGAGTTAAATAACTAGAGAAGCAAACCTCAATAAAATGTGTCAAAAAAGTGTACCCACTTTTTAAACGCGACGACGTAGCTTTGAAATCACTAAACATTTAAAAGTAAACATATATCCGTCTCACTTACACACGTCGTAAGAATAATACCGTCGCTTAGATTAGACAAAGACCGCAATATAAACATGCAATGACGGGATGGGGTTGCCTACCCATGCCAAAATTTTACCCAACATTTTTAGCCATAATAAGCGTTATACGTTAAGTTAAATTATTTTTTAAGTATTTGAATTATGTATTTCTTATTGGATGTGTAATAGAAGTTTATAAATAATGAAAATAACTAAGACATTTTCTTTTAGAATATTTTTCCTTTATTATTAATGAAATTGAATGATTTAGTAGGTAGCCAGTCAGTCTCTTTTCTCAGCAATCGGATTATTTCCACCCATTTTTCACGGCGTGCGGCATCTTTAGGCATCCTGCTACGTTGTTATTATTAAAAAATATTTAAAACCACTTATTCCATAAATTAAAAACTCCCGCGAATGTGGGAAACTAAAACTAAGTTTGTAGTGGTAACACTGAACCTAATTTACAAAATTCTACATTTTATTCAAAGTCAAAGTCAAAGTCAAATCATTTATTTCAAATAGGCACTTAAAAGGCACTTTTGAACGTCAAAATTTAAAATGAAAAAATAGAATTGATTCTAGTCGCCCATTCCAAAATGTAGTTTTCGTGTGGAGAAGAATGGGCAAGAAACTCCACCGTTACTCTTTTAAAATGTTTTACAAGTTTTTGTATACATTGTTTATATAATTATATGTGAAGACGATGCACCTAAAATAAAATTTAGTCTACCAAAAATGGTAAAAGAATTAAAAATATAACAGACTGGTAAATCAATTATGTGATAGATACATGATGTCCACATATTTACAAAGATTGAAAAAATTTTACTAGTATTTTAAAAAGTGTGTGAGTTACATTTGTCAAAGAATGCAAAAAACAATGAAAAAAAAAAAAATGTGTATGTATAAATTAAATTAGCAACCAGTTTGATTTTGTCTAGACTCTAGATTGTCCTATGGAGCAGGACCAGCATGTTTCCAAACATTGTTATCTTGGATATAATCCTCCAATTTGTAATATCCTTGTTTACAAAGTGTACTTTTTATATGAGTTTTAAATTTTCTTTCATTTAATTGTAATATATCAAAAGGTATTTTGTTGTAGCATTTAACACAGTACCCCATAAAAGATGTTTGCACTTTAGATAATCTGAAAAAAGGTTGATCTAATTTATCTTTATTTCTAGTATTAAAATTATGTCTATCACTTATTTTATTAAAAAGATGTTGATTTTTTCTTACATACATAATATTTTCATAAATGTATTGGCAAGGTACCGTCATAATATTAACCTTTTTAAATAGTTCCCTAAGAGATTCACGACGACGTAGATTGTAAATGGCTCTGACAGCTCTCTTTTGCAAAATAAAAATGGATTCAATATCAGCAGCCCGACCCCACAGTAAAATGCCATATGACATAATACTGTGGAAGTAACTAAAATAGACCAAACGCGCGGTTTCTACATCTGTTAACTGTCTTATCTTTCTAACAGCATAAGCGGCCGAGCTTAGCCGCCCCGCAATAGATGTTATATGAGGCCCCCATTGTAATTTCTCGTCTAGCGTGATTCCTAGGAAAACTGTCTGATCAATAAACTCTAGTTTTTGGCCATTCAATATGATGTCACATTCGCTGCTTCTAACATTAGGCAATTTAAATTTAATGCATTTGGTTTTTTTTTCATTAAGTACTAAATTATTTACCGTAAACCAATCTTGGACCTGAAGAATAGAGTTATTCACGTCGTCAAGATTTTGTGACCGTCGGTCTATTTTAAAGATCAATGATGTATCATCTGCAAATAACACCATCTTTGGTTGATTTTGAAGTAATTGGGGTAAATCGTTAATGTAAACTAAAAAGAGGAATGGACCCAATATCGAACCTTGAGGAACGCCCATTGTCATTTCAGACCCTAATGAGTTTATGCCGTTTACTTGAACTTTAACCTTTCTATCTTTCAGGTACGATCTTAGCAAATCAAGGTATTGCGATTTTACGTTGATATAAACACAGAGACAAGTAATTTACGTGTGGAAAGTAATTCCGGTTAATTTATTATGTTTTTGTGATCTTGAATCGCACTCTTTCGAGATATTTTTTGTCGTATGTCACTCGGTTGACTTCGGTTGGCATCATACAGAGCACTGAACTGACGTTAGCTACGCTGATGGCTGTGGCCATCAGTCTAGTGGCAATGCCTTGGTGCGGTAATTACTAATCTAGTGTAACATATATATCAATGATTTGAACATACACAATATTTTGTTGTCAATATTCCTGACAAGATTGACTCGATTCTTCAAATGTCCCCATCACTCACTTTTGCTCGGAAAAAGTGCGTGACTTTTTTTGTCAATGAAATTAACAAACGTTAAATTGTGTTTATTTCTGATTGTTTAGCTAAAATTAAACTTGATTTTGTTAACAGACTTCAAAAAAAAAGATGGTTCTTTATTCAACACCCATATTTATAGGTTCGCGATTTTCTCAAAAACTAATGAATCAGTTTTGATAATTCTTTCACTAATGTAATTTAAATACTTTCAGGAAAGTTTTAATCTATACTATCTATACTAATATTATAAAGAGGAAAGATTTGTATGTATGTTTGTAACGAATTGGCTCAAAAAGTACCTACTTGACCGATTTAAAAAATTCTTTCACCGTTTGAATGCTACATTATCAATGATTAATATAGGCTTTTTTAATTGCAAGAAAAAAATAAAATGTTTAAAAAATAAATGTCCACCCGTGCGAAGCCGGGACAGGCCGCTAGTATACAATATATTAGGTTATTGTTAGTAAAACATGTTGAATTATATTGTTTCAAATCAAAGAGCATGGGGTGGGTTGATTTGATTGCATGCAAGTGTATTAGTTTAGAAAAGAGCTCATTTTTAGACTAACCATAAAAAGTGTAAAGCCCTCTTTACGTCCCATGAATATAACAACTACTTAGCAACTACTTGCAAATTTGTTTTTATTTCCCTATTCCGGCGTCGTGTACAATGTACAGACGCCAGTACATCAAGCTACAACAATCTGTCAAAATTCTTTAATTGATTTTCAACTTTATCGTTAAAGGATAAGGTTCAAAGTTGATTGGGAAAATTTTACAGTTTCGGGTAGCTTAATGTGCTGGCGTCTGTACCTACCGTTGACTTGTCACTTAAGACGCTGACAAGACCGAAATAGGCTTGTCTCAAACAATTTTTTAGCCAAATCTGTACAGTTGGTAACGGCGAAAAAAATATATGTTAATCTTGAACATATTTCTGAGAACCTTGTTGTATTCAAAACACGTTTTTGAAAAGTTTTCTCGATACAAAAAAATAGTAAACTAACCTCTTAAAATGATCTTCTAACAAAAATATCTGTATTACTCATCAACGTACGTTGGTAAAATTTATAACAATAACGTATCATATTTAAATACAGAACTTGGTTGTTTTTTATTTTTGAATACTCAACTTATATAAAAGTAATTAATTATTTTATGATATGTGTAAAGTTAGGAGCGTCGCGTCATCGCGCTTCTCTTTCTTATGTATGTAGTTCGACAGTGATCGCATAGACGCGCTGCTAGACGGACGTATGTCGCTTTGCCCCGCAGCCCCGCAGTCCCGCTATCCGTTCGTTTAATATTTTGTTGTTTGACAACTTATTTTATTATGTTTTTATAACTACAATACATTGTAAAAATATTGGCACGTAAACATATTTGTATAGGATATTTTATAAGTTGCACATAATTATAGGTCTAAGTTGTGTAAATATTTTCTGTGCAAAATGGGAAGCAAACAAAAATGCCGAGGCCAGCAAAAAAAGCGCTTTTAAGCTAATAAACAAAAATATCTCATGGAAGTAGTAAAATAAGTAATTTTTTATAATGTAATATTGAAAAAACACGTACACGAACAAAAATGAAATTATAATTAAATAGGTACTTTAAAGGCTATTTTGTACAACCCATAGCGCAAATTCATCAACAACGATAACGCATGGTTGGTCTAGTGGTATTAGCATAGGTTCTGGCGAATTAGTTTAGAGTTCGTAACTAACCCAAGTCTTACAGAATTTGAATAGGATCCATTTTTTATTTTGTAATTTTAGGAAATTCATTGTTTTATTTTTATATTAAAAAAAATATATATTTATTCAGTAAAAACAGACGTTTGGTGAACAGTTCAGAAGTAGGTGAAGCTTCGGAAATTGTTTTTCACCAGTAAGTTTGTAATAAGTATAGATGCCAGCACATCAAGCTACCCGACAGTGTCAAATTTTCCCAATCAACTTTGAACCGTATGCTTTAGTGATAAGGTTCTAAATCTATTGCATTACATTTATGTTTGCATAACTCGTCAAAATGTAAGGAACACCTGATTTTTTTATTCGCGACTGCAGTTTTCGTCCCTTTACTAAAGTTGTTCATAATGTTGAGTAGTACAATCTCCCATTTCGTTTAGTCACATGTTTTCAATTTCAACCTGTATAAGTATGTACAGACGCCAGCACATCAAGCTACTATAATCTGTAAAATTTATTCAATAGATTTAGAACCTTATCACTAAAGCATAAGGTTCAAAGTTGATTGGAAAAATTTGACACTTTCAGGTAGCTTGATGTGCTGGCGTCTGTAATTATTACAAACTTACTGGTGAAAAACAATTTCCGAAGCTTCACCTGCTTCTAAACTGTTCGCCAAACGTCTCTTTTTACTGTAAAGAAAATTAATAATTAAAATATTTATATGTATATATATATTTTTTTTTATATAAAAATAAGTATAAAAAAATGAAAATTTCCTCAAAATTACAAATAAATAAAAAAAAGAAACCATTTCAAATTTGCTAAAAATTCTCCTGGCTACGAACTCGGAACTCGCTCTTTAGAACCTATGCTAATACCACTAGACCAACCTAGCGTTACCATTGTCGTCGAATTTACGCTATGGGTTGTACAAAAATTTAATTTTTGTTCTCGTACCTATTTTGTCAATATTACCACGGTATAATTATATGCAGTATTCTATCTTCATACAAACGGACGATGCGCAAGCTATGCCTACGCGCCTCGATCTCGGCATTCGCTCGGCAGGCAGACAGTCGCGACTGTGCCGCAGTGACGAACGGTCGGTGTGTTGTTTTTTTAACAATAACCGCGGATTTTTCACTAAAAATAAGTTCAAGTACATATTTAATATGACGAGTAGGATATATTGTGCTGTTTTTTGGTTGCATGAATTCGTCCAGGGATAACTTTTTTTAGATTACCTGGAAACTTTGAAAGGTAAGACTATAAAATAATTTTACTTACTAGTAGGTAGGTACATAATGTGTCTTTTTAATGGATAAGTATTTCCTTTTATCTCCCGAAAAAAACGATGTCTGGTGTAAAGTGAATAGAGTAAAGGAAAGTAATTGACAAGAGTGAAATAGGTAGTTATAGGCGGTTCATGAATCATGATACGGTAGGTACTTACGCTTGTGTTAGAAACCTCGGGACATGTGTGTTTTGTTTTGTTAGTTTGTATAATTCAAAGTAAAGACGTGGTATTTTATTATTAATAATAGTTGTTTATTGTACTGTGTGTATGAATAATACTAGAAAAAAATAAATTTGACCGTCTGTCTGTCACTAAATAGTTGAAATTTTCTCAGATTAAGTATTTCTGCTGCTGCTATAACAACAATTATA
This sequence comes from Globia sparganii, assembly GCA_949316385.1. NCBI lineage: Eukaryota > Metazoa > Arthropoda > Insecta > Lepidoptera > Noctuidae > Globia > Globia sparganii. The sequence continues at coordinate 18,941,951 of OX438654.1, forward strand.
CCACAAAAAACCGTTTTTTTTTTCTCGGTATTAATAACGACAACAACAGCTAGACTCATGAGATATTCACAGAATATTTAGATGTTTGAGAGGGTTGTGATTAAAAATTCGTAGCCAGCTGTTCAGCTTGGCATTGGTGACCAAAGAATTTTTGTTTTGAGTTGTTGCGAGTTGTAGGTACCTAATTTATAGAGACGTTAATAAGCTGAGATAAAAAGTTATTAAAATTACTCGTCAGCTGTTTCTTGCATTGTAGTTGAGTAGGTAGGTGTTGAAGTTTGTAAAGATTGGAGTTCCCCACCTTGTCCATGTTTCCCAAAACAATTTTTAATTAAGCTTTATATTAGAATGCGGATTTTTTATACTTTAAAATTTGATAATAAAGCGTTTCGTACGTCTCAGTCAAGACGCAAATATTTTTCGGTCGCAAATTTATAAGACCGATTTTTATTCAAACATAAACATGGTTTTTTAATTAAATCTACCAATCAAAAAACAACATGCATTTTTGTTGAACACTTCCTATTCAATTCACAAAGTACTTATTTTATTTTTTTATATAAAATAAAGTATATTACAATCACAAAACTAAATGGAAACGCAAAGTAGGCAAATGTAATTCAAATGCTGGAGGCGGGCAGCCCTATCGCATGTTTACGTACCGCGCGGCTGTAGGCATTTATGTCCAAGATACGGCCGAGTTACAATACTGTATATAATTATACTGTGAATATTACATTACAAAAATAATTAATTACTTAAAAATAGGTTGAGTAGTCAAAAATAAAAAACAACCAAGTTCTGTATTTAAATATGATACGTTATTGTTATAAATTTTACCAATGTACGTCGATAATTAATAGAGATATTTTTGTTAAAAGATCATTTTAAGAGGTTAGTTTACCATTTTATTGTATCGAGAAAACTTTTCAAAAACCTGTTTTGAATACAACAGGGTTCTCAGAAATATGTTCAAGATTAACATATATTTTTTTCGCCGTCACAAACTGTATAGATTTGGCTAAAAAAGGGTTTGAGACAAGCCTATTTGGTTCTTGTCAGCGTCTAATTCAGTGTAAATAGTTTAAAAAAATCAGTGTAAATACTTAAAATATTTTTAAAAAAGGGGTAAAAATATTCATTTGTTTTTTTAATCGCCTTGTCTAATTTGATTTTAGCACTTCATACAGAACAATAAATATATAAGAGCGCCCTCTATTGGTTCATTGGTAATTATTATTGACCGCGTCACTTTGTTTCATCCTTGGTAGTTCGCTGTATCACATCCTTTTAAGAATGGCGCTAGGATATCGGAGAAATAGTGGGCGTGGCTAAAAATACCTAAACATCGGAGCTCAATATTGGTTCTCAGCGTCTTAATAAGGCTAAAGCCGCCATTGCCGCCATTAAGAATTCATAGGAGACAGCTAATACATAATTTCACAACATTTAAACACAAGATTAGGCAACTGTTGTTTACTGATGGCGTGATCTGTATGCTAATTTGTTTATCTTTAGCAATGACACTGTAACTACAATTGGGTAAATAAAAATCGAATAAAAACGATTATACATAGAGATAAATAAAATATTGTGTAATATTTTCAATGAAAAAGTAATCGGTGAACAATATAAAAATATCTAAATTATGTACATTGATAGTGTAATCGATTCACAATAATTAAAGGCATCACCATCTGTTTGTCCTATCTGCATACAGGATCAAATTAAATTAGCTAGCGAAACTCCGCAGACGTGATGGGTATCGATATTTAAACATGATAAAACAAAATTTAACAAAACAGATTTTCTGAACTGATACTTCAAGTAACAACAGCACTAGTCGTTGACCTTCCAAAAAAAATAAACAAACCTTTTTTATTTTATTTTATTTTATCGTGTTAAGATATGAAAAAAAAAAACAAAAAAAATCTTTTTTTTTATAAAAACCCATCACGTTTCCAAAGATTCGTTAGCTAATTTAATTTAACCCGGTAGATATCTAATTTCAGGCTAAGACAGATGTAGTGAAAGTCAAAATAAAATGAAGATTAGACAATTATGTCTAATCTTCATTTTATTTTGACTGCAAAGACAAGTCACAAGTAGATTTAGGATTAATCATTTTCAGCAAAGCATCTAAAGCAGAAGATTTCTTCATATTAAAAAACAAACATTATTTCTGCTCTGAAACTTATTAAATTCTATATAAATTATATAAAACCTTTGTGGATACCGACGATATCGTTGGTTGTATATAAAGCGGTTATCCGGCAGGTGAAAAGCTTTTAAAACAATTAGTTGTGATGTTCGAGGCTCCAAAGCACTCAATATAATTTACGCGAATTCACAGTGAAGTATCAATCATAAGCATGTAGGTACATTATTAATGATACGAGGGGATATTGTATGTAATCATGTTGAACTGATTTTAAAGTTAAGTAGGTACCTGGGTTTGGTTCGGTTCGAATTCTATTTGGGTTAATGGGAGTTGCACCCTAAATCACAATCATCACTTATTATATATATATACCTACTAGCTTCTGCCCGCGACTTCACCCGCGTTAAATTTCACCATCACCCCATTCACCTTCTTAGGGGTGGAATTTCGAAAAACCCTCTTAGTGGATACCTACTTTTCACAAAGAACACAGCCTTTAAATTTTATGTCTCTAGGGCTGTGCGTTTTTCCGTTGTGTTGCGTTGGTCAGTCAGGACTTTAAATTTAGGTACAGAGGCCAGCACATCAAGCTACCCCAATCTGTCAGATTTTCCCAAATGAATATGAACCTTATTCCTTTGCGCTAAAGTCGAAAATCTATCAAAGAAATTTGACAGATTGGGGTAGGTTGACCTGCTGGCGTCTGTACTAATAGAAATATCTACACTTTTACTCATAAAAACACACACAGAACGTGAGATTGGTCCTGGTATTGATGATAATAATGAGCCATAAATTTTGACAAAACCTTCGACAATACAGAAAGATGTTACATAAATCCAAGTTTGATATTATAATTTATGCCCAATTACCTTCTGCCCGCGACTTCGTCGCATCGCATCGCGTGCCCGAGGTATTACCTCGTTTTCTTTCTGACATTTTTAGTTTTGCTCTTGAGGGTTCTAGCGAGATGTTAAATAGCCTATTAGCCTTCCTCAAGCCATGCAAAAAAATCTAATCCGTCTGCTAGTTCCAGAGATTAGCGCATTCAAACAAACAAAAATAAAGGTTTATTATTAGTATTTAGATATCCTCGGAATCCACCGCACTGTTGACGTTTATTACTCCCACTTACGTACATATCCTAATTTAGTCCTAATCCAATGTACCTACCCCCAAATTCCCCTAACACACTCAGCGATCGCAGTCAGTGAGCAAAGCACATAAGCAAGTGTATTTAAAATAGGTTGTTACCTTCTCCTAAATATAACACTTGAGTACATCTCAGCTATAGATAAATCAACGTTTTGAAACATATTAACCTAAATGCTTTACTCCACTTAACACATTAGCCTAGCAGCACCGCCTCGGTGAATTTTATTTATGCCCATCACTTTGAAGTGAACCAGTCCTCTGAAAGGGTTAATTAAGTGAAAGATTCTCACGGCCTGCGGACTGAATGATCATGTTAGACAAATTAGAACGTATTATTGAGCAAAGAACCCATAAATATAACCCGACAAATATAACAATGATGCACCCTTTGCACATTGTAACCTTTAGTATGGCGGGAAATATATGAGGGAAATATTCAATAAATATTGGTGAAATTTAAGCTTTTTGTAAATATTGATACATAAAGGCAGATTTTCAATAGCATATTGGTTTGGAACATTAAACAATGTTAGACATACATTCGCTTTTGGTGCGGTACCTCATAATAATTATGATCATAGATTCATATTCAAAGTTATACTGATAATTCATAAAACTATAGTAAGACCAAAGCTGTTGTCTACAAAATGTCGTAAGACACACCTTGGATCCCTTCTTTTTCTTTGGATAAATAATGGACAGTTAAGTTTAATGAATTCATAATAATTTATGGTTTGCATTTATGCAATTTAAAAGTACGATAGATATACTCCAAAGTTTCTTAGATTTTGTATTATAAAAATAATTGGTCCTTCGAGCCGAATCGTCACCGGTATCGTCTTCACGTATAATTAATGTAAGTATAAAAAATATTGTACAACATTTTAAAAGAGTAATGGTGAAGTTTCTTGCCTATTCTTCTTCATACGAAACTGCCTTTTAGAAGTGGCAACTAGAATCAATTCTATTTTTTTGTAAATTTTGACGTTCTAAAGTGCGTTTTATGTGCCCATTTGAAATACATGATTTGACTTTGGATGTTCCTTCTCCAACTGCATTAACAGTTTTATGAAAGGTTGCAAATAATATGAAAATTCATTAAATCTATTTTATAATTACTACCTGTTTTAAACCGGAGGCACTAAAATCAAACGTCAGACCCATTAAAGTGTTTAATTATTCTAAAGTGATAAACACAGTACGTTTTACTGTAACAGTACAACACAATATTGTTGTAGTTAATAGCCTGAAGTCATGAACAGTATAATGTTGATTGGTTTGTTCTATATTCGCCGGGTTACCTCCGAGCTATAGTTTTCGGCAGTATTCGGCAACGCGGTAGCAATATACATCGTAATTTTATGATGAAAAATAATCATTATGTCAACAGAATGGCGTCTAAAATTGGGATGATTTATAAACCAAGAGTTGTCAAACAGATCAGACACAACAGACAGAACAGAACAGATTAGCTCCACAGCTAAGGTGGAAAATGTTTTACATAGCCAATGGATATTTGCGCCACCAAGGATTATCACTGAAGATATGTTAGGAACCTTAGAATTATAGTAAAAAGTGTGCATGGTGTCTTAACTAAATCAGTAGCATTAGCAGTAGATTTTCTAAGTCCTTTTTAAGTAAGTTCAGTAAGTTTCAGTTCAGCTGGTATTTTAAAGGCATAAGGTATATCTAATTTATAGGATGGACGAAGCCGCCGGAGCCGGTCCAGGAAGCGGAGGCGAGACGTCTTAGACGCGTACCGCCAGGCGAGAGATGGCGTTGAGGTGGCTCTAGAAAAAGGGTCCTGTAAGGATTTGAAGGAGACCTTTGGTCAGCAGTGGGCCATTGTAAGCTTAGTAAAAAAAGCTATATCTATTTCAATAAAATTCAAAGTCCTGACTGATATATCAACGCACAGCCTAAACAGCTGGTCCTAGAGACATGAAATTTGGAGGGTGTGTTCTTTGTAAAGAGTAGGTATCCAAGAAAGAGGTTTTCGAAATTTCACCCCTACGAGGGTAAATGGGGGGAGGGTGAAATTTCACGCGCACGAAGTCACGGGCAGAAACTAGTCCAATATTATAATATGTAAGGGTTGAAATATACCTTACCCACAAATTACAAACATTTTCCATGTCTGGGCACTTCAAACGAATGACGGGGAGAAAAACACTTTTAGCGGGTACCTAATAGTATTTTTACAAAAAATAGCAGTCATTCGAACTTGGAAGCCAGCCACTTCTTTTTAAACGCTTTAACTAAGTTGACAGGAGGTTTACAGCAGTTCTATTTTTAAAAAGATGCCGTTTAATCAAACAGCCGTCGGCGTCGCAAAGGCAGCACGTATTTGACTGAAGCAAAATTTAGTTAATTACGGACGTAACTGAGAGGCACTCGGCATTTTCAGTCTGATGCAATAATTAAAAAAAAAACAACGAATGCTTGTCTTCAAAAAGAATTGTGATATTGCACCTGGCTGGAATGGATTAAATATTTCCTAATATCATTAGATTATAAGGGGCTTGTTTCTAAGTTGTAACAGCCCCACGGGTCGACAGATCAGGTTAAGCTACGCTTGTCGCGGTTGGTCCGTGGATGGGTGACCATCTTTACAATCCAAGATCCCTCCGTGCCTCGGAATACACTTTAAGCCGTTGGTCCCTGCTGTCACTCGTGAATCTTTGGCAGTCGTTACGGGTCGTCAGAAGCCCGAAAATCTGACAATCCTATTACCTAGTAACCGGGTTGTGGAGGTCAGACAGGCAGTCGCTCCATGTAAAATACTAATATTCAGCTGCATCCGCTTAGACTGGAAGCCGACCCCAACATAGATGGGAAAAGGCTAGGCAGATGATGATGATCATTAGATAATAATTACAAAATAATGCTGGCGTCTACCTTTTCTTAAACCAACGTGCAGATAATTTGTTACAATTTCTATTTTATAATTAATTTATCCGTGATTATGATGAATATCAGAATATCATCTATACTTATAATAAATCTGTAGAGAGGTCAATTCTGTACATGAAATATATTTCCAAAATAACTATCAGCGGGTGATTAGTGATCAATACTGACGCCAAAAATGCAATCAGTAAAATTTTTGTGTCTGTCTGTCTGTCTATCTGTATGTTCGTTATAGAAACAAAAACCACTCGACGGATTTCAACGAAACTTGGTACAATTGTTCTTCATACTCCTGGGCAGGTTATGGTATACTTTTCATCACGCTACGATCAATAGGAGCAGAGCAGTGAAGGGAAATGTTGGGAAAACTGGATTTCTTTTTAGGTGAAGTAGTAATAGGTTAGTAGTAGTTAGTTAGTAGTAGGTAAGTTTTGGTTAATTTATGTTCAGTTTTTTTTAATATTAAGTAGGTAAAAGCGTAGGTACTTTTATTCATTATAGGTATAGGTAGTATTTAGTTTTAAGTGAAGTAGGTTTTATTATATATTATTTTATATATTAGACGTAGTTATATATTTTTAGTTATTCAAGCCCCAAGCGGACGCCGGCGTCCGCCCGCTATTGTCTTGAAAAACGCGATGAATGAGAAATACGCGTTCTCAAGAATCGGCAGAAGAAAGAGCACATCGGTTAAACTCTATGAGAGTTAGTGCCTCAATTTCCGGAAGTCATTATTCCACGCGGACGAAGTCGCTGGCAAAAGCTAGTAAATATTATAGCAGAACTACAAAAGTGCAAAATTAAAATCAACCGAAAGTCCACTTAACCAATATAGATCCACAGATATGGATCTATGTATGGATAGGTATCGGAATTTAATAGAGAGCACTCAAAAGCGACCGCATGTAAATTACGTTATATGAAAGTAGGAAGCTACTCATACACTTATTGCTTGCACAAGTAATACCTACAATATTCCAATTATTGCAAGCACTCGAGAAAAGTCAATCAGGTGTTCACTTATATCTTTTTAAAGTAACATTTTCCGCTATGCCATGTTATTTTCGGTCGTCGTCTATTGGAGCTGGAAGCCCTGTAACTTTATACAGGTGCCATGATCCATAAGAAAACATGGATGAAGGGTTATCTTTTATGCTGTGTTGTTTATTTTTAGGATTAGCGGAGCAAAGCGCAGACAAAGTTCTGTTCATTCATTCTTAGAAACTATTGTTAGGTAGTGGAAGTTATAATAAGGTAAGTTTAAAAAAAAGCGTGAAATCTGAGAAAAAATATTGGAAAAAGTGTAGCTTTTCTGAAAGATGTACCTACATATTGTCATAAGTATTTATAACAGTCATAGATGCAAAACGAAAAGACTCGAGCAAAATACGAACTCCAAATACAAAAAACGAAGCAAATATGATATGAAAAAAAGAAAAGAAACGATTCCATGAACATTTTGAATGAAATTCAATTAAAAAGTGTGGTGTGTAACAGACGTTCGCTTTTTTAACGTTTTCTATTTACCCAGTTCATTCTTTTGTTCGCAGCGGAATTTGACAGTTCAATTTTTGAGAGGAAGGTTGGATTACCGTGAAACCGTAGGTACAGGTAGTAAGATGTTAGCTATTCTATTAAGTTTATTTATTTATTTAAGGATTATAAACGAGTTACATTGTTTTCGCTAAAGAACTTGTTTATAATACATTATCCTGTAATGCACACTCAATTACATGTAACCACAGCTTACACATTATCGAGTACACACGCTCTGAATACATAATTAAATTGTAAATATATTGAAAAAAAAAAAAACAATTTATATTTAGGTTTATTATATATAGCTTACATATTATCGAGTACACACGCTCTGAATACATAATTAAATTGTAAATAAAAAAAAAAAACTATTTTTATTTAGGTTTATTATATTCTGAATAAGTTATCGTGAAAAAGATTTTAGTCATTACAGTTAGTCAAAGATTGGAAAAAATTGTTTGTTAGAAAAAATCACTTTTTAAATTTTGACGCTAGAATTTATTTCATAGTTCCAAAATACTCTTATGCATCAGTATTACCAGTGTTTACATTTATTGTCGTATTGTTGACTCCACATTGTATACTTTATCGATTAAGGTCTGATTTTTCAATCATCTGATATACTTTATTCGAGGAATAATTTTGAATTTTGACAGATATTTCATACAAAAACTCTCAAACATCAATTTAATTCCTCGAATAAAAAAAAATCAGCAGTTAGTAAAGTAAATTATATGACTGCAGTAACAATACGAAACGGCTTATATCCACCGAACAAAAGCGCAGCCATATAAATTTTTAATCCAAAAAAAAATCACGGGCAGCTCACCGCCGTATTCGGACACGTTTCACAAACGCAGGAGCCATGTTTCTATTTCGATTACCGAAATATTGGAAATAAAATATAACCGCTATCGTATTTCCACGCGACAGGCGGAAATAAAGCTTGCCGACAAATCGACACGGCAGCCGCATCGCGATGTAGGAGCGAGCCGTCACACAGCCCTACGCTGACGAAATTTTATTACTAGGTAGGGACTGAAAACTCTGAATTCTCCTTTTCTGAGTATTAAAACTCAAACGCAAGATATTTTCTTTTTTTCAAATTAAGGGGGATGAGCTAAAAATTCTAATTTTCTTACGTTTTTTTCGTCAGGTTATATGTTGAACAAAATATGATTCGCGAGTATAGCAAGTATGTATTTATTTATTTATTTATTTTAATACTTCAAGCACATACATGTACAGAGGCGACCTTAATGCCATAGGCATTTTCCACATTTTTTTTTTAGGTATTTACAGAATTATAATCATTAAAATCATCAATACAACCCTTTAGGTTCATATAATCCTCTTGATTCATATTTCAGTCATTCAATAATATAATATGAACATAGAGGGTTGTATTAATGATTTATGAAGTTAGGTGTCCTTCACCACACAATCCTCGCATTTGAAAACTTCATGAAAATCAGTTTTGAGAACACCAAAAAATAAATACGTGAGTAACTACAATATTTAAATACCGTTTTAAAGTAATATAGGTACAAATATTATTATATTAGTAATAGGTTTGTAAATTTAGTGTTCGCAACTGTACCAAAACAAAATGTATGTAGAAGTTCACGTGGAAATTTAACATACTTCTACATAGTAAACCAGGTCAAAATTCAAATTGAGATATGAGCGTTAGAAAATAATTTTCTAACGCTCATATCTCAATTTGAGTTTTTTGTTAGTTTACACCTTTGTCCACTTACCCCTTCAATTAAAATTAGATGTTTTGAGCCCACCAGACGATTTATCGTCACTTAAAACCTATGTTCATGCAAGAAACTCGATTTTTTCAGTTTTGTCAGATTACACCTTTGTCCACTTACCCCTTCAATTATCATGGTTGGAGACGACTATTTCTTAACTATTTTTGACACTAATTCAAATTCCAAAACGTAAGCGTTCCGCGGTAGGTAATCAGGTGAGGATTGTGGCGAGAAAGGCTCACCACGTAATCCTCACCAAGGCACCTTTATATCCCTGGAATCACTTATTGACTCTTTTCGAGATTTGTCATAGCGTTACGACTAATTCTTGACTATTTTTTGAAATTGAAACCAAGTCGATAATCCCAGCTGTTTGGTTGCAGTAGAGGCGAGGATTATGTGGAGACCTTCACCACACAATCCTTACCAACCTATAGCTTTAACTTTGGAATCATAATGCGACTATTTTTCTGACCTTGGTGACTATTTATGACTATTTCTTGACTATTTTTTGATAATTGATTTTCGTGAAGTTTTCAAAAGTGAGGATTGTGTGGTGAAGGACACGAAGTTAGTTGTACCTTCCAAAGCGTAGTAGGTTCCTATGGAAAAGGACGGGGGTAAGAAACACCATGGACACATTTATAGGGGGGCAATAGGGGGGTCTAGGAATTAGGAAGATTAATTAATAAAGAAGGTAAGTGATTCCCACTTACCTTCTTTATTAATTAATCTTGGTAGATCAGCTATTTAAGTCTTTGTATCTCGATGCAATCAATAAAATAATCAGCTGGTAGGTACTTAAAGTTAGTAAAAAAGACCACTTCTCGTACAGGAATGAAGAAGAAACTTTGAAGGCCTCAGAAAGCTAATAGTCCTAATAAGCATAATGGGAACTTACATCATTAAGGGCTTGATGAGCTACGCGAATTAGTGACGCTTATTTACCTCAACGAGTATTGAGTCATTTTACAGTTGCAACACGTAATCACGTTGCATTAGGCCCTTCTAGGTTTTTATTTTGTTTCTAAGTAGGTAGTTTATCTCGTTGACTTTTTCTTACACCATTTCTGAAAGCACTGATTCCATTTTATTCTATAATACACGCATAGCTTAAGTTCCACTGCTGCTTACCTACATCAGTGTTACAAGTTACTTCCTTTCTAACAGATCTGCTGGAAGCCACTTCGGCTAGATCTGTACCTGCATTGTAACAGCAATCTTGCTCTTATGAAGCTCTGATCCTTAGATACCAAGTTTGAAGCTTAGTCTGCGCTCGCGCTTGTAAGGCGTAAAATAAATAAGATAAGATTTTTTTTTAAAAATCTGTCTTATTTATTTTACGCCTACTTCAATAAACTATTACAAAAAATACACTACCCTTGCTTTGAGCACCCGTTTATGAAATTTATTTACGCCTCCCCGTGCAGTTTGTAATATCCATTTATTAAAATGGGACGCTAAAACTGGTTTTACCTTCACATTATTACCTTAATATTTACCAGCCTTCCAGTCCAAGATTTCGTCAGGTTTCCTGGAAAACAGCTTTGCTCTTTTCAAATTTCCTTTTCTTAGAATTTGGGCCTGCGAGCCTCGGGTATATATCGTGAGAACTGAAAAGGCGATAAATGTGATAATGCATCATGTACAATATACACGTATATTCGAAGGAGGTCAAACAAATGCTGACACTGGTCATCTGCATAAAACTGTTAAGTAGTTAAGATTTTCTATGCCAAATCAAACCACGTATCAAGGTATTTTGTTATTGTGTTACAATTTTTTTTTACTCTGTCTTTGAAATTACTTAGTTGATACCCAATTGAAAAAATCTCAGATGGAATTTATGGTGCGAATAATTGAGTCTATCCAATGATTTATTTATTTTACCGGCGATAATACAATAGATAGAGATGTATAGATAAAGAATAAAGGAGACAAAAAAACAATACATAAACAATTCACTTAATAAAACCAAACAAATATTATGAGAATATACTTACATATATTACATACAAATAAACATATATAATTATTTTTAAAATAAATGTCACTAGAATATTAATAATTATAACGTAATGAAAATAATAAATACATACACAACTATGATGAAGTGGAAAGATTGTGTTATATTACTCTTTTTTTAAAACTGCAACAATTTGGCAGTCCCTAATGTTAGATGATGAATGATGTAATAGATCTAGAATTTTAGCCTTTCGGTCGGTCAATTAACCGCAATGTCAAGCGGTTATTACTTGCTGGTCTGAAAGATCGCTCCCAAAATACTTCTTCAGCCGCGACTTACGGGTTGTAGTGGTTCGATCCGAAGCTGGTAATTTACATTGTGTAAATAATTTTATCGCCACTGCTTTCAAAACGATGTAGATTAGAATACTCTTTATTATACAGGGTTACTTTGAATGACCAGCCAAATTTAAGGATGTGGTACAGACCATCAAACTAAACATCTTTCTCCATGGGACCAACATCGTAATCGTGAATAAAAATTCAGCCGTCCCATACATTTAGGTCGAGTAGGTATTGAAGTTTTCTGTGGGACAGTTGATAAATTTTTCGCGATTACGATATTGGTCCCATGGAGAAAGTTTTTTAGTTTGATGGTCTGTACCACATCCTTAAATGTGGCTGATCATTGAAAAGTAACCCTGTATACACCTAAATATTACAGATATACCTAAATGTAGAAATTTTACAAGGGGTGACACAATAGGCGGTATTATCGCTAAAAGCGATCTTTCAAAGACAACCTGGAAAGCATCGTCAGAAACTGGCATGTCCTAGAACCTGAAATTCGGAGACATGAGATATCCGCCAACCCGCACTGTGCCTGCGTGGTGGATTATGACCCACTCCTTCTTACAAAGAGGAGGCCTGTGTTCCAGCTGTGGAGCGTGTGTCCCAGCGATGGGAAAATTATAGGCTGATTATGTACGAACAGAAGCACTTAATCATCCTTTGTTAATAAACAGTTTTTCAGTCATTTATTAAGTACTAGCTGCGCCCCACGGTTTCACCCGCGTAAGTTTTGATCCCGTGGGAATATCGGGATAAAAAGTATCCTATGTGTTATTCTGATGTATAAACTATTTTACTGTAAAGTTTCATCAAAATCCGTTCAGTAGTTTTTGCGTGAAAGAGTAACAAACATCCATCCATCCATCCTCACAAACTTTCGCATTTATAATACTAGCAGCGCCCCGCGGTTTCACCCGCATAAGTGTAGATTCTGTAGGAATATCGGTATAAAAAGTATCCTATATGTTATTCTGATGTATAAGCTATATTACAGTAAAGTTTCATCAAAATCCGTTCAGTAGTTTTTGCGTGAAAGAGTAACAAACATCCATCCATCCATCCTCACAAACTTTCGCATTTATAATATTATAAGTAGGATATTATAGGCTTATGTGATGATGACAAAGTAAAAAAGGTCTATAAACCGACCCACAAAAGATATGATAACCTTCTTTAGTAACTGTGTTTAATATCTATTAACTTAAAAAAATAATGTTCTAAAGTTGTTTTAGCACAATGAAATACTGTGTAATATTGTACCTAACATAATAAATATATATCACTTAGTTGAAGCGTCTGTTAGTTTAAACTTAACTGCTATTTCGTAGACACGTAACAGTAATGAAAAACATCGTAGAGGCCCAAATAAATACCTTTCAACGGAATTGTTTGATATTATTAAAATGTAAGTATCCTCAAAAATCAACTGGTAGTTTTATCATTCATTTATTAAAACATATTGAATATAGGTACTAAAACTGACATCGTTTTATCAAATAAATCGCTGGATGGGCTCTGATTACTTTTGATGCAAAATTCACTGATAGTTCCTTTCTATGGCCGCGTCAAATAAAGGTGATTTAATTATATTTTGCTATGTTTGATAATTAGCCAAGGTTATCATTTTTTATAGCAGATTTATGATTAAGCTATTTATCAAAGTATTCGTTCAACATAACAACGGTACCAGATTAATTAAATTGTAAATTAAGACAACTTTGTAAAAACAATAGACAGGCGAAACCCATAGGAAAAGTTAGTTAATTTTATTGAAATCCTTATCATTTTCGTGGAACACCAGTATATCACCGACTTCAAGTTTTTGTTTTAAATAAATACGAGTTTTTGTTTACTTTAGCGGTATTCTTGCATTAATTTTCCGATTGCGAAAGTATTGCTACAGTCGGTACAGTGTGGCTGTGTTTTAATACAAGGTACGTTTAAAATTAACTTTAAGTTATGTAATATAAAATTAAACCTTTTTAAAAAGAAATAAATATTGATGTGACTTTGAAAATATCATATACAAATATTTAGGTTGAGGATAACAAGTGTGTTGAAGTAGAAGTAGCGTTATTTTTAGATTAAAAACCGTCACCTAATAGATGTTAAAAGAGGTTACATTTAAGGATATTTTAATTAACATTACAACAGACTGCAGAAAACCCACTCGTAAATCCTTCCCTCCAGACTGCATTTATTTTCACAATAGGCTAGTTTCCACCATCAAAAAATTGAGAATCTATTTAGTCCGTCAGTTAGAGTACCTATTGGAAAATAATGGACACGTACTTTTTGTTTTTGTAAATCAATGAATACTGACAAAGATAAAACGCATCAAAACGTCAGAACGCACTAAAAATTATACCAAGGTGTGACGTATTGAGAATTTCAAAAGCGTCGTATCTTCGTCAGTTTTGGTTTAAGTAACAAAAGAAAAAATACGGGTCAAATATTTTTTGATAATCTAACTGACGGACTAATTAGATTTTTTTCAGTTGACTAGCCTATTGGTTGTTAAATTCTTTTATTTCTGTAAGTGGGTTTGTACAAACACGTTTACGAGATAGACGTTTCCTATTTGACTATAACTCTGAGAAGAAAGGTCAAAACAAACTCAGAGGTCACAGTCTCTTTTAAAGTCCAGACATAATCTTGGTGAGATCATGTGAAGACCATATTAATAGGTGTTCAGTTGCATCCTTTTAAAGAATCATTAAAACCGCATTTTTACCAAACACGCCTAACGCCTGTATTTCCTGTACAGAGGAGCATAGTACGCCACATTTATCAAAAGCTTACCTACATGCTAATGTTTTTACAAAAATAATGACCTGTGAATCTCTAAACGAACTGACCCCATATCCCCTTGTCCTCTTTCGCACGTAGCGCGTTGCCGAGCCAATTCACCCATCCTCCCCTCGACACATTATCGCTCTTCTGGAAGCTTACCTTATGATGTGTTCACGGATGAATGGCAGCATTTGGAGTGTAGTGGAGTATTGTGAGTACCTACGTGGTTAGTGTTTGTAATTAGCGTGACCAAGTGTAGGGATTTATCAGAATTTATGTTTCTATGGAAACTGTTTTTTGTTCATTAAGGAGGTAGGTACCCAGTTCTGTCACTGTTATGGCATCAGACGTTAATTTGCGGAAATCCGTGACAGAAGAGAGAAATCCGTGAGTAAAACCAAAAAAGAAAAAAAAAAACTTCGTTCAAAAGTTAAAAGTTTTAAATGTCCTTTTTTTATTGTTTTCATGATTTTGTTAGATTTCATGTAGTTTTTATTGTTTGTATTTCCTACACTCGGGAAATACAAACAAATAGCAATAAAAAAAAACTTTTAAGTGTTGTCCCAAATAAAAAAAATCTTTCTTTCTTTCTAAAATGTTATCTAAAACGAATTAGTACTTTAACCCCATCAACTAGATGTAGACTCGCATGTCGAAACCAGCACCCGGCAGCCAAAATATGTAGATGCAGAAGATGCGATGCACAGATGTAGCCACTCGTTAGCTTTTAAGAGTAAACTAGTCGCGAGCTCGAACTCGCTGGTGGTCATGGTCAAAAACACACTGTCTCGCCTGGCTTCGTGTCCGACAGCGCTAATATCAGTGATGAGCAGTTAGACGCTAGTCTACACGAACAACGTCTAGTTTTCACGCACAGAAACACCGTTCCGAACTGATAGAAGCGTAAAAAGATTTGAAAAGTGCTTCGGAAAATCGAGTTTTATGAAAAAACCACTGCATAAATCAATTACAAATAAAGTTTATTGATCTCTTCGATAACTGAGCTTTGTCAATACGGACTTGGTTTTGAAGATTTTACAGTTCTTTTATTACTTATTGACACCCAAAGTTACGTTAAAAATAGCAAGAAAAACGAATCTTTGTTGGCTCATAACTTTTTAATGGCTTTTTATTTTACTATTCTGTTTCCGTACAGACACAATTAATAATAAGTCGAAACAATATCATGTTTATCTTTGGATGCCCAATGTCAAACAGTGGATTAATATTCTCCCGAAATTTGTTTAGAAAAAATATTGAAAAGTGGCACCTTAAGTCAACCGTGTACAAAAATGTAACTAAAGCCGTTCAACAATCCGAAGATTTATCAGGTTATCCACTCTGCCTATATTTAGAAGTATGGAGCGTGCTCTCTTGAGCAACGCATGAATGAAATACCTACGCTTTTCCAAGTTACATTTCCTCTGCATTCATGCGTACCGCCAAACACCACCTACTCAAGCTCCATAACATTTATCAAAAATCAAATCTATTACCTTATTGTTCCCTTATTACCTTATTGTTATTACCTTGTTGTGTGTTGTTTTTGTTGTTATTCATTAGTATATTTAGCCTATCATTTTCCCACTGCTGGGACACAGGCCTCCTCTCTTCGAGAAGGAAAAACGGGCTGTAATCTACCAGTGCGGGTTGGTAGATGTTACATGACTTCGAATTTTTGGTTCTGGGACATGCCGGTTAGCTCACGATGTTTTCCTTCGCCGTTTTGAAAGCAGTAGTAATGAAATTATAAACACAAAGTAAAGTGTCTTTCTAGGTTCGAACCCACGACCTACAACTCGTAAGTCGGGGCTATTACCACTGCGCCACCACTGCTATGTTATTCATTAATTTACTAACACATAATAACTATATAATAAACTTATTTCGCAAGAAAAATCAAGATCGTGAATCAAGGTGATGATAACCATTCAAGGTTAACCAGTCTATAAAATCTGTATTTCATATTTGTACGTCTACACTACATAATACATATAAGCGGAAGAGGAAGGTATTAGCATGTCTATTTAGTATATAAAGACCTCAGTTCTTTAGAATTCAAAATATTTTTAGTAAAAGGCGATATTTAGTGAATGTCAAGGATTTTTTGTACTTGTATAAGTTTTTAGCAAATTTTGTATCTTAAAAAAAAATTACCTACCTACTTATACTCAAAAAGAAACGGAATGTTTCATTGCGTATTAAAGATTTTTGCGCAAAATTTAAAAAAAAAATGTAGCGTTATTCCACCTAATACTTGAGCAGTAGCATATTTTTTTAACACAAAAACCAAAAACCACCCCGAATTCATACGTAAGCAACATACATTTAGAACCCAAAATCCTTTACAAAACCTCTCAATGTTAGCACATTTTGTTGGAACTAAAACAAAAGTGACAAAGTGCTCATTGGCCCAGTATTTGCGTTAATCGTGATTCGTAAATGAAGAGCTCGTTGACTGTCCCAGGCCAGGTAGCACGTTCATTACCTAGACAATGCAGAGTGTTTTTCACGATTAAATTGACCGTGGAGAGGCAATTTGAACAGGACGGCTGTTCGTGACACCAGCGTTTCGGTCAGACAGAGTTTTTTAATTTTTCGTCTCTCCGCTCACCAGATTATACGTACCTAGGGGTTAGAGCTGAGATATTTTACTGTCTATTATCTGCCTTGATAGATTGTGAATTATGATTTTCTGCAGAAGTTGTAGGTAATGCAAATACAGTCGGTAGTGAAATATGTCTGTTTTAGGAAGAGTTTCTTTTTTAGTTAATATTTAGGTACTTAGGTCTGTAACTGTTACCTATGTGTCAGTCAAACTCTATAATGTTATATCAATCAAATAAATTAGTTAGGTACTTTCATGATTTTGGAGTAACGGTTTTATTGACCAATAAAATGAAAACCGTGCTTTCGTTCCGATCAGTTCCACATACTACAGATCGGAAACCATGTTTATTTTTTTCAGCACCCTAACCATACAATAGATACATACCTATGTATACATTCACAGTTATGTTTCAGTTTATGTTAGTTTTGAACGATACAGGTGTGTTGTGTGCGACTTTTCAATTATGGCTGCGAACTCGTCGATATTTATAAAAAAAATTCGACAAAACCTGTTCAATATTTGCGGCACATGCTCGAAACAAATGATCGGCGATGGACACGTAGTTATTAAAAATGTTGTAGTTTCATTTTAGGTTCGTATTCTGAAAAAAGTGGAGCTCGCTTTGTGTTACAAACAATCTCTGTCATCTAATTGGATCAGCATTGTGGTCTGACAAGAGTTGTCATTATGGAATACGCGATCCTTGAAACTGGTTGTTAATTTATACTACTGAAGTGCTGTTCAAAGATGAGTAACTGTTGAGCATTTAAATCATTTCTAACGTCACAATATTATCGTGTTTGTCCGCGTCCACGAAACCCCTTTGTTGGAAAAATAGGTATTATTAATCAGAAATGTATTTTGACGTACTTTCATGACATGTGATGTCATAAATTAATTTCTTTGACTTGAACATATACGATAGGTCCACAATAAAGGTAACCTGTATTCTGCATCTACACTTTGTCCACTAAGTTATTAGTTTTTTGACAGCTACCCTAGAACGTAACTACTTATTCCAGATTACCTACTTAAAAGTTAACTTTAAAATGCGTAATAAAATAAATATATAAATTGACTTAACTTATTGAATTACCTTATTTATGATTTTTACAGGCATTATAATACCGTATGTGTATCATAATAATATGTATTCGCTTCAAATGAAAAATCGAAAATAATAATTATAATATTTTTAAAAAAATCATCTGTTCCCTACATTTTATGTTCGTATTCTCGTCAAAATGTAGGGAACAGCTGATTTTATTTTTTCGCGATTTCAGGTTTGGTCCCATAGTAAAAGTTGTTCATAATGATGAGTACAATGACCTCTTAAGACGTTGCTGGTGTTTTACAAATAACTCTGTATATTATAGGTAAATCAGTACAGAAAATCTTTTTTTTTTATCTAAAATATATAAATTAAACAATCCTCAAACATATAATATATTTTGAAAAAATACAATGGATTTATATTGCGGGTTTTGTACATCGAAAATTAAAGAACTACATAAATATATTTAATAATAAGCACAGGCATAGAAACCGCACCATTGTTAATTCGACAGCAAAAAATTGATAATCGTTACCTACTACATGAAAATTAAAGTCTATTTATTCAAAATGGTACGTCGCTGCAATCACTAGTTCCATCTTTCAAAAAATGGATAACCTAGTGGACAGAATGTAGTGGTAACATAAATGAAAAAAGGTATGTGAACAATTCATAAAACTGTGTGTACCTACAAAGTTTTGTTTTTTATACACACAGTTTATTATAGAATGCGAATATTTTGACAGAGGGTAGATAGGAATTCAGAGCTGAGTGTCATCGAGCCTTTCAACCCCGCATACAACCGATATCGCACTGTTAGATACTTCAAAAAACATTTGTACCGAAAATAAAGAACCGTTTTTCGTAGATCCAATAGAGAATAGGCACGCAGATTTAATGACATTCGTTGTACATGTCCATATTGATATGTTAAGATAGCTAGTATACAGGGAGCACTTTACAAAGTTATGAATTTGTCATGTTCGCTTGATAAAAACTTAAGGGGATTACAGGACCTAAACGCAAAAAATGCGAGTTTTAGGAGCAATAAAAGTGTATGATCGAATACAGTAAACAAAATCAGAAAAATATATGATATTCTTCAGGATATATGCTAGGTTGATAGAGTATTAAAACATAATACAACTAATTTGATACGTTAGAAAAAAATACACCTCTAAAAACCTTCTTTTTACAATAAAAACCATACTAATATACACCACAACATTATTCCACAAGCAACATATTAAAGCACTAATGAACACAAACGCAATGAGTAGCAAAGGCTTTTATTTTGAAAGTTAAACAACATTCATTGCGTTATTAATTTTGCTGAGCAGACAATTTTTTCAAACATATGAAGAAATGGATTAGCAATCATCATCATCTGCCTAGCCTTTTCTCAACTATGTTGGGGTCGGCTTCCAGTCTAACCGGATGCAGCTGAATACCAGTATTTTACATGGAGCGACTGCCTATCTGACCTCCACAACCCAGTTAGTAGGTAATACGATACCCCTTGGTAAGACTGGTTGTCAGACTTTCGGGCTTCTGACTACCCGTAACGACTGTCAAAGATTCACGAATGACAGCCGGGACCAACGGCTAAACGTGCTTTCCGAGGCACGGAGGGGTCTCGGTATGTAAAGATGGTCACCCATCCACAGACCAACCGCGGCAAGCGTAGCTTAACCTGATCGATCGACCTGTGCGGCTGTTATTATTTAGCCACAAGCAAATGGATTAGCAATATCCTTTAAAATGATTCAGAACGTGATTTCCCAATTAGGATGCTGATCAATCTGATCATCAATAGATTTTTTTAATTTTTAGTTTTACGTACTAAATCGTATCCACCATTTTGTTTTATTTATGAGATAAACACAACTATAAAGTACTTAAATCAGTTAACTCAAAAATAAATATAAAGTGACTAAGATAAACTAACTAAGCTCTATTTTTTTACAACGAATTTCCAAATAATGTCATGTCGACCAAAAAAGGTGACCGAAGGTGTCATTTTAGTCTAGCAAATTAAAAATCAGAGTTTAGGTAAGTACTTATGTGAAAGTTATAATTATTAACAGGCTACTTGTTAATATTTGATTAGCATGTACATTTGCTGGTCACACGACAAACATTTCAGCATAATTTTAAACCACAGTTTAACTTTTTGAGTGTGAATTTTCACGTGTCAAATTGTTACGTTATAAACTTAATTAGTACATGAATGTGTTAATAATAAAATACATAACTAACACCCTATTTGACACATTAGGTTGATTGCAGAGTCAGAATTTTAGCACAATATTCATATTTTTTTAATAAATAATAAATGTAAGTTAATCAAATTATTTTTAATCAAGTTAAAAAAAAACTTTTGTTGTTTCTGTCACCATTTTTCACTTGTGTATTTGAAACTCTCATGTAGTCAGTGAAATTAATTGTTAAGAAAATTCGTCAATTTGCCGTATCACCATAATTTCATAATGTAACTGTCAAAGAATGACAGAAGTTGTAATTTGAATATACGATTAATTTAAGTTAGTAGGTTGTCAATTCGAGTTTGTGGTGTCGTATTTAGATACTAAAGGAGTTAGGTATTTATATTTGTGATTGAAGTTAAAGGACGCCAAAGTTTCAATCAGTAAAAGTCTGACACACCCTCCCGCTCCGCCCAAAGCGTGAGAAGTTATTTGATAATTTCCCACCCAAAAAAAAGGGATACCAAAGTGTACATAGTTCAGAAGGCCAATTCTCGTAATTTAAAACGTTCAAAATCTAGTCGCAGTCTCATCTCAGCGACAAACAAATGTCAAAAACTTGTCAAAATGTAGGGAAATTAGAGGTATTTTTGACAGATTGAGACTGAGACCAAACTATACTCCATTTGGAATAAGATTAGACATTTAAATAAACCTGTTTTACAGTCCGTTCAACCGATTTTGAATTCTATTGCGTTGGTAGCATGGCAAATGGAAGCTGCAGTAAACAGTTGGTATCGTAACCACTTTTTTGCTTTTAATGCCATCCTTATGCCTACAGAAGTTAAAATTGGTTGAACGGTCTGTAAAAAAGGTTTACTTAAATGTCTAATCTTATTGCAAATGGAGTATACGTCCTTATAAGAATTGCCCCTAACTGGTTAGTCTGTAATTGACTTTATGTAACATTTATGAAAAACCCTAAATGATGAACTTAGAACTAAGTTGTAATTTTTCGGTGAAACACAGTTAAATCACAATTCATTACCTAAGTAAATGAACACCTCAAATCTGAAAATGAATTACCTCGAAAGCAAATTAATGTAATTACATTAACAACACAAAGCATTATATTATGAATATCTTAAGTATTATCTACATTAACATAATTTGTAGCAAATAAAAATATACGTAATTCGCAAGTTTGATTCACAAAAAGATGTTTACATCGACAAGAATTTATTTTTGATTGTCTGAAATTTGTTTTGCTTAATACTTTATCAATGTGTAGATAGCTAAAATTAAGTACCCAATAACAATATTATGACAATATTATGGAACAAAGACTGCAGACAATTTAATTTTATCTTGCCGATGTTTACACCTGTTGGGCGCTGACTCAAATTCAACTTTATGAGACTGATTGTACCATTGAAACAAAGAAACTTCCCTCAATTATTCTTTACATATATTTGATATTAAGTGTTTGTATTTTTATCACAATATCAATTACTCTGATTTTTAATTTAATGCTTTTTTGGATTTAATGACAGCTGCGATCGACCAAAATAGATCTATTCTGTAAGAAAACTCACGGTGAGCTAACTTCAGCTAAGTAGGTATCTACTTAGCTCAAGTAACTAAAACTAGCAAGTAATTTCTTCTAAACAGCATCCATTTTTATAACAAGTTGCCAAAGCCGATTACAGAACTCAGCGATGGAAAATTCAAAATCCTCATCAAACGTGTCCTTATCAAAAAAGCATATTATAAGATTAAAGACTACGTTGAAGACAAGGTAATTTGGCAATTATTCCTTCTGCACATGTGGCTTTCCTGGCACCTCATTAACGGCATAACTACGTAAATGTCTATTAACGGCTCTCAAATTACGGTGTTTCTTTTTTATTTATTTTTACATACTTCCTTGACATATTCTTTTTATTACCTATTTGACATTATATAGAGACAATTCTAATTTTTTAACTCTTTATTAGTGGTTGTAATGCCAATAATCACTTGGTTTTAATAGGTTTTATATTTTATTTATGCTTTTGATAGATTCTTATTTTGTAAATGTGAGGACTTTGTAGGCCTTTTAGACTTTAGATCTGTAGATCATTTTTTATTTTATCAAGTAAGTACTTACCTGTTACCTACTTGTTGTCAGGCCTACGCTGTCCTCCTGTAATTTGAAAACATTGTAAAAGCCAATTATTTTTAAAAGACTAACCGTGTAGTTTCTTGCCGATTCTTCTCCTTAAGAAACGACTAATTGGAACCGTGCAACTAGCTTCTGGCATTTCATAAGTGCCCCTTGTAGGTTTATGTGAAATAAAATATTTTGATTTTGATTTTTGGATCCCAACCATCAGGTGAAATAAATAAAATAAATAAAAATAAAAATCGTTTATTTTCAGGCGTCGAAGGCCCATAGCGTGTTAGTATTATCAAAAGAAAAAAAAAAAAAAAAACTTAAAAACTATGTGTAGGCACAAAAACAAACAACATCCGATTACATTGAGGAAGATTCATCAAGTCCCATGTCTGACATGTAGCTTGATAAACCTATCCACTGTAGGCCCGTCTAACCTGTCAGCAAAAACCCTCAGAACGCTATTGCTGCTTCCCCTCACTCTGCGCAATACTGATGCCACTTTTTTGCGCATGATCGCGAAATAATCGTCAGTGTGCGCGTCAGCGAACATCCCTGACGCACTACAGTAAAGTGGAAGCCTCAACAGCGCCCTGAAGGCATTGTTGTATTGAATGCGCAGTGCGCTATCTGCTTTTTGGGTATGATTAGGCCACAGACTGCTGGTGTAAAATATTTGACAAAACGCCTTAAAAAGTGTTATTTTAACCGGTACTGAACAACCAGCAAACCTGCGTGCCAACATGTTTCCCCTCACAGCCATCGCCCTGCGCTCTCTTTCCATATCCAGGTCATCTTTAAGATCCTCCGTAACAATATGGCCCAAATATTTAAATTGTGCTACCCTCTGCAGAGGTGCGCCGTTTAGTTCCACGGGAGGGACATTTGAGGGACTATTATTTCTTCCTCTAAACACCAACAGCTCACTCTTTGTGTGGTTATATTTTAGCCCATGCTGCTCGGCATATCTTTCACAAATGGTGAGTAATTTCCTAATTCCACCGATTGTGGGGCTCAGCAGCACCATATCGTCTGCGTAACTTAAGTTATTTAAGCTAACTCCGTCTATATGGCACCCGACATGAGTGCTGCTGAGCTCAACAAGCAAGTTGTTGACATAAATATTAAACAATCTCGGGGAAGTAAGACCTCCCTGCCTAACACCACATTCTAGTTTGTACGGGTCCGAAAATGCATTGGACCATTTCACAAAGTTCCTCTGCTTATCATACCAGATAGATAATATTGACACCAATGCAGCAGGAACTCCCGCTTCCCGAAGCTTCTCCCATAAAACCTTATATGAAACCAGGTCGAAAGCTTTGGAAAAGTCCAGGAAACAAGCATAGGTACACTGGTGTTTTTCGGTCCGTATAATATTTGACAGTGTGCTTTAATGCAAGTATTGCACTCTCAGTAGACAGCCCCGCACGAAAACCAAACTGTGTGTCGTGTAGTTTTGTATATCTACTGAGGTGCGTATCAAGCACACTATCAAACACTTTAGCTATCACAGTTGCTAATGAGATTGGCCTATAATTCCCTTTGTCTGCTACGTCTCCTGTCCGATTTTTTATAAGAGGAAATGGCAGCTCACTTCACCTAAGATATCACAGTGAGATTATTTACAGAATAGACAGGCTGCTGTCATTAAATTAAAAGAACATCAATAGTATACAAGTAACTATCTACCTACTTAGCAATAACGAGCAAAAATAATTTACATTCTCAAATTCAAATTCATTTAATTGTTTGTCACAGGTGGAAAAGAAGTTATTACGTATCATTTTGACGGCACTGTTGGCGCAGTGGATAAGCGATTGTCTGCTGCGCTGCGTGCCGCGGGTTCGATTCCCGCACGGAACAAATATTTGTATGACCTACAAGTAGTTGTTCCGGGTCTGGCTGTTTGTGTATGTGAGTTTAAATGTTTGTAAACGCATCCACGATACAGGAGTAATTCCTAGTATGGGGCAACGTTTTAAAAAAAAATATTGCTGAAAAAAAAAAGATTGCTGTAAACATAGGTACCCGTAGGGCGGACAATATTCAAGAGTTATTTAAAATCTATTTTATCATTAATATTATTCCTCCAATATTATAATTTTCAAAATATCATCACAAGTATCTTCGGATTACTTTCTGGGAAGCCCCGGCAACTTTATTGTATAGATTTAAGATAATAAACACATTTTTTTTTTTTAATATCGCGATGTTGCAAACCCGTTGGTCCCCCTTTTCGTCCCCTAAGCAATTTTACCCCTATCAAGTATAAATGCACCCTTTGGTCCCATACAGAAAACCAAATGTGTATTTATATTAATTTACTTTTATTAAAACGGCTCATTTTATACCACTTTTCCCTTATTGCTTTATTTTAATCAATAGAAATTCCATGATTTGCTGATTCTCATAAATATTGTTTTTAGGGTTCCGTGACCAGCCAGGAACCTATTAGGTACCTACTAAGCCTACACCACCATATATCTGTTCGTCCATACGTTTGTCTGTCACAGGGCTAGGTATCTTTTTAATCGCAATAGGCAGCCAGTTAAAATTTTCAAACTATGCCCTTTTTTATGCTGTAGCTGCTACCTATCCACGCGAGACTAAGGCGTAAATTTTTACATGTAATGTATGCGTATCTTATAAGTATTGGTGGCACGGAACCCATAGCGCGCGTTTCCAACTCGCACTTGGCCGGTTTAATTAATGTATTAATTATGATCTAAACGCATTATGTACAGAGGCCAGCACATCAAGCTATTTCAATCTGTCAGATTTTCTCAATTGATTATGAACCTTATTTGTTTGTGCTAAAGTTGAAAATCTATCAAAGAAATTTGACAGATTGGGGTAGGTTGACCTGCTGGCGTCTGTACATATACTCTAGTATATGTACATAATGCGTTTAGATCATAATGAATACATTAATTTCCGAGTGTATTGTCTACAATACACTCGGATTCCATCAGTTATACCAATAACAATAAATAAATCATTATGCTTGGAATGTTAAGAACACAAATCTACCAAGAAATATATGTAGAGTTGGAATAGAGAAGGTTTTGACATTAATGGTCGATTCCTGTAATTTACGGACCGTTATTGAAATTAAGACTCTTGTATCTTTACCAATAATTAAACAAAGACCTCATAGCTTTGCACAAAAGACCCATATGGTAGTAGCTATTAGGTACTGGTAAAATTAGCTTACAAATTTATTTATATGCCCAATTTGGCAATAAAAATGCTACCATCGGTAAGCAAAATGATTCGTTTTTGTTTATAGGAACCGAGCATAATTCATCTACTTATTTTACAACTTCAATTACTTATTACATTTATAATATGCAAACGCTTTTTGTACCTACCTATATTTAATATATTATAATATCACCTGAAACTGTATATTTACCTACCTACAATTTGTAGGTGTAGTCTTCAGCAACAATAACTAAATTACATCTACACTTCCTACAGCAAATGAGTTATTGTATGACAAAACCAATTCTAGATTTGCTAGACCAAAATTACAGCTATATACAACTGCCTACTAATTAATGTCATGTAGACAAAAAACGATCGATCGCGGCTGTCATTTTAATCTAGCAAATAAAAAATAAGAATTTAAGTGAATCAACCATATGTATAATAATTAAACCTGATCGGTACAGTGATGAAGTAAACAATAATAGTAGCTTGGTTAATGGAACTAGATGCAACATTAAAATTGTTTACAAATGACGATAAAACTCTTATATTTTTATCTCCATTTTAAAACTAGATATTTGTTATCACGGATAATAGGAAAACACCTACCTAAGTATGTATTCTGACAAAAAAAAATAAAAAACAAATGTTCTCGCTTTTTTTAATATGTCTCCGCTAAGTCATCATCTTCGTGCCCTTGTCCCATGTCACACGGGGTCGGCGCAACATGTTTTCATGTTCCATTCTCCCCTGTCAACTGTCAGACTATCAGTCATTCCTTTTCCTTTTATATCTCTCCGCTAAGTATTCTTTTAATATCACTATTAACTATTTCATTTACTCGAGAACCATAAACAAACTCTAAATGAGTGAAATCTACGGCTTTGTCCAACTTAACATGCCTAACAACATTAGGGAGTTCAGTTCTAAGTTTTTCAACATCTACAGGAGTACTAAACCAGTCAGACTCACTACTGAACATATAAATTGGAGCAGTTATCAATGAGAGATTGAAAGAAGGAGGCTGCTTAGAAGAATACGCCTCTTGATTCATTCTTGAACCATAGTCAAATCTTTGGAACCGTTTACTTAAGTAACTTTGAAAATAATGAACAAACGTCTTCGTAGACACTCCAGCAGGTATATGACTAGCAAGCACTGGAAGCCTCTCTGAATACAGATTAGTAATATTCCTTAAACCATAACTTACATAATACTCTAACTTACACAAAATATTTTCGGGCACATCGTCCCGACACACTTTAGCATGATAAAGATTACTCAATAAATTATTAGCAAACAAATCGTACACTCCGATGCTATCTAGAAACGATTTTAAAACGTCCAAATTTTGCGCTAAAATGTCCATAAACGGGTACTGTGTGTCGGTCAACCACGCTATCGGAGCTAATAATACTGCTTCCTTGATCTTCTCGTTGTATTCCGGCTTCATGCTACACATGACGAAAAAAATGGCCGTTCCTTGAGAAAACCCAATATAGGACAGTTTACGTTGAGACGTTGTTTGGAGTATATAATCAATCACTGCAGGCAAATCTTGCGTTCCCATCTCTTCGTAGCTGAAATTCCAATATTCTTTTTCAGGGAGGTTTTTGATATGTCCTTTACTGTATTTATTTCCCCTGGCATTATATAACCAAACATCGTATCCTTGTTCGGCTAACTGAAATGCTACAGATTTTGCTGGCCCTAGAACCAACCACGAATCAGAACTGTCACCAATTCCATGAACTAACAAAACTGGAGGTCCACTGTTCGGTATTCTGTAAATTTTTACTGTATAACCATCTTTCGTTATCATTGTATGTTTTTCAGGCCGATGACCGTACTTAGCTATCAGTTGCAAAGAATTTAAATAAATGTCCGAGTTCCGGTTCCGAAAGTCTGCGTCACTACTAACTTTTATTTTACGTCGGTTCTGTACGTGTCCGAAACAAAACACGAAGATAACACACCGAAATATATTCGCGTCACCGAAATTCATCGTGATTGCGAAACGTCTCGCGGTCGCAAAAACAAAAATTCATCTGTAGTTGAACACACACGACGGCGTTATTTACTCGCTTTTCGTCAGTCAATGCCATGCTGCGGACAACTTGCTACCTAGGATCAGGTAGCTTTAACCTCAGACAACGACCTACAGTCAAGTTTCCAACGCGCCGATCGGAAGCAAACAAATTGATACCACCGACCTGATTAACTAGTTTAAACTGTTGACTGTTAGCGCCCTTTAATGACACACGAATGATTACAAACACCAAAACCAGTTACGTGTTACTAACGCAATGTCAACAAAATAAGTAATTAATTTATTATTATGAAAGCATCAAACTTGTTTCTTTGGAAAACAGCCATGATTAACCTAAATTCATAAGTTTCTATAAATAATTGTCGCCAGCGGTTGATATTCAATTCGTCTAGTGAACATGAACCATAGAACATGATCATGCAACAGTAGAACGGTAATGAAGCCGGCGATTATTGAAACAGCCACTATTTTAAATAAAACAGGACGTATCAATGACTACACAGTCATGCGGAAAGTAAGAGATCCTCCTTAGACTACCGATATCCCCATAATTAAACAATTTCACACAACCTTTCGCTAAAACTGTTCATAGAAAGAGTTTTTGCTTACTTACGTAATCACATACAAATGCTTCTTCTGTCCACAAACATCCATACGTACTATAATTGCCATAATCGCACTATTAAGTGATATGTTGCAACATCCTCTAACAAATTACTGATGAAGTTTTGTCGGAAGTTTCATAAAGGTCTAGGTCGCAAACTTGTGGCACCTTGTAACACTAGTCCACTAGATACCGAAGATAAGAATAGAATTATTTATACAACAACGGTACGTGACGAAAATATGGAGTGACTCTTGGCAAAAAATATGTTTATTAAGTTTTGATAATGTAAGGTTAAGATGCATTCGCTGCAGTCAGTCTGTAGATATGTAGTTGTGAATTACCATTTTAAAACATTGAGACTACTCGTGACCCTGTTTTTTGGAAAGGAGTGCTTAGCCCGTAATATCTGCAGTTAAATCATTTCTCGGACACTCACCTGAACAGTCTCCTTCTTCTTTTTCTGCCACCCGCTGTCACATGGTTTTTGGGGTTGTCGCAGATGTTTTCCCATTCTGTTAGTTGTCACGTTATCAGTTATCAACGCTGCCTGATTTTCATTCGCAATCATCATCTCTTTAAACAATCTACCTATGTTTGCTTTGATCTCCATCTTCCCTTCTATACTAACCCCCTATCTACCTCTTTTATATTAGGGCACGATCTTGAGTTGCTGCATAGGTAGATATAATAGGTCGGGGCAAAAATATTTTCGTATTTTGAATCTATTGTTAGTAATCAAACCTCTTTGGCAGTACTGAATGTAACTGGCTGGTTTTAATACTATTAAATTCTAACATTCTAAAGATGCAATAAATAAAAAAAAAACTAGTTCCCGCCATTTCTCAATTGTTTTTCAAGCAAGCAACATGAACGTATGTGACGAAGAAATTCGGTACATTTTAAAATTTTATTACAAAAAAGGTAAAAATGTGACGAACGCCGCGAATAAATTTTGTGCGGTTTACGGACCTAATGCGGTATCAATAAGAGTAGCACAAATGTGGTTCAAGCGTTTCAAGTCAGGAAATTTTAGTGTGAAGGATGAAGCTCGCTCTGGACGCCCTGTCACGGATAAAATCAGTGCCATTTTTGAAAAAGTGGAGCAAGATCGACATATTAGTAGTTATGATATTGCTGAAAAACTGGATGTTGATCACAAAACAGTTTTACGGCATTTACACAAGTCTGGGTACAGGAAAAAACTTGATATTTGGGTACCACATGATCTCACTGAGAGAAACTTAATGCAACGTGTTTCCATTTGAGATTCTTTGTTGAAACGTAATAATTCCGACCCTTTTCTTAAACGGTTGATTACGGATGATGAAAAATGGATCACTTACGATAAGAATGTCCGAAAAAGATCGTGGTCGAAGCATGGACAAGCCCCACAGAATGTGTCAAAGCCCGGCCTGACTCGGAACAAAGTGATGCTGTGTGTTTGGTGGAATCGTCCACTATGAGCTTTTGCCGCCGGGTAAAACTATCGATTCTGACCTCTACTGTCAACAACTGATGAGGTTAAAAGAAGCTACTGAGAAAAACCGGCCGGAGCTGGTGAATAGGAAGGGCGTGGTGTTTTATCACGACAACGCCAGACCGCACTCATCTATAGCCACACAGCAAAAATTGAGAGAGCTTGGCTGGGATGTGTTGATGCATCCTCCGTATAGCCCTGATCTTGCTCCATCAGATTTCCACCTGTTTCGGTCACTTCAGAACTCTTTAGGAAGCATAAAGTTAACCTCAAAAGAACACTGTGAAAACTACCTGTCAGATTTTTTTTTTTAAAAATCTCAAAACTTCTACAGCAATGGGATCATGGCATTGTCCATAAGATGGCAACAAGTCATCGATCAAAACGGCACATACTTAATATAAATAAATAAAAAATTAAACCTAAAAGAATTTTTTTTTTTGTATGAAAAATACGAAAATACTTTTGTCCCGACCTAATATAATTTATCAAAATCGAGCATTTTCATCCAGCGATGGTCCCGATTTTTTTTTTCAAAGAATGTTAGTACTTAGTAGGTACCCATTTCCCGTATCAATAAAGCAAATTTCAAAATTTCCAATAAAGCAAAGAAATAAATTTTAATACTTGTTCATAATGTTATTTTGTTCCTATAAATACATATTTGCATAGAACTTGGCACTCATTTAGATCTCCATTCTTTTTGCGGCGAAGCCCACAGCCAAGCATAATTTTTGTATTGAGCTTGGCTCTCCTTTTTTTACATTTATGTTTTGGGTGGGATATCATTACTTTTTGTAAAGAATATAATAATACTTAGATTGGGATAGTTACAAATATCTGCTTGTAACGATTCCAACGCTACAATAAAAAAAAATGCTTCATGAAATTTGGGCTTCTAGATGCCCTTATGGATATAATTAAACACACGTACTACTAAGTACGTGTGTTTAATTATATCACTTACATTAGTGTTTACGTTAAAGAGGTTTTGAGTTATAGAAGGGTCAAAAGTGGCACCAAGTGGTTCGTGTAATATTATACTCGGCGCTGGCTAGCCAGTTCCTTTGCTTGAACTTGGCTTGACACGCTGCCGCTTGTCTAGATAAACGCAATTACACAGTGATTTTTTTAAAGAAGGCTTCTCAATACTCACCGGAGCAAACATGTGTTTCTATTTGGATAAACTTCAGGCTCCGTAACGTGACACTTAAATTGTTTACCGTAATTAGATACAGTTATAGGAAAATAGGAAGCAGTTTACAACTTAGCATTGGAAAAAGACTCCTTCAAGATCCGAGATGCTGAGGTAAAATCACGAACACTAAAATATTTGCTACTACATAATATTAGGTACCTACCAGTATTTTAATTAAATTCAGAGCATTGAACTTTAACTTTTATTCAATGTTATTCAACTTGATACTTGACGAGGTGAGCGCGGTGAGCATTCAAAATTATTGAAAATTTACGATTTTTACAATATTCGATTTTATTAAATGAGATGTCATTTCAAGGCTCTTAGTAACAGTTGTACGATTGGATGGATCAAGGATAAGCTACGCTTGCTGTGGTCGTTCCATGGATGGGTGATTGGGGTATCATCTTCATCTACTACATACCGAGACCCTCCTGCGTCGGAAAGTACTTACCTACGTTAAGCCGTTGGTCCCAGTTACAATTCCTAGATCTTTGATAGTCGTTACGGATAGAACTTAGAAGCCCAAAAGTCTCGAAACCAGTCTTGCTAAGGGAAATCGTGATAACCAGTTACTGAGTTGTAGAGGTCAGATAGGCAATCGCTCCATGTAAAATTATGATATTCAGCTGCATTTGGTTAGATTGGAAGCTGACTCTAACATAGGAAAAAGCTAGGAAGATGAATATCAAATCAGATGTTATCAATCTATGTACCTACGTCGAGATTACGCTTCGATGATGAAGACCAGAGGAGCACTGGGGCCTGGCCACATGTAAAACAAAAACATTTTATTGTTATTATGTCATCATAATAAAATGATTTACAATAGCAAGCGTCATCATGGAATGGGATAGCCATTATAACATAATCTTGATTAATAATCGGGGTTCAGAAGCGCGGTGTCATAATAAACACTCTCATTCTGAGAGCGCCTCGAGTAGGACAGTTTTTCGCCCATTGTTTGTGGAAATCATCTATGAATATCGAAAAACAATGGTGTCAACGAAGGCTATAATATGAGGGCCTGCGGTGTCTGAACTCATTTGTCACTTGAAGAAAATGAGATCAAACAGGGGTCAAAGTTAAAGGTTAGTGAGATCAGATATTTCTTTTTTTATTGACGGAAATAAAATTGACTTCCTTGTTGAGTAGGTACCTACATATTATTAAGTAGGTATTTTTTATATTTTGTAATTTCTTTTTCCAGTATAGGTAAAATAAATCTTGTAAAGGTCAATGCACGTGTGCAATGACGATTAACCGTTAATAAGGCTAATTTTATAGAATTAAACTTTATTTTTATCGGGTTTGTAAATATTATATTAAAATACTTAATGATAATGATTTAACTAAGTATCTGTAAGAATATATACAGTTGTTAAAGCCGGAAGCAGATCTATAAATTAATAGTGACAATTTATTAATTAAAATGAAATAATTTAGCGTTCAAATGCCACCTTTTTAATGGGTTTTATCGCAAATGTCAGATAACATCAAATACTCGCATTGACGTGGAGTTGCGGACACCGGCCCGTATTACCTATTACCTAACATCAAGAATCAAAACTCAGTCACGGCATTCAACTGTAGGCCAATTCTTGTAATTTAAAACGTTCAAAATCTAGTCGCAGTCTCATCTCGGCGACAAACAAATGTCAAAAACTTGTCTAAATGTAGGGAAATTTGAAGTACTTTTGACAGATTGAGACTGAAATCAGACTGTGAACGTTCTTAAAAATTACGAGAATTGCCCCTCAGGTCCGCTTTATGGATAATTAAAATAATTTATTATGGTCATATTATCTAACAATTATTATTATTAAGTGCGTATAGCACATTGTTTACTTATATACCAATTATAAGCAATGTAATAAGGTCGTATCAACCAACTTAAAACTTCTTAAAAGACATCTACATTCATCTCAGTTTAATTTGATATCTAATCGTTTCCCATAAAATATTTTACTTACTTATTAAACCATTATTCACGAATAAAGTCTAAACGAAAGACACGATGTAAGTTGAACCATCTTCCTCATTGAGAAAATTCGGTCGGAGAGACTTTTGAAAAAGAAGTCATAATTCAAGGTTTGGCTCTCGGCTATTCCCTTCTGCAATATTGAAACAATTTAGAAGATATTTTATAATGAATAAGCATATTAGGGCGACTAGAATCAATTCTATTTTTTCATTTTAAATTTTGACGTTCAAAAGTGCCTTCTAAGTGCCTATTTGAAATAAATGATTTGACTTTGACTTTTTGACTTTGACATATAATTGTGTCCATAAGTTTTTCTTTTTTCATTAATAGTTGTCAAATTTGTACACTATGGCATCTGTTGACAGCGGTTTAAATCGGAATTTTTGGAGGGTTCTAGTGCTTATAAAAATAATGTATCATCAAAAAGGGAAACATAGGGACATACAAGTAGTTAAGGTGAATGGGTAGTGGTAGACCGCGAAATTCAAATTTTATTACGTTTTTTGCAATTTACAGGTCAGTATCAGGTTGTATCTTGATCAAAATTTGATTCGCGACTATAACAGGTACGTATCTAAAGAATTATAATCATTAGAATCATTAATAGGTACATCTTCCTAAGTGAGATTTGTACCACAAGCACTTTTCCATAAGAGATTTCTTCTTGTGGTACAAATCTAAGTTTTGAATTTCGCGGTACCACTGCGCAATCACCTTAATATTTATTATTCTGAAAAAAATCATTGCTTTATCGTCACTGACCAGAAAGAAAACAGGCGAGAGCGTTTCTATGTAGAAAAGACCACCAGCATTTCCTCTTAAAGGACAACTTTTCCAACGATTTCCAGAGCCTAATTCTAATACTTCTTCGCCACTAAAGTTGTCGCTTGTCAGAGCATCCTCTAGGAAAAGTGTGAAGCAGTAAAGCGAATGTCATGGCCGTCAATTCACTTAGGGGAAGTCGATCATGCCCGCTTGATACTAAAAGCTACTAAAAGCCCTCCATAAAAGCAATAATTAAATTGGTGTAACTCAATTTAGTAAGGCGATGCTGTCGAAGGTGAACCTACCTATGTATACGAACCTCTTTTGTGCAATAGACTTAAACTATTTAGTGCCTGTGCTCTCTTCTATTAAGTAGGTACCTACGTTTTTATCCCCTTTGTGAGTGTCTCTTTGAAGTCTTGGCTAGAGTAAAATTTAAATTCCTTGTTATTTTTATTTACCTACATATTATCATATTTTTACAGCTGTTTTTTTACTCAAATACATTATTAATGAGTCAGTAGGTGTAAATAAATAAATAATATAATTAAATACTTCAAACATAGTCTTCTATAGATCATAAATCTACTGAAAGGAAACCTGACGATTTTCGGCGTTTAAGGGACTGCTAACGCCATCTTCCGAAAGTTAAGTGAAGCCCGGCGACCTGTGGTCTGAAGACTGCAGACATTGAAATTCAGTTAAAATCTCCTTTCATCAAGATTTTGAGGAGTTAAAAATATGTATGGCATGGTGATTGACACAGGCTTATTAATCTCGAAGAAGTAAGTGGGCACGGAGGTGGAGTCGCTGGAAAAAGATAGCAACTTTTCAGAGAATAAAGATGATTAAGCGATGGCCAGTTTCTAGAAAACACAAATAACAACAGATACTCCCTTAAAATAATGCCCAAACATTTATTAGGTACAATAGGCTGTTATTTAAGTTAAGTATGTGTTAAGAAGATACAGCCAATATCAATATTGGCTGAAATGGACTCTGTCATCATCAAAATTCGAGTTGAACCTGACCACAGCGTTAGGTTTACCAAAAAAAAATATATTTTTAGCTTGTATTTCACTCAAGTATTGACTGTTTGACTGGTCATCTCAGTGCAGAAAGTAAAATCTATGTTTAACTATAACTAGGTAAATCAGGTCAGGTAAACCAAGAACGGCTGGACTGATTTTTATGATTTGTTGGATTTGTCTCCGCCCCGAATAGCAGAATAACTATTAAAAAATAAAAATTACACGAAAAAAAAATGGTAGGTAGGTATACTTATTAATTCATTTTCTCATAGGTAGGTTTTCTCATTTTGTATGGAACGGCTTTATAATATCTCGAGAACGGATTGATTTATTTCGATGGCGGTATGAAGTTCGCCGGGTCAGCTAGTATCCTAAAAACTATCGATAAAGAACAAAGGAAAAGGAAATCAATATTTCCCGCGAAGATTCTTGTGTACAGTTGCCATATCAGTGATTGGGAATAATTTGTTGGAGACGAAAAACGAGACATTAAGGTGATTGCGCAGTGATTACCGCGAAATTCAAATTTTCTTACGTTTTTTGCAATTAGCAAGTCAGTGTCAGGTTGTATCTTGATCAAAATATGATTCGCGACTATAACAGGTACTTATTCACAGAATTATAGTCATTAGAATCATTAATACATCTTCCTAAGTTAGATTTGTACCACAAGAAGAAATCTCCTAGGGAAGTGTTTATGGTACAAATCTCACTTATAAAGATGTATGAATGTTTCTTATGATTATAATTCTGTAAATACGTACCTGTTATAGTCACGAATCAAATTTTGATCAAGGTACAACCTGACACTGACTTGCAAATTGCAAAAAACGTAAGAAAATTTGAATTTCGCGGTAACCACTGCACAATCACCTTAACATTTTAACATGATTTGTTATTTTTTTACTTATTTATTAACTTTGAACTTATAGTCAGAAAGTCATAAAACATTACCCAAAGACAACACCTTATAACTATGTAAGGGGTGATTTCAATCCGCAGCGCGTATGATACAATTCAGTCAGCCATAAAGGAAAATTAGTTTGTTTAAACACTTCAATCAATATTTATAGACATTTGACGACAATTTATAAACTATTCAAGACATCATTTATGTAAACTACAAGGGGTTTTATATACATTTCTGGTAACTCTAAACAATGAATTATTACTCTGTGTCAAAACAAACAACTGTCATTCAGACAGCTGTCCGCTGTCACTATAAACGTCAGTCAGCTAAACATTTACTCCCGAGTGTATGTTTTTGTGCTTATTATTGTAAGATAATAGTTTATTATTACGAACACTTGTTACATTACCGGAGTACAAGGTTATAGAAACGAGTTGTGGCTCTTTAATAAGTTCATCATTACAAACTACGTGCGTTCATTTAATTTTTAGTTTTATTTTAAGTACATAGTGGTAGTCGTGAGCTCGTAAACTTTTTTTTATAATTATTTTATTTGTTTATCAGTTGGTATAACTATGTCAGGTTCCTATGAAGAGCCCCCCGAGATGAACACATTGAGTCAAGTAATTGATACCGAGCATATGAACAAAATTACATCGAATTTCACAAGGTTAGGAGGTAAGTGGTTTCTAATTAGTTTCTTATTACATACATGACTTACTTATCAGGTACTTTCATGTTTTTTTTTATAAACTAATATTCTGTAGGTTACTAAATTAAAACTAGAAAGAAATGTGAAAGTACTGTAGTTGATGCATCATAAACGAAGTTTTATACTTTCGAATTGCAGCTTTCATTTGTTTTATTACCAGAAAATACCATGTGCGTATGGTGTTCAATATTACAACTTTTAATAACATTGTCTGTTCTGCCTGCACCTTTTATTTTACAAATCGTCGCTGCCCCTGCCAAATTACATATGTGATTTTTTTATTTTTCGTTTTTTGCACTAAACATATGTGCATTTCAGCACATACGATTTTTTCCTAACGGTCAAAATACATAGAATTTGTTCAGCTTGTTTCTAGTTCGAAAATCACAAAAAGGATTTATCAACACATCAAAAATGAAACGGAGATTAATTATGTTTCGTGCAAAAATCGAAAAATAAAAATAAATCACATATGGAATTTGACAGGCGCAGTGACGAAATGACATCAAAACAAATGAAAATTATTACAACTTATATAGTCTAGATCCTCTTTACACACGATATGATACACCACTAAAACTCCATAATGATTTTTTCATAACATCAAACAAAGAAAGTAGTATAATTATTTAATTATAGCAATGCTTTACCAAGTAGTTTGCAATTACTCAATAATTATATTTAATAGGATTTCTCTATCCTTCATAAGCTGTTTCCTTGCTTCATAATGTACTTCAATACAGGCTACTTTTAAAGTGTATTCAGCTGTACACATATCACATGAATATTTTAAAAAAATTGTTTAATAATGTTCAAATAAAATTTACATTTTATCTTTTGTATAATTACAGACAAATGTTACTTGGAAAATGCTGGGGCCTCATTGTATCCACAATGTTTACTTTCTGCTGTACATCAAGACCTTATGGATAACGTCTACATGAACCCTCATTCGGACAAATATACCAAGGATTGCGTGGAGCAGATCCGAAGTGACATTCTAAAACATTTCAATACAGATCCTTCTAACTACACTGTTGTATTTACAGCGGGAACAACATCTGCACTAAAACTAGTTGTGGAGTCATTTCAATTTTCTCTAGTTAATGATGATGATGGAGAAAGTACCAGTGGATCATTTGTATATTTGAGAGACAATCACACGTCAGTGCTTGGTCTGAGAGAAATTGCTGCAGAAAAAAATGCGGACATAATACACATATCACATAATGATTTCTTAGATGCATTAAAACAAAATTATGAGAAAACAAATACATTGCAGAGGGTAAAATTTTCAAGCCAAAATGATGCCAACACATTGCTGGCATACCCTGCACAAAGCAACTTTAATGGCTATAAGTACCCCATTGACTGTATACACAACATAAAAAATGGTTGCCTTAATAGTCATTTAAAAAAACAATTATGTAATATAAATAATAGCTGGTACGTTCTACTTGATGCAGCTTCGTTTGTATCAACAAGTAGACTGGATTTATCTGAAACAAAACCTGACTTTGTGTGCTTGTCGTTCTATAAGATATTTGGGTACCCAAGTGGTTTGGGGGCAATTTTAGTTAAAAATAGTAGTAGCGATACACTTTGCCAAAAGAAGTATTTTGGAGGTGGTACAGTCGATTTTGTTTTAAGTACAGAAGATTTTCATGTTAAGAGGAAAGCCTTGTATGAAAGGTGATTATTTCTTTTAATTTCATATTTTTGAGTACACTGCGACAGATGTTTATCCAATTAAAAACATTTAAGGCTATGTATGTGGGTCTTTAGTCTGAAATCGAGGTTTGGTTTGGTGTTACTTGTAAAGTTTTTTGTTACAGTGTAATCTGAATAAGTGGGATCTCAAGGGATCTAGGATTATTTGTCACTTAAAGATGTTTTTCATTTACCCCATTTCCCAAGTCAACTGTTACACTGTATATTGACTTCATTTCCATCTGAATACACCAATATTCTGAAAACAACCGAAATGTAGAATTATAAAGGACAAATAATAAACATATGTGCATGACGTAGCATATGAATTAGAACAATGCATGCGACATTTTAGCAACTGTTCTATAATTTTAGCAATAAATACCTACCTATTTTATTTACAATATTAAGTAGTAAAAGTAAATTCGTTTTGTTTAAATAACTTTGCCCTACAAAATATGTCGCTTTTTCAACATTTGTATCAATAATAATTATTTTGTTTTCAATTTCAGGTTAGAGGATGGAACTATACCGTTTTTAGCTGTAATTGCTCTAAAGCATTGTTTTGACACAATGCATAGATTGATACCTAAAACAATTAACGACGATTGGATGGACACCATTTCTTACCATACATATTATTTAGCTAGAGACCTGTACTATCAACTGCATGATCTAAAGCATGCAAACGGTAACAAGGCTGCAGTAACATATATGGATTCCGACTTTACTCATATTAAGACACAAGGTGCAATTGTTACATTTAACCTTCTAAGAGCAGATGGATCATACATTGGCTTTGTTGAGGTAAGAACTGTTATTTTCAGTATTACACAATTGACTTATCTAGCAGAAAAACCTCTACACCTGTGGGTTGGCAACACATCTGAAATGATTCTAGTATTGCAGGTGTCCATAGGCGTCAGTATAAAAGGTCACAGTCACCTCACTTTAGTTGAGCCATTATCTTGTTTACCATCATCACATGCCAATTCTAGCCTATTCCCCAACTATGCTGGCTTCGGCTTCCAGTTTAACCAGATGCAGCTAATTACCAGGATTTTATATGGAGCCATTGCCTATCTGACCACAACCTTACTGGGTTGCAAAATATCTCTTGGTAAGACTACCCGTAAATACCTACTGTCAAGACTTAACATCGATCGACCCTTGCGGCTGTTACTGAGTCACGAGCCCCGCCAGTTACAGGATTTTGGACGTTTTTGAGTATCTACGGAAAATAGGTGTGGCACAATATAGGTACCTACTTATGAGTAAGTAGTTACTTACGGTTTCGTTTCGGGGTAGCTTGACAACGAGTAGTTTCAGACCTGTGATGTCGTGACCTCGAAACATGCACGCTGGGAGAAAACTGTTACACAAAAAGATTACATTTCAATTGTTATTTAAACGCCGCATACAATCCTGCAATGTCCATACAAATTATCTGCAACATACCTACCTATCTTGTATAAGGGTGCTTACATAAATAGGTTTCCAGTGCAGGCGAGTCTGTGCGAGTCGGTACCTATCGGTGCGGGTGAAATAGTCCCACATTAACTTATGCTCTCATACATGAAGAAACAGATAAAACATGTAACCATTTCCTTCCGAAAATTAAACCTGCGGAGACCTGTGCCGGGAGTCGGGACTGAAAACCCGCTTCTTTATGTAAGCACCCTAATACTTGGTCTATTGAGTTTCGTAAACAAGATGATGAAAGATTGTTTAGTGGCCAGCCTGGTTATCATTTCGTTGGTGACGCAGTTATTAAAGTATTACCTTCTATTTTTTACAGACTCGTATTTGTTTACAGTTAGGTAGGTACTATGTTATGCAATTACCTACATTTTGTGTTTCTTTCATTGTTGTTTTATACAGTTTTTCTTTATTAAAATACTAATAATAACAAAAGGGATTGTGTGGTTTTATGAAACCACGGTAAAAGTGAAACTTTTTTTCACATTATGTACAGACATTTAACTAAAAATTTTCGGAATAATATTCCATTAAGGGTATAAAAATCGCTCTGACGAGCGCCTTTCACTTTATCCCTACTCCGCGGCCAACCGTCACGCGACATGCAACACACAGACGAAAAAGTTTGAGACGATGTAATAAAAGTTTCACTTTAATAATAATATCGTTTATTTATAAAACTGGCGCAGATTTACAATAACTGCATATTATATGCGTTAGGTACGTAATCAGAAATCACCTATGCCCTCCAGCCGGCCCTTGACACATTTTATTCTGAGTTAGCGCAGCGTTATTCCATACATCTCTATTAGTTATCAATTCCTATAGGTACCTATAGATACGTCATCTTCACAGTTTTAAGCGCTTATAAAGTCACGTAATTTTAGTTTTTATTCCTTTCATAGTCACGTCATTTTAGTTTAAAATTAGTCTTTTTATAGTCACGTCATTTCAGTGTTTATTCCTTTCATAGTCACCTCATCTCAGTTTTTAGCCCTGTAGTATAGTCACGTTATCTCGGCTTTTAGTCCTTTTATATACTTACTTAGTCAAATCATCTCAGGTTTTAGACCGTTTTTAGGCACATCAGCTTTCAGGTTTTCACACAGTCTACCTATCCATCGTTTCTTTGGTTCTTTGCTATTCCATATTGACATTCACAATTAAGTACTTACCTAACTATAATACGATTTTCACAAATGTGCTGACCAAGTGACTAAGTAGGTACTTAACTACATTAATCAATCTCTCAAATAAAAATGAAATGCTGTTCTTTGGTAAGCACCATCACCTGAGAACGGCTGGACCGATTTGACTAATTTTGGTTGTAAAATGTTTGGAGTTTAAGGAATAAAGATTAGAAGTGTCTCGGAAAATTTTCAAATTCGAGAAAAACTAAATGACCTTTTTTCTATGAATTATTGAAATTTTTACCGGACAACGTCTTTCGGGTCAGTTAATTAATAATAAAGTAGCCTAGGTAACCTAGGTACCTATACTCCATTTACAATAAGATTAGACATTTAAACAAACCTTTTTTACAGCTTGTCCAACTGATTTTGACTTCTATTCCGTAGGTATAAGGATGGCAGTAAAAGCAAAAAAAGTGAGTGCAATAACAACTGTTTACTGACATTGACAAGATTTAAAAAAGTTTTATTTAAATGTCTCTTATTGTAAATGGAGTATAATCGTATGCAATTTCTAATAAGTACCTACATAGGTACCTACCTAATTATGTTAGGATAATTATAACATTTCATTAGGAATTGTATTGATAGGAATCATCTTGATAGTGAATAAATAAAGAGAAATTCTATGTTTCAGTTTCAACATATGGCCGACCTATTTAACATAAGTGTCCGAACGGGATGCTTTTGTAATTCCGGCTCCTGCCAGCGACATCTAGTAGCATCGAATAAAGAATTAAAAGAAATGTTCAAATCGGGACACGTGTGTGGCGACGAGATAGATCTTATTGATGGAAAGCCGACTGGAGCTATAAGAGTCTCCTTCGGCTTTTTTAACACTTTCAAGGATGTCGACAAACTATTAAATATGATAAGCAGATGCTTCGTTAAAACTAAAAGGAAACCAAGAAAACGTATACAATCACACATTATGGATTCATTAACATCTAGCAAATTGTATAATGGCATAACAAATACACATAAATTATTAGCAGAAAAGCAAGAGTTTATTATGCAAGAAGTTGAAGATGTTAAACATAATATGGATTCTGCGATTGTATTAAAAGAAGCAGCTATATTTCCTATAAAATCGTGTGGTGCTTTTAAAATTAGGTCTACTTGGAAAATTGGACCGAAAGGGTTCGAATATGATAGGGATTGGATGATTATTAAGGATAATGGTGTATGTTTAACACAAAAACAAAACACAAGAATGTGTATGATACGACCAAAAATAGATCTGAATATAAGAAAAATGACATTATATTTTGAAGGTATGGAGTATTATTAATGAGTAATGACCATTTTTACTAAAACTGGTGACAGAAGCTGTTGGATTTTCAAAAGTTGGCTCGGCGTGGAAAGTTGAAAATCCAACAGCGCGCTTTTATTTAGAAATTCATTATAGTATCTCCTACTGTTAGTAAAAACGGGCATAAGTATCCTAAAATAAAACTTTGCGAAAATCACGAATTAATTTATAATTTAAATAATTTCACTGTTTCAGGTAAACCCCCGATATCAGTACCTTTGGATATTGTGTCTGAAAATAAACAAAGAAACACATCACTCTGTCGCAGCAAAGTTTGTACCGACACAATACAGGGTTACGACTGTGGTGATGAAGTAGCAGACTGGATTTCGGAAGCGTTAGAAATTTCATACCTACGACTCATCAGGCAAGCAAGTGACGACAATAGAACTCAAAAGAAGAAACATGATGGAGAGAAAAAACTACTTTCATTAAGCAATCAGGCTCAATTCCTTTTGATAAACAAAGCTACAGTGCGATGGTTGAGGGCGAAGATTCATGATCCACAATTTTCTGACGATGTGGATAGTTTAACAGATCGTTTCAGAGGAAACCTTATAATTGAAATGGATGAAGAACTTGCCGAACGAGATTGGCACAGAGTTATCATTGGGAATCAAGAGTTCAAGGTAAACATCTGCTTCGACATAATTTTCGACGGTTTTCCCCGAATGTTCCGAGCAACTTTTCCAAGATTCCAGAACATTTTAAAACTATAAAATAGCCAAATCGGTCCAGCCATTCTCAAGTGATGCGCTTACTAACGAACAGCATTTAATTTTTATTTATAAGAAAAATGGTACCTATTCAAAAACTTTGTAGTTCTTTTTCATTTATCAAGTGGGCTGGTGTATGCGGTAGAATATCATTGCGCAAAGTGATAATTGTTTTATAAGTTTAATCATTTCGTTCCAGGTCGAAGGACTTTGTCCTAGGTGCCAAATGGTGTGCATCGATCAAAAAACCGGTGAAAAAACCGTAGAGCCACTGAGAACTATATCCGAACAGTTTGCAGGAAAGTTAAGGTTTGGTATTTATTTAAGTTATGTAGGTGCAGCTGACGGGTCGAAAGACCGTCGCCTCAAAATATATTCACCAGTAAAACCTGTAATTAATGATGATGATATAAGTAGGTGAAATATTTAAATAAAAGTAGGTGAAATATTTAAATAAATATGTGGTTTGTTAAAAAAATATTATAATTTAAGAAAATATCTTTTCTTATTTGGGGTAAATTTGGGTGGTGGGGTATAAATAACTAATTGGGATTTATGATTTAAGTTTGATGCTGAGAAAATTGAGAGATAGGTTACAATGATATGAAGGTAATATAATATTATTTTATCTCTTTAATACATTTTGTCTTCGGGGCTTATGATCCGTATCTCATAAAGTAGTCATTATAGTATGATGTGTTAAACCTATTATTTTGTGTTTCCCCAATCACATGCCATCATAATAATATGAAAATAATTGCATCTTTACACGTGTTCCTGAAGTTATATCTGAACTTAGTCCAAACATTATAACAAGAAAGTAGGAAAAATATCCTGGTCTGTTAATTTAATTCATGAAATTTACAAAAGGCGATATTAAGCTCAACGCCACCGGTGATACCTATCGGTCATCGGGAAAGCTCATACTGTGCTACCCCTTCGTCAATTTTTGTCTGATCCGCTACCACAGGTCTCTTCACTTACAGAGCATGATCCTAATAAGCAACTCCATCATCCCCTATTCAGTAAAATATTTCATGTACCTATTGCCCCATTTAACATTGCTTTGTATCCATTAATAAAGCCCCAAGCCCTGCATTCTAATTTCTGAGTAAATAAATAGCATCATTTTTTTATAAGTAGATCTAACTTGTCCCGTCCCAATGTTTCTAATTATTATTATAAGCTCATTTTATTCCATATTTTTCTATAAGTACATATGTATGTATTCACAAATTTATAGTTATATTTTGTTTGGATATGGATCCCTTTTGGGTAAAAGCCTCCTCCAATCCATGCCAATTTTCCCTGTTTTGGGCCAACTCCATCCAACGTGGACCAGCTACTTCAATGACGTCGTCCGCCCATCTCTTGCGTGGTCTGCCGCTGTTCCTCTTGCCTCCCGGTCCAGACCAGTTTGTTGACTCCAATGTCCACCTTTGATCTCTACATCTCGCAATATGACCTGCCCATTTCCATTTCAGTCGTAGAGCGTGTAGGAGGGCGTCTGTTAGTTTAGTGCTTTTCCTTATCTCTTCGTTTCGAGTTTTCTGAATTTTCCTAAGTTTCTAATTAGATAATTATATTTTTTTAAAGACTGTATTTAAATTTTATTCTGTCAATTCAGACATAGCAGTACAATCTGTACATCTGGTTTGTGAGTTTCTTTAACATAATGTTGTGTTTAATAATTATGATGTCAGTATACCTAGAGTAAAGTAG
Source organism: Globia sparganii (assembly GCA_949316385.1). Lineage (NCBI taxonomy): Eukaryota > Metazoa > Arthropoda > Insecta > Lepidoptera > Noctuidae > Globia > Globia sparganii. The sequence continues at coordinate 18,986,685 of OX438654.1, forward strand.
CTAAACCTAAAAATATGATGATTTAAAAAAAAAAAGGTTTACCTAATGAATGAGTGAAAGATACAACTTAAAACTAATTCACTGAATGTCTCACTTAAGGTGAATGCGAAGTGGTAGACCGCGAAATTCAAATTTTCTTACGTTTTTTGCAATTTGCAGGGCAGGGTCAGGTTGTATCTTGATCAAAATTTGATTCGAGACAATAACAGGTACGTATTTACAGAATTATAATTATTAGAAACATTCATACATCTTTATAAGCAAGATTTGTACCATAAACACTTTTCCCTAGGAGATTTCTTCTTGTGGTACAAATCTAACTTAGGAAGATGTATTAATGATTCTAATGACTATAATTCTGTGAATAAGTACCTGTTATAGTCGCGAATCATATTTTGATCAAGATACAACCTGACACTGACTTGCAAATTGCAAAAAACGTACGAAAATTTGAATTTCACGGTAATCACTGCGCAATCACCTTAAATATATTTTAATAACGTACAGACGCCAGCACATCAAGCTACCCCAATCTGTCAGATTTTCCCAATTGAATAAGAACCTTATTCCCTTTGTGCTAAAGTTGAAAATCTATCAAAGAAATTTGACAGATTGGGGTAGGTTGACCTGCTGGCGTCTGTACATACAAAAGAAATGCAATATTTGTCAAGATCACGACATCGACACATTGAGAATAATCCCTTGCTTAGTTTGGCGTAGCAAGTAGGTATAAGACCTTAATGAGATATGGACCTGTCCTTAACCCTTTAACCGCCATGTCATAATTCGCGTGGAGTGCATCTAGCGCCAGCAACGTTTAGGTACAATTTTGCATAGTGTTGTAAAATATAGTTATCGATAAACTAATGAAATAAATAAAACTTAAACATTTTTAATCAAAGGTTTTCTTTTTGAAGTAGTACCGCACATAAATCAGTCTTCAAACATCCTACGTTAATCAGTCTTCAAATGTACGTTAGGTAATTAGTCATAAAAAACTAATATTCTGTTAATTCTTCATAAAAAATTAATATTCTGGAGAAGGACACGGGCTGAAAGTCCCTTGATAAGTCTAATGGCCTGCGCAGACGACGGACTTTTCTCCGCGGCGGAGAAAAAAGTACGCTCCGCGAATAAAAAGTCCTCCGCGGATTTACCACGAACTCAACGCACACGGTGTGCGAACATTTGTTCCCCGGAAATACGGGCATACGTACTCATCACGCGCAACGCGGATTAAAGTCCGCCATGTGCGTTGCTTCACCTAATCACACGAGTTCTATTTTTTTCGTGGACTCCCCCGTACTTTTGTCCGGTCCGCTCCCCGCATGTCCTCGGTTATTCGGGGGACTTTTTGTACGCGGTACTTTTAATCCCTCGTTTGCGTTACTCGATACAGTTGTAAGCGATCTATTTTAGCGGACAAAAAAGTCCGCGGACAAAAATCCGTCGTCTGCGCAGGCCATTTAAATTTGATTTGTTTAATACGATTAATGTATTGAGTGTTAAAATATTGGGATACAAATAATATTAATTAACAACAAATAAAATAACTAAATTACTTTAATTTTTCTTTATTATTATTATCTAGCTGTCTTTTTGACTGTAGGATAAATATACAGACTTGAAAAACAAAAGAGTGATTTACCGATTCATTATCGCTATCCGTTGAACTGCCACTACTACAAATATCGTTGTTCGATTGCTGCAATATATTTAATAGTTCTTCGTCGTCGTATAACATCATCGACAACTTCTCGATACTAGCTTAGAACTAATAATAAAGAGAGCACGTGTTATCACGGCGATGGCGCTAGCGCAACTGACGTTTATTCAAAATATGACTTTAGTTGACCTTGAGCCGCACGTAAAATTACGGCGACGGCGTTCGCGGATAGCCTGTACTAGTGACGTTCTGGAATAAGTCGATAATTTATATCTCTTTGTTGATTTCTACATATTATTTCACTAAAGCTTATTGGGTTTTGAATAAATAATTAAATCTCTTCTTACTAATATTATAAAGAGGAAAGGTTTGTATGTATGTTTGTAACGAATTGACTCAAAAAGTACTCAACCGATTTTAAAAATTCTTTCACCATTTGAATGCTACATTATCACTGATTATAGATTTTTTTAATTGCAAGAATTTTTTTTTTTTTTTTAATTAATATTGGTAACATAATATTGGCCCCGATTCTGTTGTTCACAAACTAAACTAAATTTAAGTTCAGTGCATCTTTTTCTTTCTATTTCATTATGAAAAGGACAGAAGATAAATATTAGTTTAAAATATATTAAAATATTTTATACAAACTTACGCACATATTGTATTGTATACCTAGTCTTGCCATAAATATTGTCACGAAGAATTTTTTTATTGCAAATAAAGTTATTACTTTTACAGTGTGTTAGTTTAATACATAAATATAAAACAATTTAAAATATAAAACGCTTATTCGAAGTGGTCTCCATTGGCTGCAATACAGTCCTTCAAACGTTGAGGCCATCATATCAATAGAAGCACGCACTCTTTCCATGGGAAAATTCTTCACTGCCAATCGTATGGATTGTTTTAGGGACTCCAAATTATCGTGGCGTTTAGAGCAAGCCGTACTCTCTAAAACTGACCATAAATCATAATCCAGCGGATTAAGATCGGGACTAGACGACGGCCAGCCTTCAGCTCTGATGAAGTCCGAAACGTTCACTTCCAACCAAGACTGCGTGGACCGAGGTTTATGACCCGGCGCCGAGTCTTGTTGGAAGGACCATACTTGGTTATTGAACATGGTGTTGTTAAGGGGCTTAACTACCTTCTCAAGAATGGTATCTTGATACACTTGTGCCGATGTTTTGATACCTTTTTCACAAAAATATGGCTTGACTGAGCCTCCTTCATAGCTAACACCCCACCAAACTATCACTGAAGTCGGATAATGCCCACGTTGCACTCTGTTGACTAATTGGGAAGCTTCCTTAGAGCTTTGAGCTTAAATACGGTCATTTTGTTTGTTAAAATGTTGCTCAATTGTCAAGATTTTCTCATCCGTAAACAAAATTTTTCTGTGACCTCCCTTTGCGTACCGCTTCAGTAGTTGTTTCGATTTTACCATCCTATCCTTTTTTAAATTATCAGTTAAAAAATGACCACTGCGTCTCTTATAGGCTGCAAGTCCTAAGTCATCTTTTAAAATACGCGACATGGTTCTGGGTGCTATCTTCATCTCCCGAGATAAAATCTTTTGCTTACGGACAGGATTTCTTCGAATTCTTTCCCTTACTGCTTTGATCACCTTTTTCGTACGAACATTACGTGGACGGCCAGATCTTTTTCTGTCACAAACAGAGGAGGTCTCATTGTACCTATTAAATTAAGCCCGGTACACAAACATTTGACTAATACCAAGCGTATGGAGAGTTTTAAAAATTTCATTTGTCTCCATACCAACTTTGTGTAATGCAATCACAGCGATTCGGTTCTCTTTATCACCCCACTCCATTTTAATATCGCAAAATATTGTACAATGTATTGGCGCCAAAATTAGAAAACTCAATGAACAATCGTATAAAAATGACAGATTCCAAATTCAAATGTAATATCTTTCTTATTTTTAATTGTAACAGTATTTATGGCCAGACTAAGTATTAAGTTTATATTTTTATATTACAAATGTATAATGAGTGCAGGAATTTATGGCTGTGACATTATTAATTTAATTATATGTATAGGTAGGTACTTACCTACAAAAATAGGAGAAATAAATTGGATTCTAGTAATTTTACTGAAAATATTTAAATGGCTTTGGTACCTCTTATATGCCTAATACTTATTTTAAAATGTTGAACTATGAGTAGGTACCTAATCTAATATATAAAATTCTCGTGTCGCGGTGTTTGTGGTTAAACTCCTCCGAAACGGCTGGACCGATTTGTATGAAATTTTGTGTGCATATCGGGTAGGTCTGAGAATCGGCTACTATTTATTTTTATTTTTTTTGCAAAACGACGTTTGCGGGGTCAGCTAGTATTATTATACTAATGGAGTCATTTCATGTACAGACGCTAGCACATCAACCTACGCGAAACTGTCAAATTTTCCCAATCAATTTTGAACCTTATGCTTTAGCAATAAAGTAGAAAATTTGTTAACCATCGCCCAACTTCATAGCAGTTGTCGTGCCCCCAGCATCCGGCACAGTGATAATGTTTTTTTTTTCGAATAACTTGTTAGATTACAGCGTAATTAATAAAGAAACAGAGTAAATGAGCTGTGGTATGTGGTTGTAAATATACGACCCTGACGAAATGGACACGAAAATATTTGTCGGATTAATCCGACGTAAGCGGTTAAAGGGTTAAAGAAATTTGACAGATTGTAATAGGTTGATGTGTCTGTATAAGTATATGTAACGCTGCTAAATTCGCTAATTTGGAATAAGTTATATAGGTAATTCATATGTATGTACACACATCAAAAGTGTCTAGGGATCAACATATATTTTTGCAATAACTTTTCTCCTGATTGATATTAATTAAAATTTTCTTTAAGGATTCATCAAATAAAGTGTTTTCGTTTGTCACAGTAACGATAAACCAAGTCACCTTTGCATTAATAAAGAAATTTGCCATTTTCATAATAAAGGGATTTTTGACATTTGAACCACTAACACAAAAGTTCGAAAAAAAGACTGAAATAACAGTTTTCTCTAAAATTTTATTGGGTAACTTAAACAATTAATAATCCGTGTTTCTACCGCGAACACTAACAACACAAGAACATCGGTTTGGCATACTCAAAATGAGTTCATCCAAATCACGCTGTGGAATGGCCGCCCATGTTCGTTGCAACAACAAAAAAAGGTCTTCTTGCGACTGGATACCCTCCATATTCGGCAGAGCTCTTCTCTGTAGCATATCCCATGCATGCTCAATCGGGTTCAAGTCTGGCGACTGAGCAGGCCAGGGCAGGACATTGATGTTAGCTGCGGCGAGAGTCTGTCTTACAACTCTTGCGGTGTGCGGTCGTGCATTATCATGCATTAACTGAAATAAGGGACCGATTTGCACTTGTAGAGGAACGATGACGTCTGATACAATCGTCTCAGCATAAATTTGAGCGTTGAGGTTGCCTCTGATCCAAATCAACTCAGTTCTTCCGCCGATCCAAATACCCGCCCATACCATGATGGTTCCACCACTATAAGGATGGACTTCCTGGCAGGATTTTAATCGCTGTTGGCGTCCAGGGGTTCTCCAGTGTCGTATACGTCTTGTATCCGGTCTCATACTAAAACGAGACTCATCAGAAAAGCACACGAAACGCCATTGTTCTTCTGCCCAATTTCTGTGTTCAAGAGCCCATTGATATCGAATCCTACGATTGTGCATTGCTATAGGTGGTACCCGTAGCGGTCTTCGGGAATGAAGGTTCACTTCATGCAAGCGGTTTCTGACTGTTTGGTCGCTAATTAAGTTCCCTGAAGAGTGATGAAGCCTCACGGCTAACATCATGGCGGTTATTGTTGGAGCTCTTCGAGTTAAGATTTGAATGTATCGGTCTTGTCTCCGTGTGGTGCAGCGATACCGTCCTCCATGGCGCTCAGCCACGGTACCAGTGCTTCGGTAACGTGTCCAAAGTCGACTGATAACACTCTGACTTGTATTCAGAGCTAAAGCCACAGTACGTTGCCGGGAACCAGCTTCTATCATTCCCACGGCTCTGAGCATTTCTTCCCTGCTTAAATGACGTCGCCGCTCCATAATAACGTTGGTTTTAATCAGTAGTAGGGAAACAGTAGCACTAATAATGTCTTCAATGCGTTGTATGTTTTTATAGGGAAAATATTGACAGCTGATTTTCATCTTTTACTCGAATTTGATTCACAGTTCCTGATTCAAATTATGAAATGCACCAAAAAGGATCCATATAAATTTATAAAATCATAAATTTATTACAAAGCCACATCTCAATCTCAAGAAATCCGCATAAAAATGCTTGATCCCTAGACACTTTTGATGTGTGTATATTCATGTACAGACGCCAGCAGGTCAACCTACCCCAATCTGTCAAATTTCTTTGATAGATTTTCAACTTTAGCACAAAGGAATAAGGTTCATATTCAATTGGGAAAATCTGACAGATTGGGGTAGCTTGATGTGCTGGCCTCTGTACATACATATGAATTATATAACCTATACGATGGTGCCAGTTCCTGTACCTACCTTTTACAAATATTTAGAGATTAAGTAGATAATGTTTTTGGAATTTATAAAAAAGTTTTTATTACCTATGCTATTTGATGCTGACTATTTATATGGTTTTATAAATAACTAAGTAAGAGCTCTCTGACTTAGTGCCGTATTACAGTACATCACTCAGTACTCAAGCATTACTTAAAACTAGTTTCAACCAATCAAATGGCTTGAATCTAGTTTTAAGTAATGCTTGAGTATTGAGTGACATTCTGTAATACGGGACTAAGTCCCGTATTACAGAACGTCTAGATTCAAGCCATTTGATTGGTTGAAACTAGTTTTAAGTAATGCTTGAGTATTGAGTGACGTTCTGTAATACGGGCCTAAGTGAGAGAGCTCTGGAAAACTATTTTGTGATAGATATTTTAATATATTAGTATATTTTTAGATAATTATCTGCCATGAACATTCCATTAGAATTGTATAATATTATGTTAATATGATAAGAGATAAATAGTCCGAAGGATACATAGATCTCTATATAGTAATTTAAACCAAAAAGAAAATTATTTTGTTATAAAATAACAATGATAATGTAAATTAATTTTAGTAAAATATCTCTTTGTATACCTAAATGAACGGTAAAAACATATGGAGTCAAACTGAAACAATAAGACATACTTATTATTTTCATAAAAAAATATTTATTTTCTTAACAAAATGGAGTTATTATTTCCTCATTTATATATATATTTCTATGACTAGTTTTATATAACAGTTGTTTGTGATTTAATATATTTTATGATATTGCACAGTTTATTGGTTGTTCTCCTTTTATTAGCCGCGGTTCCTCTCCTAGTGACACATTGTTGACGACTTCTGCTACCTCATTAAAATCTGGCAATGCCATTGTCTTTAGCTTTGAATATACTAACTTATCATTTACTTCAACCTCAAATGCACCTGTAAGAGAAAGAATAACTACTTATCTTACTTGATAATCACCTATTCACTGAACCTGTTGAAAAGTGTTGGCTATATCTGCAAGCGCTTTTCACTTCTGCATTATGTCATTTAGATATCTAATCATATAGTACTGAAAAAAGTACATTAGTTTTAAAAGTACCATAGCATAAGCTAAGGCATAATAAGGTAATTTTAAAACTATCTGATGATAACCGAACTGATAGCAATGGCTTATAGCATCATGCACATCACTAGCAATTTAGCGCAGATAACAAGAAGCTAGGAGTCAGTGTTAAGGACGTCTGCATCAGCAGTTAAGTATATAATATAAGTAAATGCTTTAAAGTATTAAGTACCTACCTTGTCTTCCACGAGCACAGTTCACTGTTGCATTAGGAGTAATCTTCCTAATAGTTTGTCCAAGTGCCAAGCAGTGACTGCTATAATCACAAGCACCACTGAAAAATTAAGAAAATCATTGCACAATTTAATTAAGTTCAGATGATATAGAATAGGAAGCAGGTTTCTGTAGTTTATGCCACGTGGAAAAAAGCGCGAGTTTGTGTGTTTGTATGATAAACCAATAAGTATAAATTTATATCTGAAATTGGTGGAACATCTTGACGATTTATCGATATTACTTGAGTGCCCTTTAGCGAAACTAACCTCACTGAGATAATTTGCTGATCGGTGGGGACACGAGCACATTTCTAGTTCTTTGGCATTACTTGTTCGTAGTTTGGCATTTATAAAAAAGCGCTTTGACAAATTCGGCAAGTTTCGTTAGCATTGCAGTTTGCAGTTTATTCTTATCACAAGATAATTTAGGTACTTCTTACGTACCAGTACTCAACCTTCACTATTGGATTATTCACCTTTACAGTCTCGTTGCTGGCCATGATTAAAAGTTTTATTAGTGGTTTTCTCTCACATTCTTAGAACTTGTATCTTACAATTTAATTTAAGTATGGTGAATTTAAGTTTTTCTATTTTACTAGACTTTGACTTTGATGTTGCTAAACTTAGAACAGCTGATTGCATAATGTTGCCACTTGCCAGTAGCCAACCAATCCCATAAAATTGATGTGAAGTTTTGTTCAAAATCCTCCTAAATTTAATGAAGCAAACATGGAATTGCAGTATGTGTGAATCATAAAAAAAACATTCATTCTAATATTACATGAAATCAATCATTTGGTTCCGGGTTCCGCAGATTAGTTAAACGGACAGTTGCCAATTTTGGTAATTTTTAAATTGATACTGTCAATTTGACAGTGACATTTTATGAAAGCGATCGATTGTTGATGTTTTTACTATTTTTATTTTACGTTGAGTCCAATTAAACTTAAACAATGTATCAGTATTATCAATAAAGCAGCATTTGTACCAATAAATCCTCAAGTACCGGCAGGTGGCTTATGGGAGGTGGTACACCAATGCAACTTTCCTGGAATTCCATTGTTGCACACCCGTTATCATTATGGACTACGATTATCTCATTAAATTACTCTGTGTGGGGGACTCTGGCGTCGGAAAAACAAGTTTCTTATACAAATATACTGATGGGGTCTTCCACACCCAGTTCATTTCAACAGTTGGTATAGACTTCAGGGAGAAAAGTGTGGTAAGTTCATCAATATACATTAATATTTTATCACATTAATTTATCTAGTTTATCTCAATTTATTGATACCGATAAAATTAATTAACGATGGGAGCTTTTTGTAGTGCCTTTAATTGAGTGCTTGAATTGATTAGTATTTATTCTACCCCAAGGTTGATGTCCTACTTAATATTTTAATATTAATTTATTATTTTGTATGTTCAGCTCTACCAACAAAACGGGAGGCAACACCGTGTTCACTTACAACTATGGGATACAGCTGGACAAGAACGGTAAATAACAAGTTTATTTATTTAGAAGGATATTCCTTTTATACCCTGATACCACACTACAATTTAATGATTGCCATCTATTTTTATTATTTTAAACTGTTTTTCTTCTTCCTTACAGATTCCGTAGCCTGACTACAGCCTTCTACCGAGATGCTATGGGATTTCTTTTGCTATTTGATCTCACCAATGAGGCCTCTTTCCTAGAAGTCAGGAATTGGATTGAGCAATTAAAGGTACAATGATTTTAATAGCATAAAAATTAATGTAAGAACTTAGAACTGTTTCCAGTAATTTAGATGAGAGGTTCTCATACTTTTTCTCCTGATTTTGGTTATGCTCCTAAAAAAAAACCAAATCCAATATTAGTATTTCTTGGTTAAAGACATCGCACGCTTAATAATAAACCGGAATATGTCAAAAATTAAGGATTCCCACTTTTTTTAATAAAACGAACTAACTCCGATTGAAGAATCTATAGGTACAATCCCACCATGCGAAACAAACCAAAATGGCCGATTGTTAGATCATCCCTCACTTTTCTACAAAAGCGCGCGACAATGCATTAAACTTTGACCGTGATTTCCCAAAAAAGTGAAGTTTTGTCTTATTCCGGTTTATTATTAAGCGTGCGACATATTAGATACATAAATAAGTTACACCATTTATAGAAAGGCTGGACCGATTTTTATGATCTTTGATTTTTTGGATTTATCTCCATCCCGAATAGCAGAAAAATATGGAAAAAAATTCACAACACAAAAGAAAACATTTTGTCATACATTTTGTATGGGACGGCTTTTTTATGATATCTCAATAATGGACTGACTGATTTTGATAGCGGTACGAAGTTCGCTGGGGCAGCTAGTTATTAACACGTTGACTGCTACACAACAGACACAATAGAAAAATCTATTGTTTGCGGTCAACAGTGACCGCGGTGGCAGTCAATGACTTAATAAAACTAACTTAAATTGTTACTTTATAATTTCAGACTCACAGCCTGTCTGAAGACCCTGACATAGTGCTATGTGGACACAAATGTGATTTACAAGAGAAGAGACTGGTTAACCAGAATCGTGCCCGTGAATTTGCCAAGAACTACAACCTTCCATATTTAGAGACCAGTGCCAAATCAGGTCAGAACATTGACCGCGCCATTGAGATTTTACTTGACCGCATCATGAATAGGTAAGAAATTATTAATAGTTTTTTTTGTGAATATTACTTAATAATTTATTTATTATTTATTTATTTAATACTTCAAGCACATAAATGTACAGAGGCGGACTTAATGCCATAGGCATTTTCTACCAGTCAACTTTTGGGTGATGCAGAGACAAACAGTGGTAGGTGCAATCATGAAAATTGAGGAATAAATATTTTAAATATAAAGATACGCATAAACCTATTAAAACTATGAATATAATATATACCTAGTTACATATATATATATATATATACAGGGTGGCCCAAAAGTCGTGGATCAAACGCAACTAGGGGTTAGATGGGATCATCAGCTGCAAAAAGTTGTTCTACGGGAGGTCCTTAAGGTCAACCCCTGCAGAGTTATAATTTATTTTGTGTTTTTATGAGAAAATTGACTTTTTTTAACTAATTCTTATTAAAATTCGAAAAAATCTACATCCTGTATCTTTTTTATAATTTTCACTAGATTGGTACTGATGAGTCCTTGCGTTAGACATGCTATTTATGGTTGTTTATTGGGTATGTTGAAGATAATATTAAGTTTTACGATTTTTTTTTTTCTCAAATCATAACTTTTTATTTACTTCGGACCCCACTGTGAAAAAAAAATACTCTACCGAAAAGTGACCCTGTATTACAAGTTTTGGCGCATTTAATAGGGATTCTGAAAAGGTATTACACATGGCCATGAGTGGATCTAATATCTTTCTAGGACGAAAAAACAAAACAACGATTGTGAAATAATTGTTTTATTAAGCAAAAAATTTTACAATAAATGCTCAAAATTCCTGCCTCTGACCATAATACAAAATCTGTACCGTCTAATAAAATTCCTACGTAACCTACGGAATGCACCTCTGTTGTTAGTAACTTGTACCTTAGCAAATTCGAGTTTTTGTCGTAGTTCTTGTTCGCTATTGTTCTCTCCTTGGTAAATTATTTCTTAAAAATAGCCCCAAAGAAAAAAATCTAATGGATTTAAATCGGGCGACCGGTGGCCACGCGATATGTCCGCCTCGACCAATGCACCGGTTGGGGAAGCGCTCGTTCAAATGATTTCTAACTGCTCGAGCGTAGTGAGGCGGGGCGCCATCATGTTGCAGCCACATTTCTGCTATTCTTTCTTCTGGAACTTCAGCTTCGTTAAGAATATGGTTTAAATTATTTTGCAAAAAATTTAAATACTGAGCACCATTCAGCCTTGCTGGCATTTCATGCAGCACCAACTGCTGGCCAATTATACCAGCCCACATGTTAATACCAAACAGATGCTGGAATCGATCATTTCTTATGATATGGGGGTTCACTCTGGAGTAAAAATGTAGATTGTGGATATTGAATACTCCCATTCTTCTAAAAGTTACTTATCCATCCATAAAACCTTGTTGAAGAACTGCGGATCCTCTTTGTGGTATCTTGGCATCTCTCTGCAAAACTGCACTCTAGGTTCATAGTCACCGGGCAGCAAAGCTTGCATCACACACAATCATCATTTATTGTAAAATGTTTTGCTTAATAAAACAATTATTTCACAATCGTTGTTTTGTTTTTACGTCCTAGAAAGATATTAGAGCCACTCATGGCCCTGTGTAATACCTTTTTAGAATCCCTATTAAATGCGCCAAAACTTGTAATACAGGGTCACTTTTCGGTAGAGTATTTTTTTTTCACAGTGGGGTCTGAAGTAAATAAAAAGTTATGATTTGAAAAAAAAAAAAATCGTAAAACTTAATATTATCTTCAACACACCCAATAAACAACCATAAATAGCATGTCTAACGCAAGGACTCATCAGTACCAATCTAGTGAAAATTATAAAAAAGATACAGGATGTAGATTTTTTCGAATTTTAATAAGAATTAGTTAAAAAAAGTCAATTTTCTACTAAAAACACAAAATAAATTATAATTCTGCAGGGGTTGACCTTAAGGACCTCCCGTAGAACAACTTTTTGCAGCTGGTGACCCCATCTAACCCCTAGTTACGTTTGATCCACGACTTTTGGGCCACCCTGTATAAGCACAAATAAATATATATAAATACATGAATATACTTACTAAAAATAAATTAGACAAACAATGAGAAAATATTACAGTTGTGATACATATCATTATTAGAGTCTGGCTAAAACACGATTTTCAGCCGAAACCGTAACCGAATCTTCGGCTTCTCTTCTAGTTTCGGCTGAAACAGAAACTTATGTAGTTAAGTAAAAGTTAGATAAATTGATGATGATGATGATGATTTAATGATTTATTCACTAAAGAATTCTTATAGATAGGTACATTGCCCCACAAAACTGCTTACGCAGTTTAAATGTGAGATCATTGAGTCTCTCTTACAGTAATTTTAATATCATGAAAATCTATAACCTTATACTTAATACCTACACTTACATAGAATCTAATAAACCGACCAAAACGGGAACCTGACTTCTTGACCAAAACTGGCCAAAACCGAACCATTGGTCAGACACTAAATTTATACAAGACAATGAACAATTTCTTTGCTTTTCTGAAAGCATACTAGTTAAAGCAGATATGGGATTATTTGACCTTGAATTGAGATGTTGTAACTCAAGCACGGCAAGTGCTTGTACTTCACATTTTCCTACAACTATCTAATAGAAACTTTTTGACACCTTTTTTTTTTAATAAAAATGTTACCTTGCAGGATGGAGTGTTCAGTGGAATACGCCATGCTGTGTGCATCAGGACGCCGCCGTCAATCGCTCCAAAAACTACAGGCGAATAAAGACAAGAAGTTTTGTTCTTGCTAAAGTTTTATATTTTGTGATTTTATATTGTCGTTTACATTCTACTCTCTTACCTTTGAAACTAAAAGTGTTTGCTATACAATTTATAAAATATTTTGAAAACGTCATAAAGGTTTTATATTATTATAACTTGGAACCAAAATTATTTATTCCAAAAGGGTCTATGGTTAATGAGACTGATTTTTGTTTTCTAGTTCATGAAACTAAGTATTTATTTTTACATTCCATCATTTCCATCATAATGTAATTTTAACGTTAAAATTGTAATGAGTAGCTAAGTATGCATTTGCTGTAATTGTTTTTTTTTGTTATTTGTGGAAATCTTTATTTGATTTCTTTTCACTATTTGCAATATTTTTGTTCTGAACTTCATATTTAATCGCTTTTATTGTTAAATAATTATGATCTGAAAATGGGTTCAGCCGAATACTAATGTTTGATTTATAGCTCTTCGAAACATTATGCCGAATCAACTATTCGGCAATCAGGTACGATCGTTTTGCCATTTCAAAATTGGAATAATGTCTTCATGCTCTAAACTCTAATGCATTTCTGTCCTGTATTGCACGTTTGTATCACCATTACCGAATATTCATTGGATCTCATACCTACTATACTTTGTTCCTTATGATAAGTGCAGGGTACATAATCCTAGCCACATAGAAGTCGAGAGTTAAAAGTTAAAATTAATACCTAGTACACAATTATAAAATGGTTTTGCAAATTAACATTGCCTTATGTTTGGTGGTGTAACCGTGTTTTGGCTTGACTTTTAAGTTCTTCGGCTAAAGTTGCATAAGTACCTATAGCTTTATTGAGCTTTTTCACCCTGAAACCTAGGTGTTACCGAGTTACAGCTCTGGGATCTCGAATAACAGATTTTTGGTTCAGCTAAACTTAGATGTAACAGATTTTCAGTGCAGCTAAAAATGTAACCGAATTTCGGTTAGCCTAAACCTAACTGAGTTTCGGTTCAGCTAAACCAATGGATCCAATTATTATGCCTTTTGACGCATATTTTCCCCATCTTGTTCTTTTTTTTGTGTTTGTCTTCTTTCTCTGCGTCACGTGTGCAAATAAACGTATTTTCTTTCTTCAATTTTCGAACGAAAATTGCAATATGCATTCATGAGTCATTGTGTACTAGAAGCCTATTGTTATTAGCTTGTTTTTGTTGTTGAATGCTTTGCACAAGTGTGATATTTTAGTAGCACAAAATAATTATACAAATTATACCTACTAAGTTTTGACCTGCTGAAGTTTTTGGGAAAATCTTATGATATTTGATATTCATGAATTAACCCTAGTCTATTGAAGTAAACATAATTTGAATAAATTGTTATACACTTTTACATTTGAATAATATTTAGATTGTAAGTGAACATTATCGTAAAGGTGTGTTTAGACCAGACGAGCATTATACAGAAGATTCATATGTTGGGTATATCTTGTAGAGAATCTTGGCTCCAACCGTAGGTCTCCAAAGTGTTTTTTTATTTTGCCCGTTCTTTGATTAGTCTAAGCACACCTTATGCTTTGTATTTGAAGTACCTATACCTGATCACGAATGTGTTTGTCTATTTTTAAGCCTGTATATTGTATATATTATATATTGAAATAGTGATCCACCGAGGCTTCGTTCCCTTAATAATATTCGTACTTAAAGAATCCGTTCATTGTGTAGAAGATTTAAACCAAAACCATTCCCTTTGGAGTTTAGTCGTACATAGTAAAAACCAAAGAAAAGGCTGCATATAAAGCTTTCGAAAACTTAAAATCACTGAAGTTGCTACCAAAATGTAGTTTCCATCATCCCATCCAAGAAATAGTAGTTTATAAACAAGGAGAGCTTCGAAATGCTCTATGGTCCCACCTTTGTTTTTTTAATACAGGGTGTCCCATAAATAATGGTCCAACCGTAATTCCTAGTTAGGTCACTTGATTGCCTACAACTAATTTGAACCGTTTTTAAAAATTACTTAGGGTTTCCAAAAAAATAATTTTTAGTCATCCAAATGAAATGCCATAAAATGTTCAATTACTTCAAAGTTTCTGAAAGAACTACGATGGCATTATGCAAAAATTATATAAGAGTTCATAGGTAATTTATCTAGCTAAATTTTAACGAAAAAAAAATTAAAAAACATTGATATTTGCACCGATGGCATAAAAAAACCCAATTAGAAACAGAAAAATATGAAAATAAAATAAAAAATTATTTTTTTGGAAACCCTAAGTAATTTTTAAAAACGGTTCAAATAAGTTGTAGGCAATCAAGTGACCTAACTAGGAATTACGGTTGGACCATTATTTATGGGACACCCTGTATAATAGTTTAATCTACATTTAATAAAAAGTCTTGCCATAATCATTAAGTTAATCATAATCAATTCTAGTCATATTTAATCAATTTCGTAAAAGCGCAAAATTATAAAAGCGCATAAACTTCGAACGAAAACTTTGTAATTATTGTGATCGGCTTAAATATTTATTAAATAATATTTTATAATGTATTAATAAAAATATTGAAATTTATCCTTGACCAAATTGCGATTTATATACATACCTATTATAAAGTGTCAATTTTGTGTACAATTATGATCTAAGTATTTGATGTTTTCTGTGTCATTGAATTAAATAATGATTAAAGTTTGTTTGTATTTTTACCCTCAGGCATTTAACTCAATATATGTAGGTATGTGTAGGTATTACAAGAAAATCACAGACGATCTGCACCTTAATTGCATAAGTAACACACTTTCAATTAAAATCAGAATAATTTTGAAGGATATTTCTAATCCATTGCTTCATAATTATGTTCGAAAATTTTGTCTGCTCAACAACGTACTTAAATAACGCAATGAATTTTGTTGAACTGTCAAAATGAGAGCCCGATATTTTACAGTGTGAGAACTTAGTTTGCATTTCCTATGACATACCATAAGATAAAGCAACAGTGTTTAAATGATGCATGTCATTTATTGCTTAAATTTTATTGTATGCCACAAGCAAGAAACTTGAAGTGAGATTTGTACTACAAGCACTTTTCCATAAGAGATTTCTTCTTGTGGTACAAATCTAAGTTAGGACGATGTATTAATGATTCTAATGATTATAAATCTTTAGATACGTACCTTTTATTGTAGCGAATCAAATTTTGATCAAGATACAACCTGAAACTGACTTGCAAATTGCAAAAAACGTAAGAAAATTTGAATTTCGCGGTAACCACTGCGCAATCACCTTAAAGCTGCTGCTTTTTTTATAACCGACAACAACGCACACACTCCCATACTCACCACTCATACACTTACACATCTTACTTGTGCTCACTCACACAATCACATTTAGACTCCGGCACACAAATGTTATGACGTGAGGAAATGTCATAATTCGAGGTTTGGCTCTCGCCTGTTTCCTCCAATATTGGACTAATATAAAAGATATTTCATAAATTAAATAAGAAGGATAATATACAGCTGTGTCCCTGTGTTTTTCTTTTTTGTAGGTACACTAGGCCTCTGTTGACACTAGCGGTTTAAATCGATTTAGTCCCTTGACGTAGTCCCGCCACGTCGAGTCGCCGCCGCGTCTACATCGGCATTTTTTGAGGGTTCTAGTGCTTATAAAAGTAATGTAGGTATCATCAAAAAGGAAAACATAGGAACGTACCTACCTACAAGTAGTTAATATTTATTATTCTGTAAAAAAAATCATTGCTTTAACGTCATTAACCAGAAAGAAAACAGACGAGAGCGTTTCTATGGAGAAAAGAGCACCCGCATTTCCTCTTAACCACCCTCGCGCTAAACATCCCTGGTTGCTACTATACCTTCATGACTAACCGCCCTGTATGGCGGCCCGTACACAGTCAATCTCGATCGCGATCCGCGGTCAAAATCAATGATCGCGATCCAGATTGATAATGTACGAATCTTGAATGTACGGATCGTGGATCGCGATCATTGATTTTGATCGCGGATCGCGATCGAGATTGACTGTGTACGGGCCGCCTATGGCCTAACACAGTCTCCTAAGATACAGGACTACCTAGTTTAGGAGACAGGGTTACATAGTCTGTGTAGATTCCATGTTATTTTGTACTTCTGCTATTGTGAATTATGATCATGAATCTTGCGTGCATCATAATAAAGATTATTATTATTTTTTATTATATGCGAAACCATAAGTGCTGATTTCAAGATTCCAGTTTGCGCGTCGATGTCCTTGCCATCCTATATAATGAGTGTAGGTTCTTGCCTGCCTGTCATTGACGTTCAATGATGGTGGCCATCGGTGCAAGAGATCTGCGGTTACAAATCTGCATAACTGTAGGCCAATCGCTTAAATGAGACGTTGCTGAGGCAGCTGCGCGGTGCGGAAGGAGTGATAGTTGTCACAAGTTGACGAATCACTGAGCTCTCGAATCATGTCACCACACCCCTCCTGCACCGCGCTGCTACCTCAGCCAACGTGTCAATTAAGCGGTCGGCCTATAGCGAGGTTAGTTAACTTATTAATTTACGTCATGTTAATTAAAAAAGCAAATTTTTAGCTTAGCCAAAAAAAGCCGGCTTCTTTGGAAAAAAAATTGGGTAAGTACCTACCCAGGTAAACGACTTTGGCAGGTACCTACCAACCCACTAATCCGTGGTAGTGCCCGCAAAATAAGTCTGCTCGCGGCCAAAATCGGAAATAATCGTTTGCCGCTAGACGTTTATTTCAGGTGTCAAAAGAGTGTGCTTTGATCCGTGTTTACAAAACTTAAATAATTTCCATCATTACGCCGAAAATGATTAAAAGTTCTGGCAGGGATACACCTAATATTGAAGTCAAACGTCGCGCGCAGACTGATCTTGCGTGCACTATCTTATAGATAACGTAACGACGAGTAGGTTAGGTAGCGACGACTGCTTCAGGGGCAATGAGTCTTCAGCGATATGTGGAATAATCGTCGTGGTGTTCGGTACTTAGGGTAAACTTGGGTATTTAAGTGATACATCTAATTCCGTGACAACACGTTTCGAATTTAATACTAAAATATACGAGACGATTTCACGCTTTTAAAATAAATCTTATGACGACGCAATAAGTCTTCTTTTCGTGTGTAAAAATCTGGTTCAATTGGGCGAGCGAGATAATAACAATCCGCATTTTTTTCACTCAACTCGCAGTTTTGTTTACCGCGCGGCCATTGAAGTTTTGATGCGTCTAAATAAATCAAATTTTAATAGAAATAGTGATCGGATTTCCACAAAACTTACAAATAACGGTAAGTAAAGCTTGAACTTTATGCTACAGTATAAATTATTAGCCAATAATGCATAGATTTGAAATAGTTCCTTATTTTGTTCACTCGAAAAGTTAACGATTTTACAAGTTTTGAATTGAAGACGCCCACGGAATTAACCAAGGGAATTTTAAAGAACGTGTGTTATTGTGTTAATATTAAGTGTTTTTAATTATTAATAGCAAAATAATAGAAATTAATGTTTTTTAAACCAAAGGAGCCGTTTGAGTTCCGTTACAGACCACTTTTAAATTATTTTATCACGGAATTAAGTGAGCTAATATTTTACTTACGCAGATATTACGATATTTGTTTCAGATTATGGAGGTTGACAATCGAAATAAAAAAAACCGAAAATACAATGAAGCAACATTGAAAGCTGCCGTTGATAACGTATTACAAGGAAATATGACCGTATACAGAGCATCCGAAGAATTTTCTATTCCTTAGACTTCGCTCAGAGAGAATGTTCGTCGCCGTAAGAAAACAACGAGAATCGGCCCTTAGTTTAATATTATTATGCTCTATTTTCTTATTCCGTGATATAAAAATTATTATGTCTGACGTAATTCCGTGACAACGTAATTAGGTGAGTATGTATCACGGACTTAAGGTGACTGTCACTTAATTACTAAAGATAACAATGTCTAATAAAACACATATAATTTTATGTTTATTTGTGTTATTTATCACGTCGATGGATAAAACTATGTACGGAAGACTGATTTATGTTCCGAATTAAAATAAAAAAAAATTCTATTATTTTAACTGTATATTTTATTTCTTAATGTGTTTTACCACGTAATTAGATGAGGTCACCCTACCTAACTACTATATTTATTAACATTTATGGGCTTAGCAAAACGTCTCTTTCGCAAAATATCTACAAGTCGTAAAATGTCTCTCTTTCATAACGTCATTTTCTCACAATGCCTCTTTCGCAGAATGTCTCTTTTGCAAAATGTCGCCTTAGTAACTTAGAATAAAATTTAACCAGGTAAAAAAAAACGGTTGTTTTTCCAATTTCTTAAAAATGTTTACATAAAAGTTTTACAATTTATTCTTAATACTAATATTTTTAAAAACTACCCACAATAAACTTTCATTTCATTATACTATTGATCTAGCAGATCATAATGAATAGTGATATCTACCCAAATTAAAGTTTATTTTGAAATTTTATTAAGCGCAGAGCCGTACACCGAGGGGTCGTGGGTGAGTTCACCAAACTGCGATCATCTGGCCCCCCTGCACGCACATGATACGTCGGCCTGCAGTACTTTATACACCAGCCACTCAAAATTAAACCAAATCACGTAGAGACAAAGTCCGAAATGGTGTGCATCACACTGATAAATAAGCTGCAATACCCAGTGACAATGCCTCTACACATGAACTCTGTTGCAAGGACATAGTGTCGAAATTAGCCTTTCTGAAGGACGCGACCCCATCACGCAGACGCAGAAGCTTACTACGTCACACTAGCGCTAATCTCGCTCCTACTTAACGTTGTTTTCGTTGTTCTACAATACTAAACCATCATGTGATCTTTTGTTTTGCTTATAAATTAAACCTTTCTTCATTTTTGTTTCTGTATGTTTTGTGTGTTGAAGTTTTCGTGTTGAGAGCCGTCTGTTTCCTCCTGAAGCGAGAGAGTACTGTGTTTTAGTGCCGCTTCGTCCGTAGCTAGCTTCATTCCGTTTGGCAGTTTGTTTATGAGTTGGAAGACAACAGATTGGTGCAGCCGGCTTCTCCGAGCTCCGTAATTCGAAGCAGCGTGTGTTTTCAGTAAGACGCGAGTTATCAATGAATCCGCCTGAAACGGCGATCGAAACATGAACACAGTGAACAGCCGCGTGCTTGTACCGGAGTGAATAACACAATATCCGCGTGGTTTCAGTGAAGTGTTGACATTTTGTATTACCTATCGAACTGCAAACGATTCGACAACGATATTGTTTATAGAATAATTCGAATATTAATCGTAATCAAGTAGTATTACCTAATTTAAGCAGTGTTTAATGAGGATCTTTAGAGGGTAAGTTAATTTATTTATTTTATAAAAACTAGTGATTTAAAATAAGAATTTCCGTAAAACTACTGCGTTTTTATTTATTTAGAAAATAATACAGCACAATATAAAACACCTACTTAAATTATATCTATCTACTTACTTTTTATAATTTTAAATTTCAGTCTAGGGTGGATGCAACGTCGTGAATAAAACAAAAATTCCTCATCTATTAAATTCTTATTAGAAACTGATAATGAATAGGTAATTAATAATCCACAAATGAACTATAAATAGACATTACATTGATGAAGTAATTGGGATGCAGAAACACGTGTGTTTCTTATTTATACTCTTATTTTTAATGCTACGAATCCTCTCTTGGGCAACGTGCTACGAGAAGTCTAGTCATTGAGAGAAAACGAATTATCGGATTTTGTTTACTGTGAAAATGAGGCAGTACCTACTACCTTGGTACCTATGTATAGATTGCCTAGCCATCGTTAGCTGCCTAAGTACCTTTGTGTTACATGCAAGGGTGCAAGGCCTACAGCGTTGCTACGAAAACTTGAACGTGTGGTTCAAACCACTCTTGATTATTTAATGCCTGAGACTGGGGTGGCATTATACGAAGGCTTAATTGGTTCTGAATATGACTGAATATGGCTTTCATAAAAAAATGTTTAGGCAGTTAAATAAATTAGGGGCCAGTAAGGGCCACAGCATGCCGGGGCAGCGGGATTGCCCGAAAGGGTTACCGCGACCCCGGAACATAAAGGGCTAAGGAAGGAACACGGGTGGGTTTCAGTCAGTAAGAGTCTGACACTCCCTTCTGCTCCACCCTGAGCGGGAGGGGTCAGTTGGAGACACAAAAAAAAGGTAAATAAATTGTTACGCAAATTGACTTTTAACTTAATTGTTCGTACCTTTATTAAAATCAAACTGTCACTCTCTGATCAATTTAAGTCACAATTATTTTTTCTGACTGCTTAAGTGGATGATTGTAAAACGGCCCTACCCCAACCTTTCCCCTAAGGACTCCCCTTTTTCCTTTCAAACCTCCTAAAAAAACATTTATTTTGAACCAGACACTTGTATACATTTTATAAACCTGCCAAACTGCGTGGTGCCTGCTAGGTATAGTTATTTCGAAATTGATAGCAGTTGAGTGTGAAAACAGATCCCAATGTGGTTACAATTTGTCCCACTAAACAAATCCGCAATCCGAACCCAGATTAGGTACTTTCACACTACCGTAAACTAATATTAAAAATTCAGGGTTTAATCTCGGGGAAGAGAAGGCAAGCTAAATTTAACTTTTTTAATGGAATCACATTACATACAGAGAAGTTTAATGTAACAGGAATTGTTGCGTCCTTATTATTTATACGCAATGAATAATGTTATGAGGTAGGTGACAGGATTCCTAATGAAGGCTTTTCTTTATGTCCAATACAGAAAAAGAAAAGAAAGAAAGAAAAATTGGATGGTTAATTGGTTGTTTGGTTGGGTGGTTGTTTGTTTTGGGTGAGGTCCTTGGGTACCTACCTACCAAACCACCACATGGTTTGGTTAATACCTATAAGACCTAAAGGTTTTTTTCCCTGTGGAAAGTCTTATTGGGTGCCCTACTAATTGTATGGATAAACACTCCTAACGAAAAGGTAGGGTCGCAAGTCCCAAATCTAGAGTTCTAATGGAAACCGGAGTCCGGCGTCAAGCAGCCTGCTGTGTTTCGTCAATGCGTGGGAGTTCCATTGCCTTAGGCATCTTCTGGGCACGCTCGTTCTATCATTGATCTCATCCATCGCTTTCCATCAGGCGTGATCGAGTAGAAGAGCGGGCACATACATCATAAAAAAAATTAAAATTACTAAACAGTTGGATCAGATTCTTCATCTCGATTTAATAGGCAGCTACTTTAACAGTTAATACTTCCTTATGCCACATCATATCCTTGATTATGAAATCATTAGGGTGGGAGTTTTGAAGTAGATCCTCATGTTCTATTACAGCCAATTAGTTCTAATTAATCTTAATAACTCGTTAATTTACACCCAGGGTTGTTGCCAAAACAAGCTAGCAACAAATGTAGAGTACAATGGGAATGCTTAGAACATTTCTACTAAGGGTAAGATTCACACAGATCGCTTTTTGACTTTACTTTGGTAAGTAAGTAGGTATACCTCAAATAACCTTCTCATATGATTTTGAACTTAGCCCAAAATATGTATCTACAAACAAGTCTTTCAAAAAATCCCCACCAAATTTTCCTTGACTGGGGATAAATAGGCATAACTCAGGATCCAGATCAGTTTGGAATCTGGGCCAATGAGGCGGCGGATGATTGAAATATAAACTGTTTACATTCCCTGCGAAAACCGAATAATTTAAAACATTCACGTGAACCTGATTCATGACTATAATATTTTCGGTTTTTGAACAAGCGTGTGATCGGAGAATTTTGATGGAGCTCAAAGCTGTTTGACGTCAAAGTTTGATGGACTGGTTCTGAAATACTTTGCTTTGAACGTTATTCTGTTTTTAGTTGTACCTGGAAACAGTATTTTAAGCTTCCGATGGTCTTGTGATCACAAAATCGGATTCCGGATTTGATGTTCAAGGCTTTGAAGTTGGTTCTCAGGAGGTGTACCTACATCTCCAGAATACTAATAGAATCATAATCATAAATCTTTGTTTATCCCAACATCATGTCACGTCAGGCATTGATTAAAATAATGCACAATCTTAAAAAGAGAAAGGTGTCTGAAATAGGAGGGTCCCGAGTTTTTTTTCTTTAATATAAACGTTGCCCCACACTAGGAATTACTCCTGTATCGTGGGTGCGTTTACAAACATTTAAACTCACATCCACAAACAGCCAAACCCGGAACAACTACTTGTAGGTCATACAAATATTTGTTCCATGCGGGAATCGACCCCCGGCACGCAGCGCAGCAGACAATCGCTTATCCACCGCGCCAACCGTGCCGTCAAAGAGTTGCAGATCACCCGGCTCTTTTAGACATGTTAATTTACAAAATACTTAGAGTCAAGACATTCTATAAATTAAAAGTTTAAAATTGCAATTACATAAGTATAAGCATACTCATAACGGAATAGCTTCATAAAAATGTACCCATAAACGTTTACAGCTAAACTCAATTGAGGATTTTGTATCATGCCATCTTCCTGTCCTTTTTTACGTACCTATTTGGGGCGCCTTAAGTAGTTGGGTAGGTATATCAGCCCTCCTCTAAGTGCTTCCTTCCTTCGTTGCCATTATCTCACATACAATGCATCCATCATTAATCTATTCTCTTTTTCTAGAGTCATTCACAGGGCTCCAAGTTTAAGGACCTAGGATGTAAAAAAAATCCTACCTGACACTATTAACAAATGCATCCATCATTAATCTATTCTCTTTTTCTAGAGTAATTCACAGGGTTCCAAATTTAAGGACCTAGGATGTAAAAAAACCCTACCTAACCCTATTAACAAATGCACCCATCATTTATCTATTAACTTTTTCTGGAGTCATTCACAAGGCTCCAAGTTCAAGGGTCTAGGATGTGAAAAAACCCTATTTAAGCTTATTGACAATGCATCCATCATTTATATTAGGTCGGGGCAAAAGTATTTTCGTATTTTTCATACAAAAAGAATATTTTCTTTTAGGTTTAATTTTTTATTTATTTATATTATGTATGTGCCGTTTTGATCGATGACTTGTTGCCATCTTGTGGGCAATGCCATGATCCCATTGCTGTAGAAGTTTTGAGATTTTTTATCAAAAAAATCTGATAGGTAGTTTTCACAGTGTTCTTTTGAGGTTAACTTTATGCTTCCTAAAGAGTTCTGAAGTGACCGAAACAGGTGGAAATCTGATGGAGCAAGATCAGGGCTATACGGAGGATGCATCAACACACCCCAGCCAAGCTCTCTCAATTTTTGCTGAGTGGCTATAGATGAGTGCGGTCTGGCGTTGTCGCGATGAAACACCACGCCCTTCCTATTCACCAGCTCCAGCCGGTTTTTCTCAATAGCTTCTTTTAACCTCATCAGTTGCTGACAGTAGAGGTCAGAATCGATAGTTTTACCCGGCGGCAAAAGCTCATAGTGGACGATTCCTTTCCAATCCTACCAAACACACAGCATCACTTTGTTCGAGTCAGGCCGGGCTTTGCCACAGTCTGTGGGGCTTGTCAATGCTTCGACCACGATCTTTTTCGGACATTCTTATCGTAAGTGATCCATTTTTCATCACCCGTAATCAACCGTTTAAGAAATGGGTCGGAATTATTACGTTTCAACAAAGAATCGCAAATGGAAACACGTTACATTAAGTTTCTCTCAGTGAGATCATGTGGTACCCAAATATCAAGTTTTTTCTTGTACCCAGACTTTTGTAAATGCCGTAAAACTGTTTTGTGATCAATGTCCAGTTCTTCAGCAATATCATAACTACTAATATGTCGATCTTGCTCCACTTTTTCAAAAATGGCACTGATTTTATCCGTGACAGGGCGTCCAGAGCGAGCTTCATCCTTCACACTAAAATTTCCTGACTTGAAACGCTTGAACCACATTTGTGCTACTCGTATTGATACCGCATTAGGTCCGTAAACCGCACAAATTTTATTCGCGGCGTTCGTCGCATTTTTACCTTTTTGTAATAAAATTTTAAAATGTACCGAATTTCTTCGTCACATACGTTCATGTTGCTTGCTTGAAAAACAATTGAGAAATGGCGGGAACTAGTTTTTTTTTTAATTTATTGCATCTTTAGAATGTCAACATTTAATAGTATTAAAACCAGCCAGTTACATTCAGTACTGCCAAAGAGGTTTGATTACTAACAATAGATTCAAAATACGAAAATATGTTTGCCCCGACCTATTATATTCCTTTTTTCCTAGAGTAATCAAAAAACAGGGCTCCAAGTTTAAGGACCTAGATTGTAAAAACAAAACAGTACCTAACCCTATTGACATCACAATCGTACCTATCACACTATGCAGTTCTATTTGATCGTTCTATTTAGAATCTACGCGTCGTTGACGTTGGCAGTAACCAAAGAGAATAAAACCACTTGAGAGCTGATAGACCGATTTCGTCTAGGCACACGACTCACTGCCACTGCCGGGGGACGAAGAAAATACAGCGGTTGTTGTGCGCGACGCACCTTTTTCTTACAGTTTTATACTTTTTGGTGTATTTTGTACAGTGTTTATATAAATTTGGAATGTTATTTATTTTTGATACCTTTTGTTTAAATAATAAAAACCAGTCTACCACGGTGCTTCATGGCGTTTACTTCAGTAGAACAGTCCCCTAGAAAATAGGAAAAGTCTAGTGTTTAAATCCAGCAGTGGAAACTTAGGCTCAGTCCGCTACATCGTGGTCCATCGTGGTCCTTCGAGAGCCAGTCTAGTAGGTAAGTAGTGGTGATGGTGCTTACTCGTGCGGGTGCAAAGATGGGAGCTGAAGGGAACGCTGTGGAGAGGGAGCTGGAGCATCCAGGGCCCAGCCACTCACCCGCCAACGCGGCGGCCGCAGTCCAGACCCCTTCGAGGCCCGTCTCCGGCATTCAGACCCCGCCGAGGCCCGTCACTATCTCTCAGACTCCGTCGAGACCAGTAAGTATAACTTCATCTCGTTCTTCTGCTACAATGGTGGCTAGAAAGTTAGCCGCAGAGGCTTTATATGCTCGCCGTATGGCTGAATTGGAGCAGGAGGCCGCTGAGAGGGTCGCCGCAGAAAGGGCCGCTGAGAGGGTCGCCGCAGAAAGGGCCGCAGAGAGGGTAGCCGCAGAGAGGGTCGTCGCGCGAGAGCGCGAGGCAGCGGAGTTGGAACTCCGAGCGGAATTGGCGGCTATAGATGCCGATGGCAGTCATCGTAGTTCGAGAAGCAACCGTTCGGTCAATGACTGGCTGCAGAAATCGCAACCTGCTCTGAAATCTGATCCAGTTGGCCTAGCTGACCCCGATGATTTTAAGTCAATTATCTCGGTCGGCCCCTCTCGCCTGGCTCTAGTTAACCCAAACCAAGGATCGCCTATAAAACCGGCTGACCTAGCCACCACACCTACATATGCTAACATTCATCATTGTTCCAGCGATTCAGACCGCCTTGTGAAATCGTTAGGCATTCTCATAGATAATGTTAATAAAGGCGCTTGCCACCGTAGGGGCGATAGGGATTTTCCATTGCCGTTTTTCGACGGTAAATCGCATCTAGAATGGCTTTCTTTTAAAAGAGCCTTTCTAGATTCGATGAACTCGTATTCTGCTGTGGAAAATCTAGTTAGGTTGAACAAAGCATTGAAGGGATGCGCACGTGAAGCCGTCATGATGCTGTTGGCAACGGCGCGCGAGCCTGATGTCGTGCTGCGCGCGCTCGATACGCGCTTCGGCCGCCCTGAGCTTATAGTGGCTCAGGAGGCAGCTGCAATGCGCGCTTTACCGCGCGTCTCCGGTGAAGGTAAAGATCTTGCTATTTTTGCTAGCCGTGTTCGTAATTGTATAGAAGCGATTCGGTTACTCGACCAGCCTCACTACCTAACATCGCCAGAGCTGATTCAATCAGTTATTTCTAAAGTCCCCCCACTGTTACGAGCACAATGGGTAGCCTACGCCGGCAGTCACGCGGCCAGTGATCTACCCATGCTTGACATGTTCGCAGATTTCCTGGCCGACATAGTTGAGATGCAGTCTAGATTCGGTCTCCTCCCTGAATCGGCTGGCGCGCCGAGTTCGACTTGCGCTGCTAATAGCCGAGTCAGGGATAAGGTGCACGCAGTCGTTGATGGAGAGAAATCTCGGTCAAAATCTAAAAATAGTTCATCCACGACTGCTGCAGGCAAAATTTTTAATTGTGCCCTATGTCAACAACAGCATTCATTGACGCAATGTGACAAATTTCTTTCCTTGTCAGTAGATGACAAGTGGCATTTAATAAAAAAGAAAAGAGTTTGTCACAGGTGCCTCAAAGAAGGTTGGCATAGGCTAAGTTTATGTTCAGCAAAAAGTTTGTGCGACATTGGCGATTGTAAATTCCGCCATCATAGATTGTTGCACAGTTCTAGTGAGCGCGCAGCCGCGGCTCACGTAGGCTTAGAAGAGAACGACGACCCTGCGCCGTCCACGTCGAGCTCCACCCCTAGCACGTCGAGCTCCGTTCCTATAGTTTCTCTTGATGAAGGGAAAGAGATCCTGTCCCACGCGTCAACTTCTTTTTCAGCTGAAAGTCCGGCGCGATCGCTGAGTCTTCGGCCGTTACTGAAAGTTGTTGCTGTGACTGTGTCTGGTCCGTCTGGTAGTGTCGATACTTATGCCTTGTTGGACGACGGGTCGACCGCTACCTTTATTGATGCGGAGGTCGCTGCTAAGATAGGTGTTAAGGGACCAGAAGGACACGTTCACGTAGATTGCATAGGGGGCCTTAATAAGAACGCACTGGTGCGTTACGTCGACTTCTATATCAAGGGTCGTCACGTGAAAGATCACCTTATTCGTAGGGCTAGATCTATTAGCGGTCTAGGGGTGTCGTCTCAGTTGGTCAACAGGGACGCCGTCACGAGATACCCATATCTTGCGGATCTTGCAGATGAGTTGTGTTACGGTAAAATTCAGCCGATGCTCATCATTGGTATTGACAACTGGCATCTCACCGTATCTAGGGCCACACGTAAGGGGTCTAAGTCACAACCTGTCGCGATTCGTACTGCGCTTGGTTGGGTATTGTTCGGTTTCGGTTGTAGTTCAACTACTCAGGTTGATGTTGTTAGCCACGCCACACTGTTTGAGTCCGCGATTGTAGGCCAGAGCGACCGCTCCGAATTAGAGCAGCTTATTAAGGAGCAGTACAAACTAGAGTCTATAGGTATTTCCAAACGTGAGGCGCGCAATGCTGATGACGAACGTGCTGGTCAGATTATTGAACGCACAGCACGCCGCCTGCCCAGTGGTCGTTTTGAAGTAGGTCTGATTTGGAAGTCTGAAGTTTTATCTGTACCCGATAGTTACAACCTCGCCTTATCTAGGTTTTTAGGCTTGGAGAAGAAGTTGTGTAGGGATGGCGGCTACGCAGAGCGGTATCGTGCCAACATTCTCGACATGGTTGGGAAGAACTACGCCGAGCTCTGTCCAGAGGCGCCCACAGGTCCACGTATTTGGTACCTGCCTCACTTCGGCGTAGTCAACCCAAACAAGCCTAATAAGCTGCGGGTTGTGCACGATGCCGCTGCCAAATCAGATGGCGTTTCACTAAACTCGTTGTTGTTACCGGGTCCTGACCTGCTTCAGCCACTACTGGGCATTCTTTTTCGGTTCAGGGAAGGCAAAATTGGGTTGACCGCGGACATTCGGGAAATGTTTCCGCAAATTAAAATTCGCGCTGAAGACCGCGACGCGCAGAGGTTTTTGTGGCGCGATAGTCCGGGCGAACCGCTACGCGTTTACCGGATGTCGTCGTTGATGTTCGGTACCGCTTCTAGTCCCTTTACGGCAATTTACATTAAAAATAAAAATGCGGCCGAGCATCAGACACGATACCCGGACGCAGCGCGTGCAATCGTTTGTGACCATTATATGGACGATTGCATCTGCAGCCTTGACAGCGCGGATGAAGCAGCAAAACTGGCCGCTGATATTCACGCTGTCCATAAAAACGGGGGTTTTGAAATGCGTGGTTGGGCCTCCAACAGTGCCTCGGCCCTGACGTTGTTACCAAAGGAGACATTGCTGGAGGCGCCAGTGACGTCATCTGTAGACCTGGGTCACCTAGCCACTCCTGTGAGGACGCTTGGCCTTGTTTGGCAACCCACTACAGACTGTGTCGGTTTCAATATTGGATTAAAAAATGGTGGGCTGCCAAAAAAGCTTACCAAGCGGGTGGTTTTGGCCCACGTGATGCGGGTTTTTGACCCTCTCGGAATTATTGCGCCCATAGTAGTGACCGGTCGCATCATGTTCCAAAATGCGTGGCGCAAGGGTCTCGAGTGGGATGAAGAACTTTCTCAGCAGGACAGTGCAGCGTGGCGGATATGGTTTCAAGATTTGTTTGGGATTGCCGAATTGCAGATCCCACGCTGCTACTGCCTAGCCACCTGTGAAGTGAATCACTGCGAGCTTCATGTTTTTTCCGACGCCAGCGAGTCTGCCTTTGCTGCGGTGGCTTACTGGCGGTTCGTGCTTAAGGATGGAGAAGTCAAGCTCGCACTGATTTGCAGCAAGGTCCGTGTAGCTCCCTTAAAGCCGGTGTCGATTCCGCGGTTGGAGCTGCAAGGAGCGTTGATCGCCGCGCGCCTCGCTTCAACAATCTGCGATTCTCATCGTTTCAGACCCGTCAGGCAAGTTTTTTGGTGTGATTCAATGACGGTGTTGAGTTGGTTAAGAAGCGAGGCCCGCTCATTCAAGCCTTTTGTTTCGCACAGAGTCGGCGAGATCCTGGAGTTAACGAGTGCCAGTGATTGGCGGTGGGTGCCCAGCGAGTTGAACGTCGCTGACGATGCAACCCGGTTAAAACGCACTACGTTGTCTCTAGAGTCTCGCTGGATCACTGGTCCCGAATTCCTGCTGTCTTCTGACTGGCCTAGTGAGCCATGTAGTTCCTCAGAATACCCACGCGTAAATGAAGAGAGTAGGAATCCGGCATATACCATTGCAGCAGTTCACCTCATCGGTAGCGTTGAGAGGCATGTGCCTGTCTCAGCTGATCCCAAGCGGTTTAGCTCTTGGCTGAGATTGGTACGAGCAACATATAGAGCTCATAAGTATCTAACTCAGATCAGAATCCGTTCCTTATCACGCAGGGCGTTTCATGTAGAGAATTTAGTGCGTGAGCGAGGGGGGCTATTAACGTTTTCCTTTCAGCCGTCAAGCTTTTTTGGCTCTTCACACACAACGCATGAGACAGCTGCCGATATACGCCTGGCCGAGACGCATATTTTACGCCAGGCACAGCTGGACTCATTTCCCGACGAGATGATGCGTCTGAGCAGACTCCCTCCCCTGCCCATACCTCGCACCAGTCGGTTGTTCCGACTGTCTCTGATTATGGATGAAGAGGGCCTCCTACGCCTGTCCAGCCGTATCGCCACAGCCTCGAGAGTGCCTGAAGCCACAAAGAACCCCATCGTCCTCGACGGGAAGCACCCTGCCGTCCAGCTACTGGTGGATTACTACCACCGCCGAGCCGCCCATGCCAACACGGAGACCGTGGTCAACGAGCTTCGTCAGAGCTTCTACTTGTTCGGCTTAAGAAACGTCGTCCGCTCCGTTGCCTTCCGTTGCCAGCTATGCCGTATTCGCCGAGCTGTGAAATTCCAGCCGCCCACTGGGAATCTACCGGAGGCGCGTTTAGCTCACCACAAACGCCCCTTTACATTCACGGGGCTAGACTACTTCGGGCCAGTTCAGGTAACTATTGGACGCAGACGGGAGAAGAGATGGGTCGCTTTATACACGTGCCTAGTCGTCCGCGCCATCCACTTGGACGTTGTTGGAAGCTTGTCGACGGATTCTGCTGTGATGAGTCTTCGGCGCTTCGTGGCTCGCAGAGGAACGCCGTCCGAGATCTGGTCTGACAATGGCACCGCTTTCATCGGGGCAAGAAGAGAACTCCGTGCGCTCTACGGGGACGCAGCTATGGAATATGCTGCGACGGAGAAAATCAGTTGGCGCTTCATTCCTCCGTCGGCTCCGTTTATGGGTGGAGTATGGGAGCGACTGGTGAGAAGTGTAAAGACAGCACTCCGAGCCACCCTCACCGAACGTGCTCCGACAGAAGAAGTTCTCCGAACCGTACTGGCAGAAGCAGAAGGGCTCATCAACTCCCGCCCCCTGACGCACGTCTCGGTAGAGCCCGGCAGCGAAGAGGCGCTCACTCCGAATCACTTTCTACTTGCAGCTTCATCGGGGAGTCCTGTTCCAGCAACCTTGTCAGATCGAGATCTGGTGTCAAGAAGTGGCTGGCGCAGAGCGGTCAGACTAGCGGACCACTTCTGGCAGCGCTGGGTTAAAGAGTACTTGCCGAATCTTATTCCCAGACCCGGGCAAGGCGACGTTCCAGAGTTGGCTGTGGGCGATCTGGTCCTGGTGGCTGATGGCAATCTACCAAGGGGCTCTTGGCCAAGAGGGCGCATCTCAGCGACTTACCCGGGCCGCGATGGAGTGATCCGAGTGGCGGACGTCAGGACTGCAGTGGGCACTCTGAGGAGGCCCTTGAAGAAGCTGCTTAAGCTGATGGTTTAATTTTGGGGGGAAGGAATGTGCGCGACGCACCTTTTTCTTACAGTTTTATACTTTTTGGTGTATTTTGTACAGTGTTTATTTATATTTGGAATGTTATTTATTTTTGATACCTTTTGTTTAAATAATAAAAACCAGTCTACCACGGTGCTTCATGGCGTTTACTTCAGTAGAACAGTCCCCTAGAAAATAGGAAAAGTCTAGTGTTTAAATCCAGCAGTGGAAACTTAGGCTCAGTCCGCTACAGTTGTGATTGGCCGATGCAACAATGTTAGGAGGAATGTTGCAAAAAAAGTGATGCACAAATCAGTTTTGCAACAATAATATCGATATCGATAAAATCTACGTCTATTAATTCTACATTTTTTAAACTATACTGATAGGGTGTTAACTGGGTGCAAATAATACTCTGACGTAACACTTCAAAATCTTTATTAACCAACTTCATAAAAGGAGGTTCTCAATTTGGATGTTTATATATATATTTTTTTTTTTATAGAATTTACTTTTGCATTAAGAGTCTATATCTACTAACAGACTTAAAATAATAATAATATGTAAGTACAAGTTTATAAATATATATATATTATATTATATATTTGTTTTTATTACAGGCAAAAACAGTCTCGGTGTTGATGAACTAAATAAACGGCGTGGGTTCTTTAAAGTTTCAAAGCAATCTGCTGTAACGGTTGTATAGTCATTGGCAGTAACCGTGGGCCGCATAGTTTGATAGTCTTCAGGTAACAGACGTAAACAAACGTATTTCCATACAACTGTCATAGTTATTTCTGTGCAGTAAACTATGGACGTATAAACAGACCGTTTGCGTCTGCGGTAACTTCGCTCCATGACGTAGGTAATTATAATGAATCTTTCGTAAAACATGTGTAGACGTGCCAAGTAGAGCGTGCATTAGTAATAGATATTAGTATTAACATGTTCTCTGAAATTTAGTTTTCAGTTGTATGTTTATCTTCAAAGACAAATGACAACATATCGTCCTAGCATTTCAAGTATGTATAAATATTGACGGGTCACGGGATCAAGGGATTTTAAACAGCGTCAATCATGCTAGAAAACCTTTTAGCCCTGCGTCGTTTAAAATAGACCACTAGAGACAGAACTAAACTAATATTTATCTTCTGTCCTTTTCTTAATTAAATAGAAAGAAAAAAATGCACTGAACTTAAATTTAGTTTAGTTTGTGAACAACAGAATCGGGGCCAGTGTCCAACAATACTTACCTATTTTACTGTCGATACGCTCTGTAAGTAATATCAGCAAATATTCGGGCATTGTTATCTTCACTGATTGTGGATAATCCTCTTCAACATAAACAACCCTTTTCATGTAATTCTATATAATAATATCTTGATGCTTTGATCTTTCTATCTATTTCTCTTTGCCACCATAACAAAGCTCTGCCTCCGTAATAATCGGCACTGCTTTTTTTTCTTCTTTACGACTTGACTGAGATAACTCTCTTATTCTTGGAGTCACAAAAATCATAATAGTAACTTATTCTTTACTTAAAAGCTCATGTCCCACTTACCTACTCTATTCAACTACATTCACGCAGTCACGTCCTCTTATTTATAAACGTTTGCTTAAAGTTAAGAGACGTTTGAACGTCAAAAATGTATGTTTAAACGGACGCTAATAATTATTTAACTTAAAGCAACGTTTATAAATAAAGGTGACAATTCGATAAACTTAACAAAATATCAGAATCAGCAAATTACCAAGGCGGCCGCATGCCTTCATTAGATGACAGGCTAACCAGACCTACGCCTAGACAGGAACGGCCTGCGCCTGATGACAGGGACCATCACGGGACACTGCTGTCTAAACAAACACTTCGACACAATAGTCATAAGGGACAGTTTCCTATGCAGGGCTTGCATGCAGGCTGAGGAAAACGTTGCGCATGTGCTCTTTGAATTCATCCTTGGGACACCCAGACCTTACACAGATGTTCTCAACTGGCCAGGAGATGTAATCAACCACTGACAGCCGCCGTAGCCCACGTGCAATGGTCCACTCGAAGGACTAAGTGCAGAAACCAAAACTTCTAACATAGAACGTAGAACATGTCAGCATCGACACAACATAGAATTTATAGTTTCTAAAGAAGCTCTAATAATAAGGAGATCTAATATCTCCATACACATTCCGTTGGCCATTCATTCTTTGTTACCTCACAATTCATAACGCTTATTGTACAGTCATTGCAAATTTAAGCGTTCTCTGTTCTGCCATAGTTAATCAAATTGGTGGACGTGGGTACTATGTAATTTGTGGATATTATTTATAGCGTTCTAAATTTCATGTTCTGAAATATTACGACCTGAAAATTAAGGTCTCATTTAAAATACATTTTGTATTTATAATAATATCGATCTATTTCTGTCCCTATGCGAGGCAAAGGCCTCTTTTCATACAGAGAGAGAAGGCTCGAATTATTTGCTAATGAAATTTCAATCATATCTACCAATAATGAAATAAGATAAGTATCTAAATTGGGTAGTTTTGGGCACATGAGTTTCTCTTCTAGAAATATTTTCTAACATCAATCTATTCAAAAAGGTGAGATTTGAAGCCATAGGCGCGTTTTTATTTCTAAAGTGACGATTAATTATCGTGGAAGTACGCGTCCACGTCCATAAACTTTATGGAAATACGTGCTCGTTATAACGTTATCGTGGACGTTAAAAAGCGTCTTCATATATTCCCATACTTTTCACTTTCCTTAGATATATTATCTTATTTATCGTGATGCCAAGTGCCAGTGATGCTAAGTATCGTGTCGTTAAAAATTATAAAAGCGCACAACTCACTCAAATCTAGTTTTACATTGAGATTCATGTAAGATTATCGTAATTATGGAATTATTAATCTACTATCCCGAATAAACGATCACAGTAACTGAACCAACGGATCTTTTGTGCTTATATATAAATAAATAAAGCTTTATTGACACAAAAAATTTAATAAAACAATAAGATGTCTCATTGCTTAAGTGTATTACCCTCTTATTATATAAAAAGATAAAACAATATTGATAAACAATTTTTATGCTGACAAAGGTTACAGAGTTTAGTTTGTTTGTGTGTTTCAACGCGCTAATCTCTGGAACTTTCAATAGGATTTGAAAAATTATTTTAGCATTTGATAACCCAATTCTTGAAGAAGGCTATTTAACGTTATGACCCTTATGAGTCGAGCAAAAACAAAAAACGTCCAAAAGAATGATTAGCGAAAACAAAGTAATAGCGCGGGCAGGCGATGCGGGTCGGGGAACGTGAAATTTCACGCGGTCACACTAGTCCTATCTGAATATTCTAGTATTCCTAATATAATATTCGCGAAAGTTTGTGAGGATGGATGTTTGTTATTCTTTCACGCAAAAAATACTAAACGCATTTGGATGAAATTTGGCACATAGATAGTTTATAGCCAGGATTAATACAGGGTATGTTTTTTATCCCGATATCCCCACGGGATCAAAACTTATGCGGGTGAAACCGCTGGGCGCTGCTAGTAATAGAATATTTCTACCGCAGGCACTCCCACGCACGTTATAGGAGTCAAATAAGGGTCAATCCTTGAATGAGCGCGACTAAACGCTTTCTGTAAAAGGGCGTGGGATATGATAATCACGAGTAATGGGTTTTTAAGAGTTCTTATTAGGAACTATTAAACCGATAATTGTAAAAAATGTAATCCTGTAAATTCTTGGCCTCGTATTTAGGGTCGGCATAGCACGTCTTTTTTAAGCAGCACGATAAGCAATTGGTCCCGGCTGTCATTCATAGATCTTTGGCAGTCGTTACGGATCGTCAGAAACTCGAAAATGTGACAAATCAGTCTTATCAAGGGTATCGTATTACCCAGTTCGGGTTGTAGAGGTCAAATAGGTAGTCGCTTCATGAAAAAAACTGGTGTTCAGCTGCATCCAGTTAGAATGGAAGCCGACCCCAACATAGTTGGGAAAAGGTTAGACAGATGATGACAGCACGTCTTCTTTCGTAATAATTTTCACTATCATCCATCACCTCAGTATTTGCCTCTTTCTATCCGTTTTAGTTCCTATCGTTTATTTGGCAATCCTTTTCAACCATCAGGAAGGTTCAATCCACATTCACAGTCAAAACTTTCCTCACTATACGGGTCCCTTATTCATCCATACCATTCGGGTCCTCACTAACCCAATGTGGTGACTTATTAACGGCAGTAGGGTGTGATTGTGGAGCTATGTCGCAAACCATGCGCTACTGTCCTGCCCTCTTTGTCCCAAAATATGCAGTCAAGGTGACCTCTGCGCTGCCATCGTGGAAGTGTCAATGTTTTGGGCCAACAAAACCTAAAATACAGTCGTGCCAGCGACACGACGAAGAAGAAGATTTTTTTTTCCTTACAGCAGTGTGATTCTGTAAGACCTCATTCTAAACTTCGAATCTGAATCCGCTGTGAGTTTCTTGATTGGCATTCTAAAAACTCGGTTGATAATTCGAATTTACACTAGCGCTACCCTTGCGAGCGTGTCAGCGAGTTGAACTAGATTGACCGTGAGATTTTGACAGATAAAGTATGAGATGACGTAAGAATTTGGAGCTCACTTCACTTCGCAAGTGACTAGGTGATGCCTATAGAATGCAAAATCAAGGTCATTTTGAACCTTATGCGAAGTGAGTGTGAATAGCGACGTGAGATGCGAGTTCTTGTCTGAATTTTACAGAATCGACGCACTGGTCAGCATTGTTATGTTCTGCGGTAGATTGACGTAAGTAGGTCGTAGCGTGACTCACACAACTGACACACCCTTTATCAGCTAGAATACAAAAGTCAGCTGTTTACCCAGCGCTTGCACATTCGCCGCGCATTCGCATTTGTATGCACCCTAAGATACATATAATTACACAAATTAACATACAGTCAGACATTCCTCGGGGCACTGCAGCGAATCACGTAATGGGACTGAACATTATCATTCTGGGCTGTCCTTAAAAGATTCATGTAATTCGATATTTAACAGATGGTAATTTGTTAATTTGAATGCAGCACTGTTAGAGAGTTTAATCTTTCAGATCGCTTAACTCTCGCTAATTAGTATTTCTGGTTTATATTTGCACATGGACACTTAATTGAATAAGATACATATATTGCATGTGAGAAGTGACAACAGTTTTGGTCACATCTTTGTACTACATCTCTACATACAAATAAATAAAAGTGTCTGTTTGCAGTGTCAAAATAACAGCTTCTACTAAAGGCATATGAACGCATAACGGTAAGTACTTATAAAAAAAAATGTTGTTTGTACAGACAAAAAACCTTTTTTTTAACCGACAAGCAAACAGCTGCTTGTCGGTGTTTTCTGGCTTGTCTCCGCAACGGCAAGACCGATTTTAACGTAACTTTCATTGGCAGATAGCTGATGTACCAAGAAGTAACTTAGGCTACTTTTATTAAAAAAAAAAAATAGGATTCCGCGCAAAAAAAAAACCATGAATTTTTTTTTTGATTTTATAAACATTTTTGTCCATGTTTTCATAGTTATTCTACTATTCAGGGCGGAGCCACTTCCAACAAATCAACGATCATTAAAATCAGTGAAGCCTTTCTTGAGTTATAAATAGTGTAACTAACCCGACTTTGTTTTATTTAGGGAAGCACCTATACCGATTATTATAATTTGTTTTCCGACATGCACGCGAACGAAGTCGCAGGCACAGCCAGTTAAAATTAAAAACAGCTGTAAATGGTATCTCCAGAAGCTTTATAATCTTTTATTGCAATAAAATTCTCCTAACTCTAAAATAAAGAGAGAAGGTAAAAGAAAAGATCAAACCAAACAAATCAAATAAAATGCGTTCCACAAATTGCGGAAGCTGTGACGGCGCGGCCTTTAAACAGTTTTTCTTTCCAATATCCGTCCGCCATGATGACTGACGTGAAACATTCTTAAATAAAATATCGCTTCAAATTGAAATTTGCTAAAAGATCTTGATAATACTGGGTCTTTGGAGCTTTATAAGCTGACAATGACGTGGCCAACTGTCCGGTGGCGTCCGTCCTTATCTATCGGTGACCCAACCCTTTTCACTGCCACTCTGAGCATTCTGTGCCTATACTTACGTTGATGCCCTCATGAAGTCGTGAGGCACGTATGTACTTAAGTGCGAAGGTACGTACTTGAAGGCAGTTGCGAAAATTCGAGGGTATTTCGTTTTTGATGTAACGAGTCGTGAGTGGTTAAGGATTTCTAAAAATGGATTGACACATGTGGTGGTAATGATTTTGCTTAGGTATGTGTCAGGTTTGAAAACTGCATTTAGCTCAGTAATTTAAAGAAAACATTTGTTTTTATAAATTGTTCTTTCCTTATATACCTACCCGTTCTTCTACGCTAGCTGACTGGACATTGGACTGGACGTTGTCCTGTTTCCTGGAACTCGATCGCAGCGCCACCTAGCGGGTTCAGTTGTGAATCTAAATCATCCAACGACCCTCATAATTACACTATAAAATTCATCGAAATCGGTCCAGCCGTTTAGGAGGAGTTCAGTGACACACGTAGAGAAGAATTATATTTATAAAGATAGGTAGGTGCAAAGGTCACCTAAATTATCACCTATTTATCCTACCCGTCCGAAATAAAAAAATAAACGCCCAATTAACCCTTATAAATTCCAAGGTCATTAACATTTTCCCATTAAAATTACCATCACAATTACAATGACCTTCTAAATGTTTCATGAATGTAAATTTAGAGAACAACGCCGAATTCTAGACAATTTAATAGGTCATAATCATTTTACGAGTCCCAATTAAGCTGAAATGACGTAGTTTTGGACATTATATTACTGTCTGAATTTAAATTTTATTGACACTTATGTCGTAATGACAAGTATGTGTTGGGTTGTAAGATGAAACACGCTGTTTCTAATACGAATAGGTATATAGTAGAATTCGAGAGTAGTGGTGACCTAGCGGCAACGCCCGCAAGTTACGAATTGTTGGTCGTACATTGGATCCCAGACAGGTGGTTTACTTTATGTCATCATCATCTGCCTAGCCTTTTCCCAACTACATATGTTGGGGTCGGCTTCCAGTCTAGCCGGATGCAGCTGAATACCAGTAATTTTACATAGAGCGACTGCCTATCTGACCTCCACAACCCAGTTACTGGGTAATACGATACCCCTTGGCCTTTACCCCTAGTTGTTAGACTTTCGGGCTTCTTACTACCCGTAACGACTGTCAAAGGTCCACGAATGCTTACCGAGGCATGGAGGAATCTCGGTATGTAAAGATGGTCACCCCTCCACAAGCCAACCGCTGCAAGCGTAGCTTAACCTGATCGATTGACCTGTGCGGCTGTTATTATTTAGCCACGGGTTTACTTTATGTAAATTATTTAAATACCACTGCTCTCAATACGGTGAAGGAAAACATCGTGAGGAAACTGGCATGTCTTTGAACCAAAAATTCGAAGACATGTGACATCCCGCACTGGGCCCGCGTGGTGGATTACAACTCA
Organism: Globia sparganii; assembly: GCA_949316385.1. NCBI lineage: Eukaryota > Metazoa > Arthropoda > Insecta > Lepidoptera > Noctuidae > Globia > Globia sparganii. The sequence continues at coordinate 19,025,826 of OX438654.1, forward strand.
CTCCCTCTTGAAGAGGACTGTGCCCCAGGGGTGGGAACATTATATCCTTATTATTAGTAGAGTTCTGGGTTAGGTTTGATGTTTTAAGAATAATAGTTAACACCAGAATTTATTCATTCTATAGATATATTCACAAATAGATTCGCATCTACAGTGCGATTCTGTAAACATCTCACCGTGAAAACTTAGGTGAAGTGAGCGTGGAGTGAGCTGTCAGTGTCATCCTGATCCTAGGGATTGATACTCTTGACAGCTCACTCTAAAGCTCACTTTACCTAACTTTTCACGGTGAGGTTTTTACAGAATCGATCGGCTGTATGGTCTTTTATTATTAACAACTGCGTAATTGCGTAACACACTATCAGTTGCAATGGGTTTCATTTTGAAAGTTCAACAACATTCATTGCGCTATTTACGTTGTTGAGCAGACACATTTTTCGAACATATTCAAGCAATATCCTTCGAAATGATTCAAATTGAGACTATTATTATGCAATTAGGGTGCTGCTCATACAGAATATCAATTCCCTGATCCCCCTGATCCTTTTTAAAGCAGAATCAAGAAAGCAAACGTTTTAAAAACCCAGCTGTTAGATCGTTTATCTATATATCCTTCAAATAAATACTAGTTAGTTATCTATTTGTAACTTTGTCGTCATCACAATCGGTTTTTATTTTATATTTTACTAGCGGCCCGTCCCGGCTTCGCACGGGTGGACATTTATTTTTTTCTTGTAATTAAAAAAGCCTATATTAATCAGTGACAATTTACCATTCAAATGGTGAAAAAATGTTTAAAATCGGTCCAGTACTTTTTGAGGCAATTCGTTTCAAACATATTTACATACAAAGCTTTCCTCTTTATAATATTAGTATAGATATAGACTAGCTGCGCCCCGCGGTTTCACCCGCATAAGTTTCGATCCCGGATGAATATTGGTATAAAGAGTATCCTATCCTATGTGTTACTCCCAGTTATTTGGATGAAATTTCGCGTACTATCTGTACGCGAAATTTCATCCAAATCCGTTTAGCCGTTTCAGCGTGATGAATTAGCAAATATATAAACACACTCACAAACTTTCGCCTTTATAATATTAGTGTGATGTGATGTTTTGTTAAAATTTCAAAAATAATATAATTTATCATCTATTGCGTAATCTCAATACATATTATGTATAAAGCCGAAGAAAACATTCACATCAACGGGACCACAGAATAATTACTTGTTACCGCTAGGGTCTCCCAGAGGACGCAAACCTTTTGAAACCCGAAACAAACTTACCTAATTAGGCTAAATACTTTTAGGAGAAGCAAAAGTAATAAGTTATAAAAGAAAATATTTGCAGAAACTTACTCTATGGTATCTCTAAAGTTCCCGGAATACCTTTTTTTTTGTTTTGTGGGGGAAACCTTCAAAGGCACCCGATCTCCGGGGATCGAGGCCGGGGAGTGTGGGATTTTTACCTCACTAAAATCACCCGGGTGATCACCATCAGCACATAGGGGTGGTCCCGGCCCTCTTAAAATACCAATTCCGGAACCCCTCCTGTGCAACGCCTGTAAGCCACATCCCTGGGGAATAAATATATACTAATATTATAAAGAGGAAAGATTTGTATGTATGTTTGTAACGAATTGGCTCAAAAAGTACTGGACCGGATTTAAAAATTCTTTCATCATTTGAATGCTACATTATCACTGATTATATAGGCTTTTTTTTTTTTTTTTTTTTTTCACGCGTGCGAAGCCGGGACGGGCCGCTAGTAAATAATAATATAATAAATTCCGCAATTACCTACATTTGACTTAAGGTCTGCCGAGTCTAGACCATCTATTCCTGATGGTTTCCGTCTAAGAAAGCCTATTCTTCTTCCACCATTTGGTATTTTGCATCCCCATATGCATAATTCTGCCATTTGTGGGAAAATATGGCAACTTTCCACATTTCAGTTTAACTAAAAAATTTGGTCTTCCAATAGTAGTTCTATTGGAAGACCTAAAGATTTTCGGCAGAAGAAGTTCAGGCTATTATAATGAGGTTCTTAGCAGCCTATGCTACAGCTTTTTGTTTGAAAACCCAATAAAATTTGAAGTTTAACTCAATAAACAAACAGAAAGCAATTCACTTGTTTGTTTAAAAATAAAGACGATAAAGTCATGATAAGTTGCTTTTGGAACAACTCATGAAAATACTCAAGAAAAAAAACAACTTACTAAACATCTATTTGTTGTTGTAGGTAGGTACCTACCTGAAATGATTACGATACTTAACTGAAGTTAAGAGGATATAAAAAAATGACCTGCGTCTAATAATTGTTCGAATTAATATCAAAATGTTTGATGTTAGAGGCATAAAATAAGCAATAACTGCGTTAGTGGTTCGAAATTCCTCCCACAGCTGATATTAAATTTGTGAGATCCAATAAAGCTCATATTTAAAGTAATTGGTGTTATAGGGTGAAAATTATTTCAATAAATGTATCAATATTGGTTTATCATTTAAAAGCTTGCCTTCAAAAATTCCTCCCTCATCACAATTTAAAATAAAAAACTGGGACTGTTTTATCTATAAGTTCCGAATACTATCCTACATATAATCCTTTGCTGCAGTTGCATTTAGGAAGTTCTTAGACAAAGTTTGGCCCTCACCAAAATGTAGCACCATATTGGACGTCACGTTTTGTTAACTTCATTATAAGCCTATGGTGTCCCACTGCAGGGCATAGGCCTCTATCTTTCCACTTTTCTCGGTCTAAGGTGGGCCTATCCTACGATAATTAGTCTAGCCCACCCCGCCACCTAATCGGGGGCCAACCGCGCAGAAAACGATAGTTTTCTGCCAGCTGAGTAGTTATTGTTGCCCGTTGTTCCTCCGACATGCGAGAGTCATGTTTTTATGTTTTGGAACGAATTTTATCAACTACTTATTAGAAAACTATCCTTTTATTGGTGTGTTACCCTTCGTAAATCTGTTGACAGATGCGTCTCCAGATATCGCCTGACCGTTCAACCCTCTGCCCCCACGATACGGTCCCGGTTTGTTATCAACGGATTTACTTTTTTTTATTGCGGGCTCTAAGTTCCCTTGCCTTATCCTCGAATTTATTGCGGACTGATGCATGGTTCGGGAATAAATTATAGTATTATTAAGTTTTGTAGTAGGTACTGATATAAATGTTATCTACTAACACTAACGTAATTAGGTAGACAGGGTCTTAGGCTGCGGTTAAGTTTTCAAAGGATCAAAATACCTAATTTCACTAAGAGCCTTTTCCACCGACAGCTAATAAGCACTCATTAGTAAGTAGAAAGATGAAGCAGGATTTGAATTAAATTATCTGCTAGCTTAATTAAGTCGATCTTCAGAGGTGGCAAAACTGGCCTCAAAACTCAAGACAACGAAATGCAGTGATTGTTGAACAAACAAAGAAACTCACTTATACGAAGTTATGATTAGTATTAAGCTAAATCTCTTTCGAGCTATCTCTAGTTACAGTTTACCTATTCTAGTCTTTGTTACGTAAAATTTTTAACTTTTTTGTTTTCTCGGATGCTTAGTAAGCAGTGACATTCGAGCCAGTAACAGTACCTTACCTTTCTTTGTCTTATTGCAAGTTCCAAGACGTAGTTTTCTTTTTAAAGGCTATGCAGTTGAAGCCTTTTAACAAAAATTGTTTAAGAAGTTTTGCCGTTAAGGTACCTACATTTTCTCTTTTTTTCTTTCATTTCTTCTGTACTGATACCGTTTGTTTGTTGAATGCTGTATCAAAGAACTTTCTGAACAGAAGCTCTGGTACTCTTTTGAAAGAATTAAAAATATTGTTTAAGCTCAACTCCACTTGTAGTGAATGTTGTGTTGCCACATACATCCATTTATTCTGCGGCGAATTCATGTGTATATAAAAACCGGGGTGTTTTCAGCTTGAAAAGCGTTGTATACTTGAGAGTAATAATTATGTGTGTAATTATCGTCGTCCATACTGTACATGTATTTTAAACAAATTCGTTCAATTCCTGAAACTTATCACCGAATCTAATCTCGTCTTTTGCTTTCGGGACTAATGCTTAGACACTAGTATCGATGTGTCTTTATTATCTGTTTAGTCTCGAGTTCTACGGACCCCAATTATTGAGCCGCTTATTGACAACCATCTACTCTAAAAGCTCTTACATAAATCCTATTTCAATCAATGCCTACTTGAAATAGAATTTCTGATAGCAGGTAGTCTTTCAGAATGGAATATATCTCTCTATATGTTTGACATGGAATATTATTTGTTAAATACTTATCGCCGCCCAGTATTGATCGACCGTTATAGATGTTGAGGTGTCTATGGGTCAATTGATATTTTTAATCTTTGTTTTTTCTCTCCTTCTTTTGTTTTATTTTTGTATTACCTGTATTGTCTTTTGTTGCACTGAATAAACGCTTTATCTATCTATCTATATATCTAAAATAATGAAAAAGAAGACAACACTTTCAAAAAAAAAAAAAACATACCGTCGAATTGAGAACCTCCTCCTTTTTAGAAGTCGGTTAATAATGTTTCCATTGGCATAAGTTACTTGTTACTACTATCCTTGACAACGGACACAGTTTTAGTGCCACAGTTAAAACCTCGATTATCTCGTAGCAAAGAGAACCTGCATCCGCGCCCATCAGATTCTAGATAGCAATGATTGTCATCTTCGTACGATTGTATTGCCTTCTCGGAGCTGACCTTTCCTTTATCTGCTAGTGTCCTATTTGTATGGTTAGTGATATGTGTTATTCTTACTATACTTACATGAGTGTTTGTAATGTTAAGAATACTGAGAATGACCATAAACAGTCTTCTTAATACATTTTAACATAAACAAAGGCTAATAAATATATTTAATTTTTGTATGCCATACGTAAATCGGCCATACCTACCTACTTTCATTCGTCGTCGATCGTTCTACTCGATTTATAAAACTAAAAATATTTATGGTTTTTCATGATAAAGCGTTCGAATATATTTTAAAAGATATTTGTCAGTGGTGACCAAATGAGGAGTTGGCAAAATTCCAACGGAAATAAAATTCTACTGCTTTAAAATATGTGCCTGTTATGTCACCAATATCCTGCTCAAATGGCCGGGCAACCTATAAACTTATATCTGGGCAACACAACGTAACAACGTTATAATTTCACGCGTGCTTGCTGTCATATTTACCCAATTTTGTGATAATGGTTCTTTACTCTTGAGTACTGCTGGTTCTAGGACCAGGAGAGAGGGCTGAAAAAGGAAGAACTTGAATCAAAGCGTGTGTAACTTGTGGAAAGACAAACTCAACTCAAACTCAAAGCATTTATTTCAATTAAACCATTTACAGGCACTTTTGAATTGTCAAGAAGTCGGTCAGTCAGGAAAAAATGAGGCTAGTTGCCCATTCCAAAGCGTAGTAGGTACCTATGGAGAAGAACGGGCAAGAAATTCCATGGACACTCTTTTTAAATTATATTTTTACAAAATTATTAGTTACATCATATGTTGAATTTATACATATGTGAGAACGATGAACGACAGGTGTTTAAAGAGTAGTTAGCTCTATTTCATATCTTGATGGATATAGTGTAATAATTGGGGCGGTCTCGTAGTCACACCAGATTGTAACACCATTGTGACTAACGGGATTTTTTCCTGTTTGTCACACTGCTAATTTTTCTGTACCATTTAGCCATGTATTATTATTGCCGTAAAAATCTAAATAAAGATTCATTTTGTAGATAAGTAGGTACAGTTCATTTTGTGCATTAGTACTTCATGTATCGTAGAAGAGATGTATCGAGTTTATAATGAAGTCTCACCATGAAAGAAAAAATTGGTCTTTTGAGCCATTCACCATTTTTTGAATATTCCGATTGTTTGAAACTAATATTATATAGGAATTTCCTTATACTTATAATTCGAGATTTTAACGCCTAGCAGTAAAACTAAGTAACACTGCCAACTAAACTCACATTTACCCTTCACACTTCACAAGAATTATAATAGCTCGTTTTATTCTCATAGTAAGCTCAATACAGTAAAGCATTGAAATGCTCAAAGTGCTCAGTTTCATATACAAACTATACAAAGTGAGGTAAGCACTCGTTCACTAATATTATCTTGGACCAACAAAGTCCTCTTTGAGATGGAGCAGCCCACTGCAGTTAATACCACAAAAGCGCATAGAGATGCTACTGTTATTCATTATTGCATGAGATGTTGTGCTGTGTTCTTAGAAAGCGTGATAAGTAAGTTGTTAGTTAACATTTTAGTATATTTTATAGGGTTTTTTTATATTTTAAGAGCTCCTTGATTTTGACAGGAAAAGTTCGGATATCAAATTATCATTATATATTTTAATTTAGGGTTGACTTTACCAAAGTCCGATATCTTTTATTCGTGGAATAATATTTACGTCTGACAATTCTAGTATGGAAAAACTGTTAAAAATTCAAAATTAATTCTCAGGATACGACTTATTCTAAGTATAAAAGTTTGGTGGAATTTGGTGGTGATGCGCCCTTATTATGCTTAAGTAAGACAGCAAATATGTGAATATATATATTTTTTTTAAGTCCTTAAAAGTAACACATTTTATGTAAAATTAAAATTTTAATAGAATGGTAATTCATATTCATCAATGTTTAACAATGTTCTCACGACAGACTTGTTCGACTATATAGTCGAACAAGTCTGTCGTGAGAAATAATATGGAATGGAAATTAGAAATATAAAAGACCACAATATTAGGTATTAGGACTTAACCCATTTAATATGTCTATAAACAAAATAATAATACGACTGGAGACTAAGAGTAGGTTTTAGAAAAATCAAAACAGTTACCTATTCAAATAACCCTTATTCTATATAAGCCCTTTATACAATTTGTATTGGCTCGCAAAGAAGACAGTAAACAACAAAAACACACAATATGTAAATAATAATGTTATCATTATAATATTTATTGTTTGTTTGAACTGTCTAAATACCACGCTTGACAACCGTACGCACATGGTAAGATTACGCGGGGAATAATAATTACTATTTCAGTTGGTCATCATCACCCAGTACCAACCGGTAACCAGAAACCAGTATGTCCTAGAACTAAAAATTCCAAGTCATGTGACACCTACCAATCCGCACTGGGCCCGCGTAGTATATTACCGCCCATTGCTTCTCACAGAGAGGAGGCCTGTTTCCCATCAGTGAAAACTTTATAGGCTAATTATGCTTATGCTGCCACACCATACCAGCTAGTCAAAACACGGCTCTCTCCCATAATGCGCCATTGATTTCAGTTTTCGGCCATTCTCATTCTTCTACGAGTAGCTGTACCAATTGTTGATTGATCGGTGTAACCATAATAATATTCAATAATTTGACTGAACTTGAGCCCACACTCAGGAGAATACAAACAAGGCCCTAAGCTTCCTAGACGTCGATATACCCAGAACTTGATATTAGTTTAAGGTCCACGTTTATCAAGCGATCCACATGATAATATGGTTTAGTTCAATAGATAAAGGGTTATTGGAATTATATTAAATATGTAGGTATGAACCTATGCAAATATTTGTAGGTCCTTTGTGATTCCTCCTTCAAACTTTGACCACACCGTAGTAACGGAAGAAACGAAACACAAAATTACAGATTATTATACGGCACCTATTTATTTATTTATTTAGAGACAACAAAATCACGGGCTGATTTTTCCAACGGGAGATAATTTTATCGGAGGAATAATTTTGAATTTTTCACAATTCTTCCACACAAAAACTGTTAGACGTCAATTATTTTCCACGAATAAAAATTGGTCTTGTAGACTTTAGATCTGTAGACCATTTTTTATTTTATCAAGTACCTGGTACTTGTTAACAGACCTACGCTGTCCTCCCATACCTACTGTAATTAGAAAACATTGTAAAAGCCAATTTATTTTTAAAAGAGTAGCCGTGGAGTTTCCTGCCGGTTCTTCTCCATAGGAAACGACCAATTGGAACCGTGCACCTAGCTTTTGACGTTTCATAAGTGCCCATGTAGGCTTATGTGAAATAAAATATTTTGATTTGATTTTGAATCCTACCGAAAGGACTGGCCCGCAATGGCAGTGGACAGATGTGTGTGGAAAGGGGAAAGATAGGCGTTTGCCCAGAAGTCGGACATAATCAGCCTGTAATGTTCTTACTCCTGCGACACATGCCGCCTCTCTGTGAGAGGGAGTGGGCTGTAATCCATTACGCGGGCCTGGTGCGGGTTGGTGGATGTCACATGTCTTAACATTTTTGGTTCTACGATGTTTTACATCACTTTTTTGAGAGCAGTAGTGATGAAATATTTTACTCAAAGTAAAGCGCCTGACTGGGTTCAAATATACGACTTATAACTCGTAAGTCACGGCATTTAGTTTACTAATCGGCCACCACTGCGTTCAGAAGTCAGAACTTACAGACTAAATAAATGAGACTAGCTGCGCCCCGCGGTTTCACCCGCGTAAGTTTTGATCACGTGGGGATAAAAAGTATCCTATGTGTTATTCTGATGTGTAAGCTATATTACTGTAAAGTTTCATCAAAATCCGTTCAGTAGTTTTTGCGTGAAAGAGTAACAAATATCCATCCATCCGCACAAACTTTCGCATTTATAATATTAGTAGGATAGATACATAGATTGACCATAGCACCACAAAGAAACACTATTGTTATTTCCAACAAAAACCGTCATCTGCCCAGCCTTTTCCCAACTATTTTGGGGTCAGCTTCTAGTCTAATCGGATGCAAGTGAATACCAGCACTGTTAATACCCAGTTACTGGGTAATACCCACCCTTGGTAAGACGACTTTCGGGCTTCCGAAGACCCGTAACGGCTGTCAAAGATCCACGAATGACAACGGGGGCCAACGGCTTAACGCGCTTTCTGAGGCACGAAGGAGTCTTGGTATATATTGTCACTCATACACGGACCAACCATGGCAAGCGTAACTTAACTTGATCGATCGACCCGTGCGGCTATTATTAGTTAGCCACAAGCCCCTCAAACGAAACCCATCTAATGATAATAATTCTCTCTCATTCCCACTTAGTCAACGTAAAAACATACACATACGTGCCGAAAAATATATGAACCATCCCCAGCGTTGTAAATCCGGGCAAATGAAAAGTGTCGCATTTTATATTTCCAGCGGAAAGCCGTGCAATAAAGTATGTTAGCGATTTGAGTAGAATATGCATTTAGTGGGCCGACAGCCATAAATTCAGGGGCAGCGAATGAACGAGCATCCGTTGCCGCAACATTTTGTGGGCCTTTGTTACTGGGTCGCGAGTTCGCGAGATATGGAACTAAACGAAAGGCTTGGAAAATGTAGTTTTTGTAAGATCGTAATTTTTGCACATAACTGTATTGTTTACTGTTGTTCATAGGCCTCACTTGCGCCTAGCCACATAATAGCGTTTTAATATTGGAAAATTGTCATAACTGTTTAGAAAGTCAATGTTTGGTCAGTTTTAGGGGGGGGGGATGGAGGGGGGGCTTAAGGGATCAGACCGGAATAAATCGTTTTCAGAACGCTGCCACTAAATAGATCAAACTCAAATGATGTATAGCTGTGGCCCGCGACTTTTTCCGCGATCCAGGTTGAAAAGCCTATGTCCTTCACTAGATCACGGTCTACCCATTTGGCAAATTTCATCAAAATCCCATTGTAGCGCCGTTTTAGCGTGAAAGCGTAACAAACAAACAAACCTACTTTCGCATTTATAAACAATCGACAAATACGTATTGGTAAGAATTCAGTCACAAGTACACCAAGTACACGTTTTGAAATAAAATAAATTGCAACAAAAACGAAGTGTAGGTAGGTACACTTAAGCTTCGAAACGAAGAACCTGAAAGAACTCCCCTGCTTTCCGCGACAGAGCTTAAAAATATAAGTAGGTCATTTGCAGCCGAACTTTTCAATACTTATATTTAAAACTTGTCAGCCGACAACGCAACAAAGTTTCTTGTATAAAATTCATTTGTTTTCGTAAGGCGATTAAAATTTTAATGTTACCTTGCCATACTGACAAAGTATCTTACAATAAATCAAAATATTTCGATAAACAACAACCAGTATTTAAACTTCAGGCTTATTAATTCATGAAACTGACACGGAGGATAAACATTTAGGTAAGCTTAATTTGTACTCAAAGACTCAGTTTGTGAAATAAATTATTTCCGTACCTCTTTCTTGGTTGAATTTTTAGTCTTCGAAATTGCCGTGTTATAAAGTTATCGTCCTTTTAGATGGATACTCGAAAACTTGTCTTTGGAATTTCGAATTAAAAAAACATTCATTCGGATTGAAACTCAAACTCAAAGCATTTATTTCAAATAAAACAATTACAGGCACTTTTGAATTGTCTAGGGGTGGGTCAGTCAGAAAGATGAAGCTAGTTGCCCATTCCAAAGCGAATAGTCTACTATGGAGAAGAACGGGCAAGAAACTCCACGGACACTATTTTAAATCATAAAATTATGTTCGATGTGTGATTGATATCTACGAGAGTCCCAGTCCCTATACATTCGTTACTTTTATGGCTGCAAACTAAGTTATATTTTCTGGGTCCTTCTTTGGTCGAAAGATTAGTATTCAACGTGGCAATGCTGCCAGACTTCTGGGCACGTTTTCAGATGACACCGATGCGGACGAGTACTTCGAGTGTCCTTTTGTTTTTGTATTTATTTGTATAGTTATTCATTTAATTTAATATTTAGTGTAAATAGTTAGATGTGGTAAATATTGTAAAAGTTAGGTCAGTAAACTAATGCCAAATAATATTTCTTTCCAGTTATATGACGCCATGTGTGTCTATAATTGAATTTACATGCCGGCCATGCCACTGTTAAGCAATATTGCCCAACGATAGAGTGGCCGACATTAGCGCATTTCCGATTAACATTAATAGATTTCAGATTACCGACTACTTTGATCGAATTGTGGTACATTACGCTGAATTATTTAATGAAGTTTTGCTAGTGTGCCACTATTTTGACCTGTCAGCAAATTAAGGGAATCTTTAGACACCATTTTGGAAAATATACCTACATAATACTACCAAACAACTGTTTCTTCAGACTTACTTTCTCCCCAAACTTATTTTATGGCAGTTACAACTTCCACAGTTCCATTGTGAACAAAGGTCGGTCACTCTCTAAACGACATCTTGTTTGTGCCATTGGTAATTACCTGATCTCCGTAACGACCCTCAGGTCTCATTATTTCCTACCTATTACGTGATTATACTAAATTGCTGACTCTAAATTGCAACAGTCACACGATGATTCAATCCATCTTGAAATACAGCAGCTTTTTTTTTTTTTTTTTTTATTTATTTAAAGGGCTTTGTCGCTTAGCGACCACATCGCCCATACAGCAGCTTTGTTGATAGGCTTGAGAACAAGCCAATTTTATCAATAGAAATGTCTCATAGGTAAATACACTTATTCATGAACAGCGTAAACCCCATTAAAATAGGTTGATTGCGTGTCCGGCTCTTAAATGCGATTATTTTTAGACAATGAAATATAAAGAGCATTCTCATGTGAAGATCCTATGAAAGAACGTTTAGCTGGGAACATATTGACCTCTCGTAAAATTGATAGGATCGAGAACTACTACTCTATGACGTAATGGCATTACAGTTCCTAGGTGGCCAGCACCAAACTATGGCATCAACGTCAGATATTCACAAGCGCTGCTAGCTCGTGCAATCACATTGACCTAGATCGTATGATCCAACATTATAGTCCAGCCGCATGGTATAGGTTTAAACGTAAATTAGAAAACATTTTCTAAAAAGTTCAGAAACATCTGTACTAACATATCAATCGAGAATTCCGATTAGATGTTCTGTCATTGAACATTTTACAACTGGAGCTATTAGCGAAATTAGGAGAGCTGAAAATGATGTTCGACATACGTAGCACAAAATAGATATTGTTCATTGAGATGATATTGGAACGGAACACGTGAACGTGTTGTGAATGAACGCTAAGTAAATATTTAGCAAAACTGTTGCAGTTCGTGCTTTAGTTACATAATTGAAGTTCAGTACATATGGAACAACTAATTAACTTGAGTGGCTTGTAGCTACTTGACTTCCACGATCACATAAACTGGGCGGATTTCCGACGAAAAGTAACAATGTGAGAGTGAAACCGGGGATTGTATAGCATTTGTTACTTTTATCAAAAATAACATTACCAAATACAATATATACGGTGACTGGTAATTAGTGACCGATACTTAAACACGTGCTTGTACTCATGATAATAAACAACTTTTACTATGGGACCAAACCTGAAATAGCGAAAAAAAAATCAGCTGTTCCATAAATTTATCTTCGTCTATCTCGTCAAAATGTAGGGAACAGCTGATTTTTTTTTCGTGAATTCAGGTTTGGTCCCATAGTAAAAGTTGTTTGTTATCATGAGTACAATCACGTGTTTAGGTATCGGTCACTAATTACCAGTCACCCTATATTAACTCTTTCTCAAATGCAAATTTCTCAAGTGGTAAACTATTTCATCTTACTTGACCTGCGATTATTCGATACCACTGAATGTATCAAGGACAGAAAAGAAGACCCCGAACCAAATGATAATGAAACAACGTACAAACCACAGGTGTAGGACACGTTAACATATATTTTCAAGTAGGACCCTTACAGTATCGTGTGTCATGTATAAACATGGTATTGTATCGAGGGAATAATAAAGTGGGATCGAATAAGGCGTCTCGAATAAATCAAGGTCCCAAGGCTGCCTCGCCGCAGCCTCCTCTGTCCTCACGGTGTTAGATGAAGGTGTATATTAAGTTGCCGAGATTAAACTGGATAGGATACTCGTAGTGAAACGCTGAACAGAAACTATTAAGAAAATGTTTCTTATAAAAGATTTAAGCGATTTTTAAACAGGCATGAATTGCAATGAATTAGGCATGCGAGATGTAAACAGAGTCTTGCAATGTATAAAATGACAGATATCTTACATTAGTTGCAACGTAAAATTCTTAAGTAAGTTCAAAACAGACATATATAAATGCAAACATGCCTAAAGTACTAATATACTCTGGCGGTTGTCGGCTTTATAATAAGCAAACGCATCTGGATGTCAGACGGAGTTGTTCCGCGTTAAATATAATTTTGAATCTTGAATGCATGGGATCACTGATTTGAATCACTTGCATGAGAAAGTATAAAAAATGTATTGATGAATAGAAGCAGCTACAGATTTGCTGCAGCTTTATTTTCGACAGTATTTGAGGTTTTATTATTCTATTTATGCACTGCCCGAAGATGGTGCCGAATGAAGGTCAAAGCTATTGAAATCATTACCAATATCTTTGACGTTCCATTAGCCTTCTTCACAAATATCGTGTGTTTTCATTGGTCACATTGTTTACTCTTACGCTTTCACAACATCCAGCCAATGCTTCCCAGGCCTCCCACGAGCTCAAACTTATACATAATTTTGTATAAACCCAAATGACTCACCTAATAATTTATTAAATGGCTTTCCAACTTTGTGGACCTTAGATTTGTTAGAATCGTAAAATTAACGCTGAAATACGAAATGTTTATCTAATAACACTAAATATAAACACGTTCCTAGAGCCGGAAAGAGGGATAAACCCACTCCCTTAATAGCAGACCCTTTAGGAATCACTAGGTGAGCCATTAGAACTAATAAAATACGAAATTCTTGGACACTCCTAATTCTGACAAGGAAACACCTAAAATAAATTTTATTGTACAGATTTAAAGTTCAAATTGGATTGTGTGCTAGATGTTTGGGTGCTTTCTGTGGTCCAAGGGTAAGGGTCAATTTAATTAATTACAGAAACCACGACATGCGCCCTATTAAACCTTTGTTACGCGGTGCTATTATTTTACTTTCTACGAATGTTGTTGGTATTAAATGTTATTATTTTTTCCTTTTGTGATTCATGTTGGATCATCAGGCATGTTTAGAGTTACGTCATGATTACGTTATTAGGTACCTCATCATGTAAACAATTATTTGATTGTTGCTTGAAAACTATGCTCGCTCAGATTAAAAAAACAAATATTTTTCTTAGAAACATTTCGGTATAATATTTTTGAGATACTAATTCCATGAATTGAGATTCCTAACTAGGTAATTGGTGAAATGTTCATCAAAAAGGTTATCCTAGTTATTAAACGTGGCTACTATTATTAAATGTTAGCTCAGACCGTAATTTACATTTTTGTCGGCCATAATCTTAATTAATCCTTACCACTATTAAAAATACGAAAATTAGTTTGTTCATCCCACTTTCACGGGTCGCTTGTTAAAAACGATCTCCATAAAGTTTTGCATAGATATAGCCTGCGAACATGCTGATGATGCAGCTAAGTTTTTTTGCATTAGAGCAGGCCTATTTTTTTCTTTGTTCCAATTACAGTCGCGAGAAATACCTTACATTGACGCAAAATCCAAACGTGATTTTATCGTGAAACTGCGATTGCAACTTATTCATATTTCATACTTGAAACTACTATGTTAGCATTTAGATTTATCGCTTATGAATCTTGCATAAGTGTAAGGTATTTATGCTTGTGATTGACCTATCAAGATAGGCATCTATGGGATATTAAGGACTAGTAGCTTCTTCTTCAATCAGTCAATCAACTAAGCTCACAGCTCAAATCACTGCTGGACATAGGCTTCTCCTAGGCTGCGCCACAACACCCTGTCCTCCGCCTTCCTCATCCAGTCCATTCCAGCCATCTTTTTTAGGTCGTCCGTCCATCTAGCTGGGGGGCGTTCTACACTACGCTTGCCGATACGCGGGTCCACTCAAGGACTCGTCTGCTCCACCGGCCATCGGTCCTTCGACAAACATGTCCAGCCTACTGCCACTTCAGCTTGCTTACTCTGCAAGCTTCTTCTTGCCTGTTAGTAACTACAATATGCGATCATCAATGATGTTGGGCAAGTGTGTTGCGTTCGGCGATAACATAATCAACCTATAATGTTCCCACTGCTGGGACACAGGCCTCTTCTTGGTGAGAGGAAGTGGGCTGTAATCCACCACGCGGGTCCAGTTTAGGTTGGTAGATATCACATGTCTTTGAATTTTTGGTTCTAGAATATACCTGGTTCCTCACGATGTTTTCCTTCACCATTTTGAGAGCTGTGGTAATGAATTAATTAACACAAATTAAAGTGCCAGCTTGGGTTCGAAGTTCGAACCCCCGACTTACAACTAGTAGTTCGCGGTCGCTACCACTGTTGGACCACCAATGCTCACTGCTTTCGGCGATATCTTCTGTTTATCCTCTGATTATATCGCACACCTAGGTCTATAGAGAGCTAACTCAAAAATCGCAATTTTTGAGTTATGCGTGCAATCGAATTCCTTAACTCACTACACGATTAAAAGACAAGATTCTTATAACATTATTCTTCTATCTGCATTTAAAAAGCATTGATCTATACAGAAAACTCCTCCAATGCACAGGGATACGGTAATCAGTTTTCATCTTTTCTGAAAAAAGTGTTTTTTTGAGTTAATCGCTGTTTAGATCTAGGTGTGCGATATGTTTATAGACCTTCTCAAATAAGGGGTAAGGGTTTCTAATCCCATCTGATGTGATAATGATGCATGATATTTGCTTAGAATACTTATACGATAGTTTTGCTAAGAGCAAGAGAGTAAACTGCCCTATATTTCGCAACAGCAAAAAACCAGCAACCATGGTCAAAAGTAGGTAGCCAAACATGTTTAAAATAAATTCCTTACATCAGCGTCTACGCAGTCAACTGATAAACATTACATAATGTTAACGTTATATTTAACCTTCGATTAGCCAAATGCAGGATGAGTCAGACCGCTGGTCTATAATAAGACCAGTCTTTGTACTGACGGTGATCTATTTGTGTCAATAATGTCCTATGTGTCGATTATCGATTCAAGAAGATCTAATTTCGAATGGGAAAGATGTCTTGGTGCTTTTAGAACTAAAAGGTCGGTAGTCATTTTCTTTAGCATAACAAAGCATCACGCCTATGGTACTCAAAGGGTAAGAAAGAGGTGTAGAGTCATTCGGGGTAGGCAAAAGGACGCAGTAGGCAAAAGTACGCAGTGCTTTTTTTCTCTAAGGTAAGCTGATTTGACCAAAGTCAGATATCTTTTATTTGTGGAATAAAATTGACATCTGACAGTTCTAGTATGGAAAAACTGTCAAAAAATTCAAAATTTATTCTCAGGATAAGACTTATGCTAGGTATAAACTAGCTTCAACTTTCTGACTAACTGACCGACTAGTTAATTTTGAAAGTGCCTGTAAATGGTTTAATTGAAATAAATGCTTTGAGTTTGTTACAAAAGTTAGATGGAGTGCGCACTTAGAGGGGTGAAATCAGAATTTACATAATACCACGCAAATATATTTTTTAAAAACTCCAGGGAGCCGGTTGGTTTCGGAGGAGAATAATCTTGCTGCAAAAAAACTAATTGAAGTGGGAAAAACTAAACGATATGTAGCGGAATACGTTTTTTATTTAATTTTATTATAGCTACCCAAATGTGTAGGTACTTTTTTCTACATGCGTTCTTTTACCTAAATTACCGCGTATTTTTATCCACAAGTCCGGAAAGGTACGCAGCATGAAAAAGGCACTTCTTAATATACAAAATACCATTTGATCTATCGTCGAATATTTGTTGCGTTTTAGGAGCATAATAGTTTTGTTACAGATAGCACAAATAAACGATTCTAATGTTTTAATAGTTTTGGTTCAAGGGGGAGAAATAAGTAAAAGTTTTTCCTTTTGCACCGAATGACTGTACCTATAGTACACCCACATTTTGCCATTTATATATAAGTCCCATTTAATAGAGGACGAGCCTATTGTCATCAGCCGCGCACAGATACAGACTCCGTAGGTACTGAGAAATTCTAAATGGAAAACCCTATAACCCTTTTCCCGACCCGGGAATCGAAGCATCAAGCATTCATCGTTTGGTTATTAGATTGATTCACATCCTGTGTAATAAAAGAGGAGCAATGAATCAGTTACTCTGTCATACCCATTGCTCTATTAATACGAGATTGAGTAGGTATGTGTATGAGAAAAGATAAAAAGTTCATTTTTACAAAATTATGTTTATGTATCTGTAATAATTGCTAATATATTATTGCTAGTCTATAAATCGATGAAAATGCCACTATGGCTTTGTTTTAATCGTGTATTAGTTTGAAATTCAGTAGAGCTATTTAATGAAAAATGGTCGTTCATGGTGAAAGGTTTGCAGTTGACGGGTCCATTTTCACGTCAAAAACAGTCCTGACATCGTTTGAACCTTTTAACTTGGATACAAATATTTAAGTAAACAGTTTATCCGCAGGATAATCCGACTAAAGTTGGCGTTTTCATAAATAAAAAAATAAAAGTAAAGAAAATAAGTTTATTTGAGCCTAAATAGTGGGCTATTCCTCTTTGAGAGACGATAATTTTGTACGTGGGGAACATCCTAGGCAGTCAGATATCTACGTACCGGTTAAACTTTAGCTATTTTGCTCGTCTTTACCTTGCTCATCATATAATATTATAATGTTGTGAAATTTAAGATTATCCGCTTAAATATACTGACTGACAACGCAAATAAATATTTAAGCACATAAATGTACAGAGGCGGACTTAATTCCATAGGCATTTTCTACCAGTCAACCTTTGGGTGATACAGAGACAAACAGAGTTCCTTTTATATCAAAGGTAGGAGGTTTTTTGAAAATAAGACCCTAAATAGGAGTTGAAAGTTTATTTTGATGATGGGAAATCCCATCGGGCATATAGCTTGTAAGATATAATTAAATTCTTATAGCACTGCTATATTCTTTTACTCTTATGTAACTTAGCACCCATTTTGTTGTAAGAAATAGTAAATTGCAATGAAAGGCATCATCAACATTATTAGACTTAATACTGACGAGGATACGCCATCACCATGTTACCATGGATTCAGCACACGATTCTCAACCCCCCTTTTTTTGAGGATGGGAAGTCATCAAATGACTCCGCTCTGGGTGGAGCAGAAAGGAGTGTCAGACTCTTACTGACTAAAACACCCTTCCTTAGCCCTTTATGTTCCGGGGTAGCGGTAACCCTTTCGGAAAATCCCGCTGCCCCGGCAGGTCCCGCTATCCCGGCAGGTCTCGCTGCCCCGGTAGGTCCCGCTGCCCCGGCAGGGCATTGATATTTTTCGTCGGTTGATTAAAAAAATATTTGCTGTTCTGTTAACGAAACGTCAAAAGTCCGCACTCGGGGTCTGCCAGCGAGCAATGGAACGAAGTATTCTTGGAGTCAAACTCACGGACCGCATTCGGAACAGTATACTTCGTTCCAAAACACAAATCGCAGACGTGGGCAACACAGCCGCCAAACTAAAGTGGAATTGGGCAGGCCACATCTGCCGCATGTCGCAACAGAATTGGGCAAAAGTAGCCACTGATTGGGTTCCGAACAACAGGAATCGGCGACGCAGTAGGCCCAGAAAGAGATGGCGTGACGAATTGGACGCCTATTTAAAGGATGGCCTGATGTAGCAAGAGACAGGAGAATATGGAAAGACGGAAGGGAGGCCTTTGCCCTGCAGTGGGACATAAGAGGCTCATAATAATAATTGCTGTTCTATACATTTTGACCGCGTAGTGATGGCACTTTTCTATGAAACAGCAGATTTTTCGGTCTACGGTCTAGGGGTCTAGAATCATGTCCTGAATTTCATAGTTACAGTTTGCGCGTCGACGTGATGTCACCCTATAAATGTATAGGTATGGTGTAATATACAGGGTGTTCGGCAGAACGTTGAACACACGAAAATGGCAGATAGGTGGGGTCGTCTGCTACCTACCCAGCCCATAAAAATTACCCAGGCCCCACAGTTTTTTTTTTTATTACCGAAATTCGTGAGTTTTAAAACTTTGAAGGAACTTTATGTAGGATAGACGAAACTGGCAACTCTTTTTTTTGTTTTTGTCTCGACTAATGGTAGATTTATCTAAAATTATTGTTTAGTGCAAATAGTAACTAGACAAAAAGTTATAAGCCATCAAACATTACAAAAAGCGATAAAACGTGATTTTGAGCTTTTCTTTGCATTGCATTAAAAAAAACTGGATTTTAGTAATATTTAATTATAAACCTTTTCAAAAATTCAAAAAACTATGGGGCCTAGGTATTTTTTTTTTGGGCTAGGTACGTAACATACTACCCCACCTATCTGCCATTTTCGTGTGTTCAACGTTATGCCGAACACCCTGTATGTACAAAATAATGCTACTGGCCATCTATTTCATCTCGAAGATAAGAGAAGGTATAGGTACTTTACGAGAAATTCCATAACCGATCGTATAGACGTACTTCCCCATAATTTCCGAAATGCTAGATGTATGATACTCTTGGCTCAGACGTGCGGCTGGCGTTCCATTCACGCGTCACTCACACTTCCGACAGATATTGAGCCTTGTTCTCGATAGCTGTCCTCTGTTTCTTTATGTAGCTATGTATCTGTATGTAGGGTCGTTGATTCAGTAGCTATACTTAGGTACATACTTAAACCTTAAGTAAATTAAAAAAATATTTTTGTTTTATTTTAACCTGATTACCTGAGCCAAACTAATACTTCCATAACACTTCCTACTTATAAATATGATGTTTGGTTGTTTGACACTTAATTGGTTACTTTAAACGCTGATCGGATAAAGGGTAGATTTTGACCTGAAATAAATTATCGGCTATGACTATAGTATACTTTGTCCGATTACATGTACGTATTTTCTCTAGGATGTAAGGTAAATCGCGATGAAAGTCTTGTACCGCCATCCCATACTTACCTATTAACATTGTATTTTGAAATAATTTTAAAAGCCAATTATTTGTAAAAGAGTAGCCGTGGAGCTTCTTGCCGGCTCTTCTCCATGGGTAACGACCAATTGGAACCTAGCTTCTGACGTTTCATAAGTGCCCATGTAGGTGTATATGCCTTTTGCATATTTTCTGCAAAATTTTAGTGCAAACGCATTTGATTAGTCTCGAAGTCGAGATCTCCATACCCTGACATGCTTGCAGTTGGCAGTTCTATTTCCTCTTCAGTCATTCACAGCACAGAAAGCCGAACACAGTCACAAAGCCAAAACTCAAAAATATTCATAACCAATGAATATTTTTGAGGTTCCAAAATGAAAGCTTTCTTTTTGTATTTTTTTTTTGAGCTTACATAAGTTACTATTGTGAATTGTGGATTACATAAAAGACAACCAAGCTGTTCCCTACATAATCGAATCATGAGTTTAGTATCAACTCTATGTTAAGAATTAGCATTGCCATTCAACGTGGCAATGCCAGTCTTCTTGGCACATTTATGCGGACGAGTACTTAGGCGCCTAAGTGTCCTATTGTTTTTGTATTTATTTATAGTAGTTATTCATTGAATTTAGTCCCTAGTGTAAATAGTTAGTTATTTATATATACAATACATATCTATCCTTACAAAACTACTTTATTAAATCTAAACAGTACCTATCCTACAAAATAGCCGTATCTTTCTGTACCTAAACAATTTTAATTTATTTTTATAACTTGGAAGTGGTTTGTGTGTAAGTAGATACCTAAAGGAAACCAAACTCATCATCTTCCACAGAAAGCGACTACCGGTCTATTTAAACTTGAACAAAACACTGTCGTTCCTAGTACATACATTAGAATTATCATAGTAACCATGTCACTTATTATTGCAGAGATGGATGCCCTTGCCATTAAATCGATAACCTTTAGTAGCTCCTTACATCACCACCAGGAATGCAGATGATAGCTCCCACATCGTAGGTAGGTAGATAGATAGGTACGCTTCAATAAATATGATCCATTTTATAGGTATCTACTTCCTCATTGTACCCAATACGGCTTCATCCAATTGAGAGATTAAAAGTTGATTGGTTAATTCATATCGGGCAATAAATCTACTAAGCACTCAACGTATGAAGTACGTTTTGTAACGTAAAACACAATACAAGCATCAGCAGGGCAGTTGCGTAACACAATATCAGTAGCAATGGGTCTCATTTTGACAGTTCAACAACATTCATTGCGTTATTTACGTTGTTGAGCAGACACACGTTTCGAACATATGGAGCAATGGATTAGCAATATGCTTCAAAATTATTCAAATTGAGAGTAATAGTGTGTTACGCAATTAGGGTGCCAAAGTTGCTATAGTCCAGCCGTCGAGAGGATGCGTTCCTGACACCTTCAGTGCGACAAGTCTAGTAGCTATTAAAGATCAAATTCGAAAAACACATATTCGTTTGTATGAAACTGACAGGTGTAAAGAACGCATTCTCTTGTCGGACGCACTGTAAGTTTTACTTCATTCCTTATTGACAAGAATTTCGTGAAAAAAACGGTGTTATCACGAATTACTGTGTGGCTTATTCATTAAAACATACAATCATCCGAACATAGTACCTCCTCCTTTTTGTGAAGTCGGTAAAAAGTTGTAAGAGTAATAAATCATATACAGGATGGAAAAAACCAATGGGCCCTGAAGGGAAACCACTTTATTTTACTTAAAGGAAACATTCCTTTATTTTTAAAAAGAAACAAAACTGCATTCACAGATTTCTCGACAAGCTTACCTAAACCGGGAATCGAACCAGCTAAAATCCTACTTCCTTCCTACTAATAAAAAAGCATGCGAAAGTTTGTGAAGATGGATGGATGGATGTTTGTTACTCTTTCATGCAAAAACTGCTGAAGGGATTTAGATAAAGAGAAGTTTGGCACACATATACTTTATAGCCAGGATTAACACATAGGAAACTTTTTGTCCCGATATTCCCACGGGATCGAAACTTACGCGGGTGAAACCGCGGGGCGCAGCTAGTAAAATGAAAAAAAACACTCGCTATTTTATTTCACTAGTATTAAACATGAATGATATTTTCAATATTCAAGAAAAAAGTGATTTCTTCTTATTGTCTTTTCCTGAAAGAGGGTAGAAATCTCAAAATTCTTACTTCTGTACATCATCGTATACATTTATACACACACTGGCATTTGATACTCAGCTATATCATCATCTATTACACCCGCAAACCCACCACTACTTGACAACATTTTCATGCTTGAGTACGAGGCTTTTGACTACATTGTATGTGTATACTAGCTTCTGCCCGCGACTTCGTCCGCGTAAATTTTTTTGTTTCCCCGACTCACCCCGTCGCAACGTGTCGCCGGCCTGCGCTATTACTTCGTTTTCGCTTGGCGAAAACTTCAGACTTTTTTTCTTTTTGCTCAACTCCTAAGGGTCCGTCAAGTTTAATAAAATATAGCCTTCCTCAAGAACTGGGCTATCAAACGCAAAAATATTTTTATATATGCGACCAATACTTCCAGAGATTTAGAGCTTTCAAACCGTGTTTCAAACAAAAAAACTCTTCAGCTTTATTATTAGTATCATTTTAAAACTATGATATCTCCTAAGATATACATTGAAATCAAATGATGTCAGAAGCAATTTTGTTCTAAATTAAATACATGTGATGAATAACGTATTTATTTGGATAAGGATTAATACCATGTTTATAAAAACACCTTCGCAAATAATGCATTATTTTAGAACAAATTTGGTTAGCATAAAAGAGGTTATAGTGAGCTAACCTTAAAAGATAGACATATGCTGTCGCGGATTTTTTTTTAAAGCTTTTAAAGAGGAACAATTCTGTCATATATGATTTTAGCGAAACTTTAACCGTTTACGCAGCGCACGCAGCGGAAGCTCTCAATAGGAAAAAAAACCCCCGATTTTGAAACATTCTTCATTGTTGCTCCGCTCCTATTGGTTTTAGCGTGATGATATATAGTCTATAGCCTTTCTCGATGAATGGGCTATCTAACACTGAAAGAGTTTTTCTAATCGGACCAGTAGTTCCTGAGATTAGCGCGTTCAAACAAACAAACTCTTCAGCTTTATAATATTAGTATAGATTAGTATAGATTTTATGTCTTTTCTTTTTAATTTTTTTTTTATTTGTAATATGCGTTTTGTTTGTGCAGAATAAACAATTTTTCTTTCTTACTCGAACCATGACGACAGCTCACAAGCTCAGTATCAATCACAATTTAATTCCAAAGAGTATGTACCGTACTACTAGCACTGCTGTGTCAAATAACAGGGAACCTGTTTACGCATTTGTCAAACTGTTCGCTGTTCGCTTGCAGGACAAATGGACAGACCGCAACGTTTCAGTTAGATCCCGCTAGAAACAGTGCGGTTACAGTCATATGTGCGGTTATCTACGTTAGTGTTGAGTATGCTGCGGGAATTTGAGCTGTAGCTAGCGAATTTATTGATAAATTATTTGTTGATAAATTGAAGGGACATCTAGATAAATATCGGCAAACTGTAATGAGATTTGTAAAAGATGGCAGAGGATTTATAAAGCTCCCGAAAATGTCTACTTCATCAGAATTCAGTGCTTTTGATTTGGTGAATTTTAACCTTCTGAAGGTTTGAAAATGTGTATGTTGAAAAAACATCGACCATTTGGTAATGAGGGACTTGCTTGTAGTGACTTCGCTGTATGTTCTTCCCAATACTAGGGATGTTCCAACCCTCATGCTTTCTCTTTATGTGGAAAAAAGAGCTCCATGTAGAGAGTAAAATGAGTTTTGAAGATGATTACTCCATTTTAGGGTTCCGTACCTCAAAAGAAAAAAACGGAACTCATATAGGATTACTTCGTTGTCCGTCCGTCCGTCCGTCCGTTCTTCCGTCCGTCTGTCAAGACCGTTCTTCTCAGGAACGCGTTTAGGTATCAAACTGCAATTTATATCTAATACTCAGGTCTACTGTCCCTTGGAGCTGTGAAAAAATCAAACTTCTAAGCCAAAGCAATCAAAAGATTAACCGTTTATGAAGACCGTTTATGCCGCAAATTTTCGAAACTCGCACGGGAATCAAAACCTACAGGGTACTTCTCGTAAACTTACAATCTTGAAATTTGGTACGAAGTAACGTCTTATACTACAGATAAAGGAAAAATTGCGAAAACCGTAAATTTTTAGTTACATCATATAATAAAAATATTTTTGAAAATTTTAAAGTTACTACTTCTTTTCTCATGAACGCGTAGAGGTATTAAATTGAAATTCATATCAAATACTAAAGTCTATAATACCTTTAAGCTGTAACAAAATAAAACTTTTATGTCAACGCAATCAAAAGAAATAGCAATTTAAGCCTCATATTTTCAAACTCGCAACTACTCGCGAGGGAATCAAAACCTAAAGGGTACTTCCAGTCGAATTTGGCATGAAGCAATGTTTAATAGCACATATAAAGGAAAAATTCCGAAAACCTTAAATTTTTAGTTACATCACATATTTTTAGGGTTCCGTACCTCAAAAGGAAAAAACGAAACCCTAATAAGATCACTTTGTTGTCCGTCCGTCCGTCCTTCTGTCTGTCTGTCAAGACGATTCATCTCGGCAACGCGTGAAGGTATCGAGTTGAAATTAAAACCATATATTCAATTCTGCGGTCTCTTAAGCTGTGAAAAATCAAACTTCTAAGGTGACGTAAAAAAAAGATACGGCCGTTTATGCCGCAAAAAACGTATATTTCGATACTCTCAAGGGAATCAGATTTTATAGGATACTTCCCGTTGACTTAGGATCATGAAATTTGGCAAAAAGCAAGGTCATGTAGCACAAGTAAAGGAAAAAATCCGAAAACCGTAAATTTGTAGTTGCTTGCCTACTTTGTACGGAACCCTCGGTGCGCGAGTCCGATTCGCTCTTGCCCCGTTTTTTTATAAAATCTTTTCAGTTT
Organism: Globia sparganii; assembly: GCA_949316385.1. NCBI lineage: Eukaryota > Metazoa > Arthropoda > Insecta > Lepidoptera > Noctuidae > Globia > Globia sparganii. The sequence goes on from OX438654.1 coordinate 19,050,742, forward strand.
ACTGTTAGACTAAAATCTCCTAATCATCGCCAGAATTGCCATCTTCATCACAACATACCAAAAAAACCAATTGCCATCAACCTTTATCTCAGAAAAATCTAATAATTTCTCCCCATAAGTACATCAGTACCTCAAGATGCCACTTTTGCTCCCAATAAACCAGTAACCACTTATTACACATTTGCTAAGAGTAAATTGAAAAATGATTCATAGAGCACGAACATTCGACCTTCATACTCCATGGAGTGCATCATGGTCTGAAAATAATTCAGCTGTTACACACTGACCTCGCTTTAAATAAAATTACTTTTAGTTTACGACACTGGTCTTTACCTAGTTATGCTTTAATGCTGTACTGAGAATTTCGGATCCAGTGTTTGATAATTATTATGGTTCTATACCTAAAAGTTACATGATAAATACTATAGTGCTCTGATGATGTTTCCAAACAGATGAATATTATAGAATCAAAAAAATAAATAAAAAAACACATTAAATAACTAATAATACATACAAAAAATAATATTATATCCATCTATTCAGTTCATATAACAATATAAGTACACTAGGTTATAAATTAAATGACTATTGACTAATAACAGCCTCCCCGACCGATTTTGGTCATGGCGGCCAATCTCAACGGAGATTAGCCGGGTACGCAGGAGATATTATAGTGCACAAGTGTGCGCGCAGATACAGGTGCATTCCCTCTTCCCTCACTCTCATAGTCCGATGGGACGGTAATCCGACACGACCGGAGAGAGATCAGGCGCAGGACCAACGGCTTAACAGGCTTTCCGAAGCACGGGGATATCACACCGCCAACTTGCGACCACGAAACCAACGGGGCAGTTAAATGACTAACTAACTATACAAATAAATACAAAAACAAAAGGATTAAGAATTAATTTATCATCATCACATTTTGCGAAGGCTAAAATCAGATGTTACAATCTACCAAAACATTAATTAATATGATTGCTACACCAAAATATAGGAAATCGGATGTTTCATTAATTGATTTAATTAAACCGATAATTCTACTAGACACTACAAAGCATCCATCCCTAAATAGGTTAATCGATTTTCGTTCAAATCGAGTTGGTTCCGTTTAACAGCATTTGTCGACTAAGTATACATAGATTACTTTATGAACATCTTTATGGGGTATTTAAAAGATACCGAAGACTGTTCATAAAACTAAATTTATACCACCAAACCTGCTAAGAGTAATTAAGTAACGAACCGTTCAATAGATGTATCTTATTCCCCCTATTCCAATATCGGAAGCCCGCAACTGCGGCCGCCGAACCGAACAACGTAATTACTCACTTTCAAACTACTAAACTTCTTCCCGTAATTAGTCATGTCAGTCAACATGTACTACCGTATTATTAAGTCAAACCGTCTCACCTAATCTTGTTACTCATTTAATTTTATTTGTTACAGACTCAAATTCCAACGCTCAAGCTTCCAGCGCAAAATTGACTGAATATAACGAAATTGTGATATAAAAATGACTGCGGGCTTCCATTTTACGCTTTAATATTTTGTACGACATGAAGAGAAGTTGGCAATCCATTGACAGTTAAGTTGAAAGTGAAGTTGTGTATTGTGAATTTGTGAAGCAATGGAGTGAAAAGAAGGCGATGACTGCTCGGGAGGTGGAGCTGGCAGGCGGCGCGCCGTGGGGCTTCCGCATGCACGGCGGCACCGATCAAAACCAACCACTCAGGATCTCAAGGGTACGTTCAACAAAATGCTTTCTACGTTATACTGAACATACTTTTCAACGAGCGCGACGCTTACAATCTATGCGCGATGCTGCGGCTTCCACTTTAGCACACACGGCTCCAGTTTCATAAATTGTTTCTAAATTCAGTGCCGACTGTTCCATATACTTTTTACAACATCCGTTGAACCCTTTTCCTACAAATCGGATTACGTCATCTGACCGACGCTTTATACAGCTAAATGAAATCAATTGGTGCGAAATAAGTCTTCAATAATAAAGCAGATTGCAATACGAACCGAGTTCGTAATAAGTGAAGCGAGTGTTTCTTCAAACTCCGCACAGGATCAGATTACGCAATTAAAGTTCATTGTAAATGGTGAAGCAGCTCGTTCTCGTCGAAAGCACTTTGTTTGTGGGAACTCGGCACAATTTATCAAGAGAATTGTACTGTTGAAAGGGAACTACTTGTTATATTACTCGGTTTGCCGGGAGTAGTATCACTATCTGGTTATTCAGTTCTTTCCTTTGAAAAAATAATAATTGTTCTAACTGATTATAATGTTCGGAAAGTTTCATCACCTGTTGAGTTGTTGTTACGTTTTGTAACTAAAGAAGTTTTATTTTTGTTATTACATACTTTGGCAGGTGTGAAACCGTAATGGAGTTACACTTCTTAGTTATTTGTTTATATATTATAGAACTGATTTCTGCCCGCCAATTATCCCAAGGGAACGTGCTCCCGGGACAAAAAGTACCTATAAGTAAGCCTATGTCCTTCCCACTGCGATCTATCTCCTTGTCAAATTTTATCGAAATCCGTTCAGTGGTTTAGGTGTGAAAATCTATATTGGATTGAATTTGTTTTTTTTTTTTTGGCGGAACCCTCATTATTTTTCTAAAATAAATGTAGCTTAAGTTACTTTTTCTAACATCCGCTATCTGCCAGTGAAAGTACCGTCAAAATCGGTCCAGCCATTTCGGAGATTAGCCGGAACAAACAGACACATAATAAAAAGTATTTAAATGTTTTTGTCAAAATTGCCGTATATACTTTAATTTATGCATTTAGTAAAAAACTGTTATTTTGGCATTACAAACAAAAATATTAAAATGTTTTTTGTCAAAATTACCGTATATCTTTAATTTATGCATTTAGTAAAAAGCTGTTATTTTGGCATTACAAACAGACACTTAAATTTTATTTAATTGTATAGGTAGATAACATCTAAACTAAGAAACGACTTACAACTTGTATAAAGTTAATTTCAGTTTCGTGAAATTGGAATATGAAACTGATCTTTTCAATCAAAAGACAGATACTTAATTTGATTTAATCCCATTATAGGTAACAATTTCTACAGTACCTAACAACAAATGAAAATCTCTTGAATGTACCCAATCTAACAGAAGAAGAGAATTTAGTCGCAGTCTCATCTCGGCGACAAAAAAATATCAAAAACTTGTAAAAAAAACGTAGGGTAAACTTAGACTTATTTTTTACAGATTGAGACTGAGATCAGACTGTGAACGTTCTTTTACTATAATTGCCCCTGAAGTCTTTACACCTTCAGCCGGGTGTATGTAGGTATAACTTTCAGAGGTCTCTTTAAGGTACAGACGCCAGCACATCAAGCTACTAAAACCTGTCAAATTTATTTAATAGATTTTGAACTTTATCGCTAAAGGATAAGGTTCAAAGTGGATTGGGAAAATTTGACAGTTTCGGGTAGCTTGACCTGCTGGCGTCTGTACATAAGACCTCTTTTACCGACAGGCTAGGTTTTAGAAATTAATACATTACCTATATCAGGAAAGCCCAAATCAATCATAATTACGACCACTAAAGTTGCAGTTCACAACCCTATGACGAATTTATTTACTTCTTTTTTTTTTTTTTCTTTCGGGACATCGCCTAGGGGTTGTCGACTCTTCTCGGGACCAGAGGGCTAGCCTATTTTTAGGCCAAAGTATCAGGATTCAATGTGGCAATTCTGTCAGCCTTTTGGGCACTTTTCCCATTGACAGCTATGCAAAGCTCTTCCCTCTTTTTAACCGACTTCTAAAAAAGGAGGTTCTCAATTCGAATATTTATATATTCTTTTATTAATATATGTTCGGGCATAACTACGTCATTTAAAGACGGAATTGCAAATTTTTTTTTTTCGAAAGAGGTTTACTTCAAAATTATCCCATTTAAATTTTGTAAAGATCTGATGATGAGTTTCGGAGACAGACAACGGAACTCTTCAATAAATGCCAGCAAGTCAACCGCGATTGCTGCTATTGCATTGTTTGCATTGTTTACGCAATCACACAACATAACACCACGCCTGTATCCTCTAAAGGGGTACGCAGATGTGTTCAATAATAGGATTTTTTTATTGATGATGTTTTAATAGCTTTCTGTCACTGATATTTACATAACAAGTAGTGTTATATACATTTGTGTGGGATAGGTACAACTAAAAAGTAATAAATAATAACTTTTTTACAAAAAAAAACCACCAACTTCCAAAAAAAAAATCACTACAGAGTGAAAAAAAAATAACTTTAATTTCGGAAGTCTGTGTCAAAAAATCAAAATGCGGAATCAAAGACACCGACTTCCGAAATTTTTCACTTTTTACCTAGTGTTTTTTTTTTATATAATTGTAAATAACATGTATAGTGTTACCATGTGCATTTTAAAATATGTATATCGAGCTAAAACTCCATCTTCTTCTTAAGTTTTTGTTATTTTTCCAGCGCTTCAGCGATACTCACGAACGCAGCCTTGACGTAAGTAAGATTGTTCCAAATCGTTTGTTCACCAAACAGTAATCAATCATTCGCCGTAACGAGACCGATATATTCTTTAATAAAATTTGTTTTTGTTTACTAAGCAAAGATAGCGGAATTCGTGACATTTTTCTCATTTGTCTTGCTTTTTATTAACTTGGATATCTAACCACGTAATTACTGAAGTTTGTGTGAGATTGACAATTATTGACTAATAACTATGAGGCTTATTTTGGAAATCAATAGATAATGTTAATAATTATAATGTTATGTTTTGTGGATAATGTTATGTGGTAATGTTGTCTATCCTATGCTTTGCTTTCCTATGAAAGCGGTTCCTTGTTATTACTTAAAACAGTCGTCATGAAAGTCTGTCAATGTCACCAGTACTTATTTGACATTTAGATGTCAAAAAACGCGCTTTATTTACAAAAAAAAAAAGCAAACAGTTTTGTTGCCAAAAAGAAAAGGTGCTGACAGACAGTAATTTTATGTGGCTAAGTACAGTCACACGGGTCAATCGATTAGGTTAAGCTACGCTTGCCGCGGTTGGCCTGTAGATGGGTGACCGTCTTCACATACGAAGACCCCTCCGTGCTTTGTCACGGCTGTCATTCGTGGATCTTTGACAGTCGTTACGTTTCGTTAGAAGCCCGAAAGTCTGACAAACAGTCTTATCAATGGATATTACCCAGTGGCAGTAACTGAGTTCTGGAGGTCAGATAGGCAGTCCCTCCATGTAAAATACTGGTATTCAGCTGTATCCGGTTAGACTGGAAGCCAACCCTAACATAGTTGGGAAAAGGCTAGGTAGATGAGACAGTTATTTTACATAGATACCACAGCTGCTTTAAAAGTTTGTAAATTACAATTTTTGGTTTGACCGTTGTTCCCAAACTACGCAGGCCTTGTATATTGCAGTGCGAATGAGCAGAAATAAATATGTCGGTTTATAAGCAGTGGCGGTACCTTCATAGAAGCCAAAAAGCCCGGCTTTCCCTAATAAAATCATAATTCACAACAACGAACGTTTAAGTACGTTTCAATCTATAAAATAAAAAATATATTAAAAAAGGACCAGTCAATGAACTTGAACTCAAACATTCGTAAGAATGATAAAATTTCGAAATCCGAACTTTATCTGCCGCGCGCACTGAGCTAGGTACGAGTAGGTTGCAATCATTCATAGAATAAAAGTACCTATGCGATTTCCTGCCAAACGCGCCAATTTCGCCTCTAAACGCTATACAATGGGTTCAAAAGCGCCATCTCGCTCACACACTAATATGGCTTCTTATCTGGCTTGCCTGTCCTTTCTCTGTCTCGCAGTTTTCGCCTACAAATTGCTATAGAAACGTTTACATTTGTTGATGTATTGGTAAGTACTTTTGCACAATTTCTATGAAAATAAAAGCCCGGCTTTTGAGAGGCATGAAGTTCGCGCAAATGCATAGCCGCCGCGTTGAACCGCGTAAAGTGAGTTGCGAAACGAATGCACGCATGGCCATCGCATGGCGCGATGCCGCATTTGTTATTGTTTTGAAGTTTTGAATATTTTGAGAATTAGGTAGTTTTATAATTTAAATTTAAAATTATTGATGTGTCGATGTCATTCCCTATGATTTTGAAAATGGTTAATGAATATAGTGTTCTTTTATCGTGTGAAATCGGAAACTATCATCGAAAAGGTATGTAAATACATTGAGTTTTATTTAATTATGTAACTCTTTACTTCACCGTAACCAATCCTAAATTACTGTAGGGTACTTCTCGGAAATAAAAACAAGTATTTTTGTCAGTCAAGAAGACAGATTCCGGATTAAATCAAAATAGGTACCTACCTACTCATACGATTGTTTTAACAAAACATAGATTAGATAGCTGGTGTCATGAAAAGCCAAAATTTGTTTAGGCAATAATGTTGTTTGTGTGGCATTCGTAGTTTTGGTAAACGACTGAAAAATAAACAATCCTATTAGATTTCATGCTCGTAAGTGTCGAAGACGTTCTCATAATGATTATGTTTATATGTTATAGGGTATTATCTCATGTTAACATTTTCAATCGACTTTAAAAATTGAATTCCTTTATTATTGCGTAAGGTCATCTGGTGCGAATTATGAATTATGCGCTGTGGCTATGCGCATTCATTGATATAGATGGCGCTTATGGCAATTACGTACTGATGCTTGAAATAATTATGTACTCTTCGTATTATAAAGGTCTTCTTACTAATATTATAATAATGATGTTAGTACTACTAACAACCATTAACAACAAGTAAATCAGCCAATTCCTCAGTTTTTTTTATATGTTGAAATTTTGTGGGCTTGCCCTAATTTTGACCCCTAGGCACGCCACTGTTTATAAGGCTAGTTTAGCAAATCGTTTAATATGTTGTGAGTGTGTGTTTGTGTGAGCGTTTGGACAGCCGTGTGACCGTTTACTGCTTTCATACGAAACCAAAGCTTTGGGTACCAAGTACAATATCGTAGTCATGATTTTCCATGAGGTGTCAATTGCAAAAAAAGCTTTTTAAAAATTAACTTGGGATAGGTATAGCCTACCACTCTTTGTAAAGAGTTATTTTCAGTAACGTCCCGTTTAGTGCTAGCAAAGAAATACCTTTTAATGACACCTCTTTTGAATAATACGGGAATTCTCTCCGAAATAAAATAAAATAAGTTCAAAGAACAAGATTATAAGAAACGTCAATCTTAAATTCAAAATTAAACCTACCTACTGATTTCTAACAGACTTGTGTGTTTTATTTACTGAACTTAACGAAAGCATGTTGGCAGTTTAACAATACAAGTAGTTCTCCTTATTCCATAACTTTAACATTACCTTTTTCATTTTAAGAGGTACGCTTGTTGTAAAGGACGATGCGGGAAGTTAATATGGGCTGGTACGATATAGCATAACGTGGCCCTATCACGTTACGTGTTAAAAAAACAAAACGATAATGTTATTTATTTATCACATTTTATTTTTAAAAATTAAATAATGGTTATTGTTACAAAACTAGGCGTGCGCCTGTAGGTATCAAACGGCCAATGGTCCACTTTAACTCTGGATCGAAAGAGCTGGAAGTCATGGGGAGGCCTTTGAGAGGCCTTTGCCATGCAGGCTAACAGTAACAGTATTATTCACATTATATTAAGCAATTTTTATAAAATAGTGGTTTGTTACAAATAATGCTTTTTAATATGACAGTGGTCCGCAAACTAGGTGAGGCGCCTGTAGGAATCTTGGGTCTCTTTCTTATATTTTACGAAATTACTCAGAATTAAGATAGAATAATCAAATTTTAATAAGTTTCGCAAACTACAAAGGTAAAATAGTTAAGACTATGCCGACCGCACAGTGGCGCCCTCATCGTTTGTTTGGTTATTTCATACAATTTAGAATGAAAATGCAGAATTTAAGCACATTAAGTTGTGCTTCACAAGATTATACGTTAATATTATTAGAAACGGTAGTTTTATATTGTTTAGTTTTATTATAATCCTTAAAACGGATAACAGTGGCTACTATATTCCGTTTTAAGGATTAGGTAAGTATAATAAAACTAAACATTGGCCCCGATTCTGTGGTTCACAAACTAAACTAAATTTAAGTTCAGTGCATCTTTTTCTTTCTATTTCATTAAAGGACATGAATGAATGAATGAATGAATTGGACCGATCCCAGCGTGGTTAAACCAGACTCGATTAATCGAATGAACCCCAAGATTCGCACTAGCTTCTGTAGCCTCATGATCATGGTGCTACAGCGGCCATTGCATATCAAGGAATAGACCGGGGGGCGCGGTAATTGGTAAGGAGGACGTGCCCGTAGGATAGGGAAGGATTTAAGAGCCTACCGGATATGCATCCTAGAGCAAGCATTGGACTAGTGGAGAGATGGGTAATTATTATCTATGGATGGGCATCTTCTAACGACCTTGCCGCCAGGCTGGTTCAGGTCGAGCTTCATCGGCGAGTCTTTTGGCGGAGTGTTACTGCTTTCTCGGTTCTTTTGTATGTCATTGTTCTGTTGTATTGTGTTAGATGTTGCTGTTATCGATGTCATCTTCGGAAGTTTCGCTACTATCCGTTTCCGGTTTATTGTAAATCTCACTAGCAGCGATCTTGATCTTACTTTTGTCTTCCGCTGTATGGATACAGCGGAAGACAAAAGTAAGATCAAGATCGCTTAGGTGCAGCGCAGACGACAGACTATCCGTGACGCACTTTTTAGTCTGTGAAAATAGAACCTATGCAATTATATGCAGTAACGCACACGACGCGCAAAAAGTCCGGCGCAAAAAAAATCAGTGTAATTCGGGCACTTCGGGACACCATGATACTTCTAAGGCAGAATATCATGATAGACATTTAAAGAGACAGACAGCTCTGCCGACAGAATGATCGAAGATGTGCGTCGTGTGCGTTGAGTCTGAAAAATCCGCGACCGACTTTTTGCGCGTCATGCAGACTTTTTGTGCGCCGCAGACTCGATCGCACAAAAAGTGTGCCGTCTGCGCTGCACCTAAAATTCAAAATTAAACCTACCTACTGATTTCTAACAGACTTGTGTGTTTTATTTACTGAACTTAAAGAAAGCATGTTGGCAGTTTAACAATACAAGTAGTTCTCCTGATTCCATAACTTTAACATTACCTTTTTCATTTTAAGAGGTACGCTTGTTGTAAAGGACGATGCGGGAAGTTAATATGGGCTGGTACGATATAGCATAACGTGGCCCTATCACGTTACGTGTTAAAAAAACAAAACGATAATGTTATTCATTTATCACATTTTATTTAAAAAAATTAAATAATGGTTATTGTTACAAAACTAGGCGTGCGCCTGTAGGTATCAAACGGCCAATGGTCCACTTTAACTCTGGATCGAAAGAGCTGGAAGTCATGGGGAGGCCTTTGAGAGGCCTTTGCCATGCAGGCTAACAGTAACAGTATTATTCACATTATATTAAGCAATTTTTATAAAATAGTGGTTTGTTACAAATAATGCTTTTTAATATGACAGTGGTCCGCAAACTAGGTGAGGCGCCTGTAGGAATCTTGGGTCTCTTTCTTATATTTTACGAAATTACTCAGAATTAAGATAGAATAATCAAATTTTAATAAGTTTCGCAAACTACAAAGGTAAAATAGTTAAGACTATGCCGACCGCACAGTGGCGCCCTCATCGTTTGTTTGGTTATTTCATACAATTTAGAATGAAAATGCAGAATTTAAGCACATTAAGTTGTGCTTCACAAGATTATACTGTAGATACTTGTCCACCAAATGAAAGTCCAAAGCTCACACAGAACGGTTATATTTTGAATTATAGATTACAACGATTACAGAAGAGTAGGAAGCACGTTAACACTTTAGACAGTAGATAGTAAGATGAAGGAATAGAGATTAAGATAGTAGAAAGCTAAGCAGATAGAATTTAGAAGTGACAGATAGATTTATTTTTACGAGCGGGGCGCGTTAGCCAATTTTAAGTAAGCGAGCGCGTGAGTGCCTTGCGCAACGGCGGACAATGGACTGGTGCGCTGTCGTGCGACGAAACCGAACTTTCCCGATCGGAGTGCGCGGCGCGGCGGAAACACCCGAAGGTGTACGATCTCGCTGCCCGCGTGACTCGGGTCGTCTCGTCGTGTGGTGGCGATGCCGCTACAGTAGCCCCTCGGCGAGACCGTGACTACGGTCGATAGAAGTCAGGGAAACGAACTCTTCTCCCGCTTCGTGTATGGGTCACTGGCGCATCTCTAGATGGTGACGACGAGTCAGTTGGAGGTGCGCTGATTGGATCTGCTGTTGAGGTGTCCCAGTGACTGTCTTGAGTGACGTATGCTGGTTTCAGGCGATCTAGCGAAATGTTGGTGCTCTTTCCACGTACCTCGACTTCAAAGTATTTTTCCATCTTCTTGATTACTTTGTAGGGTCCAGCATACGGTGGTTCTAATGACTTACGCACGTAATCTAGCCTCAAAAAGACGTGTGTACAGTCCTTCATGTCTTTGGGTATATAGAAGGTGTTGTTTCTATGCCACCTGGTGGGCTTCGGAGACAAGTTAGCCATATGTTTTTTCAGACGTGTAGCGAAGCTAGTGATGTCTTCAACGGTGTGGTTGTCTGACGGCGACAGAAACTGGCCTGGCAAGCGTAGAGGCTCGCCGTAAACCAACTCAGCCGAGGATGCTTGGACGTCATCTTTCCAGGAACTGCGTATGCCGAGCAGAACGATAGGCAAGACTTCTGTCCATTGTGTGTTGTTGTGACACATAATGCCTGCTTTGAGTTGTCGATGCAGCCTCTCGACCATTCCATTTGATGCGGGATGATAGGCTGTGGTGCGGAAGTGACGTGCACCGAGTAGGGATGCCAGGGCCTTAAACAGGCCGGACTCGAACTGCCGGCCGCGATCAGTGGTGATATGCGATGGGCAACCGAACCTCGATATCCAGCCGGATACCAAAGCGGCCGCGCAGGTGTCAGCAGTGATGTCTTTGAGTGGAATCGCCTCAGGCCATCGTGTGAACCGGTCAACGACGGTGAGGCAATATCTGTAATCAGAAGACGGTATTAGAGGCCCTACGATGTCGAGATGGATATGGAAGAATCTCGACGAGGTTGAAGGGAAATGGGAAAGGGGAGCGGATGTGTGTCGAGTAATTTTACAGCGCTGGCAGTGAAGACAGCTTCTGCACCACTCTCTACAGTCCTTACGAATCCCTGGCCACACAAATCTTTGCGTGACCAGTCGCACGGTAGCTGTACGTCCGGGGTGGCTCAGACAGTGAAGAGCTTCGAACACTTGCTTACGCAGCTCGGGTGTGACGTAGGGTCTTGGTGGTTGCGTAGAAACGTCGCAGTAGAGATTGGTGTCTGAGCCAACCAGAGTTATCTTTTTCAGTTTTATAGATGAACCTTTCTCTATCAGCGACTGAAGTTCGGCGTCTGACTCCTGAGACTGGGCTAAAGCCTTGAAATCTACCGTCGTTGTGACTTCTTCGATACGTGACAAGGTATCGGCTACCACATTTTCAGCACCTGGTATGTAGCGTAAGTCTGTAGTAAACTGAGCGATGTAATCAAAGTACCTGTATTGACGTGGCGAGCAATTCTCTCTTGTATTCCTGTAGGCGTAAGTAAGTGGGCGGTGATCGGTGAAAACGACAAATTCCCGGGCTTCCAACATATACCGGAAATACTTGACTGCTTCGTAGACGGCAAGCAGCTCCCGATCGTAGGGACTATATTTGCGCTGAGCTTGGTTCAACTTCTTGGAGAAGAACGCAAGTGGCTCCCACTGAGTACCGGCGCGCTGTTGCAGAACTGCCCCTATGGAAACGTCAGATGCGTCAGTAAGTAAAGAGAGCTCTGCCTGTTCCCTTGGATGTGCAAGAAGCGTAGCTTTTGACAGCGTACTTTTGCATTCTTCAAATGCTTCCAGTTGGAGCTGCGACATCTGTACCGGAGTTGAGCCCTTGACCTTGTCTCCACCCAACATCGAGTTTAGTGGTGCTTGACTTTTGGCAGCATTGGGTACGAACCTTCTATAAAAGTTTATCATGCCCAGGAATCTCCGCAACTCCTTCACCGTGCGCGGTACTGGAAAATCCTGTATCGCCTGGACTTTTGAGCTGAGGGGTTGTGTACCAGCAGCTGTTACCTTGTATCCAAGGAAAGACACCTCGGGCTGTCCCCACACACATTTTGCTGCGTTGATGAGAACGCCGTATTCCTGCAGGCGTGTCAGTAGCTGGCGCAGGTGAAGCCTATGCTGGTCTGGAGAAGAAGAGTAAATTAGGATGTCGTCGAGAAATCCGAAGCAGAAATCATCAAAGCCGGTAAGTACTTCGTCTATAAAACGTTGGAAGGTTTGAGCAGCGTTCCTAAGACCAAAGGTCATGAAAGGAAACTCAAACAATCCGAACGGTGTTGTTATGGCCGTCTTTGGTATGTCCGCCTCATTTACCGGTATCTGGTTATATGCCTTAATTAAGTCGATTTTTGTGTATATGGTGGAGCCGGAAAGTCGCTGTGAAAAATCCTGGATGTGGCGTACAGGGTAGCGGTCTGGTACCGTACGTGTGTTTAGTGCACGGTAGTCACCACACGGGCGCCACCCGTCATCCTTTTTTCTCACCAGGTGCAGAGCCGAAGACCACGAGCTTTCTGAACGCCTTGCAGTTCCATTGGCTATCATGTCATCGAACTCTTTCTTTGCAATTCTTAACCTTTCTGTATCCAATCGCCTAGGTTTGCTTGCAACGGGCGGGCCAGAAGTGGTCTTAATAAAGTGCACCGTGTTATGTTTAGGTTTGTTTTGATTCACAGTACCTGCAGGGCGGGTAACCTCTGGGAACTCACGCAGCAACTGGTGAAACTCAGTCTCTCCGGTGACAGTTTTGACGGATGCCACATCATCAGGAACCCGCTGCGAGGATGCCGCCACGAAGAGAGAGGTGGTGCCATCTATGAGCCTGTGGTTACGGCAATCTATAAGCAGATTATAATAACTTAGAAAATCTACACCTATAATTGGTTTTGACACGTCGGCTATGGTAAATTTCCAAGTGAATGAACGGCGCAGACCTAGGTTGAGGTTGAGTTGCACTGGACCATATGTACTAATAATACTTCCATTGGCCGCCGTTAAACTAAATTTTGTAATGTTGGTGGGCGACTTGATTGCTGACCGAGGGTAGACGCACAGATCCGACCCTGTATCGACTAGAAATAACATTTTAGAATAAAGGTCAGTAACAAAAAGACGGCCTGGTGCTAATGGGCAGTCGTAGGCCGCTAATTCGGGCTGCCTTTCAAGTTTTCCGACCTCCATGTACAAGGCTGAATGCATTTCTTTGCACGGACGCCGTATGCGTAGTGGTACCAACAATGCGGGTGGTTTTCCGGTGGTTGACATGGCCTGGATTTGGATCTGCCTCGCCAGTTACCACTTTTAGACCGTGAACGAGAACGACCACGTACCTGCCTTCGATTATCCACTTTAGTCGCCAGTGAACTCACTTGCTTGGTTAATTCCGCTATTTGACATGCCATCTCTTTTATGAGGGTAGATGTACCTGACTCCGCTACGCTTGCTACTTGCATGGGCCCCGCCGGCGCGATTTCATTAACTGTGTCCGCCAAATCCGCTAATTTGTCCAGCGGCAGGTCAGGTTGCGACGCTATAACAGTCTGTAGGTTGGTCGGTAAGTGATTCGACCACAAAGTCCTGAGGAAGTCTTCTGGTACTGACGGCCCTGCCAGATGCCGTAAATGACGTAAGAACTGTGATGGCTTACGGTCACCTAGCTCCTCATGCATCAGTAATTGTTTAACCTTCCGCTCCCGCGAGGCTGACAACCGCTTGATAAGCTCGGTTTTGAGTTTCTCATATTTATTCGCAGCTGGCGGATTGGTGATTATATCTTTGACCTCGGTAGCGTAGCGGTGCTCGAGCGCAGAGACGACCTGGTAATATTTTGTTAGGTCCACTGTAACGTTCGCCAACGCGAACTGACACTCCATCTGTGCGAACCACATCTCCGGATCATCTGGCCAAAATGGTGGTGGACGAACGCCTACACGCGAAGTTTCCGCAGTCGAACGATCATCTTTAGGCGTTTCCATGTCGGGGTCACCAGTATGTAGATACTTGTCCACCAAATGAAAGTCCAAAGCTCACACAGAACGGTTATATTTTGAATTATAGATTACAACGATTACAGAAGAGTAGGAAGCACGTTAACACTTTAGACAGTAGATAGTAAGATGAAGGAATAGAGATTAAGATAGTAGAAAGCTAAGCAGATAGAATTTAGAAGTGACAGATAGATTTATTTTTACGAGCGGGGCGCGTTAGCCAATTTTAAGTAAGCGAGCGCGTGAGTGCCTTGCGCAACGGCGGACAATGGACTGGTGCGCTGTCGTGCGACGAAACCGAACTTTCCCGATCGGAGTGCGCGGCGCGGCGGAAACACCCGAAGGTGTACGATCTCGCTGCCCGCGTGACTCGGGTCGTCTCGTCGTGTGGTGGCGATGCCGCTACAATACGTTAATATTATTAGAAACGGTAGTTTTATATTGTTTAGTTTTATTATAATCCCTAAAACGGATAACAGTGGCTACTATATTCCGTTTTAAGGATTAGGTAAGTATAATAAAACTAAACATTGGCCCCGATTCTGTGGTTCACAAACTAAACTAAATTTAAGTTCAGTGCATCTTTTTCTTTCTATTTCATTAAAGGACATGAATGAATGAATGAATGAATTGGACCGATCCCAGCGTGGTTAAACCAGACTCGATTAATCGAATGAACCCCAAGATTCGCACTAGCTTCTGTAGCCTCATGATCATGGTGCTACAGCGGCCATTGCATATCAAGGAATAGACCGGGGGGCGCGGTAATTGGTAAGGAGGACGTGCCCGTAGGATAGGGAAGGATTTAAGAGCCTACCGGATATGCATCCTAGAGCAAGCATTGGACTAGTGGAGAGATGGGTAATTATTATCTATGGATGGGCATCTTCTAACGACCTTGCCGCCAGGCTGGTTCAGGTCGAGCTTCATCGGCGAGTCTTTTGGCGGAGTGTTACTGCTTTCTCGGTTCTTTTGTATGTCATTGTTCTGTTGTATTGTGTTAGATGTTGCTGTTATCGATGTCATCTTCGGAAGTTTCGCTACTATCCGTTTCCGGTTTATTGTAAATCTCACTAGCAGCGATCTTGATCTTACTTTTGTCTTCCGCTGTATCCATCCAGAAATTGATTCCCTTGTCGAAGTACTTCATGTCCTGTTTTAAATTGTCGTTCCATGTGTAAATAGGTCGGCCGACCTTCTTGGATTTGGCTTTGTATTGCATTGCTGCATGTAGCAGGTGTGGTTTGCGACGCCTGTAGACATGTGCGAGGTAGCACATCCTATGGTTCTTGATGCGTTTGGTTACTGTTTTTCCGTCTAATATTTCATGCATTTTCTTTTGTCTTGGTTTATTTCTAGAGTGGTTAATCAAGTCCCTCATGATAACTCGCTCATATTTTCTGGGTCTTGATCTGTTAGCTTTAGTAAGTGCCGAAACTTTCAAACCGTGTATCATGCACGGTACGATCACCATTCGATACATGAGTCTGGCTAATTTCCAGTCCATATTTGAATTATTTATGAATGGTAGTAACGATTTGGCGTTTTTCATGGCCTGTTCGCAACGTTTTTTTATAGTGCTTTTTCTACTTAATTTAGATGTTATGTATGTACCTAGGTATTTAACTTCTTCACATGTTGGTATATTTATTCCATTAAGGGTCACGTGGGTCGTTATCTGTGTAGCTTTAGGGTCCCTAATTAGTATTTTTGTTTTTGTTTCGTTTATTTGGAGGCCTACACTATTTAGTAGGGGTTTAATATGGTATATGATACCTTCTAATCCTTCTAGGTCATCTGTAATAAAGATAAGGTCATCCGCAAATGATAATACTAGAGGGAGTGAGATTTCGCGATCCTGGTCAAGTTTTATTAATTGTGTTTCTTCGTCGAGGGTTCTAAGGACTTCGTCGATGACCAGTGTAAACAGGCGAGGGGACAGAGGGCAACCTTGTTTGACTCCCTTTCCTTTAATAATCCAACTGTTTTGCTGGCCACACCATTTGATGCATGTTCGTTCATTCATGCATACCTTGATTATCCTGTTAGTTAGCGATTTGTTGGTTCGTTGTAATAAGATATCTCTTAGTGCATTGAGGTCGACGTTGTCAAATGCCTTTTCAATGTCGAGGGCGAGTACATAAAATCTTTTACCTGCACGCCATTCTTCGTCTAAGACCCTTTTAAGCGTGAATATATGGTCGTCTGTTGATCTATTGTTTAAAAAGGCCGCTTGGCCGCTTGGTTGTTTCAGCTTTACAGTATTTTGTTTAATCCTAAAACCCCCTCTTATCTCAAAGAACGTTTTAAGTTCCTTCATGACACACATAATAGATATCTGAGGTCATCGGAAAACCTGAGACTAGAGATGCCGATGCATTCCACCAGTTTCTATGACAAATCTTTTACTGTTCAAGCAGTACGGTTATGGAATGACTTGCCCGTGTTGATGTTTATTATTATATATATATATATCTATATATTTATATAGACTAGTATAATATACCTACTTTATTTATGTATTTATTGTATTTTGTAAATGGTACACCACGGACTACCTACAGTATTTGTCTCTCTTCCCCCTATTTAATCCATCCAAAGGTTGTCTTTAAAAGATCGCTTTTAGCGATAAGACCGCCCATTGTGTCACCCTTTGCAAAAGTTCTATATTTATGTCTGTAATTTATAATGGTGTACATAATAAAGAGTATTCTATTCTATTCTATTCTATTCTTGGTAGTTGCCCAATTCCGTTATTATCTCATCTAGTTTTTTTAATACGTAGGAGGCGTAAATTCTGTAACCCGTATTGCAAACCGATATGCGGCGATATTCATTCTCATTTTTAGGGTTATTGTTTTTTGGAATTGGTACCTGTACGGTCTCCAACCATGTGTCAGGTGCTTCGTTCAGTGTCCAGGCTTTGTTCATGTGTTTGGTGACGGCTTCTTGTAATATTTGGGGCATTGCTTTGTACAATTCGATTACCACTTGGTCCGTTCCGGGGGCTGTCCCGTTCCGCATTTTATTAATGATTGCCATTACGTCGTCCGTAATGGGTCCCTCACCCTGTACTTCGGTTATCGGCTTTTTTATATTAACTGTTGGTATAAGATGGCCCTCGGATTTTTTTTTAAATTTGCTCCTTTTGGTCATTGGTATATAAGTAGATCTTTTTCGACGTTTTGTTTGAAGTTTGTTCCTGCTGTAAAAAAAGTATAGCATCTGCATGCGTTTTGCAGGGTGTTTTTTCCCCAATCCATTGAGGCAGGCCCGGCATGCTTTTTGCTCTTCCTGATATTTAACCTTTTGAAGTGTTGCCTGACATTCTTTTACTCGGTTGTGCCTATTTGGATTATCTGGTTGCCTGCTTTGTAGGAATTTAGCCTTTTGTAGGTTAGCAAGAGCTAGTCGATGATCTCTGGAGAGAACTGGCTGAAAAATAAGAGTTTCCTGAGCAGCCGATTTTAATACTTCCGTTATTCCAGGGTATTTCGATGAGTTTTTCCGTTGAGTTGATCCCTTTATCTTTTAGTTTTTTGTTATGCAATCTTGGTATTTTGTTTTTGTGAATTTACTATTGAGAGCGGCATAATAGCATTGTTTATAGTTAAAATCCTTGGCCGCAATTGTTGTTTCCTTCGCGGCTTGCTGTTGTCTTTGTGTAATAATGTGTTTGGTGCTTTCTTTCTTGTTTGAAATTCGATTTGTTCTTATTAGACCCCAGATTATTTTATGGTCGGATGTGCCCCTAGCGGCCCATTCGCCTTTAATAAAATCAAAAAGTTTTTCTGATGCATGTGGCGTTATAATGTGATCCAGTTGGGATTTCTGAGTGCCCTTTGACAGGGTAACATGCCCTGCACGATGATCTCGCTTTTGTCGTTTCTATTTGCAGTTTTTCCCTGTTGGCTATATCCATTAACATTTCCCCGTTGTAGTTAGATAAGTCATGGTGTAGGTTTTGTTGGATCAGCCCTTTGCGTTGGAAACTTTGTGTATCATGTCGACCAATATGAGCGTTAAAGTCGCCAAGAATTATTAAAGTACATTTCCTTGGTTTTTGTCTGATCAAGTTTAATAAGCCTGTGAAGGATCTGTTTGCTATAAATGCACAACAGTTTATGTGAGAATTGATTATATACAGATGAGCAGGCTTGTCATTTTCCCTGTTAACTTGAAGAGTAGCTGACATCGCGTCTGTATCCTTTTTTCTGTTAACTAATTCAATTTGAGCATCTTTTCTGATTAGAATTGCAAGTCCCCGATGTGTTTTACCTGAGGTTCCATAGAGGTGCCATTCGTAGTGTGTAGAGTTGTATGCTCCTGAGTTCATACCTGTTTCTTGTAAGCAGGCTACATGAATGCCCCTAATTGAAAGTTCAGCGTCAATTTTATCTTTTTTGGTCGGTTTTGAGGCCCCGCGGACGTTCCAAGTTGCAATACGCAAGTCTAGGCAAGTGTACTTTATTGAGGTAGACGGTTGGTTTCTAAGTATTGTGAACCCAGTGACATCTGCGACTATTTCTGATAACGGTGTACACATTGGTGCTTGTTGTTCATATTGTGTTAATGAGCTATCTAATTGAGGGCTGTTCGTTTGAGACTGGGATTTCGTGAGTTGACCTTTCTCTTCACGTGTGTTGTACTGGTTAATTAAAGGCTTATTATATAGTGTTGTTGTGACATTGTTCGATTTTTTCATTATATCTATCGGGTTGCTGTTATAGTATTTGTCGTCGGTCATGACCCAGCTATCGTAGTGCTGGTCCTTGTAGAGGATGTGTATGTTGCCGGGTACTGGTTCGCCGGTAGGTGAATACACTAGGTTGTGTCTTGTATCCGTGTGCACGTGCAAATTTACAAGATAGAACTCGGCTGCGGCGATTAAGATATCCTCTCCTCCCCAGAACGTCTTGTTAAACTGCTGTGTTATGTATTTTGTTATTCTTTGTTCCTGGGAGAGAATGCTGTTAGGAAGAATTTCTTGTACATTATTTAGAAGGGCTAAGCGAATTCTTTCGTCATCTCGATGCTCTAAAACATATGAAGCAAGATCCTGACGGACAGACACGTGGTCGAAAGTTAAACCCATTACATTATTTATTTGATGTGCCAGGGCCATAGCCCTGAATAGGCAGTTTCCGTCTTTTGTCATACGCACAATTGTGCCCATTTTAAAAGAAAAAACTTTTTGTTTTTATGGTATTACAAGACCTGCTCTGCACACATGTTGTGTAGCTTTGGGTTTGTGAACCACTATAGCTGACAGGGGAGCTTAACGCTTGAAATTTATGAGCTTCGCTATTTTTTGTTACTTAACCTTTTTTTTTTACCCTTTGGGTCCTTTTTTGCGCGCGGTATATAAATTTTACAAGCTAGGAAATAGGTAGCTTGTTCAAGGCAGTTTTGATAATTTAGTACAATGTTAAATTAAGAAAAGCGTGAAGTACTAATTCTAGAGCGATACCGTATTTCAGGTTAAAATAATAGAGTGTATTATTTTGTCCTTCGCTCCTAAATATAATATGAAGACATTTCCTTAAAGCCTATTTATAGCTTACAATGATGTTAAATTCACGCGTGGCGTCAAAAGTTCGAATTAACAACGCAAAACGCAGTTTTATACAGCCTCCAAGCCTCTAGCGGAGGTCCCTGAAATATATAATGGAAAGATCTCACCAAATCCACGTCGTCGATATTCTCGGCCGGAAGGCCTAGACCTCAGGCTTGTATATCAGGAACACACGTATGCCACTTTACCACCGTTTTAAGGTGTTTTAATTTGCACCCACAAAAACACAGCAAGCGAAACCCCGTTCGAGTTTCAAGCTCAGAGTCGGCCACGTGTTGTGCACATTGCATCAAGTAAAAACAAAGGCGGGTCAAGACACAACACGTCTGTCCCCTTCGGCGGCCACTATCCGAATCCCCATTTCTATTTCATTAAAGGACAGTAGATAAATATTAGTTTAGTCCTGTCAAATTAGTACGCGCCTGACGTAAATTGACGTATTTTTAGTAGCAATTTTTTTAATCCCGTCTAAACTTGTCTATGGATTATCTAATTTGACAGGACTAAACTAATATTTATCTTCTGTCCTTCTCTTATTGAAATAGAAAGAAAAAATGCACTGAACTTAAATTTAATTTAGTTTGTAATAATATTAACGTTTAATCTTGTGAAGCACAACTTAACGTGCTTATTTTCTGCATTTCCATTCTAAATTGTATGAAATAACCAAACAAACGATGAGGGCGACACTGTGCGGTTGGCATAGTCTTAAACAAAATAAAATAATTTTAAATACTGTCACGGTGAGTATGTGTTGGTATAGGACGTGTAATGGTCCAGTCAGGGGTTGCGGAAGGATCGTACGTTCCCGCGACCCCCGGCGTAGGTGTGAGATGGAATACCGGAGTGGTTTTTAGTCAGTAAGAGTCTGACAGACCCCGCCGCGGACATCCATGAGGATTTTTCACCCCGGAAACAAAAACTCCGAAAACAAAAAAAAAGGACGCGTAATGGTAGGTTGTGGGTGTAGAGGGGGGGGGATATGATTACTTGACTGGTAGGGTGAAAGAAAGAAAGAAAGAAAAAGAAAGAAAGAAAGAAAGAAAAATTGTTTATCCTTGTGTTTTTTATTGTTATTTATTACAAATAAAAAAATAATAAATTTAAAAAGAAAAGACATAAAACATACACCTCAAATGTTTGACAACATTTGAGGTGTATGTTTAAAACCTAGTACTTTAAAATGTTGTCAATTTTGTCCATTGCTTGATTTTTGGGCCAGGCACCAAAGACAACAACACATTAGTTGACAGTTGACACTTGACATTGACAGTACGTATAAATTAAAATTAAATTCCGTGATGCGCCCGCGCGACACTGGCATAATGACAACAAAATAACAACAATCAAAAACAAAAACAAATTACCAATAATTACAGAGTGGAAAAATAACTACTTTTGTAACAAACAAACCAATAATAAGAACAATTAAGCCGTGCGTCGTATCTGTGCAAGAACAGGGGGCCGATTCTACTAACAAAATTGTTCAAAAATCGCAATGGAACCACAGCTGAATCACAGCTGTTAAGCGTTTTCATATTCTACTAATGAACAACGATTCAACTGCGGTTACGTTTTAGTTTAAGCCAACGATCGATCGAAATAATTTCAAAATATATTCTGCTAACAAAATCGAACATGAGCGTGACGTTTAGTCACATTCTACTGTTATTTTGACACTTGTTAGAATCGAATGGTCTAAATCATGTCTAAATAGAATTTTGTATTCGAAAATACTTTCGGTGACATCTAAGTAACATTTTTAGGTTCAACTTTTTTTTCTGTGGTATTATCAAACATACTATTTGGCAAGTTGGTAACACAGTTTACCCGCTGTTACGTTCCCGCTACCATTCAGTTGCGATTCAGCATAAGTTTAGTTTCCACAAGTACTCTGTGGTTTCCACTTTGCATAGGAAATAGTAGAATGACTTTATAAGTAACTATCGAACGGCGATCGAAATCGAATTGTTATTGAAACACAATTGAACGTGTAACGTTGCAAATTAGTAGAATCGCCCCCCAGGTCGTTGCTCAGCAAAATGCTGTAACTTCAGACAAACATAAAGTCAACAGCGTTGATTTTCAGCAACTACCTCTCGAATGACGTAATGACGTCCCACCGTAAATCGGCACCCTAATTGCGTAACACACGATCAATGACAATCTGTTTCAGTTTGACAGTTCAACAACATTGATTGCGTTACTTTTACATTGTTGAGCAGAAATTTTCCGAACATATGCGGCAATGGATTAGCAATCTGTTTCAAAATTATTCAGATTATGATTAGTCGTGCGTTACGCAATTAGGGTGCAGGTGTGTTCTTACGCAGAAATATTTATCTGATCCTAGCTGAACATAGTGTACTAATAAATATAATATATAATAAATAGATAAAAATATATATCTGTTTAAGTAGCTCTTATAATCTATGCTAATATTATAAAGAGGAAAGATTTGTATGTATGTTTGTAACGAATTGGCTCAAAAAGTACTGGACCGATTTTAAAAACTCTTTCACCATTTGAATGCTACATTATCACTGAATAATATAGGCTTTTTTTAAATGCCAGAAAAAAAATAAAATGTTTAAAAAATAAATGTCCACCCGTGCGAAGCCGGGACGGGCCGCTAGTTTAAAACAAAATACTTAAACTACAACCATACAATTTTACTAAAACAAAAATATTAAGTAGGTACTAACTTTAAACGTTGTGTACAGTGTGGTGTATTTCATATTTACACTACTTATAACTACGGGTGGGAGTGTATGTTGTTGGCACTTGGTGGATGTTGGCATTTCCCTGTCACAGACAAGATGCACCAGCAATAGGCACAGGCTATGCATAGCATCTTCTTATTAGATCCTTATAATGTTCTAGATTTTCTTTTTGGGCTTCAGTTGGATTACGGATTTTCAATAGTTTCTCGATTTCGGATTTATAGTATGGGAAGACTATTGTGCTGCATGTTATAGTCTGCCCAGCAGCTGAAAAGTTAAATTATATGTACGGTCACCAAAGGAGATAAGTAAACAAGGTCATCGGATATAGGAAGTCTAGTAAGAAACCGAATGATGTTTTCGAATGAAATTTAATTTGATAAATGAACTCTTTGTTTTCTATTAATTAATTTTTAACTATGGTTTCTTATTAAACTTCACCTATATCCGACAACCCTGGTTACTTATCTCCTTTGGTGACTGTACACAATGCTACACATCAAGCTATACATTTCCAGTTTCAGCTGACCTCGCATTGTATAGGTTTTTCGTACAATCGCATCGTATAGCTTGATATGTAGCCGTGCGTACCTGCACAGAATAGATAGTACTTGCAGTCCGGATATCAGAGAATGTGTTCCTAATATCTGTCAGTGCCACTATTCTAGTAACTAATAAAGATCAAATTCGTAAAACACGTACGTTGTCAACAGATTAGATTAATTTAAATTACGTTTTTTGTTTGCTGTGGGACAATTGCATATCACACTATTAGCTTCGTTTTGATAGTTCAGCAACATTCATTGCGTTATTTACGTTGTTGAGCATACAAATATTTCGAACATATGAAGCAATGATCAGCAATATCCTTCAAATTTATTCAAATAGAGGTCGGTAGTATGTTACGCAATTAGGATGCAGGTTAGTGTCAGGTTGTATATTGATTAAAATCATCATCATCATCTGCCTATCCTTTTCCCAACTATGCTGGGGTCTGCTTCCAGTCTAACCGGATGCAGGTGAATACCAGTGCTTTACATGGAGCGACTGCCTATCTGACCTACACAACCCAGTTACTGGGTAATACCCTTTAGCGAGACTGGTTGTCAATCTTTCGAGCTTCTGACTACCCGTAACGACTGTCAAAGATCCACGAATGACAGCCGGGACCAACGGCTTAACGAATCAACGGCTTATTGATTAAAATATGTTTATAAATAAAATCAGCAACACAAGTCCTTGAGTTAGAACTTACCTCAAT
Source organism: Globia sparganii (assembly GCA_949316385.1). Classification (NCBI taxonomy): domain Eukaryota; kingdom Metazoa; phylum Arthropoda; class Insecta; order Lepidoptera; family Noctuidae; genus Globia; species Globia sparganii. The sequence goes on from OX438654.1 coordinate 19,074,469, forward strand.
TATCATATTTTGGTGAAATCATAATAAAATAAAATAGGGTAATATGAGCTAAGAAAGTTAATGATTCATACTCTATAAATGCATATTTGTTACTGTCGCGAATCATATTGAGATCAACAAACAACCTGATACTGATATAGATATTGCAAAAAAAAAACTTATGAAATAACTATTTAATTTACGCAAGCTACTTTAATGGATTCTCTTTAACAAAATACTAGAATTAAGCTAAAACTCACCTCTATAAGTGAAAGAAACAAATACTAATAGTATCAACGTTATGATAAACAACTTCATTTTGAAAGTAATAACGAGTCAAACGATCGCACTGAACTGCTGTAAGCTAATGAGTTAATATAAAGTAACTTTATGCGTAGTATTAGTAGGTAAATATTTACGTAAATAGTTATTTTCTAGAGCAAACAATGATTCGATTCTAAACCACAGAATTTGAGGTATTTTGAAAAATAAATTAATAAATCGAACTGGTTAGGTAGCAATGTAGGTACCTCTAATATGGGTAATAAACTAAAAGTTTTCCTTAATAGAACAATGCTCTTACATTATGTAGATACTTAGCTGTTGCCCGCGGTTTAGCCCGTGTGGATGCCGGAATTTACGATAGATAAAATTAGCTGGTCATAAGTTGATTACAGTCGTTCATTTACCGGGATAAAAAGAATCCTACGTGTTAATCCAGGTGTGCCAAGCTGTGTGCCATAGAGGATTGAGATTTTTTATATGGAGCCTGGCATAGGTAGCGATAAGACTCAATTTTAAATTCATAAAGTAATGCTAGTGTCAACACGATTTTCTTAATAAAAATAGCAAGCTTTAAAAAATTTAAATTTGGTCATTATTTATGCTTTTAACTCAGTACTCTAATTGGGGTGTATGAGGTCTTGCGTTAATTATGTTACACCTTGTATAGGTCTCATGTGTGGCTGCCATTTTCTAAGTGGGGCGTCAGTAAGTATGCCACGGATCTTCAGCCCTTACTTCCAAATCCGTTCAGACGTTTTTGCGTGATTGATTAGGTAACAAACATAAAAACTTTCACATCTATAATATTAGAAGGATTAGGTACACACGGCAATATATCGAGCTTTACATTTCTATTATGAGCTGACCTCTCATTATACGTATAGGGTTTCCATACAACGAGAGCTCAACTTCTGGAAAGTTATATGTAGAGGTAGCTTAAGAGCCTATACTTCCTCAGCTAAAATTCACTTTTTATCTCGCTCGTACGATACTGCTCGGAGAGAGTGAGAGCGAGACAGAATGCGGTGCTGGGTGGCTGGCAGCGCCAATAGTTTAGGTATTTGCTTTTTACGGTGAAAATAATGGTAATTAAAAAAAAATAAAAAACATAAGTCCTGCTTTATAGTTAGTTCAGTTAGTATGCAAAGTTTCATGATCTAATTTGAAGTATTTTTGAATACCAGTGGTTTACTGTTCGGTTTAGAGGTAACTTTGGATTTTTTTTCTATGGAGAAAATTTTATGGAATCGTATTTTCGTCAAACATAGGACTTTAACATTACTCCTCAACTTTACCATGTATTTATTTCAAAATTAATGCTGCAGTATTTTCGACATAACGGAGGATCATGCTAAGCCATTTGAGGTAGTTTACGCTCTTAATATGGGTACTTTCCCAGCGCTTCAAAAACGTCACTGGCCATACCGTTGGCGCCTACCTCTACCTAGGTTGTATAGGTACCTAATGACTGAATGTGATGAAATGCAATGAATTATCAATTTTACGTTTAACGTGCAGTGTGTCATCGCGTATACCTACTTTTGTAAACAAGACAGAATTAATTAATAAAGTATGAAAATATTTCTATAGGTGAAACAGTATAAGGATGAAGTCCAAAATATTGACGCAAATGACAATAGTGACACAAAATGTTGTGCGATAGTGACACAAAAGTTGCACAGAAATTTACACTACAGTAGCACAATAGTGCCACAAAATGGTAGCAAAATACTATAAAGTTGAAGTTACATTAAGAGTTTAATAAACGCATAGCTTAAACATAGAAAATTAGACAACATTATAGAACATCTATGGCAAAATAACGTACGTTTAGACGAAATTAAAACAATTATAATCTTGAGAAAGGTTTATTAAGTATCCAAACCACGGAGATCCAAACCTTTACAAGGTTTTAACATAAAAAAAACAAAAAATTGAAAATTCAATAGTATTACGAAGGTCTATATTTTCTTTCCGCAATTTGCAGGCTGTATTTTGGTATATTTTCATCTTAAGAAACGTTACTTCAAATAGTCTGTTCTGTGTTTGTTGCTTTTGGTCCATCTCTTTGTTCATTAAATTGTCTCCATATTTTCCTTCGTTCTTCTTTCTGTTGTTCTGTCAAAACAGCTGTCTTAGTCTTGTACATAGTAAAAATCGGATTGAGGATAAACCTTTGTATATTGTTAAAAAACGTGCAAAAAGCACTGATGTATTTTGACGACTTTGGCGTAAATAAGAAGAGAACAGTGAACAACCTACAGATTTTTTCTGTTTTCCATAACATTACATTTGTTTTGCGTAAAAAGTTCGGAAATTTTCCCTGAACTATCCCAATACTCAATTATTGATTGCTTGATTGCTTTCTCAAACGCTAAAAAATTATAGTAAGTACTAAGTGTATCCCAACCTTATAATGGTAGCACAATTGTGGTGACACAGAAATTGTGCAAATGGTGATACAAAAGTAAGACAAACGTGTCACAATTGTGAGGTAGCACAGTGAGTGAACATTGATTACTCAAAAACTGCGCTGAGAATCGTATTGAAATGAACATTACACAAAAGCCTATGCTTTTTTCTACCTATAGCACTATACACCATAGTTAAAACACAAAACTTACCGTAAAAATCGTCGAAAAACCTGCCGAAATATTTCTGACCACGGTGAATTACCTACTTTGAGTTTGACATCGCGAATGATTCAATATTGCCGCTAAGTTTTAGCTGCCATATTTAATTATACGATATTGCTGTAGAATTCGATATTCAGTCCATAGGTTACATAGAACTTGTTCAAAAATATCCTCAGAGTTCACTCTCCTAAATTGTTATGCCGTTTTTTACATAATTTGTTCCCGTTTTTGGAGAAATTATTTAATTTACTCAGCTATCGAGCATTATGTTATTACTTTGAGCCTTTGGCATACTGGACAAATAACCATTTGATTTAGTATTAATTGTCGTAAAATTCTATCAGACATACTTTTTAAGAAAAATGGTTGGGAAATTTTTGATTGGGCCAAAATTTTGGTCTTTACTCATCTATACTAATATTATAAAGAGGAAAGGTTTGTATGTATGTTTGTAACGAATTGGCTCAAAAAGTACTAGACCGATTTTAAAAATTCTTTCACCATTTGAATGCTACATTATCACTGATTAATATAGGCTATTTTAATTACAAGAAAAAAATAAAATGTTTAAAAATAAATGTCCACCCGTGCGAAGCCGGGACAGGCCGCTAGTATATTATATGAAGTAACATGTTTTTTTTTTTTGTTGTGTTCTTTCTCTACTTCATATTTATCTTTCGCAAATAAACGGTATTTTTTTCTTCTTTTCTAAGTAGGTGTTTGGATTAAAGATGAATTTGATATTAGGATTTTCATCTTTAAGACTAAGTACTCCGTCTCGACGGACTAATAGGCACACGTAGTTATTCGATGTACCACAAAGTGCTACAAACTACGCTCAAAATTCAGTCATTGGTAGGATGCTAAGTAACTTTAACAAAAGATTCTCTGATATTGATATATTTAATACAAACAAGTTATATTTAGGAAACAATTAATAACGTCAGTATGTGACGAATTGACACATAAATCTAAATTAAATTATATTGAATCGAATAGAAGGTATATAGACAATCACCACATACCATTATTACATATTCACACACCCACTCGCAACTCCTCATGCAAACTCCTACACACCCACACTGTACACTTAGCAATGCTTAGACGGTACTACTAGCATTTCAATTCATTCTGTATGTTTGTTTCTGCTGCAATTGTATAGCTATTAAATTGTAAATCCGTAATTGGCTGTAAGACTAGTTTAAGACAAAATTTCAAAGAGCTGTGGATTTTGTGAGTAATAAATAAATAAATAAATAGAGTCAATTTCTGCGGCCTTGTTAGACCAGTGGTCTCAAGCGCTACTGTAGAGCTGGCGGTCCTAGGTTCGATTCCCAGATCGGGCAGTGTTTTTCTATCAGGAATTTCTCGTTAGCAGCTCGGAGTCTGGATTTGTGCTCGGCTGATGGCAATAGACTCGCCCCCTATTAAATGGGACTTAAATATAACTGGGGAAAAGTGGCTGTACTATAGGTACCTACAACTCTGCCCAACCCTTCGAGGATTACTGGCGTGGTGATGTTAAGTTTCTACTTTTTTAATTTGCATAAACAATATCTACAAGGACAAGTGCACAGATATGGATAGGCCTAGATAACGCAAGTATCACGATCTGTATGAAAACCAAGCGTGCCATTTTTTGATTACCTGCTATGACATCACAAGCACTATTCAGTGATGGGAAAATGAAATCTATTCAAAGACGCCGCCGCGTGCGGCATGATGCGGCACCCGTCTCGCCCCACACCCGGGACCTAGCGCCAGCGCTCACGGTCACCCAGTCGTACTTAGGACTGAGGCTCTGAGCGTGAAAGTGGCGGCTTACGATTTTTGTGTGTAAGCTGAGCACGCAAAGCAGTTGCTCTTGCGTTATCTAGGTGTATATATCTGTGGACAAGATTATTGCAAAATTTTAATAAGTATCACTGAAGTCTGAAAATACGTCGAAGAGATTGATGCACAAGAATTGAAAAATCTCCTTATTTTCTCGAAGTCGGTTAAAAGGAAATCTATCCCGAAAAATACAACATTATTTTCTTTCCGTATTTTTTTCTAACCACAGTTTCTCCCGGGTATCAATAGATGTCGCTGACAGTAGGGTAAATCCTCCGCTTAATGGACAAGATACCGTAATCCCTTTGTATAGCCAAAGATTATTGTTTGATGGCCCGATGAGGAGATAGGACCTAAATTAAGGACCTTTTCGTACCAATGTTTATTGTCCGTATAAGATACGGAATGGTTTTGTTACGGTTACGACTGTGTAAGGGGAATAGAATTTGTGGGAGTTAGAATGGAGTAGTTTGGTTAGCGAATTATAAACAAAATAGTAATGTTTTTATTATTTTCTTCTGCTTCTAATGCAATAGCCAACAATACCTACTAGGTCAATTTCAATCATTTTTAACCGACTTCAAAAAGGAGGAGGTTATCAATTCGGTTGTATTTTTTTTTTAATGTTTGTTACCTCAGTACGCCGTCATTTATGAACCGATTTGGAATTTTTTTTTTTATTTGAAAGGATATGCTTCCAGATTGGTCCCATTCTTGTCAAAATCCAGTTCTGATGATGGGATCCATGAGGAATTGAGGGAACTCCTCAAATATTATAGGCATACATATAGCAATTTTGGTATTTTCATCAACATGTCAAGCATTTGCATTCAAAAAGTATAATTTGGTGAAGTGGAACTAATGAAGGAGACCACAGATAGCCACAGGAACTCTTCAATGATAATAAGTATTTCACGGGTGGCGATAAGATATCTCGATTAAGATAGTTAAGCGACTATGACTAAGCAAATTTAAATAAATGGTTCTGACGAAAATGGTACCATCAAACCGATCTGATGATGAAGCTGGAAGGTAGGTACCGGAACTTCGTAATAAAACCATGTATTCTAGCCGTGTTTGGGCTTATTGGAATTGTCATGAGATGCACTCTGACTATAAAAAGTAAAAAATAAAAACTTTTTAACAAAAAAAAACAACCGACTTTCAAAAAAAAAACACTACAAAGTGTAAAATAACTTTAATTTTAATTTCGGAAGTCGGTGTCTTTAGTTTTGTATTTAGGTTTTTGCCACCGACTTCCAAAATTAAAATTAAAGTTATTTTACACTTTCTAGTGTTTTTTTTTTGAAGTCGGTTGTTTGTTTTTTTTGTTAAAAAGTTTTTGAAAAATTATAACACGTCAACACGGTAGGAATTAAACTACACACATCAAAAGTGTCTAGGGATCAACATATATTTTTGCAATAACTTTTCTCCTGATTGATATTAATTAAAATTTTCTTTAAGGATTCATCAAATAAAGTGTTTTCGTTTGTCACAGTAACGATAAACCAAGTCACCTTTGCATTAATAAAGAAATTTGCCATTTTCCTAATAAAGGGATTTTTGACATTTGAACCACTAACACAAAAGTTCGAAAAAAAGACTGAAATAACAGTATTCTCTAAAATTTTATTGGGTAACTTAAACAATTAATAATCCGTGTTTCTACCGCGAACACTAACAACACAAGAACATCGGTTTGGCATACTCAAAATGAGTTCATCCAAATCACGCTGTGGAATGGCCGCCCATGTTCGTTGCAACAACAAAAAAAGGTCTTCTTGCGACTGGATACCCTCCATATTCGGCAGAGCTCTTCTCTGTAGCATATCCCATGCATGCTCAATCGGGTTCAAGTCTGGCGACTGAGCAGGCCAGGGCAGGACATTGATGTTAGCTGCGGCGAGAGTCTGTCTTACAACTCTTGCGGTGTGCGGTCGTGCATTATCATGCATTAACTGAAATAAGGGACCGATTTGCACTTTTAGAGGAACGATGACGTCTGATACAATCGTCTCAGCATAAATTTGAGCGTTGAGGTTGCCTCTGATCCAAATCAACTCAGTTCTTCCGCCGATCCAAATACCCGCCCATACCATGATGGTTCCACCACTATAAGGATGGACTTCCTGGCAGGATTTTAATCGCTGTTGGCGTCCAGGGGTTCTCCAGTGTCGTATACGTCTTGTATCCGGTCTCATACCAAAACGAGACTCATCAGAAAAGCACACGAAACGCCATTGTTCTTCTGCCCAATTTCTGTGTTCAAGAGCCCATTGATATCGAATCCTACGATTGTGCATTGCTATAGGTGGTACCCGTAGCGGTCTTCGGGAATGAAGGTTCACTTCATGCAAGCGGTTTCTGACTGTTTGGTCGCTAATTAAGTTCCCTGAAGAGTGATGAAGCCTCACGGCTAACATCATGGCGGTTATTGTTGGAGCTCTTCGAGTTAAGATTTGAATGTATCGGTCTTGTCTCCGTGTGGTGCAGCGATACCGTCCTCCATGGCGCTCAGCCACGGTACCAGTGCTTCGGTAACGTGTCCAAAGTCGACTGATAACACTCTGACTTGTATTCAGAGCTAAAGCCACAGTACGTTGCCGGGAACCAGCTTCTATCATTCCCACGGCTCTGAGCATTTCTTCCCTGCTTAAATGACGTCGCCGCTCCATAATAACGTTGGTTTTAATCAGTAGTAGGGAAACAGTAGCACTAATAATGTCTTCAATGCGTTGTATGTTTTTATAGGGAAAATATTGACAGCTGATTTTCATCTTTTACTCGAATTTGATTCACAGTTCCTGATTCAAATTATGAAATGCACCAAAAAGGATCCATATAAATTTATAAAATCATAAATTTATTACAAAGCCACATCTCAATCTCAAGAAATCCGCATAAAAATGCTTGATCCCTAGACACTTTTGATGTGTGTATTTGACTAGGCGCAGAAACAGATACGTTCGCATGCGATCGGCTGTCGCCGCATCCATTTGTATCCTTTTCGATCCGATGCGATGCGAGCCATTTGGTTCAAATCATCCTTTAGTCGTCATCTCGGTAGTTTTACCCCCTTTCTAACTATATCATCAACAGCAATTCAAAATATAAGATTAAAAATACGTCCTGGCAGTTATGCATATACAAAGCCTCGCAGTCAGTCTCATCCTTCTTTACCAGCCAGCCAGACATTCTGAACTGATGATGACTTTGACCTGGTTTTAATAGGGCAGCTAATAACCCACTGCGGTGCAATTAACATTTTTCATGCTAATTACGGTAAGATCATCTGGAGTCCAAAGCTATTCATAGTTCATGAAAGTTTCGATCATAACAGTGGGTCTGCAGCAAGGTATTATTTTTAAAGTGATTTAATTTAATTATCCAAGCCACTGGGTGCAGGAAACATTTCTGAGGGGTAATTCTCGTAATTTTTAAGCACGTTCACAGTCTGATCTCAGTCTCAATCTGTCAAAAATACTTCAAATTTCCCTACATTTTGACAAGTTTTTGACATTTGTTTGTCGCCGAGATGACACTGCGACGAGATTTTGAACGTTTTAAATTAGCAGAATTGGCCTACTGAAATCAACTCGAAATATTTAGTTGTATATTCTACAAAAAGGCAGACCATTGTGTATATACAAGGACTTGTCAAAGCTTTAGTTTGAGAGAGAATTATCGATTATACCTAATTTCAGAGTTGCTAAGATACACGAAAAACTTAGTGAAAAACGTGTACTGTGATGACTGATTAGGCAAGATGATGACCATATGACTAAAAGAGTCATAATTATAGAGGCTGCAAAAAAAGAGGCCGTGGACGACCAATAACTTGTCTACAAACAATAAAAAATGACATGATAGCGAGCAACACAACAAAAGAGACAACCCATAACCGTATGGTGCAGCGCAGAAGTAGTAGAAGGGCTGACTCCAAATAAATTGGGATAATAGCCAGTAGAAAGAAGAACGACTCAATTAATTTCAAACAGCCTGAAGATGCGACTTATGACACATCCCTGGCTTAGAACTATACCCTGAAGACGCTTAACTAGTCTTTGTATACACTAGATCTCCCAAGACAAGTCTTCTAGGTACTAAAATACTTTGAGAGTTCTCCCTGTTTGCATCAAACGCTTTTGTAGACTACGAGTGCGTTTTACGAGTATATCTTGGTCATTCTTGAATCATAATGGCCCTGATTTTAAATGTATAATGAGTAAATAGAGAGATATAAGTAGAGGCTATAATAGTACTACACTCAATGTCATTGTTCGTTAATTTTGATAAAGAGCAATATTTTTGAAAAGTGATTTTGTTACAGACGCCAGCACATCAAGCTATTCTGTCAAATTTCTTTAACTGATTTTTAACTTTATCCCTAAAGTATAAGGTTCAAAGTTGATTCAAAGTTGTCTCTACAAACACTTTTATTCGTCAATCATATTTTAACAACTAGACGAGGCTGGCGTTTCCTCTCTGTCTAGCCTGAGAAAAAAGGCCGAAAAACACTCAAAGGACACACTCTCTTTTAAAGTCCAGACATAATCTTGGTCAGATATTTGCTGTTTTGGTTCTGGAGGATCCAATACGAACTCTAAAAAATAAAATATTTACCAATTGCTTGACAATATTTACAATGCAATAAACTAAGACGAACGAAGCATTAAACGAAGACTTTTAATCGAAAGTCTTCGCTTGATACATGACCGTGAATCATACAGCATATCTCAGAAAGGCGTGGTTATATTTAAGGGTGTGGTAGGTACGGATCACCCAACTGAACAACTTTCTCCAAGGGACCAAATCGTAATCGCGATAAAATAATCAGTCATCTCATAATTATATTTGGTCCGAGCAGGTATTGAAATTTTGTATGGGACACTTGATTTTTCTTTTCGATTTCAATGTTGATCACATGAAGAAGGTTATTCAGTTCTTTACCACACCCTTACCTATACAGGGTGAAATTGAAGTCATGGGCATTATTTTAACCTAAGGCACTACTCACGATACTGATTGCATTAGGGCTATTAATGCGCAAATCAAAAATATTATTAATGCAATTAAGGAAAACCTTAAAAATGTAGTAAGTCAAATTGCACAAGGCTTATTATTGCAAATAAACACTTAAAGTAATTAAAACAAAATACTTCGTTAACGCCAATAAATGTTGAAGTATCAAAATCTTAAAGCGCAGTACAGCGCAAAGCGAAATGTAAACAAACATCACCTGCGCGCGCGCGGGTTTTTCCTTACAAGTAATAATAACAATGGGCTAAAAGACATGCCGTCCGGCGGGATTCCCTGAACTCTCTCCGTCCCACTCCCTCACTCGCAAAAATACGAATATCACCCCCGCGCGGGGTCTGCTTCCCGCCGCAACACGAACCTGGAACCAGTGTCATAACGACTGCGCAGGTGCATTGACGCGTAATTGATTTATTGATCCCGTGACGTAATCGCCGTACTCGCCGCTTGCGTCATACGGTGCTTGGATTGCAGTGTATTAAGTGTTAGTGTAGTAGTTGTGTGTGTGTTTGTGTACACGATGCCTCGACCGCGTAATGTGCAGGCTAGGTACACCAACCAACAATACCCACAAATGGTTTTAATTTACGATCGCACAAGAAATTTAGTATGAACTCGTGAAATGTTCCATCGCCGCAACCCAAACGACCCTATTCCTTCACGGGGTCTCATTCTACCAGAACCACTAAGAACCTGTTGGATTTTTCATCTTTTCACGTGCCAGCACATGCACAAGCTCGTGGAAGAGCACCCGTTTACCCTCTGTCACTTTACCGAAAAATAAGGTTTTTTCAAAACAATCCACAAGCTAGGTACGTAAATTTTTTTTTTATGTATGTTAGTTGACGTAGTTTTGACCGTCCTAAGCCGGCAAAGTACGAAGGGAAAGTTGGAATTTATTATGAAACAATTCATTGGCAACTTACGAATGTCACGTGTGTCGGGCGGGGTCAAAGAATTCACGCCCAATGACGCGTACGGCGTAGTGTACCTACGCATTTGCTATCGAGAAGCGCAAAGTATTTGATACTTTCTATGACTTACTACATTTTAAGGTTTTCCATACTTGCATTAATAATATTTTTGATTTGCGTAATAGTAGCCCTAATGCAATTAGTATCATGAGTAGTGCCTTAGGTTAAAATAATGCCCATGACTTCAATTGCACCCTGTATATGATCACATCTTTCTGATACATGCCACGTTTTCTCAAAAAATCTTATCATCCTCAGTAACCCAAAATCTAATACAGAATGTAGGTACTTCCTAATTTAACCGTTTCGTTGACATATTCGCGAGCCAAAGACAAACTTATCGGTTAGCCCGGCTCGTTAGCACGCCAGTGACATCGTTAATCTTTTTTAATGTCGTGGTAACCATTTCAGCCGTCCAGTTGATATGCAAACTACTGTGCGGAACTTGAGTGGATTGTTAGGGGTACCGGTAGTGGTATGTCCAATGTTTTCTGAAAAGTCACAAAACAATGAAAACGCAGGATTATTAACCTTTTTTGTGTGAAGTATTACTTCCAATCAATCCTTGTATCGAAATAGCGAGCCAATTCGCGACCTCGAGGTATCGCAGTGAGGCATCTTCGGTATGTAATTACGCTTTCTAACTTTTGTTTGTCATTCACAAGCTTAATATCCAAACTTTTGTAAAAACTTTTGAAATTCTGGGAGTTTCAAATAATTCATAATCATTTGAACCCATGGTTCTCAAACATGATCTTTGGCAATTCAGCAGAGGTCCACGCTCGAGGTTTGCCAGAGAGCTATTCTGGGTATTAAACTTGTGGACCAGGTTATGAATACAACAATCCGTTCCATCACTAAAATAACTGATGTCACTCGGAAAGCTGCCACGCTTAAATGGAATTGGGCTGGACACATCTGCCGCATGTCAGACGATCAGTGGGCCAAACTTACGACCCAGCGGGTCCCGCTTAATAGCAAACGACATCGCGGCAGGCCCAGACGGAGATGGCGGGATGAGTTGGACTCTTTTGATAAAGATTGGTCCTTGGCAGCTCTGGAAAGAGAGTAGGGAGACTTTTGCCTAGCAGTGGGATATTAACGGCTCAAAAAAAACTGAACCCAGATAATTTTCAACTTTTCAACCTTCATTTATGTTTCGATACGTAAAGTATACTTTCATTAAAAATACGAATTTCGTAAAAGAGTTAAAATACCATAATTAATTCTACGTATTTCATCATTTTCATCAAGTTACCGGTACCTTAATTAACATTGAATTTTAATTTTGTTTCAGACGAAACAAAATTATGGTACTGTTAAAAGGTAGATCAATTTTGTTTCATTTTTCCTCAAAAAACTTTTTGTTGGTTCGTTCTTTTGGTCGAATCGAAAAACCGCCCAAGGCAATTAGTTAGCAGTTTTGCTGGAGACCTGAGGCTTTCAGAAATTATAGGTTCTAGACCCAAAGTCGTTCTTATAGTCAAGAAAAAAATATTCGAGTCGCCAACACTGAATTTTAGATTATATTCATATGTGCTGAAACAGCAATCTTAGGCACAATCTCTTGGGGAATACATCCTTAAGCCGTTTGTCCACTGCCACGTCAACGGGACGTCAACGAGAACGAGATGACGGTGCCGAAGTAGCAATATACACATTTACTATGGCCGCGTGTCCACCGCACGCCGTCACTGGGACGTCACGTTTGGTTCGAATAAACTCGTTTCTTGTTGACGGTGCCCCAAAAATGTCAAAAGCCTTCATGATATTATTTCGGATTTGCGGTATAATTTAGGGTTAAAGGTCATGATACTGAAATTCCGTGACTTTTATGCTTTTACCCAGTAACTGGCTGAACGCACACCTGGTTAAGCTGTAATCATATATTTTCTTGTCCTTGAATACTTGAAAGGTTGGAAGGTGCCTTGAGAATATTATTGAGGATCTATAAAGTAGGTAGGTATCACATCTACTTTAGAATAAATGTGAAGCCTTTCATTAAAATGCATCTATTAGCTTATTATTATTTAATAAACACCGCTAGATATAATACTCATAAGGAAACGTCAATGGTGATACAATAATAAATTTCATATACCTTAAAATGCTTATATATATACCTACAGTATATAACACAACTAACTACTAAATTTAAAATATAATATCCTAACCTTACTAAAACTATTAACAAACTAAAATAATATATGGCGTCGAAATATTCCTCCACATCGCTTTCGAAACAACTTACTATCTACGTATTTATCAGTAGATACTATTATAACTTCATGTTGGTCGTTATATAACATTTCCGTTAGTGCTAAATGTATTAATTGAATAATACGCCATATTTTATACAGGGTTATTTTAAATTAGCTAGCTAAACTCCGAAGGCGCAATGGGTATCGATATCTAATTCTAAACATGATAAAACAAAAAAAGAAGTTAATTTTGTTTTTTGTGGGGTCATCGACCTCAGTTACAGATAGATACAGGTAAATCAATGATTTTAGAAACACTTTATTCCAAAACTTTCGGCCAAAACATAAAATACATTAAAATATTATTTGCAGATAAGGAGATAAGTAATAAGTAGGTCAGTAGGATTATCCACATCATCAAACCTGAATGCGATGTGAGACAATATGTCGATCAAAGCTCGCGTTAATTCCAGTCAGCGATGACATCTGAGTGGATGCACATTGCATTAACATAGACAGAGTATTATCTGGAGTGTAGACGCCAGTACATCAAGCTACCCGAAACTGTCTAATTTTCGCAATCAACTTTGAACCTTATACTTTAGCGATAAAGTTAAAAATCTATTAAAGAAATTTGACAGATTGTAGTAGCTTGATGTGCTTACGACTGTACAAGGCTTGGGTTAAAGTGCAGTCACAATAGGAGCATAGGTGTGTTGACGTTAGACGAGGATTACGTTTCATAAAATTTATGTCGGAACTTGGATTTTCGTCCTACAGAAGGAATGATTTATTGCTTAAAAATCCAGTCGACTTGTCTAGTGTTTTCTTATGCCGGCCGTCAGGCAAAGATACACCTCACAGCAGTAGTTGTTGCCGGGAATGCTCAGGAGTTGCTCCCATATCCTGATCTTCCGCATGCCCCTGACGTTGGCAACACTATGCCTGTTTTCTGAGGGCCTGTCATCTGGCACTAGTATGAGCTGCGTGTCAGAGTTCTCTCTACTCTGACGCCAGGTATTGTCAATAACACTCTTGTTTGCTTACTAAAAATTTATCCAGACCCAAATAGAGAAGTTATAAACTGAGATCAGTGGGCCTACCACCATCGCCGCAAGATTGCCTGCTTGTCGGTCTTCTACAGATTGTACTTCGGTGAATATACCCAAGAACTCCACGACCTCATTCTACCGGCCCCCTTCTACCTTCGGACATCTAGACGCACTTCAAGTTACCATCCCTGCTTAGTTGCTATTCCAACAATTCGCACTACCTAAGCGTTTTCAAATGTCCTTTATAATGCGCACAACAAAAGAATGGAACTCTCTACCTGCGTCTGTGTTTCCGAGCGCATACAAACCGAATCTCTACAAAGTGAGAGTGAACAGGCTTCTTCTGGGTAAGCTCACTCCATCGTCGACTTTGTCTCTGTCACCTCTGACCTAGACTAGGGTCAAGAGCAAACCCATTTTAAATATAAAAAAAACATCTCTTTTATTATTATAATCTTACCTTGTCTTTTCGTACCGTGACGTCCTTAAAGTAAGCTTAAGTATTACATCCTTGAAACAATGTTGTTTTCTGAGCAGTTTTCACTTTTTTTCTCAAGTCGCCGCGGCCTTTGAAAATTTCTTTGCTGAGATTCCCGTATCGACGACTAAATCCCTCAACTCATCACCCTCCGCTGCAGAGTCTTTACTTAAAGAAAACGTTCCAGTTTGTGATTCTGATTTTTCTTTTCAATATGTCACTTGTAAAGATATAGTTAAAACCTTTCACACGTTAAATGTTAAAAAGACCCCGGATCTATGGGGTAATTCTGTGGACGTTGCGAAGACGATTAGAAACATTGTTGCACCTACTCTAGCTGTTATTTTTAATAATTGTATTGACTGTGGTGAGTTTCCTGATCTTATGAAATACAGTAAAATAATACCTTTGTTTAAATCGGGTAGTACATCAGACCCTACTAATTATAGACCAATTTCAGTACTACCTACCTTTAGCAAAATTTTTGAAAAACTTATTTTAGATCAAATGCAAATATTTTTTAATAAACATAAATTACTACATAACAAACAGTTCGGTTTCACAAGGGGTCGTTCGACTACTGATGCCGTGTTGAACTTTTAGAACATGTTTATAATGCATGGGAGGATAAGTGCGATGCTTTGGGCATCTTTTGCGACTTGTCCAAGGCATTCGATTGCGTTTTTCATGAAACATTAATCAGGAAACTGCACCACTACGGAGTCCGGAATGCCGCTTTAGATCTTCTTACTTCATACTTAGGTAATAGGATTCAGAGAGTTGATGTTAACGGGAATAGATCACTCGGATCAATTGTAACAATGGGGGTCCCCCAGGGGTCAATTCTTGGTCCTTTTTTGTTTCTTATTTATATTAACGACTTGCCTTACCTCATAAAGGATAATCATGATATAGTGTTGTTTGCAGATGACACTTCACTTTTATTTAAACTCAAACGTCAGCAGCTGGTTACTGACAATATAAATAGCGCCCTCGATAAAGCAGTTAACTGGTTTAATGTTAATAACCTACTTCTTAACGAGGAAAAAACTAAATGTATTAAGTTTACCATACCTCACGTTAGACAATTAAAAACTAGTGTGCTTATAAAGGATGAAGTGTTGAATCGCGAAGATACCACCGTGTTCTTGGGCATAACTTTAGATGCCAAGCTTCAATGGGGCCCCCATATAGATAAATTATCAAAAAAGCTTAGCTCCGCAGCATACGCCGTTAGAAAAATTCGTGACTTAACTGATTTAGAGACAGCCCGTTTAGTACTTTAGTTATTTTCATAGTGTGATGTCGTACGATATTCTGTTGTGGGGAAATGCCGCCGATATTCAGATAATATTTGTCTTACAAAAAAGGGCAGTTCGTTCAATTTATAAATTAAGTCCCAGACACTCCCTCAGAGACAAATTTAAAGAGATTAATATAATGACTGTGCTTTCTCAGTATATTTATGAAAATCTTTTGTACGCACATAAAAATATTAATCTGTTTAAAAAATACAGTGATATCCATAATATAAATACTAGGAACAAACACAAATTCGTTGTTCCTACAACCAGGCTTAAGAAAATAAGTGGCTCGTTTAGATGCCAATGTATACGTTTTTATAATAAACTTCCTAGCCACATTCAAGATCTAAGCCTTAATAAATTCAAATCTTCTATAAAGCGGAAACTATGCCAGGAAGCCTTTTATTCTGTTAAAGACTATATTGAGGATAAACATGCTTGGGATTGAGCTGCTCCAATAAATTTACACAGTGAATCTTGTTTGGTTTTTTTTTTTTTGCTTATTATTTGTTTTATTTTCTCTCTTTATAGACGTGAATATTTACTTTGTAAAGTATAATATTATTTTAATTGTCGGGAAAGTGAGGACTATGTGGGTCTTTTCTATCTTTTTTTTATGTTTTCCTTCTTAGTTAGTTTTATTCATGATCTGGCAGTTTGAGTAATTTACGCGGCCTACCTAAATGTCCATTCTTTGGTATTGTTTGTCGAATCGTTGAGCTCCTCAAGTTCTGAGTTGAGCTGCACATTTTTTTGACAAATGGGAGCACTGACTGGACAGGTCCGCTTAATCTGTGTGGTTCTTTCCTCAAAAGACCATTTCAGACACCAATCTACATGGTCCTCAAAATGATCTGACCAAGACTATTTCTGGATTTTTATATACACATTGACATTGATAAATTTTACATATACAGTGACATGAATATTTACTTTGTAAAGTATTATGTTATTTTTAATGACTGTGAATGTGAAGACTATGTGGGTTAATTTTAGTTTGCCTTTGTTTTTTTTCTCAGATAGTTTTAGTCATGGTCTGGCAGTTTGAGTAATTTATGCGACCTACCCAAATGTCCTTTCTTTGGTATTGTTCGTCGAATCGTTGAGCTCCCTAAGTTTGAGTTGAGCTGCATGATTACTGACAAATGCGTGCACTGACTGGACGGGTCCACTCAATCTGTGTGGTTCTTTCCTCAAAAGACCATTTCAGACACCAATCTACATGGTCTCCACATGATCTCACCAAGATTATGTCTGGACTTTAAAAGAGACTGTGACCTCTGAGTTTGTTTCGGCCTTTCTTCTCAGAGTAGTCAGATAGGAAACGCCGACCTCATCTCGTTTTAAAAAAATATGATTGACGTGTAAAAGTGTTTGTACAAACATACTTACAGAAATAAAATCATTTATCATTTATCATTATCATTTATCACATCACCTTTAAAAGCTCAATTAATTCGTACCACGACATCAAAATTCTCTCGAAATAAAATTGTGTTGTAAAAGATGGTGGTAGGCCGCCTTAAAATGGAACCAATAACGTAGTATGTTTTTCAAGTAGGTACGTACCTAAGTATACATATCTAAATTAAAAGTCAGGGTAACAAACCGCGGCGACATTGTTCGAAAGGGTTACCGCTACCCCGGAACATAAAGGGCTAAGGAAGGAACACGGGTGGGTTTTAGTCAGTAAGAGTCTGACACTCCCGTCTGCTCCACCCAGAGCGGGAGGGGTCATTTGATGATTTCCCATCCACAAAAAAACAAAGGGTAAAAAACTACAATATTAAGTTGATCACTCCCCCCTATTTCATGCATAGATACTCTTTTGAGCCCGTCTATTCTTCAAAAGAAAAACGCCACACAGGTGTCATTAAGATAGGTGCTATCACTAAATAGTCTACCTGTAGTTTCCACCCAGGCGTGTGACCCCCACACCCCTGATCCCCAGTCCACGCTAAACGTCAAAGGGTAAGCGTCATTACGCAGAGTTTGCGACGCGACGCTCACAACGCTTTGTCGTTTGTTCGCGCGTAAATTATACTTACGCGCAACAATTACACGTGCTCATTTAGAAAATCGTCATGTAACTTTTACGTTTACGCGTTTTATCGTGTAAGGTGTAAAACGGAGCGCTGAAGGGTTGTTTTAGGGTACTTTCGAAGTCTGAATTAATAATTAAGTCGTATTCAGCTTAATGGTACCTAAACATGATATTAGGTAAGTATTGTTGTTTAATTTTACGGGTGATAAAATCGCACAGATTGTCAACCTTATCGGTAAGGGCAGTTTCGTTCACAATTTGATGGTTTGACATGGATAGATTATTATACAACTAGAAAAATAATAAGTTATATTGTAAGCAGTATGATACAGTTTACAATTTATCGACAGTAAATCTCGCGAGATAGACCAAAAACTAATTAACTAACGGTGTCCAGGATCTTACGGTACTTCTAGTTATATTAAAAACTGATTTGCTAAACATTTGTTGTGCAAACTTTCAAAGAATAATGCACCTTTTTATTATTTACTAGCTTTTGCCAGCGACTTCGTCCGTGTGGAATAATGACTTCCGGAAATTGAGGAACTAACTCTCATAGAGTTTTACCGATGTGCTCTTTCTTCTGCTGATTCTTGAGAACGCGTATTTCTCATTCAACGCGTTTTTCAAGACAATAGCGGGCGGACGCCGGCGTCCGCTTGGGGCTTGAATAACTAAAAATATATAACTACGTCTAATATATAAAATAATATATAATAAAACCTACTTCACTTAAAACTAAATACCTATAACTACTATAATTAATAATACCTATACCTATAATTAATAAAAGTACCTGCGCTTTTACCTACTTAATATTAAAAAAAACTGAACATAAATTAACCAAAACTTACCTACTACTAACTAACTACTACTAACCTATTACTACTTCACCTAAAAAGAAATCCTGTTTTCCCAACATTTCCCTTCACTGCTCTGCTCCTATTGATCGTAGCGTGATGAAAAGTATACTATAACCTGCCCAGGAGTACGAAGAACAATTGTACCAAGTTTCGTTGAAATCCGTCGAGTGGTTTTTGTTTCTATAACGAACATACAAACAGACAGACAGACAGACAAAAATTTTACTGATTGCATTTTTGGCGTCAGTAACGATCACTAATCACCCGCTGATAGTTATTTTGGAAATATATTTCATGTACAGAATTGACCTCTCTACAGATTTATTATAAGTATAGATTAAAAAAAATCGTCTTCTAAACTATAACGAATTCTAAGAAAAACTCAGTCTGGCATTTCTTTCCAGCAAGTCGGGAAGCGTTCCGTTTACCGGGAATCCATTAGATTGTATTGATTTATACCGGGAGCGTTTTTCCGTCGAATACAAAAGTCCATGATAAAAGTGCACAGAGTATACCGAAATAAGTAGGATAAATTGGGCTTAGGATTCGAGTAGTATGTTGAGTGTGCGATCGTGAAGCCACGCACGTGCGTCTTGGAGTCACGAGAAACACGTGCCTTGCATCCGACTCCGGAGTTAAGTAACTGCCCAATAACGGTAGACCCTCGATAGTTTCACCAGATATTCGTTTTTTTTTAGATATTACTACTGGTTTAGTTGGAGAATGAGGTTCAATTAAATTGGTACTTGGTCTTGTCTTCTTACCCCGAGCCTGCAGCATTTATCCTTTGTAGCGAATTGTTTTAGCTGATTTGGCTAAATTGTATTATGGTTAGAAGTTTATTGTCATTAATTTTTTTGTTGTACTGGACAGTTGATTAGTCGGGACATAAAATAAATTTGATTTAATGTGCTTAAGGGCCTATACTACCTCAAATGGCTTAGCATGATCCTCCGTTATGTCGAAAATACTGCAGCATTCATTTTGAAATAAATATATCGTAAAGCTGAGGATTAATGTTAGGTCTTATGTTAGACGAAAACACGATTTCATAAAATTTTCTCGATAGAAAAAAATTCCAAAGTTACCTCCAAACCGAACAATAAACCGCTGGTATTCAAAAAATACTTCAAATTAGATCATGAAACTTTGTATACTAACCGAACTAACTATAAAGCAGGTCTTATGTTATTTACTTTTTTTTTTATTACCATTATTTTCACCGTAAAAAGCAAATAATTGGCGCTGCCTGCCGCCTAGCACCGCACTCTGTCTCGCTCTCGCTCAGTCCACGAGCAGTATCGTGCGAGCGAGTTAAAGAGTGAATTTTAGCTGAGGTAGTGTAGGCTCTTAACTTCTGCCCGCGACTTCATCCGCATGAAATTCTTTGTTCCCTATACTCACCCCGCCCGCATCGCATTGCCTGCCCGCGCTTGTACTTCGTTTTCACTTAGCGTTCTTTCTGAATTTTATTCATTTGCAGCTCGTCTCTTAAGGGTCCTTACGTATTCTATGCCTTCCTCGAGAATTGTGCTATCCAATACAAAAATATTTTTTTCAAATCCGACTAGTTCCAGAGATTAGCATGTTAAAAAAAACAAACAAAAACAAACAATGTCTTCAGATTTTTTATTAGTACAGTCAGTAAAGGAGATAAGTACGCAGGGTCGTCGAATATAGTTGAAGTTTACTAAGAAACCGATTGATGTTTTCGAATGAAATTTTATTTAAAATTGAACTGTTTGTTTTCTATTAATTCAATTAAATTTTATTCGAAAAAAATCAATCGGTTTCTTACTAAACTTCAACTATATTCGACGTCACTGCATACTTATCTTATTTGCTGACTATACATATAGATAAAAACGCAATATTGTAGAAGATGTCAAGGTACTATCAAAACAAATCATTTATTTCTTTGCAAACAAGGGTATAGTACATACACAGGTGTTTTTATAACAAAGTTCTCCATTTTTTACCGTCACAAGGGCATGCAAAGGTTTACAAATCCAAATAAAAAAATCAAAAATAAGTGGCAGATTGGAATTACAATAGAGATATTTAAAAAAAATGTCAGCATGGGTTTTATTATTTATTATCAGCCATTTCTGTCCCACTGCAGCTGTATTATTATTTAACCAATGTATAATGTCACATAAGCAAGTATTAATGTCATTCTTATAATTATTTGAATTAGTATACTTTACTATAGCTGTA
Organism: Globia sparganii; assembly: GCA_949316385.1. Classification (NCBI taxonomy): domain Eukaryota; kingdom Metazoa; phylum Arthropoda; class Insecta; order Lepidoptera; family Noctuidae; genus Globia; species Globia sparganii. The sequence goes on from OX438654.1 coordinate 19,095,378, forward strand.
CTGTGATCTGCAATAAGAACCATTTTGTTGATTGTTGCTTTCGGGAGATCATTTACCTATACATTGTATATATCAAAAAAAGTAGCGGACCCAATACATTACACCTTGTGGGACGCCGTATTTTACGTGTCTTGGTTTTGATAAACATTTGGTTTCTAATTTAGTTTTAGGACATATCCTAGAAATTTCCACGAATTGAAACCTATAATTCAGGTATGATTTTATTAACTTTCCCTCTTATACCGTAACTATGGTCTACATAGTCAAAAGCCTTGATTATGTCAGTGTAAATTCCACAGACTGGATTTCTTTTATCGACAGATGGCATGATGTTATAACTAGCAAGTTAATATTTATCGTAGTGTTCTTACGAAAACCCTTTTGTTCTGTGCTGTACTGTGTTTAAAGAATACATAACTGTTTCAATACATCCATGAACATTTTAAAGTACAAAATTACTATAATGCCATACAGTGTAAATGTGTGGTTTTGCACATTCGTATCATCACTAACTCAATTCCACATACATTTAAATATTCCACACAAATCTAAGTTTAAAACGAATAAAGTTTGTAGTAGCGACTACGACTCTTGACTTAATTGCACTAACAAGAGACCGTTCGCAAGTTGTGCATTTAATTATAACAATCTGCAAGACGGAACGCTTCTAGTGAGGAGTTTTGCCTCCGACACGGTCTGTGTTCACCACTGTTTCACGCAGTTTGGGGACACATCTAGTTACGAAGTATTCATGTTCTACTTAAAAGGTATACATGATGATCTATATTTGAAATAATGGCAGCAAGGCAGCATATCTCATATGGTATTGAACGTGGAGGGCTAACAGTTTATAAGATAGATGTTTGTTTCCTATTTGCCTAGTTCTATGTTCTATGTTATGGGTTTGGTTTCCGCACTTAGTCCTTCAGTTGGACCATTGCGCGTGGGCAATGGCGGCCGTCGATGGTTATTCCAACCAGCCCACCTCCCTTCAGAGGCTGATTAGGTCTCCTGGTTTGTTGAGAACATCTGTGTACGATCTGGGTGTCCCGAGGGTTTCTGATCTAACCTGGGTGACGCCTGTGCACTCAAAGAGCACATGCACAACAGTTTCATCAGCCTCCATGCATGCTCTGCACAGGGGACTGTCCGTTATTCCTATGGTTTGGAAGTGTTTATTTAGCGAGCAGTGTCCCGTGATGGTCCCCGTCACCAGGCGCAAGCCTTTCCTGTCCAGTCGCAATAAGCGCCTGGTTAGCCTGCCATCTAATGATGGCATAGCTTCCTTGGACTGCCTGCTGCCTGGTGACGACTTCCACCAACTTTCTGCTTGTGTATGGGTGTGCTCCTGTAGCCACCTGCGTAGTTGGTTGAAGGGGATGGGCACGACAGGTTCCGGTCCACAAACTGACGTACTGGATGCTCTTCTGGCCAGTTCGTCAGCTGCGTCGTTACCTAGCGATCCACTATGTCCTTTTATCCATTGTAGCGTCACTATATTGCGGTTCAAAACAGTAACCTGTTCAAGTGCATTGTGACATTCTAGTATTAGGTTCGATGTGATGCATTCCTTCCCTAGGGATTGAAGGACTGAGGCGCTGTCAGAGAGTATGCGAATACGGGCATCCGTAACTCTCCTGGCTGCTATGGCATAAGCCGCTTGTATTATGCCCACACACTCCGCTTGGTAGACAGTGTTGAGCATACCCAGCGGTCTGGATTTTTTATTTTTTTATTTTATTTGCCTAGTATTCATGAAGCCTGCGCGTATAGTCGCTTGTGAAGCGTGATGAGAAAATAGCCCTTAAAGACATTGACAGCACTAAAGTGTGTTGCTTAGGGGATACAATTCGTTGTGGCGATCTTGTAGGAAAAGAAAGTTCTATATCTATGTTCAAGTGTCTACATATTACTAACTAATCATCATCATCTGCCTAGCCGTTTCTCAACTATGTTGGGATCGGCTTCTAGTCTAACCAGATGCAGCTGAATACCAGTATTTTATATGGAGCGACTATCTATCTTCCAGTGACTGGGTAATACGATACCCCTTGGTAAAACTGGTTGTTAAACTTTCGCGCTTCTGATCATCCGTAACAACTGTCAAAGATCCAAGAATGACAGCCGGGACCAACGGCTTAATCTGCTAATACCTACTAACTAATCATCGTCAAAATTATATAACCCTCTCTCAATCAAATTTTAGTGACGTCAGGAATGATATAAGTTTCTTATCTACGCAAACTTCAGGGAACATCGACATAAAACTCCCAACATACATAATGAACTTGAAACATAAATAAAATTATTGACATCGCGACCTGCAATTTCCATATATTGAGGAAACTCTTAACGTTTCGAAGAAATACCATTAATCTGTAACTAAGCTCGAACGTTTGCTACATGGTTAAGCTCTTTGTTCGTCGACTTACATGGGCTTGAAACAATGGCTTGCACTTGGAATTTGAATTTCCCTTACACGAGCAACCGCCATTTGTTTTCCATATTCATCGGTTGACTGCAAGTGTGCTGCCTTCTTATGGCTCGTCTTTGTTAGATTTCTTTTGTTTGGTGTAGAATCTACAACACATATCAGAAAGGTGTATTTTTATATTACAGACCATCAAACTGAACCACTTTATACTAACATGAAATAATAATCAGCCATCTCCTACATTTGGGTCGAGTAGGTATTAAGGCCAAAGAAACCAAGGCCGGCCAAAAGTGCGTTGGGTTGACGATACCGTTAAAGTCGCGGGAAATATCTGGATGAGGGACGCACGGAACCGTGAAGTATGGTAAAAGAACGGCGAGGCCTAGACCCATCAGACGGTGATTGCGGGCTGAAATGATGATGACGAAAGTCATCATCTGCCTAGCCTTTTCCCAACTATGTTGGGGTCGGCTTCCAGTCTAACCGGATGCAACTGAATACCAGTGCTTTACACGGAGCGACTGCCTATCTGACCTCCACAACCCAGTTACTAGGTAATACGATACCCCATGGTAAGACTGGTTGTCAGACTTTAGGGCTTCTGACTACCCGTAACGACTGTCAAAGATCCACGAATGACAGCCGGGACCAACGGCTTAACGTGTTTTCCGAGACACAGAGGGGTCTCGGTATGTAAAGATGGTCACCCATCCACAGACCAACCGCGGCAAGCGTAGCTTAACCTGATCGATCGACCTGTGCGGCTGTTATTATTTAGCCACGGGCCCCTTTGATGATGACGAAAGTATTAAGTTTAATATGGGACAGTTGTACTTATCTTTTTGCGATTACGATTTTGTTAGTCCATACATACCACACCCTTAAATATGATCAACCTTTCTGATACATGCTGTATATCGTTTTTGGTAAGAGGTTTTGGAGTCATTAATACAGAAATGTCATTATCAGCCCGTAAAGGGCGGGGTGAACTAATAGACCGCGACAATTAGCGAGCGTGTGGACATATTGCCATAATTCGGTTTGGAAATTGAATTGGTGATCGTAGTTTGTTGTTAGTAGCGCCGGAGAATATTGCTGCTAGTGTAGGTAAATAAGGATCATATTTGCGTATTTCTTATAATTTAAACACCCGCTGGTATTGTTTGACGCAAAAACGTTCGAGTTGTAAAATGTTTTGTTTCTCATATAGACGACTGCTGTCCAGCTTCTTAATACAATCTCTTGTTTGGTTTCATAACACCTAAGCTGCTAAGGAATAAACTGTATTAAGTGCGTAACATCATTAATACAGTAATTTGAAATATTCGCCTATATCCTAATCTCATATATTTCCATACAATGTAAGTCCACAGTTCATTGTCCTATCGGGAATCAGAATACTTTAGCACGATCGCATGACTTACGGCGGTCTTACGCCTCCGTCGCACCTTCCACAAGATTAATATTCGAAGCGAGTGATGGGCAACATAACAATGGGTGTGTGACCAACGCGCATGCATTTTCTATAATGCCCATATAATGTTTCTATAGAATTGGTTAGTTCGCGTGCTACCTTTGCCTTAGTATCGTTCACGACTTTCTTCGGGTATGTCTCGGTTTTGGGCAAAGTGTTGACCTCGTTTTGTGTATTGACGTTAAAAATCATTTGAGATAATTATATATCGTTATTTTTTTGTAGTTTTTGTTAATCTAGTGATTTATCAAATTATTAGTCATTGTTTTTGTGTCGTGTCGTAGAATAACGTTGTAACAATGACCTTTCTCAACGTAAAGTCGCGTGTGTAGGTGTATTAAGTGTTTTTGTGACCCCGGCTTGTTGTGTGCTAAGGGTAGATCGCCCCCGGAAATGTTGAAGTTCTGTTCACCGGCGGCCAGGCGGAGGGAGCCCAATGCGGTTTGTAACTTTACCTTACCCTGTTCAGTACTTACCAATAAAATTATATGGAGGTTACGTAAAATCAAATATGGAAAGTTTTGTTTACAAGCATCTCTCTCTCTCACTCGCTCTTTAGACTGTGTTCTATGGGTCCTTCGTTTGTATTGATGTTTAGCGGTCTTTACCCTTGTTCGATTTAATATTTGACGTTTAGAAGAACAATATTTGGTAAAACACATACCTCCCTACATTTACATAAATGCTCAGTCACGTATTACTCGTATTAGGTAACATAAACCCTTGCATATCTGTCCCAATTGTGAGAACAGAAATTGACTATCCCTAAAAAACTTCATGCTTTGAGCTACTTACTCGTACTTTAAAGGCTGTTTCTAATTTAATGGAGTTTCGTATTAATTAGCTTACCTACTTGTCCATTTTTAGTACAATCATAGTCTTTACTGTTTATCTCCTACTCGAGTGTATAGGTATCAATGCTATTTAGATTCTAGCAGGCGCTACTATGCATATCAGATACTGTCGAACAAGAAATTGCTTTGGATGTTATTGTCCATAGTCAAGGAAACCACAAGCCCCTTTGTGTTTATGCCGAGCCAATTGTGCAAGCGTATAATAATTGTATAGGGTTCTCAAGTTTGTTAGGGGTCCTACAGCAAAATTGACAGCTGTATTTGAAAACAGGCCTTTGTAAACAAAAGCCATCATCATCCTATCTCAATTATGTTCGGGGTCGGGCAGCATTGTCTTCTTCTTCCATTTACCTCTAGTAATCGAAATCTCAGTGACCACGTCTATTCTACAAACCATCCATTGTTTCTTTGATCTTCCTCTACTCTTATCAACCGCCCCGTTGGTCTCATGGTCGCAAGGGCGACTGCTGAGCGTGGGGTCCCGGGTTCGATTCCCGGGTCGGGCGAAGTGTTATTGAGTTTTTCCATTAGGAATTTCTTAGTAACAGCCCAGAGTTTGGAAGTTGGCGGTGTGATACTCCCGCGCCTCTAAAAGCACGTTAAGCCGTTAGTCCTGCGCCTGATCTCTCTCCGGTCGTATCGGATTGCTGTCCCATCGAGTATGAGAGTAAGGGAAGAGGGAGTGCACCTATGTCTGCGCGCACACTTGTGCACTATAATATCTCCTGCGTACCTGGCTAATCTCCGTTGAGATTGGTCACCGTGACCGAAATCGGTCGGGGAAGCTATTATTATTACTCTTATCATCCTCGTTCATATTCGAAACTTTCCTCACGACATGTTCCAATCAAAACTATCAATTGAAAATTAAACAAAAAAAAAAGTGTTCAAAGGGTCACCCATATCACGTATCCTCTAAGCAAGTTTACCAGATGTGTAGAAGGAGAAGAGCAGCCATTTTTATGTGTCATAGTAAAACATATTTGCCCCAGAGACCAAATTAATTACTTGCTCAAAGCACGATGTGTAAGATCCGGTCGCACTTCCGATACGTACCTAATTGCACACAAGATTCACAAGCCTCTATAATTTCCACTGAGGAACATTATACTTATTATATGTTTGTACTCGTACTAAATACTAAATACGGGAGGGGCCCGTGGCTAAATAATAACAGCTACACAGGTCGATCAATCAGGTTAAGCTACGCTTGCCGCGGTTGGTCTGTGGATGGGAGACCATCTTTACATACCGAGACCCCTCCGTGCCTCGGAAAGCACGTTAAGCCGTTGGTCCTGGCTGTCATTCGTGGATCTTTGACAGTTGTTACAGGTAGTCAGAAGCCTGAAAGTCTGACAACCAGTCTTAGCAAGGGGTATCGTATTACCCAGTAACTGGGTTGTGGAGGTCAGATAGGCAATCGCTTTATGTAAAATACTGGTATTCAGCTGCATCCGGTTTGATTGGAAGCTGACCCCAACATAGTTGGGAAAGGCTAGACAGATGATGATGACTCGTGGTACATACAAGGTACAAGGTGGCACGGGCATCGTCGCTCAGTCAGTTACCATAGATTCAGCACATGATGACAGACCTTGGCCTCAAATCTGCTATTACAGTAGTGTCAGAATGGTCTATATTATCATTGATTTCATAATTGTTGATTTTCACAAGTTTGGTAATCTGTTAATTATATAATGGCGTCATTATGACTTTCCAATGGTCAACCACTGACACTCCATTGAAAAAATGGCGTACAATGGTAATCTCGTACAAATAAATGACTGACTTACGCGGTAATCTGCTAAACTTCTTACTACTTCAGATTGCTTAGAACACTAATACATCTTCTTCTAATATATAAAATTCTCGTGTCACAGTGTTAGTTACCATACTCCTCGGAAACGGTTGGACCGATTAGTATGAAATTTTGTGTGCATATCGGGTAGGTCTGAGAATCGGCTACTATCTATTTTTCATACACCTATTTTTTTTTTTGAAAAACGACGTTTGCGGGGTCAGCTAGTAATATGTAAAAATATATGTAAATGAAATCTAGAATGAATAAATGTTCAAATTTAGTAGTAGTTTTTCGAAAATAATTTCTACTAGGTAACGGGTTTTATAATAATGGCAATACGACAGTGTCATTATAACACAATTCTATTACGAGAGCATTGGCGGACCAATGATCGACCATTATGAATTTAGCAGATTACGAACTTTTTGCAAAATCACAATGGGAATTTATAAAAATAGTAAACTTGGGCCCCAGAGGGTCTGCGCACAGTATCTTTAACATCTTTTTCTCTCTTTCCAGGTGAATCCTGGACGCAAGGCTTCGCTGAGCGGCATCAGGGAGGGCGATGTGATATCCTCTATCAATGGTCTGCCTACCAAGAGCATGAGCAATGCTGATGCTCACGCCATGCTCAGGTCAGCTGGCCCCGTGCTGCGGCTTGGACTGAACGAGTAAGAATTTAATCTATACATTATTTCTTCGTAATAAGACTCCGGGGTCTAAAGAAGGATGTCACCTCAGAAATTATTTGAATGTTTTTGGAAGGCATGTTGAGAGATTAGGTTATGATAAAATCAATATAGGATTTATTATAAAAAACTGAGCATTAAAGACATTTTTTGTGCTACAATTTTTAACAGACTATACAGGATGTCCCGAATGTCGGTGAATTTTTTACGGTTCAAAAGTTATGACCAATTCTTTTTTTAATAACTTCGCATAGTGCTCAAAGTACAAAATCATTATAAAAAACCAAACTGACAGCCCTGATGTTTTTGAAATAGATTTTAATTTTTTTTCGTCCATGGACATCCTGTATATGAGGAAAACTAAGTCTTGAAGGGTTTTTACCTGTTTTTACTGCATTATGTCCATTAATCTGCAAAATACCTAGTTATTTTCTATTATTACTAGTTTAGTGTCGACCTCTTGGTAACTCTAAAAATTGCTTAAAAGAAAACAAACATCCACTATCCGAGCTCTCACAAACGTGCTCCACTCAAATTTCCGCCGGCATTTCCGATTCTCAGACGCATGATCCGATTCTGCAGTCCAGTTTTAATCCGATCACTCTTCAGCGTTTCACACGAGAATCGAACAGTGGGCCGTCTGTAGAATAGCCGTGGCATAAATTGGACCACTTAAGTTTCTCATACTGACTCGCAAAATGGGTTCGGAGCCAGTACGTCAGAAGTCTGCACTTCTAATCTCTCAGGGCATTGACAGTTTTAATATGTTTGACAGTAAAGCACTGTCGGAATACATTGCGTCGGCTAGAACAAACTCAATCACGCTATCAGTGCATATTGCGTTGCGATTATTCAATTTTGTTTACCTAGTCGAAGAAGGGAAGTAATGACAGAGATGTGTCAATGTTTTGGAATGTTGTGATTTTAATCGACCTATATTAATATTACAAAAAAGGTAAAATTTTTCAGTTTATGTAGGTAATCTTCGGAACTACACATCCGATTCCGAAAATTCTATCACTAATTGGAAGCCACAGTATTAGCGAGTGTCCATAGGATTATTTTAAAACAAGAATTTCACACGGACGAAGTCACGGTCAGAAGCTAGTGCGTCAATAAAATGAGATCTTGTTCTGACACTAACTTGTTAAATAATAAGCCCATAAAAACAAGACAAAGTGCCCACGTAAAAATTATTGTCGTAGCACAACTGCTACGAGCTACGAAATTATGACGTAGCATTCTTTAAGTTATGCGTACAACCGAAAAAAATATTTGATGATGCTTTTACTAGCTACGAATAGGTATAACTATGCATATGCATTGTTAATAGATACGCTAGTAATATATATGTCAATGTTAATAGATATCTACACGGTATAAGGGACATCGGCGCGCAAACTGATACCTTGAATTCAGTACCAGCCAAATACCTTGAATTCTGTAAAAATCACACCGTGACAACTTTGAAGTGAGCTATCTTTCCACATACTAGGGATTGACACTACTGACAGCTTAAATTAAGCTCACTACACCTACGTTTTCACGGCTCTTTACAGCAGTGCTATTCTGTAAAAATCTCACCGTGAAAACTAAGGTGAAGTGAGCTGGCATTCCACGTGATGTTAGGGATTGCCTCCATTGATAGCTCAATTCACCTATGTTATCACGGTGAGATTTTTACAGAATCGATAGGCAGAATAGATAGACTGAAATTCTAGACCCGCCAATTGCAATGTTGAAATTTTTTGTAAGTTGTTTTTAAAAAAATCAGCTGCTCCATACATTTTGACGGTGTAGCTTTTACATTTTTGTATGAAACAGTAGATTTTTTACACTATTTAATACCCTGTATAATATAGCCGAATTAATTACTGCTAATTATGACTGATCATAATCCTGAAAAGAGTTGATGGTCATTACAAAGTTTTAAAAGAAATAAAGAACGGATTTTTATTCATTAACGCGAGACGTTTGTCGTGTTTCCTATTTCTTGACACAGCATTTCTAGAAAACCTAAAAGTAATACCAAGTTACATTATTTGTTAAAGTTTTTACCACATTCACAAGCTTTAATCTAAGTTTTCTTGTCGCCAGAGACAGGGAGGTGTCACCGAGAAGAAGATCTATTGGCAAAGGCTCCGAGTTGAAAAGTAAGTTTTAAGTAGATACATGACGTACTTAATTGGTACTTACTTAATATGCCACGTGTATGTACTTTTTTGGACTCTGATAAGGATCCGTTGGATAGCGAATTGATATGACTCATTTTCATGGTTAAACACACACTTAAACATAGTGCATATTGCGCTCAGAATATTCCCATATGGTTCCACTTGTCGCGACGGCTCGAACTTGTTGGTAGGTGTTGCTAATATGCCTGCTATTTCATTTTATTTATTGAGTATTTATATATTAAGTTTGTACTTATTATTTACTTATTTATTTAGTGAAAGATATTTTAATTCTTGAATAAATTATCTATCTCTGTATGGTAACAATTTTTGTTTCAAGATTGTATTTGAAAAAAATTGACAGAAAAAAAAATACTCCTCTTTTGACAGAGGGAAGGAGGTTGTGGCTATGTAATAAAAACCGCACGGGTCGATCGATCAGGTTAAGCTACGCTTCACGCGGTTGGTCCGTGGATGGTTGACCATCTTTACATATCAAGACCTCTCCATGCTCGTTCGTAAACCTTTGGCATTCGTTACGGGTTGTCAGAAGCCTGAAAGTCTGACAACCAGTCTTACCAAGGCGTATCGTATTAGTACCCATTATATGGGTTGTGGGGGTCAGATAGTCAGACGCTTCATGTAAAGTACTGGTCTGCTGCATCCGGTTAGACTGGGAGCCGACCCCAACAAAGGGAAAAGGCTAGGCAGACTAGACTTCTTTTGAAAGAAGAATCGAAAGCTTCTTTAGGGTATTTATTTTATCATGAATCGCGCTGTGGCACATTGAAAAAATAAGCAGTAAATAAAAATGAAAAAACATTAATCTGAAGTGCTCTAAACAGTTCCATATGAGCCTGACTTTCAAAGCAGTATTTTTAACTGATCCGAAAACAGTTAAAGAGAGTCATGACGGTAACATTTTGCGTGAAGCAAAATGTTACCGTCATGACTCATGACAGTAAACTTTAACGTTTTAACTTTAACGTTTTTTTTCAGTAAATGGTATGTTCAATTATTAAACGTTACTGTTTTATCTTTTATTGTTTTACAAACATTTCTTCTTACTGCATAAAGTCAGTAAAAATGAAATCGCTAATGTGATGTAGTAAGAAATTATTTTTTTTCAGTGCAAGTATGGCGTCCAATACTTTTTATTTTTGATTTACCTATTAATGATAAGAAAACTTTTGTGCACAAGTGAGAAAAATATTGTATATACGGACATAATGCCTGAGACATTTTCTACTAGTTAACTGCACCCTACCTACAGCACTATAGGTATATTGATCTTCTGGCGCTTGAACGTCATTGACTGGGGCGTTTTTGGTAAACATTTTGTGAAATTACAAACATAAACTCACGCCTTCTTCCCATGGGGTTAGGCAGAAACTACAGAAAGTGAAATAGAAATGATAAAATTATTTTTGAAAAAACCAAATGCCTAGAATCTGTCTTTATTTAATAGATTTTTAACTTTATCGCTAAAGCATAAGGTTCAAAGTTGACTGGGAAAATTTGACAGTTTCGGCTTGCTTAATGAGCTGGCGTCTGTACGTTCTGCTTTTGCCATTCTAATTTGAATGAAATTGATTCAATTTGTGCTTCTAGCCCAGTGATTTAATGTCAACGCCCTTTGCAGGATATTTTTCGATCGGAGTTTCTCACAAAAGTGCTACGCGAAACATAAAGGTACCTAGAAATATAAACCTTTTAATGGATGTTGAAACAATATCAAAGGAACACTACGTTCATGTTCGCTACATTATTTTTCGTTCAGAGAGTGCAGTTTAAAACATAATAACAAAATAAATTTTTGCTCACCTTTTTACCAAATAGCTCCGAGGTGGCCTAGTGGTTAAGGCCTCGTCTCTCACGCACGAAGACAGGTTCAAATCCGGGCAAGTGTAAAATTCATATGAATGGAAAAAGTCACGTTGGACTTTCTCAGTTCATATGAACATTCTCAGTTTATCTTGGATATTATACTGACATCGGCGAAGGAAATCATCGTGAAGAAACCTGCTATTCTCCTTACATAGTATAAAACAAACTCGCCGAAACGTCTATACGCGCATCACTTCCGAATGACTGCACCAAATCGGATAATTCTTTTTTTGTTGTGTTCGGTAAATTTCGGAAATTCGAAAACAGAAAATTGCACCCGTGCGATGCTGGGACGGGCTGCTAGTAGTCAATAAGTATAAGTCCAAAATCGCCAACCAGTCTTAAGCAAGTGCTCGTGGCTTCTCCGTATAAAAACAGGCTTCTACCCTGCAGCGGGTCAATAATAGGCTGTTATTATTATTATTTTACCTTAATCGAATATTCCAAAGAAAAATCTCTCATCTCATTTGTCAATTATAATTGTCAAATTATAATTAAGAGGAAATGTGGTCGGAGAAACTTTTGAAAAAGCCTAAGTAAAAAGTCATAATTCAAGGTTTGGCTCTCGCCTATTTTTACCGACTTCACAAAAAGGAGGAGGTACTATGTTCGGATGTTTGTATGTTTTTTTTTTGTATGTTTGTTCATCGAATACTCCGCCAGTTGTCGACGGATTTTCAAAATTATTTTTTTATTTGAAAGGGTATGCTCCCGAGGTGGTCTCACTGTCACCAAATCGGAATCTGATGAGTGAATCCCATGGAAATCGAGGGAAACCCTCAAATTTTGTAGGCACACCTATAGCGATTTGGGTATTCTTCATAGTAACTCGTGCATTTGCTCTCAGAAAGCACCATTCGGTGAAGTGTAACTGATGATGAAGACCACAGATGGCTATCGGAACAACTCAATAATAAATATTTCACGGGTTGCAATTCGATTAGGTACCTACTTTCATGTGGTTGCTAAGCACAATGCGTATCGTGGAGTGGAGCTGATGGTGACTTCTCACTCAGATCCAGTTCTCCTGGTTTTTACAAGGAGAACTTCTAAACAATTAACGTCCCTGCATCGGGAAAATCAATGTTTTGTAAAAGCTGATGAGCAGTTGAGATTAGGCTATTGTAACTTAGATAAGTTACAAACTGGCCCACTAAAAACTGAAAAATAATAAAACTTTAAAAAAAAAAAAAAACAACCGACTTCCAAAAAAACACTACAAAGTGAAAAATAACGTAAATTTTGGAAGTCGGTGTGAATAAAAGAAAATGCGGAACCAACGACACCGGCTTCCGAAATTAAAGTTATTTTTCACTTTGTAGTGTTTTTTTGGAAGTCGGTTGTTTTTTTTTTTTGTAAAAATTTTTCTCCTCCAATTTTTATCTAACTAGTTTGACACAATGGTCACAATGGTAAGATACAATAGAAAATCAGTTGTGTGATGTGTCTCATTAGCCGGGCTTGACCTATTAAAAGATATTTCATAAACTGAATAAGAAGGATAATATACTGTGTCTTTATGTTTTTCTTTTTTCATTAATAGTTGTCAAAGTACTGCGTAGATAGAGAATGAACTAACTCTAGGCCTCTGTTGACAGCGCCAATTTTGAGTATTTTTGAGGGTTCTAGTGCTTATAAAAATAATGTGTCATCAAAAAGGAAAACATAGGGACATACAAGTTTGCTTTATGGTCATTAACCAGAAAGAAAACGAGCGAGAGCGTTTCTATGGAGAAAAAACCACCCGCATTTCCTCTTAAGGGCCTATACTACCTCAAATGGCTTAGCATGATGATCCTCCGTTATGTCGAAAATACTGCAGCATTCATTTTGAAATAAATATATGGTAAAGTTGCGGATTAATGTTAGGTCTTATGTTAGACGAAAACACGATTTCATAAAATTTTCTCGATAGAAAAAAACTCCAGTTACCTCCAAACCGAACAATATACCGCTGGTATTCAAAAATGCTTCAAATTAGATCATGAAACTTTGTATACTAACCGAACTAACTATAAAGCAGGTCTCATGTTATATACTTTTTTTTAATTACCATTATTTTCACCGTAAAAAGCAAATACCTAAACTATTGGCGCTGCCTGCCGCCTAGCACCGCACTCTGTCTCGCTCTCACTCAGTCCGCGAGCAGTATCGTGCGAGCGAGATAAATAGTGAATTTTAGCTGAGGTAGTGTAGGCTCTTAAGACTCGGCGACCAATTCACAGATAGCCAAGTCAGTAAAAAATTATAAAAAGCTCGGTAACGCATCATAGATAGAACAAAACATCACTGGCCAAGAAGTCTAAAGATAAAAGTGGAGTCAACACTCTAATTACATAAGTGAAACCGACTTTGGTCGGACGCTCTCTTTCTGAATACATACATAAGACAAAGAAAACACATATCACTGTCTCGTTCTTATGTACGTATTTAGAAAGAGAGTGTCCGACCACAGTCGGTTTCACTTAGGTATTTAGAGTGCTGCCTCCATTTTTATCTATATGCTTCTTGATCACTGGCCATCATAGAGTAATTTTTATATACTGAAACTGGCCATTTAAAATTGTAATTAATAATAAGAAAACTACTTATTGACAAAATACGTCATTGACGTATGGCATTTAAAAAAGTGGTTAAAATGATAAAAATATGTGTTCACTCATCTTCACGCGCACTTTTACAGCGTGTTTGTACACTTGGTTACCGCAAGTAAAGCGCGCGTCGAGATAATTGAGAGATAAAAATACCATACCTACTTGTGTTCGCTTATTCCGTTGACCCACCCTTCAGCCACCCTGAGGTGTACCATATACTTTAGCATGCCTAAATGGAAAAGCGACATTTATTAATATTTCAATAAACTTTCTTTAATCTTTCATGGCAAAGTAAACAATTATTTTGGCTAATTTTTCGTCACATATTCAAACTTTTTGGCAGATTTTAACCGCTGTTTTAGAAAAATATAAAAATAATACTGTGTGTATTAAAAATTTAAAACCATGAATTGAACATGTTGGAGAGGTATTCGCTATTCGGTCTTTTTACCTTTCGAACCAAAGTTGTTCCACTTGATCAGTTGGACAAGAAGGTACGAGCGATAAAGCAATTTTCAGTGGTGATTGCGAGAAAAATCATCATGCTTATAAAGACACTAGTAAGTTCAAGTAACACTTTCACTGCGTCGGTCTAAACTGCTGTCTTTGCTTTGGTGCTATAAACTGGCTGGCATAGATATCGACACCAGATATTCGATATTGGCAACCAGTTATACCGTACAAACGTCAGCACATCAAGCTACTACAATCTGTCAAATTTATTTAATAGATTTTCAACTTTATCGCTAAAGTATAGTTCAAAGTTAATTGTAAAAATTTGACAATTTTGGGTAGCTTGATGTGCTGGCGTCTGTAAAATGGATTCAGTACTCATGATTTTGAACCCCCTGCGTTAAAATTTTTCGCCGGTTAAAACAATTAGCTGTTCCATACATTTTGACCGCGTACCTTTTTTTTTTGTGGATGTGATATCATCAAATGACCCTTCCCGCTCAGGGTGTAGCAGGAGGGAGTCTCAGACTCTTACTGACCAAAACCCACCCGTGTTCCTTCCTTAGCCCTTTATGTTCCGGGGTAGCGGTAACCCTTTCGGACAATCCCGCTGCAAGGTCTAATTTAAATTTATGTTGGCAATTGATGTTTTATCGCAGCATTATGTTGAGATAGGAGCCCTTTGGCCTCGTGCTTTCTGATCCATTTTTCTTTTTGTTACTTTAAAATAAATATATATAATTTGGTTTTTTTATTTTTGCTGTGTTTAGTTCAGTTTGTGATCTTCCTGTGCGAGTCGCAATAAATACTTTTTCTTTCTTTCTTTTCTTTTCTTTATTTCAATTTAAACAAATATCAACTTTATTTCAATGGCTATTAAGTTGATTTCAGAGTGACTAGCACTATTGAAAAAGTTATAAAAATGTTTGAAGTTGTAGCGTTAACTGAACTTTATTGTGTATGAATTGAAGTTACTTTTCCAGTAATTCATATTTGTTTACATTTTTGGCAATTAAATCGCGAACGCAGATTAGGTATTGCACTTTTCTATGAAACAGCAGATTTTTCTTTATAACCCACGAAAGATTTCTACCCTAGGGGGTCTATAATCATATGCTGCGTCAATATCCATGCCACCTTGTATGACTATGTATAGGATAGGATCTAATAATGAAATAGTAATTTTAAAACCAATTAGTATCTATAGGTAAATAGGCGCACTGAAAGATCGTTATGTCGACAAATAAAATTGAAACTTCAACGGTAACGATGCCGCGGTATCCTTAGGCATGCCGCAACATCCTTAGGCATCATCACTGAAATTTCAATTTAATGAATTTTCTTAGGGTTCTTTTAGCGCGTGGCCAAAATCGGAACTAACGCTGACGTCTTGTTTTGTCAATACAATTCCTGTGTCAATTTCACAAATGTTTACCAACAACTCCCCCTGTCAATGTCATCCAAGCGTCAAAAGATCCTTGTAGCACTCTAGTTTATGCTAATTGCGGACTTATTACTGATAAGTGCTAGTGGACTGTGGCAATCATAAATGCTGTTCATAAAAGTAGCATTATATTTAGCAGTATTTATAGATAGCTATATGTTCTTTTTTTATGTCTTTACAAAATATATGAGAACAGATTATGGTATTTTCTGTCAAACCACACAGGTTTGACAATTTCTAAGGCTGGAAGCCTCATATTAACGCTCTGAGGGGCAATTCTCGTAATTTTAAGAACGTTCACAGTCTGATCTCAGTCTCAATCCGTCAAAAAATACTTCTAATTTCCCTACATTTTGACAAGTTTTTGACATTTTTTTGTCGCCGAGATGAGACCGACTAGATTTTGAACGTTTTAAATTACGAGAATTGGCCTTCAGGTATTATGTAATTTTGGCGCATGGCCAAAATCAGAACTAACGCCGCCATCTTGCTTTTTAGATCTACGTACCCAAAGGGTGCCAAACGAACCCTATTAATAAGCCTCCGCTGTCCGTCCGTCCGTCTGTCTATCTGTCTGTAAGAGGGTTGTATCTCATGAACCGTAATAAGTAGACAGTTGTAGTGCCTCCGCGCGCCACTCGTACAGGCGCGCGAGGACTATCGCCTCCAGATCCCACGGCGGCAGTCCGGCAAGGAGGCTTGCCGCCTCGCCCGAGATCGTGCGGTACCCCCGGATCAGCCTTACGGCTACCACCTTTTGGGGCGCGTTCAAATAGTGGGCGGCTCGCCGCCGCAGTGAACGCGCCCACACCGGGGCCCCGTACAGGGCCATGGATCGCACGACCCCCGCGTAAAGCCTCCGGCAGGAGGCGTTTGGCCCCCTCAGGTTGGGCAAGAGCCGCTTGAAGGCGGCCCCGGCCCGTTCCAGCTTGTGTTGTCTCGACGCCGATGTGAACCCCTCCTACCGTTGGTTGGGATCCCGAAGGCGGCCCGTTCCGAGGCCCATGAAAAGACATGGCCTCGGACTTGTGCAATGCCACCTCGAGACCCAACTGCCGGATCCTCTCCACGACTATCGCAACCCCGCGTGTCATCGCGTCGGCCGCCGCCTGATGCGACCTCCCCTGCGCCAGGACTAGCGTGTCGTCAGCGTAGCAAACCACGCTGACTCCATCAGGGAGATCGGCCCGCAGCACCCAGTCGTAACCGATGTCCCACAGGAGCGGCCCCAGAACCGATCCCTGTGGGACACCGCACGACATCTCTCGCCGGTTCCATTCCCCGTTGCGACCGGGGTAGATGACGGCTCTGTCCGTCAGATACGCCCCGACTACTCGACGGAGGTAGGTCGGCACCCGGTGATACCGGAGTGCTTCCCCAATGCAACTCCAGGGCAGGGTGTTAAAAGCGTTGGCGATGTCGAGTGACACCGCCACGACCACCCCACCCCGGGACACCGCGTCCCCCGTCGTGAGTGCCCTCACGCGCATGATGGCGTCCACCGTGGAGCGCCCCTTGCGGAAGCCGAACTGGCTGTCCGCAAGATCCGGCCCCGTCCTCACCAGGTGCCCGACGAGGCGGCCCGCAATCACTCTCTCAAAGAGCTTGCCGACCTCGTCGAGCAGCACGATGGGCCGGAATGCGATCGTGCCTCTCTATCGCTTGTTCCGCGCTATCGCTTGCACGCTCAGGCTCCGGCGGAACGTGACACTTTTTCGTGTGTGCAGTCGGTGTTCATCGATTTATAAGACGTTATCACGTCAATAAAATAAAGTTAAAAAATAAAAGGGGTCTCTATACAAGAAACGTGTGTTTTTCGCCGTTTGTTTGACTTGTGGTATGGATTCCTTCGTGTGCGAATCTGATTCGCACTTGGCCTCTTTTTTCGATACAATTTTGCAAAACAATTTCGTCAATGTTTACCAACAAGGCCCCCTTGTCAAAGTCAATCAAGCGCCAACAGATCCTTTTTTTTTTTTTTTTTTTTGTGGATGGGAAATCATCCAATGACCCCTCCCGCTCTGGGTGGAGCAGAAGGGAGTGTCAGACTCTTACTGACTAAAACCCACCCGTGTTCCTTCCTTAGCCCTTTGTGTTCCGGGGTAGCGGTAACCCTTTCGGACAATCCCGCTGCCCCGGCAGGCTTCGGCCCTTTCGGGCCCCTTCCTTATGCTGACATCTCTTTGAGGCGCGCGTGGAACACGTACGCGCCGTCCGGCACGGGCCTGGTCCTGATCGGACGGAGAGTTACCCATTACTCTCCGCCCGCAGGCCCGCGCCTACGGTGGCCGGGAGTCGTCTCGCGGCTCCCGACGCCCGGGGCGTCTCCCGCGGCGGCTGGGACGTGAGGCCCTCTCCCTCAGCCGTCCCGCCACCTCCTTCGCTAGCATGACTGCTTCGCCAACAGATCCTTGGAGCTCTATAGTTATCTTAAGCCTTCTGTTCTATCTTTCTGGGTGGCTAAACTCTCGAGTGCATCAAAGCTCAGTTCTTCGACTGGATTAGCAGACGACATCGCAAGCTTAATGGGAAAACTCTGCCATATTTGTGCATTTCACCGTTCACCGTTCACTATCGATTTGTATTTAAAGCTCATTTTATTTATGTATTCATAGCGGTTTCATTATTTACTGTGCGAATGTGTTCGGCATAAGTAACAGTGGTAACTGTTAAGCGTTTGGTGTTTATTTGCAATTTCGGTCACGAGAGTTTTTTGTTGTTGTAAATCTTCAGATTGAGAATAGCAAAAATACCCTGTTTGGACCTGTGGCCATGTGTTTCGAAATCATGTAATCTAATCTAGCATGAGCAAGCACACTGAAAGGCACATGCCTCTCTCTCCTTTTCCCACACAATTTTATCTAATCAACAAAATTAAAGAAGAATGGAAGTTTTTTGAGTATTTAAATATTGCATCAAATAATATTCGTAAACAGACTCATGGATACCTAGTATAAAATATTTGATATGCTCATTTATTCGGGAGCACTTAATAAGCAGCACCAAATTGTATGTTTGTCAATATTTCCGCTTGCCTATTTTCCCTCACGCTCATTCATAACGGTTCGGCAAAGTGGTTGCACGTGTTTCCGCATCTTCACATTTCATAAAGTTTCAAATGAAGCATCCTAAGGTACTAAAACCATTCAAATATATCACAGTTACCCCATTAACCGTATGATAATCATGCTATTCTCGTATGCAAATCCAAAGAAAATATAAGCAAAATCTACATCCACGCAAAACTAAAGCAATATAACTTGTTTAGTAGACAAAATATGAGCTTGCGTATAAATCAAGGAAGGTGAAATACTTCTCCGAGTCTGGAATATTCCTTTTGTGAGTAGACATGTATTACTTTATCGTACGTCTGCATATGCAGAGCCCCATTGCGAAGCGGGGACTTTATCGCTCCTCAGTTTGCCAGGAAATGTTGAAAGGCACTACGTCACTAACTCAACTTTATGTTTGCGCAGCTAAAGTTCAATGTCGAGTGACACAACTTCTTTTAAATACATATATATATTGACAGGCTAAACTTTATGCCGCGATGTTCGTTTTTAGTTTTAGACTTTTAAGTTTTATTACTTGGCCTAGTGTAACCTGTTTTATTTGTCTTTCAGGGCATGCCCAAATGCTGGCTGAACTACAAGGTGGCAGGGCAACTCCCCAGGCTCCGGTGTACGCTACCATCCGACCGGCTCAATCACCGCAAAATCGGCCTTCATCATCGTCTATTCGGGCTTCCTTAAATTCTCTACCAGCAGCGCTTAACTCTACCCAACTCGTTAAGTCAGTGACACAGAACGAAGAACCACTTAGATTCCATCCAACGAATCCATTTTTTACGACTTTACCCTCGAATTATTCAAGTGCGTCTAAACTACCAGTACCAAACGGTAGAGCGTCGCTCTCCAGCTTAGATAGAAACAAATTCAGAGACAGTTCGTCAAATATTGACTATAGCTCAGACTTGAAATCGCCTACATTTTTTACGCAAACATACGAATCTGGGCCTAGCAGTCTTCCATATTCTTATCACAATAAAAATTCAAATGGATATCACACTTATACACCAACAACCACTGCCAACGAAAAATCTGACTTCTCTCATAGAAATAATGTAGATCAGTTTCAAAATCAAAGTCTTCCAAACAACGCACAAATTAACACTAAGAATCCTTTTGAATCGAAAAGAAATAGCGATCCTTTTGAAAAATATTTGCGACCAGATAGCAAGTTGAATGGCAAATGTGAATACGAAACTAAGACTATGTCGAACTCCATCAGCGACAGTAATTTCCATTCGAAAGAGGAAATTACAAAACGTTCGACGATCACTGAACACAAGATAAACGAAGTTGAAGAAGTGAAGACTATAAAGAAGATAGTACTGAATGGATGTGACGATCCAGTGGATAGTGTAGAAAGTAGTTTTAAAATTGAACCACGATCAACGAACAAAAGTGGTATGAACGGTTCTGAGGCTCCTCGCACACATGCAAAGAGCGTTAGTTTATTGTCTCATCAATCACTGATGAACGAACGTGAGCGAGCCACTCCGAGACAGGAACGGAATAACTATTACAGTACATTCAATCAAGATGAAAGGGACTCCAGTTCCACATCTAGGGCGTATGACTCAGCTTACGAAGAACACAGATCAGGTAAGTGTTTTAGATATGCATTTATAAATATTGAACATATCAATTTTCGGACAAGACGGCATTATTTTGCAAGACCTTGCAACAATAGAACTTAATATTTTTAATTTAATACCCTCTGTTATTTACAGATACTAAAAAAATCCTCTTGGTACAGGATGAAACTTATTAACTACTAGCTTCTGCCAGCGACTTCGTCCGCGTGAAATTTTTTGCTCCCCCGACCCACCGCGTCGTATCGCATCGCCTGCCTGCGCTATTACTTCGTTTTCTGACTTTTTTCTTTTTGCTCAACTCCTAAGGGTTCTAGCGTGATGTTTAAAGCCTTCCTCAAGAATTGGGCTATCAAATGCAAAAAGATTTTTATAAATCTGATCGATACTTCCAGAGATTAGAGCTTTCAAACAAACAAACTCGGCAGCTTTATTATTAGTAAAGGTTTTTCCCATTTTTGCAACATTGTTCATCGATGCTCCGCTACTATTGGTCGTAACGTGATATTATATAGCCTATAGCATTTCGATAAATGAACTATCTAACGCAAAAAGATTTTTTCAATTCGAAGCAGTAGTTCCAGAGATGACCCTCTACATACAAACTTCACTTCCCTTCACTGCTCTGCTCCTATTGATCGTAGCGTGATGAAAAGTATACTATAACCTGCCCAGGAGTATGAAGAACAATTGTACCAAGTTTCATTGAAATCCGTCGAGTGGTTTTTGTTTCTATAACGAACATACAGACAGACAGACAGACAGACAGACAAAAATTTTACTGATTGCATTTTTGGCGTCAGTATCGATCACTAATCACCCGCTGATAGTTATTTTGGAAATATATTTCATGTACAGAATTGACCTCTCTACAGATTTATTATAAGTATAGATTACCAACCTTGTGTGCAAAAGCTTTTGTTACAAAATGTCACGTCACGTTTTAGCTAGTAACAGCTAGTTTTCTCAAGCTTCCTAAGCACAAAATACAGTGCTCTCCTAAGTGACAGCGTGAGTTGACATTGTTCCTCTTCAGCTGTACCGAATCACAGTTTCATTACTATTATTTAAGGGGGTAAGAGAATACCTTTTTTTACAACCGTGTTTCAGTTGTGGTATTATAATGTGGCATGTAGTTAAAGTGGAAAAAATGTCAACTAACTTTTGGAGGGCACTGTAAGAGCGGGGGCACACGATACGTTGCGGCGGCGGTGCGGCGCCGGAGCGGTGTCGCTGCGTCGTCTTACATAGAAACATCTGTGACATGTCATACGATGCGCACCGGACTTGCAACCACCGAGACGAGGCGGGGAGGGGTGAATGCGTTGCGACGTCGGAGCGGCACCGCTCAGTTGAGACTGTTCCAACGCTGCTGGAGCGGCGCTGCGACATAACAACGTTGCGGCGCCGCACCGCTCGTGTGTCCGCTGATACGGTGAAGTCTTTGCGGTGCGGCGCCGCAATGCATCGTGTGCTCCGCTCTAAATATATTCGTGTTCCCGTTTATTTTCATTCATATCTATGTAATTTGAAGCAAAATCACAATGGATCATTCTCCGGGATAATCTGCATTAAACTGGTGAATGTACTACACACCCTTTGCCTCCCCCTCCCGCCAATACAGGGTGATATTACATTTACAGAGTGGCACGGACGTTGCCCCGCAAACTGAAACTATGAATTCAGCACATGATTGTAGACGCCCTAAGCGCAGAAATTTCTAGTCGGTTACGAACCGAGGTTTCGGTACAAAGTAGGTATGTAAATAGTTTATCACAGGATTTTTTTTTTTGTAATGTAAATACAAATTTACGATTTTCGGTTTTTTTTCCTTTACTTGTGCTACGTGGCATTGCTTCTTGCCAAATTTCATGATTCTAGGTTAACAACAGGCCTATAGGTTTTGATTCCGGAACATAAACACCCGTATCTTTTGATTGCATTGACGTAGAAGTTTGAGTTTTTCACTGCTTTAAGGGATTGCAGCCTTGAGAATTTGATATTAATTTCAACTTGATAACTTTACGGGTTCCTGAGAATAAGGGTCTTGACCAACGGGCAGACAGACGGACAACGAAGTGATCTTATAAGGGTTCCGTTTTTCTTTTTGAGGTACTGAACCATAAAAACACCTGTTTTATAAAAAACTCCAAAAGACCAACGTGGCCAAAACGAAACAGCAACATTTTTTTAAATAACCGACGAAAAATTTGGACGCTGCTGGGGGGTTCAGAATCAAGAACTGAATCCATGGTAACAGATAACAAGTCAATGTCCGCGCCAACCTGTATATGTTATTATGATACATGATGAGTGGAAATAGTTGTTATAAGGCGCAGAGCACACTCTAGTCTCTACATAAATACAAGTCGAGCGCGGATCGTTAGAGCAGCTTATTTCGATTCGTATAGAAGTTTCAGGAGATGAGTTCTGAACGCACGTCCTCGTATGCAAACTTCAATGTGTACTACGCATTATTATTTGTTCTTGTTTATTAAATACTAGCTGTTGCCCGCGACTTCGTCTGCGATCCAGGATGAAAAGTAGCCTATGTCCTTCTCCAGGTCATGGTCTACCCACGTGCCAAATTTCATCCAAATCCGTTTAGCCGTTTCAGCGTGAAAGCGTAGCAAACAAATAAATACCTAAGCTTACTTTCGCATTTATAATATTAGTTACAATGTTGGATGCCAGAGCACTGAACCGTTAGAAATGGCGATGCTTGGGAGAGACCTATGTCCAGCAGTGGACTTGTTTGAGCTGTAATTATGATGATGGTGATTAAAAAATGTGATTGATAATTAATTAGCTTATTAATTGTTGAGATTCATAGACGACTCCGCGTTGGAGTGTAAATGTGGTGCTGTTCCACAAACGATGGGACATTTTATATCGTATCCTGCGTGTCCTGTCAGCTGCACGTTACAGGAACTGATGGACGCTGGTGATGGCGCCAAAGAAGTCGCCGAATTCTGGGCCGAGTCCATTTAGATTGCTATCGACACGCTACTAAGAAGAATTAGCTGTATTTTTCTTTCGAGACATTACTTTATAAAATAGAGTTCCTTCTTAAAGTCTATTCAAACTTATGTTTCAAATGAATATTATTTCAAGTTAAACCAATAACAACTTTATTTTAATGGTAATTAAATTGATTTCAGTGTGACTAGCACGATTGAAAAAGATACAAAAATGTTTGAAGTTGTTGCGTAAACTGAACTATAAGGTGTAGGATTTAAAGTTATTTTTCCATAAACTCATATTTGTTTACATGTTTGGCAAATAAATCGCGAATGCAGATTAGGTACAATCAGCAACAAAAAGATGAATACTGACAAGGAACCATTTTATTGTCTGCAAGCATTGTTCCTTATCATTGTATCCACCATATGAACAAAACATACTTAGTATATAATTTATTTTTACTAAAACTAAGTAAACATTTTGTGCCATAACATCGAAGGATATGTAAGATCTTTCTGTAGCTACATAAGTCAGGAGCTCAGGACCTAAGCTTAGGGAAAACTGCAGTTTCCTCCACTAACACGAAAAAAAAACGCGTTATTTTATCTTTATTAGACCTTTATTCAACTTCAAGTTGATAAATTATATCCGTTATAAATACACACATCAAAAGTGTCTAGGGATCAACATATATTTTTGCAATAACTTTTCTCCTGATTGATATTAATTAAAATTTTCTTTAAGGATTCATCAAATAAAGTGTTTTCGTTTGTCACAGTAACGATAAACCAAGTCACCTTTGCATTAATAAAGAAATTTGCCATTTTCCTAATAAAGGGATTTTTGACATTTGAACCACTAACACAAAAGTTCGAAAAAAAGACTGAAATAACAGTTTTCTCTAAAATTTTATTGGGTAACTTAAACAATTAATAATCCATGTTTCTACCGCGAACACTAACAACACAAGAACATCGGTTTGGCATACTCAAAATGAGTTCATCCAAATCACGCTGTGGAATGGCCGCCCATGTTCGTTGCAACAACAAAAAAAGGTCTTCTTGCGACTGGATACCCTCCATATTCGGCAGAGCTCTTCTCTGTAGCATATCCCATGCATGCTCAATCGGGTTCAAGTCTGGCGACTGAGCAGGCCAGGGCAGGACATTGATGTTAGCTGCGGCGAGAGTCTGTCTTACAACTCTTGCGGTGTGCGGTCGTGCATTATCATGCATTAACTGAAATAAGGGACAGATTTGCACTTGTAGAGGAACGATGACGTCTGATACAATCGTCTCAGCATAAATTTGAGCGTTGAGGTTGCCTCTGATCCAAATCAACTCAGTTCTTCCGCCGATCCAAATATCCGCCCATACCATGATGGTTCCACCACTATAAGGATGGACTTCCTGGCAGGATTTTAATCGCTGTTGGCGTCCAGGGGTTCTCCAGTGTCGTATACGTCTTGTATCCGGTCTCATACCAAAACGAGACTCATCAGAAAAGCACACGAAACGCCATTGTTCTTCTGCCCAATTTCTGTGTTCAAGAGCCCATTGATATCGAATCCTACGATTGTGCATTGCTATAGGTGGTACCCGTAGCGGTCTTCGGGAATGAAGGTTCACTTCATGCAAGCGGTTTCTGACTGTTTGGTCGCTAATTAAGTTCCCTGAAGAGTGATGAAGCCTCACGGCTAACATCATGGCGGTTATTGTTGGAGCTCTTCGAGTTAAGATTTGAATGTCTTGTCTCCGTGTGGTGCAGCGATACCGTCCTCCATGGCGCTCAGCCACGGTACCAGTGCTTCGGTAACGTGTCCAAAGTCGACTGATAACACTCTGACTTGTATTCAGAGCTAAAGCCACAGTACGTTGCCGGGAACCAGCTTCTATCATTCCCACGGCTCTGAGCATTTCTTCCCTGCTTAAATGACGTCGCCGCTCCATAATAACGTTGGTTTTAATCAGTAGTAGGGAAACAGTAGCACTAATAATGTCTTCAATGCGTTGTATGTTTTTATAGGGAAAATATTGACAGCTGATTTTCATCTTTTACTCGAATTTGATTCACAGTTCCTGATTCAAATTATGAAATGCACCAAAAAGGATCCATATAAATTTATAAAATCATAAATTTATTACAAAGCCACATCTCAATCTCAAGAAATCCGCATAAAAATGCTTGATCCCTAGACACTTTTGATGTGTGTATAAATTATAGGTCGCTAAACAAGGTACCTACTTAAGCTTTTTACCACAAAGCACGGATTTATAGTTTAGATATGCTACAGTGCGTTCACCTCTGCAATCCTTTAGGAAAATAAGCAAAAAAAATTATTCCTTACTCATTAACACTTACTGAGAGGGGCCCGTGGCTAAATAATAACAGCCGCACAGGTCCATCGATCAGGTTAAGCTACGCTTGCCACGGTTGGTCTGTGGATGGGTGACCATCTTTACACACCGTTGGTCCCGGCTGTCATTCTTTGATCTTTGACAGTCGTAACGGGTAGTCAGGAGTCCGAAAGTCTGACAACCAGTCTTACCAAGGGGTATCGTATTACCCAGTAACTGGGTTTTGGAGGTCAGATAGGCAGTCGCTCCATGTAAAATACTGGTATTCAGCTGCATCCAGTTAGACTGGAAGCCGACCCCAACATAGTTGGGAAAAGGCTAGGCAGATGATGATTAAGACTTACTGACTTGATACAGTAAGAAGAAATGTTTGTAATACAATAAAAGACAAAACAGTAACGTTTAATGGTTGAACATACCATTTACTGAAAAAAAAAACGTTAAAGTTAAAACGTTAAAGTTTAGTGTCATAATGGTAACATTTTGCCTGAAGCTTTAATTGTTTTCGGATCAGTAAAAAATACTGTTTAGAACGTTAGGCTCATATGGAAAGCGGAACTGTTTAAAGCAGTTCAGATCAATGTTTTTTCATTTTTATTTGCTGCTTATTTCTTTCAGTGCGGTAATATTTTATGAAAAATCACTAGGCAGAATAAATTAAATGGATCTAGGCAACAAAATTGTTCTTGTTCATCCCTAGCGTGGGTAATAAAGGTTTACGGCTACTTCAGGGTAGTTCATATATTCTGAAAGTAGGTACAGACGCCAGCATATCAAGCTACCCGAAACTGTCAAATTTTCCCAATCAACTTTGAACCGTATGCTTTAGCGATAAAGTTGAAAATCTATTAAAGAAATTTTACAGATTGTTATAGTTTGATCTGCTGGCGTCTGTACCTAAACCTAATTTGTGTGACACAAACCTGTCCCGAGCTCACGTTAACGTTATTAAACGGAAAAATAATATTTAAGGTAAAAAGATTGTGTAGTATATTATGTTGTGGTACGTGGATATAATAATCAAGTTTTCCTGAATGATATAGGTACCATAGAAGGGAATATAAAATCTTGTGGACATGTTCGTCAGTAATGAATATTTTAAAACTAGCTGTTGCTTGCGACTTCGCCCTAGCTTCGACCTAGCCTATTTCCTCCTCCAGTTCATGCTCTATCTGTGTGCCAAATTTCATGCAAATCCGTTCAGCAGTGCGATTCTGTAACCATCTTTTAAAAATTAGGTTAAGTGAGCGTGGAGTGAGCTGTCAGTGTCATCAGGGCCGTCTTAAACTAGGCTGGGGCCCTTGGGCACACAAGAATTTGGGGCCCTTTTGGAAAGTAAAAAAAGCGAATTATAATAATATTTTTTTACTAAGTATGACCATTGGTAATCAAATACAGTATGATATAATATGTCATTATTGATATTAGAATGCTGCTGGTTTTTGGTTACGATTACGATAACGGTTTCTTTCGGGATTTCTGTTGAGCAAAATTTTCTATTATTTTTTTAAGGATATCACTTTCTATGCACATAACTGACAAATTACTCAGTCGTTCTTGTAACATTGTTGCATTATTTTGCGATACTAATGTGTCATTATCACCACGAAGAGCAAGACCTCTTGAAGCCAAAAAATTCACTACTGCAACAATCATCCTAAGCACATTCTTCCAATAGTTAATTTCTGTATTATATTGAGACAGCAACTCTGTATCAATTCGTGCAGTTGTTTTCATTCTTGCAACATAATTCATCATCAATTCCCTGTGCTGTAAACTGTTCTCATGCTCTATCAATAAGTTACTTATATGCTTCCTGATAAGATTACTGATTTGTGAAAAAAGTGTAATGTGCCCGACAAAAATGTTTTGAGAAAAAATGAGTGAGAGAAATTTTCGGTCCTTCGGGGCCCCCTGAAAATGGGGGCCCTGGGCACGGGCCCCGTGTGCCCTTATGGTAAAGACGGTATTGAGTGTCATCCTGATGCTAGGGATAGATACTCTTGACAGCTCACTCTAAGCTCACTTCACCTAACTTTTCACGGTGAGATTTTTACAGAATCGATCGGCAGCTGTCTTAGCGTGAAAGCATAACAAACCAGCCCACTTTCACATTTAAAATAATAGTTAGGATCTTTATTAAACACTCACATATCGCTGCCTTAGTTCAACAGTAAGATATCTATCTTTAAAAAAATCAATATTGAGATAAGTTTTGTTTCATGTGAAAAATTTGCTTTTCTGTCCGGTTCAAAAATCGGATTTGTGTAAAACGCAACCAAAGTGCCTAAATGTTAATGTCTCACTGAGACATCTAAGCATATTTTTACCGACCTTAAGTTCAAGATTTTGGCATCTTAAGAAAACAGGAAGATTTTTACTTTTATTTTATTTCTACACAGAGACTTCTTTAAATGTCCTTAAAACATTAAACTAAGCTATAGTTTTAAAAAATTAACTACATTTCAATTAACAACGAGCGTTAATAATGACAGTAAAAGCTTAAAAGTATGAATAACTCAAAACATACTTTGTTCAACATATCTTACTGTTGAACTAGGGCAGCGATATTATGAGTATATAATATTGGTGGAATAAAATTGATGTCCGACAGCTTTTGTATGGAAGAACTTTAAAAAATTCAAAATTATTCCTCAGATAAAATTATCTAGCGTCGGAAAAATCAGCCCTTTGTAATAGTATGTACTAAAAAATTAGTTGACCAAAAAAAAGTTTTTTTTTAACCTACTTTGTGTCCCATTGCTTTGCAAATAAATAAATAAAATTCATTTATTTCAGACAACAGTGATCCATGTTTTATTAGTATTACACACAGCTTATATTCTAGTGTTAGTAACATTGATATAAAAAAAAAAAAATAATATTATTATAGACAAAAGACGACCAGGCAGAAAGACATGTTCCCTACCTAATCAACCTCCGCACAAAATGCCTAATATTTGGAGCCTAGTCTCTCCGCCACAGCTCTCAGGATATAGTTGCGACTACTCCTCACTCTGTACAGCAGTGAAGCTGTTTTTTTGGGTATTCTGGCATGAAAGCCATCTGTGCAGGTCTCAGCAAACATTTCTGAAGCGCTACAGAAACGGGGCAGTCGCAACAATATCCTGCAAAGGCCTTCCTTTTTTTCTTCCAAACCTCCCTGTCTTATGCGATCTCTGGCCATGTTGACCCTACAAATGTTACCACATCGTCGCACCACCTTCGCCGTGGTCTACCTCGGCAGCGATGTCCTCCCTCAGGCGCTCAATAGGGTAACGATCTTTGCCCATCGCTCCGGGTGCTTTCGTAAAACGTATCTAACACACTCCCACTTCAGCCTAGCTATTTTTTCTCCAACATCCGCAACTTGGGTTATGGAGCGCCGCGTGGTGTTTCTAACTCGATGTGTACGCTTAACACTTATTATGCTGCGCTCCTTTGCCCGTTTGCAAATCTTGAGTTTGGACTTCTGTTGTTCAGTAAGTGACCAACTTTGTGCAACGTAGGGCCAATCATATCACAAAAAAACTTTTTAACAAACGACTTCAAAAAAAAAAACACTACAAAGTGTAAAATAACTTTAACTTTAATTTCGGAAGTCGGTGTCTTTGGTTTTGTATTTACGTTTTTGCCACCGACTTCCAAAATTAAAATTAAAGTTATTTTACACTTTGTAGTGTTTTTTTTTGAAGTCGGTTGTTTTTTTTTTGTTTAAATTTTTTTATTTTTTACTTTTTATAGTCAGAGTGCATCTCATGACAATTCCAATAAGCCCAAATACGGCTAGAATACATGGTTTTATTACGAAGTTCCGGTACCTACCTTCCAGCTTCATCATCAGATCGGTTTGATGGTACCATTTTCGTCAGAACCATTTATTTAAATTTGCTTCGTCATAGTCGCTTAACTATCTTAATCGAGATATCTTATCGCCACCCGTGAAATACTTATTATCATTGAAGAGTTCTTGTGGCTATCTGTGGTCTCCTTCATCAGTTCTACTTCACCAAATTATACTTTTTGAATGCAAATGCTTGACATGTTAATATGAAAATATCAAAATTTCTATATGTATGCCTATAATATTTGAGGAGTTCCCTCAATTCCTCATGGATCCCATCATCAGAACTAAATTTTGACAAAAATGGGACCAATCTGGAAGCATATCCTTTCAAATAAAAAAAAAAAACCAAATCGGTTCATAAATGACGGCGTACTGAGGTAACAAACATAAAAAAAAAAATACAACCGAATTGATAACCTCCTCCTTTTTGAAGTCGGTTAATAAAATTAAAATAATAGGCTATCAAAAACCGGAGATAAGCTCAAACTCAAAATCAAAGCATTTATTTCAAATAGATCATTTACAGGCACTTATAAATTGTCAAGGGGACCGGACGGTCAGTCAGAAAGATGAAGTCTTCTTCTAGTTATTCGTGTAGATGATACTCTTCCTTGTTGTTTCTTTAATATGTAGTTTGAGCCCAGTAGGTGGCCACGTTGATTGCATCAGTAGCATTCTTCATAAAGAATGCTAGTTGGTGAGACCTCTTTTA
Source organism: Globia sparganii (assembly GCA_949316385.1). Taxonomy (NCBI): domain Eukaryota; kingdom Metazoa; phylum Arthropoda; class Insecta; order Lepidoptera; family Noctuidae; genus Globia; species Globia sparganii. Next base: position 19,125,719 of record OX438654.1, read on the forward strand.
TCTGTTCTGTGGATGCCTCGGAGGACTTATCCTCCGAGGTGCAAGTGAACGGGCACTTTGGAACTCCAGCAAGTGGGGCATGAGATGAAGTAGTTCTTATACAATCTCCATCTTCCAGCAGTTCATTCACCTATTCTTGTTAAAAAATAATATCCTTATGAATTCATTAATTAGAAGGATATTATAAATATCCTTATAATTAAAAAAAAACTGTTGGAAACCATTTTACTTAAGTTTTATACTTCCAAGTCGTTAGAACGAACCGTCCTAGTCTTATTGAAAGAGCTATCGATATTTATGAAGAATCATCTGAAAGACTGTAAAATGGCTTTGATATTTAAAATCGTCGTATCAGGAAATGCAAGCCATTTCGAGGATAGGCTCTTAAAGGATCTATATACCTATAGCTAAGTATTGTATTATCGTTAAGTTTTTCCATCCTACATTCTACTTCCCACTAATATAGTCCTACTAATATTATCCACTTATATTATCCTACTAATATTATAAACGCGAAAGTTTGTGAGGATAGATGGATGGATGTTTGTTACACTTTTACACCAAAACTATTAAACGGATTCTGATGAAACTTTACAATAATATTATAGCTTACACATCAGAATAACTCATAGGGAGCTTTTTATCCCGATATTCCCACGGGATCGACACTAGTGCGGGTGAAACCGCGGGGCGCAGCTAGTGTAAATAATTATTTTCTTTAATTACTTACAAAAAAATTTGGTAAGCCAAGCGCAAGCGGCAGCGCAGCAGGCCGAAACGGAGATGGCAGTATGAGCTGGACTCTATTAATAAATACTGTTCCGTAGTAGCTCTAGACAGAGAGAAGTAATAATAATAATAAAATCTTTATTTCTCAATAAAAACATACACATTGTTTAGGTATAAAAATGGCTTAAGTTAGTGTTCCAGAGTGAAAAACCCTGACTTCTAAACTAGGTTTATGTACTTGTATCTTAGAAGCCAGTGTCCCTTCAAAGATGTGACATATAGAAAATAGAACACACATTATACACAAAAATCAAAGCAAGGCAAGTACAAGAGAAATAAAGAAAAAAGAAAATAAAAAAAACAGAATACAAAATTAAAATTAAACTTAAATAGCAGGAGATTTTATTTAAGTAGCAGGAGAGTACCCGGCTCGTCAATCAGTGGAACACTACGGGCTAATAAAAAAGTTAATTTAGGTATACAGGGTGCAATTGAAGTCATGGGCATTATTTTAACCTAAGGCACTACTCATGATACTAATTGCATTAGGGCTACTATTACGCAAATCAAAAATATTATTAATGCAAGTATGGAAAACCTTAAAATGTAGTATGTCATAGAAAGTATGAAATACTTTGCGCTTCTCGATAGCAAATGCGTAGGTACACTACGCCGTACGCGTCATTGGGCGTGAATTCTTTGACCCCGCCCGACTCACGTGACATTCGTAAGTTGCCAATGAATTGATTCATAATAAATTCCAACTTTCCCTTCGTACTTTGCCGGCTTAGGACGGTCAAAACTACGTCAACTAACATACATTAAAAAAAAAACATTTACGTACCTAGCTTGTGGATTGTTTTGAAAAAACTTTATTTGTCGGTAAAGTGACAGAGGGTAAACGGGTGCTCTTCCACGAGCTTGTGCATGTGCTGGCACGTGAAAAGACGAAAAATCCAACAGGTTCTTAGTGGTTCTGGTGGAATGAGACCCCGTGAAGGAATAGGGTCGTTTGGGTTGCGGCGATGGAACATTTCACGAGTTCATACTAAATTTCTTGTGCGATCGTAAATTACAACCATTTGTGGGTATTGTTGGTTGGTTTACCTAGCCTGCACATTACGCGGTCGAGGCATCGTGTACACAAACACACACACAACACACAACTACTACACTAACACTTAATACACTGCAATCCAAGCACCGTATGACGCGAGCGGCGAGTACGGCGATTACGTCACGGGATCAATAAATCAATTACGCGTCAATGCACCTGCGCAGTCGTTATGACACTGGTTCCGGGTTCGTGACTTCGTGTTGCGGCGGGAAGCATACCCCGCGCGGGGGTGATATTCGTATTTTTGCGAGTGAGGGAGTGGGACGGAGAGAGTTCAGGGAATCCCGCCGGACGGAATGTCTTGTAGCCCATTGTTATTATTACTTGTAAGGAAAAACCCGCGCGCGCGCAGGTGATGTTTGTTTACATTTCGCTTTGCGCTGTACTGCGCTTTAAGATTTTGATATTTCAACAATTATTGGCGTTAACGAAGAATTTTGTTTTAATTACTTTAAGTGTTTATTTGCAATAATAAGCCTTGTGCAATTTGACTTACTAGATTTTTAAGGTTTTCCTTAATTGCATTAATAATATTTTTGATTTGCGTATTAATAGCCCTAATGCAATCAGTATCGTGAGTAGTGCCTTAGGTTAAAATAATGCCCATGACTTCAATTCCACCCTGTATAAAAGCCGCACGAGTCGATCGAGGGTTACGCTACGCTTCCCGCGGTCACTTCGAGGACGAGTGACCATCCATTACATATAGAGACCGCTCCGTGGATCGGAAAGTACGTTAAGTTGTTCGTCCTAGTTATCATTGGTAGATCTTTGTCAGTCGTTACGGGTAGTCAGAAGCCTAAAATTCCGACAACCAGTCATACCAAGGGATATCGTGTTACCAACTGGGTTTTAGAGGTCAGTTAGGCGGTCGCTCCATGTAAAATACTGGTATTCACCTGCATCCAGTTAAGACTGCAAGCCGACCCCAAAACAGTCGGGTCGAACAGCTTAACGTGTTCTCCGAAGCACTTGTCGTATACCGACTTTAGACATAAAATAAATACATAGAGTACCTACCAGTTCAATAAGACTTCGCCGCTTTTCAAGCTGTTCGACCCGACAGTAAAGATAGGTAGTTTTAGAATGTCGACCGGTCTTACGTCCAAGGACCGATATCTTCCGCTTTACTTCGATTTTAGAGAAGAGATTCTAGTGATTTTCTTGGACATTTCTTAGGCAAGGTCAGAGAAGCTTAAAACTGGGATTAATTAAGAAAAGAATATTTAGTAGGTAGGTAGGTAGGTACTTCACTAATTAAATTTTCCAAATGCTGATCACGTTTTATGTAGATAGGCTCTTAATGCGAAGATATAATTAAAACAAAATAAAATATTTAAATACCTCGGGTATATTGTAATATAATTCCTGTTAATGTTTTTATTACGCATTATACTTAAATTTGAATTGGCCTAACAGAAATATAATAGCAACGCGTTTTGCTGGTAGCTTACGTTGCTATTAATTTTTGAGTAGGTGCTTACGGTTTTCTATTTCTAAAGACTCCTTACCCCTCATTTTTAAAGACAACTTCTTGAACGCGAGCGGTATGACGGAAATAGATATTTGACCTATTTTTTGACATTTAAACGATTATCTCTTGATTACCTTAGCAGTTGTTGTTTTTTTTTATGAGCGTCTCTATTGTAACGGAAATTGTTACGCGGAAACTATAGAGCACGCTTGGAAAAATACTTTGATCTTCGTTATGTATCTAATTAGGTATTTAATGGGTCATAATAGCTGTTGATCAATGAAGTCCTACTATTAATTTAGCTGAATGTTTGCTTCATTAATTATAGTTGGTTTCTATCGAGTAAAAGACAGTGATTTAATACCTACCAATTATTTGATGTTCATATCTTTAGAACCAATTTAATCATATTGGTATTATAGGGTAGGTATCTATCTGAACCGCTAAAATAGGTCTGATTATGTTATTTAATTTAATCTTACCAAAAAAAGGCTCCTTTCAAAATTTTCCTCTATGTATGTTGTAGAGGTACCTAAGTAAGTACCTAGGTAACCCTGAGATCTCAATAATTTACACGCTGGCTAGAGCTACTTTATTAAATTAAAACGATTACTGCACAAAACAACAAAAACGAAGCATAGTTAATTCAGCCATTTACAGTCGATTACCTCAGTCTCAGTCTGATTACGAGATGTATCCAAGCTATTTGTCATTGAACAGTCGTACGGAGCCTAATTCAGATTAATTACAACGTCGTAATAACTCGGGCCAAGGTCCCAGAGGCTTGTCTTAAGGAGTGGTGTCACGGTCTGCGGCCCTCCTGGATAGAACATCATAAACCTCAAACAGTTCCGTCGCCGACTTTGCACAACGTTCTTCAAGACTTCGCAGTGTATAGTCGTTTCGAAGAAGCTTCATTAAAAACCTAACATGCTTTGTCCCCTCGGCCTCGTGTGATTCTAAAGCCAGTGAATTTCAAGACAAAATGAACTCGCCCTGCTTTACGGGCAGCCCGTACATATTTCACCCCGTATCAGACACTTCGGCGACTGAATCGGAGGATAGTGTGGACTCGGGTCGAGAAAAAACTGTCAGCGATGGTGCACGAACGAAGTACACCGATCCGAAGTTTAGAACGATTAACAAAGTCAGCATTAAGATACTGAAGGCTATTGAGAAGTTGACTTGTAATATTAAAATTAATAAGAAATCGAAAAAAGTTACTGTTCCTACGGTGGTCAAGGGTAAGTACCTTAACTTATAGATACCTACATCTACTACTTAGTTAAACTGCGTTGTATAGCTGTCGCAATTTCTGTCAGTGTTTATCTGACCTATCGCGTTTTTGTCAGCCATCTTTGCCATTCAAATTTTTGTTATACAGGGAATCAGTTTTTCCTAACTTTCCGTAACACCACGAGCTTGTCAGGACTATTTTGGAAGATTCCTTTTTAGGGTTCCGTACCAAAATGGTAAAATGCTATCAACTTGGAATATTTTTAGATAACGTTTGCCCAACTTTTTGCAAGAAAGATTTTTTTTTGCAACAGGGACTGAAAGGGGGTCTTTAAAATTCTAAGTGGGGCTACTAGGGCATGTGAGACGTGGGGTATCTATCGTATAAAAGAGCGCTGTTTGTACATTCTCCAATTTTTTTCTTTTTTTTTTAGGCCTTATAGTTTTCGAATTTTGATGAAAAATTTAAAAAAATATACCCCTTGTTTCCAAAATTTGCATAGAGAAAAATTTTAAATTATTATTCTATGTAGTAGAAGTTTATGTAAATATTACAGGAAAAATAAAACTATGTTTCTAAATAGCACACTTTTTCAGAAATCATCAACAAAAATTACATTAGTTCAACTATCGGTCAAGAGATGGCTCTGACCTAAACCTGCAACATTCTACACCGCAGTGTTAAAATTCTGTGACGATTATGGGCCTCGTCGATGAAAATTTTAAAACATTTCACGTTTCACAATACGGAACCCTCGGTGCGCGAGTCCGACTCACTCTTGACCGGTTTTTTTTTATTCACTGCCTGGGATCATAAAGGAAATTCTTGTTTATACCTTTAGTTAGTTGTAAGTACCGATTTTTATACAAGGTGTAACATAATTAACGCAAGACCTCATACACCCCAATTAGAGTATTGAGTTAAAAGCATAATATCATTATATTATGCTTTATTATTTTTTTTAAAGCTTGCTATTTCTAGAAAATCGTGTTGACACTAGCATTTCTGTATGCACTTAAAATTGACTGTTATTGCCTTGAAATAAGGTTTAATTTTATTTGGCTTAATCGGCGGTTAGTATGAAAAAATACATAGATAATTTTTGAAAAAAATACCTATACTAAAAAGTTACTGAAATCGATTCAGTAGTCAATTATGAACAAACTACTTTCAGGGCTTGTGTTTATTCTGTTACACCTTGTATACAAGCACTTTAACAACTGAGCAACTTTTCAAGATTAGGTATTATAACTTTTTCCATCCAGATAAATAAATTACCTTCTAGGCACTCTATTAATTATCTTGTCCGACAGGAAAGTAATACAAAGTAGGTACGTTTTTTAAACAACTTAGGTGCTACGTGGGTTTTATTGTGACCTACTTCCTATAAATAATTTGCGCTCTTTAATACATTGTCGGCTCTGCTATCATTAATTATTATTATATATAAGTAATAATAATTAATAATATTATTATTATGATATTATTATTATTATTTATTATTATTATTATATTATTATTATTTATTTTCATTTTTCATTTCTTTTTTAATTTTTTTAGTTTTTATTTTGGCATTTTAATTTAGACTGTGTTTAGTTTAGTTTGTGATCCTCCTGTAAAAAATACTGCAATAAATACTTTTTCTTTCTTTCTTTATCATGGTTTAGATTTTTAATTTTTCGCAACGAAGAGAGCCATATTTTTTCCACTGCTGAAAATAAATGCAGGGCACATTTTTGTAGTTTTTACAAACAAACAAGTGTTATTGTTTATATTAACATGGGTTGTATAACTGTATCTGATTTTTCTAAAGCTTAATGTGAATTTTATTGGTTTGGTGACACATACCTTTGACCAAAAAAAAACATTGACGTGTTAAACATATAAAACAAAGTCGGGTTAGTTACCTACACCATTTATAAGTCAAGAGCGGCTGCATCGATTTTTATTATCGTTGATTTGTTGATTTTTTCTCCGCCCCAAATAGCAGAATAACTATTAAAACATGAAAAAAAAATCAAGAAAATAATAATAATGAAGATAATTCATTTTGTCATACATTCGTTCTTATTGATTCTGAGGCGGTGTGAAGTTCGCTGGGTCAGCTAGTTTCTAATCTATATATATAAAAAGAGAAGTCCTGACTGACTGACTGACTGACTGACTGTGACTGACTGACTCATCAACGCCCAGCCTAAACCCTTGGACCTAGAAAGCTGAAATTTTGCACAGAGGTTTTCTTTATAATGTAAACGAGGAATAAGGAAGGAATTTTCGAAATTCAACCCCTAAGGGAGTTAAATAGGGGATGAAAGTTTGTATGAAAACTCTTATTCCTTGGGTTAATAAAATTGAAACTTGGCACGAATACTTACCTAAGTAAATTATGAAAATTGATCTTTTTTGTTTTTCTAAACTACCTTCTAAAGGGGGATGGGGGGGTGTCAAAATTTGTATGGAAGAATTTTAATGCACGGTCCGATTAACTCAAAACTCAGTATTTATACTTGATACCAAAAATAAAGAATTACGTGTATCAGGGTTTTTCGAAAATCTACCCCTAACGGGGAGAAAAGGGGTAGTTAATTTTACAGGGCAAGCTTTACTGCCTGGCTTAATTAACTCAAAAATTGGTATAAATAATCTGTGAGTCAAGTAATGAACACATTCCAAACGATTTTTCAAAATTCCACCCCTGTGGGGGTGAAAAGTGGGGATACAGCTTATATGAAAAATCTTATTACTTGGGTTAATATACTTGCAACTTGGCACGAATACTTATCTAAGTAAATTATAAAGTTTGACATTTGTTGTTTTTCTAAACTACCCCCTAACAGGGGATTGGGGGGTGTCAATAATTTGTGTGGAAGAATTTTAACGCGCGGTCCGATTAACTCAAAACTCAGTATTTATACTTAATACCAAAAATAAAGAATTACGTGTATCAGTGTTTTTCGAAAATCTACCCCTAACGGGGAGAAAAGGGGTAGTTAATTTTACAGGGCAAATTTTACTGCCTGGCTTAATTAACTCGAAAATTGGTATAAATAATCTGTGAGTCAAGTAATGAACACATTCCAAACGATTTTTCAAAATTCCACCCCTGTGGGGGTGAAAAGTGGGGATACCACTTATATGAAAAATCTTATTCATTTGGTTAATATACTTGAAACTTGGCATGAATACTTATCTAAGTAAATTATGAATTTTGGCTTTTTTTGCTTTTCTAAACTACCCCCTAAAGGGCGATTCACCCCCTAATCGCCCTTTAAACATCATATCAACATTTGTATGGAAGAATTTTAACGTGCGGTCTCCGATTAAGTCGAAACTCAGTATTTATACTTAAGACCAATAGTAAAGAATAACATGTATCTGGGTTTTGCGAAAATCTACCTCTGACGGGGTGAAAAGGAGTAGTTAATTTTCCATTTTACTGCGTGGCTTGATTAATTCGAAAATTGTTGGACATAATCTTTGAGTCAAGTTATGAACACATCCCAAACATTTTTCAAAATTCCTCCTGTGTGGGATGAAAAGTGGGGAAAAACTTTATACCAAAAATCTTATTCATTTGGTTAATAAACTTGAAACATGGAAGGAATATTTGCCTAAGTAAGTAATAAGAAATGGGTCTTTCGACAGTAGACCCCTGACGGGTAAAAAAGTGGTAATTCGATTTTTAAGGCCGGTATTATAGTGCGTAGCTTGATTTACTCCAAAAAAATGGTATGAATAAATTTAAGCTTCAAACTTGGCACAAATACTTATCTAAGTAAATTATAGTTTGTCATTTTATGGTTTTCTGTTCTAAAGGGAGATTGAGGGTGTCAGTTTGTATGGAAGAATTTTATCACGCGGTTCAATAATATAAACTCGGAACTCAGTATGTATACTTAAGACCAAAATAAATAAAAAAGTGTGACTGGGTTTTTCGAAAATCTAACCCTAACGGGGTGAACGGGGGTAGTCCATATCACAGAGGAGTATTTTATTACGTGGCTTGATTCAATGGGAAATTGGTATAAATAATCTTTGAGTCAAGATATGGAAATGTCCCAAACATGTTTTCAATATTTCGCCCCTATGGGGATAAAAACTGTGAAGGTGAAAAGGTGGTCTTATTCCTTTGGTTAAGAAACTTGAAACTTTTCAACATTTGCCTCAGTAAATAATAAAGATTGTCACTCTTAGGGGTTTAATACTTACTTACTTAAAAAAAAAAAAGTATGAGTTTTAGGGTTTTACTTATTCGACTCCTACCGGGGTGGAAAAGGGTAATAAAGTTTAAGGAGTAGAAACTTCAATTTCCATTAACACGAAAATGGGTATAAATAATCTTTATATCATAAAAATGGAAACGTACCAAATGCAAAAACAAGCCCTGTCGTGATGAAAAGGGAGGATAGTTTATTTGAAACATCTTAGTTAGTTTAACTAAAATATTGGCCCGAATACTTATTTCTTTAAATAAAGTAAGTATAAAGATCGTAATCAATAATTTTCGAAATACCTTTCAGGGGAAGGTGGAGAGGGTGTTAAATTTATTTGAGGAAAGTACGAAACCCACGCGGACGAAGTCGCGGGCAAAAGCTAGTAAATCATAAATTTGGTGACTATGAAAATTACCTACACGCCAATGTTTTGTAGCGAAAAATGTAGGCCTTATTTTCGATGATTTGTCTAATAATAAAATCCGAATGAAGTTTTCTTCGACCTGAGAATCAAAGACGAATTAATTTATCTCCATAAGCACGGAAAATATTTACTTAGGTACTCATATTTTATCTTCATATTTACTCACTCATATTTATTTACTTACTCATATTTTATCTTCATATTTTATCTTTCGTCTTAAATAACAAAACGAGATCTAACTTTATTTTTAGCCTAAACCATTGAACCAGTATTTGTATTTCGAACTTAATTTCGATTTAATAAATAATAACTAATTAATTTAATTGAAACGACTATGATATTTGCACGCCGAAATTAAAGGCAGAATAAGAGATCTATTTTATTTATGTTGTCAACTTTCTGTACCTTATTTACGCAAATAAACGATTTTTATTTTTTATTTTTTTTTAGGCGAAGTCATGGCAAAGTTCTTAATACTAAAATGATAACATTGCACCCAACTAAGCTGCAATTTTTGTATATAGAACTGCATTTCTATAACGGGTGGGTTCTTAATTCAATAACTGGCTCGGTGATTTTAAACTGAAGGCGAAGTCTCGTACTTAAACGTTCAAATTCAAGTTGCAAACTTGCAATCATATCTCCGCTCAGCGACAATTAATGTCAAAAACTTGTCAAAAATAAATGTGAATTGATTTGTATTTTTGACAGATTGCGACTGAGATTAGAACGCGAACGTTCTTAAAAATACGGCAACTACCCCTCTGGTCTAAAAAAATCTTATTTTGTAATAAGGGGCAAGAGTTTAAAAGTAGTTCTTTTCCACTGCCCCTTTAAAGATACTTAACAAACCTTTGCAAATACTTCACCTTTTTCGAACAAACAGGTTGGTGTCAATTTTCGCCGAGGTCAAATACCTTATTGACTCGCTGATTAAACTGTAATACTAATCAAACGATACATGACACCCCAGCCAATCAGCTTTATTGTTTCAAGCGACTTTAGTACTTTAATAGTCGCTTTACAAAACTCAAATTGCTTTGCATAAAACTTTAGTGTGATGGCATTATTTAGACGAGCTCAATAGGGATTTAGTGACAAATAAGAGTAACACATGAGATGACCAAGTTTCATGAAATTGTACTGTGCTAAGCTACTTATTTTTATTTTATTTATTTGGGAAAACGAACAGTGACACATTACTATTTGTACGAAGAAATACATAACCAAATATATAACCAACAAAATTTCCCGCGAATACACATAAAAAAATTATAATCTTTACAAACCATGCTATTTAAACTAAAACCTACAACAATAATTTAAGTTAAGAAAACATTTCTTGTGTACGTATATACGTATGTACATTCTTCCTAAACGTTTCCCGGTTAAACGTTACAATTACAAGCGGATACGGCGTAATACAGCGATCATCATAAACCACGCGAAGAGTTTGTTCTAAACAATCGAGTTTAATGAGAGGGTTCAGGAAAGTGTGTGTTACACAGTATTATATAGAAGTTTCTGAGTTTAACGATTATATTATGTTGTGAAGCGAAGTTATAATAGGCTTGGTTAATACTAGGAGTCTAGGATTTAGGAGGGGTCACTTAGCCATAGGCTTTAATAGGATCGTCACTCGTCAGGGTTTTAATCGTGGAATGCAATCTACGAATAATAAAAATCAAGAAATATAACTCAAGCTTAAAAATGGCACCACGCAAATGTTTACCGCGGTGGGCGTTGCCGAAAAGGCCACCGCGCACCAGCACCAATCACAGTGCTTTCCGGAATACAATGCTTTACGCGAGCGCAGCTGATTGGCTTATTTGCATGTGTGTTCTTTCTTTCGAATACTCGAGGTATTGAAGTTTGGAGCCGTATTTCTCGTTGATTTTGTTCATAGTTACGCTTCCTGACTTTTTATTATTCGTAGGATGCAATCTGCTGGACATAGGACTCTAATCCTAGCCACAACACCCTGTTCACCGCCTTTCGCATTCAGTCTGTCCCAGCCACCTTCTTTAAATCGTCGGTCCATCTAGCTGGGGGCGTCCCACACTACGCTTGCCATCGCGGTCTCCACTGAATCTTCTTAATAAAATTCATTGACTTACTAACGGACAACGCACAGCGTAAATCACTGGTCCAGAAGCACTAAATTTTGCACAAGAGTTTCCTAAATAACGAATACAGGGCACTAAGGAAGGATTTTTGAAAACTCGTCCCTTAGAGTATGAAAGTTCATAATTGTTGCCGATGGAAAACGGCCGGATTAGATGTAAATTTTATTAAAGTGCTCATAACAACTGCAGTTGCTCTGTCAACGGGTGGTGATGGCTACAATTACCTGTGCCGTTGATACGTGCCGCTCATGTGTATACACACTAAAGGAAAAACGCTACTTTTCACACACAGAAAAAGTAAACTCTTATCACCACGCTTGCTCAGTGGTCGTTTGAGATTCCAGTTTGTTAAATCTATGTTGGCTCGTTAAGAGCCTTTATATTTTGTGTTTTCTCTCTACAGGGTGTCCCTGGAAGTATGGATCAAATCAAATAGGGGCGTGGGCAAAGTCATTTGCAAACTTTTTGATCCTGAGAATGTTGGTGAATTTTTTTACGGTTCAAAAGTAATGACCAACTTTTATTTTTTTCAATCACTTTGCATAGTGCTCAAAGAACAAAATCATTTAAAAAAACTACCAGGAACTGTCAATTTATGTTTTTTAGACCGCCCTGTTATTTTTTTTTAATGATTTTTTTTCTTAGAGCACTATGCGAAACGATTGAAAAAAATTGGTCACAACTTTTGAACCGTAAAATAATTCTCAATCATTCTCAGGATCAAAAAGTTTGGAAATGGGACCTTGCCCACGACCCTATTCGATTTGATCTATACTTCCAGGGACACCCTGTATAATAGAAAATAATGCTTTCTTTGCATACGCTAGAATTTACAATAGAGAGAGATGAAGAGCTCTTCTCTTGTAAACTGCAGCAAGTGTTCAAATCTGCCTGCCTTTTCCCCACTATGTTGGGGTTGGCTTCCAGTCTAATCGGATGCAGTTAGTCAGATTAGTTGGCCCAAAACTTCACCAGAACGGTGTCAGGGTGCCGATGTGGAGCTGTGTCACAAAATATGGTCCACCTCCTATCCTGCTTTATGTGCCCCAATACATGCAGATAAATAACAGTATTTTTCCATGGAACGACTGCTTATCTGACTTCCATAACCAAGTTACTAGGTACCCTTTTTCGGTTCCCCTTGGTAAGACTGTCAAAGATCTACGAATGACAGCCGGGACCAACGGATTAACGTGCTTTGTGAGGCGCGGAGGGGTCTCGATAAATGGATGGTTACCCATCTAACAACCGACCACGGCAAGCGTGGCCATGGTCTTTGATCGGCCCGTGCGGCTGTCATTATTTAGCCACAAGCCCCCCTAGATCTGAAGATATCTAAAGTCCTGAAAACATTGACATTAGTAATGCTTCATAATTCTCAGAAATAGCTCACGTCTTATGACCTAGATCTGTGTTCACATGACGCCGTTGTTGAATATCTAGGTTCCGGTACAACAGCTGATTTTGGCAAAGATACCATTTGTTTTGGCTCAAATTGTTCTAGCAATTTGGCGAAAATATCTAGTACAGAGGAATCAATTTATTGTCGAGAATGCTTTCTTGTTGTGTATTAGAAAACATGTGGACCCAGTATTAAAAGCAATTTATGAAAAAAGTTATTGTTTTTGATTTTGCTAAAAACAACAAACTGTGATCTGCACCCTAATTGCGAAACACACTATCAATCGGAATCTGAATGATTTTGAAGCAATTTGCTAATCCATTGCTTCATAAGCTCGAAAAATTTGTCTGCTCAACACGTAAATAACGCAATGAATGTTGATGAACTGTCAAAATGAAACCAATTCCGATTGATTGTGTGTTACGCAATTGCCCCGCTGGGTCTGCTATGGCTGTTTTGCGTGGATGTGACGCATATTTTCCTCCAACTTGCTAATTGTTTGTGTTTGTGTTCTTTCTCTGCATCAGTAAAAGTAAATAAACGTATTTTCCTTATTTTTTTCTATTGTGTCATCTTCCATTTTGACCTTGGCTTTGAGATTGAAATAATGAAACATTAAATTCACAGTTCACTTATTCCTTAAACTTTGGATGAGCCAAGAAAATTGAATCATGTAAACAATAAAGTGAATCATTCAATACCGGTCAAACCTTTTATATCTGCGACTTTCAATCAAGGAAAGAAAATACATTTATTTAGCGCATACTAAAAGGCCCATAATACATCGAAAGTGCATCAATTTGGTAGAACCGTGTAGGTAGGTAGGTACCTATTCTTGCCATAAAGTGACTCAAACATAGATCATATCCACACCCCGACTTCGCCGACTGCTGACCCTAGGCCTGTCTTTTGTATGCCAATCTCCACGCTTCTGTGCTGGCCTCATCCGGGTTCTACCCGCGAGGGTAACAATATCGTCCGCGCATTTCGTCGCCAGACGGCCGACATTTCATTTTCCAGTCCTTAGATGCCACTCGGTCACTTACTCCACCTGCTATCACTGCGCATTGCCAGGTGTCGTTCCCAACTCCATTTGAGTTTCATAACTCGTTATCGGAAACCTACCAAACAGATATGAAAGCTCGTGAGTAGTCGTGAATCATCGGACTCTTTTTATTTGAGTTTTGATTTGTTTTTAACTGATGTTGTATCTAATGTATTGTGTGTCTTTTAGTCTGTGCTAAATAAATGTATTTTCTTTCTTCTTCTTTTTTTCTTTGATGTGTGTAATGCTTTATTTTCTCTGTTCATATACCTAACTTTCTGGTCTTTTTGTTGCGACCAGCGGAAGGATTAAAAACATAATATAAATTATACGAAAAGGAAATCAATATTATTGACCCATATATTTCTAATACTTTCGCTGAGTTAACAAGTTTTCAGCCCTCTGTTACTTTGACTATTCCCTTGATTTTCAAGTACCGACGTTTTTTAAAAGACCTCTCTGAGGGGCATTTCTCGTAATTTTAAGAACGTTCACAGTTTGATCTCAATCAGTCAATAATACCTTTATTTCCCTACATTTTGACATTTGTTTGTCGCCGAGATGAGACTGCGACTAGATTTTGAACGTTTTAAATTACGAGAATTGGCCTTCTGGTCTTCAAGATATTAAGCATTGTCTATGACTTATGTGCAGACAATAATTGAGTATTTTGTACTTGATTATGCTATTATACATAATCTTCTAATATATAAAATTCTCGTGTCACAGTGTTAGTTACCATACTCCTCCGAAACGGCTGGACCGATTTGTATGAAATTTTGTGTGCATATCGGGTAAGTCTAAAAATCGGCTACTATTTTTTTTTTTCAAAACGACGTTTGCGGGGTCAGCTAGTAATGAAATAAATAAATATGCCTATTAATCTAAAAAAAAGTAGTACTAAGTGGTGCAGATTTCTTATATTTCTTCCTATCTTGCCCCTATGTCTCCAGGATTATTGGTTTTTTTTTGCATTCAGAATAGTTATTAAATTCAAAAGCTTTAATCATAGTTAGCGATTATATGATTATAAAACATCGTAGCACCTATAAAACATACACAAATAGTTTTGAATATTGGCCAAAAAACTGCAACACTTTTATAACAGTAACACCGCTACTACGAGTATACCCAGCTACGACTCCAATTACTTTATTAATATGGTCAAGTATAAACAATGTACCTACCTAATGTTTCCGTGAATGATCGGAAACACGCATTGGTAATACGGACCGCTATTTATTTGTATTGGGTCAATGCACTCTCACTATGTTGCACAGAAATGCACATGGTTCGCTTCGGACATTCCCGGCCATTCTCGGCCATTCCCGGGCCATTTGACCCGTCACGGCTGTGCCCGTAAGTATGTGCGTTTGCCCGAAATAGGCAACGCATAGTTACATTTTGTAGCTATGCCAAACAATAATTGTTACTCCTAAGTCTATTTTGCAATGACATGTACGGCAGCCATTTTGCGGAAATTAGTCGTCATCATCAATTTTAACATTAATGCTCTCCAAAGGCACGATTTCTGCTCTTGAGTGCATTCTTAATTTTAAATCACGAAGATTTAAAATTAAGAATGCACTCAAGAGAGGCCTAGAGGTAGTCCAGAGACTACCTCTAGGCCAGACAAATTACTTTGGTCTTTAATAATCTGTAGGGACATTCTGAACTTTACTATCTGATTACAAAATAACGAGGTGCCTAAATACATAGATTATCCTTTGACCTTTATTGTAACTTGTAGGTCTACACCTTCCACAACCACCACCATCTCCATCTTATTAAATCTTGTATAAGTAAAAATCAATTGGCTTGGCGCATGTATCCAAGATCATCACTTGAGAGCGAATCGATCGATTTCACAGATTTTCTTTTGTTATCTTCGTAATTTCAGGACAAGGTTCGTATGATAGATTTTTTTGGTAACTCTACTGGTATAGTCGACTACACCGGTAGAGTTACCAAAAAAATCTACGAAAAACAAAAATATCATCAAAATTTTCGATTTGGATGATATTTTTGTAAGAAAATCTCAATAAAACAGATTGACAGACAACGCACAACCTAAATCCCTGGAGATAGAGACATCAAATCACCCGGGCGACGCAAATAAAATCATAATTATTATTTCATTTAAAACTTAATACACATCCTCTACAAGTTCCATAATTTCATATACTTACGTAGTTGATGTAACGTATTTCACAGAACATAACATTCCTGTTCAGTCCTTATTAAATGTTATGCAGGAAGTTTGTTTCAGTGGCCCATATAATGCTAAACAAATTTCTCTGTTTACATCGCGTAGCATGGCACCATGTGGCTCATAATTATATGACTATAAATACCTAGTATAGTTATATTCTATGTACCAACACAACACATTGTGCTGTGTTGGTGGTGGCATAGAATATGCAAGTATGGAGTGGTAATACTCGGCTATATTCGGTGGAATATTAGTCTATTGGGCCAAATAATTTTTTTCTCTATCGACATAATAGGTTACAGAAACTGGTTTGAAGCCTCTGCCTCCTGAAATATGTGTACTTGTATGTCAGGAGTCAGCGCCCTATACAACCTCAATCGGTACACTATACAACCACAGAACAGATAAAAGATGCAACCATGAATAACTATTGTATTTATCCATACTTATTTATGAAAATATACATAACTCCTCTGCGCCTCGCGGTTTAATATTGACATAATAGGTTACAGAAACTGGTTTGAAGCCTCTGCCTCCTGAAATATGTGTACTTGTATGTCAGGAGTCAGCGCCCTATACAACCGCAATCGGTACACTATACAACCACAGAACAGATAAAAGATGCAACTATGAATAACTATTGTATTTATCTATACTTATTTATGAAAATATACATAACTCCTCTGCGCCTCGCGGTTTCACCCGCATAAGTGTCGATCCCGTGGGAGTATCGGGATAAAAAGTAGCCTATATGTTAATCCAGAGTGTCAGCTGCCTCTATACAAGATTTTATCAAAATTGTTCCAGCCGTTTGTGCTTGAAGAAGTAACAAACATATAAACACACACACAAACTTTCGCCTTTACAATATTAGTGTGATATCACGCCTTATTTTCTTGAAGGGTTGGGCAAGGGTGTACATCTACAGTTCGCCAGTTATTTTATAAGTCCCATGTAATGGGGGGTGAGCCATAAACCGTGCACAAATCCGCCGTAGCAGCCCAGAGGTCTTCTGGGTTGCCACTGAGAAGAAAATACACATTCTTAAAATAATTAATGCTCGTTGTTAACAAAGCAATTTTCACTTCAGAACTTTCATTTATTACTGAATTTAAATCGAACTCTGAAGGAAGGTTTGGAAAAGATGTTTTTAACGCATTTCGCAGATTGCGTATTCTATTCCACTTTATCCCACATGTATAATGGAGAGAGAACTTTTTACCGTCCATGGACTTTATGCTTCTTTACAATAAAAGTTAAATCGTAGTCACCAAGAATAATTAAAGTAGATATGATTGTCTTATCGCGCCATGATGGCTTATTTCCTATTGACGGTAGGTACTTGCGCATACGCTTATATGGTGTGTGCTTACTGCTTACATTATCACTCCATTCTTACTATACTTCGTGTCACCATTTTCAAAGATGGCGAATGCTAACTTATCTCAACTATTCCTAGGAAATAATATCGTAACAGTCTCTTATCGCGGTAGGTCAAGGTTATAAAGATAAGAGGAAAAGATTGCTCTTCTATTTATTGTTGTGAAGTCATTTCTGATAAAATGATCTTGAAATTCTTGAATGGGATTAGATATTTTTGTTCCGGGTTTCATAAACAAGGCAGAGAGATATATATGTGTATAGTAACTGAAATAGATTAAGTATTATTAGGCAACGGTACCTAGTCGAGTCAGCTATTTAGCTGACCCGACATCCGTTGTCTTGTACAAGTTTCAATAATTCATACAAAAAAGGATGTTCAGTTTTTCCCGAATTTGAAGAATTTTGGGAAAACTTTTCCAATTTTACTTTCCATAAAAACCTGATTCGGATTATTACAAACATTTAAAAACAAAAAGCAACCAAATCGGCCTGGCCGTTCGCGTTCTCAAGTGGTGCGCTTACCAACGAACAGCATTTCATTTTTATTATTGTATAGATATAGATATTGCGTTTCCGCTGAGTAGGAATTCAAGCGATTTCAGCGCTGAATTGTTCAGGACTTGTAGCGCTTGACAGTACAAACAGTAACGAATTGAGTTTTAAATTCTCTTCGGTGTGCGCTGTGACAGGTTTCTGGCCGATTGCCTATACACAACACACCATTTCATCAGTTGATATACAACTATATTAGTTACAAAAAACATAATACCCGTAAACTTTATGTAATCACCGGATGGAGTACAATACCTTTTCGTTCATCCTAACATAAGGGTGCGCCCACGCATTGCGTTACTTTGATACCCATAGTTCCGCCCTTTTGATTGGTCAAACGGTCGACTCGACACGGTCCAATGATACCGTACATTTATTTACATCGCTTGCATAACTAGGCTATTGAAGATTTTTCCCGCGCAAATAACGTTGACCAGTTTAAATAGAGCTGTTTAAAGCCAATAGCTCGATTGGTGTGGTTGTTTTGCGTAGGTCATGTTACGTTGGTGTTGTAAACTGGATGAAAGCTATCGAAAGGACATTGCGGACGCGCCTTCCCACGCCGTTTGAATTGCCGTGATGTAATTGGGACTAGTCGACTAGAATGTAGTATACTGAATGTTTACAATCTGTAATAATATGCTCTATTTTATAGCCCCTTACTTGACTTTGTTAAATGATTTGTAAGTCAATGGAAGCTTCGCAAACTATACATGGAGTGGGATAATTTTACTTCATCATAGTTGAACTGGTTTGGAAATTAATAGGGTGTATCAAGTGTTTGTTATCTTGATTCTTGTTTAGTTAAATGAAACTAGATCGTGGGACATCTAAATGATCCTCTTCCTCTTCTCTGTTATTATATAGAGGCTGAAAAATTATATATGTACGCAAGAGCAAAGATATAGGTCCTTCTAGCTTAGATATTGTCTGTTGAAAAAAAATACAATATTTATTCAGTCTAGCAGGTTTATACAGGGTTATTTGTAAAACACCAGCAACCTCTTAAGAGGTCATTGTACTCATCATTATGAACAATTTTTACTATGGGACCAAACCTGAAATCGCGAAAAAAAATCAGCTGTTCCCTACATTTATGTTCGTGTATCTCGTCAAAATGTAGGGAACAGCTGATTTTTTCACAGCCTGTATACAGCCTGTGCTGTGTAAATACAGACTGCGACAATAGTATAACCCACCTCCTAATTTTTTCATATCTACTGTAAAACAAAATATAATTAAATATATTAGTAACGCGCTAGCATTGTTCACTTGATTCTAGTACTATGGTATATATATAACTACGTTCCGATGTTGTTTTATTATGCAGCGGGGAGCGGCGGTGTTCGATAGCGCGACAAAAGTATAACCCATTCGTCAGTTTGGCTCGAGAATCTCGGTGCAGACGTGTCAATTCGTGTTTATACTTCTCTTTTGTTTCTTGTAAGTTATTATTACAAATAACTGAAAATTGTTTTTGTTGATATTTGTCTATTTTTAAAATAAAATTCCACGGGGAAAACACTTAAATGAAACTGAAATTAATATAATTAAAAAATTGAAAAAAGAAGGCCAAAATTGCAAAAGTTATCAATAGAAGTCATCGTGTTGTGCGAAATTATTTAAAAGATCCCGAAAATTATAGAAAAAAGAAAAGGACAGGTCGACCAAGACCTACTACACCACGAGAAAGAAGGTTAATTCTAAGAGTTGCGTCTAATTCTGCGCTTACAGCAAGACAAATCGCAGCGGAAGCTGGTATTAGTACCAATTTAAGAAATGTTCAACGTATTATACGTGACTGTCAACATCTAAAACGTATGAAATTACGAAGAAAACCATTGTTGTCTGATAAACATAAATTAGTTAGATTACAATTTGCAAAAGATCATGTTCAATGGAGAAAAAAATGGAGAAAAGTTGTTTTTACTGACGAAAAAAAGTTTAATTTAGATGGACCTGATGGATTTAATTACTATTTTCATGATGTAAGAAAAGATAATTCTGTATTGGGTCGTCGACAAGCTGGAGGTGGTACTATAATGATATGGTCCAGTATTAGATACTCAGGTAAAATGGATTTTAAGTTATGTACTGGAAAAATGAATAGTAAACGATATATAGAAGTAATAAACGAACAGATTACATCTCATGCAATGCGGATTGCTGGTCCTAATTTTATTTTTCAGCACGATAATGCCAGTATTCACCGCGCACAGGTTGTTATAGACTATTTTTCTGAAAAAAATATTCAAGTTCTTGAATGGCTAGCTTATTCCCCTGACTTGAACATAATTGAAAATTGCTGGGGAGATTTATCACGAGCTGTATATTGCGGATCTAGACAATTTAACACAGTTACAGAATTGAAAAAGGTAATAATTGATGAGTGGCAAAATATGAATCAAGACAAAATTAAAAAGCTGTACGACAGTTTACCAGATCGAATGATTGAAGTCATAAGTAAAAGTGGTGGATCTACTTAATATTAAATTACATGAATAATTGCTATTTGTTATACTTCTGTTGAGTTTTTATTTAAATTTAATTGCCTGGGTTATACTTTTGTCACGCCATAAAACTCAATATTATATGTATTTTGTTAATTTTGCATTCAATAAATAATCTTTTGATGGTATAATAAACTTACTTACAACCCAATTTTGTGTATTAGTAATATATAAATATAACTATAATTCTTTATCGGATATCACAAAATTAGGGGGGTGGGTTATACTATTGTCGCAGTCTGTATTAAACCCGACTCGGTTACAGTATTTATAGACTCGTGCAGTCGTGCCTAAATAATAACAGCCATACGGGTATGCTTGCCGCGTTTGGTCTGTGGATGGGTCACCACCTTTGTATACAGAGACCCCTCCATGGCTTGGAAAGCACGTAAAGCCGTTGGTCCTGGCTCTCATTCGTAGATCTTTGATATTCGTTACGGGTCGTCAGAAGCCCGAAAGGTTTACAACCAGTCTGAAAAAGGTATACAATAACGGGTTGTGGAGGTCAGAATGATAGGCAATCACTCCATGTGAAATACTGGTTTTCAACTGCATCCTGTTAAAGTAGAAGTCGACCCCAACATAATCGGAAAAAGGCATTCAGATGATGATACCCATCCAGCTAATCTGCATTTGCGACTTATTTGCCAAAAATGCAAACTGGAGAAGTAATTTTAATTCCTACACAATAAAGTGCAGTTTGCGTTGCAACTTCAAACATTTTTATAACTTTTTCAATAGTGCTAGTCACTCTGAAATCAACTTAATTTCCATTTCTAAAAAGTTGATATTTGTTTAACTTGAAATAACATCACACAATAAAGTGCAGTTTGCGTTGCAACTTCAAACATTTTTATAACTTTTTCAATAGTGCTAGTCACTCTGAAATCAACTTAATTTCCATTTCTAAAAAGTTGATATTTGTTTAACTTGAAATAACATCAATTTGAAAGAAATTTGAATAGACTTTTATGTAGTAAGCTTGTTATGGTCGGTGGATTCAATAATCAAATTATTAGAAGAGCTTTGCTGAAAAATACCGCTCGTTCGAGTATTTTATTTTTACCGAAGTAATAAGGTAATGAATGATATTAAACCTGTGTCGAGTATGCCTTCCGGCACATACAGATTTATAACGAAAAAATGCGGAAGTTAATAAAATGATGATACAACAGCTTTTTTTATTACTTAAACACGGGATGAATTTTTGTGATGATGCAAAGGACAAAAACCGAATCACACTAATATTATAAAGGCAAAAACCAGTTGGTATCTAGGGAAGAACAATGTTAACAGGTTGTTTCTTTATTACTTAATAATATATCTATAGGGTGAAATTAAAAACATACGAAAAATCGAAATGGGATATTGTAATCATCATTAAGAACAACTTCTACTATGGGACCAAACCTGAAATCGCGAAAAAAAAACCAGCTGTTTCCTACATTTATGTCAACTATTAAACGAATAGTGTACGACTACGTTACCTCCCACACTACCTTTAACTCATAAAGAATGCCTCAAGGGAGTGTTCCCATAACCACCACAGATTAGTGATCGAAGTATGATTTTATTAGTACTTCCCGGTTATTTTATTAGGGGCAAACGAGAACCAATGAGGTACTTGGTTTCATTGAGGATAGCAATTCGATTTATTTGTTTGTACATTACTTAAATTGTTTAGCGTTGGACACAAGCTGTGCCCGCGGGTCTACACGTGAAGTAATTTTTCAGATGGAAATATGTTTTGTTCTTCTTAGGGATGATTTTTCCTCAGGAATAATTTTGAATTTTTGACAGTTGTTCGATACAAAATCTGTCAAACTTCAATTAAATTATAGTCCACGAATAAAAAATATCTATCGTTTAAAAAATCGGCCCTTAAGGAAAAAACTTTCTAAGCTATCTGCTAAACGTCATTACATTTCTATTTTGTTATTTTGATTACTTATTCTACAATCCATACTCCTTATTATTATAATCCCAAAGTATCTACCTAACACTGTCGGTCTGAAGGACATACTCTAATTTTTTGTATTAAAACCAAAAAAAAAAGACAGCTAATATTTCATGATGAAATTGTTAATGAGTGATCATCTGCCTCCCTTTGTTAAAATAAAGCATCAAAAATCATCTTGATTCTTTATAAAAATTAATGAACTTTAGGCCACTATTTATATCAATCATACTGACATAATCGTAGACGACCACGGACCACAAACAATTAATAAACAAGTATACAATGACAAATTATTTCGCATTTCCGTGTCCCAGTTTTTGGTTGGCGTTGAATAGGCCAGACATGTATCAAAGTGATGGATGGTTCTAACTAAACTTTGGTCTCGCACAATTAGGTTGACAATCCACCACACCTTGCAATCGGACAATATATTGTATGTCAATCACTGCGAACACGCACGGTTTGTGGATGATGGTCTTTATGTGATACGAGACGATAACGATACGGTGATGGTTGACCATTGTAATTATGCATACAGCCTGTAAGTGTTCATTGCTACACATGATCCTTCTAATGATAATGCTTGGTAACTAGATGAAATTGGTAATCACAATATTGTCGTACTTGTCGTTGGTTGATAATAGGATGCTGCTATATCTTCTCATAACAGTTCACTTTCATGGCACCCAGAAGGATGTTTCCCTCTAACAGGAATAACAGAATAGGAGCTAATATACCTCAGTGAAATTGCATGAATACGCTACTAATTTTCAAGCGAATCGGTAGTAACGGCTTACGACGAATTATCACCAAATTCGGTGGTGTCAAGTTTAATTCAAGCTTATCAAGTTAGACTGGTCAAGACTTAACCAGCACTGGGGCTTTAGCTCGCATAGAGCCTTTTAGCATTATGCTGAGACAAGCGATGGCCGTTTTGCGTGGATACGAAGCATATTTTGCCCCAACTTAATCTTTTTTTTGTGTTTGTGTTCTTTCTCTGCGTCATGTTTACTAATCGTATTTTCTTTCTTTTATTTCATTCTAGGTGAAATGAACTGTCATTCCGCCTGTTTCTAGAGATTGACACTATTCACTTCAGTTTTCACGTTGAATTTTTTACAGAATAGTTCGCTTGGTGTTATTTTCTGTAATTTGATGTTATCGTACAGCACAGTTACCATGTCGTATCCTATAAATTACAATAGGGCTCTTTGGTTAGGCGTTCGTGTAGCTCCTATAGTCTTGGATCCGATGCTATCGCTTTGTCAAGTATCGGTTACATTCTGTAAGCTGCGTTTATGCGCAGAACCTGATCTATATCTCCCTCGTGTATTGTTCATTGATATTGGAAATAGGTGATATAGCTGTGTTTAGTTCTTGTTTTCATGTGTTATGTTTAGCTACGGACTGCAATACTCTATCTGGCTTATTAGAAACTGTATTTTCACAATTTTTAATGGCTCAGGTTCAGTTGAAAACCACCGTCAGGCACTAGTTGACTGGGATTATTGATAAACTGCCTATTTGGCGCAGCCGTGAGGCACACTTTCCTGCTATTTTCTTACAATGCACTTTACACATTGTATTTGTTTTCTTTATTTTTACAGTATAATAATTATGTTAAGTTGTGTTCCTTTTAGTTTTCCTTAAATAAATGTGTTTTCTTTCTTTCTTCTTCATTTTTTTGTAATAAAATCTTCTTCTTTTGTTATTATCCTTTTTTCCTTGTTTCTATGTTTGAGTAGCTAGCTTAAGTAACACTCTTCTTTGCTTTAGTAACCAGTTACCTGTTGCAATTTGTCTAGTATCGTCACTGTAGTTGTGATACGTTTGTAAAATGTCCAATGCTTCATTTTCAATGCCCTCAACGTCACTGTCATTCAATTTTTGATTCCCCCATATTCCTGCTACCAATATAAACGTGTGACCGTATCATGCACCAAATAGAGTCAATATTTGCTTATAAAAACCAACTGTACCATAGATGACGTTCGGTGTTTAGTTTAGCGTGTCGCAATCAGAGCACAAAGCTGGTATTTTATTGTGATTTACATACAGAAAGTGTCCATTGTGAGTGCGCGCCCTGTCACAGTTGCCCTCTGGCCTCCGTAGGCCAGCGTGGTCTAGTAGACCGCCTTTAGATTAGGTCTATTTAGACCCGCGTTAATTTGGACACAAGACTCGTCGTGTTCTATAGTCTATCGTTAATCTCTCTAGTGTTGTGATTCTTTTTCGCGCATGTTTTGCAAGTGACATACAAATACACGTGATTGGAGTTTTGTGTACGTAAGTTTTGTTTATAATTTGTTGTTTTAATTAAAGCTTTCGTGGTTACGTGCGTAATGGCAGCTGTGGGGAGCTAAAGTGTAGTTTATGAAATAGGTTTAACTAGGTACCTACCTACATCAATTCCATAACCGCGATGAGATAAAATTAATAGCTGTAGGTACACAAATATACTAAATTTAATTGGCTGTTGAGTAACTGATACCTAATTCATATTTTTAGCACTAATTGGGCCACTTTCAACGTGTCTAGTTAAATATTCGCTCACGAGATTTTAATGAGATCTTTTTGATTGGGTATAAAAACAAAGCTGAGGATCTGAATGATCCAATGTTTCTTTAACTAAGATGGTACTGAATTTAAAAATTTTCGGTATATAAATAGACCCAAGTCTATCTAAATTTAAAAATCAACTGAAGTGATTCGTTTACTATTTACCGGTTACAAACAATGTCTGAGTTGATTTCTTTCATTAAATCTTCCTCAACACACAATCGAAATAGATTGCGGCCATAAGTAGCTCAAAGATCACCTGTTGGAATAAAGGGATGGAATTCTATTTATGGATTCTATATTGACTGTCTTTCTTTTTCCCGTAGTTGTATGCACGACGTGACGAACGGCCAAGGAGCGAAAATCCTAAACAATTTTCAAACACTTTCCTTTAATATTTATTTGTTTGGCAATACGTAGTCTGAAAAATAATAAGGTGCTAGTAGAAATTAAACCGTAAGGTGGTTCATTTACAAGCAAGCTTATTATCTCAATGTTTATGCATAAGCATAATCAGCATTTTTTTTTTTTTTGTGGTTGGGAAATTATCAAATGACCCCTCCTACTCTGGGTGGAGCAGAAGGGAGTGTCAGACTTTTACTGACTAAAACCCACCCGTGTTCCTTCCTTAACCCTTTGTGTTCCGGGGTAGCGGTAACCCTTTCGGACAATCCCGCTGCCCCGGCAGGCTTCGGCCCTTACGGGCCCCTTCCTTAATGCTGACATCTCTTTGAGGCGCGCGTGGAACACGTACGCGCCGTCCGGCACGGGCCTGGTCCTGATCGGACGGAGAGTTACCCATTACTCTCCGCCCGCAGGCCCGCGCCTACGGTGGCCGGGAGTCGTCTCGCGGCTCCTGACGCCCGGAGCGTCTCCCATCATCTAAGCAATCAATCAGCATAAGGGCTGATTTGACCAAACTCAGGTATCTTTTATTCGTGGAATAAAATTGACGTCAAAAATTCAAAATTTATTCTCAGGATAAGACTTATTCTAGGTATAAGAGTTTGGTGGAATACGCCCTAAGTATTATGCTCCTACTGCTGGGACACAGGTCTGTCTGTATCAGGACTCTGTGTGAGGGAGTGAGCAGTAATTTACCACGCTGGCCCAGTGCGGGTTCGAAGATGTCACATCCCTCCGAATTTTTGGTTCCAGGACATGCCGTTTTTTTCACAATGTTTTCCTTTACCGTTTTAAGAGCAGCAGTGCTGTTCTGTAAAAATCTCACCGTGAAAACTAAGGTGAAGTGAGCTGTCATTCCACCTGATGTTAGGGATTGTCCCTATTGATAGCTTACTTCGTGCTCACTTCACCTTAGTTATCACGGTGAGATTTTTGCAGAATCGATCGGCAGTAGTGATGAAGTAGTTTACACAAAGTAAAGCGTATTTCAGGGGGTTTGAACCACTGGGCCATGAATGCATATGGTTTCATCCCAATGTTTATTGATTCATTTTAATTGTTGCCACATGAAAATGTAGGTACTTCTTCTTTTTTTCTTCATTGTGTCTTCCATGTCGTTTCATATTTGAAGAACATTACTAAAGTATCATTCCTTACATGTTTCCAGAAACGTTCTAAAATAGACCCAAAATTCAAAACTAAATTACGGTTTATTTATTTCAGCCGGTTGTAAAAGGTTTAATTGATTCCCAGAATGAGACTGATAAATCAAAATCGATCCCGTCTCTTATCTTAAACTCATTGGTGAAGCACCATTCAAACCTCCTCAAATGATGGAGTTTTAAGGAAAATTTCCTTAGCTTCTTAAATATCCGTTTAGACAAGGTTTTATTTTAAGAAAAATAAAGTGTGTTATGGCACTCAGCGCCTACCTATTAAAATCTTGGCCTAATACTGTAGCGTTTCAAAGAAAAATGGTTGTTTATAAAAGGTAGGCTGATGTTTTGATTTTAATTTTAGTTATTTTTAAGTTACTAATGGATACCCAGAAGTTTTACACGCCATGATAATATTTTATTTTTTATTTTATATTTAAATAATTGTGAGGTCACGAGCAGGTTAATTTGGCAATAATAAAAAATAAAAAATCAGTGGTGGCGCAGTGGTAAAGACCCCGACTTACGAGTTGTATGTCGTGGGTTCGTACCCAGACAGGTGCTTTACTTTGTGTAAATTATTTCATGACCACTGTTCTCAAAACGGTGAAGGAAAACATAGTGAGGAAACCGGCATGTCCTAGAACCAAACATTCGAAGACACGTGACATCTACCAACCCGCATTGGGCCCGCGTGGTGGGTTATACCGCCCACTTCCTCTCGAAGAGAGGAGGCCTGTGTCCCAGCAGTGGGTACATTAAAGGCTAATTATGTTATGCAGGGTTATTTGAAAAACACCAGCAACCTCTTAAGAGGTCATTATACTCATCATTATGAACAACTTTTACTACGGGACCAAACCTGAAATCGCGAAAAAAAAAATCAGCTGTTCCCTACATTTTGACGAGACAGACGAAGATAAATGTAGGCAACAGCTGATTTTTATTTCGCGATTTCAGGTTTGGTCCCGTAGTAAAAGTTGTTCATAATGATGAGTACAATGACCTCTTAAGAGGTTGCTGGTGTTTTTCAAATAACCCTGTATATGTTACGTAAAAAATAAAAACACAACCCTTCCTTTTGTCTTTGGACCTACTATAGAAAATTAGTAAGCAACTAACATTTACATCAGGTACTTTATATCTAAATAAGGTCTCTCGGCCGGGGAAAGGCCTCTCTCTTCTCATATATAGAGAAAGCACGAGCATTAATCACCAATCACCACGTTTGCTTAAGAGGGTTTGGGGATTTCAGTCTTGTATCACCTAACTGTAAGTCCAGTTTTCCTCACAATAATTGCCTTCACCGATGTGAGTAATGTTAATTAACTCGTAAAGTACATAAATTAATTGAAACTTTCTTGGATGTGAACCCACAACCTCTTGCCTGAGAGGCGAGACCTACACCACTAGGCCTTTACTACAATTAATAAGACACCAGGTACTAAATTAAATAAATATAGATGATAATAAATATAGATGTAGATTTTAGATCTGTACACCATTTTTTATTTTATCAAGTACTTGGTACTTGTTGACAGGCCTATGCTGTCCTCCCATACCTACTGTAATTAGAAAACATTGTAAAAGCCAATTATTTTTAAAAGAGTAACCGTGGAGTTTCTTGCCGGTTCTTCTCCATAGGAAACGACCAATTGGAACCGTGCACCTAGCTTCTGACGTTTCATAAGTGCCCTTGTAGGCTTATGTGAAATAAAATATTTTGATTTTTTTTGATTTTTAAAAAAGTTACTTTAATTAACTTTAGGTACTTATACTTAAACAAAAGTAAATTCATGCGTCGAAGTACTCCAAAGTCAGATATTTTTTATACGTGAAATAAATATAACGTCTGACAGTTCTAGTATGAAAAAACTGTCAAAAATTCAAAATTAATTCTCAGGATAAGACTTATACTGGGTATAATACACACATCAAAAGTGTCTAGGGATCAACATATATTTTTGCAATAACTTTTCTCCTGATTGATATTAATTAAAATTTTCTTTAAGGATTCATCAAATAAAGTGTTTTCGTTTGTCACAGTAACGATAAACCAAGTCACCTTTGCATTAATAAAGAAATTTGCCATTTTCCTAATAAAGGGATTTTTGACATTTGAACCACTAACACAAAAGTTCGAAAAAAAGACTGAAATAACAGTTTTCTCTAAAATTTTATTGGGTAACTTAAACAATTAATAATCCGTGTTTCTACCGCGAACACTAACAACACAAGAACATCGGTTTGGCATACTCAAAATGAGTTCATCCAAATCACGCTGTGGAATGGCCGCCCATGTTCGTTGCAACAACAAAAAAAGGTCTTCTTGCGACTGGATACCCTCCATATTCGGCAGAGCTCTTCTCTGTAGCATATCCCATGCATGCTCAATCGGGTTCAAGTCTGGCGACTGAGCAGGCCAGGGCAGGACATTGATGTTAGCTGCGGCGAGAGTCTGTCTTACAACTCTTGCGGTGTGCGGTCGTGCATTATCATGCATTAACTGAAATAAGGGACCGATTTGCACTTGTAGAGGAACGATGACGTCTGATACAATCGTCTCAGCATAAATTTGAGCGTTCAGGTTGCCTCTGATCCAAATCAACTCAGTTCTTCCGCCGATCCAAATACCCGCCCATACCATGATGGTTCCACCACTATAAGGATGGACTTCCTGGCAGGATTTTAATCGCTGTTGGCGTCCAGGGGCTCTCCAGTGTTGTATACGTCTTGTATCCGGTCTCATACCAAAACGAGACTCATCAGAAAAGCACACGAAACGCCATTGTTCTTCTGCCCAATTTCTGTGTTCAAGAGCCCATTGATATCGAATCCTACGATTGTGCATTGCTATAGGTGGTACCCGTAGCGGTCTTCGGGAATGAAGGTTCACTTCATGCAAGCGGTTTCTGACTGTTTGGTCGCTAATTAAGTTCCCTGAAGAGTGATGAAGCCTCACGGCTAACATCATGGCGGTTATTGTTGGAGCTCTTCGAGTTAAGATTTGAATGTATCGGTCTTGTCTCCGTGTGGTGCAGCGATACCGTCCTCCATGGCGCTCAGCCACGGTACCAGTGCTTCGGTAACGTGTCCAAAGTCGACTGATAACACTCTGACTTGTATTCAGAGCTAAAGCCACAGTACGTTGCCGGGAACCAGCTTCTATCATTCCCACGGCTCTGAGCATTTCTTCCCTGCTTAAATGACGTCGCCGCTCCATAATAACGTTGGTTTTAATCAGTAGTAGGGAAACAGTAGCACTAATAATGTCTTCAATGCGTTGTATGTTTTTATAGGGAAAATATTGACAGCTGATTTTCATCTTTTACTCGAATTTGATTCACAGTTCCTGATTCAAATTATGAAATGCACCAAAAAGGATCCATATAAATTTATAAAATCATAAATTTATTACAAAGCCACATCTCAATCTCAAGAAATCCGCATAAAAATGCTTGATCCCTAGACACTTTTGATGTGTGTAGTTTGGAAAAATGCCCCCTAAGTACTATACACTTTTTAAATTAAATTCCTTTGCTATATTTTGTACTTATACAGGGTCAAATTAAATAATCTGGCGAAATTCGATGATTCCATTTCGTGATGGGTATATCTAAATACGATAAAACGAAAAAAAAAAAATCCCTTGTTTTTTTATATGAGCCAACTATTTTCTGTGTAAACTTCTCAGACATGATGGGTATCGGTGTCTAAACATGATAACACAAAAATAGAACAGATTTTCTCAACTATAGCTCAAATTCTACACGTTGAATTATCATGAATTTACTTCTAACACGCCATTTACTGGTACTTCAATTAACTGCACTACCAGCGATTCCAGAAACCAGATGATTGATCTCAGAAAAAAAAATGTTTGTTTTATCGTGTTTAGATATCGATACCAATCACGTCTGCGGAGTTCGCTAGCTAATTAAATTTGACCCTGTATAAAAGACGGTTTCAAGTCGAAATATAGATGACCACTTTCTGCCGCGGGTTCGCCCGCCTAGATGTCGGAAATTATCCCACGGTAACATGATACCGGGACAAAAAATAGCCTATGTTCTTCCCCAGGATGCCATTTATCTCCTTGTCAAATTTTCTCGAAATTTGTTCAGTGATTTAAACGTGAAACGGTAACATACAGACGCAGTTACTTTTGAATTTATAATATTAGTATGGATGTAATGTAACTTAGTATTTATCATATTTACAAGGTCTCAAAGTTCAATGATTGAAAATGTGTTTCATTAATTCGTCCAGAGAAATTAAAGCTGACAGCCAACGGAAATATAAGCTTTCCTTCAGTAAAAAAGGAATTCTTATTTTATAGGCTTCCCTCAACTTGCAATTCCAAAACGTCTATTAAAATATTCACATTATTACCTATATTTTTATTATTGATATAAAAGAGAATGCCCATTTTTCCACTGACCGCCCGTTGCGCATCAAAAAATTTTGTATGGTACCATAACTTGGATATAAAAGAGGGGTGATATCGTACTTTCAAAAGGGAAAAAAATCCATTTATTTTGTGGGGTTTTTGATGTTTCTGTTCAGATTTGAGGTTAGTTTTGTAACAAACTTTCCACCAAAAAAAACAGCAGTGCTATTCTGTAAAAATCTCACCGTGAAAACTAAGGTGAAGTGAGCTGTCATTCCACCTGATGTAAGGGATTGCCTCCATTGATAGTTGACTTCACGCTCACTTCACCTATGTTATCACGGTGAGATTTTTACAGAATCGATAGGCTGTATTTTACAACAATATGATTTGAATTCACATAAAACAACAGAAACTAGTTCCAACAAACCAATGAATGATCCCAATTAAATAATATGACATTTGTCATGTTAAATATAGGTTTGTACAGGAAGTAGAAAATAAAAATGCTTGAATATAGGCATGCAGTTTTACTGGTTCATTTTATCATCTTATTCATAAAATATTTCGTCTCAAAACGGAGCCTGCGGCTCAACAGACCTAAATCGATGATACCACAAAATGAGATAGCGATTGTAACACCTATACAACATTATGGAATGCAAATATAACGCATAACGTGAGCAAAGCATCCCAAAAATAACAAATTTTGGCAGTGGGTGTTGTTAGTTTCGCATTTTCGTTGTTTGCTACCGACTTCCGAAATTAAAGTTATTTATTTTTCACTTTGTAGTGTCTTTTTTGGAAGTAGTTTTTTTTTTTGGAAAAAAAAATATTTTTCACTTTTACGTTGTACCTACTTACGCCACATAAATTCGTATAACACTAGTACTTGATGATGTTATAATGACTACGTACAACACGTAGTCATTATAACATCATCAATATTAACTAAGTGGCAAAATAAGTATTATTAAAGCTAACTCAAAAACTACCCAAGCAAAGTTAATAAAATTTATATGGGACCACCCCTTAACCTATTCTATTAAAAAAAAATTTGAAATCGATTTGCAATTACCGGAGATATCGCATAACAAACATAAAAAAAACAAACATACGAATTTAGAACCTCCTCCTGAAGTCGGTTAAAAACAAAGTTCGCTGCCGAGCGCCGATACGATGCGATGAAAGAAAGAAAAAGTATTTATTGTTACTCGTGCAAGAAGACCACAAACTAAACTAAACACAATAAAAAAAAAACAAATAAGGACTAAGTAGAGCCCAAGATTAAGAACCAGCCGATCGATTCTGTAAAAATCTCACCGTGAAAAGTTAGGTGAAGTGAGCTTACAGTGAGCTGTCAAGAGTATCAATCCCTAGCATCAGGATGACACTGACAGCTCACTCCACGCTCACTTCACCTAAGTTTTCACGGTGAGATGGTTACAGAATCGCACTGCTGATCGATGCTTCGGTGCTTTGTTTGACAAATTGACAGTGAGTGACACTTTTGGCAGTTCACTTTTCACTTTGCCCGTGATAGTGTTAATCTATACAACATATACAGTTAATCTTGATCACCTTGACCATAAGTGATTTGTCAACTAAAGAAATATTTTTAACTGGCTGCGCCCCGCGGTTTCACGCGCGTAAATGCGCGTAAACCCGTCAGATTCCGTGGGAATATCGGGATAAAAGTAGTATATATGTTAATCCAGGATGTCGGCTACCTTCATACAAAATTTTATCAAAATTGGTTTAGCTGTTTGAGCGTGAAAAAGTAACACACATATAAACACACGCACGCCCTCACAAACTTTCGCCTTTATGATATTAGTGTGATTAGAAATTAATATAACTATACCAACAAGTATGGACAAATATTAGTCTAAAGTAAATAAAGTTAATTTAAGACTATTTTAGAGATGTTCATTTAAAAAATATAATTATATTGATTATGTTAATTAAAAATAAAAACATTAGTAACGAGGATAAATAATTTTATTTCTATAAGTACCTAGGTCTGTACAAACACTTTTATACGTCAATCATATTTTTAAAACTAGATGAGGTCGGCTTTTCCTATCTGACTACTCAGAGAAGAAAGGCCGAAACAAACTCACAGGTCACAGTCTCTTTTGAAGTCCAGACATAGTCTTGATCAGATTATGTGAATACCATGTAGATAAATGTCTGTATCAGACTTTCGGGCTTCTGATTACTTGTAACGACTGTCAAATATCTACGAACGACAGCCGGTACCAATTGCTTACCTAACGTGCTTTTCCGAGGCACGGTGTGGTCTCGGTACGTAAAGATGGTCACCCATCCACAGACCAACCGCGACAAGCGTAGCTTAACCTTGAAGATTGAACCGTGTGGCCGTTATTAACCACGATCCCCTCATTTATTATTTATATAAAGATCAATTTATTTAAAAGATGTATTTCAAAGAAATTTTAGATTTATAACTTCAGGTTTTAGGTGCTCATTCTCATAATAGGACACACCTGTGATCGAAATAAGTGATTTATTTAAAGTGTCGCTTCAATAGGTTGTTGGGACACAGCTCGATGCCAAATGCCCCAATCACATGCATTTCCTGGTTCAAATTCTATACAGAGACGCCTCGCATCGCATTTAGTTTAAACTCTGCTGTAGTTAGTGGTCAGCTAATCGCAACGCACTGCCGGGAAGTGCTGTGGTTTCATTACAACAACACCCCTTATAAATAACAGTGTACCGTGCCTAATTTTAGAATTATCGGAACCGTAGCGAAAATTAATCCAGCTGTGCTCATTAAAGTAGATGTATCAGAAACCGATACAGTATCTGCGTCAGTAAAATCTTCGGTACCTGTTTCATTGTTCGAATGACATTTCCTAATCGTATCGTTTTACTTGATTCGGTATTATGGTAAGTGGACTGCTGTTTCTCGGGATTCGTGGGTGGCTATTTACGTTAACGACTCGCCTGTGCAATTCATTATATGATTCATTTACATACATTATATGTGTAGTTTAGTACGAGATTTATATGAATTTTGGGTCGTGCTGTGATTAATTTGCTATTGTTTTTTTATTTTCTTCATGACTTTTAAAAGTGAATGTTTGATAAACAAGTATGTGACAACTAGACATATTATAAACTAGCAACAACCCGGAGTTACATCCGCATAAGTCACGCCTCCGTGGGAATATTGGAATAAAAAATATTCTATGTCATAATATACGTCATGGCATGGTATACCTTTGTGTCAAATTTCATCCAAATCCGTTTTAGCATGAAAGACAAACAAACATACAAAAAATAAAATTTTCTCTCTTTATAATATTGATGTGACCGCGTAGTTCTTTTAAACTTCGCAAAGTTTCACCACCATTTAGAAAATGTATTCGTAAAGTTTAATGTATATAATATAGTCATACTAAACCTACATATAATAAGGAAATCTCCATGTCCTGTCAAGTCATAAAAACCGTGTGAAGTAGGAGCGGGAGTCGGGACGCACGTTTAATTAATAAAACAACGCACTAAAGGGTACGTATTAATTTAAAACTATCAATCTCTCTCTTTTTTACGGTTTAGAAATAGTTGTTTCTCGAGCGTCCATGAATACTGAAGTGACTTTAAATTTTTCATTTATATGACACGTCACACGATGCATATCCTTTTGTGTCTAGTTGGTTAATGTTTGTCCATTAATTAACAAAGAAAAATGTTCAATGTCTTTTTGAACAATAGTCATAAGCCCGTCTCTTGGAACTGTCATCAGGAAATATTATTCACCCTTTGCATCATCATCATCGTCGTCAAATGCTGAAAATGTCCACACCTGGACAAAGACATGATAGACCTCCGAGTACCGTCACTTTGACCGGTTTTGTTTCTCGCATCCAGAGGATTCTTGTGGCCTTCACCAGGTCTACATTGTGGGACAGCTTCCAATGCTACGTCTCCTGGAATGCGGTCACCATTCCAGAACTTTTCAGCCCCAACGGCCATCTGTTCTGCGAGCAATGTGCCCGCCCTGCCTGCTTGCAATTAAGTTTGCCAATTCTTCAGGCTATGTCGGTAATCTTAGTTCTCCTACCTTTGTATCTTTAATGCTAATACAAATTTTCGGGTAAAATCCTTTCTTACCCAAATAATGCGCGGTAATATTGGACAAGACCTTAGGGCTGTCAGACAAATATAAACAAAGTGAGCACAACCTTCTTTTGCTTTCGAATAATTTATCGTTCCTAAAGACGTATCCTCAACCCTCATATTTGCTTTTATTTTTCCTTCTCCGTCTTATTTTATAGTGCCGTCCTTTGTGACGACGTTTATTCAAACACTTTGTGCGATTACGAGTTTGCCCACTGATGCTTTCCTGTTTAAATAAACATGACTAAACTCTTTTGATTTGTTGTTGGGATATAATCGCAGTATATATTTTAGCTTAGGTTTATTGTAGGTATTTTCAAAGTTATTCTATATTTGGGATTATTTAAGGATTATTTTTTTATTTCTGCTCCGAATTTCATGATGTTTTGTAAAACTACGGAAAAAATATGCTTACCTACGTTGTTTCATAACATACATTCATTTCCTAAATGGTTACGCACAGGTGTAGATATCTCGTACAGACGCCAGCACATCAAGCTACCTAAAACTGTCAAATTTTCCCAATCAACATTGAACCTTATGCTTTAGCGATAAAGTTGAACAAATTAGCGAAACCCACTTTGAGATATTTTCACGCTGACTTAAATCACTTAGTCATTGGCATCAATACGACAATTAATGATCATTATGATTATATTCTGGAATCGACAAAAGAATCACTAAGATATTAAATAAGAAGTAAGCGTAGGCAGTCTTTGTTACGGTACAAGGAAGCCCGTTTTTGATAATGAATTTCAAAATCTCATTATAACTGAAACTGTTTTAAAAGTAAATCATTAGTAATGCGATATTTTTGTTTGTAGCGGAGACGAAGGCGCACGAGGTGGTCCCGAGCCAAGCTGTGAAGTCACCGAACACGCCAACAGCACCGACCCCGTCACCGAAACGTGAGTACAAACCTTTTGTACAAAATGGCCCGTTGTTTTCAACATAAATCCCATTGTTCTTGCGTAACCTGAAACCTTTGAAACAACACACGTCCTAAAACATTGAGTTATTTCGTTTTGAAACGCAAAAAGTGTGAACTAACACCTACACTCTCGAAAACGGCAAAAAAGGTAGGTAAATTCAGGGAAGTTATTTGCTTAGCAAATTGGCTACCAACTTAAATTGTCCGTATATTCAAATTACAACTGTCATTCTTTGGCAGTTGTATGAAATTGCTATAACACGGCAAATTAACGTTGTGTCTCAATTTGTGAAACAACTTCCCTTGCTATACATTGACCAAAAATCTTAAAAGTAGAGTTGCATCATTTTAAATTAAATGAAATTATTTATTCTGTAAATTGGATATAGGAATCACTTTTACATGTCATCATATTATAAAAAAATAAGTTAGATGAGGTCATCTGACTACTCTGAGAAGAAAGGCCGAAACAAACTCAGAGGTTAACACAGATTTGAGTGGACCAGTCAAGCAATTTGTCAGTAAACGTATAGCTCAACTCAAAACTTGAGGAGCTGAAACTTTAGATTATGCAGATGTAGGTATTGGCGATTACCTATATTTAAATGTTATCGGAAAAAACATCAATTTAAAAGATATCACTAATCATTACCACACATATCTTTGACGCAACGGGTGACCTTACATAACATACAACTGCTATATCTTATCTGTTCAATCTCAGAGATCGTTCCACATTACAATTTCACAGCACACCATCATACTACATCAACAATATCGAATTTGTTTTCTCTTTTCACTATTTCTTTGCGTCATCATCATTAGCCTATCCACTGTTAGATATAATAATATCCCTCTCAAACTGTCCGCATATACTGCATCATAGTGTTAGACATAATAATATGCCTCTCAAACTGTCCGCATATACTGCATCATGGCGTTAGACATAATAATATGGCTCTCAAACTGTCCGCATATATTTCATAGACTCTTATGAGTTCTTTTGGCAGGACTTCGCCAAGGAAATAGACGTACTACTATAATACCTACTAATGCCACTATAATACAGGAACGTTGTTTTGATGTGTCTCATTTCTAAGGTAGTTATATAAGTGTCAGTATAATAAAATATAGGGACATGAGAAATTTTTCAGCTTGGTGTCCAAAATGGCAACCTACATTATACAAGATGACAGGGATATCGACGCACAGCCTTTTACCATGAATTCAGTAAGTACATCATTCTGAACCCCCGCAGCGTCAAAATTTTTCATCGCTTAAAAAAAAATGCTATACTCTACATTTTGACCGCGAGTGTATCACACTTTTCTATGAAACAGCTGATTTTATTTTGATAATCGACGAAATATTTCTACGCTAGGGGTCTAGAATCATGTGCTGAATTAATGGTTACAGTTTGCGCATTGATGTCCTTGGCAACCTCTATACAAGCGAAGATGACCACTTGCCATCAACTGGGCCGGCTCCTAACTTACCACCCAATAATCTATACATATAATAAAACAGTAAAAAAACTGTGTCTGTACATTGAATATATTAAAAAAAAAATACTTGAGGGAGGTTTAGAAACAGTAATAGAGCACGAATCCAAAAAAAAAAATGTGTCTGTTTGTCTGTTTGTCTGTTTGTTTGTACACGCTAATCTTCGGAACTACTGGACGGATTTGAATGATTTGTTTTTGTTGTATAGATATTAAGTCTGGGCAACATATAGGCTATAATTTATTTTGGAAAATGGAACACCTGATGCAGAACCGCAACAGACCAGCTAAAGTATAAGAGATACAAAAATGGTACCATAGCAAAAATTGTTCCACGTGATGAGCATTTTCTGCTGAGAGAATAAATTTGAAGATCTGGAACACCTGATGTGGAACTCCAAGAGCCCAGCTACACTATAACATATATAGTAATGACGATTTAGCAAAAGTTGTTCAATCTGATGAGCACTCTCTGTTGACTTATAAAAATCGAAGATCTGGAGCACCTGTTGTGGAACTCCAAGAGCCCAGCTACACCATAACACATATAGGAATGACGTTTTAGCAAAAGTTGTTCAATCTGATGAGCACTCTCTGTTGACTTATAAAAATCGAAGCTCTGGAACACCTGTTGTGGAACTCCAAGAGCCCAGCTACACCAAAACACATATAGGAATGACGTCTTAGCAAAAGTTGTTCGATCTGATGGGCATTTCCTGTTGACTTATAAAAATCGAAGATCAGAAACATCTGATGTGGAAATCAAAGCTATCACTAATTTCACTGTATAATTATAAAATAACATAAGCTGGGAGTACCTCCACGCGGTGAAGGTAGTAACAGTTTAGGACTGATGCTGTTCGAGAACATCAGGCTCGCTCCGTGGAAACCTCTACGGATCGAGAAACACGCCTGTGTTCTCAGCGTATCTACGCATCGACTTCTAGGTCTCGAGAGACAAGTGGGGACGTTCCCCACTTGCGTGATGCGCGACTGACCGCTGATCGTGAACGTCACGCATTGTCTCGCGAGTCGGAGACGTTCACGAATAGAGAATTGTGCTTGAATTCTTAGCGTATATACGCATCTGCTTCGAGGTTTCTACAGACAAGTGCGGAAAGTGATGCGCAACTGTCCGCTGATCGTGAGCGACATGCGTTGTCTCGGGAATCGGAAACGTTTACCGATACAGAATCACGCTTGAGTTCTCAGCGTATTCGCACATATACTAACAGGTCTTTTGAAACGAGTGATGAACGTGATGCGCGACTAACTGGTGATTATCATACATTTTCCCGAACACGCACACAACAAAATATTCATAATCAGTTAGAAAGTGAGAGAGAAAGAATTGCTAGAGTACGGCATGAAGAGACAGAAGAAGAGCGCAACGAACGTTTGAACTCTGATCGACTTCGACATTCTCTGAACAGAATGTCGATATCATCTGAAGAATCGGATGTGTCTCAAGATATAGCCGTAGGGCGTGGCGACCTTCCTTAGGTTGATAAGGAACGGAGTGCATTTACGTATACTCCTATGATTGACTACGCCAGATATTCCGCCATCGGAGGTATGGTTCAAAATTGTACTTTTTGTGAAGCTGTTAAACGGCAAAAAGAAACAAACGGTATGTGTTACTCAGGTGGAAAAGTACATATTGAAATATTACAAAATCCTCCAGAAATATTAAGATCACTGCTAATTGGTGACCATCCACAGTCAAAACATTTCTTGGACAACATCCGTTCGTACAATAATGCCTTTCAAATTACATCTTTTAGTGCGAAACAGATTTCAGAAGGCCCATTTACGCCAACATTCAAAGTGCAAGGCACAAGTTTACCACCTTATTGGTTCATTATTGTCTGAAAATGACCCCAAGTTTCTCCAAATATATTTCGTATCCAATTAACAAGATCAGGCAAATATTAGAAACCAAAACTTTCCGCAATTGAACAAATAGTCTGATTTCACTGCTTCAAAATATGTTGCATGAAGTAAATCCCTACGTACACAGTTTTAAATCTGCCTTAGAATCTATAAAAATATATATAAAAATGGTGCCATAGCAAAAACTATTCCACGTGAAGAGCATTTTCTGCTGTGAGAATAAATTTGAAGATCTGGAACACCTGTTGTGGAACTCCAAAGCCCAGCAACACTATAACATATATAGGAACGACGTCTTAGCAAAAGTTGTTTAGTCTGATGGGAATTTTCTGTTGACTTACAAAAATGAAAGATCTGGAACGTCTCGAATCGTCTCGCGCATCCCGTTGTTTTCCGGTCCCCGGGCTCTTAGAATTCGACATCAGACGTTTCAGATCTTCGATTTTGACGACCCCGTTGTCGCTGGCATAAGCAACAGGATCCGCGTACGAAGTCGCGGGCAGAAGCTAGTATAAAAATAAAACATTTGTATATCCCCGACAGCAACATTATCTGCAAGGCTATCTCTAGTATATCATGACTGAAATGGTACATTGTTCAGGAGGTAGGCTTATCGAGATACAACACAAACATGGCAAGGTACAAGATAACGGGATACCTACATTATACGCTAGTCAGAGTTATTAGCAAGTAAAATTACACGATTGTCATGCGGTGACCTAACTTACTTGCCCCTGTTTTGGATGCATGCATCCCTCAACTTCTGAATATTATTTCGGTTTTGTTGCCAATAAAATAATTTTTGAACTAAAAACTGGAAAATTCTTGGTTCAAAAATATACTTAGCTGATAAACATTCAAGCATAAAAAAAATACATTTTCGTATGTTTATATTGATAAATGATTTCATTGCTGTAGCTAGGTTTGTATAAACACTTTTACTCGCTAATCATATTTTAAAAACTACATGAGGTCGACGTTTCCTATTTGACTACTCTGAGAACAAAGGCTGATACAAACTCAAAGGTCACAATCTCTTTCAAAGTCCAGACATAATCTTGGTCAGATCTTGATACGACAAGACTTTTCTATTCTTTTCTAAATATTTTAAAAGCAATAAAATATTTACAGTTGCGTTAAACTGTAGAAGTCTCATTTGTGTATTGCACTGATAATTTGAGTATCAAAGCAAATGCTTAATAACTCAAAGATCCATAAAGTCTGTAGATTTAACACTGTTGTTTAGCGCCAAAGCCAGTAATTCGCAACAGTAATGGATGAGCCGATCAAACGCTAATAAACACACACAGTTGCATTGCACACTTTGCCAATAGGCTGTAAATACGCAGCAATGAAAGACAAGGGGCATATCCCCACTGTTTTTACAATACACCCGCTAACACATGTTCATTACTGCACAAACATAATTTAACCTAATTACAGTTCGAGTTTCAGTTCAGTTTGTTCGCTCCTCGCTCGCTCGTAAATACCGGCCTAATTAGAAATTGTTAACATATACCGAAGACGAGTCGAAATGTATTTTTAAATGTAACAATAAAACACGTTGGGTCTCGACACATTCACCTTATAACCCTTTGACTTGGAGCCAAAAAAGCGGCGCCGCAGTTAGCGGCCGCGGTGTTTTGGCACAGTGGCACGGATCTATGTGGCGATTATGTCATGCATGATCCCGAACGGTCTGTTATTTTGTTCTCACAAACAAATATCGGAATGGCGCTTTATCGTGGAGAAAGCAGAGGACGGTTGGATATATTTCTGGAACTTGGAAGGTCATTACATCGCCGTTATATTGCCAATTGCAGTTCGCATATTTGTCTCACCCACGATGTTTACTACTGCATTCTAGAAATACCGCCCTAGCGATTTAGTATTCTCTACATTTGTTTCTCTTCTAACTGGTTATGCGAGCACCACATACCTATAGTACTAGCTGTATTCATAGTCTATAATATTCCCACTGCTGAACCACAGAACTTTGATGCAGATGCTTTCAACATAAATATAGTTTTTGCAACACCAACATCCGGCAGTACTCTTCAATCTGTATTGATTGATTTGATCTGAGACAGCTAAACTTGAACACGTCAGCTGGTCTAGATTGTGGCTCTGAAAATAAACGAGTATTTTGAATGAGAGTGAAATCCCGATTTAAACACGTTTAATATAAGAGTGAACGTGTTGACCTATTTGCACGAATGTGTTTTTCTTTATGACGTTTGGTTTCGTGTAATTTTGATGTTTAAATATATTTGAGTTGTAACGTTATTCATGCTGTTACAGTTTTCTTTTGAGGTTTAGAAATTAGAATTGAAAAATCTTACAGATATCTTTCTTAATTGTGGCCTTGAGAGATCTCTTTTTAATATTCGAATAATATTAATATTTTGAATAATGTTTTGACCTATCGTTACACCTACAAATTATAAATCATGATTCATAACTTAGAAATAAGAGTTACTGCCATTATTACAACAGCACTCATGCTTAGCCTGCCGCTGCCCCGGAACATAAAGGGCTAAGGAAGGAACACGGGTGGGTTTTGCTCAGTAAGAGTCTGACACTCCCTTCTGCTCCACCCAGAGCGGGAGGGGTCATTTGATGATTTCCCATCCACAAAAAAAAAAAAAAAATTTCATAATTTAGGCAA
This sequence comes from Globia sparganii, assembly GCA_949316385.1. Taxonomy (NCBI): domain Eukaryota; kingdom Metazoa; phylum Arthropoda; class Insecta; order Lepidoptera; family Noctuidae; genus Globia; species Globia sparganii. The sequence goes on from OX438654.1 coordinate 19,167,758, forward strand.
TTATGAAATTTTTTCGCTAATTTAGCATGAGTGCTTTTTTTTATCATAATCAGCCTATAATGTTCCCACTGCTGGGACACAGGCCTCCTCTCTATGAGAGGGAGTGGGCCATAATCCACCACGCGGGCCCAGTGCGGGTTGGTAGATGTCACATGTCTTCGAATTTTTGGTTCTAGGACATGCCGGTTTCCTCACGATGTTTTCCTTCACCGTTTTAAGAGCAATGGTGATGAAATAATTTACACAAAGTAAAGCGCCTGACGGGGTTTGAACCTACGACCTACAACTCGTAAGTCGCTGTCGTTACCACTGGGCACCACTGCTCTCTAATTGCCTACGTGACTTCGTGAAATCTCTGAGTCTTTTCTATGGAATTTTTCGTTCATCACGTTTTTTCTAGAATAAATCCTGGCTTTTGTTTGAAAATTAAGTGTTAATCCTAAGTTTCTTACTTAATATGTATATTGTCTTACATAAAAATACATCTAAAACCCAAAACTATTTTGAATTGTATTAAAATAACACTATTTCAAACGCTTGATGACACACAACGTAAATTCTTTCACGTAAGAATTTTCTTTACAGTTTAGAATTTAGGTACTTATGTCATCGTCAAAATTGTGTATATTTGTTCCAGATAGTTTGTAGGTATAATAGTCTCTTACTACGTATTATTAAAAACTATTATGAAGCGTTACCTCACCTCGGGTGTTAGGCGACTCTGCATCGAAAGATACGGCTCAGTGGCACACTTGGCGCTATTTTAAGAGAATACCTAGGTTGAAGATTTACTGTTATGTAATATATTATTTATTGATGAGATATTACTATATTGGCGCTGGCTTTATTGAGTTCGTGCGTTGGTTGACCCATGTCAGTGGTAAAAAACAGTAAGTATAAGCTGGCCTTTTACTGTATTGAAACGCCGAACTACGCTAGACCAGCCCAAGTTGAAAGAGTTTTATGTTGAGTTTGAAAAAAAAAACACTTTTAGTGCATTTCGATAACTTTTTCTGAACATAACTTCCATTTGGTATGTTTTAGTCTCTCGTTGTTTGGGTATTACGTCACTTATCAGTTATGAATGACAGGCATACAATTAGTCAATCTGTAAAAAAATGCCATTATTCTAGTGAAGTTCACGATTTTCATCAATCAAGAAGCATCTTTAAAATCAGTGGATTTTAAAGATGCTTGGTTATTCAAAAGCCATTGGAATTAAAACCCTAACGACTAATGGTCTGGCCAATCAAGCCTCTCTTTTTTGTAATAACGGGCAATTAATTGATTCGGGCATAAAGTGACGTCAGTGCTGATAACATATTCTAGGAGTTAGTCTATAAGTTAATTTAGCTCATTAGGAATGAAATATGAGAAAAACAAATTGAACTACGCAGAATTTGCGGGCATGATTATTTAATTATGTACCTACCAAATGCGTAAATTATGCTATGATAGGTACTCGTATGATGACGTTATCGATATTCTTACATAGAATACTAACTATGAAAAACACATTATGAAAAATATTGGGTTTTAAAGTAGGTAGGTAATATATCTTCTGCTTCTTCTTCTTCTTCGTGTCGCCGGTACAAAGTCACAAGATCGTGTTTCAAATTACTATTAGGGTAGGTAATATTATTATTATAGATAGAAACTTACTTATACCTAATGATTTATTTAATAGAGGAACACTGACTCCCAAGTCACAGGTATAAACCTAGTTTGGGGGCCAAGGGACCTATAGACTACTACTACTGCTTCTGTATATTGTAAATCTATATATATAAAAAGACAAGTCCTGACTGACTGACTGACTGACTGACTGACTGACTGATTGACTGACTCATCAACGTCCAGCCCAGACCCCTGGACCTAGAAAGCTGAAATTTTGCACAGAGGTTCCTTTTATAATGTAGACGAGGAATAAGGAAGGAATTTTCGAAATTCAACCCCTAAGGGAGTTAAATGGGGGATGAAAGTTTGTATGGAAAATCTTATTCCTTGAGTTAATAAACTTGAAACTTGGCACGAATACTTACCTAAGTAAATTATGAAAATTGGTCTTTTTTGTTATCCTAAACTACCTTCTAAAGGGGGATGAAGGGGTGTCAAAATTTGTATGGAAGAATTTTAATCCACGGTCCGATTAACTCAAAACTCAGTATTTATACTTAGTACCAAAAATAAAGAATTACGTGTATCAGGGTTTTTCGAAAATCTACCCCTAACGGGGAGAAAAGGGGTAGTTAATTTTACAGGGCAAATTTTACCGCCTGGCTTAATTAACTCAAAAATTGGTATAAATAATCTGTGAATCAAGTAATGAATACATTCCAAACGATTTTTCAAAACTCCACCCCTGTGGGGGTGAAAAGTGGGGATACAGCTTATATGAAAAATCTTATTCCTTGGGTTAATAAACTTGAAACTTGGCACGAATACTTATCTATGTAAATCATTAAGTTTGGCATTTGTTGTTTTTCTAAACTACCCCCTAACAGGGGATTGGGGGGTGTCAAAATAAGTGTGGAAGAATTTTAACGCGCTGTCCGATTAACTCAAAATTCAGTATTTATACTTAATACCAAAAATAAAGAATTACATCTATCAGGGTTTTTCGAAAATCTACCTCTGACGGGGTGAAAAGGAGTAGTTAATTTTCCATTTTACTGCGTGGCTTGATTAACTCGAAAATTGTTGGAAATAATCTTTGAGTCAAGTTATGAACACATCCCAAACATTTTTTCAAAATTCCTCCTGTGTGGGGTGAAAAGTGGGGAAAAACTTTATACGAAAAATCTTATTCATTTGGTTAATAAACTTGAAACTTGGAAGGAATATTTGTCTAAGTAATAAGAAATAGGTCTTTCGAAAGTAGAACCCTGACGGGTAAAAAAGTGGTAATTCGATTTTTAAGGCCGGTATTATAGTGCGTAGCTTGATTTACTCCAAAAAAATGGTACGGATAAATTTAAGCTTCAAACTTGGCACAAATTACTTATCTAAGTAAATTATAGTTTGTCATTTTATGTTTTTCTGCTCTAAAGGGAGATTGAGGGTGTCAGTTTGTATGGAAGAATTTTATCGCGCGGTCCAATAATATAAACTCGGAACTCAGTATGTATACTTAAGACCAAAATAAATAAAAAAGTGTGACTGTGTTTTTCGAAAATCTAACCCTAACGGGGTGAACGGGGGTAGTCCATTTCACAGAGGAGTATTTTATTGCGTGGCTTGATTCAATGGGAAATGGGTATAAATAATCTTTGAGTCAAGATATGGAAACGTCCCATACATGTTTTCAATATTTCGCCCCTATGGGGATAAAAACTGTGAAGGTGAAAATGTGGTCTTATTCCTTTGGTTAGGAAACTTGAAACTTTTCAACATTTGCCTCAGTAAATAATAAAGATTGTCACTTTTAGGGGTTTACTACTTACTTACTTAAAATAAAAAAGTGTGAGTTTTAGGGTTTTACTTATTCTACTCCTACCGGGGTAGAAAAGGGTAATAAAGTTTAAGGAGTATAAACTCCAACTTCCATTAACACGAAAATGGGTAGGTACTTATAAATAATCTTTATATCATAAAAATGGAAACGTACCAAATGCAAAAACAAGCCCTGTCGTGATGAAAAGGGAGGATAGTTTATTTGAAACATCTTAGGTAGTTTAACTAAAATATTGGCCCGAATACTTATTTCTTTAAATAAAGTAAGTATAAAGATCGTAATCAATAATTTTGGAAATACCTTTCAGGGGGAGGTGGAGAGGGTGTTAAATTTATTTGAGGAAAGTACGAAACCCACGCGGACGAAGTCGCGGGCAAAAGCTAGTGAAGAATAATGTAATAATGTCTGTAAGAACGTTGTTACTTTTTAAAAATTAATTTATTATTTATTTAAAGTCTGACAACCAGTTTGAACAATGGGTATCGTATTACCCAGTAACTGGGTTGTCGAGGTCAGATAGGCAGTCGCTCCATGTAAAATACTGATATTCAGCTGCATCCAGTTAGACTGGAAGCCGACCCCAACATAGTTGGGAAAAGGCTAGGCAGATGATCATATTTTATTATTTATTTACTTGTATTTTAGAATTTTTCTATAGGCAGTCGATACATTCGTAACATAGAATGACATCACAAAGTGCAAAACTATTAAACAATACATGACTCTAAGACCACAACAGACGCAATTCTTGTTTGTATGCAGAGATCTTAAAAACTAGTAGATCTAAGCAAACATTAAATCTTATCTTTCAAATCCGACAAAACTCATCGAATAAAGTAAATACTACGTCAATATCTGCAGTATTATTTGCTCATATCTTTGTACAACACTTGATGTATTTTGTATTTCGTATGTGCAGCTCGCTATCAAAACGTTAGTATTCCATACTATACTTTTCTTTATTACATCTTTTATTCTATATCTTTGCAAGCCATTGCATTTTCTATACGTGCTTCTTTGAAAACGCAGCGAGTTTCCGTGAGAGAAAACATTATACCCATTGAATACTGGTAAGACTTTAAATTGAAAGTCAAAGTGTTACGTTTTTCCGGGAATTTTGTTTTGAAAAGCTACCTGTTTTGGGTTATTTTTATGTTAAATTTACTTCTTGTGTAAGTTGTGGGTTATTGTTATTTTCTAGAGTTTTAAAGCCATTTATTCTATGCTAAACAACTTTTAGGTCACAATTAATCAATCAACTCAGCCTATCGCTGTTCACTGCTGGAGACCTATCCTATATAACAACCCTACACCATCACTATTTTATGTCTAGGTTCAGTCTTAGTTAATTATACATCATCAACATCATCTATAGTCCGAGTTCACTCAATGCTGGTTTTTTTTCTTGTGTCAATCCCCAGGCTCTTGTGCCAGCCTAAAATATATCTAGAATAGAACAGACAAATGAACAACAATAGATGGATTTAGCAAATATAGGTATTATGTTTGATTCACTTAAGTTCAGCCTTATCTCACCCTTCGGCATGCAAACATTTCTATTATCATTCACTTAAGTTTAACCAAAAGCCAGATCCATCAATCCAGAACGTTTTAGCCAATTCTTTTCTCTGATGAAAACTCAGTTACACTGTAGTACCACCGTACTATTGATATTTTAATGTATGATACGGTGGTATCTACCTACATTCAAATATCAATATCGGTTCTGATATCGGAATTTATATTAGCTCAATGAAAAAACCTGCACATATGTAATATACTCACATGTAGCTAGCACTTTCTGATTGGTTATAACAGCGTTGCGCCGGTGGAAGTGGTCAATCAGTCCGCATGACCTGCAAGTCTAGATTCTAGATAGACTAGATCCAGGCTAGTCTACCTAACCTATTACCTAACGCGTAATATCCTGTCTTGACTTGTTAAGCAGTTACGTACACAGATTTTTATAGGAAATTAAATCGGGTCGCGTTTTTGCTGACGTGGGTAGCACACTAACACGTAATAGGATGCAGTCTTGTAGGTATTGTGTTCTATAACTTGTGCTGTATTGGACTAATTTTACCTACATTAGTGGTTCTAGTTGGAAACTTTGATAGTGTCCAATATCTTGAGATTGTCGTTAGTTATGTATTAGTTAATAGTTGGAGGTTCAGTTGCTTCCGGCGATTTCAGACTTATATTAACTATTAATCCAGGTTTCCACACGATGTTTTCTTTCACCTGTGTCAGTAATGTCCAAGATAAATTCAGAAAGTACATATCAATTGATAAAGTCACATTGCTACTTGCCCGAACCCACAAGCTCGTGTATGAGAGGCGAGCCTTAACTTCTAGTGGTTATATATATTTTTTCAATACTTCAACTCAAATAACTATGTCAACTTTTTCAAAAATTAAGCTTTAAGTAAAGCGTTTGTTTTTACAACGTCTTACTTATTTAAAAGATTACTGAATTTTTTCTAGAGATAAGCTTTTTGCCTGGCTACAGTTGACTGCATTTGTCGTTTGTTATTTTTTTTAAGTAGTACTTTAAATAGATTTCAACTCAGGAACTGTTCCGTAAAATGTCGTTGCAACCCATTGAGTCTGATCAATGTCATCGAAACTGTTCTTTACAACTGAAAAATAGATTATTTCACAATTAGAAGTCACTCGCAGTTTCCGTTTTAACATCAAATGAAAAAATAGGTAAAACATTTCTAGCACATTTTTTCTGTTTTTATAACATATTTCCGTTCGTTCAAGTGATATGATTATTTGCTAAATAAATTATCTATAACAGTACCATGTTTTTAGCAAGTTGTGGACGAATCTAGTTGACTATTTTTCTTACTAAGTATATTTGGTCGAATTCTGAAATAAGTACTTAATGTATGCAGTATTAACTTAATTAGTTAGTTGGATTCTGAACCTAATTAATATTAATAATATTTGTTAGAACTATAAAATATTTAATTATACATTGCCAGTTACGATTCTTGTAAATCGAATTAAAATCTTTGTTGCTATATTCAATTGTGTTCCCAAGGTAAACGAGATAAAATTCGTGCCATCGATTACTTTTCATAACGATTGCTGTTTATCAAATTGAAAACCGTACTTTACATATAAATACAGGTTTCAGTTACAGTACACAAAACCTCACAAGCGAAGGTCGTGATTTCCTCTTTTACATACAATAAACGTTTTTAAAACTTGTTTTATTGTAGGAGTTTTATGTGAATCACTGTGATTCGTAGTGACGCAGTAATTAATACAAACAATACACTTATCACATGTCTGAAACAAAATTAATTGGAAGAAAACCTACACCTGAATAAATATTATTTTCGGTAGAGTAAACTATTTCGCATTTAACAAACTACGCAATATAACCACAACACAATAAAATGAAATACACTGAATCATCACAAACAACTAATTCCAAACTTACCTAAGAGTTTTATTGTTTAGCGAATTAAACTTAGAATTTTGTTTGCGTCCTATCCAGACCCTAATATGTAATAGAAGCCATTGTATTTTCGAGTTCCTTCCCCGTTATTCCTCCCTAAATGGTTAAGATGCGTGTGTGCAATATTAATTAGCAATATACGATTTGAAGTGCGCCCGATGATAATACAGTCGGACAGTACCTATTGGTAGCGGGCGGCGCGCGGGCTCCCTTCGTTGTGTGGCGGCGCGCGCGCAACACAGGCGTCCACGGTACACGTCTCCGCGTAAAAATAAAGTCCACAGCCCGCGCTCTCGCACTTCAACCCATTTATAATTATCAGTAAATCGCCGCGCGAGTGCATGACTGCCGCGGCCGGCGACCGCTCGCCTAAAAGAATATCACAATCGCTAACCTCGAACCCAAATCTCACCTCACGTCCCTGTACACCCGGCCCTTGTTCAACGCGAAAACCCTAAAATACGCTGAGACGAAACTCGACGAATTGTCACTCCTACGCAATAGATACCGATGCCGCGAGACGCGTGAACCGTCTGTGAATCGACCGTGTGTGTTTGTGATATGATTATGTTGTGTTAGTGATAACAGTGTAGCGATCTTTAACCATGCCTGAAAGACCGAAACGCCGTAAAAATAATAAAAACAAACGTAATAAAAATAAAAACAATAGACCTGACGCGAATAAAAATAATAGTGACGAAACAAAATTAGACAACAGTGAATCGTGTAATACTCAAAATGACAACGAGGAGAATTGCGCAGAAAGTGAGGTTACTCAAACAAAGGACATACAGGTTGAAATTTTGCAACCTTCAATAGATAATCTAAACACGGCAAGTAGTACTTCTAGTGATGTAGTTCATTTGAACGGTGATTTAAATAATAACAGCAATCAAATTGTTGCCGATTCATTAACTATACCAATTGAAAAATGCCAAGATACTGTACTGTGCGTACTTGATACCGTAGACACTAAAGCCTACGTCGTAGAAGGTCCTGAGCAATCCCATCAAAGTAAAGCAAAGCTAAAAAGCAAAATAAAAAGTAAAAGCTTAGATGATGATGACGCTACAAAAATTACAGAAATGACTGAGGACGATACAGCTGAGCCGGGAGATGAAAATGCACTGGCTTTAATAGATAGTCAAAATGTAATAGTTACTCATGTTGAATCCGACGTAGAGTGGGAAAGCGCCGCCGACCTTAATGAAATTGACGGAACAAAACCACAAGAACTTGCTACTGGGACTTTATCAGTTACCACGATCCCACTTAATGTAGCGCAATGTGACCAAACTAAGTCATTGACACCCGACGAAGAAAAATCTTTAAGAACTTATTTGAATACTCTTAATTTAGCAACACAACCGGAGGGCTTAAACTCTATTGAAATGAAAACGGAAATTGAGGAAATCATAAACCAAGAAATTAAACAAAGGTTACGCAAAAAAGCATCGGCTGATGACTTTTTCTTACATAGACATGGTCCTCCAAGAATGTTGGACGTAATTGATGAAGAAGGCAGCGGAAGTGGATCATCTATGACTTCACGTCGTCAATCTTATCTCAGTGACAAGAGAAGTGATGTTGAAGACTTAGACGATGATGTGTTTGAAGACAAGAATAAATCATTAACAAAACAAAAGAAAATGATGTCTATTGCGGTCCACAAAAAAGGTTATGGGCAGTTAGTTCCCCAAGAATGTGTCCTAGTTGGTGCAAAAATAATAGAACCTGAAGTTTCTGAAGCCAGAGGTGACTGGACTATGAAAACCGTTGAAAAAATGACCGGTGCTGAGGTAGTATACTTGACAGATACGTCTAGTAGTACTAGTTCTCTTCATGAAATTGAAAATGAAGATGATGGTGTTGATACTGACGTATCAGTGCGCATGATCACACCAACTATAGAAGTTACAGACGCGGAAAATTTCTTGAAGAAAACTTTTATTTCAAATGCTGAAGACAATAAACAAGCCATATTAAATGAAAGCCAACAAACTACACATGACAAAATCAATGACAATGCTGAAAATATTAATGTTTCCGAGAAAACCTACGAAGAACTGAAAAGTAAAAATATAAATTCTGAGCATATTATTAAAGTGGAATCAGTAGACGATCAACATTCTAAAATTGAAAAATCTGAGCCTATAATAGCAGGCATTGAAAGAATTGGGGAAATAATTCAAGACACAACAATACAGAAGACAGAAACTAAAAACAACTCTCACAGCTTAGTTCGTAATGCGACAATCAACAATGAACATACCGTAAAGCTTACATGTGATCAAGGTGAAATAGAGAAGTCCAGTCTACCTCCTACTGGCAAAACCAAAGATAAGAAAAATGAGCACATTATAAATATTGAGTATAAAAAAAGATGCGAGGAAAATAAAAGTGATATAGAAAAGATTTCTAGTCAAAACTGTCATGAAATTGTTGTTTTATCCACAGAAAACATTAAAACCGATTTGTATGTCAAAGATATTGATGAACCTATAAATAAAGATGATAAGAAAACGCAACAAAGTAAATTCGATTTAGAATCAAAAGTAATAAAGTGTGAGTTTAATGATGCAATAAATAATTTGATAAAGGAAGTTGCTTCTGAATCGGAAGAATCCAACGAAAATTTAAAAGACACATTTTCACGTCAAGACTCTTCAAGCAGTGTGGATTCCTCTCAGTGCACGGCAAAATATAATCCCAATTATTCATCCCTAAATGACATATCTAACATGACGCATGACGAAACTAGTGTGAATAACAAGATGAATTCAGAACAATTATCTTCATCTACTAGCCATGTCAAAGATATATTTGAATGTGTTACAGGAACTACTGCTCAAACTAAGGCTAAATCTGATGATGACACAAAAGAACCGCTAAAATTGAGAGATTTGTGTGTCAGAAACATAGCAACATTGCCTTATGGTAAGAAAATACTTGAAGAATTAGCATCTGTATCTGAACGTTTGCAACACATCGCACTTTATGGCACATCTTCAAAAACAGGCGATAATAAACAAGAGAACGTTGAAAATATGCCACATTACCGGTTACCTGATGTTTCTTCTATTGAGACGATATCTATACCAACTAAAGCAAAGGATTTAATACCACCGCCGATTAAACCTCGTCGTTCATCTTTGAACAGAAAATCATCACAGGAAGACGAGCACTGGACTGGTATACCAACCAAATCTGAGCCTGTGTACGTTTGTCTATCACCTTCTCAAAAAATGCTGATGGAGAAAACAAACACTGTCATAACAAAAGATGACGCTAGTCACCTTGTTGACATGCATAGAAAATATGTAGATCGCAGGGGCTACAATGAACAATATAAAAACGAAAAGGAGCGAGAAGAAAATGAAGTCGATACTACCCCAATAATACCGTTTAAATCGCAGACTGGAAGTCGGTTGCTTGCTTTGATTCGTGATCCAAATCTAACCAATACTATTAATTCTTTGAACCAACGGTTAAATATTAGTTCAGACGAGATTCAAAAGAAGCGCACAACTACAACATTTGCGAAAAGTAACCATGACCGGTTCCCGAGTCGAGATTTTTCGTTCAAGCCGATTCCTCCACCAAGACCAAAAAAATACTCGTCTTCATTTTACGAAAGTGATGAAAGTTCTGATTTTACCGATAGTTCCATGCGTTCAATGAAAAGTGAGAGGAAATTCTTCCATTACTCTACTGGAAACCTAAATAAAGAAATAGAGAGTGACATTTCTTCAATACAAAACATGCATCGCTACTTTACCGATACCAGAGATGAGATACGTGACTACAAATGTCCAAGAAGACCTTCACTTCCTAAAGATTTGTGTGAACAACAAATGGAATATATCCGTCAAAAAGAAAAGGAAGTAGAAGCTGAAATTCAACGTCTCGAAGCTTTAAAAAACAATATACCTCAAACGCAAAGGCAAGGACCCAGAGCACCACTAGTTTCTGAAAAAGAGGTAATTAATGAAAGAATAAGAGATTCAAATAATTATAGCATATCACGTAAAAAAGATGTGGTTATGAGCAATATGACCTCACAAGGAGCTGAAACTAGAAAAGCAAAGTTATCAGCATTCAGCAGCAGCCAGGAAGAACTACTTCGTGATAAAATGTATTCGGAATACGTATCTCAAATGGCAGAACGTGAAGAAAGGAAGCAACACAAAGTAATTAAAATTACAAATGCTCCAGTGTCAACAAACCATATTACTGTTTCCAAAAGTATGCCAACACTCGATTTTCTTGATGGGAAGGTTAACAATAGAATTGAGAAGGAGTTCATATCGAAAGCTAGGGAACGGTGGGATAAGCTAGGTATTAAAGATCCCGAAACTGAAGACGAACGAGAATCTGCTAATAATGTGTATAAAGAACCTAAAGTGATAGAACATAAAATTAAAGTGATTGAAGGTGGTGAAGAGAAGGACGTTAAAAAGTTACCGAGTCACTTGCAAGAGTTCGTTCAGTTTACTGCCAAAGATAGTGAACAAAGCAGGAGCAGCTCCGGTGAGTCCAACACTGGACCAGCATCCCCGCATCTTGTGATTTTGTGTGCAGTGATTATAATTGTGATAGCAGTTGGCAAATACTTTTTGCGATTGTTACGAAACAAATGACGACTAACATAACATGTACATTGTGACTGATGCCCTAAATAATTCGAATGCTTTAGTGTGTATTGTTGTGTGTAGCATTGCATGAAATGTTAAACCAAAATTGTAACAAATTATTTATTTTAGTCTTATCATTAATCTAGTTACTGAACACTTCAACGACATTGTATTCCATCAACATATTAGAATATACAGGTAAGTTATTCACATAATTTATGATTATGCTTTACATGTCAAACAGAATGCCCTCTACACTAAATTAAGTATCATTATAAAACGTTCCATTTGCTAAATGGTAATGTTCTGAATGATTCAATTCATTATTATGATGCATATTGTGTTATACATGTATCCAATGAATTTAAACTACTACTAATTAAAAAAAAAAAACACATACATCGGATATTTATTAGGTATGTTCATTTGGATGATCTCTGGTTACACATCCTTATTTTCACTGATTTTATAAACGAAATAAATTAAAGGTGACCTATACCAACGCTTGTAAATTTCATTTATATTATGCAAACATCCAATATATAACCAGCTATAATTACCAAAACCAAATCAAAATTTAATGAGAGCATGAATGAATTTTCATTTTGGATCTGTTTCAAATTACTCCAGTATTTTCGTTTTACGATTCTAATAATGCCTTGGTCTGGCCTGGCGTATTGGTCTGACGCAGATACAGATTACACATTATTCCTGTACATTTGACTATATTTATGATTTTATTTTTACATTTTGTAAAGGAATAGACATTGTGACTTAAAACATCGCCCTGGATGATTCTGCGAAGGTGTTATAATTGTGGTTTAAATAAATAAATAAATAATAATTTATGTACAGTCACCAAGATAATATGATAAGTAACCAGGATCGTTGGATATACATAGTTGAAGTTTAGTAAGAAACCGATGGATACTTTCGAATCAAATCTAATCAAATTAATAGAAAACGAACAGTTTATTTATCAAATTTAATTTCATTCGAAAACATCCATCGGTATCTTACTAAACTTCAACTATACCAGACGACACTGGTAAGTTAGGTATCTGTTTTGGTGACTGTACGTTCATGACATTGTTAATAGCATGTATTGTAGTCAGAACGGCTACATTTTTAATATTACAATTTCACGGTGAAGTAACAAAAGCGGAACAGCCATGCTATTCTCTAAGGATACAGCCTTGCGGGCAGCGCTGTCGCGGTGGGTTTGACAGTTGCGACAGCGCTGTCCGCAAGGCTGTATCCTTAGAGAATAGCTCCCCAGGTGACAGACAGCTGTTTGTTCAGCGGTCACTAGATAAGTCTTATCACGAATGCACACAATCACCAACATGATAATTAGATCGAGACCAAATAATATCGTGCGTGCGTAATTATTAGATAAACATGTTTGTTGCAAATGTTCATATTGTTTTTATCAGTTTATTTATTGATTTGGACACACTGGATAATGATAATTTAATTCTACAGACGGTTTTAAAAGAAATATTAACTATAGCAATAGCTTTGCCAAGTTTTAGTATTTTCGAAGCCTGTCAAAATATAGTAGACGGCGAATAAATGAAAAAAATATACTGGATATATAATAGAATATATTACATATTAATTATGTTTTAAATGCATATTTTTTGCCACTCATAGGCCTTATACGGGTTTTTATTTTTTATAAATGTCTCATAAGTTAACTAATAATAAATTATTACAGATTTTATATTAAAATGAAAATATACCTAAGGTACCTAAGGTAGTTTCACCTATTATTTTTTTTATATAGTACTAGCGGTCCGTACCGGCTTGGCACGGGCGAACATTATTTTTTTAAACATTTTATTTTTTTTCTTGCAATTAAAAAATCCTATATTAATCAGTGATAATGTAGCATTCAAATGGTGAAAGAATTTTTAAAATCGGTTCAGTACTTTTTGAGCCAATTCGTTACAAACATACATACAAAGCTTTCCTCTTTATAATATTAGTATAGATTAGGCCTGTATTATAGCAGGATACTATAATTATTATATATAACAGGTTTTGGAACCTAGTATGCAACGAGCTATTTCGTAGAATTAATAAAGGTACAAATAAACGAATATCTATGTCGTGTACAAAATTCGCTATATCAGACGAAAATAATTTGCTTGCCGAGTGAGGCAAGAGCGACGTCCGTGAAAATATTTGGATCGTCTAAATCTGTGCAAAATGGCCTTTGGTGACTCAAAGTCAGTAACGCATACCTTGTTATTTGCACTGCCTATAGATATGAATGTAATAGTCCATTAAAGAGTTTTCAGAGAATACGCAAAGAAGGTCGTAATTTATGTTAAACTTTGTTACGATTGTATTCATAATTTCTAAATTATTATCAGTTTAAACATGAGTTTTCAGAAATAAATCTGTGATAGATTTACGAGTACCTTCTGAAATAATTTGTTCGTGTATTGATTCTCATTACGTTCACGTAGGTATAGATATATGTTTGAAGTCTCGGAGTCTATATTTCCACACACGGTATGTTGAAGCCGCTAAACTTATCTGCTTAATTGAATCCCTTAGACGTATCGTATTTAATACTGTTAAAGTACTTTATAGGTTCAATTTATTCTGCAATGCACTGCAATTACGAGTAACAATTATTTTCTTCTTCTACACAATCGTATTTCTTTGTTGTAGAACTGAAGCGATTCTATGTGTTTTGCATAACAACCGTGTTGAAGTCTGCTATTAATACGTGTATATTCGTAGATAATTGACAGTTCTAACGGGTAGTCAGAAGCCCAAAAGTCTGACAAACAGTCTTACCAAAGTGTATTCTGTTACCCAGTAACTGGGTTGTGGAAGTCACATAGGCAGTCGCTCCATGACATACTGGTATTCAGCTGCATCCGGTTAGACTGAAAGTCGACCCCAAAATATTTCAGAAACAGCTCGGCAGGTTTAATGAGTTTAAATAAATAATAAATTGTCGGCGTCAACGTCAGTGAGGGTTCAGTAATAATCTCTATCTAAATTATCAATCAGCGTCAATTAAATTGTCCAATCACGACGCTCCGGCGGGCGAGGGCAATAACGATGGCATTTCAATTAACATCATCGGCTGCTATATTTATCCAATAATGTGATCAACTTATCCATGTCAACATGCTGACTTCACATTATTATAATTTGAGAATGTTTAGCATTCCAGAACATGTTTGGCAATCGATTCGATTAGTTTCTGTAATCGATTTGTTTCGAAATCGGATTTGCGTCGGGGCAGAGAAATTTTCTTTTATAGGGATGTTGGAGTGGTCGGGCTAAAATAACTTTTGTCTCAATATGGTGTTTTGCAGTAAAAATAAAACTTCAGACGCTATGAATTCGACACGATAGTTTAGTAAATGTATTGCGAAGACGTGGTGGACAGAAATACTCGTGATGTTTTTCGCTGTGGTGAAGCTGCATTGAAATACACGTGAGCGAATCGCATTATAATTTTGCATCCGGTTACTTCAAATACCTACATCACGTTTTATTTATATTGCCAACCAGCTGTCTGTGTATTTTACTTGCATTTTTAAACATTCACTTATCGTTCTACACTTCGGTCGTTTTTGATACAAAATTTGACTATAAACTTCGACATAGTCTGGGCTAAAAATACTTTCGATCATCTGGAAATGATGTGTTTCGTCAGGATTTTTAGGTACAATAAATAATAGGTAAATTAAACTTTACTTATGATTTTTGATTAATGACTTTGACTAATAGAGAAGTATGGAAGAAAAATACCATATTGCGGACACCAAACAATGGGATAATGGTTGGAGAATGATAATTTACTTGGTTAATGATATTGATGGATAATAATTATCATTTTTAAACTGCATCGCAGTTTTAACTGTTTTATCGAACTGCCTACTGCCTAGTTCCTAATTACATAAACGTTATACATAAGTAGGTACATGAAGTTCATAACAAACTTTGGTGTCAAAAAGATACTTACAAACTTTGTTTGACAATCAATCAGCAATGTAGCCACCAAAACTACCGATACACAATTTCCGATGAGTTTCCGAAAATATCTGGAAACTAACAAACATGCCTTCCATCTTAACGCGAATGCGTCTGGTTAGCCAGTGAAAATAAAATCTTCTTACGTTATTTGCAATTTTCAGGTCAGTGTCGGTTGTATGTTGATTTAAATATGATTCGCGGCCGTAACAGATATGATTTAGAGAATTGTAATCATCAATACAACTCTCTAAGTTCTTATAAGCCTATTGGATTATTACTTGTTGTATTACTGATTGTAATGACTAGAAATCAGTAAAGTCATTTTTGCTACGGCCGCAAATTTTTTTTTTTTTATCAAATTACAACCTGACACTGACCTGCAAATTGCGTAGAAAGGGCTTTGAAGATCCGGGGCATATCTACTGGTCAGTCATTTTATTTATTTTTTCAAAATGGCAGCCACGCTTGTACCTATTGGTGGCCGCCATTTTGAAAAAAAAAAAACAAAATAGGGACAGGTAGGTATCAGGCTCCATATAAAGATCTTCAATCCCTTTTGAATTTTGCGGGCTACGTTAGCGCATGCCCCTTAATATGAATGACGTCTGAAGCAGTACATCTTACGTAATCGAGAACTATTAGATAAGTGAACTTGTTCAGCATCCAACAATAAACTTTACTCATCTGGAGAACAAAATACGGTTTCGTATTCGTAAATTGTATATTCAATGAGTTTCGTTCAGCCCCGTGATAAATTATACAATAATGGCGACAAAAGAATTTTCCATCAAAACATTTCCATTTTCGTTCTTATTGAATTTTGTTGGTAATATTTTCTGTTTTTGTACCAGTGCGTGGGTTTTCGCTGTTTGGTTAACTCTCTTTTTGTGCCACTTGACGTTTGAACTCTTGCTAAATTCTTATAAATCACTATAGTTTATACAATCCCATTTTAGGTAAATAAAAAATTTAGGGGTGCTTAATCCTATTTGTACCACAAAGGCAATGCCGCCATAAATATGTTGTAGTTACCTACCTATATTTTGTATTTACCTTAAATAGCATTGCTAATAGTGATTCATAAGAATTTAGTAAGGGTGTGTTTTAATGCAATGTTGTAATGAGTCATTACACATGAAAACTACCATCGTATCAAAAGAAAACTGTGCAGAAAATGCAGAAAAGAGTTAATTCTTTTAAATCTCGGAGTACAACTACAATCCTATTATACCATGAAAGCACGCCAATGTTAAGAAACACATTTATGCAACTTATAAACGTGACATTCTATAAATAAAAACAGTGCCCTTGAACCAACCATTCACTAATTTTTATCCATATTTGAGCAGCGTAACACACAATCAAACACGTTTTGAATAATTTTGAAGGATATTGCTAATCCATTGCTTCAAACACGTTTTGAATAATTTTGAAGGATATTGCTAATCCATTGCTTCTAATGTTCGAAAACTTTGTCTGTCCAATAACGTAAATAACGCAATGAATGTTGTTGAACTGTCAAAAAATGAAACTGTCAAATAAAAGCTATTGCTAGTGGTGTATTACGCAATTACCCAGCTGGTCAAAACCGAAACGGAAATGTATTCACCTCCAAATAAATCACACTTCCAACTCCTCTGTAACTTAGTTCCTCTGTTTAGTGGCCAACTGACGATCTGTACATTTTCCACGTGGCTAATCATACGAGTCATCCAGGAGATAATTTTACGTGTCAGGGTCCTAACAAAGAGAGAACGTCAAAGCGCCCGCAGGCGCGCCGGAAGCGATTTGACTGCGGAAGTGACGTCACTGGGGGGCTCGCGACGCACATACACGCATTTGCTTGTAGGATGATTCGTAATTTGTATATTTTTTATGTATCTTTCGTAAGTATATGTAAAAAAGTAATGCGGAAGTAATGACTTGATGGTATGAAGGGGCTCGCGAAGTATAGTAGTCTTATAAATATTATATAGGTATGCGAAAGTAACTCTGTCTGCCCGTTATCATATTTGTTTGTTTGTCATGCCATGTGTTTGTCTGTTTTTGTTTCGATGAAATACAGACAGATCATGACCTGGGTTAGGACAAAGGAAACTAGTTCCCGTGGGATAATTTCCGAACTACACGCGGGCGGAGCGGAGCCGCGGGCAAATACTATTATATCATACATAAAGAATAATTCAGAAGGTAAATAAATATACTCAAAGAAAGGTCATTCTTTCATTTACAAACGTCAATGACTAACACGAAATAGTTCTGATTAATACTCGTACTTTTAAAACACCAACGCTAACGTGTCGTATAGTTTGACTTAGCAATTCAGTAAGGTTTAAAACGGCTTAAAAAATGCAAAGCGTAAAAATAAAATTCTATACAAATCAAAACGCACACCTGGAAGCAATTCTGTAACACCCTGTATATTGCTCTTGTGCAAGTTATTTTTATTGACATTGACTTTTGATTCGTTTGCGTATAAATGTCATAGGTGTTTACTTTGTTGATAAATCTCATATTTTCGTACCTACCTAAAAGATACGTTCGCGCTAAAATTATGTAGGTACTTCTTAGGTGGTTTTATACAGGGTTATTTTAAATTGGCTAGCTAAACTCAACCAACAAAAAATAAATTAACTTGAAGATTTTTTTGTTTGTGTTATCTTCACAGACTTGATGGGTATCGATATTTTAACATAATTAAACATACGAAAACAGTTTTTTTTTTCAGATCATACTTCAAGTAGGTAACAATACTATTAGCGGTCTTTGACCTCCCAAAAAAAAAAACATCTTTTATTTTATCGTGTTTAAGACCTGGCCAATTTAAAATAACCCAACATAGGTAAGTGCGTCGGCAGACGGCTTACAATCGATGGTATTTTAAATTTTTTGGAGGAGCTGCATAAGCTACAGGGATCAAATTTATCAACGCACACGTGCCATAAAAAGTAGGTCTTGCAAAAAAAACTGATCGATTGTAGGATATACAAAAAGTACGCCGTGTGCGAGCGCGCTCAATATTCATAATTAATTATTAGGTATTGAAATAACAATTTAATAATACAAACTATTGGAATCTTGTTAGTTCTAGGAATACGTAAGATAAGATTATAAGGTACAAACTGAATCGGCTATAGTGCAGTGGGTACAAGGTGAAAGATCGTATGTGAGTTCGATACTTGGGTACTCGTTGCGGTACTGGAGTGAACACATTCGTAACAAAAGCTTAGTAAAAGAGACTAACAGGAATCCACATAGCTAGCTAGATAATGTATTAAAAAAAAAGAAATCTGTTTGTTTTTTTATGAAAAAAGCAATAGACAATAAATACAATTTTATATATAGAAAGAATAAAGTTTATTTGGACATAGTTCATGAGACACAAATTAAAAAAAGTAAAGTTATAACAACAATAGTGTGTGCCGCACGACTGCGCCTAAAAGGTTCATTTCAGCATTTGAATGCCAGACAGATGCTGTCTGACGCTGGTTTTTATCTAATGAACAAAAGATATTATGAAAGATAACTAGGTATCTACATTTGGCACACTCGGTGTAAACTTATTTAAGTATTTATTTTCCGTTACACCCCACCTACCTCATTTTTTTTCGCAAAAGACTGCACTAAAATATTTTTTACATAAAATATTATGTCATATCATGAGGCTGAAAGCTTCTTTCCGTCCGTCGAAATCTTTTCATTTAGAACTTTCTTGTATCAGCGCCATCTATGCCTTTACGCTGGAACTAAACTAATAAGTTCGATGTTTCTCCACGAGATGTCTATTCAATCTCAATTTGTACTGGAAGTTTTCAGATACATTATTGACTAAACTTTTATTGGAATAGAAATCAGGTCAAGTTATTTTTACTCCTCTGTGATGTGACAATAATTTGAGTTTCCATTCTAACTACACTAATAAATACTTACTGCATCGTTACTTATGGTAGTTCCTCCCGAAAACACAGTACTAATCTAACTAGGTACCTAAGTATTGTTTTTTATTATTATTTTGTAAAGCTCACAAAGGGTATCGATAAGATAACAGAGCGATAAAAATTGCACGAAAATAAAAATCATTGAGCAATCCGGTGCGCAAGAGTTAGGGTGAGGGCATAAAGAGGCGGGTTACCGGTGCAGACAAACCGGTACGGGTAGGTACCGATCCGTAAAATATTCCAATGTTATCATATATGCGCTCACGCATAAAGAAACAGGTTGGGACTTGTCGATACCGACTACCTGGACAGGGTCATACGGGCTTCAACGTTTGTCGGAGTAGGGTGTCTTTAAAATGGATATACGTAGATGACGAAGTTCTCATTGCCTTAGTATTTGAAAGAGAATCTTAGTGGGACAAAAAAATAAGTTGTATAATAACACCAGTTCTTAATTAAGAGATGTTCAATTTTAACTAACACGTAGTCGAATGTTTCTGGTGTCATCCTGGTATAATCATAAACCTCGACTTTATTAAATTTTAAGTCTTTTAGAAATAAATGGTGATATGAACCATATTTATTTCTTTTACTATTAATATTGGATACCTACACCAACCGTCCTTCTTTTTCTACATTTTAAGTAAACACTTTCCAGAAGGAAATCGTCGTCCGACGAACTCAAAGTCATGAGGGTCAATAAAGACAAATTTACCTGTTTCTATATGTAGGGCATCCTGCACCGATCCGTATCTACCCGCACCGACAAGTCCGTACCGGAATACCCGCCTCTTTATGTCCTCACCCTTAGGCGTGTTACTTGTTCGGGTCGGCATGGTTCGGCACGATTTGGCACAGCCGGGCGGCAAAATATACATTCGATTTTGCCGCCCGAATCATGCCAACCTGATTATGTGTGTACCTAACACCCCTTATTAAATGTCTCATAAGATTTTATTTGTTAATCTGCGAAAAAAATATTCAACTGAATTGATAACCTCCTGCTTTTTTTGAAGTCGGTTAAAAAATAGTATCTAATAATTTCGAAACTAGTATGAAAAGCGAGACAGTTCATGTAAATAGCGAAAAGGAATAGTTTCCATCGTATTTGCTGAAGTCTGTTCCATCATACAAGACAATGAAGTAGTACTTAGATGAACTCGGCTGTTATTTAGCACGCGGGTATCCATGCGGTAGAATAATAACCTCCTTGTGTGCACAAATACATAGGATTATTTGTATCATGACAGTATATTACAGCTTTGATATAGGTACATACGTTTATGCTACTTAGATATAGATCTAAATTAGTGAGAAATTTTTTCGTTCATTGTGATCTCTGTACCTAAGCTATTTTATTTACGACCTAGGTTTTAATAATAAATTTCTAACTTTGGTAATATTTAGGGTGTTTCAAAATCAACTCTACAAACTTTAAGCGGTGCTGTAGACCATCTGAAACTGAACAATTTTCATTAAGGGACCAACTCTGATGTCACGAAAAAAAAAATCCTGTTTAATACAAAAGTTCAATACCTACTTGACCAAAATGTATGAAACAGCTGATATTTTTTTCGTGATTTCAGAGTTGGTCCTCAGGATTGGTTTCAGTTTGATGGTTTAAAGCACCTCTTAAAGTTTTTAAAGTTGATTTTGAACCACCTTATATATATACGGGTACCTAGTATGAATTACAGAAACGATAATTCGTTTCTGTAGTGTTTGTTACTCTTTCGCGCAAAAACTACTGAACGGATTTGTATGAATTTTGGCCCACAGATAGTTTATAACCAGAATTAACACATAGGATACTTTTTATCCCGATGTTCCCACGGGATCAACACTTATGTGGATGAAACCGCCGGGTGCTGCAAGTATATTTATAGTTTTCATAGGTTTATGCGTATAGATAGTGCAATCCACGAAGACGCGCCCCACACTTTTTCCTGATGCTTACAGCAGAAGTGTGCAAAATTCCGGTAGTGTTTTACTTTTGTAAAATACACACGAATTATTATTAGTGGGTAATTAGAGTGTATCGAAAGAACTAAAACACTAATGGAATTAACTAGCGATAAACACTAACGATTCGGAAGAAGAGTGGGGCGCGTCTTCGTGGATTGCACTATCTACACCTAGGTATCTTAATATTTAAAAACATGTATTCCTCAATTTTCATTATTGCACCTACATTACTGTTTGTCTCTACATCACCCAAAGGTTGAGTATTAAATAAATAAATAGGTACACAGCTGTCGTTAATGCCGATTTTAATTACAACGTGACAGGGGAGCGCCTGACCACGTTACATTTATCGGACACAGTTTGACCTCGGGCTACATCAAAATGAGGATTCGGGAATTCCCTACGGTCCACAGGAGACTAACATGATCGTAAAATAATTACCTACAAGGGTAAAAGTTTAAACTGTCGACAAGAAGTATCTGTACCTATTCGATATAATCGGTAGAAGGTATAGGAGATATTATATCCTATTGTGCTATATATAACTTCTATTTGATTTTTTTTTTCTTTTCACTTTACATAAAATAAGCTAACATTTAAAATAATATGTACATGTATATGAAAAAATAAGCAAAAGAATCATTGGGCATCGAAAAATTCGTCAGCATCTCTGTCAACAGGAACAGTGCCCAAAAGGCTGGCAGCATTGCCACGTTGTATGGCGATGCTAATTCTTTGGACAAGAAAAAAAAAATATTTTGAAAAATTTATAAGACAGTTTGACATATTTTATATATACAAAAGATGTCAAAACGCAATATTAATTCCTCATAACAAAGTTATCTGACCATTGAAAAATCAGTCCTTACACACGAAACCAACCAATAAAATAAAATCATGTTTTCTAAAGTTCCTTTCAAATTATAATTAATAATTATTCCCTTTTCCAGTGAAATTAAAAATGCGCAACAAATATAAAACATTTAATTAACGTGTAGGATTATAAAACGGTAAACAGAGGTTATTAAAACTCTTTTTATTAGAAGATAAAACGTTAAAATTAAATTACCTGACTTTTGATAGGTCGAATTTTAAACAACTCCCATTTCTCACGTCTTTTTGGCGGATTAAACATCTTTTCCTCTATTACATGGGACTTTAATATGATTGGCGAAATGAAATGATGTAGTTAGTTACCTATAGTTAGGTTACGTGCAACTCTGCCTAATCCTTCACAGATTATAGGCATGATGTTATTTATATGTACCTTCATTAAGGTGAATGGGAAGTGGTAGACCGCGAAATTCAAATTTTCTTACGTTTTTTGCAATTTGCAGGTCAGTATCTTGATCAAAATTTGATTCGCGACTATAACAGGTACGTATTTACAGAATTATAATCATAGGAAACATTCATACATCTTTATAAGTGAGATTTGTACCATAAACACTTTTCCCTAGGAGATTTCTTCTTGTGGTACAAATCTAACTTAGGAAGATGTATTAATGATTCTAATGACTATAATTCTGTGAATAAGTACCTGTTATAGTCGCGAATCATATTTTGATCAAGATACAACCTGACACTGACCTGCTAATTGCAAAAAACGTAAGAAAATTTGAATTTCGCGGTAATCACTGCGCAATCACCTTAAGAGTAAGGTTGTTTGGCCGGCTGTCGCTGAAAACCAGCGCTGGGTCTGTCTCGCATAAGGTCGTAGCATTATGCTGAGCGATGGCCGTTTTGCGACGATGTGGCGCATATTTTTCCTCAACTTCTTATTTTGTGTGTGTCCCTGTGACGATATTTTCCACGAACTTGTTCTTTTTGTGTCCTGTCTCTGCGTCATGTTTACCACAAAAATATGTATTTTCTTTCTTTCTTTCTTTAATAATAATTTTATTATGAAACAAGCTGATGTCCAGCAGTGAAAGTCTGTACACACTAAAGCTATGATACACAATCTCTTGCAATTGTCAGTTTAAACACACTTCGTACAATATGTGGCATTTGAATCAAATGAACAGACAGATTTATGCGATATGATAGCAAGCATCTAGTTTCTAGTCCTTTGTCTCGTAGGATACCTTTGCGTGAAGACGGTGGGAGAAAGGTTGAGAGGTCAACGACACCGAAGCCGATGTGCAATATGTAGACTAAAGTACATCAATCAGAGTTCATTTATTTGAAGATCAAACGAATGTGTTAAAACGGATTGTGGTAGTTAATCAAATATGCAGATGGTTAGGACAAACCGTCAGCAAAATCCCTTCTTACTTAATACTCTTTAATTTATCATCATTGAGCGAACAGATGCTACTGACTAGGCTAGCTGTTTGTTCAAAAGCAGTATAGTTTAAGTTATAGAACCCCTGTTTGAGGAAACTGCCTTTATTAGAGAAATTTGAAACGCTAAGCCTGTGTTAATGAATAAATTATGTATAAAAAATCTACTTGAGTTTTATTTAATTACTTATTGAATTCTGATTACTAGTTCTTGCTGGTATATGAGGCCAATAGGGAGCTGTGGTGGCCAAGTGATGGTATCGCCACCGACTCACTAGTTGCAGACAGGTCGTGAGTTCAAACTTCGAACACAAGCAGGCACTTTGTGTATTTAATTTCAGCATCACTACACTTAAAAAGGTGAAGGAGAACATTGTGAGGAAACCGGCATGTCCTAGAACCAAAAAATTTGAAGACATGTGACCCCCACTCTAACCCGTTCTGGGCCCGCGTGGTCGATTATGACCTACTCCGTCTCACAGAGAAAAGGCCTATGTAACCTGAGTCCCAGAAGTGGAATATATAGGCTGATTAAGCTAAGGTCAATCATTGAAGCGAATCGCGGAAGAATGATGTTATAATCAAGTTAAAACGCTAATTTTATTTTATTCCCTACAGTGCAATCAGCCCGCAGATTTCCAATATTCCAAATATCGATATTAGAATCAAAATGCACTATTGTTTATGCAGTGACGCAATGAACGATGCTGAAATATATTCATGTTAAATTGGGTGGGAGTTAGAATGCTATCAACAGCTTAGAATTTTGATTATGGTGTCTAATCTCTATGCATTAGTGGCTATTATTGTATACATAAAACATACATCCACGCCGTTTTTAACCCTTTGACCGCCACGGTCGTGTATAGACGACAAACGAAAACGTGCCCAACACGCCAATGCCGACAAGAAAACACTATGTTTTAAGTACAAACACAGAAAACTGAATTTAGTTTGTTTATTTTGTACTTAAAACATGGTGTTTTCTTGTCGGCATTAGCCGACGGTGGCGTGTTGGGCACGTTTTCATTTGTCGGCTATACACGACCGTGGCGGTCAAAGGGTTAAACGGGTAGATGAAGACTTTAAGAACCTAAGGGGCGTAGGTAAATAAAAATTTTAAATTAATAACTTTAACTATGCTACACCCTAATTGCTTATCACACTATTACTCTCAATTTGAATAATTTTGAAGCATATTGCTAATCCATTGCTCCTTGGGTTTGAAAAATGTGTCTGCTCAACAACGTGAATAACGCAATGAATATTGTTGAACTGTCAAAACGAAACCCATTACTACTTCTAGTGTGTTACGTAATTACCCTGCTGGTATCTAATATCATTGGAATAACTTCGGATTTGATGTGGGTTGGTGTCAATATTCTGACATAACAAAGACCATTTTTAAACCCCGGAGCAAACAGCGGGCTTATCTACATATAAGTTTTTAATCCCATGAGACGCGACTGCGCACGTCGTTTATTTTAATACTTAGGACACGGGTAGGTATTCGCACCAGTTTGACCAATTCTATACAAGTTAGTTGACACAATCGGCGCGAGTGAATTTCGTCCCACATCCCGTGCGGGATTCGGTTCAGTTTGTCGGTTTGACCAGAACTTTAGGGCACACAACCCACAAGTTTGATGCATGAAACAGTTGCTGAGTATAAGCATAATCAGCCTATAATGTTCCCACTGCTGGGATACAGACCTCTCTATAACTAGAGGGCCATAATTAACCGCGCGGACCCGGTACGGGTTGCTGGATGTCACATGTCTTCGAATTTTTTATACTAGGATGCCGGTTTCCTCACGATGTTTTTCCTACATCGTTTTGAGAATAGTGGTTATGAAATTAAATACACTGTCTACAGGGTTTAAAGGAGCCTAACCTAATCCAAGTCGGGGTGCCACAAGTCCCAAGATCGGCCTTATAATTAATCTCACTTCACCTAAGTTTTCACGGTGAGATATTCACAGAATAGCACCGCAGGTTACAGTGTAAATTGATGGGAAAAAAAACGTGGCATTGAGTGTAATCGGTATTTTTTTTCCCAATGGGTAACAGTGTAACACAAAATGGTGTAAACGGGAACAAACTCACAAAGAAAGTCGCCTGCTAGGGCTTGAATTCATGACCTACACAACTCGTAAGTCGGGGACGATACCACTGGGCTAGGTACCACTGCTGAGTAGGTATGTCTCTCTGTAAATACATACAGCGGAATATAAATTCGATTTCAATACGGGTCAAATATTTGTACGGTCTACGGTCAGAATAAGTTACCAAAGTCTGGGCGTGATTTGTAATAGCACCCACAACGCGGGGTGTAGGGATGTAGGTACCTAAGTGTGAAGTTTCAAAGGACCTACGTGACTTAGAAACAAAAGTTCTCTGAAACTGTGTTAAACTTGGACCACGATTTCGATTTGTGAGGTTTGGTCCATTTTTAACCGACGAAAAAAAAAGTCGACGTATAATATATACATATATATATATATTTATATATTTATGTATGACGCATAACTTTTTACAGAGTAGTCCTCATTTTGATAATTATTTTTCTATTGGAAAGGGTATACTTCCAAATTGGTTCCATAGAAATATTGTCATGAACTGATCATGGACCTCGGAGATATGGAACGAAACTCTTTAATATCATCTGCCTAGCCTTTTCCCAACTATTATGGGGTCGGCTTCCAGTCTAACTGGATGCAGCTGAATACCAGTATTTTACATGGAGCGACTGCCTATCTGACCTCCACAACCCAGTTACTGGGTCAAACGATACCTCTTGGTAAGACTGTTAGACTTTCGGGCTTCTGACTACTCGTAACGACTGTAAAAGATCCACGAATGACAGCCGGGACCAACGGCTTAACGTACTTTCCGAGGCACGGGCATGGAACGGAACTCTTTAATAATAGACAGCAAATCTGTTGTTATTGCTGCAATCGCTTGGATGTTTATTATTTACATCATAACATCACGCCTGTATGCTCTGAGGGGGTACGCAGATGTGTACAGTACACCCACATTTTGACAGGTATGTTTAGTTTCATTTTATTGGGGATAAGTCTATTACTATGAATATAAATATTTATATAGGACACAACTTAAAGTGGAACAATAAAAAAAACTTTTTTTCAAAAAATAAAACCGACTTTAAAAACACAAAAAAGTGAAAAATAACATTAGCTTCAGAGGTCGGTGACAACCAAACTAAATCAAACAAACAAAAGTCACCGACTAAACAGTTTTTTTGGTGATCCTTATGGTCAATCGTTGCTTTGTCCACCGATAAAATGGAGTTTTGCAGTCGAAAATACATTTAGCTGGATAAATAATAAAGGCGATCTTAATGACTTTCTATGTACGCTTTTTTTAAATAGGCTTCAAATGATACACATTTTTTAAGGTTTCGTACCCAAAGGTGGTAACGGGATTTATTACTAAGGCTCCACTGTCCGACCGTCCGTCCTTCTGTCTGTGGACTGTATCTTTTGAACCGTAATAGCAACACTTGCAATTTTTACATAGTGTTTACTACAACCGCTATATCAATAAAATAATAAGATGATGTAGGTGCCGTACTACAGATATGTGCCCGACCCAGTTCTTGAAAATGGAAATATCACATCGTATTGGGATCGATCCATCATCACTGACAGGATTATTGTTGCCAATAAGCCTGATGTAGTGGTGCTGGATCGATCAGAGCGGCGCGCAATTATTGTTGACATAACCGTTCCACATGATGAGAACCTTGTGAAAGCCGAGAAAGATAAACAAATCAAGTATCTTGACTTGGCTCGAGAGGTTGTTGACATGTGGGATGTAGACTCAGGCGTCATTGTGCTGATAGTCGTGAGAGCCAATGGGTTAATAGCCAAGAGCCTCGACCAACACCTAAGGAGGCTCTCGTTGGGCAGCTGGATCAAAGGCTTGATTCAGAAAGCGGTACTTCTGAACACGGCCCGCATTTTAAAAGGTTCTTCTCTCTGGAGCCCTGACCGCCGCGCGCCGATAGCTTGGATCCTGTTCCCGATACCGGTGGGCTCCTATTTTTTGTATTTTAAACGTATTTATATATTTATTATATCCTAATATTTAAAAATATAATTTATTTGTAAATAATGAAATAAAGTATTATTTAAAAAAATAATAGAAATAAAATAAAGTTAAAAGTTAAAGTTTAAAGTAATAAAAGAATTTTTTTCAAACGCTAAAAAATTTTTTTCAGCGTTTTTGCCTTGTGGTTCGTTACCCTTCGTGTGCGAATCCGACTTGCACTTAGCCGCTTTTTAAATTAATGAACCCCTAAAAACTTTTAGGGCTTCTAATGATACACACATTTTTAAAATAAATGAGTGTTTAATAATATTTTAGGAAAGCAATATGGCGTACATGGCAAGTATTTGAGGTTCAATTGAATATATGCCTAAAACAAGGTCAATTCTTGTTTCTCCTCTCCCTACAAAGCATTATTTTAGGGCAATTCAATATTATACATGTTGGTATAGATATATTTGTATGTCTATTAATATTCAACACGTCTTTTCAATAGCTCATAAACTTTCTGTACTTAGAAAGTTATGACTAGTTAAATCTCCGTAGGAACGGCCGACGCAAGGAAAATGTAAACTGCCCACTTTCCTAATGATCGATAGAAAATTCCTTGACCTAGGTAACTTGAACTTCAAGTAGTTATTATTTTATTTAACTTATGGGTCTCTCACGCTAATGTTTTCTGGTCTGTAAGCTATTATTAAATTGGTTAGATCTTTTCAGCATTTAGACACAGCTCACATCGTGCTGATGATACATCTTCAAAGACAAAGACATCGTTCTTATTGGTGATCTTTTCAGAAGGGTCAGGTTAGTACTCGCAATCGGCTTCCGTGTATCACCAGATGTACGACCGTAAACGAAGCAATAGGAGTATGTAAGGATGCTGGTGGCGTTCTCTAGTTTCTACTTACCCCCATTGGGAGCATTGCGGATCCACCACACCACTGGCCATACCCCTAGTGGCATGGTGGATCTAAAACTATACCACTGAGAAAATAGTGTTGTGGTAAACTAGTTAATAACAACATTATTTTCTCAGTGGTATAGTTTTAGACCCACCATACCACCAGGGGTATGGCCAGTGGTGTGGTGGGTCCGCAATGATTGGGAGAATGCATGTAAATTTCTATGTATATGTCGCCGCTAACTAGCATAATTAGCCTCTCAGTTAACAGCATAGCCTTTTAATTAAACGGCGTCGTTCAACTAGCCGCCTGACCTGAATGAGATTCAGCCGATCCGTCTAATACAACATTTAGTGAACCGACTGGCTGCTTCATAATCTGGGTGGAACGAAAAAAAATTTGATGTATGTGTATTATGTATGTATGCCATGATAAAATAATTAGCCATTCATCAAGATTGGTAACCAATCTGTGTGCCCAATCACCGGATATCCATTATCGAACTTAGCTTGTCAAGGCTCCTCGGTTTTAATTCAGTGTATTTTCAGTGAGTGTTTAAATCATATCATTCAATTTGCCGTTTCTTTAATATTTTAACTGTTTGTTTAAGAACTATTTTTAGCCACATCAATTTTCAAAATATTCGGTACATTTCTAGATGGTAATACATCTGCCGAACGCAGCCTCGGTGGTAAAGTGCGACATTAATCAAACATATTCTGTCATCATTATAATACGATCATGTTAACAGTACCTTATCCTACTTTTCCAGTAATATACCAGACTATACGTACATTAAGGCTCGTTTACATGTAGTTTTGTTTTAGAAAAAACTTTTTAGTGAATATTTACGGTTAACCAGAATTCAACTTAAAAACAGGTTTGTAGGTAACCAGCCTGGCATATCTTTTCCTGCATGCCATATCGATTCTGTTAAATTTTTAAGTGAAAACTTGCGTGAGCTGTCAGTGTCATCCCGCTGATGCTAGGGATTGACCAAGCAAACATTTACAATCATAATCGAGATTTTAGTAATATTTGTAATACTAATTCTAATGATCATTTTATAAAATTTCAAAACTGGTATTTTAGTTGTCAAAACAAACTATTTTGTGGGGTTTTAAAATAAAATAGCTAAACAGAAACTTAGAGTCTCAATGTTATTTCTTTTCCTAGACTAGTCCTTATATAGCCTGAAGCGCGACCACATCACGCACGAACAAAAATTAAAAAGAAAACAACATTGAGATTCTGACTAAGTTTCTGTTTTGCTATTTTATTTTAAAACCCCACAAAATAGTAATGTTGTAGAAAAATAAGTTTACTATAGAATTTTGAAATTCCTCATATCTCGTCTTTATATCAGTGTGTCCTTTCAAAATATATATTTGGGAACCTAGATATTCTGTAATCCAATCGGAATAAACACACACCACCTTAAGAATATGTTTGATTTACAAATTATTTTGGTACTAGCGACCCGCCCTGGCTTCGCACGGGTGCAATGGCATTTAATTTTTTTTTTAACGCACCGCTGGCCCCCCGGCCGATACCGCAGCAACCGCTATGTCCCTACATTTTAAATCTGTAATATCTTCGAAAATATTCATTTAAATTACATGCTGTAAAGAGCCATACTGATCTATATTAAATGCACAATGTATTTAAGGTACTTAAGTGGATAAGGATTAATGCTGTATTGCTTAAACCCGCTTCGTAAATAAGCCATTATTTCTCGTAAAAAGTAAAGGATAAAAAATGGTTATTGTGGGTAATCCCTAAGAGATAGAAATATACCATCGCTGACTTTTTTGTAGACCTTCTCAAGGTGTACAATACTCTAGTAAATTATTTTGATCTACCTCCTAGGGTTCAACCAGCGTTTGCAATGTAAGCGCAAAAAAATGTGTTTATTTACGACATTACATTAGAAACCTCTAAAATTATCAGTGTTTCTCTACAATTTAATGGATGTTATTATACATATAAACCTCCCTCTTCAATCACTCTATCTATTAAAAAACCGCATCAAAATCCGTTGCGTAGTTTTAAAGATTTAAGCATAGTACATAGGGATATAGGGACAGAGAAAGCGACTTTGTTTTATACTATGCAGTGATTACGTTTGTATGAACTGCGCATGTTACTCCGGCCCCGTAACTACCTACGTTTTGGAACACACAGGAATCCCGTACATCAAACAAACTTTAGGTACCTACTTGCTAAAAGGATTGCATGAAATATTTCGTTGGGAGATTTCGTCGTCGTGGTATTTCGATAGATAATCAAAGCAACATAACACGTTACCTTTTGTCCATGGATACCCATGTTAACCCTTATCAATAAACCCGATACCCCTTTGTTCTTTTCAGATATCCGTGGGGCGATTCTCGTAATTTTAAGAGCGTTCACAGTCTGGTCTCAATCTCAATCTGTCAAAAATACCTCTAATTTCCCTACGTTTATGACAAGTTTTTGACATTGATTGTCGTTGAGATGAAATTGCGACTAAATTTTGAACGTTTTTAATTACGGGAATTGGCGTTCAGATATTTACCGTGTTGGTAAACGTTTTATTTATTTATTTATTTAATACTTCAAGCACATAAATGTACAGAGCCGGACTTAATGCCATAGGCATTCATTTTTTATCATAACCATAATAATACCTTATTGTAGCCGTAGTGAGCAGTGTTGGCTCAGTGAAAATGGCCGCGATTTACGAGTTGTAGGTCGTAGGTTCGAACCCAGACATGCACTTTATTTTGTGTAAATTATTCATCACCACTGCTGTAAAAACCGTGAAAGAAAACATTGTCAGGAAATCGGCCTACCCTGGAAACAGAAAATCGAAGACATGTGACGTCCACCAACGCGCACTGGGCCCGCGTGGTGGATTATGGCCCACTGCAACTCACAGCAGGCCTGTTTCCCAGCAGTGAGAACATTATAAGCTGATTATGATAATTATAATCTGTTCTGGAATAAAATTCCTAATTGTGTAAACAAAGCTTTATCCAGGACATTACCTAGTACGTAGAGTTTCTAGGTAATGTCATTGCTAACACAATCAACAAGGCGCGTCGTAATTGTTGTCACAAGTGTCGGAGGTATATAAATCACCGTCAGAAGGTACTAGGCAATATATTGCTCCTTCACACGCCATAAATATATCACTGAAGTGAGCTTTACGGGAGCTTGTGATAAGAAATTAAATATTTTATTGGTTTCGAATTTTTTCGCGGATATTTTGTATGATTAGTAAAGGCTTTAATGAAATATAAAATAAAATATATATGACAGGGAAAACATCAGCCTGTATCAATTTTCTGTGATAGAGATAGTTTTATACAACTGTCAAATAATGACAGCTGTGATTTGAAAAGACAATTTAGTCAATTTGATTAACGATAACGTCCTGACTTTACATAATTATCAAACCTTAAATTAACTGCTGTCCCCAACTTTGTTGGCACACAAACTTCAGCAACCATGTTTAACACGCTCAGGGTACCAGGCTACCATAATCACTTGCAGGGTAGAATGTCCATGGCTAGGTCAAGGTGACAGTTAATAGGGCCCACCTATTATAAAATCGCATGAACCTTTACTTTTCGTGTAATATTGTACTGCTACAAAAGAGTGTAGTAACCTCCGTATGGGGTCACAAAACCCCTTTTCTAATTCCCTACATCATTCTCTGAAACCCATAAGAAAACACGATCTGGCTGTCATATTTCTATTTAACTTGTAAACTGCCAGTAGGTAAATTATTCAGGACCCAGGGATGTGCCTTACAGGCGTTGCACGGGGGGGGGGGGTTCCGGAATTGGTCTTTTAAGAGGAACCGGGACCACCCCTTTGTGCTGATGGTGACCACCGGGGTGGTTTTAGTGACGTTAAATTCCCACACTCACCGACCTCCCTCCCCAGAGGTCGGGTGCCTTTTGAAGGTTTCGTCCCGAAAATAAAAAACAAAAAAGGTAAATTATTCACGAAACTGTGATATAACATTATGTGGTTTATCATGTAACCGCTTCCTAATACAGCATCGTCTATCTATCTAGAAATAGGTGTTAGCACTTCCGAGTACGCAACAGATGACAAAGGGATTACATCAGGTGAATGAGCGGGCGTGATGTCTGGTAACAGCGTGGACAGTCTCTCTACATGGAATAATAAGTTCATAGAATTTGTGTCCAGTTTATTGTAGGAAATCATTTAATATATTTACGGTAAACTGTAATTTAATTCTTTGAAATAAGTATTGCATGTAGCTGAGAATGACATAGCGTTAAATTTCATTGAAATTTTAGAAAATCATTATAGTGACTGACTTGAGATAGCACAATTATCAAGGCTTAGTTTTTCTTTTTTGAAACCATGTTTTATCTTATTTGCGTCATTCCGTATCACATGGCTTGATGATAATCACGAGTAAAACTCCATCAATTTATTTTGTTGCAATAATTAATAGCCTCCCCGACCGATTTCCATCACGGTGGCCAATCTCAACGGAGATTAGCCAGGTATGCAGGAGATATTATAGTGCACAAGTGTGCGCGCAGATACAGGTGTACTCCCTCTTCCCTCACTCTCATAGTCCGATGGGACGGCAATCCGACACGACCGGAGAGAGATCAGGCGCAGGACCAACGGCTTAACGTGCTTTCCGAGGCACGGGGTTATTACACCACCAACTTCCAAACTCCGGGCTGTTACTAAGGAATTCCTAACGGAAAAACTCAACAACACTTTGCCCGACCCGGGAATCAAACCCAATAATTAAGCCTCTGCTAAACCCAGTCTACGCTTATATGGCTTGACCCGAATCCTGTACACGTATCTTTAAAAACAGTAACTGGTTTTTGTAAAAAATACCACCACCTCAGTATGAAATTTCTAGATTTTAGAACATGGGCATCATAAGCATAACTTTGATTTCGGAAGTCGGTGGTAAACAACGAAAATGCAAATCCAGCGACACCGACTTCTGAAATTAAAGTTATTTTTCACTTTGTAGTGTATTTTTTGGAAGTCGATTGTTTTTTTTTTTCACTATTACTTGATCTTTCTCACACATGCTTCAGCTGCTGTATCAATTAATATACAATGTTCCGTGAAAGTTCACAAAGTGGATGTGAACGTAATATTTTTTCATATTGCGGTAACTTTGAAATCCCATACTACTGTATGGGATTGAAGTAGGTAATCCGGAGGAACGAGTTTTACAAATATTTTTTTGATTACTCTGCCCTGAATTATTTTGCAGAGTTTAAAAAACACACATAGTGTATGTATATTCGTATTTTGGGTAAGTATAGCTTTCGTGGAGGAACTGGACATCGTATGCAAGACTTACATAAAAATCACCATACTTGATTGGTTAGAAATCCTTCGGGCATTTGTAAAGATTGTTTTTGAACGCTTAGATTATCGTCAATATTCACGGTATACGTTTTCATTTACAAACGTGTCTTCCCTTACCTATATAAAGGAAGAAAAAGAGCAAACAATACGAAGAAAAATACATTGTAAAGAAATCTAAGCGAGCGAACATGTGCAATGTTCTGAGAGTAACGATCGATGATCACCCGAGAGATGACACGACGGGTAAGACCCTATGTACGGACGCGGCGAGGTGTTTGTATATCCTACATTTCGTCGATACATTTTATTGTTTTCTTTTTATTGAAGAGTGTGTTTGTAGTGCTTAGATGAAGCTCCGAGGTAAATCTGAGCTCAACTTAAAACCCAATAAAGCTTATTCTCGAGATAAGCGTTAAAGTTGATAAAATTGAATTTAGTTTGTTTCTACTACAAATTCTTAGAAAGGTTCCAATCTTTAGGTACATATACTGCTGAAAATAAAATCAGTGAACTTTTTGTCTTTCGAATAACAATAAAGGTCACTGGGGCAGACAAACAATCGACAACATCACTTAGGCCATCAATGTTTAACTTGCCATTTGTACACGGACGATTAACCGCGACTTTTCCGTAAACCGAGTTCAATCCACACAAACTAGAGGCTATGTGACCAGCTTAAACATTGTTTAATTTGACATTTACACGATTTAATTTAGGTTGTCAGATCGTCCGCCTAGCTTTATGTAATACAAGTCATGCCAGTGAGAATTTGGTTGAAATGCGGCCACTTCGAATCCTAGTGCGGCGGGAATCCGCAACGGACAAGATTAATTAGAGTTGCGGTTAAATTAATAACAGGGCAAGCACGCACCCGTCCGGCCATCAGACTACCCTACACAATGGCTAATCAAATCGCATTATTGTTCTTGAAACTGCTTTGCGGATTATTCTAGGGATTATTTTCGCTTGTTATGATGGAAACTGCTGGAAAACTAGTCATGTGTATAGAAGATTACTGTGATTGACCGACAGCGTTAGTTCCCGCGCTGTTTAACCTAACTATTTTGTAACAATTTTATGATTTAAAAGAGTGTCCGTGGAGTTTCTTGCCCGTTCTTCTCCACAGGGATCTACGCTTTGGAATGGGCAACTAGCTTCATCTTTCTGACTGACCCTTGACAATTCAAAAGTGCCTATAATTGGTTTATTTGAAATAAATGCTTTGAGTTTGAGTTATACTATTGTTTGTGTTGCCTTGACAAGGGAATTTCGATCATAAGAACTGAAGTTAAATCTAGGTTTCATAAAACGAATGGGTTGTAATAAAAGACGAGTGACGATGCTTGACTACGTCTGGCGCACCCTGGACAGTCAAACTTGTTCATTGGCCAATCTTTTCGCCATATTATTACATGTCTTGTAATTTTAGCTGGTACACGAGACCAGAAAATAAATGTAACGAAAACAACTTTAAAGCTGAACAAACTTAGGAACTTGCTTTGCTGCCAATAACGTTTTTTTCATCATTAATCATCTACCTCTACACCTTTCTCATTCACAGGTAGAACACGGTCATTTCTTAAGACGAAAACATTAGGGTAGTTTGCGAAATTAATGGTTTTTAGTTTTAGGGCTGATTATTCTATAGACAGATTTTTATCTGACAGATTGACATAATTATTTTCTTTATATCAGCTGTCAAACTGCAATGTTTATTCCTTAGGTAAAATATAACTGACTATTGAAAAATCCGCCCTTAAAAAAAATACGCGCCAGTAACAAATATGTAGTTACCGAAATATTATCATTAAAATTATCAATACAAATGTCTAACTTAAAATTGCTCGATTTCATGACTATTTAATCTATACTAATATTATAAAGCTGAAGAGTTTGTTTGTTTGTTTGTTTGTTTGAACGCGCTAATCTCAGGAACTTCTGGTCCGATTTGAAAAACTCTTTCAGTGTTAGATAGCCCATTTATCGAGGAAGGCTATAGGCTATATATCATCACGCTAAAACCAATAGGAGCGGAGCACCAATGAAGAATGTTTCAAAATCGTAATCGGTTAAAGTTTCGCAAAAATCATATATCACAGAATTGTTCCCCTTTAAAAGCTTTAAAAAAAAAATCCGGAACAGCATATGTCTATCTTTTAAGGTTAGCTCACTATAACCTCTTTTATGCTAACCAAATTTGTTCTAAAATAATGCATTATTTGCGAAGGTGTTTTTACAAACATGGTATTAATCCTTATCCAAATAAATACGTTATTCATGACATGTATTTAATTTTGAACAAAATTGCCTTTGACATCATTTGATTTCAATGTATATCTTAGGAGATATCATAGTTTTAAAATAATACTTATAATAAAGCTGAAGAGTTTCTTTGTTTGAAACACGGTTTGAAAGCTCTAAATCTCTGGAAGTATTGGTCGCATATATAAAAATATTTTTGCGTTTGATAGCCCAGTTCTTGAGGAAGGGTATATTCTATTAAACTTGACGCTAGGACCCTTACGAGTTGAGCAAAAAGAAAAAAAGTCTGAAGTTTTCGCCAAGCGAAAACGAAGTAATAGCGCAGGCCGGCGACACGTTGCGACGGGGTGGGTCGGGGAAACAAAAAAAATTTACGCGGACGAAGTCGCGGGCAGAAGCTAGTGAAATTATAAAATTTGAGGTCAATTCTAGCCTTAATCGCAATATTAGCCCCACTGGTTATTTTAAAATATTCACCACTTTTGTTGTTAAAACCATTACTCGTGACCCCGTTACCCAACACTACAATATATTTAGCGAGCATCTGTAACAAACTGCATAGCGAATTAGCCTTGCATCTTTGTACGTAGGATGTTGAAGTCAATTGGCAAATTAGATCATTTGAACGGACAGAGGGGTTCAGCTAATCTGCCTCTAGTTATATAGTATTTAAATGTTTCAATCTAGTTAATGAGTGGTGTAATTTTGCCGAAGACATGTATTATCAGCGTGTAGATCCCATTAAACGGTTAATAGGAATGAATGTGGATAGGTGTAGAGGAAGACCAAAGAAACGATGGCTGGACTTTGTGAAGTTGATAAGGTTAAAAAGGAGGTGACAACAGAGATGACGCCTAATAGAGAAGAATCGAAGAGAAATACGGGTATTTTCTCGTTGTCCTACTATTTTATCCTACCAGTAGGTCCACGAGGGTATGTTATTGCTGTTGGTCCTACTGAAGTTTTCAAACCAATCCATCTATAATTTAATATTATCGCCCCGTGGGGAATATCACGTGGCGGGTCTAAGTTGGTTTGCAAGCAATTATAATAAGACATAGTCGACGAAGCCCCGCTTCGCAGGGCCCTATTTTTGTCTACAGGGTTTAAAGGAACCTAACCTAACCTAAGTAGACACATAATCTAATTTATTTGTACCTACAGGAGGTATATTTTGGTTTCAAAACTTTAGTAGGACCAACAGCAATAACATACCCTCGTGGACCTACTGGTAGTACAAAATAGTAGGACCACGAGAAAATACGTAGAAAGATATGTTCTGCCTACCCCAAATATAATCGGATAAAGTCAAAGTCAAAGTCAAATCATTTATTTCAAATAGGCACTTAAAAGGCGCTTTTGAACGTCAAAATTCAAAATTAAAAAATGGAATTGATTCTAGTCGCCCCTTCCAAAATGTAGTTTTCGTGTGGAGAAGAATGGGCAAGAAACTCTACTGTTACTCTTTTAAAATGTTTTACAAGTTTTTGTATACATTCATTATATTATATGTGATAAGGGTGAAGAGAATGATGATAATGATGAATGAACGGTTATTAAGGAAGTTGTCACTATCAACTGTACCCTTGACCGGCCTTGACGTATAGATTGGTGCAGATCGTCGCTCGTTATTAAGGCAGGAAGACTTTGGACTTTTTCTTTTCAGAAAGAAAATTTTATCATACTCTGTTAATCACACTAATATTATAAAGGCGAAAGTTTGTGAGTGTGTCTGTTCATATGTTTGTTACTTCTTCACGCTCAAACGACTGGACCAATTTTGAAATTTTGTATGGAAGTAGCTGACGCCCTGGATTAACATATAGGCTACTTTTATCCCGATATTCGCAAGGGATCGACACTTATGCGGGTGAAACCGCGGGGCGCAGCTAGTTATTAAATAAATCGAAAGCATTTTGAAGTACTGTATCATTTTGTGAAACAGTAAAAATGATCTCTGTCAACATGTTTAACATGCAAAGAATAGTTTAAAAGGGTTGCCTTTTCTCTGTTAGGTAGTCATTGAAACATTTCTCTGTAATAGCTAATCAAGTTGAGCTAATTCTACCGACCCGGTATCCTATTAGTATCATCTGTGTGAGTATAACATATGTACATTCATCAAACATTCACACAAGGTTAGAACTGAATAATAATATGCAAACACTATGGGAATTTCTCAAATAGCCATTATTACTTTCTCTCATCAGGAATTACTTGTTCATCATCCTCGTACCATTTTCCCATGTATTACAAATTAGCTGTGTCCCGCGACTTGGCTCGCATGCAAACTTCAACGCGGTAAACCTAAATTGTGTATTGTTCTCCTAATGACAATCGCTTTCATTTTGACGGCACAACAAATATTGCGTGGCTAGCTTAGAAACAGCGCAATATATATTGTCAGTCATTGTAAGAATGTAATGAGTTATACTAATAGACGGGGCCTTGATTTTACAAATTTTCAAACGTATCTAGCAGTAAAACTGGAGACTATAAACGATATTCTAATAGAATATTCAATGGTCTATCGATTGTGTTTTTGACCGATTTGTCATACAAATGTGTCAAAAACAGACAGTGGAGAGACCACTTAAAAACTTTTTTTAACAAAAAAAAAAAACCGACTTCCTAAAAGAACACAGTGAAAAAAAGATTACAGTATTTTAGTTTTTGCCACCGACTTCCGAAATTAAACTTATTTTTCACTTTGTAGTGTTCTTTTTGAAAGTCGTATTTTTTTTGTTATAAAGTTTTTTATTTCTCGCTTTTTAGTGGGTCTGTTTATAATGTATCTAAGTTACAATATCCTAATGTCAACTTGCTACAAAGTGAAAAATAACCATTTAATTTCGGAAGTCGGTGTCGTTGGTTTGCATTTTCTTTTATTGACACCGACTTCCAAAATTAAAGTAATTTTTCACTTCGTTGTGTTTTTTTGGAAGTCGGTTGATTTTTTTTTTGTAAAAAATTTTTTCACTTTTTAGTGGGCCAGTTTGTAACTTATTTAAGTTACCAAAGCCTAATGTCAACTGCTCATCACTTTTTACAAAATATTGCAGGGACGTTAATTGTTGATGAGTTCTCCTTGTAATAACCAGGAGAACTGGAGATAAATAAAAGGGAAGTCACCATCAGCTCTACTTCACAATACGCATTGTGCTTGACAACCACATTAAAGCACCTAATCGAATATTCATTATTGAGTAGTTCCGATGGCCATCTGTGGTCTTCATCATCAGTTCCACTTCATCAAATGATGCTTTCTGAGAGCAAATGCACGAGTTACTATAAAAAATAGGTACCCGAATCGCTATGGGTGTGCCTACAAAATTTGAAGGTTTCCCTCGATTTCCTTGGGATTCAAGCATCAGATTCCGATTTGATGACAATGGGACCACCTCGAGACCCTTTCAAATAAAAAAATAATTTTGAAAATCGGTCCACAATTGACGGAGAAATCAGTGAGCATATATATATAAAAAAAAACATACATAAAGTCGAACATATAACCTCTTCCATTTTGGAAGTCGGTTAAAAAATACCCAAATCGCTATAATAGGTGTACCTATAATATTTGAAGAGTTCCTTCGATTTCTCCACAATCCCATTATCAGATCCTGACCAATCTGAA
The DNA here is from genome assembly GCA_949316385.1 of Globia sparganii. Classification (NCBI taxonomy): domain Eukaryota; kingdom Metazoa; phylum Arthropoda; class Insecta; order Lepidoptera; family Noctuidae; genus Globia; species Globia sparganii. Next base: position 19,207,760 of record OX438654.1, read on the forward strand.
AGTATATCCATTTAGATAAATAAAGAATTTTGCAAATCGGCTACGTATATCAAAAAAATATATATTCAACCGAATTGATAACCTCCTCCTTTTTTGGAAGTCTGTTAAAAAGTTTGTAAATCAGTGGAATTAGGGCCCAGAGGAAGAGGTTCGAGAAATCACTTCATAGTAGACATTATTTCTTCACTGCCCAATAGTATGAAGGAATTTGCATTGATAGTCGGTCAGCAACAAAACAAATGCTTATACATAAAAGTAGTTAGGTTAGTTTCCAGTCTAATCACCATCGCACGATTAATAATATTCACCTGGAGCGGTAGCAATTTAATCTTCGCAACTCGACTACGGGGATACGGTATCCTAAAGTTACACCGGTTCCTGACTTTCAGGCTTCTGATACTACCAATACAGACGGAGTTGGGTACATAACTGAGATAGCAGATAGCATTTCATGCAGAAATACTAAATCAATACAAACTCAATTGGCAACGCAGTAGAGTTATTACAAATCTAAATTCACAAATTTAATTCGTCATGCGGTTTCTATATTATGATTGTTATGAAGAGGATGAATAAAACAATCATGAATATATGCACATGTTAATGGATGAAGAGAGAGAGGAAGACAAAAGAAAAGATGTATGAATTTTGTGAGGGATGATGTTATGATAGTAAAGAAAAAGAAGTGAATGATAGTGTCAGTGATGGCTGACAGGAGAGAATGGAAGAAAATGAATGAGATGCGTCGACCCTAAGTAGCATGGGAAGAAGATGATGATGATTATATTATAAGTACTTATTATAAAGCGGGATAAGGTGAAGTACTGAAATTACGTTTCCAGATTGTAGTGTATATATTAAATAGATATATAAACTGTCTCATTCACACAAGCGGTATAGCTGCTGTCATTTATGTCAATCACGAGGTATGGCGGGAAAAAGACAAAGTGAAGCAGGCTATATACGATGACGCTTGGTGTGGTAGTGAGCCAGTGAAGTGATATATGCAACATAAATACGGAATAAACCCGATTCTACACAGATAAATTGCTAAAGCTTTGGTTTCCTAAGAAAGCGGACAACGGGCACACAATAATGTTTGTCCAAATACAAAGATTTTTTGACATCTTATAAGGAAATGCGGGTGGTCTTTCGCCATAGAAACGACCTCGCCTGTTTTCTTTCTGGTTAATAACCACAAAGCAATGATTTTTTACAGAATAATAAATATTAACTACTTGTATGTCCCTATGTTTTCCTTTTTGATGATACGTTATTTTTATCAGCACTAGAACCCTCAAAACATTCCGATTCAAACCGCTGTCAACAGAGGCCTAGTGTACAAATTTGACAACTAGGTATTAATAAAAAAAGATAAATATGGAGACAGCGTATCCTTCTTATTCAGTTTCTGAAATATCTTTTAAATTAGCCCAATATTAGAGGAGGAAATAGCCGAGAGCCAAACCTTGAATTATGGCTTTTTACTTAGGCTTTTTCAAAAGTCTCTACGACCGCATTTCCTCTACTGGTGAAAATTACAGATCTCATGACGGCCGTTAAAACATGGCGGAACCGCTTTCATAAGAATCCCTACCTTTACCCAACATATATTTCGAACGGTGGTGAATTGCAGTAGGTAGGGATTCTATGTCATTGTAACTTATTAAATAATATTGTCTTTAAAGTATTTCATATATACCTACCTACTTACATCATATAACTAAAATGACGTTGTCTTCCTCATTGATATAAAAATAGAAGGACTAGTAAAATTTATAGCTTTACAAATATCAAGTTATTATTATACCGTCGTAAAGCCTTTCAAATATCACATTATACAAATTAATAAGATATTTATTAGAAGGCAACACTACCGGGAAATAAAACTCTAAATTCCTTGAATGAAACAGTTGATTCAAAAAGGTTTAAAATGCATTAAATGTCGTCTTTAATTTCCTCTCCGTTGCTAAGCATGAGCAGTACCAGCTAGTTTCTATAATAGAATCAGAGCTCGCTCGACACGACTCGCATTGGGATGCAAATTACATTATAACATTCAATGATTATGAATGAGTTCACGCAGGCAGACGGCAATGACCCAAGGTCATCGAAATTGACACTAGTTAATATATTACTGTTGAATTACGAATATTATGTTACCGGAAAGATTATACTATTTCTGGTGACGTAATTTTCTGTTCATGTCGAGGACAAAAATACTGAGGTATGTTTCTACATACTAACGTACTGACTTGTATGTTAGAAAATTATTGATCGGTATTTTTGCACGGTATTGCAAGAATGATAAAATAGGTCGTAGAAAAGGTTTGATAGCCTCCAATAATACTGTGAATGTCTAGAAAAGCCTTGGAATGGTGACACGATGACGTGATGCATTCTGCAATATTGACAGGAGAAGGTAATGCAGGGAAAAACCGATGCGAAGTAGAGAGGAAAAAAACATTTATCTATTCGTCCATAAACATTTATGTCATAATAATGAATCAGAATGATGCGTACACTTTTCCCAATCATGATTAAAAACTGAACGCAGTACATTAAAAGTCACCATGAGTAGAGAAAATCGCTCTCAATTTGGTGAAATCAGACGAATTTGAAATGAATAATGCAGTTCATTTAGTGACCGAATGGGATGCCATGTTTCTGACATCGATATATAGGATGTGGCTAATTTAGCAGCGGCAACTGCAATAATAGACCAATTTATTTTAACCTCTGTTGCATTTCTGTACATTTTGTGTACGCGTTACGAATTTAATGAATGTACAATTCTAATTAGCTCGCCATTCGTTTTGCTGGCTGTCGTTCTGACAGTCGTTTATGGAGCAGTAAGAAATATGGCGGCATTGCATTTTGTATACTAGAAAAGCTTAATTATAATGTAAAAATTTGAAACGGTAAAGTGTTCTACAAATTATAAAATAACTAGCGGCCCGCCCCAGCTTCGCACGGGTACAATATTTTTTTTTCGATTTTCCGAAATTTTCTTTCATACAAACCTTGTCCTGGCAATACCGAACACAACAAAAAAAAAGGATTATTTTATTTGGTGCAGTCATTCGGAAGTTATGCGCGCATAGACATTTCGGCGACTTGTTTTATACTATGTAAGGATATATAACACAAAACACCTGTAAACCCCAAAGGGTGAAGCAGAAGTTTACCTATATTACACCCAGTAATACTATTTCGCCAGTTATGCTGAGTATAAATCCAGACGAACCCAACTAACGGGCCCGTTGGTCTCTTGGTCGTAAGCGCGACTGCTAAGCTTGGGGGTCCTGGGTTCGATTTCCGGGTCGGGCAAAGTGTTATTGAGTTTTTCCATTGGGAATTTCTTAGCAACTGCCCGGAGTTTGGAAGTTGCTGGTGAGGTACCCCCGTGCCTCGGAAAGCACGTTAAGCTGTTGGTCCTGCGCCTGATCTGTCTCCGGTCGTGTGTGATTGCTGTCCCATCGGACTGTGAGAGTGAAGGAAGAGGGAGTGCACCTGTGTCTGCGCGCACACTTGTGCACTATAATATCTCCCGCGCCGAAGGCTAGTCTCCGGACTCCAAGCTGCTGGAGTGCACCTGTGTCTGCGCGCTCACTTGTGCACTATAATATCTCCCGCGCCGAAGGCTAGTCTCCGGACTCCAGGCTGCTGGAGTGCACCTGTGTCTGCGCGCACACTTGTGCACTATAATATCTCCCGCGCCGAAGGCTAGTCTCCGGACTCTAGGCTGCTGGAGTGCACCTGTGTCTGCGCGCACACTTGTGCACTATAATATCTCCCGCGCCGAAGGCTAGTCTCCGGACTCCAGGCTGCTGGAGTGCACCTGTGTCTGCGCGCACACTTGTGCACTATAATATCTCCCGCGCCGAAGGCTAGTCTCCGGACTCCAGGCTGCTGGAGTGCACCTGTGTCTGCGCGCACACTTGTGCACTATAATATCTCCCGCGCCGAAGGGTAGTCTCCGGACTCCAGGCTGCTGGAGTGCACCTGTGTCTGCGCGCACACTTGTGCACTATAATATCTCCCGCGCCGAAGGCTAGTCTCCGGACTCTAGGCTGCTGGAGTGCACCTGTGTCTGCGCGCACACTTGTGCACTATAATATCTCCCGCGCCGAAGGCTAGTCTCCGGACTCCAGGCTGCTGGAGTGCACCTGTGTCTGCGCGCACACTTGTGCACTATAATATCTCCCGCGCCGAAGGCTAGTCTCCGGACTCCAGGCTGCTGGAGTGCACCTGTGTCTGCGCGCACACTTGTGCACTATAATATCTCCCGCGCCGAAGGGTAGTCTCCGGACTCCAGGCTGCTGAGAAATTACTGATGGATAAACTAACAATTTGACCGACCCCGGAAACGAACCCAGGACCTCGTGATCAGCAGTAGTGCTTGCGACCATTAGACCAACGAGGCAGTAAAAAAGCAGTAAATTAATTTCTTGACAACATGGCATTTCTTTTTGCCTTCACCTTTGTAGTTTTATGACACTTTGTTTTTAAAAGGAAAGCTAAGGCACCGTTATTTGATGTTTCTGTTCTTTTTGTTACCAAAGGAAAATAGGGATACAGACTACATATTTGTCATATTATAGACAAGTAGGTAGGCCCTTCAGATTTCAATCGAAATTCTGTTTGAAGAAGGATTTCTGAATGTTTCAGTAAGCTTAATGCTGAATATGACCAGTTTTATAAAGATAATACACATCATCTGCCTAGCCTTTTCCCAATTATGTTGGGGTTTGCTTCCAGTCTAATCGGATGCCGCTAAAAACCAGCATTTTACTTGGAACGACTAGCTCCACAAACCAGTTGCTTACATATACATATACATACTACACAATTTTGATAATTTAACATGACGATAGCTTCAGGTTACGACTTTAAGCCCATAGCCGACCTCGACTTCGACTTCAGCCCTCCAACTTTGGCTATTTCCATTGGGAACAGCCATGTTTACTACCATGAAAACTCGAATAAATTCAGCTTGGTATTACAATTGAAGTGCAATGTGTGGAAGATAGATGTTAGGGCATGTAAAGTTTTAAGTATACAATGAGAGTACTTAGTTAGGTAGGTACTATGATATTGTGGCTTTCCAGCAATAAACAGCTTAACTAAAATATAGTAAAACTGCCTGTATGTCCAGATGTACGAACCAGAACGAGACAAAATGAAAAAGTAAAGATCGTAGCAGGTGACGTTCTGTAGTTTCTGTCTAACCCCATGGGAAGAACGTGTGAGTTTATGTAAAGTCTATTTAAACGTGACCATTCAAAAATTATAAAAATGTTTGAAGTTGTAGCGTAAACTGAACTTTATTGCGTAGGATTTAAAGTTATTTTTCCATAATTTCATATTTGTTTACATTTTTGGCAAATAAATCCCGTATGCAGATTATTTAGTAACTGCTTCTTCTTTTTTGTAACGACTGGTTAAACTCTGGTATGATTGTATTAATAATTTATTATTATTTTAACAATAAACAGCGAGGCCCGTGGCTAAATAATAAAAGCGGCACAGTTCGATCGATCAGGTTAAGCTACGCTTGCTGCGGTTGGTTTGTGGATGGGTGACCATCTTTACACTCCGACACTCCTCCGTGTCTCAGAAAGCATGGTAAGCCGTTGGTCTCGGCTGTCATTCGTGGATCTTTGACAGTCGTTACACAGGTAGTCACAAGCCTGAAAGTCTGACTACCAATCTTACCAAGGTGTATCGTATTACCCAGTAACTGGATTGTGGAGGTCAGATAGGCAGTCGCTCCATGTAAAAGACTGGTATTCAGCTACATCCGGTTAGACTGGAGGCCGACCCCAAAATAGTCTGGAAAAGGCTAGGCAGATTTTAACACTAAACAATGTGAAGACAGTAGACACACAATACTTTCTAAATTTAAATAAGCAGCCCAAAAATAATTTATTTAATTCCATTCACTCATTCATGCATGATTTGTCTACGTGTGCTCAACTGTCTCAAGCAACTCTTAGTGGTTTCGGTCGAGTTTATTTCCAGATAGTTTGTTCCAGTTTATTTCGGGGCCTTCCTGTCGCCAACGACGTGCGAATCTAAGGGCTAAACTCTTCTAAACGGGTCGATAAAAAGAAGAACGATATCGTATTTGATAGGTTTAAAATATGCAGGCGTTTAGTATTTAAGTGGACAATTAATAGACATTTTCTTGATTACCGCAGAGTTGGTAAAGGTTTTCCGTGAAAGAAAATTATGGAAATAAATTTAGGAATGTCAATTATGAATCACGGGCAAATTTATAATACAACGGAAAATTATCGTTGTAAGCATGCTAGCATAATATAAAATTAGAATACATAAATTAGCTACGAAACACATCAAAGGAATTGCATTTTTAATCGACCCCGCTAAATCCCAGCTGAAGGGAATCGAACAACAAACACTTGATACGTTACAAGCGCCTCAAGTGTTAGCTACAAGCTACAACATGATGGCCACTCCATTATAAAGCTCTTCCCCAATTCCTGCCCTTAATCCGATGCAAACTGGAGTCGCGAAAGGAATTCCTATCACATTATATAAAAACTATATCAAACCACGTATAATCTCATTACCGTTATCTCGCGAATAACCATAACACGCGCGTTTCCATTGTTTTCCATTTTCCGTGGAGTATCGTGGCGTTATCAGTGTGTGGGTTTAGTTGGCCGACGGCCGCCACGCTCGACGCACGCTCGCTCGCCGTCATTTTCCCGTTTCCCGATTTTCCCGCGCGACGTCCGGACGTCAGCACGTTCCCGCTCCCCTCGCCGTATCGTGCCGCATCGGGATATGTCACCCTGATAACGAATTAACGGTGTGTATAAACAAGCAGTGTTTATTCCTATTAGTTAATCGAGTTAATGATAAGTTAATGTGTGTCGGCCCCGTGTGTGTGGCACGTGAACGGATTACTGAATCGAGGGATAATATTGTTTTTACTGAAGTAAGTAGGTACGCTTAGGAATTTTTTAATGAATTTGATCGCGATTGTGCAAGATTTGTGATAAGGAGGACGGTGTGTCGAAGGTCGCACAGATTCACTTGTTTATCTTTTTATCGCCATGTTCTGACGCTATCTGTATTCAGTTTGTCGTAACTTTTTATTATTTTAAGAAGGTTATGTTGCTTGGAGTGTTTTTGGTTGTTTATTTCCTGTCATTGAGACACGAAATTTACGATTTAATCATGCAATAAATTACTCGAAGAACCCTGAAAAAAGTAGGCATAAAAAGAAAGAAAAAATATCTACTTTATAACAATACGAAGGGTTAATAAACCTCACAGAATATGGGGTCCTCTTTTTATATGTTAGCCTCCCTACATATTGGTCACCCCCACACCCTACGACGCTTCCACCCCATAATGCGTATGCATATTTGGTTTATTGTATACTTTTGGTCGTATATCAACAATAATTCTTACCAAACGCTTTTTAAATGTCACCCTGGTTACCAACGAAATGATAGAGACGTCGACACTTTTATGATTACTTCTTTATGATATCAGGTAGGGTAAATAATAATGTCAATAGCAGTGACATGTGTAGTTTTTATCATTAATAAAATGAAACTCAGAATATATTTGTAGATTATGTTGTTTATTTGGTCAGGCTTGTATCTAAGCCATTTTAATATCAACGTTTATTGAGCTTTCATGCAAATCATACTTACCACAATTATTAATAAACTATACACCATAACTGCATATCTATTGCATTCGTAATATTTAATTGTATTTTATTACAATCTCTACATAATCATAAATTCATTTAAATGGATATAGATTGAAATCAAGCTCTAACATTGGCATTAACCTACATAGCTTGAATTAATTAAAATGTACTTTTATTAATTTATCAGAGAGGTAAAACATCTGTATCAACATGTTGTATTAGTCACTTCGTTACGACTGTATTTTTAAAGGGGTAAGCAGATATTAGTTCTTTGGTACACTTATGAGATTCGCCGATGGTGTTATTTTCGTTTTTTTTATTGTGGCTTTCGTTTATAACAGTGTTTTAAAACTGTATAACTAAAAACAGGCAGATTTGTAGGAGTACTTAACCATCGAATTGGGGCATCCTATAAAGATAGCTTTATGGTGTAAGAATAAATAAGTGGTGGAATTCTGAGAGCTAGCTTATCGCCCTTTACAAATTTTAAGCTCTGAGTCGGTTCTGAAAACTTCAGTACAAGTCGAATACCAATATGGCTGCCAGATCTACATGCCTGGGATTCAAACAGGATATCACGCGTTTTCATAATACGCTACTATGACTTGTAGTAGGTACAATGGATACACACCAAAAATTATTCATGTGTCTTTTCATAAGCCTTTTTCAAGGACAACACAATATTTACTTATCACTGAACAAAAAAACATCTGTACCAACAAACTGGATAAGACCTCTTCTATGTTGTTATTGGTTAACTAGCTGCGCCCTGCAGTTTCACCCGCATAAGTGTCGATCCCGTAAGAATATCGGGATAAAAAGTAGCCAATATGTTATTCCAGGGTAACAGCTACTTCCACACAAAATGTTATCAAAATTGGTTCAGCCGTTTGAGCGTGAAGAAGTAACAAACATATAAACACACACACACTCACAAACTTTCGCCTTTATAATATTAGTGTGATTTATAGGAGCGTTACCTTACAAAAATATTAAACAAACATTACTTTAAATTGGTCGCTTTTCTAGAGGTTGTAAACGCTGCTGTACATGAGGTCCTGCAAAGAGTTATTGCTTTTTCCATCAGGAATTTCTCAGTAGCAGACCGGAGTTTAGATTTCTGGCCGGCTGATGGCAATGGAAAACATCGTGACGAAATCGACATGCCCGAGAAACTAAATATTCGATGACATGTGACATCTACCAACCCACCCGCACTGGACCCGCGTGTTGGATTACGGTCCACTCCCTCTCGAAGAGAGGAGGCCTGTCCCAGAAGTGGGAACATTATAGGCTAATTATGATGGCAATAGACTCGCCCCCTTTAACATGGGACTTATAAAAAATAACTGGCAAAATGTGGGTGTAACTACTCCTCTGACTTACACTTCGTGGGTTAGGAGCGTGATGTTATGTGTGTAATACTATATATTACAATACATGTATAGGTATACGAGTAAGTGACGCACCACGCGTTATTCAAAGAAAAACAACATAAATTCCACATTCCTATCTCACAATCACGCATCTATTATACTTATAAGGAAAATACATTGGACAGACTCCAGTTTGCAAGTCGTGGGCGATCAGTAGCAATGATGACAGCCGCCAGGTCAGGGTTAAGAGCTCGGTAGTGACAGGGTTGGCTGAATTAAATCAAAATGATTTAAATCTTTTGATTTTAATAAAAAACAGAAACTTCAAATAGTTTCTTTAAAAAATATTATTAACTACAGTGGAACGCAAAATAAAAGTAACTACACTAAAAACTTTTTTTTGTGTAAAAAGTATGTCACAATAATAGACATGTTTTCAAGAAAAATAGAAACAATTTCTATGGTTGACATGATCAATATATGTATAATATGTTAATCGAATACTTAGCAATTTTAGATACTATTTAAATGTGGCTTAGAGATAGAAACCAGAGAAATATATAATTATATTTATATTTTTTTATCTTAGTAACGTTCTTTTTTAATAAAAAAAAACTCTGATTTGAATAAATAAATCAGATTTTGCCCACCCCTAGTGTAGTGTAGCGCAGTGTTATCAACCATCTAGAAGAATATAGAGCTACTTTATACCTATCTTTCATATTATCTACCTTGACAACCCACGTCAATGAAAATTGAGATAAGTGGGCGTCATTTAAAACTTGTGACAACCGAATTAATTTGACGTTTAAGATTTAAGGAAGCTGATGAAATCGATTCTTCCAAAGATGGACATTATTAATTTAGTATAATTAACTAGTAACCTTAATTAATGGGATTTGTGGCATTATTAATCCGTCGCGCGTCTAATTAGTAGACACAATAGAAATTTTATTGTTTTCGGTAGATGTGGTCTAAGTAGGTACATTCGACGTGCGAAGAGTTAAATTAGTCCATAAATTAACGGTTCATCATCGATTCTTCTCCTGTGAAAATTTTAATTAACTTACTAATTTACCCAAATTGGTTTATTTTGGATAGCTGCCAGTCATAGGGTATAATGTGATTCCATCCTGACGTGACATAATGCAACTCACCCCATAATAGGCTAGATTATAATCAGTCAGAAAGATGAAGCTAGTTGCCCATTCCAAAGCGTAGTAGGACCTATGGAGAAGAACGGGCAAGAAACTCCACGGACACTCTATTAAATTAAAATATTGTTACAAAATACTGGTTACATCATTCATGTTGAAATTATACATGTGAGAACGAAACGTAGAAAGACGTGCATGTTAAAACCGTCCATAATAAAAAGAAAAAAAAAAACAAAAGAATACAAATCAAAAATCAAATTAAAATAAGCCGTGGCAGCTAAGATATTACCAGTCCCTACTGACGGCGCCCGTTCATGAACATGACTTATGGATCAGCACCATTCAGCTCAACCATATTATAATATAATTTTTTGTTCGATATTAATTGTGTCATTATAATTCTAATGAAAATGTCGAATGTCTGTCAATGTTGAATGTGATGATACATTGTATGAACTACTTAATATTATATTACCAACTATTAAATTATATTATTATGAAATGTAGTGCTCGTTGGTGAGTCGCTAACGCCTTTTTTATTAGCATAATATGCCATAGTATTTTTATATTTGTTGCGTTACTGGAATATAAAGTCTGTACGAATGACTCATGTTTTACAAAGACCATACATACATGTGTCACTGGTTGTTCTACTAGCTAAGAAAACCTCTATCTATATTCGCAATACGCATAATATTACCTGGACCGTCTAAGGGACATTTATATGCCTATTTCTTATGCCATAAGTTAATGACGTACAGACGCCAGCACATCAAGCTACTACTTATAATATGTTAATTTCTATAATAGATTTTCAACTTTATCGCTAAAGTATAAGGTTCAAAGTTATTTATTTATTTATTTCCATCACAACTAGCATTACATATTACCCCAAATCGGTAACGTAGTCTTAAACAATATTTTTTTCGATTACAGCTTATCACATGTAAAGTAACTTTTGTGAACTCATTTAGAGAACAGGTAAATAAATCCACCCTTACCGCGATTTCGTTAAGTATAAATGCAAGTGCGCGCTTCAAAAGTTGATTGGGAAAATTTGTCAGTTACGGGTAGCTTGATATGCTGGGTCTGTACCTAACTGCAAATCAGTGAACAGACATAGAGATAACTCCATTAAAAGCGTGGTGAGAAGCAAATTATTACGTTTAAAATTTTGAGAAGTATGCGACGTAATTTTTTTTTGGGCTCTGTTTATCATGATTCAAGTATATTTTATTTATTATTCACAAAATCCACAGCTCTTTGAAATTTTGTCTTAAAATATACAAACTAGTCTCATGAAATATTTTCATGAAATATTTTTTAATAAGATTTTTCTTTGAACATTTGACAATACACCCATTTTTTTTCTGGCTTGTAAAAGTATCAATACGCCTAACTGTGACAAAAAACTGAGCGTACTTATTCCGGTGTTCTACGTTTAGACAGCGCATTAAGTGTTCTTTTATATTTCACCTAATAGCACTAACTATAGTAGCTATATTCTATTAGCAAGGTGATTGTTCGTATACAAAAGTATTATTTGTCTCGGAAGAGGCAAGCAAAGCTTAAAGCGTAACTCAAAATCTTTAGCCGAAGTGGAGTAATAACTTAGTGCTTTTTGAACTTCTACCATCTACTTAGTTGACAGCCGCTAAAACCGCCGTTTGGCCTTTTATAACCACTCTAAGTAATCATTCAATATACAGGATGAAATTGAATAGGTGCGACAAATTAAAATATCTAATTCAACGTGTTATAAAGTAAATTTATTAAGTGAATTTATAAGTGTATTTATTTGTATTTATTTGTGCTTACATTTATATGTAACTAGGTATATATTTGTTTTAATGGGGTTATGCGTATCTTTATATGTAAAATATTTATTCCTCAATTTTCATCATTGCACCTACTACTGTTTGTCTCTGCATCACCCAAAGGTTGACTGGTAGAAAATGCCTATGGAATTAAGTCCATCTCTGTACATTTATGTGCTTGAAGTATTAAATAAATAGATATATTTAGAGCGGAAAGGGATGCAGAACCTGCCCGTAGGCGAGCGATTTGACAAAGCCGTCGCGTGCCCTTTTTTTCGTAGGGACCGTCAAAATTAAGTAAATACCGCTAGAGCAACGCGTTGCCAACTTGCTTCACGTTGCGAACTCAGCGATGAGTGGATAGCTTATCGGGCTAAAATTGAAACTTTAATTATTTTCTTATTAGTTTTCATAATTTTAATTTTAAAAAACTGGAACGACGATCATTCGTGCCTACTTGAAGGCACTAACTATATAATGCGATAATTACGTTACGGTTTTTTTTCCAGAATTTATATTTGGGAATTTATAATGATTATCCTACTTCCTACTTAACACATAGGATACTTTTTATCCCGATATTTCCACGGGATCGAAACTTACGCGGGTGAAACCGCGGGGCACAGCTAGTAACGTCATGAATGCGAAAGTAACTCTCGAGTAGGTATCTGTTACCCTTTCACGCCTAAACGACTGAACGGATTTCGATGAAATTTGGCATATGGTTAGACTATGATCTGGCTTAGGACATTGCATACTTTTCATCACGGTAGTATGTACGTTTGCGTGGAATAATTTCCGGCCTACAGCGTGCAAACGCTATACCAAAATTAAACATTTTGCCCCCACGGAAGTAAAATCTCTCGCTATATTTCATGAAATTATAGCTTCATTTGCCAAAATCATTGTGGAATTAGTCCGTACGCACCATATGTGCATTTATGAAATAACAAATGATCACTACCGACTCATTAGTCCGTACAAACAATTAGTTGAACAAATAGTGGGCATACTTAATCATGTTCATTTGTGAAATGCAGTGTACGTGGTTATTGTAAACCGAATGGCTGTGCAGGAATTATTTTATCGTTCAAAACAGGCATCACTCAAAAAGGAATAATAATAAAAATGATAATAAAATTACTTAATATTTTAGACTACCTTCTGTCCGCGACTTCGTCCGCGTGCGTGACTTCGTCTGCGTTCTTGTTTCCCCGACCCACCTCATCGCATCGCATCGCCTGCCAGCGCAATTATTTAGCTTAGCGTCCTAAGAGTGGTCCCTTCTTTAAAAATTGGGCTATCAAACGCAAAAAGAATCTTTCAAATCCGACTGGACAGATCCAGAAATTAGTGCGTTCAAACAAACAAACAAACTCTTCAGCTTTATTATTACTACTTATAGATATAGATTTCCACAGGGAAGTATCCTTGGTCCCTTGGCTATAAACTTTTTTCAGTATGTTGTTTACTTAAGGAAGTACCTACCTGTATTCCGTCATTTATGTTACTAAATTTAATTAGAAATCATCGCAACAATGAGCTTAATTTTTATATCGTCGGTGTTCATACAACATTCCAGCTCTAAACACAAAATCAATACATTTTCATTAAACAAAATTCCAATCTGAACGAAACTACTCGAAATCCGACTTATCGACCATTCATTAAAGAGATTGAAGTTCTGTATCACGGTCCACGGACGAAAATAAATATATTATCGGTGTGTTTGGTAAACACACATTGCAGGCAAGACCATCACGGCTATTTGGGTCAGGGACTTAGCACGTGGTGTCGTGGACTACGCCCATCCAGCCAAAATGGCCGCACACTTGGGTAATCCCTGTCTGCACTTGATCACTATGGACATTGTGTGGTGTACTCCCCATTAATTGAATAGGAGCGGGTATTAATCTAGATGTTATTAATGAAGGTTCGACGGTATTAAAGAATTAATTGACTCAAACATTTGAAATTGATTCTGTTTGGTGCTGTTGTCTGATTTGGTAGTGACTGTGATTACTCTGGTTTAGCTAATCAAGAGATATTTTGTTTTAATACCTTTTATGAAGAGGCGTAATAGACCTGAAGGCCAATTCTCGTAATTGAAAACGTTCAAAATCTAGTCGCAGTCTCATTTCGGCAAAAACTTGTCAAAATGTAGGGAAATCAAAGGTATTTTTGACAGATTGAGACTGAGATCAGAGGGACAATTCTCATAATTTTAAGAACGTTCACAGTCTGATCTCAGTCTCAATCTGTCAAAATTACCTCTAATTTCCCTACATTTTGACAAGTTTTTGACATTTGTTTGTCGCTGAGATGAGACTGCGACTAGATTTTGAACGTTTTAAATTACGAAAATTAGCCTTCAAATTGTGAACGTTATTAAAATTATGAGAATTGCCCCTCTGATGCCTGATATATTTATATTACTATTCCTATCCAAGACGATATACAAGGCAGTAAAGGTTATTGCTCTCACGCTTAATCACAAGGGAACTAAAAAATCACGTCTACCATCGGATATGCCAGCGCTCATAGCCAAACCCTTCAAAGATCAAAAGCATGACTAAAATCTCCCATTATAATCTTATTATCCGTGACTTCACAAACAATAGCCCTTATTTCACGGCAATAAAAGCGATTGATCTTCACAGCGCCTTTGACCAGCTGCCGTTACATCATAAATTGGCTGGCCAATCAATTATCATGCTTGTTGTAGTAAATTGTAAGTCCACACAAGGCTTTGGGGAACCTTTTACGGTGTTCAAGACTAGGCTTTAGTCATAGACTTGTCCTGATGTATGAAACCTGTATTAGCACATATGGGTGGCGCAATAGCCATGGTAATATTAGATTTTCTACCTTGTATTTATTGGTGGTGAGTAATTCTAAATTTATGGCTGTCTTTATAATAATTATCGTCGTTATCGTTTACATGGCTATTTGCAGCTTCCTCTGTAGACAAAGACACGTCTTAAAATCTAAGAAATCTATGAATGATGATGATCGGTTTTTGGTTGTAGAGACTATTCACATACAGACATACACAGACATACAATTAGGTTTCTTCTCATTTCGTTGTATTTTCTATTTATAAGCAAATGTCGGTTGTAGATTTTCCTAGAAAGCTTCATAACCAAGGTGCTTAGCTCTACTATTACTGATTTCATTTCTATTAATGACCATAGTAACATTATTTAATCTAAGTAAACATAGTAACGGTCATTATGAGTAATAGTAATACCTAACCAATAATTATTCCGATGTACCAAACTACGGTAATCTGTGTAATTACCCAAATACATTAGATGATCATCTATAATACCTGATAGATATAAAGGGGGTCATACCGGCTATAATAATTTTCATGTAATGACAGTTGTATATTCTAGTGTAATTAAAGTTCCAGTAGAAATGTAGAACATCGAAGGGTTAACTGTGGGTTAGCCGAAGGTTAGACAGCCATTAACGATGGTATGATAGGTCCAAAGTGAAAGGGGACTGTACATTAAAGTCAATAGTCGTATTTGGTAATAGCTCTCAATTTGTATGGTATACAAGTTATGCTAATATTATTATGTCCACACACGCCTTAAAAGATGTTTGAGTGAAAATGGGCGAAAATCTTTGCGCATGGATGATTGTAATTTTTTTTTTTGTTTAGCCTGTACTGTCCCACTGCTGGCCAAATGCCTCCCCCAAATCCTTCCAGGAACTCCTTTCCCGTGCCACCTCGAATCAGCCCTCGCGGTACGCGTCCATGTCATCTTGCCGCCGCTTTCTAGGCTGACGTCGGTGGCGCCGTTCATCTTCAGGCATCGATTATGTGGAGACTTTAGCCCAGCGGTCATCCTGCAAGCGTCTGACGTGACCCGCCCAATCCCACTTGAGCCAGTCAGTCTTGCCTACGTCTATTATTATATGGTTATACCCTTTTGGAACGCAGCATGGTGTTCCGAATTTTATCCTGTCTTTATTATTGTCATTACTACACATAATATCTATATAAATTTTTAAATATATTTCTTAACATAGCACCACGCCCATATTCCCCGAAGGGTTAAACAGAGGCGTACCTATAGAACACCCACAGTTCGCCAGTTATGTATAAGTCCCATGTAATAGGGCTCGATCTATTGCCATCAACAATTCCTCCGAGTTGCTACAATTCCAGATGGAAAATCCAATAACACTTAGCCCGAAGGGAAACCCAAGACCTCATGCTTAACAGTAGCGGTACTAATTGATATATTTACTAATCGACTTTTAAGTAGGTATTAGCAGCTATTGACATTTATACAGAGTTATTGGAAAAACACCAACAACCTCTTAAGAGGTCACATTAATCAGCATTATGAACAATTGTTTCTATAGAAAAATATATTATTTATAAATAATATATTATATATTTTTTATATTTTTTTTTTCGCGAAAAAAATCAGCTTTTCCCTAAATTTATGTTCGTATAACTCGTCAAAATGTAGAGAACAGCTGATTTTTTTTCGCTATTTCAGGTTTGGTCCCATAGTAAAAGTTGTCCATAATGATGAGTACCATGACCTCTTAAGAGGTTGTTGGTGTTTTTTTAATAACCCTGCACATATATTGTTTAATATAATAAAGACAATTACTCCAATAATTCGAACTAGATAGTATGAAGACTAAGAACAGTCCATTGCTAACTTAAGCCAGCAGCTTCGGAAAGTGATCATAGAAAAGTCGTCTCTTTCGACATAAATAGACTAATGCAGTTCATATTTACCGATCACTTATCGTTGAAAGCAATACGCTTCAGACTAGTCCACTATTCTCGATAATTGTTGGGCAAATACCCAGCCAATATAAAAAAAGATAAACATAACTAGAGTGCCCCAACACTCAAACATCACGTTCGCATATTATAATTTAAGAATCCCATATCGAATGATTACGAGGAATAAATTATTCAAACCTGAATTGTATGAAACAGAATCGTTATAACAATCGATTATTCACTCGAATAGAATTCAAATTCATGGTAATTTTCTAAAATTAACACACTTTAGGATTGTAGGTGTTAGATTAAACAACACGTTCATACTAATTGTGAAATTTTGTGTTACTAAGTAACTTTAATAAGTGAGTCAGACTTTCGTTTCAAGAAACGGAAGCATATATCGTTTGGATGATTAAGAAAACGCTTTTCAATTTACGAAAAATAATGTAATTGGTATTGCAAATGAAACGTAGACTTATGAAGTAAAAGATTTTGAAGCATGACTTAATAAAAGAGAAAAAGTTGATAGAAAATATTGAGTTAATCCCTCTTTACTTTAATAAGCAAATAAATATAAGGATACTAGCTGACCACGCAAATGTCGTATTGCAAAAAAAAAAACATAGGAGTATGAAAAATAGATAGTAGCCGATTCGCAGACCTACCCGATATGCACACAAAATTTCATACGAATCGGTCCAGCCGTTTCGGAGGAGTATGGTAACTAACATTGTGACACGAGAATTTTATACATATATTAGAAGATTAGTACCGAAAGGTTATCTTTATGTTAATAAATTACAGCTATTACTAACAGCTACACAAGTTCATTTAGATAAGCTAAACTAGCCGATAATCGTGACCCGAGTGCAGCCACTTTTGATTATTGAAAAGCTTTCATTAGCTGTTACGATTATTCGTTGATACTTAATTTAGTCGCTTAAATGGATAAAGTGTTGAGTTTCTAAACCATTTGGGTTTTTTTCTGAGATATTACTACACTGATGTTCGTATATTATTAATTATTATGTTTATATATATATATATAGGTATTACCAGCTTCTGCCCGCGACTTCACCCGCGTGGATGTCGGAAATTATCTCACAAGAACGGATAGCGAGACAAAAAGTAACCTATGTCACTTCTTATAACATCAACTTATATCTACCCGTGAAAATCCCGTCAAAATCGGGTCAGCCATTTCGGAGATTAGCCAAAACAGACACACAAAAATTAGTTTTAGTAAAAAGCTGTTATTTTGGCATTACAAACAGAAACTTTAATTTTACTTTTTTATTAGATTCTACATTTATATCTCTATTTTTTATCGTGTACAGACGCCAGCACATCAAGCTACCTACTATAATCTGTCAAATTTATGATATTAAATATATTAAAGAAATTTGACAGATTGTAGTAGCTTGCTGTGCTGGCTAAGCTAATATCTGTACATAATAAAGAGTATCAAACGCAACAGGGTCAATATAGTTGAGAAAAGATGACATAATACGGGGTATTCTATCTATATATTCTTTATCTTCTTTATCTTATACCTATAGCGATTATTTTACCAGGATTCACCAAATTATAACGCGTTTTAGAATATATAATCTTCAAATTTGTTTCCTTTTCACCCACAAGTTATTTTGCACACTAGAGTTGCAATCAGTTTTATAAAAATATAAGAAGCATTTTTTTAATTTCATAATTACTACTTTTGTGCTACCGTTTGCATTTTCAACCTCGCCTTATTTCCCTTGGTGGATACACATGGGTAATAAGAGGAAGACCAATATGATAAGCCACCGTAGAGAATATTATTAAACCGGAAAACTATTTAATTTAGTTTCAGGAATTAAAAGGAACAGACTAAGAATGATTTCCACTGTTATATCTGAAAACCGATAAAGCATCAATTAGTGATCAGTTTTAACTGCGGTTGGCAAAGTTACCAACGGAATTATCGCAAAGTTTTCCATCCTGTTCTGTTTCCTTAATTTAGCCCACTTTGTGGTAATGATTCAGCTCATTCATTAGACCACCGACTATTATTACGTCAACTGACTTAGTGTTGTGCAACAAATATTACAACACAATTGAGTATTGTGTTGTAATATTTGTATTTTTGAAACTGAAATGTACGTATCATAACATACTACATACATTCAAATAAACAAAATTGAATTGTCTGTTTGTAATGTCAAAATAAGAGCTTTTTTTATAAAAATGCATTTGAAAGTATATATACGGTACTTATAACATTTTTTATTTCTTCTTTTGTTTGTCATTCTGTTTGTTCTCCGAAACGGCCGGAACGATTATGACGGGACTTTCACTGCCAGATAGCTGATATTATAAGGAGTAGTTAAAGCTACGTTTATTTTAGAAATTTATTTGTAGAGTAAGAAACACATTATTTTTTACCGACATCTACGCGAACGAAGTAGCGGGCTCAACTCGTGTGTCCTATATTTGGAACATAATATCTTTGGTTATCTGCTCTATATCAGTATTGTAAGATATAGTTGGATGGCTGTTGAATACTAGTTCATGGGCTTGGCCTTCAAATAAGATAGAATAGATAGTAAACAATGTAAGATACTAGGTCCTATTTCTAGTACTTACGTAAGTACTACAAATAGGCAATCTTTGGTGATTTACTTTATATAAACTATGCAATTAGTACCTATATTTAAACCTGAAGGCCAATTCCCGTAATTAAAAAGTTCAAAATCTAGTCGCCATCTCATCTCAGCGACAAATCAATGTCAAAAACTTGTCAAAAATGTAAGGAAATTAGAGGCACAGTCAGCAAAGAAGATAAGTATGCAGGGTCGTCGAATATAGTTGAAGTTTAGTAAGAAACCGATTGATGTTTTCGAATTAAATTTAATTTAATTGAGTAATAGAAAACAAACAGTTCATTTATCAAATTTTCAAAAACATCAATCATTCGAACGAAAACATCAATCGATTCGACGACCCTGCATACTTATCTCCTGTACCTCTGATTTCCTTACATTTTTGACAAGCTTCTCATGTTTTTTTTCTCGGTCTCAATCTGTCAAAAGCACTTTTGACAGATTGAGACTGAGATAGGCCAATAAATTCTGATATCTATAGGCCCATAAGACTGAGATAGGGAAATTAGAAGTATTTTGTGACAGATTGAGACTGAGATCAGACTGTGAACGTTCTTAAAATTACGAGAATTGCCCCTCGGATTATACAAGAATTACCTTCGTTAATATAAATACCTTACTTACATTGATCTTACTTCTACTAATACATATTAGAACATCTGTTATCAATTAAAATCGTAGGATATTAAACTAGATAAACCTAAGCATAGACAACAATGATGTCACAATCTGTTTTCTGGTTTTGTTTTTGTCTTTGTAAAGGCTGATTTTACCAAAGTCAGATAATCTTTATACGTGGAATAAATATAGCGTCTGAGAGTTCTACTATGGAAAAACTGTCAAAAATTCAAAATTTATTCTCGGGATAAGACTTAATCTAGTTATAAAAGTTTGGTGGAATGCGCCCTAAGTGTATTAATAAGACATAGTTTGTAAGTATATATATTGTTACGAATACTATGAGTCTTGTTGCTGGAAATAAATGATTATTATTATAGTTCTTCGAAATAACATTCAACTACTGTGACTTAAAGCATATTTTAAAAAAAACTAGGTATGGTTGAAATAGTATAGAAATAAATTGTGTCCTGAAACATATATGTAGAAGATGAAATTAAAATATCGCCATACCTACACGAGAAAGCTTTTAGGCGTACATCGATGACATTACATAAAGTCCATTGTCTGCTATTGAATACTGATATAATAAATAATATATATGAAAGTATAGAATATTGCTTTAGGAGTAGAGCACCCACGAAGAACCTCGATATTTTGTCGCATACAATTTGGTTAAATATGCCATGTCTTTTCTAAAGAAGAACTTGATTTTGTTTATTATGACCTATTCTGAAAATTGATTCTTTTCGTGGATGTAGCTTTTACCACTTTTTAGTTCACAGTTCTACCCCTCTTTTATTTACTTCTCTTGATTCTGCGACAAACCGTACAAATGTGACGTTTTTCTTCACCCTTTCGAATAAAACACCCACTCACATGATTTGTCAGTGTTCACAGTCTGAATGTAGATACGTAAATCGATAGCTATCCTAGATATCATAAAATTGGTCATCTATCTCCTTTGGATTTAAATAGGATTCAGCTGTCTTGTATGGATTACGTTGAATTGCCCGGAAGATTTGTTGCTTTTTTACGTGCACGGGCAGAAGGACGAATCGTATAGGAGACTTGGCTACCTAGTATTATTTGTAGTTTTTCTCTTTCCATATAGTTTTAGTTTGTGTTGTAGGATTGTATTTACTTATTATAATAATTTATCGTACGATTATGTAGTGATATTGCCTGTTGCGCCTCAGTCATAATTATCATTCAGTTTAATGGAGTACGCAGCATAATTTTTATCTTCCACATTCCTCAATACTGGCCTAAATTCAAAAGGCTCTATACATACTCAATTCTCAACTATCCTTTACTACCAAACAGTCATTCAAGCATCACAAGCTGCATCGCAGATACTTGATTGTATGTGCCAACAGGCGTAGCACTGATCGCATTCTATTCAGATTCTCAACTTCAAACATTCGATGCTAGACCACACACTCGCACACAAACTTCTAACTGGACATTGCTAACGAATTCCCCTTAGTTCTCTTTCGAATTTCGTATGCGTGTGTGTTGTGTATGTGTGCGTGTCCCTCGATCGATGTAGGAAGTAAAGTCCACGTGTGCTCCGTAGTCTGATTGTGTGTGACGGGTGTGGCCGGTTCACACAGTGCACAGGATCTGGGCTCTATTAGCTGCGTCGGCGATCACTCGGGTGTGGAGACTCGCCCTGATTCATAAAAATAATTCCTACGTCAATGACGTATAGCTATAGGGACATATTTTAGAGGCGGCGGAAGTTTTTCTTTCGGAGTTAAAAGTTTCCGATTCTAGTCATTTTTGAAGATTTGTCATCGTTAGGCGTAACGTAGAGTATAAAACAGTCTATTTTTAAAGAAGGACCAAGGTTGTGTTTTCCCGAATTACTTATTTGTCAGTTTGTTTATGTTATTTACGAAAAAAGAGTTAACTTGATAGCAGTTCCGTGTCTTTTCCTTACTATTTTTTTTTTCTATACCTTCAAAGCAACATTATTATTCCAAATAAACCAAATATTAATGTTCGATTTTACCAAAGTCAGAGATATCTTTAAACCATGGAATAAAATTGACTTCTGACAGTTCTAGAATGTAAAACTGTCAAAAAACCGAAATTTACTCTAAGAATAAGGCTTATTCTAGGTATAAAAGTATGGTGGAATTTGTCCTTATAGATGTAAAAATGGTTAAAACTTACAATAAAGTGACTTGATGAATAAAGGTCTGAACTTTATCACAGTAAATATTTTTGGACCAAATCTTACATGGTCTCTTGACTTGTGCTAAAGTCTTTTAAGCCTGACTAAGATATTGAATAATTTATAAATGTGATTTAATACTCAGCGCCTAAAATCTTCGTTGACAAGACCTCCGACTTAGTACCTATATAATTCCAAGGACAAATTATTTAGACAATATTCATTTTTATAAGCCCTCATAGCCATATACTTAAAGTTGAAGAGTATGTTTTTATCAATCTTTGGAACTATTTATTTATTTTACCATTTATGTACACACATATATAAACAGACAAGAAAAAACAGAACAGAAAAATAGGTACAAAGGTGATGCTTATTTCTTAAGAAATCATACCTGCGATAAGACAATAAATAGAGAGATGTAGACAGCGTGTTAAAGAATAAAGGAGACAAAAAAAAATACATAAAATCATAAACAATTCACTTATAAGAACTTAACACATACTATGAGAATAACTATCAGTTCGATTTCAAAAAATATTTTTGCTTTTGATACCCCTGTTCTTTACTGAAGTTATAGGCCATTTTCCATCACACTACGACCCATATGAGCTGAATAAAACGAAAAAAGTCCAAAAGAACAATGCGATGCGACTTGGTACGTCTTGGGAACAAGAAATTTCACGCGGACGAAGTCACGGGCAGGAAAAAGTAACCGCCAATAATGTTCCCAGCCAGATGTGTGGTTAATTGAACAATAAGGTATTTAGACGACAGATATGTAGATCATAACCGCGACAATTCCATTTACCAAAATGTATGTAAAATTTGCCTACAAATGAAATACCTAACTAATCTTTATAGCTAAGAGGTGTAGCTGCCTAACTTCGTGTAGAACACATTGATTACACCAAGCGAAGCGTACTTAGATTCTCAAAGCGATATTTTCATGTGTAGCTTATACATAATTATACTCAACTCATACAATTTGCACAGGTGATGTACTCGAGAACGATTTGCAACACTCGGTCTGTTTGCACAGCACAACAATTTGTAATTAAAATCATTTAAATATTTAAGCATGTGTGTGATTCATTGACACACCTGCAACTCTGTATCAGATTCTCGTTTCACCGAACAAGATATTATATTCTGCTTATTTTCGTATCTGACAGTGAGCCAATTCAATTTCACGGACCAACCGCTGCGAATAGCAACACTGGTGGGTTGATTTACCATTCCAAATCATATTTTGCTCGCACAGTCGCACCACCCTAGACTTAGTTGTAACTAAATCGACTGTAGTGAGCATCTGAATTGCAAGATATTGTTTTAAATTTGAAAAATTAGATTATTAATGAAAAGTTACTATAATACCCATTCACCATAATCAGCGTATAATGTATAATGTTCCCACTGCGGAATTTTTCAGACAGCCTGGAGTCTAGATTTGTGCCCAGTTGATGTTGATATCATCATAAGTAGCCCATAATGTTCCCACTGCTGGGACATAGGGCTCTTCTCTTCGAGAGGGAGTGGGCTATAATCTATCACGCGGGCCCAGCCATGCTATTCTCTAAGGATACAGCCTTGCGGGCAGCGCTGTCGCAGCGCTGTCGCGGTGGGTTTGACAGTTGCGACAGCGCTGTCCGCAAGGCTGTATCCTTAGAGAATAGCTCCCCTGTGCGGGTTGGTAGATGTCTAGGTTAGGATAGTGTTCTAGGACATGCCGGTTTCCTCACGATGTTTTCCTTGTGCCCCCTTTTACAGTGTTTTAAATATAACTGTTGATATGTGGGTGTACACTCACTACCTATATGATGTTACAATATAATGTCATCATCATCTGCCTAGCCTTTTCCCAACTATGTTGGGCTCGGCTTCCAGTCTAACCGGATGCAGCTGAATACCAGTATTTTACATGGAGCGACTGCCATCTAACCTCCACAACCCAGTTACTGAGTAATACGATACCCCTTGGGAAGACTGGTTGTCAGACTTTCGGGTTTCTGACGACCCGTAATGACAGCCGGGAACAACGGCTTAACGTGCTTTCCGAGGCACGGAGGGGTCTTGGTATGTACGGATGGTCACCCATCCACGGACCAACCGCGGCAAGCGTAGCTTAACCTAATCGATCGACTCGTGTGGCTGATATTACTTAGCTACAAGACCCTCCACAATGTATGTTATGTTATTTGACAAAAATATATGAACAGTTTACTTTTACATATCTTTTACAATAGTTTACACAAGTAAATGCTTACACTAGGTACCAAATTAAATGACCCCAACTTCATTAAAATTGGGCAGCATGTCTTACTGTTCCATACATCTGATACATCTCTGCTTCTTGGCATCTCAGTGTTCACTCCTTTAGTTTTAGTAGTATCATCTTTTACACAAATGAGTACTGTCTTTTCTTTAGTTTTCGTCATAACTTCATAATACACACAAGGCTTTATTTAAAAAGCTATTGACTTTTGCCATTTGGATGTCTATTTAGTTTATGCGTTCACCCATTTCCCTATTTCCACAATTCCGTAGTCTGACGTCAGTTCTATAAGGTCATCGGCGACTACTAGGAGAGGCTTCAGAAAACTGAGCCACGAGTATTTTAAGTATTCGACCACAGAAGGTTCTATTCAGCGATATCTTAAAATAAATGGTATTCACATTTGGTTTGTCTACGACCTTTACGCTGTCAATAAAAGGATAGTGTGATGTTGATGATGTAGCTGTTATCAGAAGTACGTCATATCTACATATTTATAGGAAGGTGAAAGAGGGTAATGGATGCTCTAAACCGTACTGAGGAGGAAAAGGGTTTCACAATCAATCAATTGAGAGTTGAAACGTGGGTTACATTTAAAATCTTTTAAACCTTTTTACTGTAATCGCGGAAAATTAAAAGGTTTAAATTAACAAGTAAACACTCAAAAAAGTAAATCCTTCATGTTAATTTTTTTTTTTCTTTTATCGTCCTTCACAGTTATTTTACCTCTGACATCAGCAACGCAACAGCAACGTTACTGTAACAAAAATAAAGATCACTGATTTTGACAGACGTGTTAGTAGAGTAATCTAACCCCATCCTTATTGTAACGACGATAAAGATCACTGTGAGAGGACTGTATGTCTCTCCCAGTACCTTTTGCACCTTAGTAACAAGAAAACACGTAAGAACATCAAAGTCTCCCCGTTAAGACAAACACAAAAAGCATACAGATAGTTATAAGGTCCCGTTGCGTTTACCTAAAGCGTCCTAAATACATAAAGTGATGGTAATGAACTCAATTTTAAACACTTGCTAGTCTCAGCTGATAAATGGTTGGTACACTTTCTCTGCAATTATTCTGTGCGCGTTAATTCAATATTAGTTTAGCACCGTTCTCGCTTTGGCCCACATCCTGCGCCTTTACGGTGATATTGGTAGGCTGTATGAAGATGTCCGATTTTCGTCGGTCACCGATTTTTTTGTGTTCCTATTTCTTGACATAGCAACACACTTCTCCCCTTAGTGATGTTTTTTCACTAAATTGTTCTCTCCTATATGTGACATTTTTTGTATCTCTAGGTTTAGTTGTTGACATCATAGTTACTTGTGTTTCAATATCAAAATACAGTTTTCACGGCGTATAGGAATGTGACTTCTGTACTTGAGTGCGTTTTAATGAATCCTACAAACTTTTTTGGGGCCAATTTTTATAACATGTTATGATCCGTTTACACCGAATAATCTGAATGCGAATCCCCGAATTATTATAATTTTACTAGGGGGAGTGTAGACAATCGCCTTTTATTGCTCTTACAATTATATAGGACCGCTAAAAGTCGATCGTCTAAACACCCCTTAACCGTTTCCACAATTTTATTGAGCAGATAACCTCATATTGTTAAATTGAACGAACAAATGAAATATTATGATAACGGACAATCACATTCCGAACTCGGATGGCCTTGCCCGGGGCTCGCAAAGATACGAGTGTCTCTAGATAACGATGATATAATTGAGTTTGTTTACATACTCGTACATGCATATAAACACTTTCCCTTGTAAAGTCATTACACGTATACTCGTAAGTTTATTAAATTTATAGGGATGCTTTCGTCATTTTTCCGTCGTAATTTTTTTTTCTCAGGAAAAGTACTTTTTTCTCAACTCTATACAGATCCATTAACAGATTCGTACAGTAAATTTAACATAAGTATATTTTTATGCAATGAATGAATGAATGAAATGAAACGACACGCATTTCTTTAACATTTCCATCCGCCATTTTGTTTTTGTTATGTAGTTTCTTACAAATTTTTTTTTTCCTTATGAGTAGTGTCATAGATTTCATCCATGCTTTGTGTTGCACTAGTTTTATTGAGTTGCTCCCGTTTATTTTTCTACGATATATATGTAGTATAGAGTCGAATAATACCATTCCATTGATGTGTACAATACAGAGTTTTATTCATATGTAAAGAAATATAATGGAAAATAAATAATATAGTACATAGTGTTGGTTGTGTTATAAAGATTGTTACAACTTTATGAGGAAAACGCTGACGTATTTCTACGGATTTATACTAGATTTTATTATAATTTTATTATAAATTATTTGAAAATAATTAATAGGATTCCTATATACCTAACCTACCTCGGTAAAGGAAAACATCGTAAGAAAAACTGATCTTATACTTAAAATAAGTCTGAAATTGCCAAGACTGGTATTACAAATACAAGACATGTATTTTTTTCTAGCAATTGATCCTTACCTAGTCAGACCTCCTTGCGAAGTTTCTGGGTTCAATTCCCAAAAGGGTGACAATACGATAGAACTTTCCTAGTTAAAGCGCTACAAGGGTCTCTTGGCGCGTGGCCAAAATCAGAACTAACGCTGCCATCTTGTTTTTTCAATTCATTTTACAAAACAATATTGCACACATCATGTTTACCGACAGCGCCCCCTGTAAACGTCATTCGAGCGCCAAAAGAGCCTTGTACAGTATAAATTTCAACTCAATAATATTGATCATTGTAAAACTTGTGACAAAGAACCGCTAAACTGTGACATATAGTTTTGATCGATAGCAGGCCGAACTTTACCACAATAAGAGGCTTCCCAGTTATTTGTCCTAAGTGTAGACATTCTATAAAAAGAAGACATACAAACTTATTCTTTGTCATTTCATGGTTAAAAGTATGAGAATGGAAAATGATTTGAGGATCAAATCAGTGACGTTTTTGTCATGAAATGACGTAGAGTGGAGTTGAGAAACTTTTAGACTTAGGGCCAATTTTAAAATGTTAATTTTTATGGCGAAACTGGCCCTTACTTATCTACGTAAACAATTAATTAATTTAAGTATTATTATTTATTTATTTTAATTTAAGTACACACTAGAATAAAATAAATATTTGATATATTTGATTGTGATTTCCAGAGACTGTCATGATTGCACCGACCTTCAAGGCGCGCTCGACCTCCCCAGGTACCTACAGTCCCCGGCGACTAACTGACCTGATCCTGCTAGTTTATTGTGCCCTGGTACCATTCATATGCTTTGATTGTTTTATATGGTGTATAGGGAAAATAGTTTACTGAGGATGTCTCAAAGGAGACGTAAAAGTAAGTGGATGGTTGAAATGCACGTAGGCATTGTGATCATGCAAGGTTTACAATTTTAGTGTCCTATATAAAGTGTAGTGTAAAGTCAACAATGGCAGACCCAAACAATATGTAGGTAATAGGTATAATTTAATCATAAATCTTGAGATAGGAGGGTTCTGAGTTACAGATCACCCGGCCCTCTTAGATAGAACATGTTACTTTACACAACGGTTACAGTAAACATATTAGATAATAACCCCCTTACTAATAAACGTATTATATCACATTAATAGTTACACACTGATTTCTCTCTTTCTTTCTCTTTTTAATATGACTTTTGAAAGAAGAAGACAAAGCATTGTGTAACTATACAGATGATACAACGTTTACTAGTATGGAAGTAATAGTCGTTCAAGGGCAAAATCTCCAATTCTCAGAATGTCCAAATCACAAAATGTCCAATTGTCAAAATGTCCAAATAAGTAGTAGTTGTAGTATGATGTATTAAATTGCAATTAAATATATAAGCAATCACCGGTAACACTGTGTCCTTAGCGGTGGATATTTGGACCACTGTTGCCGATTATCTTTTGTGCAATATACTGATGGTTTACTACATTCAGCTAGACTTGATAATAACCATTCAATCAACTCAGCCTATTGCAGTCCTCTGCTGAACAAAGGCCTCTCCCAGGCACCTTAATAAACAAATGATAACCCTTACAAGGGTAGAAAGAGTTGAATTATGAAAAACGTATATTTACTTATATTAATTACAGATAGTAAAAAGTTCCTAATGGCTACCATTAGACGCAATTTCATTAAAACTCTACGAACTACTAAATAGTGCAATAACTTTTTGCTTTTGCGAAATAACCAAAGTTTCTAGCAAAATCGACTCTGTCTATATAAATGAGCTGTATAGCTCTGAGTTTAAGTACTAAGAAGTTGGATTATTAAGCCTAGAGCTTATGAACTTCGCAGTTAGACCAATTAATGGGAAAAACTAACAGTAATAAAGAAAAATATATTAATCCCAAAGCTAATAAGTACCTATGGTGAAATGAGGACATTTGCACGACATCTAAATACAATTAGAACTAAAAATGTTTAAAATGTCCATTATTTATTCTATCTCCGCCAATAATGAACTGAAATAGAATGATGATTCGACTTTGTTTAGCGCCAATTACGAGTACCGATATTTTGATGATAGGTAAGGCTTGTGCCACAGACATTAGTCAACATCGTCTTTAAAAAAAAGATAGAAAAAGTATTTATTGCGACTCGTACAGGAAGATCACAAACTAAACCAAATATAGTCAAATATAAAAAAAAAAAACAAAATATATAAAAAAGTAATAAAAAAAATAAAATAAAAAAGACAGTTTAGTTTAGACAGATTTTTGGCTGTACGAATGCAATCATGGAAGCCATATTCGCAACCAGCCTCATAATAATAAATAAAAATGGGTTTAAACATTATAATGAGACAAAATAGCTTCAGATTTCAACAGACAGGCTTACACCATTTATTTTTTCATCAGTCAAACAGAATTATCCCGTAATAAAAACAAATCCAACGAAAATAAAAATATGAAAATGCTGTCGACAAAATAAAATCTGAAAATGTTTCCATTCGCAGCTTTCACTTTTCTATAATACTTGGAGATTCGGTTTCTATGAAATCAAAGCTTATATATGGAAATTACTTTTTCCAATTTCGGTTGTAGGTATGCTCATATTATTAAATAAGTATATAATATGTTACTAAACATCAGAAACAGGTTTATGAATTTTTCTTTTATGAGTATATATAAAAAATATGTATATGAAATATATTATTAAAATGTTAGGAATAAATCAAAGCATATGAATATTTGTCACCAATATAGAATGTTCTATTAAAAGTACTTACATGTATATTAAAAGCATCTTAAAATGGGTTTTCAAAGTACTTTTATTACCTTGTGTATGATAGAAGCTAGATCTAGATATACCTGAATTCCGTTTAACAGTGTTTTTCGTTTTGGATTGAATTGATGTTGATTGTGTTGGTGTTCCTTTACAGAGTTTGTTTCTATTGAATATAACAACATTGTAAACAAAGTTATACTGTGAGATTGTTAAAAATTACAAGTTTATCTTTACGATCACACTTATTTTACTAATTTTTCCATTAAAACAACGATCATTTGACCACGTTTGATCATGATTATGTAGATCAGTCAATTTCACAATATTTCTTTGTCGACATTGTCAGGAAATTCAATAAGAACGAACTGTATTTAATATACTCGTATTTGATGTAAACTTTTTATACTAATTCGATGTTGGAATGCCGGGTGCGGTGTGCCTTAACTAATTATTTTTAGGTTTGATGTGTTCTTTTAAAATTAACCACTTGATGTTTTATTTTTTGAAATACGTTTTGTACAGTACCTAACACTCTACATTCTATTGTATAAACATTGTACCTTTTTTAAACGTTGTTTCGCTCATCATCTTAGCAGATGTTAGCCAATTGTAATTCGCTGCATTTCGAAATTCATAAAAAAATTGCCATTTTTTTTTTCTCAAATTAAGTAATCCATCATCTGTTACAGATTTACAAATTGTGGTTTGCTTCATTTTAAAACTCATAAATAATATTGGCATTTTTCTCAAAATAAGTAATCACAAAGTATAAACAAAAGTCCTTGAAAGGATAAAGTAAATGCTGATCCATATGAAAACGTTTATAAGAAAAGTTCTTTTACGAGTGTCCACAATCATATCCGAAATAACCATAAAAAGAGGGGAAAGCCGTAAAACGAGCATTAGTCCCTTCATAGTTCCGCTGACGATGCGGAATTTCGGACAGGCGGATAGAAATGTTATATCCGACCACGTATTTGCATAACGTTGTCATCCTTATTATTAGAGTAGTAGGGCCTTTTATGCCAGTCATGTTTATTGGCGCATAAGATTTTTGGATTATGATATTTGTATAAGTGACATTACTGTTTGGATAAGTGATCACGGAATTACTCTATAATATACTCTTTTATTATAGGCAGGCACTATCGTTGAAGCTACAAAGAGTTGAGTTACAAAGAATCAAATTCAAAATAATGTCTTCAAATCTACTTTAATATTAGGAGTAGGTAGGTATAACATCTCCTGTGAAGTAAAACATCCGTATAGACATTTTATAGGTAGACAAGTAGATACATAAAAATGACTTACCAGTAGATCCAATCTTTTCATAACAAACCAGCGTAAAATTATGGACACTCTCCAACATTATAGGAAACTCAAAAGCACAAGTTTCCACAGGTTAAAAACTTTATGCATATTCCTGAAAGTCACGTAAAAAACCTGTTCGCGTTAACATTTCCTATGAATATAAAATTTTGTTTCGACATCGTCACATTAGCGTGACAACCCTGTAATCTGGAAGTTTGCGCACACACCGCGTGTGGCCTCTGCCTTACGTGTAACATGTTAAATGTGTAAATATTACGTCACAACGTGATAACGATAAAACCATGCACTTCCTGGCTCAGTAGTCTTAGAATATAAATATGAATACACTCGTAGCTATTTGTATGGATAATTCATCAAGTTAGCGTATTTATATTTTACACGTTAGCTGTCTAATTCTCCACCGATGAAATAGTTAAACAATCACCGTCAATATTATGATATTTATGTTAGACAATGAACGGTGAAAGTGTTAGAATTGTTAGTAATACTTTTAAACTTGTGTGCTGATATTGAATAGGTGATTCTAAACCTAGGGGATAAAGCAGTGTCTTATGTCACAAGCGCTCTATTGAATCCTGAGCGTAACGAAGGATTCTAGTCTTAACTTTAGACTCCTTCGCTGCATTCGGGAGTTAAGACTACAATCCTGAGTACGGCGAGGGATTCAAGCTCGCCAATGACGAAAACAACTTTATCCTAGTGGAGAATGGTCTATTTTTCACACGTCCCGCGATATAATAAAAAGCAATTCGATTTTCGAATACTTTCTTTTGTAAAGCCTTCATACAATTTTTTAGTCGAGGTTCCAAATTCAAATCACATTATTGACCAGCGGGTTAGAATGACTTAGAATAGGTAGTTTAATTAAATACATAACTATAAGTAATTAAACTCTAATGGACAGATTCATACGTTTAATAAAAACAATAAACATAAGAAAAATATCATTCACAACCACAACGTAACAAACTCATAGCCTCAACTACCTTGGGATTCTGTAACCCTGGTACAAATATATAGTTAGTTTTACGACATCCCACATTCTAGAGATGACAGACAAACTACCACTTACATGAAATTTTCAATGTAACCATTAACCTGACTTCCATTCGTGATTTGTTTGTTTAATGACACATTTAGGAGGAGGTTATTTTAAGTACTATGTCCTTTATTCGTGTCCTTTATATTTTTGAAGACAATTTTCCTGGTTATGATTTTGGTACCGGAAAATGTATAGGAAGTATTTTTTTTTTATTAACCGTCATTGTTCCACTAATGGGGAAAGGCCTCCCTACTCACTTTCCACTTCTGTCTGTCCAGAGCTGCCTAAGATCTGTAGGAAGTATTACAATACAATGTTTTATAAAAGCCTAATAATCTAGTTTGTTATTGTCTCCGAGGTCGCAAGCTAATAAAAAATAATTTAATTTATCATATTAAAAATTCGAAAACTTCCATAGATTTTTTACGAAACTTCAACTATATCCTACGACCCTGGTTACTTATCTATTTTGGTAACTCATCATCATCTGCCTAGCCTTTTCCCAACTACGTAAGGGTCGGCTTCCAGTCTAGCCGGATGCAGCTGAATACCAATATTTTACATGGAGCGACTGCCTATCTGACCTCCACAGCCCAGTTACTGGGTAATACGATACCGTTTGGTAAGAATGGTTGTCAGACTTTCGGGCTTCTGACGACCCGTAACGACTGTCAAAGATCCACGAATGATAGCCGGGACCAACGGCTTAACGTGCTTTCCGAGGCACGGAGGGGTCTTGATATCTCTTTTGGTAACTGTAAGTACATACTATTATAACTAGCACACTATACACCTCTGCCGAACACTACAGGGATTACAGCCGCGATGTTTTGTGTTATTTGATCGATCAATTCGGAAGTACAGTTTCGTTTTACGTGGAGTAAATTATTCATTGTTAATGAGAGTCACTTCATGACGTCGTGGAATCAATTAACCTTTGAGTTAGGTATTTCCTTTCAAGGTGAAGGCTCGCTGCTGTATACTTTGTATAATCAAGGATAGGAATTACATATTCATGCAAAATGCGAGATAAATGGCTTATTGGATTTATTTTGATGACGATTGTATTGGCGCCGATGCTGAGCGATTCGTTATTCCATTTTGGAACGCTTCTTGTTATATATATGGGCTAATGATATTGAATATGGTTTTGGAGTTTTATCTATAAATACTCTTTTGTAAAGTACCTAATGAAGACCTAAGAACTTAGAGGATTAGCGCACTATCCGCACATGAATATAAATTACTAGCTTTTGCGTTCGTTCGCGTGATTTTTTTTCTTTTTGGTCGGATTTGAAGGTCGTAGCGTGATTTTAAATAGCCTATAGGTAACCTTCCTCAATAACTGGGCAATCAATGAAAAAAAAAAACATTTAGAGTTAAAAATCAAAAAAGATTTGATAAAGGAGGAAGCCCATGTATCCAACCATCTCAAATCTACCCCTTGTTCGTATAATATACTGTAATAATATCCAGTTACAACCTTAGCACATAGTGTTAGTTATATTGAAAACGGTTACGTAACCCTTACGAGTCTAATTAAAACGAAAGCCGAGAGAAAGGACATGATTATAATAATGAATTCACGTCGTTCTTGCTGTGCTCCTTGTACCTATTTTTTTTATGTAAGCGAAGATTTTTACTGAATAGTAAACGGTCCTGTTCTTTACTATTTTAAAAGTTAAAAAAAAAATTGTGTTCAGTAACTCGAAAGTTAATGTTTAGATTACTTTTTAAAGCATTTACATTCCGTCTTTGATTAGGATTAAGAAGTTTGGGAGTTTGTGTTTTGACTATGAATGGATGGCTTTAAGAGTAGGAGAAGACCAAAGAAACGGTGGATGGGTAGAAGGTTTTGGGTATAAATGTGGATGGTTATAAGAGTAAGAGAAGACCAAAGAAACAATGAATGGGTAAAAGGTTTTGGGTATGAATGTGGATGGTTATAAGAGTAAGAGAAGACCAAAGAAACAATGAATGGTTAAAGGTTTTGGGTATGAATATGGATGGTTATAAGAGTAAGAGAAGACCAAAGAAACAATGAATGGGTAAAAGGTTTTGGATATGAATGTGGATGGTTATAAGAGTAAGAGAAGACCAATGAAACAATGAATGGGTAAAAGGTTTTGGGTATGAATGTGGATGGCTATAAGAGTAGGTAAGAGAAGACCAAAGAAACGGTGGATGGGTAGAAGGTTTTGGGTATGAATGTGGATGGTTATAAGAGTAAGAGAAGACCAATGAAACAATGAATGGGTAAAAGGTTTTGGGTATGAATGTGGATGGGTAGAAGGTTTTGGGTATGAATGTGGATGGTTATAAGAGTAAGAGAAGACCAATGAAACAATGAATGGGTAAAAGGTTTTGGGTATGAATGTGGATTGCTATAAGAGTAGGTAAGAGAAGACCAAAGAAACAACGAATGGGTAAAAGGTTTTGGGTATGAATGTCGATGGCTATAAGAGTAAGAGAAGACTGAACGATGGATGGACTATGTGAAAGATGATGTGGCTAGAAAGGGGATGACTACCGAGATGACGACTAATAGAGAAGTATGGAAGAAAAAGACTTGTTAAGCCAACCACAAAAAAATTCGGATAAGGACGAGAAAATGATGATGATAATGATGATCAGTTAAGCTAAAAAAATTATTGAGGAATAGTATTCCCATATTAAGTATGCCTTCGTAAATTATTGACCCCGATTCTGTTGTTCACAAACTAAATTAAATTTAAGTTCAGTGCATCTTTTTCTTTCTATTTCATTATGAAAAGGACAGAAGATAAACTACCTATTAGTTTAGTCCTGTTAAATTAGATAATCCATAGACAAGTTTAGACGTGATTAAAAAAATCAACGGGTTGCACTCCGGGAGTGCCGGCAGAAGTGAAAACTTAAATATTAATGTTCTGCATTTTTGATATTTTGGAATGGTTAGAGAATAATTTTGTACGAATTGCTTTCGTTATCAGTATAAAAGTATTATTATTTATGTGGTAGGATACAATATTTATTCATTGCGCTATCGTACACAAACATGACAATTATCGAACATTCGCGCAAGCGCCTTGCGCCGCCTGCCCTCTCTCCATCCGTCTTACGAATTCTCGATCAGGTCACGTGTCCTGACGCGAGTTTAGAGATTTTTACCCATTCCAAAAAAAATACGCAGCGCCGCTAAAGAAGTTTTCACTTCAACATTCGCGCAAGCGCCTTGCGCCGCCTGCCCTCTCTCCATCCGTCTTACGAATTCTCGATCAGGTCACGTGTCCTGACGCGAGTTTAGAGATTTTTACCCATTCCAAAAAAAATACGCAGCGCCGCTAAAGAAGTTTTCACTTCAAAAATTGGCTACTAAAAATACGACGACTTACGTCAGGTGTTGACTAATTTGACAGGACTAAACTAATATTGATGATCTGTCCTTTTCTTAGTGAAATAAAAAGAAAAAGATGCACTGAACTTAAATTTAGTTTAGTTTGTGAACAACAGAATCGGGGCCATTATTCCAGTCAGCAAATCTGCTGACAAATCTCAAGTTTGTTAAGTGCTTACTGCTTGGCACCGTCAAGTTGTAAAGAACAGTAAACAATAAAAACCACGGATTAACAAAATATTTGCTAAAGTACTGCAGTTATTATAAATGTGAAAGTTTGTATGTTTATCCTCCATCACGCAAAAACTGCTGAACGGATTTGGATTAAATTTGGCTCACGGCTTATCTTGGAATAAAACTTAAATGACTTGGACCCAAATAAAAGAGCACGCAGACGCAGT
Source organism: Globia sparganii (assembly GCA_949316385.1). NCBI lineage: Eukaryota > Metazoa > Arthropoda > Insecta > Lepidoptera > Noctuidae > Globia > Globia sparganii. Next base: position 19,243,681 of record OX438654.1, read on the forward strand.
CGCGGGCTGAAGCTAGTCTTACATAAACAACAGTAGGTATGTATTATAATCGTTAGCATTCGTATGACAGACGTAACATCGACATGTCTCGATAATTATCACTTACATCATCGCAATTTACGTAGCAATATTTAAAAAAAGAATTAAAGGCTATTGAAAATGGCTGCGTACCTAATTATCGAAGCAAACACATAAATATTTAAAAAAAAAAGTGGATGTGTCAACTTATTTATTTCATCATAATCTATAATAATGTTTTTGTTACTGGGCACAAGCCTCCTTCCTCTCTGTGAGATGGGAACTTATCTATTTACTTGACACTAAATCGATTTCTGAAAAAAGTCAGACAATCTTTTTCTAACACCCTGTCTACATTTGTCAGGGTTGTCAATTATTATTATTGTTTTCTAATGATTATTGAAATATCTACTAAGAGAAATGGAATAATATTTATTGTTTTAGTCATTGTCTTCACGATGAAGAGGGTCTGACAAACGTCTCGCTGTGACACTGGGTAGCGCTTTGACACTTCAATGTAACACATTACTTACTTAATCCTTAAACAACGAATAAATCATAAATTCCAGCCTTTTAGGCCCATTCACAGCTAAGTGGTGAACAAAAAGGGTTTTTTGCTTCCGCCAGAAAACATTTTCTCGCCCTGTACAAACAATAGACTGCTCAAAAAGGGAACGTTTCCATTTGTAAAAAATCCTTTTTTTATATTTCTTTGGCCACAAAAGGTGAAAAATTGAACCTTTTATTTTCCGAATACAGCTGGGAGACGTCTGCGTGTCTCGTCTCAGATTATTTACTTACAGCTATAAGAAGATAATATTTGTTGAGTAAATATAATAATTCTTTAATTTATAGCGAATAGCCGGAAAATTGGGCCTTCGGAAAACTTGTATTTATGGCCCAATTGATTTTTATAAATGAATAGACAAATACATTTTTGTAGTAAAAAAATATGTTTTTCGTTTACATTTTTGTAAAAATTGATTTTATAATTGGATAAACAAATACATTTTTGTAGTAAAAACACATGTATTTTTTTTTTTGGTAACATGTTTGTGAAGTCATCGTGTTTGATAAATATTTCGAACTTGTGCCATAATTCCTGGGACAGTCACAGGCGACCATTTCTGCCAAAGGCGTTCTTTCAGCACGTGTCACGCGCGTTCGTCACACGTGCTGAAAGCTTCAGATTGATTTGTGAAAGCGACACAAAAATCCTTTTACACGAATGTTCATCTTTCAACATAAAAGTTCCAACTATAAAGGATGAGTTTTGTGAAATGGGTTCACAGTGACAAAACTCTTTTTCCTTTTTTTATTAAATAAAAAAATAGATTCGTTTCTTTCTCTCTTTCCAAAATTGTGATCAAAATCTTTTGGCAAGTTTTCTCCATTCCTCATGGGCAAAGATTCAGCCCTGCAATTTTATCTGAACAACTCACCCTGCCACGCAAGAACGCAATAACACGTAAATATTAAAATTATAAGCTACCGCCATGTTCGTCCATTGAACTTTTATAGGGTTGCCAACGTCGTCGGAGACTCGTCAGAATATTAATGGCACATAATATGTTCGGAATACTTGTTACAACTTTTCCCATTACGCTGCTCAGATTTACACCAGGAAAAATGTGTTTGACGCGCAAAAGGCGCTCAGTGAAACTCAATGAAAGTTAGCCGTGTTACGAGATGTAAGTGACGATTAGGAGCTGACAATTTTTTGATGCCCTTGTCTTTTATTTGGTGCGATTAGGTAGTTATTATTACTTCATTATTTAACAAAGTGTCAAAGTTATCTCTCCGTTTCGTCACATTTCAATGATGACTCGTCGAAGTCACCTTGTGTCTCGTTGTATGTCAGACTATAGGCTACACTGCAAAAATGATTACATGTTAATGATTAAAAATTTTCACTCTCTAGAGAATTTAATTCAACAGAGTTTTAATACGATCTGAAAAAACTTTTGACATAAACGTGGTGAGGTAGAAGTATATTAAATTTTAATGCACTCTGAAATGACAGGCGGCCAAATTCATATTATATAAATTGTTAGTTGTTGTAGCTCTTTATTGTGAAACTAAATTACCGTTAACTAACTACCTCGTTTGGTCTAGTGTTCGCGCTGGTTGTTGTGCGTTATTTTATAGATAACAGTTTTAAATAATTTCGTTTCCCTTTTTTTTTGTCATATTATCATTTCATAGAATACGAGAGTTTACTTACGCAGAATACTTACTTTGAAAAATATTAAATCATAGATTTGGTTACAAATAAAATTTCGTGTTTCCATATTCATATCATAGAATAACAAATCAAATGTTCTCTATCCTCATAGTTTTTTGGTTAATATATAACTTATTACCAAGAAGAACATTTTTTATCGAGTGACAGTTTCAGTCCGCGTTCACAAAAACAATGCGGGTAAATTCTAGTCATCAGGAAAACAATCTACTTATTCTCATTAATAGTGACTTCATATTATGCACGGCATTCTTAAATTATACAATGAGGTTGTGTATAACGTTAAATAATGACGGAGCCACGCTTCGCGGGGCCCCTATTTATGTCTACAGGGTTTAAAGGAACCTCATACGAAGGAGATGACGGGGGCTCGTTCGCTCGCTTTGCTCGCTCACTCGAGCTCCCGTCATCCGCTTCGAACCTAACCTGTCCGAGTCGGGGTACCCTAAGTCCCGAACTCGCTTCGCTCGCTCTTGCATCCTAAGTTGTCATGTTGTGTGTTTCTGGAAATGAGTCTAGCATATCGTCTAATTTACATTTTCGTTGAAATAAAATGCCATGGAAAAATACACCGAACAAACAATATTCGTTAAAAAAGAATTCTGCTGTTTGATTAGTACATGTTAAAAATAAAAAAAAAACGTGATTATAAAATTCATTGAAGTGTGTTTCTGTGAAATATGTTTCATTCAAGTAAGTAGTCGTTGAGACAATAATATTCGAAATAAAAATACAAGGACCAAATATTATAGAAACATTTTCTGGGAAACGAAATTCTATGAAATTTCTGTCTGCGAAACAAGGGAACACCGTTCGCGCTACTGTTGATCATGAGGACCTCTCTTCGATTACCAGGTCGGGCAACGTATTATTGGGTTTTTTTTATAAGAAAGATCTCAGTAGCAGCCCTGAGTCTTTGTGCCCTGTTGATGGCAATAGGCTCGTCGCCTATTACCTACATGAGACTTAACTGGAAAAATGTCGGTATACTATAACTAAACCTCTGCCTAAGCGTTAGGGAATTACAGGCGTGATGTTATGTAGGTATGTACCTATATTAATAACGTCGAGGATCTCCATATTCTCCAGCTAGTTAATTTTGTGGATATTGATACCAGTAAAGCCTTACAAAATACTGATAAAAAAAGAAATCAAAATGGAAAAAGCTTGTTACAATATTTCGCTCTCAATAAAATCCTCTCTTTATTTGCTTTCGTGTAACTCAAGAACGCAAATGTGTTGGCGTAGTCGATAACACACTTGTACGAAGTCTGTTGCGTCCTACTGCGGAGCGCAGACAAAAGAGTCAGTTTACCTTAAAAGCCCCATTGTACCAGCATTGTTTGACTCGAGCCCACTAAAAGCACGGTAATCGAAGGGTTAACCTTTTTCTACTATTTATTACGAAAACTAAAACGATTGTGTATTCAGATTTTAATTCACGAAGTCTTCATCATTTATGACGGAGGGTTCAAGTCATTGCGTAAATGGTAGAGACAATTTTCGATTAACGACACGGTGTTTTCAAATATTGACTTTCCCGTTGGTCTCGTGGTCGCAAGCGTGATTGCTGAGCGTGGGGGTCTTGGGTTCGATTAAAGTGTTCTTTGGTTTTTCCATTACGATTTTTTTAGAAACAGCCAAGAGTTTTGAAGTTGACGGTGTGATACCCCCGTGTCTTGGTAAGCACGTTAAGCCGTTAAGCAAGAGAGAGTGCACCTGTGCCTGCGCACTACCTTGTTTACTATAACACGAGTATATCCCGCGCAGAGATTGGTCGCCATGGCCGAAATTCTATCTGGAGGACTTTATTTAATTTCAATATTAATGTTTATGTGTGGAATTCAATCTATATATATAAAAAGACAAGTCCTGACTGACTGACTGACTGACTCATCAACGCCCAGCCTAAACCCTTGGACCTAGAAAGCTGAAATTTTGCACAGAGGTTTTCTTTATAATGTAGACGAGGAATAAGGAAGGAATTTTCGAAATTCAACCCCTAAGGGAGTTAAATAGGGGATGAAAGTTTGTATGAAAACTCAACTTGGCACGAATACTTATCTAAGTAAATTATGAAAATTGGTCTTTTTTGTTTTTCTACACTACCTTCTAAAGGGGGATGGAGAGGTGTCAAAATTTGTATGGAAGAATTTTAACGCGCGGTCCGATTAACTCGAAACTCAATATTTATACTTAATACCAAAAATAAAGAATTACGTGTATCAGGGTTTTTCGAAAATCTATTCCTAACGGGGAGAAAAGGGGTAGTTAATTTTACAGGGCAAATTTTACTGCCTGGCTTAATTAACTCAAAAATTGGTATAATTAATCTGTGAGTCAAGTAATGAACACATTCCAAACGATTTTTCAAAATTCCACCCCTGTGGGGGTGAAATGTGGGGATAGAGCTTATATGAAAAATCTTATTCATTTGGTTAATATACTGGAAACTTGGCATGAATACTTATCTAAGTAAATTATGAATTTTGGCATTTTTTGCGATTAGGGGTTGTCAACAACTGTATGGAAGAATTTTAACGTGCGGTCTCCGATTAAGTCGAAACTCAGTATTTATACTTAAGACCAAAAGTAAAGAATAACATGTATCAGGGTTTTGCAAAAATCTACCTCTGACGGGGTGAAAAGGAGTAGTTAATTTTCCATTTTACTGCGTGGTTTGATTAACTCGAAAATTGTTGGACATAATCTTTGAGTCAAGTTATGAACACATCTCAAACATTTTTCAAAATTCCTCCTGTGTGGGGTGAAAAGTAGGGAAAAACTTTATACGAAAAATCTTATTCATTTGGTTGGGCGACTAGAATCAATTCTATTTTTTAATTTTTAATTTTGACGTTCAAAAGTGCCTTTTAAGTGCCTATTTGAAATAAATTATTTGACTTTGACTTTGACTTTGACTTTGTTAATACATTTTAAACTTGGAAGGAATATTTGCCTAAGTAAGTAATAAGAAATGGGTCTTTCGAAAGTAGACCCCTGACGGGTAAAAAAGTGGTAATTCGATTTTTAAGGCCGGTATTATAGTGCGTAGCTTGATTTACTCCAAAAAAATGGTATGAATAAATTTAAGCTTCAAACTTGGCACAAATACTTATCTAAGTAAATTATAGTTTGTCATTTTATATTTTTCTGCTCTAAAGGGAGATTGAGGGTGTCAGTTTGTATGGAAGAATTTTATCGCGCGGTCCAATAATATAAACTCAGAACTCAGTATGTATACTTAAGACCAAAATAAATAAAAAAGTGTGTCTGGGTTTTTCGAAAATCTAACCCTAACGGGGTGAACGGGGGTAGTCCATATCACAGAGGAGTATTTTATTGCGTGGCTTGATTCAATGGGAAATTGGTATAAATAATCTTTGAGTCAAGATATGGAAACGTCCCAAACATGTTTTCAATATTTCGCCCCTATGGGGATAAAAACTGTGAAGGTGAAAAGGTGATCTTATTCCTTTGGTTAAGAAACTTGAAACTTTTCAACAGTTGCCTTAGTAAATAATAAAGATTGTCACTTTTAGGGGTTTACTACTTACTTACTTAAAATAAAAAAGTATGAGTTTTAGGGTTTTACTTATTCGACTCCTACCGGGGTGGAAAAGGGTAATAAAGTTTAAGGAGTAGAAACTTCAACTTCCATTAACACGAAAATGGGCATAAATAATCTTTATATAATAAAAATGGAAACGTACCAAATGCAAAAACAAGCCCTGTCGTGATGAAAAGGGAGGATAGTTTATTTGAAACATCTTAGGTAGTTTAACTAAAATATTGGCCCGAATACTTATTTCTTTAAATAAAGTAAGTATAAAGATCGTAATCAATAATTTTCGAAATACCTTTCAGGGGGAGGTGGAGAGTGTGTTAAATTTATTTGAGGAAAGTACGAAACCCACGCGGACGAAGTCGCGGGCATAAGCTAGTACTTCATAATTATTATTGAAAGAGTATAGTATTTCTTCGAGGTCACAATGCCTACCTGCCTTCGAAAACTTACCTATAAGTTTTCGAAGGCAGGTATGCATTGTGGCTTTTCAATCCAGTGTCGACGGTACACTAATGGCTCGTGTTTACCTCGTGCTATGGAAACTTTGAGATCTTCCCCGGAATCGGTAGTTCGAAGAAATATTTCCGATACATTGTTTATGTTTCCCGGTATACCTATGGCTTATATGTATATAAATTATATTAGTAAACAGACACATTTATAAAAAAAGACCAAGACTACCTACACGAGAGTGTGTAGGTAGTAAGTATTCGCTGATTTCCATTTTGAAATATAAAAATAACACCTGTTATTTACTGAGATTTCCACAGAAATATACAAAATCTTATCAGCCTTATTGACATTGTCTGTTTATTGTACTCTTTATGTTTTGGAGGCGTATACAATTTACTGAGCGATATCAGAGCGTTGAATAGCGGTGATAAAAATAGCAACCACATGCGATCCTATGCCAGATGCCCTGTGACCTTACGCTCGACGGCTCGGCCCGTTTTATAACCAACACTAGCTGCGCCCCGCGGTTTCACCCGCGGAAGTTTCGATCCCGCGGGAATATCGGGATAAAAAGTATCCTATGTGTTATTCTGATGTATAAACTATATTACTGTAAAGTTTCATCAAAATCCGTTCAGTAGTTTTTGCGTGAAAGAGTAACAAACATCCATACATCCATACATACAAACTTTCGCATTTATAATATTAGTAGGATATGCACCACTGTAAATATTGGCAGCGTTTCCGTCTTTTACACTACATTAACATTTAGAACAAAATGGCCCATTGTCTTTTTGACAACGACAACCTTGAACGAGTTACTTATAATATGAAATGATAAACTGATGTCAAACTGTGATTTGCGATTGATGGAGCGTTACTGTAATATTAGTCTTTGGGTGGGTATCGAGTATTCTGAGTATCATTATCTTCATATATGAATCAGTTTAACGATTGACATCTAGTCCAATGGAATGTGTTGATGAAGCCATTGTCGCTAGATGGATACCATACAAAGTAAATTAATCGATTTGTGGCGAGAACATTATGGTCAGCTCTAAGATCAGTGACCTTTCCTTACGCTTCGAGCTTTTTGTGTATCTGGCAAAGCACGTTATAGGGTTGGGCCAAATAAAGGCTGCTGGGCAAAAAAATAATATGGACAACGGCGACAGACCACTTAATGTCGAAATAGAGATGATACAAGATCAAGTTTGAAGACCTTAAGGCGACGATCAATGTCTGAAACGTCGTGATTAATGGTGACATGGTTGGAAAAAGACGAAGGACATGATGATCATAATTATTAACGATAACTTAATCACGGTTTCACCCGCATAAGTTTCGATCCCGTGAGAATATCGGTACAAAAAGTATAACCAAATCCGTTCAGCTGTTTTAGCGTGAAAGCGTAACAAACAAAAATACAAAAACTCAAATCTTTTCTCTTAATATAAATTAGTTAAGATAGACCCATGTTTGAAGTCGAGTCCTGCCGATCGATTCTGTAAAAATCTCGCCGTTATAACTTAGGTGAAGTGAGCGTGAAGTGAACTATCAATAGAGGCAATTCTTAACATCAGGTGGAATGACAGCTTACTTCACCTTAGTTTTCACGGTGACATTTTTACAGAATAGCACTGCAGGTGGAAAGACAGCTCACTTCACCTTATTTTTGACGGTGATATTTTTACAGAATAGCAATGCTGTTGTGTCACAAAACTCTTTTGCTACAGTTTATAATAAAACTGTGACTGGTAGTGAACTGTCAGCTAGTTAATTATTCATCAGAGCAGAATATTGAATGGAGTTCGTTTGCGCGCATTATTTTGGTTTTATTCATCCGTTGGACAATGAACTGCTATTCCGGACTTTTGAATATTCAAATTTTTTCGTAGCTTTCCGAAAATGCTTATGGATTTAAGAACAAAAGAATTTTATGGCCGCAGCTGGTGTATACAATGTAGATCAATGAACAAAAATATTGTTTTTATTCTTCTTGGAAAAAAAATACTGCTCTCTATGTAAATGATAACAAGCTACAAGATGAGTCACTATAAAGCATTGACAAAAAAAAATCGGTTCAATCGGATATCAGATATAAAGTAACAGTAATTCAGAAGATCAAAAAATTTCGTCATGTATCTATGCTTCTTGTTGTGTTGCATCTTGAAAATCGCTCACTACTAACGAAACATTTTCAAGTAGTAACATATCCATAAACTTCTGATGGCTCTGATGATGATAAACGCAGAAAACAACGAAGGCTTCTCTCCCTTAAATTATGAGGAAAAGTATTAAGCCCGCCGTATATCACTGAAAATATAACTATGATTAAAGTGTACGCGGCCGACATGATTATTTATACGTTCATTCATCACATTTTTCTTTCTTAACTGAGTGTAGCAACGATGTGTTTACACGTTACTACCGCCACACGATTTTCACGCGTCTTTTTATGTTTTAAAGCTCATTTTCTCGTGAATTCATGCTCACATACGATATTTTATCGCTGCTAATTTATACATTTTGTGTTTCTCATTTTATCCCAATTTGATATTTGATAATCAAATCAATTCTGATATATTGGTGTCGTAATATGCATAGATGGCTAATTTAAGAAGATGGAGATATTTCGGTAGCTATATTTAGGCAAATGGAAACACATGAAATCACAAATATGATGATGAATTAAATAGTACTTTTAGACGTGAAATAGCCAGGTTTTAGCTTTTAGACCAACTGACTGTACCTAATCAGCTGAAACGTTTATTATTTGACCACATATTTGTCGGCCACATTTACCACCCGGAAAGGACTGTGGGTAATTTATACGAATGAAACAATAAATAACAAACATTGTTTATTCTAATCATTGCTGTCCCTTTTCTGGACAAAGGCTTCCCCTTCCAGAAAAATAGTAAACTAATTAATTAAAAACTGTGGCAGCAATCGAAATTCACAGGTTGTCCTTAAAATCTAAACTGTAACAATACTCAAACAGAAAACACAAATAATAATAATAATGAAACCTATAATATTTTTTGCAGCACAAACAAACTATAACCGAGAACAATAAAACGAAATCATTGATCCCCAACAACTTACATAATAAAAATACGAAATATATAACTGTCTGTAGGTATATCGCTTAGGCATCGTCTAGTCATTACGAGACCGACAGACAGAAATAGCGACTCTATTCGGGAGCCACAGATGTGTGTCAACACCGGGTTATTTTGACCGTCTATATTATTCATAACGAAAATTAAGGGCTCTGTGTTCTCATAGAGATAAAAGTGTAGTTTGTTTAAACATTTTTTTTTTAATAAAAGTGACGTTATCATTAAAAAAAATTGGAAATTCGAAGACAAAATCAAAGACGGAATTGTTGTGGAAATTGAACGAAACTTGTAAAAATACAGACACCTCAGATATTATTTTGTATAGATACAGGCTGTATTAATAAATAGTAAATAACAAACTTTTAACTAGAAGATGTTATCATTAAAACTTTTCTGCTACAACTTTTGGAAATGAAAAACCAAATTCAAGATGAATATTTTTGTGGGAATTTAACGAAACTTGTTAGTTTTTAGAGTTTCCATTATTTGTTCAATAAATTTGTACCTATCTATTACCTATATTTATAGGAATTGACACTATGTCATTAAATTATGTTAGCGCCAGTAATAGCCTGCGATAAAGTTTATCAATTAATTTATTAAGTAGGTAATTGAACTAAAATATTCATTAGAAGTTACGACAGACGACAAATTATCGTGCTGATAACAGTCACTTACTATTTCAATAGACTTATTAGTCGATTTGTACAAATTTACTCGCCCGAAAAGTGCGATTCGTCACTTTTAAATAATATATTATTTTTCTATCCCTAGGCGACTCGCACGAATTGGCACATTTTCAATTTTAAGCAATAAAGTATAGAAAAAAGGACACCAGCGCGCAGAAGTGATAAGAGTTAAATATTTTAAAACGTGTAGGTACGTTTTTCCTAAATTCATTGCATAAAATTCAAAATGTGCCAATTCGTGCGAATCGCCTATAGTAATAATAATATTATTTAAAAGTTACGATTCGCCCGTTTCTGGCGAGTAAATTCTTACGAATCGACTAATAAGTCTTTCAATACTATCAATCGAAACGAAAATAATGATAAAAACTTAGAAGGCATAATAATATTCAGTAACGGATCGTCAGAAGCCCGAAAGTCTTCAAGGGGATCGTATTACTCAGTAACTGGGTTGTGGAGGTCAGATAGGCAGTCACTCCATGTAAAATACTGATATTCAGCTGCATCCGGTTAGACTGGAAGCCGACCCCAACATAGTTGGGAAAAGGCTAGGTAGATGATGATTCAGTAACGTAATATCTCGTCAGTAAAATTAGAGAAAATTGTTAAAATACTGTATCTTCTATACAAATAACAAAGCTGAAGAGTTGGTTTGAACGCGCTGCTAATCTCTAGAACTTACTTATTAGTCGGATTTGAAGAACTCTTTTTGCATTTGATATCACTGTTCTCGAGGAAGGCAGGCTTTTAACATCACGCTAAGATCCTTAGGCAAAATTTAAAAAAAATCGGAAAGAACGCTAAGCGAAAACGAAGTAATGGCGCGGGCAGGCGATGCGATGCGACGAGGTGGGTCGGGGTAACAAGAAATTACCTACTCGCGGACGAAGTCGCGGGCAGAAGCTAATCCTATCCTACTTCCTACTAATACACACATCAAAAGTGTCTAGGGATCAACATATATTTTTGCAATAACTTTTCTCCTGATTGATATTAATTAAAATTTTCTTTAAGGATTCATCAAATAAAGTGTTTTCGTTTGTCACAGTAACGATAAACCAAGTCACCTTTGCATTAATAAAGAAATTTGCCATTTTCCTAATAAAGGGATTTTTGACATTTGAACCACTAACACAAAAGTTCGAAAAAAAGACTGAAATAACAGTTTTCTCTAAAATTTTATTGGGTAACTTAAACAATTAATAATCCGTGTTTCTACCGCGAACACTAACAACACAAGAACATCGGTTTGGCATACTCAAAATGAGTTCATCCAAATCACGCTGTGGAATGGCCGCCCATGTTCGTTGCAACAACAAAAAAAGGTCTTCTTGCGACTGGATACCCTCCATATTCGGCAGAGCTCTTCTCTGTAGCATATCCCATGCATGCTCAATCGGGTTCAAGTCTGGCGACTGAGCAGGCCAGGGCAGGACATTGATGTTAGCTGCGGCGAGAGTCTGTCTTACAACTCTTGCGGTGTGCGGTCGTGCATTATCATGCATTAACTGAAATAAGGGACCGATTTGCACTTGTAGAGGAACGATGACGTCTGATACAATCGTCTCAGCATAAATTTGAGCGTTGAGGTTGCCTCTGATCCAAATCAACTCAGTTCTTCCGCCGATCCAAATACCCGCCCATACCATGATGGTTCCACCACTATAAGGATGGACTTCCTGGCAGGATTTTAATCGCTGTTGGCGTCCAGGGGTTCTCCAGTGTCGTATACGTCTTGTATCCGGTCTCATACCAAAACGAGACTCATCAGAAAAGCACACGAAACGCCATTGTTCTTCTGCCCAATTTCTGTGTTCAAGAGCCCATTGATATCGAATCCTACGATTGTGCATTGCTATAGGTGGTACCCGTAGCGGTCTTCGGGAATGAAGGTTCACTTCATGCAAGCGGTTTCTGACTGTTTGGTCGCTAATTAAGTTCCCTGAAGAGTGATGAAGCCTCACGGCTAACATCATGGCGGTTATTGTTGGAGCTCTTCGAGTTAAGATTTGAATGTATCGGTCTTGTCTCCGTGTGGTGCAGCGATACCGTCCTCCATGGCGCTCAGCCACGGTACCAGTGCTTCGGTAACGTGTCCAAAGTCGACTGATAACACTCTGACTTGTATTCAGAGCTAAAGCCACAGTACGTTGCCGGGAACCAGCTTCTATCATTCCCACGGCTCTGAGCATTTCTTCCCTGCTTAAATGACGTCGCCGCTCCATAATAACGTTGGTTTTAATCAGTAGTAGGGAAACAGTAGCACTAATAATGTCTTCAATGCGTTGTATGTTTTTATAGGGAAAATATTGACAGCTGATTTTCATCTTTTACTCGAATTTGATTCACAGTTCCTGATTCAAATTATGAAATGCACCAAAAAGGATCCATATAAATTTATAAAATCATAAATTTATTACAAAGCCACATCTCAATCTCAAGAAATCCGCATAAAAATGCTTGATCCCTAGACACTTTTGATGTGTGTATTATAAATGCGAAAGTTTGTGAGCATGGATGGATGGGTGTTTGTTACTCTTTCACGCAAAAACTACTGAACGGATTTTGATGAAACTTTACAGTAATATAGTTTATACATCAGAATAACACATAGGATACTTTTTATCCCGATATTCCCACGGGATCAAAACTTGCTCGGGTGAAACCGCGGGGCGCAGCTAGTATTATAATATTTAGCAACTAGCGAACCGCCCCTGCTTCGAAGGTTTTTACGACTTGATGAGTTTACTATTATAAATACACATAAACCTTCCGGAATAAATTAATTTTTTGATGTTTAAAACCGCATAAAAATTCGTTGTGTAATTTAGAACAAAAATGCGGTCACACAAACAGACAAGATAAGCGAATTTAATTAAAATATGTATAGATATTCAGTTATGTTATTTCTCGTTAGTTTATCTGGAGAAAAATAAACAAAATACTCCGTGTTTTAAGGCTGCAGTCTTGCAAAATTCACTCGCGGTGAATTATTTGCGCAACTTTGTAATTTTTTTTCTAAACAAAATAATGAAATAACATGAAATATTATTATTGCACATGAATAACCATAATATAAGTAATAGCTAGATATTTTTTTTAAGTTCATCTAGGTAGATTATGTTATGTAAATCAAGTGTTAAACACAGCTCTTTCGCGCCCAACATCATTTCGAGTTCCGTTTGAGCTCTTCGTTTATGGCAATGAAGAATTAATTTAAAAATCTGTTCAGCGCATAATTAGCTCAACATTCTTGTCTTCAAAATGCGCTGAATAGTTTTTTCGAATTATACTTCATTTTCTTAATCCAGAGGTCGCAATTTCATCAAAATTCTCTGTTTTTATCTCATAATAAACGGTTTTTTTCAGAATAACTATGCATTGTATTTAAGTAACAATTAGATTATTTTAATGCCAAGGGTTCAATAAGCAAATACTAAAAAAAATAGCACCTAAATCACCTTATCCAAAGAATAATTATAATTTCAAAAGACCTATAAAATAAGAGTTTATATACAAGAATTGAAAGAGAAATTCCTTAGTGGCCGCTGCACAGTCGCAGCGTTCAGACGTGTGGTCTATGACGAATTTTAACTGTTCCCTCTCGCTCTAACTTTGCTCCTGCTCTAACATAGGTTACGCACTGTTGTCTATCTAAAGTTGCTCTACTTTATTATTTTTTGTATATAATTTTTCGAGTGTTTTGTAAATAATTGTAATACAGTAATAGTTTTGTAAATATTTGATTTCAATATGGATCGTAAATTAAAAAAAAAATATGCCTGTACGAAAAAAAAAATTGGGCTCAAACGTAGAAGTAATGAAGAGAAATAGATTCCAAAGGTAAGTAAAACTGTTTACAGTATTCATGTTTAGGGCCTAACTACAAGGTCAAATTAAATTAGCTAGCGAGACTCCACAGACATGATGAGTATCGATATCTCATCTCGATTTTATCGGTATGTTCCCACTAGTTCTACTGAACAGTTCTCCGTAGAACTGTTCAGTAGAACTAATGGGATTTTTTTTTCCCACTAGTGCTACGATATTTGGTATAACAAAATAGTAGAACTAGTGGGATTCTTTATTCCCACCTGTTCTACTGAACAGTTCCACGGTAGAACTAATGGGAATTTTTATTCTCATTAGTACTACGATATTAGGTATAACAAAATAGTAGAACTAGTGGAGTCTCTATTTCCCACATGGAACGCTTCGTTGTCACTAGTACCATTAACTGTTCCATGATGGAACTACTGATTGTTTTTTTTTTAACACTAGTTCCATTTTAAAAGAATCTGAAAATAATGTTGAATTTGTTATCAGTAGTTCCACATTATTACGTCATGGATATCGTTTTCGTGGTTTTCTAGGGTGCTAAGACCGATACTAAGGTCAAAATCAAAATCCAAGATGGCGGACGCGAAAATGTTCATATTTTTCGTCATGGATATCGTTTTCGTGGTTTTCTAGGGTGACAAGGCCGATAGTGAGGTCAAAATTAAAATCCAAGATGGCGGACGCGAAAAGTTTATGATTTTTCGTCATGGATGTCGTTTCCATGGTTTTCTAGGGTGCTAAGGCCGATAGTGAGGTCAAAATGAAAATCCAAGATGGCGGACGCGAAAATGTTCATATTTTGCGTCATGGATATCGTTTTCGTGGTTTTTTAGGGTACTAAGGCCGATAGTGAGGTCAAAATTAAAATCCAAGATGGCGGACGCGAAAACTATCTAATTTTTTGTCATGGATATCGTTTCCATGGTTTTCTAGGGTGCTGAGGCCGATAGTTAGGTCAAAATTAAAATCCAAGATGGCGGACGCGAAAATGTTCAAGTTTTTTGTCATGGATATCGTTTTCGTGGTTTTCTAGGGTGCTAAGGCCGATAGTGAGGTCAAAATGAAAATCCAAGATGACGGACGCGAAAATGTTCATATTTTTCGTCATGGATATCGTTTTCGTGGTTTTATAGAGTGCTAAGGCCGATAGTGAGGTCAAAATTAAAATCCAAGATGGCGGACGCGAAAATGTTCAAGTTTTTTGTCATGGATGTCGTTTCCGAGGTTTTCTAGGATGCTAAGGCCGATAGTGAGGTCAAAATTAACTAGTGAGCCCAAGTGCCTGTGGCAGGACCAGCATTTAGCCAAACATTTTTATCTACGATATAATCATCCAACTTATAATATCCTTGTCTACATAGTGTGCGCATTTTAATCACCGTTATCCTCATAAGAGATCATTCTACTCATTATTATGAACAACTTTTACTATGGGACCAAACCTGAAATCGTGACATCGTGAAAAAAAAATCCGCTGTTCCCTAGGTTGTAGGGAACAGCTAATTTTATTTTCGCGATTTCTGGTTTGTTTCTATAGTAAAAGTTGTTCATAATGATGAGTACAATGACCCCTCAAGAGATGATAAAATTACACTCAGTATATTTGTTTCCTCTAAACTCCATTACGGCAGAATTAATACAGATAATTTTTTTATAGAGGTAGCCTAAGGATCCGCTGCGAAAAAGTAGCCAATGTACGCATAGGCTACTTTTACGCAGCGGAAGAAACCACAGGGTGCTACATAATATTAGTACGATGATTTTTTACGAATAGGTACTTCTGAAAACTCTGTTATTATATGACTTATTTATTTTCATAGGTCCGCTGCTGGCTCACGTCAACCATTTTCAGATATAAGCAACCTGTCAGAAGCTCGAAATATTAATCCTACCTCTTCTACTATGGGAGTACCATTGATGATTGAAAATATGCGATGCAAACCACTAATGTCCATTGCCGATATTTTTTATATAAGAATGTAACTGTAATGTATGTGATAGAGTATAATATATTAGTTAGATCATCGCCAATGTTATTTCGTGTTCGAAGTCACTGAAAATGTTACAGAAGGCCTTACGGTGAATCGACTTTATAAAAAACACGTGCTTATGAGTAATACAAAGCGTTTAAAAGCTGTCTAGATTTGCCTTGCCCTGGTAGGCCGTCAACGTCTTCAACTGAAGTTAATATCGCAAAAGTGAAGGAAATAGTGACTGAAAATCCTCATTCAAGTTTGAGACTGATAGCCGCTGAACTTTCTGTGTCTCACCTTTCCGTATCATTAATAATCACTTTTATGTGCCTTTTTGAAATAAAGGCTTAATTAATTATTATTTTATTAATTTTTTTTATTAATAATAATTTGACTTTGATTTTATGTATTTTTTTTTTGTCTCCTTTACACTTTCACACACTGTCTACATATCTCTATTTATTGTCCTATCGCAGGTATGCTGGAAGAGATTCTTTTGAAATAAGCATCACTTTTGTACCTACCTATTTTTCTATTCTGCTTTTTTTTCTTGTCTGTTTATATGTCGCACCTTAGAATTGAAGTGGCTTAACTATTTTTTTTTTTTAAATGACTGACACGTTGTATCCAAGTTATTTTCTTAAAATTTTTAGAAAATGACTTTGATACATTCTATCAAATTAATTTTCATTGTATCAGTAATTTTCTTAAAATTTTAAGATTTTTTTTTTTAATACTTTGTATCAAAGTAATTTTCTTAAAATTTTTAGCTAAGCCACTTCAATTCTGAAGGTGCGATGTGTGTACATAAATGGTAAAATAAATAATACTTAGTAGAGCAACTTTCCGACCGTGTCAAATTACGCTAGGTAGGATGTATGCGGGGGACTGCGGGGAGCCCGGGTGCAAACGCTCGGCGCGTGGACTCGCCGCACGCGATTCATAAATTGTGCACTAGAAGACTAGGCCCTTAAGGCTTCTGCAGACAAGCATGAAGCGACAAAGGGCATGAAGCAACAACGCAACGCAACTATAGCAGAACAATTTCATGGAAAACTTCATGGAGCCTTTAATATTCATTATATTCAGCAGCACAAATCCTTAGATTAACCACATGATTTTCTATCTCAAATACGTAATTGTATTTATCTAAACTAAGACTATTCTATTAGTAAATTTCTCGTCGGCTGGTCGACATTTCACGTGACCGGAGGGCTGGGTCGTTCTTTGGACAAAGAATTAGCATTGCGATTCAACGTGGCAATGCTGCCAGTCTTCTATTCTCTAAGGATACAGCCTTGCGGGCAGCGCTGTCGCAGCGCTGTCGCGGTGGGTTTGACAGTTGCGACAGCGCTGTCCGCAAGGCTGTATCCTTAGAGAATAGCTCCCCATGGCACATTTCCGGATGACAGCGATGCGGACGAGTACTTCGAAGCTTATGTGTCCTTTTTTTTGTATTTATTTGTAAGTTAGTTAGTCATTTAATTTAGTATCTAGTGTAAATAGTTAGTTACAAATAAAATAAATAATCTCAGACTATTCCCCAATTTCTCCTTTGATATTGTTTAATGAAAACTGTGTTAGAGCCGTTAATTAGTAGATTTGTTCAGCATAAACAAAAGAAGCAATTAAAGAAGATGAAATCTTTTGGAATGCGTAGTCAGTAATTGTCGCAAAAGGTTTCATGAGGTCGCCGAAAGCCTTATAGGCAAGATTATTTTAATTAAAATCAATTACTTCTGATCTGTCATCATCATCAGTGCTCATTGAAGTATTCTATTCATTCTTATCTCATTTACGTCTAACTTTAAACTTACATAAACCTTGTATTTTAACACAAAATTGTAATTATTAGGTATATTATTTATTAACAAAGTTTTTTTTTGCAATCAATGTCCCACTGGTGGGCAAACGCTTCCCTAATCTCCTTCCACCTCTCTCTGTCTTTAAAAAAAACTTTTTTAGGATTTGTTTATTGACATAGGCCACTGTTATTTCCATCTCGATAGAGATATTTTGCTAAGTATAGAAAATACAAATCACTTTCCAATAAAACCATTTCAGAATGGTTTTCCAACCGCAGATCGGTAAATACTCTAGCGAATGTTTAAACACGCCAAATTACTTCAACGAAAACATGTCCATTTAAATTCAACCGATATCGCGCAATACATAACGAGATATTTGTAATCTGGCCGCACCGTATCGCACCGCATCGCACTGCATCGCTCCGCACCGCACCACGATGTCGCCTCCACAAATGAGCCCATAATGTGCGCCTCTTTTATTACACTTCATTATCTGTCCAGTTATTTTTCCATTAACGATTCCCTTAATGCGACCAATAAATTCAACCTGTCACAATTGTTAAAGGAACCTTTACGAGAGCCATATAAATGATATCAACTTATCAAGTACCTATACATATTATATTAACCTTTTTTTTTTTTTTTTTTGTGGATGGGAAATCATCCAATGACCCCTCCCGCTCTGGGTGGAGCAGAAGGGAGTGTCAGACTCTTACTGACTAAAACCCTTAGCCCTTTGTGTTCCGGGGCAGCGGTAACCCTTTCGGACAATCCCGCTGCCCCATTATATTAACCTTACAAAGACATAAATGTGATCACTTATCGGATGCCGACAAAAATAATAACCATGCTGCGTAAGCTGGATGCCAAATTGAATAATATCTCAATACAAACGAGATTGTATTTATTATCATATTTATAGGACGCCCTTTTTTAATATGACCGGATGTGATATTAAATCTGGGACAAGTACGACTGTTTGTAGCGTAACCTTAATCGTAAAAGGAACAGATCAGCCGCGTGAGATCGTGGCACACGTAGGGACATGAGTCACGTTATGTGTCAACAAACAGGCGTCACTCCTGAGGTCACAACACCTGAACACTTGGCAGACTGACAAGTTGCATAACCGACGAGCGTTAGCCGCGAAAACAGGAAACACAGACTATTTAAGTAACCATTATTAACCTCAACACAAATATACGAACCGATCTCTACGGGCACGCGGCACGTGATTCATCTTGTTTCTTTTTTTGTTTCAGGTAAGTTGACTACCACTCTACTGCCAAAAGCTTCAGAGAAATGGGAAGGTAAAAGGTCAAATATGATGCGAATAAATTAGAACATATTTGTGTTCGGAAAAACAGGGGTGCTTCTCGATTAAAAACTGTCAGATTTCAAACTAATCCGTAAGTAGTTTTTAATGAGCATCATTCTCGAGTAGGTACGGGCTTTTCACAACAAGAAGTTTAGAGACAAAGCCAAGACCAATGTCGGATTATCTCCATAGCAACAAAAAAAGTCTTTGAAGCTCTGGTTTCGCAACTGAAATTTTATACCCTTCTAATTCAATATTGTTTTAAGGATTTCGTCATAAAAAATGTACTGTGGAAAGAAAAGAAGGAAAAAGGAAAAGCTATTTTCTCAGTTTGATTTTTGTTAAATAATTGCTAGTAAAAGTTCTTATGACACAATTTTATCTAGTAGTATACATAGTAAAAAAATCTTAGGAGGTACTGATTTCGGAACGTTATAATAACCGACGAACAAAAATATAAGTTTTTAAGTGACCTCTTTTGTTCAACAGGTACGAGTAGGTTCTAGGAGTTTAGATTTAAAGATGATACTTGCTTTCTAATAGATTTCAATAATCTAGATTTATATTCAGATGATGATAATTTCCACACTGACTATCCATTAAATATAGAGACAGTTTAATGTGCTTTCCGAGGCACGAAGCACGTTAAACCGTTGGTCCTGACTGTATCTAGAAATTCTTCTTGCTTTTGACTACCCGTACCGACTGTCAAAAATCTCTTTGACAGTCTTTACGGGTAGTCAGAAGCCCGATGATCTAACGACCAATCTTACCATGGGGTGTCGTGTTGCCCAAAAACAGGGTTGTGGAGGTCAGATAGGTAGTCACTCTATGTAAAATACTGGTATTCAGCTGCATCTGGTTAGACTGGAAGGCGACACCAACATAGTTAAGAAAAGACTAGGCAAACGAGGCAATTCATATCCACTCACTGCAATTGCGTTTTACAAAAATCGTATCTAAAAACAGATATATTTTGAATGCTAACATGTAAACGTACTGAAATATCACAAGTTTACCTAGGCATGTGGAATTTGATATGTGTGATGCGAACGTTACCTATACCTCGTTTATTTTTTCGCCGAAAAAGTGATATTTTTTTTTGTGAACACGGTCCTGTAGGCGAGTACTTTGAAATATGGAGCAGAGAAATAAAAGTTGTGCGAATATCAAAAGTGCTATCATTTCCAGCTACGCTATTTGAATTGCATTCGTACTAAACCTTACATTTTTGCATTCATATCAGCACGCAACCTGTTGTAAGTATACTTTCCTATGCCCATTTGTAAGTATTATAGACATCACTATTTACATAGCCACACCTTAGTGATTAGTGATCACCGCATAGCAATATTAAGTACACGGTTGCCTTGTAATTGCCATCTTTCTTCACCCCTCAGTTGCCTTCAACGACATCAATGAATGTGATGTCCTAAGGGTTTTTACATGCCGAAGATGATGATTCACTGCTATACCTTGCGATCGCAGTTTAGCTCGCTACCTCGATTTCATCTCCGTGTAAAACAAATGCATGCAAATAGACACGCATATGCTGAAGATCATCGCGATACATCGCGAGCTGCCTGGGGGTTTAACTCGATGCCTACGTGAAAACAAAATATTTTGTTTTTACATCGCGGTCGATGGTAAACATCGATGTGATCTGCCTCGTGATTGTTAAAATCGGTTTAACTTATTCTTCTGGAGTAGGTAGAGCATAGCACAAACACAGGACTGGGCAACTGAGCTGTCAGGCTGGTGCTACTGAACCTACGTGTTTGCACCTCTATCCATGTAGGAATAGCGAGTATCGACATTGAGGTATCGAGATAGCGATCGCGATCGTGATC
This sequence comes from Globia sparganii, assembly GCA_949316385.1. Taxonomy (NCBI): domain Eukaryota; kingdom Metazoa; phylum Arthropoda; class Insecta; order Lepidoptera; family Noctuidae; genus Globia; species Globia sparganii. The sequence continues at coordinate 19,264,565 of OX438654.1, forward strand.
ATCTTCGGCATGTAATTACCCTAAAGACAAACAAATACACCACAGATCAAAAAAATATTTTGCTAAAGAATTCGAACATTCCCTATCTGCCTATCTTTTTCCCAACTATGATGGGGTCGGCTTCCAGTCTAACCGGTTGCAGCTGAATACCAGTATTTGACATGGCATGACTAGGCAGTCGCTCCATCTGACCTCCACAATACAGTAACTGGGTAATACGATACCCCTTGGTAAGACAGTAGCTGTCACACTTTTGAGCTTCTAACTATCCGTAACATTTCCTGCTCACTTTATTTCTGCATTAATTGCAATAAATGCCGTTCATTGTCTACTGTTTTTAAACTATTGAAATCGATAATATTCCAGTGGATGTTTTACTGAAATATACACAACATTTTACATAGATATTCTGAATAAATTTTCGGGTCTAATTTCTAGATTTTGGGCGACTATTTCGAGCGGATTTATCCTTAAAGTTAGACTAATAGGACGCTAAAGTCTGCTAGAGACGTCTTTGGAGATTTCCAACATTGTCTTTGATTAAAAACTATTTGATATTTGAAGCTTTAAAAACCGCCGAGAGCGCTTTGTAAAGTCTAGTAATTTAATGGTTTAGCAAATTTACTACTAACTAAATTATCCGTATGTTCAAATCAGAACTGTCTTTATTTTGTATGAAATGCATAAACGGCAAATTGACGTAGTGGGTCAATCTGGTAAACAAATTATTTCTCTGACTGTAGGTACATGAGTGAGTAGTATAAGTGAGTAGTAGTGGCAAGAAAACTTCAATATTCATTCCAATAGATTATATTGATATCCTATCTTCAATTATCCCTTACTTCGTACACGTGAATGGTTGTAGAAATATCAAAACTGCTATGCAAGATGAGTGCTTCGTGGCAAGGCACTTCAGGGATTATGTCAGAAGAATGACCAGCACTCCTCTCTCCTTTAAATAAAGCACAAAATGCAATCACAAATATTTTATCTCAATATATTTTACTCAATTTAACCGATCTTTAGATGACCCATAATAGCAAGGACACAGACTTGCATAGATCATGAGTATTTTAGAAAGATAGAAAAATTGTTTAGTCTGCACAAACAAAACGTACATTACAAAAAAAAATACACACATATAAGTGTACATACACACGAGCGACACGCGTCGATGACAGGGGCAACTGCAACTGACAACACATGTCGGCGACAGCCGTCAACACGTGTCGGCGACAGCCGTCGATGCGTGGGTACGGTGCTCAAATACACGAGCGGCATGTTGTTCGCCGACACGCATCGACGGTTGCAGTTGGCTCTGTCGTCGACGCGTGTCGCTCATCTGTAAAGTAGCCAAAAGCCTCGTACTCAACAGTTAAAAGTTTAAAGTTTGACAATGTTGTCTATTGCTTGATGGCAAGTTAGGTTACAATAATCGACAACTTGTAGTAATAGTACCGCCGGCGGTTTTCGGCAAGTAGGTAAATAAATAAATAAATAACTAAGTCAATCGTTTCAAAACCCTTAAAGATTAAACTATAGTTTTTAAGCCGGTGGCCATTTAAAATATGTAAAATATCACCAAAAGCCCCAGACAAAAACACTAAGTAAAGAGATAAAAGCTTACCCTTTTAATAATTAATTTGCTAATAGTAGGATTAGGGTGAAAACTCAACTAGGTAAGCGACCTTTTTTGTATCTAGGCAGCTTATAAAAGGCCGTTGCCTCAGAAACGAAAAAAAAAGACCAACATTACATAACATCACGCCCATATTCCTCAAACGGTTAAGAAGAGGTGCACCTATAGTAAACTCACATTTCGCCAATTATATTTAAGTCCCTTGTAAAAGGGACTCTGTGACTCCCGGAGTCTGGATTTGTCTACCATTGAGAAATTTCTAATGGAAAACCCAATAACATTTTGCCCGACTCTAGAATCGAACCCAGGATCTCTGGCTTAGCAGTAGCGCTTGCCACAACTAGACCAACGATGCAGGAAAAAAACAGACCAACAGTCATCATCTGCCTAGCCTTTTCCCAACTATGTTGTGGTCGGCTTCCAGTCTAACCGGATGCAGCTGAATACCAGTGTTTTACATCGAGCGACTGCCTATCTGACCTCCACAACCCAGTTACTGGGTAATACGATACCCCTTGGTAAGACTGACCAACAAAAAACAGACCAACAGTAATCTAATTAAAGTAATAATTAATGCTATTTGTCTAGCCAAATTAGGAAATTAGGTTTATTAGGATACTACCTCCAACTGCATTATCATAACACAGTAGGTACAACATAAAATTTGGACTAAAAAATCACAGGTATTATAAGCACAGGGGTGTCGCATATCTCCTGACATATAATAAAGCATTAAATAGTCTTTGCAGTTTTTGCTCCTTCTTCTAAGTGATGACCCTATTAGCATTCCTAAGAAAATAATTTAATATCTCCATAGTTCTTTGGCACAACGATTCGCGATGAAATTATTCTTCCTTTTCGGAGAATCATTCTTGACACCCTCATTTGTTTCTCGTCTAAGTATTTTACGTCTTATTTTTTTGTTTCCTTTGTCCATTATAAAGGCGATTAAAATTCGTGATTCGAGAGCAAAATTGATGACACAAAAAATACATTTTTAAATGTTCTATTTTAAATAAAATATGCGTATCGTATTTTTCCATTTCTTTTCTGTCCAGTCTATCTATAATTTATAAACATGGATAATTCATTAAACCCTTAAGGAACCATTTTAGGGCCTAAGTTTCATTTTACAACAGAGGTCGCTAACCGCTGTCACCACACTGGACGGGTGTGTGGACGACCACAAAGTCATCCATCTAACTGAATGATGAAGCGTGCTTAATTATACAAGGTACAAGATCCAGTAACAAACTGTTTAAAGGTAACACTAAAACCATTAAGTCACCTTCCATGGTCACCGAACAAACTAATTAATTACATCAAGTAAGTGGCAATACGTAATACAAAATGGCAGGCACATCGACGTGCAAACTATCACCATGAATTCAGCGGTAGCGTCTCATATCATATATAAAGTTATTTGGTATATTTTCATTTCAATAACATTCACAAGATGTAATAAACGTGCACTGAAAAAAATAATTTCTTACTACACCTCATTAAAGCGATTTCATTAAAACTTACTGACTTTAAACAGTAAGAAGAAATGTTTGTAAGGGTAATTCTACGATAAGAGGTAACTTGTGCGGCAATCAGTTTAAAATATAAATTTTATTCTATAAGTTGTTATTTTTTGCAATGAAACATATCACCTAAATGCACTTTATTAAGTAACGTCACGATTAAATGCCTAATTAAAGTATATTTTTCTGAAATTCCTTGTAAAGTCTAAAAAAGTCTCTACCCTGGCCTGTCCCCCTGTCGGTTTCAGTTTAATTTGCAAACGATACATACCTTCTTTGTATCAGTTATTAAAGTAAAGTAAGTTAAACACAAATTTCAATAAATATATTTAAGTATTGTTAACGAAAAATAGAACAAAATTTATTTATTTGCAATATTTTTTAAACTTAACTTTTGTCCCAATGTTTTTGGGTATCTACCCTGGCAAATTTAATTCCGCTACTACAAACACTAATTTTAAAACGGCCATATTCCAAATAGCGCTCCAGGTCATCTATCTACGTGAAGTTAGTAATGCAAACACGTGAGCCCTTAAGAGTGCCGACATTTGTTAGTTGTTGCGACGCGTTGGTTCAAAGTGGTGGTTTCGCGAGGTCATTGTGTCTCTCCACTGGTAAGTCATAAAAGTTATATTATTCATTTAATTTATTTGCATTTACTGGTCTAATTTAATAATAATGCAATAGTTAAAGTGTGATACATAATGTACAGAAACATTTCTTATATCAATTAAAACAATAAAATTTATCATGAAAACGTCTCTTCCCTGCCATATTTCCCCTGGCAAGATAACTGTCAGGGGAGAGACTTGTTGACCAGGGGAGATAATGTTGGTGCAAACAAACTTAGATATAGCATATTTTTATCAACAAACAGATTTAAATAATTTTGGTGAATTCTTAAAACTGAAAAATAAAGGAGTTTCTCAGTTCATATTGTTATTATATTATTGTCTAATATTGTTACAGATCATGGAACCGCGGAAAAAGTTAACACGTGAAGAAAGATTACAGAAGAAACGTGAAGCAGCGAGACTACGATATGAAAAGATTAAAAATGATCCCGAAAAATATGAATCGCAAAAGCAAAAAGAAAAGGCAAAATATTTAAAAAAGAAAGAGAAAGGAATTATAAAAACTGTCGACCAAATGACTCCTAGAGAGCAATATAGGCAAGAGAGTGCCTTTAATTTTTAATTTTATTTTATGATTAAAACATGTTCATTCAGTGAAATGTAGCATAGATAAAGGTAATATGAAAATTATCCTGATTATCGCAAGTCTGCTTATTTGTATTACTTAAAAGACGCTAGTCTATACAACGTGTAACGTTAAATGCGCAAAACCTGAAAATAGTTTGTTTAAACTACTGAATCGATTACAGTCATTTTTAATATAGGTTTTTTTTCAAAAACTAGGTATGTATTTTGCCATACTATCCGTCGTTTGAGCCAAAGAAAATTAAGTCTTATTTTATGCCAATAAGACTCAATTTTGAATGCATAAACTAATGCTAGGATCAACACGATTTTCTTAATAAAAATAGCTTTAAACAATAGTTTTGGTCATTGTATTATGCTTTTAACTTAATTCTCTAATTGGGGCGTGTGAGGTTTTGCGCATTTAACGTTACACGTTGTATAATTAGAATTAATAAAAGAATATTATTATGAGTTAAGTATTAAAGTAAGAACAAAAAGCTAATTTATATTATCAACAAAAAAAATAACAAAATTAAATCCTAACTTAATAAAACAAAAAAAAAAACTAAAATATAGCGTCGAAAAATTCATCCGCATCGCTGTCGACTGGTAAAGTACCCAAGAGACTGGCGGCATTACCACGTTGAATAGCAATGCTTAGCCTCTGGCCAAGGTAAAAGCCAGCCCTTGGGTCATGGGAAGTGTCAACCAGTCGTTTTGAAATTTCCTTAAAAAGAACATGAGCATTCGGACCCCACGGCCCGAGGGTTTCAACCCCAAACGGCTCGAAAATATAACTTCCGCTAAGGTTATTATATTTTCGCCGCTTGAGGTTTTCCGCAGCCGCAGTAGCAGCGCCAGCACAGCATGCCGAGCCAGGAAGATGGGATGGCGCAAGAGTATCGACACACGTTGCGTCCCACACTAAAGGCCTACCCAACTTCCATGGAAATAAAGACATACCGTCCGGTCTCTTGCCATCATCGCGTGCCAAGCCATTGGGTTCTAATACAGCTGGAACGCCGACGGTGACAAGAGCTCGTCGGATGATGTCATTAATGTTCGCGTGCCGCGCTAAACGACCCGCACTTCGGCTGCAAGAAAGGCCGTGGTGTCCGAGGCTGTTGACATCTTCGCCACAGTGACAGCGATGAGGAGAACAGCAAGAAGTGCCTAGCCGAAGAGAAGCAGCGAGGCGAAAAGTAGTGTCGTCGAACAAAGTGCCTATGTTCGACGAAGGTAGTGCAAGAAGCCAAAGACCCGACTCCCACCTACCCACAGCCAGCAGGCGCGCATGCTCCGCAGAAGTAGCAGACGCCGTGCCGTGCCGTGTATCAGTGCCGTGGACCGAGGATATGAAAGCCGGTAAACTAATACTAGAAATTTTGCGGACGCCGAGTCCTCCCATACGAATGGGAAGAGTAGCTTGTGCCCAAGCTCGGTCGTCCAATGCCACATTTAAAATAGAAGTTAATGTATGCCTGATAATTTGGTCAATTTTATCTAAAAGGTGAGTGTGCTTCCATAAATGTGAAGCACGAAGGAAATATATTAATTTAGGGCCAAAACAGCAGTAGCGGATTAAAGTTATGGCCGAATGCATATTAATTTGGAACAATCTATCCGAAACGTCATTGAAATTTTGGATTTTTTCCTCAATAAAAACGGGAAAGGAATTGTCAAAGATTGGACACCCAAGGAGGCGAAGAGAGCTTTTTTCAATAATTTTGATTTCTGGAGCTATTGCGTTAAATTTAGGAAGTGTCAGATGTCTGTCAGAATTATCCGTTAAGTATAATTCACATTTCGAAAGATTGAGATCAAGGCCGATGGAATGAAATTCATTTTTTAAAAATTTAAGGTCCTCTAATACAGTTTCTGCATCGCCTCCCAAGGTTCCATCATCGAGATACCAAACGTTAAATTTGGAATTTAGCTGACGAATAATAGGGTGAATGGCTAAACTAAAAAGCACAGGCCCAAGAGGGTCACCTTGTTGACAGCCAACAGCAGATTCCAAAAGGTTGTCCCGATAGAGTAATTTAGAAGGGTGTCTGTAACATTGCCAAATGAAACTATAAATTTGGGGAATTTCTTTTCTAGTTACTGCCAGCAAGGTGTCCCTATTAACAGAATTGAAGGCATTCTTTATGTCAACCTTCAGGATGACCTCTCCTTTTTCAGAATGTAGGTAGGTCGACAAGGCGTGTACGGCAGCCTCACAGCCCCCCTTGGAGCCATAACCTAGCTGCAGGGGCTGAAATTTTTCCGAAACAAAATCACCAAAAAATTTACAACAAATTTTGGCTGCCGTACGGCGGTAAGTAGTGCCTACGGCAATGGGCCGAATGCCGCCATCCTTCTTACGCAGGGCGCATAAATTGGCCCCTTATAGAACGTCGATGACGGCCTCGTTCACCTTGCCAGAGAGCATAAGGTTAATCAAAGCCGTAAGCTCCTTCAAGAGCAACTCACCAGCTGCCCCGGCGCCTGAACAAATAAGATCCTTAAGGTGCTGAGGACTCAGGCCGTCGAGGCCGCCAGCGGAGCCGCTCCGGAAGGAGCAAACGGCTGTGACCAACTCTCGACCTGTAATGGTGAGGGAGTGGTTATCAGAATCAGGAGGATCGGGAAAAGAAAGGCCATCCGCTGCGGCTGGGTGTTTGCTCTCCAGAGCTGCGAGTGTTTCTGGAGAACATGGTGCCACCACATCGCTACTAAAAAGAATCCTGGCTGCTCCGCTAATGTCACCTTCCCCTAACTTAGATTCTACCAGATGGGATATACCTCTTGATGAGGTATATCTCTGTGTCTGCAATTTTGAATCTAAATTATGAGCCGAAATATTACAGTTTTCTTTAATTTGTGCAGTTAAAGTCTTTTTGGTTGCCAAATTTTTTTGTACATTTAGAATTCTGTAAGGGAAGGTGAGTAGTTGTTCCCAAGCACTTAGCGAGTTCTCGCGGACCGCAAGACGAACGCAACCTGCTAGGTGTTGTGCCACTAGAGGTCTAGCGCCGCGGGGAACTCGCTTCAAAACAGGAACAGAGGTTTTGAATTTGGACAGGGTTTTCCAAAACGGGTCAAAAGAGGATGTAGCTGGAGTTGTAGGTGTAGCTGTTGAGACAGGGTCTGAGATGAGTGCATTTGATGGTCTGTGCACCTTTCCAATGTGCACATTCAAACCACGCTTACCTTTAAAAAACCGTGCCTGGGTACATAGCGGACATCTCTCCAGGATGCTCAGCGATGTTGAAGGTTGACAAGCACTGTTATCCACCACATCGCTGCTTCCACTCAGCATTTATATATATATGAATTGTACTTATATAATATTAAAACTAATAAAACGAATGAAAATAAAATAAAACCACAAATAAAAAACACTAAAACGTCTATGTGACACCGATGACAAAACGGATGACAACGACGGTAGCTGTGACGGGACCGACGCAGTCAAGTAGGCGGCCTAGGGCGCCGCGCTGCCGATGCATTTTGGCGCAGCCCTGGCAACCGTTGCCTGGAGACATCGAACTGGCGTCGCGTCCTCAGCGACACGATGAGAAAATAAATACATGAAATTCACAGTAATTCACTTCGTTTTTGAAATTTATAGGTATGGGTTGAATGTGCAGGAATTGTGTTTGAAGACGTAGGTATTTTATAAAATGATTATTAAAAATGGTTTTTGTATCACTTTGTTTGTTTGCAATCACAGCACTCAATTGTTTTGGTTGCAAAATATGAAGAATTGAGAAAAAAAAATATTGACTGCACTTGTGCTGGTTCACTGCTTCTAGAATAAAAAAATCCGCATGATAGCTTCCTTAAAATAAGCTTTTAACTATTTAAAATGATTTACTTAGGCGGAGTAGAACTTTACTTTTTTATAGGTCCTTCCTTCCTATTGGTTATGTATAGCTTGATGTGCAGCTGTGCATACATAAAAATAAAAGAATATTTTATTATTTGTTGTATTGTAATGACACTAAAGACATTTTTGTTTTAAATTTCAGAGCAGGCCTGAAATAATATAGTCTGTTAATATTTAATATGATTGGCAAAAATGATAGTCTGATTCTATGTTAAGTACAATGTTTAATTAAAGTTGATTTTACTAATTTTGTTATTTTTATTGTCACAAATTCTCTCCCCGGGCTAAATAAGTATCTACCCTGATCTTATTGTCTCTACCCTGCCCAATGTATTATACCCTGGCCTTGTAAAAAGTAATAAAATATGCATAAAGTGATCTGCCCTTACGTGAAAAGATACATAAATAGGACAAAAATCGTAATATAAGTGTTGAATGAAAAAACAGCAACTTTTCTCCGCGGCCGTATTCTCTATGAACTTAAAACCTCTTATCGTAGAACTACCCGTAAAACAAATAAAAGACAAAACAGTAACGTTTAATGATCGTACATACAATTTACTGAAAAAAACTTTAAAGTTAAAACGTTAAAGTTTACTGTCATGACGGTAACATTTTGCCTGGAGCTTTAACTGTTTTCGGATCAGTAAAAAATACTGTTTTGAACGTTACGCTCATATGGAACTGGTTAAAGCAGCTCAGATCAATGTTTTTTCCTTAATCTTTACTGCTTATTTCTTTCAGTGTGAGATGTACCAACTGTTGATATAATTTCTTTACATAAAACATTGATATACTTACTCTAAAACTTATTTCATATAAAGTTATTGGATATAACGTTTATTTAAACGAAAATCATTATGTCTATAGTATAAAATCTTAATTTATATAAATTACGTGTCACGTTGTTTGTCCGCAATGGACTCCTAAACTACTGAACCGATTTTAATAAAATTTTGCACACTGTGTGCAGTTTCATCCAACTTGAAAGATAGGATAGTTTATATCTCAATATTATTTTATTGCAAATATTGCCAGGACAAGGTTTGTATGAAAGAAAATTTCGGAAATTTGAAAATAAAATGCACCCGTGCGAAGCTGGGGCGGGCCGCTAGTATATTATATTGATACCATCACACCCCGATTCAGAGCAATCCGATTCGGATAGGTTAGGTTAGAAGTGTAAGGCCTTATCCTTCGTGGTTATTTTTTTTTATAACCACCCAAAAACGGAGCCCCGTCGAGCTAGCTTGAGCAAGTGGTATTCAGTTACTAGGTATATCTACTCAGGTTACTAACTATGATAGAATTTTGCTTTGGGTTTTTAACTAGGCGGTTTTATCATATTAGATTAAATAGGTTTTATGTCTTTTGAGTGGTAGGTATATAAAACGATTTCATATTCATTATTTGTTATACTTATACAAATTAGTTATGTTAAAATTATATCAATCGTTTATGATATTAACTGATCATTATATCAAAAAAAAAAAAATATTATTAAAATATTATTATTATTAATTTTGAGATTACTAATAAAATATGCTACTTTGTCCCAAGAACTGTTATTAGACGAGAGGTGCGCGCACGTCCTCTTTTTGCTGTGTCCCATTGCCGCACCAATGCTGGTTTGCGGGCGCCTTGTGCAAAAACTATAATGATTTTTGTTCAGAAACTTCAGAATTAGATTTATTCTCAGTGTCAGCAAATAGATTTCGTTCTGCTTTGTTAAAGAAACTTAAGGATTCTGATGTATAGTTATTTGAACAGTCTTGTAGTCTTACTCGCATAGATTGTTCATTAGTAAAGTTATTTAAATTGTATATGCTGTGGATAACGGTGTGAGTTTCACATTTATATAATATCTTTTTTTATATTATTTGCGCAGATATAATGTGTTACTGTTTGTTTGTCCCAAATAAATAAATAAATAAATATATCAAATAAAATTATAGATTCAGTTGTTATGTCTTGTAAATTATTAGAGATTTTGCGTAGAATTTTATAGTCGGTTGTCAAAAAAAAATTTTGCTTTTTCGCGGTCAAAATGTACGGAACAGCTATTTTTCGACAGTAAATTTCAGCGTCGCGTCGGATGGTTCAAAATCATGTATTGAACCTATGATTAAGTTCCTACCACCCTAAATACTCTTGTCGCGTAATTACTTATATACAGTCACGAGCATCACTTAGTACAGACGCCAGCACGTCAAACTACCCGAAACTGTCAAATTTTCCCAATCAACTTTGAACCTTATGGTGTAGCGATAAAGTTGAAAATCTATTAAAGAAATTTGACAGATTGTAGTAGCTTGATGTGCTGGCGTCTGTACAACTCAAAAACAACTTTATCGTGAAAAAACTATTGCAACTTTGATATGAGACCTACTTTCAGATAAGGTACATGGATTCGAAAATGCAGTTTGTAACAACGAGGTAATTGCGCGTACCTATCACACTGTCAGTAGCGATTTTTTTTTTGAGGATGGGAAGTCATCGAATGACCCCTCCCGCTCCGGGTGGAGCAGAAGGGAGTGTCAGACTCTTACTGACTAAAACCCACCCGTGTTCCTTCCTTAGCCCTTTGTGTTCCGGGGCAGCGGTAACCCTTTCGGATGATCCCGCTGCACTGTCAGTAGCGATGGCTTTCATTTTGACAGTTCAAAAACATTCATTGCGTTATTTACGTTGTTGAGCAAACACATTTCTCGAACAAATGAAGCGATAGATTAGTAATATCCTTCAAAATGATTCGATTGGGATTGAAAGTGGGTTACGCAATTAGGGCTCACTACCTACATAAATAAACATAATTCGCACGCTTAATAATAAACCGGAATAAGACAAAACTTCACTTTTTTGGGAAATCACGGTCAAAGTTTAATGCATTGTCGCGCGCTTTTGTAGAAAAGTGAGGGATGATATAACAATCGGCCATTTTGGTTTGTTTCGCATGGTGGGATTGTACCTATAGATTCTTCAATCGGAGTTAGTTTGTTTTATTAAAAAAAGTGGGAATCCTTAATTTTTGACATATTCCGGTTTATTATTAAGCGTGCGATATATGTAAGGCTACTGAAATTTCATTTTAATGAAGTTCCATCCATACACATAGGTATGTAGAGTACCACATTGGATTTTAATATAGGCCGCTCCGTCCGATAACTAGATTGTTATCGTATGAATACCCGTGCCGGAAAATGGGAGGGCCGGAATTTGGCGGCGAAAAACATGCTGGCATCCGACCCCGCCTGATTTAATATCATGTACGGTTGAATTCCTATAATGATATCGATAGGCTCTCGACAAACATCTGCTAATGATCCCTGAATAGGAAGTTGATTTTGGGTCCACTTATGCTCCACTTTTGGGTAAATGTTGGGCAGTGAGAAGTATTACGACATACTTAGAAATAGCCGTGGACTTCGATCCGGTTTGTTAGTAACTTTTAGTTTGTTTTAAAGTTTCAGTTTTAAAACTTCTTGTTTTCTTTTCGACGGTACTTACTTACATCTATGAAAAAACCGGTCAAGAGCGAGTCGGACTTGCGCACCGAGGATTTCGTACCATCATGTTTTTAAATTTTCATTCGTTAGAGAGTTTTAACACTGCGGTGTAGAATATTTCAGTTTTAGGTCAGCGCCATTTCTTGACCGATACAGAAACGAATGAAATTTTTGATGATTTCTGAAAAAGTGTGCTATTTAGAGACATCGATTTATTTTTCCTGTAATCTTTTCATAAACTTCTATCACAATAATAAATAATTAATTAATAATTTCAGATTTTTATCTATGAAAACTTCGGAGATAAGGGTGGTATATTATTTTACATTACAAAAAGAAAAAATGTTTGAGAATGCGCAAACCACGCTCTTTCATATGATACCCCACATGTCCTAGTAGCCCCACTTCGAATTTTTCATACCAGGGGGTATTTCGCCTGCCGGGGCAGCAGGTTTGTCCGAAAGGGTTACCGCTACCCCGGAACATAAAAGGCGAAGGCAGGAACACGGGTGGGTTTTAATCAGTAAGAGTGTGACACTCCCTTCTGCTCCACCCAGAGCGGGAGGGGTCATTTGATGATTTCCCATCCTCAAAAAAAAGGGGGGTATTTCGCCAAATTATGTTTGCAGCGGCCTACTTGTCGAAGCTTTAAAACTGACAATATTTGGAATAAATACAAATTTATTATCAGGTGTCTTAACCTCATTCCTAAAACCTGTCATTCGGTAAACATTTTTATCTCCATATTATCTCTTCTTTGACGTACAGAAGCTCAAATGTGTAAGCAGGTTCTAATGCGCGGTGATTTGCGCATAGAGCTTGTCCGGATAAAACGCTTTACGTGTAGCCTTTCTCGATAAGTGATCGGCAACATGGTTCGAAGCGGAAAAGGTTTTAGGAATAATACTTAACTATCTTGTTTTTAAATAAAATAGTGTAGAAGAAAGGGGGCATCCATTAATTACGTGAGGCGTTTAGGGGGAAGGGGTCAAGTCGATTCTCACCCAATCTCATGTGAGGGACAGGGGGGTCCTGGCAAGTATCACGTATTTTTTTTCCACAAGAAAGAGTGTAAAATTGCGAGAAAACTGGGTTGAATTGAGCAAAACGTAGTGTTTCTCTATTAAATGATGACTAAATTCTACACAATAATATTTGTCGCGGTCATAGTTATATGAAAGAAGGAGGTTGAAGAAGCAGATGATTTTATTGAAAATCACATGGAATGTTGGTTCCAGTAGTCACTCTTGAGTCCGTACACGAGTCCCCGTGAACTGAATTAGAATTAATATTCTTTTACCAATTTCAGTAGTTCTCATTTAAGTATTATATTGCTAAATTTTTTCACTGTGATTCTAGACTACGGTCTTAGTAATCTTAAATACTAGTCTTAAATATAAATAAATAAAACAATTTTTTTTAAATAAATACAATGCAATGAAGCATGGATTAACGTATTTACACTGAAAATACGCATTTTGAACAATCTCACATGAGATTAGAGGGAGTCGAGCCGAATCTCTCGTTATCTCACTAAGGGGGGAGGGGGTCCAAAAATCGCCAAAATCACCTCACGTAATTAATGGACGCCTCCAAAGGGGAGGTCTATACCAAGCAGTGGGTGATTCCGGGCTGAAATAACGATGATGAGTGTGGTAGGAAACTATAAGCCTAGGTTTTAAAAGTTAGAGTAGGTAAATGTGATACTTATATGACACAAGAGGGAGACACAGAACGACAGTGGTTATTACACACACAGCTCTTAGCTAACTAATAAGTTAGCTAAGAGCTGTGTGCGTGTGTGTGTGTGTGCTGTGTGTGTGTGTGTGTGTGTGTGTGTGTGCTAAATCAATAGATTTAGGTACTCTTTTCCACAACAGTTTGAAAAAAAAAAATAAAACATACATAAAGTCGAACATATAACCTCCTCCTTTTTGGAAGTCGATTAAAAGCAGTAATTAGTTTATGAAGATTACCTTCTGCCCGCGACTTCGTCCGTGTGAAACTTCTTGTTATAATATTTATATATAAAATTCAATATCCTGACTGACTGATATATATCAACGCACAGCCTAAACAGCTGGTCCTATAGACATGAAATTTGGATGGTCTGTTCTTTGTGAAGAGTACGTATCCACTAAGAAAGGGTTTTTTGAAATTCCACCCCTAAGAGAGTAAATGGGGGGAGGGTGAAATTTCACGTGGACTAAGTTGCGAGCAGAACCTAGTAAAATATAACAATCCTAATCCTATACACTCGACAATACCTACTGTAGCTTCCCCTTAGTGAAAGAATTTTCGGAATCGGATCAGTAGCATACAAACTCACAAATTTTACCTCTTTTCACCCTCTTTGGGGTGGAATTTCGAATAACCCTTTCTTAGTGGATACCTACTCTTCACAAAGAACACACCCTCCGGATTTCATGTCTCTAGGACCAGCGGTTTAGGCTGTGCGTTGGTATATCAATCAGGACTTTGAATTTTATACATATAGATATATTATGTAGACATCGGTAACACTCCACTTTTCTGATCCATTGGAAGTAAAAGCTTCTTTGATTTTTTCTTAAAATAAATACAAAGGTTCTCGAACAATCAAGCATCAATTATGTAGCATTGCAGCAGAAACAACTGCACTGCTATTGTAAAAAAAAAAAAAAACTGAACAAATCTCCTATAGTTGAACAATTACAAGTATCTTGCCAATTAAGCCCAGCCGCGCTACTTTAGTGAATAATGTAATTATTGCAACCCAATTACATTGTTGAGCGTCGGATACTTCTCAGTGTTTAATCTTATTCCACCGTTTGGGATTCCGTATCAAAATTGCGGATGTTTAAGAACCCGCGGATTCTTATCTTAGTCTCTTCCTTTAAAAAAAGAATGTACATCTTTGTCAAGTTTTTCACATTCGTTGTCGCTGAGATGAAATTGCTACTAGATTTAGAACGTTTTTAATCGACTTCAAATAAAGGAAAAGGTTATCAATTCGGTTGTTTTTATTTAATGTTTGTTACCTCAGAAGTCCGTTATTTAAAAGCCGATTTGCAAAATTCTATTTGACAGGATAAACTTATAAATTGGTCCCATAGAATTTTCATCAAATTCGGTTTAGTAGTTTGGTTTTTAAACCAAAATTACTGGTAAAAGTTCAAGTAAACGAAACTGTTTTTTGTATGTATGATATCTCCGGCAATTGTAAATCGATTTTTTTTTTATGATTATGATGGGTATGCCTCGGGAGTGGTGCCATATAATTTTTATTAACTTTGCTTGAGTAGTTTTTGAGTTAGCTTTAATACGACGTATTTTTGCCACTTAGTATAAATTGATGATGATGTTATAATAACTTCCTGTCACTGATATTTATACAGCAAGTAGTGTTATACGAATTTGTGCGGAATAAGTACAACTTAAAAGTGAAAAACAACCTATTTACAAAAAAAAATACCTAACTGAAAAAAACACAACTTTAATTTCGGAATTCGGTGGCAAACAACGAAAATGCGAACCCAACGACACCGACTTCCGAGATTAAAGTTATTTTTCACTTAGCAGTGTCTTTTTTGGAAGTAGGTTGTTATTTTTTTTTTTGGCAAAAAGTTTTTATTAAATACGATAATTGGCCTTCTGCTTCAAAGATTATGAATAGCTGTTTGAAGATTTAACAGGGTGAGATGGCAAAGTGTATACTCAAATACCCATTCCACGCATCGTGACTTGACTTTGCTAGTATTTCCGTATTTTAAACGATGGCTTTACTTTGCTTTATGTCCAAAGCTACACTTCTGTCCTTCTGTAATCTGTTTGAATCCAAGACTAATACAAGGTTTTGATTAAACCGAACTGTTTCGGTTAATTCTAGTCTGCAAGGAGTATTTCCAGCTAAAGTAGACCCGTTTCTAATAATGTCAGTCAATGTTCATACTAATCATCATCTTACCAAGAAGTATCGTGTTGACCAGTAACTGGGTTGTGGAGGTCAGATAGGCAGTTGCACCGTGTAAAATACCAGTATCCAGCCGATCGATTCTGTAAAAATCTCACCGTGATAACTTAGGTGAAGTGAGCTATCAATAGGGACAATCCCTAACATCAGGTGGAATGACAGCTCACTTCACCTTAGTTTTCACGGTGAGATTTTTACAGAATAGCACTGCCGTTGCATCTGGTTAGAATGGGAGCCAACCCCAACATAGTTGGGAAAAGGCTAGGCAGATTTATTCATTCCTACCGCAAATCGCGCTAAAGAACTTTCGTTCCAAAAATGTATAAGAAAGTTTTAGAAAACGTAACTTCGCTCCTCCGTCTGACTACGGAACCTTAAACTCCCGGTATTTTTTTCCATCTCTAGCCGAAGCATTGTGCCTTGATTATCTCGGAGTAATTAAATCACTGAGTGGATAATGTGGGTCCAAGAATGCGGAGTAAAAGACGCCCTTCTGTCGGAAAAGTGTTGAGATTGAATATAAGGCAGCGGGAAGGAACGTGGGATGAAAATGGAGGGTAAACTTAGATGTTATTACGTAACTTAGGGTTTTGATATTATCCTTTTACTGAAAGAAAGTCTTATCTGGGCTATTTTTAGAGTATCTTTGTACAAAAATGTAGCATCATTTTTTTCTGAAGTCCACGCAAATGTTAAAATACCAAAATATTTTATGAATATGGGCTTTTGTCCGCGACTTCTTCTGCCTGAAATTTCAGCCCCCGAACCTTCGCGTCGCATCCCATCGCATCGCGTTTTCTGACTTCGGCTCCTTGGGGTCGTCGTAGCCCCTTCCTTAAGAATTAGGCCATCAAATACAAAAAGATTTTTTCAAATCCGACTGGTTCCAGAGATTAGCTCGTTGGAACAAACAATTCAGCTTTATTATTAGTACTAGCTTCTGCCCGTGACTTTGTCCGCGTGTAATTTCTTGTTCCCCCGATCCACCCCATCGTATCACGTCGTCTGTTCGCTCTATTACTTCGTTTTCACTTAGAATCCTTTCTGACTCTTTTTCCTTTTGTTTCTAAGGTTATATTTAATATGGTCTGTACACCCTTCTTAAAAATCAGACTATCAAAAATGAGTTCCTGGGATCAGCGCGTTCAAACAAACAAACTCTTCGGCTTTATTATTAGTATAAGATAAACTACTCAAAAGAAATTACGGCCCACCCAGTTTTTAGGCTGTTATTTAAAAATAAACATTGTCAATGGTAAGATTTGTTTATTTTTATCGATTTACACAAAAAAAGCACTTGTAAGGGAAATACTCGAATTAAATTGAAAAATAAACTTAGTCTATTGCCCATTTTCTGCAACCGTTTCATGATAATTGTTATTGTTAGCAGCGAGCCTCCTCTGCTCTATATACACTCTCTAAGCCTATCTGTTACACTTTTAATAAGATGGGTAACAAAATTGTTCCGGAATTCTTTCCCGACAGAGTTTTAGCGGTTCACGAACTCCTGTTGACTGTAAACATGGCTGTAGTTTTCTTAGTCTTCTTTTCAATTGATAAATGCCCGATGGGGTTGCTTGAGATCGAGACTCATAGCTGGTGGTGGCAAAACTCTGATATTGGTCTCAGAAGGTGCTCTTTGTGTGGCTCAGACCGGATGTATGCTAGCATTTTCATGCATTAAAACAACGTCGGCGCCCACTCTTTACGAAAACGGAATGACATGAGGTTGGATTACCCGCTCAGCGTAACAGGCGGCGGTTAAAGTACCCTCAACCAGTAATACCAGGCCTGTCTTGCCTACCAAGCTTATTTCCGTCTATACCATAACACACCCCCAAAACGGTATGCTCTATGGATGCTTGGTTCTGTAAACGTTCACCTTATTTTCTCCACACGTGGACCCGTTTACCATCACTGAAAAATTTGACCCTATAGTCGTCTGCAAAGAGTAAAACCGTCCAGTAATCTATTGCCCAGTTCAAATAATCTCAAGCGTACCTTAAGCGCGCTGTTTGGGAGGCCCTTGTCAGTTTCAGTCAAACAACACGCACTCGAGAACGTTGACCATCTTTGTGGAGAAGATTACGAATCATTTAATCACCACGGACTCTGGTACCAGTAGATTACTGCAGCCAGTTTTGTACGGTCCGAGCGGTTACGGTACGCTCTCTTCGCGATCTTCCTAGGAAGTTGTGGCTCTAATTCTTCCTGATCCAGGCCTCCTAGCTACACTCTCGGTCTCCCAAAAGTATTTCCACACGTTTCGGATAACTCTTCGCGATCTCTGAGAGCCTGGGATCCTGAAGTGTTGCAACAGCTCTTGCTGCGCTTTCCATGTCCATATGACGACGAAAACCAGGCTTAGTAATCACGATTAACACCAAAATAAAAAAAGCTGTAACAGAACGTCACAGGTAACGTCAACGCTTTGAATCAGACTGAAAACACAAGTGAAAGAATCTGTACCACAAGTGTTTTTTCAAGCACTTCAACATTTCTGTCTAGCCACTAGAATTCGATGCTAAAATGGACACTCGAAACTTTGTTATGGACCCATAAATATGTTAAGAACAAAGTTTAGTGCATTTCTTCAGAAATGCTTACTTAATTATTTTATTCTTAGACAAAATTCTAAATGAACTTAGGGTGGGCCCTATTTTGTTTTGAATAGTTCTTATACAATTATAGATATTTTAAATGAACCCTTTACTAGACATTTTCTATCGTTTGGTATGTTAATGCCTATAAAAATATCTTGCCTGAAACTGTAGTATTTCTTTGAAGTTAATTTTCCTTTTAGGCCGTTTTCACAAATTACTGCTTCGAAAACTTACAACTTCCCTAGAATTCTCCGAAGACTTTTGTATTCTCTATTCTAAGTCCTGAAATGTTTTATCCTCACTATATAACATGCACAGGGCGCTCCACATATTAACAACAACTATACGGGCACAAAGGGAACGTAATTGCGTCACAATTACTTTTCTTTTGTGTACCTATACACTAGAGAGACTTTTGTTCGCAATTTTTCGATACACTTGTTATTTGCACACCCTTCGCTGCATAAACGAATTAAGCCAGTAAATGCTGGTAGTTAAGGTTATGTTTTCTTTTAATATAGGCTGCAAATATATATTATTTCATGGACTTTAGCTGTAAATAAATAAGCTTTTTCAATGCGGTGGTCAGGGTCTATTATTGGGCCTAACTTTAAGCCATATAAAAAAAAACTTTGATGCTTTGTGGAATGCAATAATAAAATGAATACCTATGAATAGGATAGCATTTCTTTATGAGGAAATGCGGGTGGTCTTTCTCCATAGAAACGCTCTCGACTGTTTTCTTTCTGGTTAGTGACCTTAAAGCAATGATTTTTTACAGAATAATAAATATTAACTAATTGTAAGTACGTCCGTATCTTTTCCTTTATAATGATGCATTATTTTTATAAGCACTAGAAACCTCAAAAAATGCCGATATAAACCTTTCAACAGAGGCCTACTGTACAAATTTGATAACTATTAATGAAAAAAGAAAAACATTAGGACACAGTACATAATTATCCTTCTTTTTCAGTTTATGAAATATCTTTTAAATTGGTTCAATATTGGAGTATGAAATAGACGAGAGCCAAACCTCGAATTATGACTTTTTAATTAGACTTTTCCAAAAGTCTCTCAGACCGCATTTCCTCTTAAAAATTATTGATTAGTGAGTGTTATCTGACAGGAATATTACCTACATGCGATGCAGTATAATCAAATCTGACAGGACTATTACCTACATGCCTTGCAGTATAATCATATCTGACAAGAATATTACCTACATGTGTAGCATTATATTCAAATCTGACAGGAATATTACCTACATGTGTTGCATTATATTCAAATCTGACAGAAATATTACCTACATGCGTTGCAGTATATTCATATCTGACAGGAATATTACCTACATGCGTTGCAGTATATTCATATCTGACAGGAATATTACCTACATGCATTGCAGTATATTCATATCTGACAGGAATATTACCTACATGTGTTGCAGTATAATCATATCTGACAGGAATATTACCTACATGTGTTGCAGTATATTCAAATCTGACAGAATTAATATTACCTACATGTGTTGCAGTATATTCAAATCTAACAGGAATATTACCTACATGTGTTGCAGTATATTCATATCTGATAGGAATATTGCCTACATGTGTTGCAGTATATTCAAATCTGACAGGAATATTACCTACATGTGTTGCAGTATATTCATCATCATCATCATTGGCAGCTTTGTTCCACCTACTGCTAAATACTTATAGGCCTCCTCCCTTTTGTTTTTCCCTTTTCAGTAAATTAGGCGTCGTAAATTTACCTGTATATTGTGTAACCGAGTAACCACAGTAAAACTATAAAATTTATTTCAGTATCTGTCTCTAAACCAAGACAAACACTAATGATACCCACACATATTACATAATATTTACTTTACACAGTAACGTCATAATTCTATTGTCTAGCTCAATAATGGATGGCACGGATGCCAGGCAACGTGGCAAGCTACGAACTTGCCATACCTCCCTAATGTCATTTTCATTTGGGTGGGTAAGTGAAATACCACGCCCTTTGTGGATACCCTATTGGTGTCTCGTCGCTGTCTGACAAAATGTTTAGGTAAAGTATTTTTTGACGTGGTAATGTTACGAAAAGTGTTTTAGCCGTTTCAGCGTGAAAGCGTAACAAACAAAACATACAAAAAATTAAATATTTAATAATAATATTATAATATTTAGTTTAGATTTCTGAACAGAAAAATATAATAATCGTCGTAGCAAGACTGCTACGGTCGTAGCTCGTAGATATTGACTAACATATAACATTACATTACGCCTATAAAACTTGAATACATAAACCTTTAAAAGTAGAAAAAAATAGGAATAAGTACCCTCACAGTCTCTTTGAGTAATTAGTTCATTAGATAAGTATTTTAAAGCTATAACCAAATTTAATCCTAATGCCTACCTACCATTACCAACTCAACAATATTTTAATATTAATTTATTCATTCGCGAAGCTAACTTCGTAAATATGGAAGTGCCTACCCGGCTATGACTGGTCCGATAAACAGACTACCCCTTAACGAGAAAAGTTAGAAGAACTGCTACTAGATGCTACATTTAAAATATATTGTGCTTAGTTGTTATGTAGCATGTTTTTTTAGTGCATTTTGTCTTAAAATTAAATTAACTGCAGTGCAAGTAGTTTGAGTTTCGGCTTGCACTGGACAATTCACTTAAAAAACGAACGCGAGAATCTCCTTTCAGGGTTTTTCAGAAGTAGAAACTAGGTTAAATGAAAATCTCTTCTAGTTGTGTTTGTCGTATATGTTAGTTTTCGACGAAATGTTTCAGAATGGTTGATTAAAGTATTCAACATAAATACTTTATATTACTTCATGGTTTCAAACAAATTATTTCCAAGCGCCAACAGTTCATATTCCTGCTAAGTGTTATCACAATATTGCTAAGATGCAAACAAACAAAGTTCTAACGAGAAAACTTACGTGAAATATAATATATGTCATTTTTAGAAGCAAAACATGTTTTTTCATCCTTTCTATCTTAAAAGAAGTTACGTGCGATATCAGCTTAAGTTTCTTCTAGTTAAAGTAAGTACTTTCCCATTTTCATTTGAAACAAAAACTATTTCTAAGTCCTGCTGTACCAATAAAAGCGAACTGGGGTGTTCATAAATACTACTTATTCAAGTTATCCTATACTGTACTCCTGGATGTTATAATGTCAACTAGATGTGTTGGTTAATGAAAATATGCAGTTATACACGTGCCTAATTTCGCTAGTTTCTCACTAGAGCGGACCCCTTATTCGTAAGCCGAACTTGGCGATATTCAGCATACAATTTTAAATCTTCACTCAGTATCATATTTCTCTTCTATCAATAAAACTATCAACCCGGCAGATAATACCCGTAAATACGAAAACAACAAAAATACAACCAACAACAGAAAAAAGCTCATATAAACAAAAAAATCTGCTGTCCAAAATACAAGCGAGGTACCAGGAGTTCATAACGCAATTAGAGGTAAAGGCTGTAAGTTAAACGGCACGACCACCGCTGTGATTTGAATCCCTAATGGTCAAACGGAAAAATAAAGCTCCTCTGTGAGACGCGGAAACGTGATGCACGAGTATTTTCGCCATCATAAGCGGATTAAGGTTACGTATCATTGGTCCGCTCATGTAATTGGGTTTGTTAGAACTGTTAGAAGGCTCTCAGTCATAATCCGAGTTTGGAATTTTGCCCAGTTCAAGTCCTTACCTGGCTTGCCAGTGTTTGCACACGATCTGCCTAATACAGTCGGCGGTAATCTGTATGCAGAGGATGTATTTAAGTGTTCTATTTGCAATATCATGGCCATTCTCACCCAAAGAAGCC
Source organism: Globia sparganii (assembly GCA_949316385.1). Lineage (NCBI taxonomy): Eukaryota > Metazoa > Arthropoda > Insecta > Lepidoptera > Noctuidae > Globia > Globia sparganii. The sequence continues at coordinate 19,286,719 of OX438654.1, forward strand.
ATAGTCAAGCTTAAGGTGATTTGGTACACTCACAGCTGTACCTTATTCAGGGTAGCAAGAATAAACGTAATCTCACTAACTAACCACTCCACCGTATTAGGTTTTGTGTGATTAGTAGTGCAATTGTGCAAAGCGGAACAGTGGGTGGCCGTTGTTTGTTTCGAGCTTTCTGCGATAGTGACGCCGCCATTCATCAGCATTTGAACAAATACATTCACTGCCTGCGAATTTAGACGCATATTTGTATCGCCCCAATCAACAAAAAACTGGCCAAACTGTAAACAATGTGCAGCCTATACCCTGCAACGGATACCGTTAGTAAAAAAAACTAAGAGTGGCCTCTCACGTGTTCGCAAATCCAACACACACATTTCACCTGTACACTGCAATAGACGGGCGACACCAACACCGACGAAAAAACTGAATTTTTCTCCGTTGTGCCATAATTGGATTCGGTTTCAGCACACTTTTAATTTTATTTGCGTTCACTTTCTCACTTTGATATCGGCGCATGACCTAAGGGCTTTTAGATAAATAACCAATTATCGAATACGATTTTAATCCTCGGCGACTGCGGCCATGTGATCTGTATTCCAGAGCATATTATTGTCATGTTTTAATCCATCTAATTATAGAAAGCAATTCCTTCCAAAGCGCTGTTAATATGAAATGAGGATAGAATTTCAGTAAACGTTATTAAAGGCATATTGACATTGACGCTCGGTCCGGAACAATTTCAATTTTGATTAGCAAACGTGTGTGCGAACCTATCAGTGCGTGAGTGAAGGTAAATATGTGAAGATTCGAGTTGGGCGTGATCACATCACAGTCCTAACAGGCTAAGCGATTACGTCGACAGCAGGGCGCGGTACCGCTAACCCAATTTGTTGAAAACGACCGAGTAAACACACGTCGATTCTATGCCCCACCGAGATTTATTGCAAGATCGTAAAATGCAGCTCTCTGTGTAAAAACTTCCAAATTGAATGGAGTAGGTATATCATCCGGCCTTCAAATGGAGGTGCTCGTACCACATTTTATGGTTGTCGTATTGTTTTGGACAGTCTTCAGACAATGGCAAATCTTGGTGATGTCATAAAAATATATGCTCTCCAAAAAGCTTTCATTTACAGTTCGGAATATTTATGTACTTTTTTTTAATGAAAGCTTATCATAGCCAGGCATAATGGAATTTATCCGGTTTTCCTTAAGGCTTTTCTTTTCGCAGCTTTTATCTCGAATAGAATAAAGTACATCATTCCACCTTCGTATAAGTACTTCATTGTTTTAGTTCGTCGTCGGATTGACATGTTGGCAGAGAACCTTGGCAGTGCGAGGCGAGGCGAAATTCGCTATAATATTTTATGAGCCCTATTTTATGATTGCCACAAAATAGCTCTTTACTTAATCTTTATTAATACCTTTTACTTTAATGAATAGTGTTACTGGCAGTCTTCCATTCGTATTAAACGTCTTTAAGACAGGTAGGTACCTAACTACTAAATTATAGTTTCATGAAAGCTGTACTGGGTATACAACTGGGTAGGTTGTTAATATATTTATGGGTGGCGAATAGCACCGCTATTTCGCGACATCTAGGCATTTATTGGATTATATACAACGTGTTAAAAATTAACCCGTAAAACTTTAAGAGGTGCTTTAGACCATCGCACTGAACAACGTTCACTATGGACCAACTCTGAAAAAACGAAAAAAAAAATTTTTCTGTTCATACATTTTGGTTAAGTAGGTATTGAAGTTTTGTATTAAACAGCTGTTTTTTTTTTCGTGATTTCAGAGTAGGTCCCATAGTAAAAGTTGTTCATTTCGATGGTCTAAAACACTTCTTAAAGTTTGTCGGGTTAATTTTTTAACACCTTATAGAAAGAAGGAATATAATATAATATTCAAATTCCTAATGTCTAGTTATTATTACAATATTATGTAGGTGCTTACAACCGATTAAAATGATATATTTTAACCATCCAGTACCTCTTAAATGTTATATACATATAGTACTCTATCTCTTGGTGTTAATCTACTTACCACATTTCACATAACCTGCTTCTTTTTTTAAATCGGTTGAAGAGTTTAAACACTGAACTAAACTTTGATTTTTAATTTGCCAAACCATAATGATAGCTGCGATCCACCTTTTTTGAGCTGTGATGTTAGTCTAGCAAATTAAACATCAGAGTTTACGTATACGATAGAAACAAAACTAAAAACTGAAACGACATACCCGGTCGTATCATAACTTCAGCTACCTAATCAGGCCGGTAAGTCTGCCTTCCCACGTCCATATAAAATGTAAGGTCAGACTGCAAATGAAACTCAAGAGTTAGATACACGATCGCACTAAAACTCTTTGATGCCGAGCGGACCTGACTCATGCCTAATTTAAGAATAACTGAGCAACTGCACCTGAGTCGAATTGCATCGTGTGGTTGAGGAGTACAGAAGGTTAATTTAGAATTGTCGATAAACATGGTTTATAAATAATCGCTCGCTACTAGGTTATTTATTCGGAGCAGTCTTGAACTTCTGTTGTCTTATGAAATAAAACATTTTGTATACTATTTTTCCGTGGAGGTCGGGAATTAGCCCACGGCGATGTACTACCGGGATAGAAAGTGTACTTTAGCTTAACCTAGGTCATGAGCTATCTGTGTGCCAAATCCGTTCAGTTGTTAAGGCGTGCAAAGATAAAATGTAGACAGACTGACAGACAGAGTTACTTTTGCATTTATAATATTATATTAATATTATTCACACAAATAAGGCACTTCATTGCACCAGTCTGTTCCTTTCTTGGGGAATACAAATTTCTCTCGGAAAAACGGGACAGATCTTATACATAGCCAGTTGTACTTAGCTTTTAAAGAATATTCGTTCACTTTTACAAGTGTATGCCAACTATGTACAGACGCCAGCACATCAAGCTGCTACAATTTGTCAAATTTCTTTAATAGATTTTAAACTTTATCACTAAAGTATAATGTTCAAAGTTGATTGGGAAAATTTGACAGCTTCAGGTAGCTTGATGTGCTGACTTCTGTACAATGTCAAATAAAACTACGTTTGGTGAAAAACTAAAAAAAGGTGTCTATAAGTATCCAAATCAACCAGAAAATCATGCGAAGCAGTCCTACTATATGTATAACTTTCTTGGCACATTGTCTCTACTGAATTTTCTGTAACCTAACTTCTCATTTTACAGCCATTTGGAGGCCGGGCGCGCCGCCCCCGGTAGCTGGCAGCGCCGCGCGCAGCCCGGGCGCTCCGCCCCCGCCGCCTCCACCCCCAGTGTGGACGCCGGGCAGCGCGGGCGCATCACCGCAGACGCCGCGCAAGACTTTCAGGCCTGTTCACTTCGAAGAGACGCCACCAAGCCGCCGTAAATTCCCGGTATGATTTATGTATTTACAAAACTGTAAGGAGCACGTTAAATCCACATTCTGAACAGACGAAGTATCCTTCATATCTCCTTCTTTTTGTGCCACTTCGATTAATGGCCGATTTCTATAATTTACGAACCGTTATTAGTCAAAATTAAGACTTGTATCTTTACCGATATAAGAAAGCAAAAACTTCATAGCTTTGCATAGTAGACTCCCAAATGGAAATAGATATGACAGGTGAGATTAGCTTACGAATCTATTGCCCAGTTTAGCAATAAAAATGCTACCGTTGGTGAGCATAAGCTCTATTTACACGGTACAAGTTTCTTGTCTGTGACATAAAGTAAAATCGGATCAATAAATGATTTGCATCATCTTAACACTGTTTAGACGAAGCAACATTTATTCTTAGAAAGAATGAAAGAAAAATAATTGAATAAGACCCGCATAGAAATATTACGAACTAAACTAAAACACGCTTTAAAATCATAAAAACTAAAGTAATATGAAAATAATAAGAACGTACGAGCCCTAAAGGCTGTTGTTAATGCTTTGACGTATGGTCTGCCACGGGCAGACATACATTCTCAACGTATAAATCAGACCTAACTAGTAAGATGGCATATTTATGTATTTGTATCTATCGCGAGACTAAACAGTTGATCATCACTCGTAACTTCAGTCTACTCTATGGTTTAAATTTTCAGCCACTGTGACGTCTCATTAGCCCATGAGCTTTTTGATAATAATGGTAGATAAGCAAACAGCGTATAATATCGACAAGCGTAGTGTGGTACGCTCCCGAGCTAGATGGACCGACGACCTTAAGAAGGTAGCTGGGACAGATTGGATGCAGAACGTGGAGGACAGGGTGTTGTGGTGCAGCCTGGGATAAGCATATGTCCAGCAGTGGACTGCGAAACTGCGATAGGCTGCGTTGATTGAAGCAAACAGCTGACCAGCCCAAATAACGTAAAAGCACCTTTGCTGTTGTCAAACCTCCTAGTTCTTTGCAGACGACCTGTGATATATTGTTCTTTAATTTGGTTCGTTGACAGCCAACAATAAACGTCTAATAATATATCCTAACTCTATCTCTTAGGAGTCGTTATTGTAATCGGCGCACTGTAGACTGTAGATGTCACCGTGAAATATATGTATGTATCTCTGACTTAACCTTCAAGGATCACTGGAGATACGTCTGTGTTTGTGAGTCGTAAAATATATTTAGGGCCTATTAACTACGCAATTCCTCTACATAGATAGGACAAGGTTTGTTTAATTTATTATTATGTATACTTGACTGAACCATCTGGGAAATCATAAAACTTATCAAGCTTCATTGTATTAGAAAACGAAAATAATGCGCAAATATTCACAATTTATATCCAAAAATATATTACGAAAGCTAATATTTGATGAAACAGCCGATTTTATTTGGTTATACTCTTTTCTAAGAATTCCGACACAGAATAAATACTTTCTCTCTCATTTTATTTACTTAAGGCTTTTCTCAAACTATAAATCTTTGAATAAAAGCCTTAGGCGTCAGTGAATGTAGATATCATAAGCTCCCTTTTATAATAAATGGGTGCTTATTTAATATTTTTAGCTGTTTATGTAACTGTAACCAGAAAAATCGGCCAAGTGCGTATCGGACCACACATAATGAAGGATTCCGTAGTTGGAATTAATTTATCCCAAGAACAAACTTAACATTGTAGTTAAAAATCATGTTCTCCCACGCATTGTAACTGCAAATTTTTAGTTGGTCGACTATCACTCGTAAACTTGTAAAGCCTGCTTAGCTGTAATAGTTTTCCATTTAATTGCGTTATATATACTACTGCCGTGAATTTTTTCACATATCCAAAAGTATCCATTTAGCTGGCAGGGACACACTTGACTCTAACAAAAATTATGACTGAATCGAAAAATGGCTTTGACAAACCCGCAATAATAAGTTTGAAAAACCTATCCAACGATACCCCACACCATGGGGAAGATGAGAAAAAAAAACATGCCCACTCTACGTGTAGAAGAGGTACTTATCCTAAATTTTTTTTTTCAATTTTTTTTTTACCCCTTTTTCGGCATGATTAGTATGTATACCCATGCCAAATTATAGCTTTCTAGTACTAAGAGTCTCTGCAGAGCTAAGCTGCGGACGGACGGACGGACGGACAGACGGTCATGGTGAACGATAAGGGTTCCTTGTTGACCACGGAATCCTAAAAATCATCAGCATCATATTTAAAACAACGACTGTATTTTTTTGGACACAGAGGGCAGGATAGGTGAAGCATGGTTTGCCAGGTAGCCCCACTTTATCAGGTTGGATTTACATGTTCCCACTTGTATCCGGAGACGGTTCAGGGATTTCCAAGTGGACCACGAAAGGTTACACCCTGTAGAGAGATGCTTTTTTAGTGGTAGATAGTAAGTAGGAGGGGAATGAGTATCCTGTCACAGTTTGCAACAGGCGTCGGCCGAGATACTCCTGGTAGAAACGGTATCGATTAGCTTCAGCCATTCCGTTAGTAGCTGTGCGCCAGATAGACCCACTATCTGGCGCACAGCTACTAGCGGAATGCAGCGTCTGGTATCAGATCCCTCTTTGGGTTTCTCCACTGCGCTTGCAACTTCTCTTTGAAGACCTCCGCGCTGCCACCGATGACGACGTGAAAGTAGCGAAGTTTTTGGCCATCAAGATCTAAAATACAGACGTGCCAACGACACGAAGAAGAATACAAAGACTGTAATTTTGGTTGTGTTTGAGAGGCATGTGATATTAAAGAAATATCGTTAGCAAAGAATTTTTTTTTTAAAGCCTTTTAAATGTGCACAGGCTTTAAAGTCCTAGACACTAATAGGTAGTTACTAGATAGTATAATTTGTGTTTAATACTTAAGTAATCATGAAAATGTTAATACAACATGAACATCAAAATTAACAAAGTCTTTAATGCTCATTTAACCATATTAATTAATACTCGTAATTGAAACAAGTTTCGTCAGAGAAATGGCCTATGTTTCCTACCATTTCATTACGGGACGGTAAAATCTTAGAATTTGTTTAAGCACTTTCAACCGCTTCTGAGTAGAAAGTTAAATAATTGAATTCGTGTAAACAGTACCAATATTCTTATTTTACAAGTTTAATTTTTTGGCACTGCTCAAAAAGAAAGTAAAATCTAAGCTACAAAACTTTGTGGTATCTTCTGAGAATATTGAAAGCTAGTAAGTGGTCTCTTGTACATATTATATTAGGTTCAGATCTATATTTTTAGTCTCTGGATAAAGACGTCAATGTAGGTAAGTAACTTTATGCAAACTAATAAAATGGGTAGGTACATAAGTCGCTTATCTGCACAAAATATGTTTGGATTGGAAAAACTTGGATTTCCATTTTGATTTCACTATCGGCAGTAGCACCTTCGAGAACAAAAAAAACTATCTCTCTCAGATAGTTAAAGGTATAAAAAGAGACAGAAAGAGAGAAAGTCGCATAACACTTTTTCGTTACGTGACGATTTCTACCAGTTTACGGTTTAAGAAAGAACACAATTTTCACTCATATGAGGAAAAACATAAAAATTAAGATAAGTGACGACGGTTTCGCTGGGTTATGAACTAAAATTAAGTTATTTAAAAATAAAATAAAGAAGACTACAGACTTACAATTCAAATATTATTCTGAATATTGTACTCACTCCTACCGCAAGCCGCGTTAAAGAACTTCGTTACGAAAAAAATATATTCAATCAATGTAGTCAAGACTCGATTACTTAGCTGAATATACAGGATGAAATTGAAAACATGCGACAAACCGAAATGGGGGATTGTACTCATCATTATCAACAACTAAGGGACCGAAGCTGCAATCGCGAAAAAAAAATCAGCTGTTGCCTACATTTTAACGAGATATGCGAACATAAATGTAGGGAACAGCAGATTTTTTTTTCGCCTGAATAATCGCAAATAACACGCTTCCTAAAAACTAAATGCATTGGATGGATGTATCAAAATTAATGCAATGATTGTGAATTTGAGACGAACTTCATATTCATAATTTAGCTTAAAAATATTGTTCTCATGTAATCGACTTTGAAGAAGTCGTAGCATAAAGAAAAGTGGAAATATATGGAAGAAACCTTTGCCCAGTTGTGGGACAACATAGGTTAACTGAAAAAAAAAAAGACAACTTTGTGTCTTTTTCGAGAATAAATATCTTTAAGCCTAAAATCCGTCAGACACTGCATCTAAGCTAAGTCAATATGAAAGCAGCCTTAATATCAGAATGTTTCTACAGCATCTTACCTCGAGACCCATAATCTTAGTTAAAGATACTAGATTCTTACCTAAACAGCAAAAATTCTCATACAAAATTACCTTTCTTCTACAGAATTCAGAACAGAACGGTTGCACCAGTGGGTCGGAGAGCGAGGGACGACTGAGGACGTCACACAGCGCGCCAGTCACCGGCCTGAGCACCCTGGGTGGGTCGAACCTCAGCAGCCGCTTGCCCAAGGCACAGAACCCCACAGTCACTTTGCTGCAGAAGGCACGAGGTAAAATATCTTCAGTGTTTATAATAATGCATATGCCTCCCGACCGATTTCAGTCACGGTGGTCAATCTCAACGGAGATTAGCCAGGTACGCAGTAGATATTATAGTGCACAAGTGTGCGCGCAGACACAGGTGCACTCTCTGTTCCTTTACTCTCATAGTCCGATGGGACGGCAATCCGACACGACCGGAGAGAGATGAGGCGCAGGACCAACGGCTTTACGTGCTTTCCGAGGCACAGGGGTATTAAACCGCCAACTTCCAAATTCTTGATAGAAAACCCAATAACACTTTGGCCGACCTGTGAATCGAACCCAGGACCACACGCTCAGCAGTCGCGCTTGCAACCACGAGACCAATGGGGCAGTTATAATGGATCATTCTCACTAGTTCCACCAGAAATTAGTTCCATGGAACTAGTGAAACTTGCATATAGAATACCATAGTCCACATATTGACAGACAACATAATCAGCCTATAATGTTCCCACTTCTGGGAGACCGGCCTCCTCTCAGTGAGAGGGAGTGGGCTGTAATCCACCACGCGGGCACACTGCGGGTTAGTAGATATCACATTTCTTTGATTTTTTGTTTCTAGAACATGTCGGTTTCCTCACGATGTTTTCCTTCACCATTTTGAGAGCCGTAGGTAGTGTTTACGGACGATAGTTTTACGTGATAACGTCATAAAGAAACATTGATGAATAAATGTGTCACAAGCCAACGCTTGGGCCGATCGTGCCTCTCAGGCTCAGGCGGAACGTGACACTTTTTCGTGCGTGCAGCCGGTGTTCATAGAATAATAAGACGTTATCAAGTCAATAATTTACATAAATTTAATCGCCTGACTGGGATTGAACCAACGACCTTATAACTCGTTAGTCGCAGCCGTTTCCACTTGGCCTCCACTACCCTACACAACATACTCTATACAGACTTATCAATTAAAGTTAGACACATCATCATCATTTAACTACGGCGCGTACGTGTTCCACGCGCGCCTCAAAGAGATGTCAGCATCAGAAGGTAGCCCGTAAGGACCGTAGCCTGCCGGGGCAGCGGGATTGTCCGAAAGGGTTACCGCTGCCCCGGAACATAAAGGGCTAAGGAAGGAACACGGGTGGGTTTTAGTCAGTAAGAGTCTGACACTCCCTCCTGCTCCACTCAGAGCGGGAGAGGTCATTTGATGATTTCCCATCCACAAAAAAAAAATCATCATTTAACTAAAAGAAGTCCACTGCTGGACGACCTGCAATAGGTCGCAGGACACACTCAAGCATCCCATGACCGGATTTCGTAACCTACACAAAGAAATAAACATGTAAGGAATAAATAATCCACTTCGAATGAAAACACGTGCTTAGAAAGTGATATTCTCATCTTTTTTTTCCCATTATCGTTATAACTCATACTCGTTCGTCGTTTTTCGTTATCGTTATGCAATTATTTGTTACCTACCTGTAGTTTAGGCCTAGGCCCTAATTTGTAAATATTTATGTAAATCAATTATTTCAATAATAGGACTTTTTGTTTCATTTTTCTTTTTGTTACTTTTTTAATTTTTTTAGTTTTTATTTTAGTATTTTAATTTAGACTGTGTTTAATTTAGTTTGTGATCCTCCTGTACGAGTCGCAATAAATACTTTTTCTTTCTTTCTTTCTTTCTTTATTTACATAAACTGAACAATAAACTGAAATGCCTTCTTGCATTCAGTCAACATAATTTACAATGTTCGGTTTCTACATCTATATCTTTCTATTCTGCAATAATATAACCTAAATATAGACAGAATCCGGTCAAGTGCGAGTCGGTCTCGCACATGAAGGGTGCCGTACCATAAGGCAAAAAAGGCCGAAAAAACACGTTTCTTGTATGAGGACTCTATACAAGAAACGTGTTTTTTTCGGCCTTTTTTTAATTTTATTTTTATTATTTGTTGTTTTAGCGACAATAGAAATAGCATACTCTGTGAAAATTTCAATTGTCTACGTATTACGGTTCATGAGATACGGCCCTTTGACAGACAGATGGACGGATGTACAGCGGAGGCTTAGTAATAGGGTCCTATTGGCGTCCTTTGAGTACGGAACCCTATAAATAAACTAAACTAATCTTTTCAGATACTTATCCCCAAATCCTCTTCGAAAACTTTCCGTAATAACATCTTTTTAATATGATCGTTTGAACCCAGACAAAGTTCTTTAACGCTAAGCTAAACAAGCTCTTAACTCAGAAAATCTCTCTGAAAATACATTGAATAATAATTTTTGTTAAGAAAGCCGATTTTCCATCTGAATTGTGAAAATATTGAAAATAATTTAGTCTTGTAAATGATTGTGTATAGTGGAAAATACATAATTTAAAAGACTAAATTTTTTTCAGTAGCTTCATTATTATTACTGAAAAAACGGGTACTGAAATAATGAAATACTTATAGCTATCAAAATGTAGGTGTATTATAGGCGTACCTCTGTCTAACCCTTAGAGGATTATAGGCGTTAGTATCTCGAGCAGAAGATAAATAAAAAGATTCCTTAAAAATCTCATATTTATGTGTCGTTGACTGTACCATTCCCGTTCTTTTGTTTTTTTTATTATCCATATTTTGCTTGTTGTACGATTTGCTGATAGGACATTTAGCTAAAGTATCGTTTTGATTATAGGTCATTTCGCCTTTTTGATCATCATCATCTGCTTATCCTTTTCCCAACTATGTTGGGGTCGGCTTCCAGTCTAACCGGATGCAGCTGAATACCAGCGTTTTACATGGAGCAACTGCCTATCTGACCTCCACAACCCAGTTACTGGGTAATACCATACCCCTTGGTAAGACTGGTTGTCAGACTTTCGGGCTTCTGACTACCCGTAACGACTGTCAAAGATCCTCGAATGGGAGGGGTATCTGTATGTAAAGATGGTCACCCATCCACAGACCAATCGCGACAAGCATAGCTTAACCTGATCGATCGACCCGTGCGGCTGTTATTATATAGCCACGCCTCGCTTTCTTGCCTCGGTTCGCCTTTTTGATATGGGAGGCTATATTGTGTGTTTTGAAGGAACTATAAGGACATAAGATATATTTCTATAATAATGACAAATTTCGGTCACGGTGGCCAATTTCAACGGAGATTAGAATGAAAGAAAGAAAGAAAAAGTATTTATTGCGACTCGTACAGGAGGATTATTCGATTAGTTAGGTGCGCAGGAGATATAATTATTGTGCACAAGTGTGGGCGCATACTCGGGTGCACTCTCTGTTCCTTTACTCTCATAGTCCGATGGGATGGCAATCCGACACGACCGGGGAGAGATCAGGCGCAGGACCATCGGCTTTACGTGCTATCCGAGGCACGAGGGCTTCACACCACCAACTTCCAAACTCCGGACTGAGACATTCCTAATGGTAAAACCCAATAACATTTTGCCCAACTTGGGAATCGAATCCAGGACCCCACGCTCAGCAGTCAAGCTTGCGACTACGAGACCAACGGGGCAGTCTTTGCCTACAGTCTGTAGGCAACTGTTGACACCTGCTTTAAGTAATTTCAATACCTAATGCTCTATGCAAATCGTAATTTCCCTATGTCCCTGGTTCCCCGTGACTCACAAAAACAACTTTCATGTCAAAATTACATTGAAATACTTTCAAAACTATTTCGAATTTGAATTCCCATCGGCCTTTATAGCGTTGTGTTAATGAATCGCCAAGGACCCTTATGTCGACCCACCAAAATTATATTGCTCGTTTTATACCCAAAAGTTCGCCATTAATACTCACTAGAGGTACTGATGTAAGCGCCTTAAGACTATAATTAATCCAGCTTAAGCTTTAGAATATTTTAGTAGAAGTAAAATTAAAGCGAACTGTTTAAATTGCGGCCTTTTGAAATGGAAAGATTGATTTTTTTAGCTTGTACTTTAACTTTATATGATCTACTGGTGATATTGGCTGGTAGTACAGGCAATCTCGCATATCAGTGGTCTCGCACATTAAGCTACCCGAAACTGTCAAATTTTCCCAATCAACCTTAAACCTTATACTGTAGCGATAAAGTTGAAAATCTATTATAGAAATTTGGCAGATTGTAGTAGCGTGATGTGCTGGCGTCTGTACAATGTGCGGTTGACTGTACCAGCAGCCTAGCTGACCATTGCTGGGAATAAGATTTTATTTTATTTGATCCAGTTTACTTAACCCGTAAGCTGCCATGGCAGGCGAATGTCTGCCGCTATTGAAGGTTTCATTTTTAACATTTTTTGTCCGGTAGTGTGTTTAAGACATGATAAAACACTGGTTAAAACACGGAATTTCATTATAATTTAAACGTACTGTCAATGTCAAGTGTCAACTGTCAACTAAGGCAAAGAGTAATGGACAAAATTGACAACATTTTTATGGTTTAAGTACGAGCCTTTTGACAACATTGTATGTGTTATTATGTCTTTTCTTTTTATTTTTTTTTTGTATCTGTAATGTGCGTTTTGTTTGTGCAGAATAAACATTTTTTCTTTCTTTCTTTCTTTCTTCTGGCTGAAAATCATGTTACACCTTCTTTCCTCGGTGTCGGGCACATAAATGCATGGTGCGATAAAATTATTATCACTTGATAATAATTTTATATAAGTTTGAACACTCTTATCCATGTCCTAATACGTATTATAATGGAAGATTGAAATATAATTTTCTTTTATAATAACCAGCACCCTAATTGCGTAACACACTATCAATCAGAATCTGAATAATTTTGAAGCAAATTGCTAATCCATTGCTTCTTAAGTTCGAAAAATTTGTCTGCTCAACACGTAAATAACGCAATGAATGTTGTTGAACCGTCAAAATGAAACCGATTCCCATTGATAATGTATTACGCAATTGCCCCGCTGTATCGTATTATTTCTGTAATAGGAAAACTTTTTCCCTTTTAATAGTTATAACGTATTAACAAGTACCATTTCTAACATAAAAGCTCCATAAGTACACTAAAGACTTCTTTTCAAGAAGCACGTATTAAAAAGTCTGAAGTTTTCGTAACCCAGTGACCTACTGAACTGTCTCTCACAGAATTTTGATCATCTAAAAATTCCAAGTACGTTTAATGAAACTTTAGATTTCCTATGTCAGAAACATTTAATAAGTTTCGAGAGTATTTACGTAGTGTTATTTGTATTTTGAGTGTTATTTTTAGGTTAAGTAGGTTGTTATTTTGTTTTTATTTTCTAGGTATTGTTAAGTAATTCTACTCAGAGAAGCTTAAATAATATATATTTTACATTGTTTTGTTCGTCTATCTAGAGTTTTAGACACTAATAACTCAAATTCAAACTCAAAACATTTATTTCAAATAATCCAATTACAGGCACTTTTGAATTGTCAAAGGGTCGGTCAGTCAGAAAGATGAAGCTAGTTTCCTATTTCAAAGTGTAGTTCCTACGTAAGCAGAAGAACGGACAAGGAACTCCACGGACACTCTTTTAAATCATACAATTGTTACAAAATATTGCGTTTCATCATTCATGTTGAAATCATATATATAAGTACGATGTAGAAAGACGTGCACATTAAAAGTTTCTAATAAAAACAAGATTAAAACAATTGAGAAATAAAAATAAGCCATGGCAGCTAAGAGATGACCAGTCCCTACTGACGGCACCCGATCACAAACATGACCGTTCACAACCATTCCTTTTAACAAAATTCGCGTTCAGTTCCTCGAAAATACTAATTCAACTCTCTCACTCGAAAATATAATTGAACTCAAACGCCCCAGCCATAATTTCATCAAACATTTAGATAAACACAAATATATTCAAATTGCAGTAACACTCCCTTCGCGGAAGTATACTTTACGAGATGGAACGGAGTACTTTCGGGTAGCTGGATCAAGTACCATGGAGCTTATAATTTATTCAGAGAGCGGGCGGCGGGAATGGGAGCTAATTGCCGCGAAACTTTCATTAAATGGCTTAGGTACGCATAGACAACACTCCGAATTTTTTATGCTGAAAAAGCAATTATTGTGCCTCGTGTCTCGGAGAGAGGCTTAAGGTATGTCCAAGGAGTGAATAATTGAAGTAAAAATTAGCCTCATACATCTCTAGTAAAATAACTTAATATCACACTAGTTCCCCTAAGGGTTAGTGGTTAGGCAGAGATGTACAACTACCTTCCTTCACCCATGTTGCGCCAATTATTAAGAGGAAATGCGGGTGGTCTTTTCCCCATAGAAACGCTCTCGTCTGTTTTATTTCTGGTTAATGACCATAAAGCAATGATTTTTTTACATAATAATAAATATTAACTACTTGTATGTTCCTATGTTTTCCTTTTTCATGATACATTATTTTTATAAGCACTACAACCCTCAAAAAATGCCGATTTAAACCGCTGTCAACAGAGGCCTAGTGTACAAATTTGACAACTATTAATGAAAAAAGAAAAACATAGGGACTCAGTATATATCCTTCTTATTCATTTATGATATCTTTTAAATTGGTTCAATATTTGAGGAGGAAATAGACGAGAGCCAAACCTCGAATTATTATTTTTTACTTAGGCTTTTTCAAAAGTCTCTCCGACCGCATTTCCTCTTAAGTCCAATGTACGTAGTCTTGAATAATAATAAACTAAATATTTCAAAAGAACACTGATCATTTTGATTAATTGATATCTGAATGAAAATATAATCTTTTGTAACGATCGTACTCGAACTGATATCAAAATAAAATAATGTGTCTACAAATAGACTTCGATAATCGATAGTGTTTGAAGCATTGTTGAAGGTCGTAGCACATTGATTAGGTAGTAATTTAAACGTTACGACGTAAATACATAAATAACTAATTTTGGTTTTCCTTTAAAACTAAAAGTGTTGGTCTTTCAATGTCTTTTTAGGGCAAAAGAAATAATGGCAAACTAAAGATAGCCAGAATGCCTAACTCTTGAGTGTTGGTGAAAAGTCAGAACAGGGGACGCACTTTTAAGATAAAATAAATTTATATAAGCTCGGCACGATTCTGGTTTGGCTGTGGTTCTCAAATTTTCCATACATTTTCGGTAAAAAATAAAAGAAACATCGAGGAACTAGAACATCATTTTGATAGTTCGACTAAATTCAGTGCGTTATTTAAGTTGTTGAGCAGACAAATTTTTTAACATAATAAGAAGCAATAGACTAGGAATTTACTTTAAAATCTTTCGGATTATGTTTGACAGTGTGTCACGCAATTAAGATGGTGGTCATTGTATGTACAGATCTAGCCAAAGAAAAACATCTAGTTAAAACACACATCAACTTCCTCTAACAATTTAAGAACGCAAACAAACTATCACGAATTCTTCATCCATAAGAGGAAATGCGGGTGGTCTTTTTTTCTTCACAGAAACGCTCTCGCTTGTTTTCTTTCTGGCTAATGACCATAAAGCAATGTTTTTTTACAGAATAATAAATATTAGCTACTTTTATGTTTTCCTTTTTGATGATTTATTATTTACTAGCTGCTGCCCGCGACGTCGTCTGCGTGAAGGCTCTACAGCACCAAAAATACCTAAGATGCCAGTACACCACTTTTAAAATAGCATTAAAATATATTTTTTTTTTGTAAGCGAAGCAAGTGAAGAGAGTTATATGGGAATCCTGCTGAGTTCAGTCATAAGATGTGACTGAAGGAAATAGAGAAAATAATGCAGGAATTCATTCCAGGACACAAAAGAGTAAAAATACGTACAAAGGTATCATACCTTACAACACCTCTATAAACATAAACTACGTTGGTAGTTATGCTGCCAGGAGCCAAAATGTAAAGAGAGTCAGGACTGGTGACGCGGGAGCAAGCGACGTACAGTTGCCCTTGTGAGAAGCAACTCGTCCTGAGGTCGACACCCGCTGCCCTCAGTATCTGCCCCTGCAACTTATTGATGGTCATCGCGAAGCAAACACTCACGGGGAACTGTACGCGCTTGAACTGGAACGGGAAGTTATGAGGTATGAGGGGAATGCGTGGTATAAATACTGCCTCGCCGACGCCACAACCCGTAAGAATTTCCGCCTCAATGGTGTATCTGTGGAGCGAGATGACTTTAAGGCGGGTTACACAACTTCGGAGGAGATAGGTTCCAAAGAAGCATAATCGGAACACCGACCTTCAGCTTGATGGTATGCGCTGGAAATCCACTTGCTGAAAAAGAACTCAGAAATTCCACGGGATAATGTGTGGCGTCATCTTGCTCAACAACAGTGTTTATCGAGGTGTCCCCTCAATTTCCGAGAGAATGCATTCGTTAATTGTTGCAGCCTGATCATTTTTGGGCATCAACATGGCCCGCTCACACACACAAGAATTCTGCTGGTGCGCTATACGACTGATGTCCCCGTACACACAGCGAATTAGTTCTTCTAAGCTGGATACCACTCTAGCGAGAGACTCTGGAAGCACCATCTGTCTACCTATCTCTTCTGGTAGAGTGCCTTCGCCAAGACTTAGAACGACATCGGAGAATTCTTGAGCACGTGCATTGCCGCCGAGTCGAGCTCTCATATTAATGGTCAAGCGCAGCGTACGAACTCGTGACCACAACGAAGATCGTTTCAACGAAGCATTCACCTCGTCAGCCCTCGAGCCCCGCGTCACCACGGGAAGCGTTTGCTGAAAATCACCACTGAACAAGACTGTGACACCACCCATCAAATGTTCGTTCCTGCGGATGTCCTGCAGGATTCTGTCCACGGCCTCAACTGCCTTCCTATTGGCCGTCTTACACTCATCCCATACGATCAGAGAACAATCCTTGAGCACGTGTCCCTTATCGCTGTTACGTGACACACCACAAACAGGCGTTTCGGCGCTCTCTAAATCGATGGGATTTTTAAACATGGCATGTGCTGTCTTGCCACTCGGAAGCAGTGTGGTAGCGATTCCCGACGACGCTACAGCAATAGCAATTTTGACTTGCCTCCTGACCTCTGCAAGTATGCCAGTGGTAACAAATGTTTTTCCTGTTCCACCAGGAGCATCCAAGAAAAACATTTTACCCTGGTTTTGCCCAACGCTTTCAAGGACGGTGTCATAAAGTTTTTGCTCTGAAGAGAACAAAGCGCCATGGTCATTTCGTATGGTGGTCATTTCGCCCGGATCTGTCTCAGCGTTATACTCCCGATTTCCACGGTTTTGATACGGTGATGATTGGGGAGCTGGTAACCCATATTCGATCAGTGATTGCCGCCGATAGAAATGACCACATATTGAAGTGAACTGAGACAGGTGTTCAGCACGCGTTCATCAGTTACTTCGACTTCGACTCCAGTAGCACGCCTCAAAGCTCGTAGAAAATCTTCAGACAGATGATGGCGATACTTCTCCCACAAAGCTACCGGGTTTACGACTCCACAAAACACCAAGATGACGGCAAACAGATGACGCATGCGGCTGGGACTGTCACTGACGCTAGCCTCCGCGAGGGTGTCATGAAATGAAATGATCATCATCAATGAACATAACTTTTTTTGTAATACTTAACACCGCATTTTTTTTTATTGTCTTCCTCAACTCTGCTCAAGATTTTGAGGGTTTTGTTGGAACTTGAATTTGTCAAAACGAACTATACGATACAACTTTTATGAAGAAAATGCACATCACCATCTATGAATTTTAAGAATAACTAACTACTTACCTCGCCAACATGATCAAATTTAAATTATTAATTTCCAAAAAAATGTTAACATGTAACTTGATTTGATTTTTATGAAATCTCATAGATGGCGCTGTTTTAAAATTGTCTTTATACTACTAACATTCATTAAACTATATTTCTTTGCCCAAGTTACTTAAATGGCGTAGTTTTTATAGTGTAAAGCTAGATAATAGCATGGCTTACTCAAAAACAACATTTAAATATGCGTCGTTAGATTACACACTGTCACAGAATGCGTAAGAAAAATAAAGATTCACAGCTCCTCCCCCGTAGGTGATAGCGTGATAATATGCAGCCTATATGTTGACCTGACCTCTTAGTAATATTTATGCAAAATTTTAAGTAAATCCATGCAGTACTTTTTGAGTTTATCCCGGACAGACAAACAGACAAACAGACAAAAATTCTAAAAACTATATTTTTGGCTTCGATATCGATTGTAGATCACGCCCCAAGTATTATTTTTAAAAAATATTCAATGTACAGTTTTGACTTTGCTACGATTTTATTATATGTATAGATATAGATATATGTAGATGTAATCTCTAGAACTCTAAAAAAATGCCGACTTAAACCGCTGTCGACAGAGGCCTAGTGTACAAAATGGACAACTATTAATGAAAAATTAAAAACATAGGGATACAGTATATATCCTTCTTATTCACTTTATGAAATATCTTTTAAATTGGTCCAATATTGAATTATGACTTTTTACTTAGGCTTTTTCAAAACTCTCTGCGACCGCATTTCCTCTTAACCATTCCGTTCCCATCTCAAGTCAAATAAATCCGCGGTGTCATATCAGATACCTGCGTCACCCATCCACAAAACGACACATCCTTATTTATACGAAGCCAATGTATACATTCGAAAAAGATAGGTATGTCATCTATAACATCTAGTGACGAGGGTCGGGCCGTGTCATAAACTTTGATACACGTGGGGGTGACACCCTGAAGGTTGCAACTGTGACAACTTAGGAAAATAGTGCTGATTATTTTGTTGCTCGATAAAAGATAAGTTTGAAAAAGATATATTATTTGTGTGGTCTAACTTTTATAAAAGGGTTGATAGTTAGTTGAAAAACTAACTATCAACCCTTTTAAAAAAGTTTGTAGAAATACGACTATCGAAAGCTCCGTTTTAGCATAAACTTATAAGAAAATTATAAACTACCTGCGCCCCGCGGTTTCACCCACATAAGTTTTGATCTCGTAGGATTTTTTGAAGTGAAAACTTCTTTAGCGGCGCTGCGTATTTTTTTTGGAATGGGTAAAAATCTCTAAACTCGCGTCAGGACACGTGACCTGATCGAGAATTCGTAAGACGGATGGAGAGAGGGCAGGCGGCGCAAGGCGCTTGCGCGAATGTTGAAGTGAAAACTTCTTTAGCGGCGCTGCGTATTTTTTTTGGAATGGGTAAAAATCTCTAAACTCGCGTCAGGACACGTGACCTGATCGAGAATTCGTAAGACGGATGGAGAGAGGGCAGGCGGCGCAAGGCGCTTGCGCGAATGTTCGATAATTGTCATGTTTGTGTACGATAGCGCAATGAATAAATATTGTATCCTACCACATAAATAATAATACTTTTATACTGATAACGAAAGCAATTCGTACAAAATTATTCTCTAACCATTCCAAAATATCAAAAATGCAGAACATTAATATTTAAGTTTTCACTTCTGCCGGCACTCCCGGAGTGCAACCCGTCGATTTTTTTTATTTTCTTTAATTAGGCAACCTAACAGCGAGAACAATATTGTATGGGACAAAGTATGTGTATTACAATATTGTATGGCTAATAACAGGTTTATCTGTATAACTAGGATATGTAGTATAAAATATGCGAACGGATTGCAGACTAGGAAATATTTAAATACAAAAGGTTCTGTTATAGGTATTATAACTTACACTTAAGTTTAAATTTTAGAGGAAAAAAAAGTTAGAATATTTTTTTTAAAGTTTGAATAATTAATAAGAGATTAGTGGTTTATCAATTACCTTCGTTTATGGTTTTTATTTACTGTTTTTGAATGTATTTTTGATACAGTTAATTATATGCACTTGTGAGAAATCAAAAGTATCCTTTGCCCTAATCTACCCATGGGCTAAAGTTCATCCAAATCCGTTCAGTCGTTTTAGCAATGAAAGCGTAGCAATCATAAAAAATAAAATCATTTCTCTTTATAATATTAATTAAGATTTATTTAGAAAAGGCCGTTGATAAAGTCAAGGATAAATTAAGCCTATCGATACGGCTTACCAAAGGATCAATTGTTATATCAGACTTTTTTAGGTAATCGAAAATGAAGGTAGGTATATAAGGATAAGTATAATCGATAATTGAAAATTAATCCCATTTTCCATGAGAATGGTACTATCATTTTTGTGGAGAGCAGCGTAGACCCTCTAACACGGCTACGAAAATTAAGACCTAATCTACGGAAAATATATACATAAAATTCAAAGTCCTGACTGGCTGATATATCAACGCACAGCCTAAACCGCTGGTCCTAGAGGCATGAAATTTGGATGTTGTGTTCTTTGTGAACAGGAAGTATCCACTAAGAAAGGGTTTTTAGAAATCCCACTCTTAGGTGAATGGGAGGAGGGTAAAATTTCACGCGGTCTCATATAGTTTATAGGATCTTTTAAGAATCCCCATAAGTTCAAACTTTTGACAAGTTTAATGAAGACGTCATCATTCTCTTGTTTCCAGAAGGTCAGCTTCCCCGTGGTTCCCAGTATATCCAACAAGAGAAAGACGCGGCGCGACTGCCACGCGACAGACCTTCTCCCCCTAGAGGCGATCCAGGTAAAGCAATCATCGACATCATCATCGGCTACTGCTGAGTATAGTCCTCCCCCCTTTTGTGCAAAGTTACCCGAGATCTTCTGTAGGTCGCAAAGCAATAGTTTAGATTTATAAACACGACTCCTTAGGGGCCGTCTTCACGAGAGCAACACGGCGATAGTCATGCGGTGCCATCAAATTATCCTCGCGATGATATCGTCGTGTGGAGATTGATTAATAGAGTTTCTATTGAGTTTGATGGCACGACGATAATATCGCCGCGATTCTCTCGCTCGTGGAAACGGCCCTTTAGGAAAACACCGTGAAGAAACCGGCATGTCTTAGAACCAGAAAATCGAAGACATGTGACATATACCCGCAATGGGCTCGCGTGTTGGCCCACTCCATCTCACCGAGAGAAGGCGTGTGTTGGGACACACGCCTCCTCTCGGTGACTCCACTACTGCTCGGGCTGGCTGGGCATCATTTTACTTACAATTTTTCAAAAGTCTCTCTGCCGCATTTCCTCTTAATACACATTGTTACCTATATAATGGAAAACTAAAGTGTATGGAAGGACTTGGGCGAAACCTTTGCGAAGAAGTAGGAACATACAGGCCAATAAAAAACACAATGTTTCGTTGTTGCTTGAAGAAATGCAGATCTTAGGTCATTGCTGTTATAATGATTGTTCCTTTCATCAACATCGTCGACTAGCCCGACGTCATCCACTGTTAGGACAGGCCTCTCTTTTCTTATGTAATCACCACGGTGTGCCAGCGTCATCTGGGTTTTGCCCGTTGTACCTAATTGTACTTTAACTAGGTGATTAAATACCGAATTAGGCCCCGTTGGTCTCGTAGTCGCTACTGCTGAGCGTGAGGTCCTGGGTTCGGGTCCAAGGTTGGGCAAAGTGTTATTGAGTTTTCCATTAGGAATTTCTTAGTTAGCCCGGAGTTCGGAAGTTGGCGGTGTGACATCTCTCGGAAAGCACGTTAAGCCGTTGGTCCTGCGCCTGATCTCTCTCCGGTCCTGTCGGATTACCGTCCCATCGGACTATGAGAGTGAGAGAAGTCGGAGTGCATCTGTGTCTGCGCGCACACTCGTGCACTATAATATCTCCCGCGCCGAAGGCTAGTCTCCGTTAAGATAAGCCGCCATGGCCGAAATACGGTCTGGAGGACTTTTATTTTAAATACCTACCCCCTTACTAATAAATGTTGTATAGCGTCTTTATAGTTACACAATGCTTTGTCTTTTTCTTTCGAAAGTCAAATTACTGACGACTGAAAGAGAGAAATTGTTGTGTGTAACTATTCATCTGATATAATACTTTTAGTAGTAAGGGAATTGTTAATGTTGGTTTTTACGACTTCTATAAAAACATTAGTCGAGTCAATACACAAAAATAGATTATAGGCGACAAACAGCATTTGATTAAACCCTGTTGGCCCTCGGACTGCTATAAAATTGTAACTATTTTTACGGCCGCGCCGTAGCTGTATAGAGAAAAGATCGATGGATTTGAAGGGTTTAGCCAATTGACAGTGAAAATATAAGAATTATTAATATATAAAATCCTACTATCCTACTTCCTACTAATATTATAAATGCGAAAGTTTGTGAGGATGGATGGATGGATGTTTGTTACTCTTTCACGCAAAAACTACTGAACGGATTTAGATGAAACTTTACAGTAATATAGCTTATACATCAGAATAACACATAGGATACTTTTTATCCCGATATTCCCACGGGATCGACACTTATGCGGGTGAAACCACGGGGCGCTGCTAGTAATATTATAAATGCGAAAGTTTGTGATGATGGGTGGATGTTTGTTACTCTTTCACGCAAAAACTACTGAACGGATTTTGATGAAACTTTCAGTAATATAGTTTGTACATCAGAAAAATACATAGGATACTTTTTATCCCGATATTCCCACGGGATCAAAACTTACGCGGGTGAAACCGCGGGGCGCAGCTAGTAGGTAATATTAAAATAATTTATACTGATTGCATTCTTTATTTCTATTTCAGTTCATGCGCTGCGGAAAGAATACGCGAGTGAAGGCGAGGCCGAGAGAAGCGATTACGAACGCGGAGGTGTTCGTAAGATGGCGGATGCCCACAGAAAAGTTGAAGGAATAGGACCCATCACCAAAGACGGCATGCCAGTCGCACTTAGATCTGTAAGTGTATCTGTCTATCTATTTAGCCGGTACCTAATGTCCCAATGCTAGGCAAAGGCCTCCCTTTGCCTTTTTTCAGACACGACGTCGTGTGTCCTCAGCCTTTGCGGGTCAGCTAATTCAGTATGAGTCTAGATCTTCCCTCCATCTTCGTCGATCTGTAAGAGTCATTTATTTATTATTTTGAAAAAACAGTTCACAACATCTACAACCTGTAACGTTAAATGCGCAGAACCTGAAAATAGTTTGTTCATAATTGACTACTTAATCGATTTCAATAACTTTTAATATAGGTTTATTTTCAAAAATTATGTATTTTGCCCTACTATCCGCCGATTGAGCCAAAGAAAATTAAGTCTTATTTTAAGGCAATAACACTCAATTTAGAATACATAAAGTAATGCTAATATCAACACGATTGTATTATGCTTTTAACTCAATACTCTAATTGGGGTGTTTGAGATGTTGCTTTAATTATTTTACACCTTGTATAATAGTTGCCGCGGGACTCGTGAGATGAACTCTATGTGATATGACAATATACTTTGACACAACAATGGTTGATATACCTATTCGATTTATTGCTACCAACCCAGCTTAAACAAGTAATAAGCGCAGCTGCAAAGCTAAATGAAAACAGACAGGCTATGTTATTTCAGTCACCTCTTGTTATCTGATACTGAAAATCTCTGCAGCCCATCAATTCTCATCAACGGCTTTACATCTTAACGTAACCATTTGTGTACGCGATGGTCTATTATATAAAATTTTTATTATAATATCTTGACAAACGGCCCGAGGGGCCCGTAGCTAAATAATAACAGTTCGATCGATCAGGTTAAGCTACGCTTGCCGCGGTTGGTCTGTGGATGGGTGACCATCTTTTTGCCTCGGAAAGCACGCTAAGCCGTTGGTCCCGGCTGTCATTCGTAGATCTTTGAAAGTCGTTACGGATAGTCAGAAGCCCGAAAGTCTGACAACCAGTGATAACTGGATTATGGGTGGATGGATAGGCAGTCGCTCCATGTAAAATATTGGTATTTATGCTGCATCCGGTAAGACTGGAAGCCGACCCCAAAATAGTTGGGAAAAGGCTTGGCAGATGATGGTGATCTTTACAAACGGACGGAGATGGCGGGATGAGCTGGACTCCTTTAATAAAGATTGGTCCTTGGTAGCTCTGGACAGAGAGAGGTGGAAATAGAGTAAGGAGGGAGGCCTTTGCGGTGGGACATTATTGGCTAATTTAAAAAATAACATTACAAATAAGTCCAATGTTGATCTCTGGTAATTCTACGATATCAACTGTGCGTATGTTGTTCATATTCATGAATACCTTTACCTCTTCAAATATTTCACACTTCCCTTTTTCGACGTTATTCTTATACACGCATAATCAGCCTATAATGTTCCCACTGCTGGGATACAATACAGGCCTCCTCGCTGTGAGAAGGAGCGGGCCCAGTGCGGGTTTGTGGATGGCACATGTCGAAGTTCCGGTTCGAAGACATGCCTGTTTCCTCATGATGTTTTTCTTCTACGTTTTGAGAGCAGTGGTCATGAAATAAATTAAACAAAGTAAATAGCCTGCTTGGTTTCGAACCCACGACCTTATATCTCGTAAGTCGGGGCCGATACCACTCGGCCACCAATGTTAACATGAATGTTTCAATTCAAAGTACCTATACATGTTTTTAAAATACTTTTTTATTAACTTTTATTATTATTTTATTACAGGAAGTCAAGGACCCCTCAAGGTGGTACAAAAAGATGTACGACACCATACACAAAAACAAATACGATAGTAAGTACAAAGAATACCTCCGGTTTTTATTTAATTTTGCCTTTTATTTTATTAGGTACCTTTTTTTATACGATCCCCAAACTGTTAATTTTCTTTTTCAGACGATTATGTGACAATTCGGTACAAAAGTTCTCGAGGTGATTATTCGTAACTATATTTTCCAAATTTTTGTTACATCGGTGGCTGTTATATTGCATATTTTGTGCCGTTTATAAACGCTTTATATCATAACTTTTGTCGGCCATATTGTAAATACGTCATTGCTTTTTAGAGACATATTGTTAATGGTCAATTGTGTCGTTTCAAATTGTACGTACTTATTTTTAATCATAAACTAATAATCAACAATGCATTAGATTAAAACATTTCAACAATTCGATAGAAAAGATTTTAATTATTTTCTAACAAATCACAATAATACTATAACATCGGCTTCAAAGCTTATTGATATTAACAAATTAAAAATAACTTTTATTAATATAAATTAATGAATTCGTCAGGATGATACAAATATTAACTAAGCCTGCTCAAAATCGCATCCACATTTGACTGACTATTCATTGCCATGTAAATACTGCCAGGCTATTAAATCATCATACAAGGGCAAAACTCATAAACAAAGGGAAATTTTTAACTTAAAAAACAAAAGAAAGAAAGATATTAATCAATCGGTTAATAAAAAAATACTACTTATTAAAAAACAACTCCCTTGTTTATGACTTAGCAGTAAGTAAGCATAAAACATCTCTTCATTAATTAAACATTTTTGTATAGGTCAACCACAAGAGAGGGTACTCAGCAATAAATCCCAGTACGCATACTTTGACCCCCGCTCCGGATACCTGAGCGAGCCCGAGGGAGGTCTAAGTAGACTGGGTGCCAGCACGTGGAGTGACGCCTATGACAGCGATGTTACTACAGGTCCTAGGAGACGAACGGCGTCGGTACAGGAAGATAGAAGGTTCTGCGACGTAAACTCGCAGTATATGCCTAATACTAATAAGTAAGTGGAACCTGGACATTTTTTGCTTTATTCCTACATATTTTGCCTGTTAACAGTTCCCTACGAAACAGTCTCCTTCGTCCTTCCAAGATATTACACCAAACAGTCGCATAAAGAAAACTAAATAACACGCAAATCAGGCTCCAATAAAAAGGCGAAAACATATATTTCTGGTGAAGCAAATTATTTCATGTATTTAAATTTATTGCAAGTATTTAAATTCCCAGATACAGCACCTTAGCATCAGCGAGGGCGAGTCAAGAAGTATACAAGAGCCAGCCAGGAAGAATAGAGAACTATGTGCCCGGGAAGTCTTCAGTCGTTGACAAAGAAGCGAAACAGGTATCTCTCAATTCCAAACTTATTGCATCACATTGGGTTCATCTTTTGAAATATCATTCATCACTTCATCATCATTATCATAAAGTCAAGTGGTGTGATCACGAAACACTTCAGGAGTTTATCATCTTCATCAACCTTTTCATAATTCATAGTATTATTAGGCGATTATTTTGTCTTTAGTATAAATGACGATTTCAATATATAGGCTCTTAATTTACGTACTAGATATGCTATAGTAGACATAGTTGATGTTTTAATTACTTAATCCGAAGATAAATAAAGACAAAAATATAAACATTTACCGAGGGACCAACTGTTAGCAATAAATACTCATATCAAGTACAACAACAATATAATCAAGTAGACATATGAACGTTTATAGAAAAGCGTGTCTATTACGTAGAGATTAAGAGAGATTTCATTCGTTTATGACCTTCATTTGGACTAACTGCCTGAATCCCACATCCATGAAGTCCAGCAAAAAGATGTGTTTTTTTTTTCTTTTCTAGTGGTGGGACGAGGTCATGGACATTTTTGACGGGGTACGATATTTTTACTATTTTTATTATGTGTATTTGTTATAACCATTAATATTTGTAACATTGGTATTTCGTTGATTTTATACTTGTTTCTCTTATAATAAGGAATACTTGAAACAAAATTGTTAAATCACTTAATAATCGGGTCTAAATCAAACTATATATTTGTCATTAAAAAAATACTACTGGAATTGTCCAATTTGCTTAGCTAACAAATTGTGATATTAAAATGAAACTATATGTAAATATTCCGTCAACTGATGTCCCCAAGCCTTTGTACTATGATCCACTAACGTATGTTTTCCATCGCTGTCTGGTGCGTGTGGTGGTGGCA
Organism: Globia sparganii; assembly: GCA_949316385.1. Taxonomy (NCBI): domain Eukaryota; kingdom Metazoa; phylum Arthropoda; class Insecta; order Lepidoptera; family Noctuidae; genus Globia; species Globia sparganii. The sequence continues at coordinate 19,313,392 of OX438654.1, forward strand.
CTAACAGTGGCTAGATGACAACTCTCCCCTCCCCCCGTACACCACATTGCTAGCTCGCGCGATACAGAAGAGTGTAAGGCCCTTAACATGAATGTCTGCCTGTGTATTGTGAGCCTCTGTGTTTGCATGCACGACATATATACAACGTGTAACGTTAAATGCCCAAAACCTTATTTTCTTAATAAAAATAGTTAGCTTTAAAAAAAAAAATAGTTTTGATCATTGTATTATGCTTTTAACTCAATGCTCTAATTGGGGTGTATGAGGTTTTGCGCATTTAACGTTACACGTTGTATGATGAATCCTTTATATTATGCTTTAAAAATAAGAAGGATGACCTCTGGCCATCTCATCAGGAAAGATATACAATATGTTCCGGAATTAGCGCACACCAATAAACACCCCAATCATGATCCATATATACACTGAATTTTTACTGTTATGTATAGAACATTGTTTTATTTATTGAATCAGTTATACTGATTGTGGGAGAAATTTATGGTCACATTACAAATCTACCCACGCATGCAGTCGCATGCGTATATGAGTCAAGCGTAGTAGGTACATTTTAATTTGTTTTGACTGTACAGCGGAAGTGTGGCTGTATATTAATGTACAGAGGCCAGCACATCAAGCAACCCCATCTGTCAAATTTCTTTGATAGATTTTCAACTTTACCACAAAGGAATAAAGTTCATATTATATTGGGAAAATTTTACAGATTGGGGTAGCTTGATGTGCTGGCCTCTGCACATAGTTTTAATTATTTTTGGGATATAAAATAACCTACCTATTAAAAATGACAGAAATCGATTCAGCAAACGATTCTGAACAATCTACTTTCATATCGTGCATTAATTCAGTTACACATTGTATAGAATTTGCATTTCCTTTCAAGTAATGCCAGTAATATCTAGGGTATCAGTGACGAAGGTACCATACAACTCGATTCCCGCCGGCTTCCCTTCGAAAATTCAGAACAGAACCACTCTATAGTTCATCATTGAAATATAATGAAACGTTTTAGTGACTTTTTTTTTGCTCTGGCTTACTTCTGCCATAAATTGACCCTTCGCTACTGTAGGGTATGGTCAGTATTTTCTTATTTCGATCGCATAGTATCTAAATTACTTTCGTATCTTTATTTTTGTACCGATTTTATTAAAAATTTAAAAAAATATATATCCAGGGTCTATATTTTTCTGGACTTACAAAAAATATTTTATGGGTACATTTTCATTTTGGTGATGGTTGTCATGTCATATTTTATTTATTTGCATGTTTTTGGTGTATTGTGATTTTTTAATCTTTGGTATGAATAAATGACTAAAATTCCAAAAAAGATATATAAGTATACACTTAAAAATATATATATACAACGTGTAACACAATTAACGCAAGACCCCATACACCCCAATTAGAGTAATGAGTTAAAAGCATAATACAATACCAAAACTTATTTCTTTAAAGCCTGCTATTTTTATTAAGAAAATTATGTTGACACTAGCATTACTTTATACATTTAAAATTAAGTCTTATTCCCTTGAAATAAGATTTAATTTTATTTGGCTCAATCGGCGGTTATTATGAAAAATACATAATTTTTGAAAAAATACCTCAGATCATATCTTAATATCTTGATTCAGTAGTCAATTATGAACAAACTATTTTCTAGACTTGCGTTTAGAAAGAAAGAAAGAAAAATAGGTTTATTTTTCTCAGAAACAAGTGCAAACAAAAAGATAATTAATTCTAATGACAGGATAAATTAATAAAAACAAAATATATCTATATTTACGAGCACAAATTCTGTTACACTTTGTATATTATATATATACTTGAAATAAATACACACCTTTATCAATTTTATAATCTCAGTGTGTACTCGTCACTGGAACTTCATCTTATATTTTGGTAGCATATTACAAGAATATTTTAGTAAACATAATGAAATCATTACTTCTTTATGCATCAGTATCAATCTATAATTTCTTGTTTTGCTGAATTGTCAAATATGTATGTTTGGTAGCATGTTTTAATTAATCTCACCAAATACAGTGAGTTGTACCATTTTGTCTTGTCTCAGAATTATTTTAATTAGAACAAAATTATTTATGTGTATTATTCTCTTGCAGCAAAATATATCAAGTACGACATCTCTGCCACAATCTTCACCGAAAGATAAAAAGGATCTAACGACGACGATCCTGTCGAAATCGAATATGGCAAGGTAAATGTCATTAGTATTATTCTAAGAATAAACTGACCTATTTGATATTATCTCTCAGCGAATGAAAACCAATACCATAGACATTTTTGGATTTCCACCTTCTCCGATGACTTTACCAAAAGCTATCGAGGGCTACTGATATATATTTTAGATGTAGGTCCTATACTTTCCCATATTCATTAGTCGTCATTCCTGAAACATTTTTCTTCGACACTTTTCAGACTTCTCTGTAAAGTGTATTTCTTTTCCAATATTCAACTCGTTTTACCCCGACATATAATTATTGTAAACATCAGTGTCACAAGACTATGTCTTAATCAATTTGACGGTTTTTTTCTTAGGGCTCTAAAGGAATCCGGCTACGAATCCGATTCGACGCTAGTGTTCCGACGCCGCGACGACACAGAAGCGCCCCTATCTCCAGCAGAGAGGCGTGCCGCTTATAGGGACCTGCAGGCCGGCGGGGAACCACCTCTCAGAGGGTTCCGGTCTCCGGCACCACCCAGACAAGGTCAGCATACTTATAGTCACTATCTGTTATGTTTAGAAAGTGTTCTTCAGTTCTTACTAATTGATTTTGAACATGGCTGTAAGGCCATCTTTTACGATTTTGAGTAAGCAAATTAGAATTTATAGTTAAGACTTATTTATAAAAAAAAAAAAACTAGAAATAGTATCTAATTGATGAAGGTTCTAATAAAATTCTTTACTTATTCCAATGAAAACTATCTGCCGTAGATATAAGATACTAACTACCTAACGTATAAAAAAATATACTAACGTATTCACAAACGGGAAAACTAATGAAGCATGATTTTATAAATAACTCGGGTGTTTTGGTGTCAGCGTAAATAACTTTTAAAACTTATTAAGTGCTTCAAAATATCTTTGACTTCTTGATCGGCACTTTTGGTGCTCGTATACAACATATTTTACCAATAAAATATAAATCACACAATCAATGGAAAAGCACAGTTTCCATAAACTCGGTCAAGGCTAATGCAGATCTACATATGGTAGCACACATGCAAACAGTCGGATGTACCAATTCAAGGCCGCCATTAATGACAACGATGCTTTTCAATAGCGCACATACTAGTCTATACTGTTATACACGAGAGATAAGTCGAGATTTTTGCCTTTGCATGCTTTCATCTCCTCTATATAATAAGGTGCTGGGTCTTCAGTCTGCTGTATTACCAGGTAAACAACTTGCATGAGCACAAATTGACTCCAAAATTAAACTAGCACCGTAAATAGTGTTGAACACGTTACAAGTTTTACTTGCGGCACAAACGTAGTATCACGGTTAGAAAACTCAAACAATCGCTTACGAGAGTCACAATTAGAACAGCAGCACGGAATCACGTTTTTATCACATCTAACGAGTGCAAACGAAAGAATATCATCACTGAAAAGTGGTTACATTTCACAGACGAATCGGAAATCGAATACATTCCGATTTCTTCGACACTGACGAAGATAAGAGTTCATAAGAAAACGCCTAAGGTTCACGAAGTCATCTGCTACCCAATAACCAGCATAGAAACAGGAGAGCAAGTTAGGTTCAAAAGACTTGCTCCATCTTTCCTGAGCATTGATGTACCAAGTAAAATAACTGACTATCCACCCGCTCCTCCTCGAAGAATTTCATCTAAAAACAGTCTAACTCTTAAGTTAGTGACTTCAACAAGACCTGTATCAATATCACCAAAAAGAACAACAACATCATATTCTCAATCCAATGTGGATTTCCTGAAAGATAAAATAAATCACAAGCTTTCTCGACAGGATACTCAAATAATAAACAAAACAGGCTCTCCAACTGATAAGAGATGTGTAATAGTTGATCAGAAATTGCCGAAATCGAGAATGATGTCTACATCAGCACCTCCAGCTGTTAATAGAAAATATAATTCAACTACTAATTTAAAATCCTCAATGAAAACTATAGGCAGTGAGTCTAGAACAGGAGGTACAAGTAGTTTCGGGTCTTCACGTAGGATGCTGTTGCCTACAGAATATTCCAACTCCATGCATAGCAAGTATGGTGAACCACATTCTTCTGTGGTTATAGAAGGAGGAGCTGGCAGAAAAACACCAATTACGAATATTCTTGACAAAGTTACATCTTTAGACAAATTATGGAGTGCAGAAAAAAGAAATGAACGTATTGATATAACAAAAGTAAGAGCTAAATCCCTATCTAAAGACAATACAAACAAACCTATTATTATTAGACCTAGCACAACGTCGAGTACAAAATCTCTTTCACCAACAAGTACTCACAAGAGTAGAGATATGATCAGAACTGCTGAAAGAGTACAAAAACTTAAGATATCAAAACAACACACAAAATCCAATCCCTGTTTATCTAGTAAAAATGAACAGAAAGTATCAAAACCAAGCTCACTTCAATTGGCATCAAGTGTTTCAAAATCTTCATCAAATATTGCATCTGGATTAAAGAAACCGAACCAAGTAAAAACAGCAGTAGTCACAAACTTAAAAAAGAAAAAATCATTAGAGAGCGTTGTCATTAAACCTCGAAGTGTGCCCTGTCATGAATCATGCAGTAAAAAAGCTAAAGACAATGCTAAAAATGTAAAGAAAATACCAAAAACTAAAAGTAGCAAGAAGTCTAGTGGGAAACCAAATGAAGAATCTGAATCTGGCAGTCAATTTGGAGACGCCTCAAATGAAACATCTAATTTTGGATCTTTTGAAAACTTGGGTGCCAGACGAATCAGCTCTAAAGATATAAAAAAATCGCATGATGCTATTATGTCCGACACCTTTTTTCAACATCTGTTTCTTGGAAGAGCTTCTACTCCAACCCTGGTATACCCGATGTTAGAACACAATACAACCGTTCTTCAAAAAGCCAGAATGTTCCAATCTCTTCCTCAGGATAATACTTCACCAAAATCCTTAAATACTTATTTAATACATAGAAAACCAGTTTCTTTATCTCGTTTCAAAATGTGGGATAGATATCCCAGTCCTTCACGAGCGCGCAGTCCTAGGTCAGTATCTTGGCCGGGCAGAATGCATGATGAAATTCGTAAATTTGACAGCTTATCTAAGTGTGATGATTTTGGATCAACTTCATCCTTGGCAACGATCAGAAGTAGAAGTGAGCCACCATGCAATAAAATGTATTTTTCACAAACGTCTCGTCCGAAGTCACCCATAGTAGTATTTTACAAAAAAGAGAAACCGAAAGAAAAACTGACAAGAAGCCCAATATCACCATCAAGATTGGTTTTCACACAGACAAGAAGGCCTATTTCTCCTAAAGTTGTTCATAGACGTCAGGCATCACCTCCACAACGTAAATCATTATCTCCATCTAAAATTGTATTTACTGAAACTGTTCGTCCAGTGTCTCCAATAATTACGAGACGTTCGCCGCATTTAGAAGTTACAGATTCGAAACCTGATACTGAGAAATATCCATCAACAATATTTTTTTCGCAAACTTCTAGACCAGTATCCCCGAAAGTTCCAAGAAAAAGCGCAATGGCCAGTGTCAGCAGAAGTCATTCCACTTCACCTGTTTCCATACGATCACCATCTTACCGTCGCATACATAGCGCTCGCTTACAACACAGTAAGCAGTATGCAGACACTATACCAAAGAGTATGTTTCGCACCCAAAGTGCTGGTGATGCTGAGAGGAAAATACTCTTAGATAGCTTTCCGATGAAAACGAAAAGTGATTCTAATTTGCATGTTGCTGACCCAGATTATGACGAATACGTTCGCGACATGCAAAACACAAAAATGAGGTCAGAACGGTTTAGGGAATTAAACAGATATTACACATATTTAGAAAGAGTGGCTGAATTGGAAAAAGCTACTTCAACTAGTGAATTACGCCATAGAAGGAAAGATGAAGAAATAATTGACTTTGATCGTTGGAAGAAAATAAGAGCAATAGAAAGAGCTGAGGAGGAATTAAACCATCTGTATCGTAAGTTGAAATTAGCTCAAACTGAAAAAGATGTTTTGTTTTATCCTCGTGATCTAAAAGATTTTCGTTGGAATTACGATACAGACAGAGGGCTACGAATCAAGGAAAGATCTGTAGAAGATCTCAAAGATCATTTTCAGCAAGTACCCCAATATGATTCAATGGAATTAGATCAACCACAATCCAGAGATAGTTATAAACCTTTATGGCGTGGTACAAGTGTAGCAGAAACTGCTTTCTATATCAACAAGAAGAATGATAATGATAGACTAGAACAGCGGGTAACCGTGAAACCTACTGTAACATTACAACAAGAGACATCTTTAAATGATCTTCGTAAAAAGATTGGTCTTGGCAGTCGCTTGTGGAGTAGTTTATCTATGGAGCAAGTAAATGCTCTCAAAAACCAGCTGAATGCTATTTACAGTAAAGAACTGGAATCAAAATCTAATAAAGAATCAGAAATTAAATATACTATTGATGTAAAAAATGATAAAATTGAGGCTAACCCGTCGTTACATGTGAGGTGTAATTCACTGATTACTTCAGCCTATAACCCAGAAAGGGAAAAACCAGCAAAATTAACAAAGTCTGACTCTATAGCCGCGATTTCTTGCCCAATCACGTCTGTTAAAGAACTAAAAAATAATGTTAACAAAATACAAATGACTCTCAGTGAAAACGAAAAAAGGAAGATTTCCCAAACGTTAAGTAAGGAAATCCTAAATAGAATAAGTAAATTCGATAATCAGACACAGGCCCCATTATCTTTAAAAGAAGAAATTGAAAATACTGAAATCAAAGAGCAACTTATGACTGAACATAAAGATGTAGTTGTTCACAAAACTTCAGAGGACAGTGTTAAGCAATCAAATATTAATAGTATTGAAAATGATCAAAAGAGACACGTTGTGTATACCAATGAAAAGACTGAAACGCCTTGTCAATCTTCGGCTAGTGAAACCGAGACTGCTAGTTCAGATATATCCAACAAAACTGCTATATACAGAGGTCCTAGTAAGGAAATACTAAAAAAAGTTCAATACTTTGAATCTGTAAAAAATACAGCGGAACAAGCAAAAACGGTTTACCACGCCAGAGAAAGCTCAGATGAAAAAGAAAATCAAGAACAGATCAGTTCAAACACAGCAGTAGCTATCAAAGAAGTCATATCATCTGTAAACGAGACAAAGACAAATGAGCCGCAGAAAATAGTGCAATCTCAATCTTGTACAAATTTTAAGGAATTGTTTGGGGAAAGTGAAAGAAATAAGTTTCTCTCGCTTCCTTTGAAACCCGATCTACATTCTAGGTCAGCTTCGCCTCATTCAGAGTTATACAGTGCCGATAGACGAACGCCCGACACGCTACGTTGTTCAAGCGACGAGACAATCTGGCGCAGTCGGAGCCCGTCACCCGACCCGGAGAGGTATTGGCGCGCGTACCTTAACCTGGCGCGAGCGGGTGAAGTGCGCCGCCTCGCCCGGCGTTTCGACTCGCCCACGGCGGCCGGCGCCGTGCTGCGGCGATATCGTAGCGATCCAGAACTTGCACGAAACGCATTTCTAAGCAGCTGGTCATCTTTTGAAAAGCTGTCGTCACGACGAGATAAATGTAGAGCAGTACTTCCCGTGGCGAGAGTACCCTTACGAACGAAAAATCTTTATATGCCCCATATTGACATCATATCCAAATTAGCGGCTCTCCGTAGGCGCACCACTCCTCGATCTAGGTCTGCTGAAGAAGCATTAGAATGTCGTCAAGGAGAAGTGGATCGTATTCGGCGCAGATTCGAAACAATGTCATTACTTGGACAGATATACGCTTCTGCTCCTGACGTAAGTGAGTTACATGACATGGCCCCGTACTTAGCAGGCTCGTGGATAGCACATCGCTACCCAAAACGTAGTGATAACAATAGATCATTAGAGGATCCCAATGTTTTGGTTCGCGGACGAACATCGCCTGTCAAAAAGGAGATAAAACGTACAGTACCAAAAGAATCCATTAAATTGAGCTCTATCCTGAAAAGCGACACGTTTGCGAAGCAAGAATTTAATGCCGCGGCGCATCGGCCAGCGAGCAGATACGAACCGCCGCGCACTCCGCCACGACCACCGCCCGCTTCATGGCCCTATCGGCTCTCGCCCTACGTCACGCCGTCACGACATACCGTCACATTCCAAGGTTAATTTCTTTAATTTCTAAAGTTTTCCTAAAACCCAATTTAGCAAATGCTAAGTCGTGTTTAATTTTGGAGTAAATTTGAATTTTGTAGAAGTTTGCATCCGTCGTAAAAGATTTATTGATCATCGTTATGAGTTCCGTTGTATCGCGTTTTTGCTATGCGTGTTTACTTTGCGTGATTACTGAACGCAAACAGGAATGGTTTGCAGTCCTGCAGTAAATGTAACAATGTCACTTGATTTATTGTACATTATCAGGGACTTTATATAATTAGTGGTATTATGTCAATTGTAAATATTTCGTCTGAGCTTTCATTGTTAACACATGTCATAACGAATATCAATGTTTCTTTTATTGCATACAATTTTCATTTTACCATGTTTTTCTGTTTGGCCCCTTACCATGTTTTGTTACACTATTAGAGAGCGACTCGGCACCGGAGCCTCCACGCAGAGCTTCGCACGGGAGCTACTCAGACACAGGCAAGTACATACTCATTACTCACACACCGTAACTATTTGTGGAGTTATTCGTAAATAACACTACTTCGAGACGCTCATCTCACAAAAAGAAATTAAAAATGATCTAACCTACTTTGGTACATTAGGTAACACTTCTGCGCAGTTCACTTCCGAAAATCATTCAGTGTAAGCATCATGAGAGCCAACACGCTTATATTTCTAAGATTATGTGCGAATAAAAAAAGAAACAATAGCCTTTGTTCACAACAATCGGTGCCTTAACTTATTCCCCTGACCATCGCCGTCAACACACGTAGTCTGACGCGAGCAAAATATTAGTCAATTTATATTTGGAACTCAAGTGATTATGTTATTACAAAATAATTTACAATATCTGTGCAGAACGAGTTTAAAAAAATCATTCTTAACGTGCGATTATCAATCAGCCTCTCGCGGTTTACGTCATTCAATTGGATTGGACTTCCAAAACCTGTTGGTTGAGTTTTTTCAATTGTAAATAGTTCGGCTAGTCGCTTGATCACACGCGGTGTGCTTGTTGTTTGAGAAATTATTAAATAAAATTGTTTTGACGAAACTGTCAGCTCGGGGTATATCGAACAGTATCGACAAGTGTTATCGAGTATTACTCACTGATATAATACTTTTATCTGTGTTATCGCGGCCTCAGTTTAACGTGAACCATCTAGGTGTGTGCAGTGCTAAAATGATAAATAATTACTAAACTGTGTACCGCCATAATGAGCGTATATTTTGCAAGTGACACTGGAAAAAATCGTAACAGCAATATTCCAAGCCGTGAAGATGTAAACTACGAAGATGATGGATTTTTCAGCGACGTACCGGGGTCAGGATCGTTATCTAGATCACTTCTTGCTTTAAACAAATACATGAAGAAAAATTTACTCTATGATGAAACTGAAGAATATGAAAGTGATAGCGCCTACTTTTCAAAAGAAACCAGCCCTAATGAATCTCGTGCTAAATATGATTCCGATAGTTTAAAAAGCAATGAATCCGTTGAAATTAAATCAGGAATAAAAAAAACTACGGCTACTATTACGTACGGTACTCCAAATGTCACGCAGCTAACAGATGACTATAAGTCTATGCAGTTGCAGGATAAATCTTACAATGACTCTGATAATGATGATACAGTTTCAGATAACGCAGACACACAAAGTATAACAATATCTGAAATAGTTTCAGAATCTACTAACATTCAAAATAAACCAAAATATCAACCAGAATACAATTCTGCTTCTATGCACAATTTAACTAATATAATAGAACCTGATATAGAAATTAACATAGGAGAGCAAGTAAAATACCGGCAAAAACCAACGAGTTTGAAAAAAGAAGATTACCGTCACACGCTACATGAATTTTCCAATTGGGGAAACAGGACAGATATATATCCGGATGTTTATGCTCCATTGCCGTACAGTGAGTATACATACAGATTCATTCAAAATTTGTAGTTTTTTTTTTGTATTATTATTTTCTATAGCCATCTCTACAGCTACAAATAATGCCATTGTGTTTTCGAGGTTACCATATCGAGTCCATTCTACCTATTTGATACTAGAAGCGGAAACTGTTTCTCTGTTTCTGTGTCACATAGAAATGAATCAAATCATTACTTTATGTCGTTGTTTTCATCCATTTCTTCATTAACGAGTCTCGAAATAATTACCAATATAACCTTTTTGTCTTCATTACAAGTGCATATTTACTTAAAGAGATAACGTTATCTATACCACAGATTCATCGTTGAGCAACATGAATTCTTGACATCGTTAACTTGGCCAAGTGATTTTTAATGTGATATTTAAAACTGACCGACCTCATTTATAATAAAAAATACTTGACCTTAACTTTTAGCTTGCGATACAACATTAAAATATTCTCCAAGTCATTAATACAGTTTTGATAACAATCTAACATTTGTAGGCTATTGTAAAAAGTAAGTAGAGTAAAGAAAGATGAATATCTATATTGCATTTCGCTGGGGATCATAATAATTACTCCCTAATCTCCATTGCTAGGGTTTGATAGAAAAAAATATTATTATAGTAAGTTAGCATACGCATCCAAATTTCAATATCCTGACATCAGATTTAATCAACCTGCTTAAAAGTGATTTAATGAGTATTATAAAAACTGCGAGCAACTACGGAAACCAGATATGTATGTTTTAAGTGTAACACCAAAACAAACGCTACCAGAAATGAGATAACCGGCTACTCTAGCGTCAGCTACCAAAATTGTTAAATAATGTCTATGTTGACAACGCGTGCGTGCAAAGCGAAAGTACAAGTCAGCGGGTTTGGCGGGAGATGAGGTTAAGGCGTCGATTCGAGTCGAAAGTGCATCTGATCTATCGCCACCGACAGTCGGTGACAGACGTCGTCCCCGTGTTGGGAGTGCGTGCTGTGTTGTGAATTTATTGTATACTGTGTTCGATTGTGTGTCTCTAAGAGTACTATGGGCATACTCAAACAAATCAAGAAAATGACCACTCATGGTTTGTTCATCATCATTACCTTAATATTTTTATGTCCGCCATCAAAATGTTCATGTTAAACTAATCGAATAATAAATGTTAATTTATGGCCATATTTTTTTAAGTGTGTTAATACATGATCGTTCTAAGCTATCTGCGTAATTATCAGTGTTCACTTAATCTCTTATGCATTTGATCTGTGTCATATTACCTTTGATACGTGATAATGAGGTGATTAATGTTAAATAAATGTTAATATGTATGTCTTCTAACGTCTGATGATTAATTAGATATGGTTAATAACAAACTTCCAATCAATATTTTAATGTGAGTTCACATGACATTCAGAAAATCAGAGAACATATAAAATAAGGCTTTAATTTTCCGGAATTTGCGCAATTTTCAATGACACCTGCGCAACATTAAACCAGCCAGATTGCTTATATTCGGATTTGAGATCAAAGACATTTCGTCTAAGTTCTGCTTGAATGACGAATTATGAAATATTCGGAGAGGTCGAGCTGTATCAAGATACGTATCTGATTGAAACTTGAAACGGTAATTAAAAGCGAAACACATTGCAAAATGTCGCGTAGATATATGAATACTTTTTTTTTTTGTGGATGGGAAATCATCCAATGACCCCTCCCGCTCTGGGTGGAGCAGAAGGGAGTGTCAGACTCTTACTGACTAAAACCCACCCGTGTTCCTTCCTTAGCCCTTTGTGTTCCGGGGTAGCGGTAACCCTTTCGGACAATCCCGCTGCCCCGGAGATATATGAATACTTGGCTCTAATGAAACTTAACGAACTTCGAATCGACTTACTGGTATGTGAGAAATTCTATCTTAAAGATAAAATTTCTCATTCAGCTCATTAAGACTTCAGAGAAAATTGTTATGCTATGGCTGTGACAATTATGTCTGTACGTAGTGACCTAAGTATTTGTTCTACATAGATGCCAACAATAATATTAACGGTTTTCAGTTTGACAAAATATATGCATCCGAAGTTAGACTACACAAAAATTATAGCTAACATCATCGTAATATCGTACAATCAAAAATGTCAAGTGTTTACGAAAATTTTGTAATTATATTGCTATTAAAGAAGCAAAATACCGTCAATCAAGTGTGTGCAATTATGCGGAATTTGAAAATAACTACCCAATAGTAGAATGACAATAATCTCAATTACTACAAATTTTACAACGAGCTGTTTTTTATTTTCTATGGAACGTTAATTCGTACACTTGTACAGTCAGCGAACTCGTCTAATCATTGTTTATTTGTTTGTTTGTAAATATTGTAAATATGATAATAAAACTAGATCTTTGATATTCTTGATTATGTAAACTTTCATTGTTTTGTTTCGCATTGTTTCTTTTGTTCTTTTTTGGAGTACACTCTACACACTACTATCACTACTACGTTCACTATCATATTCTGGATACTATTGACTCTGCGTTTTATCAGATTCTATCCTTAGAATATAAGATTTCAACCTTTTTACATTAGTCGTCTTTTCTCGAAACAGTTCCTCTCTTAGTATAACACAAAATTGTTGATATCATTCAAAGAACAATTTTTTTCTAACACACCATACAATGTTATATTATAGTTAAGCTTACATTATTACCAACTACTTCTTCTGTTGCCGCTCCAATTATTGCTTCAAGTTTGCTATCAACTTCGAATGTTTCTAATATTTAATTAGTCAGTAATATAATTACTAAAAGCTACTGCTTGCAAGACTCGAACCAGCTTAGGTGGATCTAGGGTCTGGTTGTTATTAGGCAAATGATTTGCAACACTACTAATCTTAGCGATACCAATACACATTCTCAAACCTGTACTAAAAACGCTAAAAAGTACTTGTAATGTTGTGCAAATGAAATTCCTCAGTCGAAACAGCAAACGACATTTTGCTTTTACTCCGCGAGCATAGCTTTAAGAAATCAGTTTTCCCTCATAGCATAAGGTACGGAATCCAACGGATACATATTTGTGCATTGTAATCTTATCGTTGGTACTCTGGGCGTGTCGTAAGTACGTGCCAAGCATGATTATCTCTAGTAGTGGAAAGTCGACGACAATTGTTAAGTTATTCCGTCGAGTGTCCAATTCGACATATTTGATGGCAGATCGGCATTTTGCGTCGGCATTAGATATGTGCGTTTGTGACGTTCAATTGCTCTATATGATAGGGACAATATATTTTGAATGAAAATTATCGATAATATCAGTAGGATATAAAAATAGATCGACGCTTTGTTTTCTATTGGCTTTATCATCTAAGATTTCGATTAGAATTATGAAATCACATTGCGATAAAACATCCTCGACTGATAGCTTTAATAATGGCATTATTCATATAAATATCTAATTTGGAAAATTAAGTAGCTTTTGTTAAACGAGCGGTACCTATTTAAGATATTTCTAAGTGCCAGACGTCCGGTGCTACCCAAACAATCCTAATTTGATGCTCATTTAATAAAAAAACACGTCCGGTCTGACCGGAATTTCCTCCGTTTAAACCACCTTACCTTACCTTGAATTACCTACCTTATAAGCATAATCTAATAACAGCATAAAACATAAAAAACGTGTTTTAGTTGTAAAAATGTGATCTTCAGTTAGTGGGTCAAAATGTCTGGTTTTTTTATTGCTAATAATCTAGTGATATAATGTCTGTTGATAAAAATCAGTGCCAATAACTTTCGCAGTCTCCTTTGGTAAAAAAAAAATTGGACGGAAAAAAAAACTATAACACTTTATTAATTTCCCCTGCTATACTTTTAAAACAACTGTTGGGGTTGATTTCAAATCTAATCAGACTTGAATGAATCAATATTTTACATGAAACTATCGCCATTTGATCCTACAAAAATCAATAACTGGAAAGATTCGATATTTTATGGTTCAGACTATATACGCACGGCTACAATCAAGCTATACATAAGCTGTATAATCTGACTTCTAATTGTACGAAAAACCTACACATTGCGAAGTCAGCTAAAATTGGAAATGCTTGTAATTTATTCTATGTCTATTTCCTAAGGATAGGTACTGTCTTTGATTGTGCTCATTTCTAAGTTAAACTCTTCATTGTACACAGTACCTATGACCCATGCTACATATAACAGTATTTTTTATTGTTTATGTAATAAATAATAAAAACAAATTATAGATTAGACAGAGTTCCCTCTAACACGACCCACTGCCTCTTACTTCCGCCGATATTATATTACAAAATGTTTGGAACCGGTTCTTACGTGTCATCGCATAATAACCACTTAAAGAAAATCGCCAATCACGGCGCATTACATCGATGGCCGCCATAACATAACGTCGGAACACTTTCACTTTCGGTGGAAAAGATAACTTTTTTTATAAAAAAGGTTTGCCACGCCTGGCGGATTGACTTAGTTGTTTGTATTGTGTTCTTTCGAAAAGATGTTTTGTTACGTCATTTTAATACTTTATGAAACAAATTGGATGAACGGTAATGCTCAATTTCTAAGTAGGTTCTCTACATTTAAGTTGCAAGATTTCGATTGATTCTTTAGCTTTATTTTTATAGCTACTCTAATATTATTTTCATAAATAAATTAGCTGACCGGAGAGACTTTGTCCTGTTTCCTATAACTCGATCGCACCGTTATCTACCGGGATCTTTTATTGTGAATTTAAATCATCCACTCAAAGACACTAAAAAAATCATCAAAATCGGTCCAGCCGTGTAGGAGGAATTACATACACGCGTACAGAAGAAAGTAAGAAAAATTGTTTATTGACATCATAGCAAAAATATACAACTTTAAACTATGTATAAAAACAGAAAACAAGAAAGAATAAGAATTATCCATACTTAATATTATAAATGCGAAAGTGTGTCTGTCTGTCTGTTACCACTTCACGCTTTAACCGCTGAACCGTTTTAGATGAAATTTGCTATAGAGATAGTTTGAATCCTGGGAAAGGACATAGGATAGTTTTTATCCCGATATTCCCACGGGATCGACACTTATGTGGGTGAAACCGCGTTGCGCAGCTAGTATTTATATATACATTATACCTAAAGATTGTAAGTAGGTATTTATCCTAAACATCAAAGAAATCGTTTACGTTCAAAAATAAAATTTTACGAACTAAGTACCAACAGAACTTTTCCTTTTACAAACAACTAAAGTATAGGCCCATCAAATAGAAAATGCAGTAATTTACAACCAGGCCCTTTCCACGAGGGCCACTCATTGGGTATCTACGATGCGTGTTAGCGTTTTCAAAAGCAATATTTGCAAACAGCTTGTTACGTGAAAGGTGGAAAGTATATAATTACATTAGAATGTTACGTGTGTAGAAAATATCCGGGAATAGCTCAAATGCAACACGACTTTTATTACAGTTTAGTTTTTGAATTTTTACTGCCTTCCTGTTGCGTGATATATATTTATGATTTATTGATTCGATAGTAAAAGAGGTCGATGATTGCACACTATCGATCACAATCTGAATCATTTTGAAGGATAGGTATTGCTAATCCATTACTTCATATGTTCGAAAAATGTGTCTGCTCAACAACGTAAATAACGCAATGAATGTTGTTGAACTGTCAAAATAAAGGCCATTCCTACGTTTGTTACGAAGCTACCCCGCAGATGCACCTTATTTCAGTAATTCTAGCATAATTATGTTGTAGCACGAAGATATATAGCTAGAAACTAAGGTATTTCCTGTTATTTTCAACCACAAAAATATGAAATGGAGCCTAAAACATTTTTCTTAACCATCATTGAAAATGTCATTGATATGAAAGTATTCTTGGATGTGCAGACGCCAACACATCAAGCTACCCGAAACTGTTAAATTTTTCCAATCAACTTTGAACTTTATGCTTTAACGATAAAGTTGAATATCTATTAAAAATTTGACAGATTATAGTAGCTTGATGTGCAGGGGTCTGTACGCATTCGTACCACAACTTATTTCAAAGTGTACAGAAAAGCCTGTATATCACTACATTTTCCATTCTCCCCGTAGAATCCCCCCGCCGTTACGTCGAGAGTGACGTGAACATCCACTACCGATGCCCGGTGCGCCACGACCCTCTGCCGCTGGTGCCCGAGAGGGAGCTGGCAAGGCAGCAGGCGGAGCACATGAAGAGGCTCTACAGGGAACAGAAGAGGAACAAATACTTACAGGTATGTAACACTGAAATACACTAATCTATTGCAGTCTACGACGGACAAAGGCATCTCAAGGCGACACACAAAATCCTTTTCTCTGTCTTCCGCAACCAATCCATACTGGCAGACTTTTAAAAGGCGTATATAATAGAGGTACCTATATAGGTAATGAGAGCATTGGTGGCCCAGGAGAGCATTGGTGGCCCAGTGGTAACGGCCGCGACTTACGAGTTGTAAGGTCGTAGGTTCGAAAGTCCGTCAGGCGCTTTACTTTGTGTAAATTATTTCATCACCATTGCTCTTAAAAACGGTGAAGGAAAACATCGTGAGGAAACCGGCATGTCTTAGAACCAAAAATTCGAAGACATGTGACATCTACCAACCCGCACTGGGCCGGCGTGGTGGATTACGGCCCACTCCCTCTCATAGAGAGGAGGCCTGTGCCCCAGCAGTGGGAACATTATAGGCTGATTATGTTATGTATAGGGTATAAAGTTCACTCATCCTCCATAGAAAAGAGAGGATCCTCCGACCAGACGGGTGTTGTGTCTGGCGGGCAACCGTCCAATGATTTATGTCGGGCCGTTGTATATATGCTAGTTGCGCGGTAAACTCTGCTTGCGAGATGCAGGATTTGCGTGACGTCATTGTGACGCGTTGTTCGCATGTGGCGTTGTAGATACCGCTATACCACAGAATACCTAATAGTAAGTACTTCGTGCTATACGTAAAATTATTATTTTACTCAACGTCAAAGCCTTTGAGGTAGATGGAGAGAAAATTCATGTAATAATAGTAATTCATTGATGCCATTTCTTTATAGAAAATGACTGACTGTCGTAGAAGATTGAAAGGGTAACCGCTCCACTCCTGCAACTCCAAGAGAATCGCCAATGCGTTGCTTGGGCGTAGAAATTGGTGTGATGTTACTACACTGCAGGGGGAGCTTTTTTTACAAATAACGCGAGGCATTAGACACAATCGTTTTAGCTAACCTTTATGAAGTATTTGTTAGTCACAGATTTGAATACCTACCTACCTTCATATAAATATCATTCGTATTTTATATTTCCTGAATCAATTTATACCAGAAATACGTTCTTAGATACCAACGTAATTAGAGTTGTTATAAAAATAAAGTCTATTTCAATGTTAGAACTTATCGATCTATCATAAGCAGCTGATCTGAATCAGTTACGATAAAAACTATGATAATTTTACGTTTAAGTCCGTTTGAAGTTAATTTGAGAGATCTTTTTTTCTGTCCAGACGCCAGCACATCAAGCTACTACAATCTGTCAAATTTCATTAATAGATTTTCAACTTTATCACTATAGTATAAGGTTCAAAGTTGATTGGGAAAATTTGACAGTTTCGGGTAGCTTGATGTGCTGGTGTATGTACTTAAACCGTCTAATAAGATGATTTTATTTTAGCTCAGTGTCAGTCAGAGCAAGTATCAAAAAATACAATGAGAGCATTAATATAAATTAGAAGATATCACAATTTAATAGAATTTGCGTACTATTATAAATGCTCTGATGCGGATTCTTTTCTGATTGCAGATTCTGAAATCTAGAAAACTTATTTCTAGACCTATTGTATTGTCGTTGTTGCAATGTAATAAAATTACTCAAATTCTCCACACTAAATCTCAATACAAAAGACTATAATATTAAAGTAGGTCATAAAGAATTGCAACAACGAAAAATCATGACTTTCAATCGGTTTCCATCAGAACAATTTCTCATCGTATTACATGCGATCTTGACAATCGATTTTAAACCGAACATCGATACTCGCAAAAACTTAAACGGTTTATCGTTCTACGATTATCGCGTCAGTCAATGTTGCGATTGCGATTAACGATTAATCTTGTTAAACTAGGCGCCGGCACGCGACTGCAGTTTGATCGATATCATGATATCCGCAAATTTATTGAACTTGAAGCTTGCGTACATTCGCTAGTCTGTTTATGCATACTTTATCTTCATTATTTAGGTGTTAAGACTTTATCAGTACCTATTGGATATAAGTCTAAAATCGCCAACGTGTCTTGAGCAAGCGTGGTGATCAAGTGCTCGTACATTCGCTGTATGAGAAGTGAGCTACTAAGTGATAACTCTTAGGTAGTAAATAGTCTAAAATGATAGCGTATTCTTTCATCATGACTCTTTAAGCACTCATTATGTCAAGTGTATGAACAAATGGTCGTGTTCATTCGAATTATTAAAAAAAAACCTTTAGCGCGAGTCGGACTCACTCACCAAGGGTTCCGTACAAATTTGTAGGTCTATCACGGGAAATATATATACAGGGTTATTTGAAAAACACCAGCAACCTCTTAAGAGGTCATTGTACTCATCATTATGAACAACTTTTACTATGGAACCAAACGAAAAATCAGCTCATTTTGACGAGATAGACGAAGATAAACGTAGGGAACAGCTGATTTTTATTTCGCGATTTCAGGTTTGGTCCCATAGTAAAAATTGTTTGGAGCTGTGGTAGAAAGACAGTGAATATTTGTGCATACTGCGCAATTCTTTGATTACTTTGATTGCATACTCGTAGATAAACTATATAGGTACGTATATGCCATTATACTCGTATTACCACAAGTACCAACATGTATCTAATGGTTCCTCTAACGCAATATCCACACCATTACCGACAAGTTGTTGAAAAGTTATTTAAGTGAACGGTTTGTTGCCTTACTTACGAAGTTAATGTAAGGCTAATAACAGGAAACGATAGGACACTAATTCTTTATTGGTAAAGCACAAAATAATATCTTACTTTTTTTTTAATATTAGGATGTTGGGAAATCGATCGATCAAGTTAAGCTACGCTTAGCGCGATTGGTCCGCGGATCGGTGACCGTCTTTACATACCAAGATTCCTCCGTGCCTCAAAAAGCACGTTAAGCCGTTGGTCCCGACTGTCATTCCTGGATCTTTGACAGTCGTTACGGGTCGTCAGAATCCCGAAAGTCTGACAACCAGTCTTACCGAGTGGTTCGTTTTACCCAGCAAATGGGTTGTGGAGGTCAGATAGGCAGTCGCTCCATGTAAAATACTGGTACTCAGCTGCATCCGGTTAGACTGGAAGCCGACCCCAGATAGTTAGGAAAAGGCTAGGCAGATGACGATGATTAGGATGTTGGGAAACTTTCAGTGAGTTTAGTGTCTTTTGATGAAATTTAAAATTAGGAAATCTTTAGACTTCATGTCTTTGTACGAAAAATTTTATCTACTTACAGTAAAATTATCATAACAAAAATACACCAAAAAAATCTTGAACTTGCCAACTTTTTATTAGTTCTTATCATTCTGCGTCATATTATCGGGTCTAGAATTATTCATTCATCTTTTCTTATAGATTCGATTTGATAAGAAACAATTCATGTATTAATGTATTGTTTCAGCATACGCTGAAATTGAAGTGTAATTTTTGACCTTAAATTAATTTTCCAGGAGCTATTTCGTCCACTGTGTGTAATGTTTTTCTTTTGTAATCTCAAATCTGTGCAGTTCCAATATAAACATATTTCTTTCTACATAATGAAGTGTCTCTAGTTGTCTTCTCTATTAACAACAAAACAATGCTACTATTGAATAAACATATTCACATACACAAATATAGCTCGAGATTTCTACAAAAACATACTTCTCCTTGTAACAAACAATACACGCAGATGGCATTGTGGTTTCTTTTCGAGTTTCCACAAGATACCGTATTGATTTACGTACTTGAATATTATTGACATAGTAAATTATCTTATTATTATCTTCTTGTGTGGCTGCCCTCCTAGTACAATTTGCTTAGAATCACGTACATTTTGTACATTTACGTAAAAATGCGAATTACGTGATAAACGAACTGTTAAATTAATGTTGGTTTGTGTCTTATATAGTAAACTCAATCTTGTTATGAAGAGTAGGTACGTTAAAATATTTAGAAAAAATAACGTTTTCTTTACTGTAGGTACCCAATATTGCGTATTTTTTTACAAACTGGCCTATTTTTAAGCACTCAAGTAGTTACCAATTCAGCACCATAACTGTTTTCCTAATTAAATTCTCCCGCTCGTAACCCACGCGTAATTAGTAGGTGAAGTACGTAGTAAACAGGATGACTGAATACACTTTTTTACGCATCCCGAACAAACGACACCGCTACTCCGGATGCGCACGCGCAGCGTTTGCATACGACCTACTTGACTCGCACAGATAGAAACATTCCACTGATTTCACTCAAAGTACTCGCAGTGAGATTATCCGCAAATTATCGGCGAGCCAGTGATCAAGCCCTTGGAGAGAAATCTTTACTTTGCCTTCACGTAACAGTGACCATTCAAGTTTTTATTAACATACAAGTAGTGCCGCTTTTACTATAAATATCCGATAACTTAAATACGATGATTCAGAAAGAAATATATGTATTTATGTCGTAAAATATTTCATATCAAAGCTATTTTAATGCGAATAATGAGTCAAGTTTTTTCTAGTACTTACAGCGTTTACCATTCATACCAGCTATTATGGTAATATCGACCAGTTTCATTAAATAATCAAAAAATCCAAACGACCTTGTCTCCGCATACCGACGAAAAATCCGTTGACCAATTGACCACAAGTATTTTTGACTCCAACACGCTTAATAAAATTTCGACCTTAATGACTTTTAATAAGGCTTGTTTTTATAAAAGAAATGTAGATGTTAATGTTTTTGTTATATAGAGATATTCTGGTATTGTTATGAGCATAGCACGGTTGGCCCGGTCGCCCCAGTGTGAGCGAAACGTGCGCGAGAGACGATCATGATATGCGTGCAAATGATTTTCCAAAGCGATTACGTTCAATGAGTGTGTAATTACGTAAATAAGTTCTGTGAAATGATTGTAACTCTATAGTGATGCTAGTATTAGATGTACATACATGTCGAGGCAACTGTAAAATACGGCAATGTAAAGTTTAAAATGTATTCAACGTCGGAAAATAGTGAGTTTCACCATGTAATGGAGGTAATATGTTTCTCTCAAATATTAAACCTTTTCAGGAAAACGAAATACAACCCGCAGAAATAGAAGCATTCGATGCCTCAATGAAGGTGACGTTTGAGAGAGTGTGTTAAACTGTTCTAACTGATTCTACTGTTTGGGTTTACTCTGTACTCGTTAATTACCAAAGTCATACACATGCTGTATAACATTTTTCGGCCTAACTCATTTCTTAATTCACTGTCCCATACACTGAGCGGGTCACGAAAGTGCAACGGACGTGTCTTGTTAACAATATTCAAAATTGACCAGAAATTCTTGAGCTTTATATCATACGCCTTCATTTCGATAATGAATCAATGAAAATACTTATAATAATTGACTTATTACAGGAGCTACAAGATATGCAGAATCGTCGACATCAGGACAACTTTACGCCTTCACAGAAGAATATATTGCCTCTGAACAGATACGATGAAGCTGAGAAAGTCATTGCTAAGGCCTTGTACACTTTCAACGGACAGACTCCAAGAGAACTGAGCTTTAGGAAAGGAGAGATTCTCCATGTGAGGAGGCAGATTGATAACAACTGGTATGAGGGAGAACTGCATGGCAGGATAGGACTGTTCCCTTACAATTATGTTGAGGTAATTATAAACTTATATACATAAACTCACACCTTCCCACGGGGGTAGGCTTAACTAAAGAACGATCTTTACATACTCCTTTTGCCTCGTTTGCATCAGAGGGGCAATTCTCGTAATTTTTAAGAACGTTCACAGTCTGATCTCAGTCTCAATCTGTCAAAAATACTTCAAATTTCCCTACATTTTGACATTTTTTTGACATTCATTTGTCGCCGAGATAAGACTGCAACTAGATTTTGAACGTTTTCTATTACGAGAATTGGCCTTGGTCGTACACGCACGCCGGTTGAGAGCACCTGACTTTTCTGAAGAACGTCACTAATAAGGTCACTATATATAATATAGTATATATCCTCCTAGGCCGTCCTCTCCTGGCGTTTCCATTCACGTCTGCCTTGTCTACCTTAAAAACATTTCCACCCTTATTGGTTTAGTCAAGGTGGTGGCTACTTTTGTTAGTGTACTCATTATTTCGACTAACTTAGAGGTTGTTTATATTGTCTTTGACGTTGACTGAATATGCATTAGTTCTAAATCTAGAAATCAAGTTTTTCGACAGCCAATAAAACATGTCGCCTTGATATTATTGAAACCTAACGATTGTTGAATATGATCGGGATGTCTGTTTATATCTTGCAACGCAACTTTTCAGTTACCGGTGCCACTTTCAAACTTCCTCTGAGTACATAAGAGGAAGTTTGAAAGTGGCACCGGTAACTGAAAAGTTGCGTGGAAATCGGTTGTCATTGTATGGGCACGGTATGGGCATGTGTTACGGAGAAATGAGGAAAATGTCGTGAGGAGAGAGTTTTGAGTGTGGATGTCGATGGCTATAAGAGTAGGGGAAGACCAAGCAAACGATGGATGGACTGTGTGAGTGATGATATGGTTAGAAAGGGGGGTGACTACTGAGATGACGACTAATAGACAAGTATGGAAGAAAAATACATGTTGCGGCGACCACAAATGAATTGGGATAACGGCAGGAGAATGATGAATGATGATGGCTGTTTATATCTTGCGCACGGAACTGTTTGTACGTGCCTCTTTTAAAGGTGGGTTTAGACCAAACGAACACAGAACCAAAACAAGAGCATAATTTTCTTGATATTCTTGACATTTGAGTACAGATAGACCAACGAAAAGTACACAATTTCTCCGTTTGATAGAGTACAGATAGAATGTGCATTCGCTCCTTTGGTCTAAACCGACCTTTAAACAACAGCAAATCAATTTTATAAAAAGCTATACGTCAAATAAAACCTCATTACAGATCCAGAAAGGCGATGTAGTACAAGCTCCCAAGAAGCCTGTGGTCGTCGAAGGTCGAGCTCGGGCGAAGTTCGACTTCACAGCTCAAACGAACCTGGAACTGCCTCTGAAGAAAGGAGAGGTGGTGGTGCTGACAAGGCGCATCGACCAGAACTGGTGGGAGGGGAGGAACGGCACCAAGACGGGCATCTTCCCTGATAGTTATGTTACTATCCTGCAGGAACCCAGTCCAAGTAAACCTGGTGAGTGTATTTTTGATTCAGAACTTTTCGCAATGTATTAAAGGCTCCAGAAAGAAGACACATCTGCCGCCTGTCAGACGACCAATGGGCCAAACTTAAGACCCAATAGGTCCTTTTTAATGGCAAGCGACATCGCGGCAGGTCCAGACGGAGATGGTGGGATGAGCTGGACTCCTTCAACAAGAACTGGTCCTTAGCAACTTTGAACAGAGAGAAGTGGAAAGAGAGTAGGGAAGCCTTTGCCCTGCAGTGGGACATCACAGGCTTTTAATAATATTAAAGGCTCCCATATTACAAATTCTTGAGCCGGGTAAATTATAGTTAAAACCGCATCGAAATCGTAGTTAAAAGAAATAACACGGTCACACAGAAAGATAGCAATAGTGATTCTAATTAAATAATAAAAATAAATCTAATATACATATAAAAATCTCGTGTTACAGTGCTTGTTATCGAACTCCTCCGAAACGGTTTGACCGATTTTTATGAATTTTTTTGTGTGTTTTTGTGTAGGTCTGAGAATAAGGTCGTAGGCTATCTTTCTTTTTTTTTTGCAAAGCAAATTTTGCGGGGTCAACTAGTTAATAAATTTATTAATTACATATTTACAGATTTTATTCCGGAAGGTTTATGTTAAATACATAAACCTTCCGGAATAAAATCTAATATTAAACTTAATAAAAAGACATCTCGATGCTTTTCCACGTGGTAAAACCGTGCAAAGAAGAGGCGGGTCGTTAGTATTATTTAAAACAATAATTTTGTGTAGCTGGCATAAGTTATTCTCATATAGCTCGTGCTAACACAAAAGATGAAGTTTGTGTAATCAAAAACAAAAACAAGATATCTTTCTTTGTGCCACTAAACAGCCAACTCAGGAAATGCAAATTAATACATTCGATACGACCAATTTCGAAGAGAAACATCATGATTACGATATAACAGCCCATCTTATAAATTCTGAGCTGTCAAGACCATAATAGCATGTTCGCGCTAATATGTAAAATTACGTAACTCAATAAACAAAACGTTTTACTAATGAGGCTGACTAACTGCTTCGCAAACTTGGGAACATTCCATAATTTTGTCTTATCTTGAATTTAATGATTCATTATGATTATCAGACGGAATATTTTACAAAACCCTTTTGATTGGGTAATCGAGAGAATCCTTTGGCAACCATGTACAATCGTTTTTACCACATCAATATATTTCACACACACATAACAACACGCTCATTTTCGCCGAAGGATTAAGAAGAAGCGTGCAATATTACAACCAAAAAATGTTCCACATATTCATCATATGGCGAGCATTTTCAAACAAAGTAGGCGTTGACTTAAATTCTAGCCAGCCAGCATTTTATCCACTGAATCATATTTGTGTACACAAATCTAATTACAATCGTCTCTTATTTTCAGACCCTCAAGCAGTAATAAACAATGACAAGCCAGTGGCGTCGCCAGCTGCTCACGGTCTCCTCAATGGATCTGCTAAACGAAGCATGGGCTCCCATAGCTATACACCTCAACAAAATAGCCCTGCGCTGTCGAATGCACCGCCAGCTACACAGCCACTTCCAGGTTAATTTGTAAAATTGATTGATTTGAACACAGATGCTTCAAATAATGGACTGATCATTTTAAAGCAGCTCACTCTCACCGTCTCTGTTTCTCTATTTCTTGCCTTTCCCTCTGTTATTCGGATTTTTTTTTGTCTTTTTTATAATGTAATCATCAGCTTTATTAAAATACCACAGATTCTTTTCCTCTTGTTATACTCCTGACGTTTTATAAGATACTTGTGCTCGTGTGACGTTATTGTAGCTAGGATAATGCATCAACGTATTGTTCCTGTTCCAGTGTGTGACGTATATCTCAAGTTACAAGTTAAACCGGTGCAAGAGTGTCTTTCATGACCTACTTAAACTGTATACTCTGATTTCTGTGGCCCATCTCATTAATAATCCACTTAATACATCACTAAAGTAACACATTCATTTTAAATCTTAAATCTTATCTTTAATAAAAATAGCTTCTCGTCTTCTTATTGTGTCTGCTAACTTCTGTCTCAAGTTACGCCATCAAGTTAGCAACTAGATCTTTATCAGCTTTGTCGTACTATCATTCTTCTTATCCATTGAATAACTGACTTCCATATTTGAAATACTAATATTCCTTCCTACGCAGGATAACGGTCCTCCATATTGTTTCATTTGTTTCTCGCGTTCTGAAGTGTGACGTCATATCTCAGGTTACGTGGCTAAGCCTGCGCAGGCGACGCTGACGCCGTCGGAGCGCGGCTACGGGCCGCCAACAGGTGCGGGCGTCGACCTCAATAATACTGAGCCCTTGTACGTGGATACCAATGCGGAGGCCATACCGTTAGTATAATATTTTTTTTTTGTATCAATGAGTAACCAACGTTGTGTGAAAAAAAACATAAAAATATTTTATAAGAACATTAAAACAACTCTGGATAAATATGAACATACAAGTTTAATTACGCTATAAAAACAATATATAATATGCATTTCAAAATGTAATCATGTTTTGCTATTTAAAATGTGCAGAATTATTGAATTATTCGCTGTTTAGATAAACTATACATATTATTGTAACAATTCAAATACTTTCCCACTTCAGATACCGCGCGATGTACAAGTATCGGCCACAGAATCCCGATGAACTGGAACTGAATGAGGGTGACACGGTGTACGTACTAGAAAAATGCGACGACGGCTGGTACGTCGGCTCCAGTCAGCGCACTGGACGCTTCGGAACCTTCCCAGGTACGTAACACTTCTAGCTACGCCTAAATATCTAGGGTTCAACCCCCGGAACTAAAACGCCAACGAGGTCTTCGAGGATCACCGGTTTGTTGGGTTAAACAACATCAAAGTTGCTTTTAAAGAAGTAGGAATCTCGGAACACCTAATGTGAAGGACGGTTACATACAAAACTTAAGTGCTGGGTTTTTCTCGATGAAGCAATCTCCTATCCACTTTATCCGATGCTCTAAGCTGTTTATAGGTTTTTATCTTTGCCTTTTCTATCTTTTGGTACCTATATGTGTAATTGTGCAGTCGGTTAGCAATAAAACACAGATATACTCCACCTTCCAAAGATGGAAAAGTTTTCAAAGCCGCCCCACTCTCTTTCCACCTCTCTCTGTCCAGAGCTGCCAAGAACCAATCTTTATCAAAGGAGTCCAGCTCATCGCCAAAAGAATTATGGCCATCTATTTTGCAAGTCCAGTTATGAGTTATGCGCTTTGGCGCATTACAGAGCGTTGTACTTCCTACATTTACGATTACATTCGTATTTAATAAAACAATCTGTTTCTTTCTCTGCAGGCAACTACGTGGAGCGCATCTGATAGCGCGAGTGGTCGCTGCTGCGGCGCCTGCGACGCGCCACGCTGTGCGCGCGCCGCCCGCGATAACAATCCACCGCGCACACGTATTCACTGACCATACTGCATTGGATAGACAGACACTTGACACGGAGTAGTCAACAAATGAAATGCTAATGTGTAGCGTTCATGAGCAAACAGTGTGTTGCCACCAGTAAAACGTGTAGTCGTGTACCGTGCAAGTTAGGAAACCTAGCACTCCATTTGTTTACGTATCCGTGACCCAAACAAAGCCAGTGAATACTCATAAACATTTGAGTGTAACAAAATCATATCGAAAAGTTTGTCACCAAAATATAATATTAGTTCATTAAAGCTATCCCAAAAATCCTTCAATCTATCTTCTATATTAATAGGTCCGTATACCGCGCCCTCGATTGCTATGTATTTATTACCCATTATAGTATAGTCACTTATGTACATGAGAGGTGGGGGTCATGTATGTGTAAGCTCCGCTCTATGTTAAATATGACCGATTATGTACCTTAGAGTCTATCAAATGATACCAAAATTACGCCATGACTTTTTATAATATTTTGTACAAAGGATTTATAAGCTAAGCTGAAACTGCGGAAAGAGTTGGCCTTCGGTAGAACTCGAACTTGCTGACCAAAGTGTACCAATATGACGGCTTTAACTCGACAGCCTAACATACTAACAGTAGAATATCAGTGTATATCGGTGTACCTATATTTTCGCTTCTGTCATCTGTGAACTAGGATATCTAACCGCATCACGTCAATGTAATCTATCCAAAGTTGTTTTATGCGTCCCAAAGAGTATGTTTATCTGATAATTATGATGTTGTATAATTGTAAAAAAATAATAAAAATACTTATATACTTGTAAAATTGTTTAGTGTAGTATTTATTTATAACTTAGGAGTGAGTTGTTTGGGCTCGTCTTTTAAAAGTGATATTTTAAGAGAACGAAGCTGGATTACTAATTCTAAAATACTAACCGATTTATATACATCAATACATAAAATTATATCTACAAAAGTCAAACTTTGGAGTAATACTTTTAGAAATTCTGCCGAGAACAAAGTTTAGACATTTTGTGAACATTGGCATCACAGTTGTACCTATACAGTAATATATAAGTATGGGTATTAGTTACCGCATTAATCATATACCTACATAATAATACTCAAGACTATGCAATGGTTAGTATATATAGGGCGAGTAATTATTTGGCAACGGTTGACAATATTGTATGCTTAATTTAAAATTAGTTGTATACTAAGAAAAATGCGTGCTATGTATTAATCTGGTGTCAAGCGTTCAGGCATCTATTAATTCGTTTTTGTATAACTTTCTATCAAAAATATTACGGTTTTAAATAATGTCTAGTCATGGATCAGATTTTGTAACTATATTTTTACAATTTTAACAATTTTTTTTTCTTTCAATGTATTTTCTACCTGATGTCGTTCTTGTGTACAAGTAGTGGTGGTAGTAATTGGAAATTGTATAAGTACCTAAATGTTTGTACACTCATAGGTAGCTATACCCTCTCGCCCTATGTCAATGCTTCGTTTGTGTAGATGAAAATTCTTTCACTGTTTTTAACCTACCTGTATTGTTGTATTTACGTTTGTTAATTTATTTTTAAAGCACAAATGTTTTATTTTGTTGTTGACACCTCGACATACAATATAACATTAACTGCTATTGTTCGATATCATCACACCTAATAAAATAATCTTTGTATTTATGATGCGTTTTATTTCTTTAAAAATAAAATAAATAAATACGTTTATTGACACAAAACACCTTGGATTTTGGGAAAAGGCTGCACAAAGAGTGAAATACCCTGCCCCCTAAACTAGAGGAATCCTGTGTAGTCGGTGTTCTACTTTAACTTCGTGTACAAAAGAAACCTATATTTATGTGTGTTAATATACACATAATGACCTGGTTGACTATTCATAATTATTAATGTGTAACCCATGAAACCCCGTACCCGAACCCATTTATGAAACGAACATGTGAATTCTGAACTTTCAATAACTTAAAAGAATTGTATAGGTCCTTGAGTTCTCTTGAAAATTAGATAATTACATCTACAAAAAAAAAAATAAACGGCTTTAATAAAACCTCATTGAATGATATTAAGTCGCATTGTTTTTACACCAGGCCATTCTGTTGAACAAATTATAAAACACCATTAGAAATTTAAAAAAAAAATTTACCTCTTCAGTAGGTAGGTATCGCAAATGGCTTTCCACAAAATTTTCACCAATACAAGCCAGTTCGTCAACATTTTAAGTACTTATAAATTTTCATGTATCAAAAAACTTCGGTAATATTTTCATTCCAATTTTTAATTTTCAATATAAATACTTTATATGCTTAATTAATTTAATCAAACTATACTTAAACAAGATTTTTATGCTAATATTTAAAATCTCTTTTGTTATTCCATTATCTATGGCATCAATGACGTGGTCGTGTTGCTAAGCAACGGCGCGGATTACAAACATTGTGTTTGTTGGTTTGCGACAGTGAGTCACACGGGCATTGCAGATTTAAAAGTTACCTATCAATTAAAGTTAATAAAAAGATAAAGTTTTATATTAAAAATGGTGGAAACAGATTGGAGAGAAATATTAAGTTTCTCACAGAAGGAACTCACACAATCAGATAAAGAAAAACTGTGTGAGAGTTTGTGCTGGATGGAAGCCGATGACATTGAACTGAATTTTACTGACTTGAAAACTCTGTTTAGACTTTCGCAAGATATTCTGAAATTGAAGAGTGAACAGGTAAATATATTTGTTTATACATCTCGAAGTACAGAGGCCAGCACATCAAGCTACCCGAAACTGTCAAACTTTCCCAATCAACTGTGAACCTTATGCTTCAGTAATAAAGTTGAAAATCTATTAAAGAAATTTGAAAGATTGTAGTAGCTTGATGTGCTGGCGTCTGTACATAGCCATTATAGGTTACTGTAGTATTTATTAGTTCATTAAGTAGAAATTAACTTGAAAACAACGATTTAAAAGTATGCCTGAAAGATTTTAAGTAGCAGGAACTTACCTATCTAAGTTGTCTCGTAGATTCTAGTTTGTGACTTACCAGACTCGCTGTGTCTCAAGTTGTTAGTAGTTGTAGTTGTATGAGGGATGATAAAAGGATGGGATAGGTACAAGTAGTAATCGTAATAGTAGCGTTAAGTAATCTTCATCTATACAAGTGCCAATATCCAAAGAATAATGTGTGAAGATTACCTATCGCTTTTAATGTGTCTATTCTACACACTATCCTACAACATGATCTGCGATTGGTAATAGTAACGGTCGACCGAAGCTTACCCCCCACAGATACACTCAATAAACACACTCTCATTAACTCATCACACATCACTGAATATTTATGAGCTGGTACGCGGGGACTAATCTACACTTACTTATTTATTAACTTGTAAGTATTCAAGCGCGTAGATCTATTTGCGAAAGTTCCTTTGTTTGTATACGTATTTATGTAATAAAGATTTCAGAAATACGTTTGCTATGCGATTACTTACCTACATACTGTCTCGCAAAATGAGCATAGCTAGAATCTGCAGGGTAAATGCCTAACACACTATCAATAGCAATGGCGTTCATTTCAACAGCTAACAACGTTCATTGCGTTATTTACTTTGTTGTGCAGACATTTTTCGAACATATAATTTTTTAATAATAATTTATTGAACCAATGTTATATAAAGCAATGAATTAGCAATATTCTTCAAAATTATTCATATTGTGAATTATACTGTACTACGGAATTAGGGTGCTGATTTGTGAATGCTTTTAAAACATTTTCTTATCATATTCGTGACTTGTCTATACAATCAGCCTTGACAAATTGTGCCAAGTTACCTTCGGCAGTAGGTACACCGATTCAAGCAGACCAATGCTGACTCAGCATGTTTAACATCTGAATATTATTTTTATGAGATAATTTGTCACTGCAGGTAAACAATCTTGTCGGCCAACTAAAGACAATTCAAAAGAAAAGCGGCAAAATGAAAGTAGAGAGCACATACGCAGGTAAACAGTACCTACTTTCTTTATTAGCCATTGCGGCAATATTGCCAGCCAACGTCATTATTGCATGGCGTGAAAACACTTTCCCATTTAACAGCTTAAACACTTTATTATAGGTATGATTTGTCCACTTTTCCTTGTCATTTTCTATCTGCGAGAGGAATAATTAAATTGGTTATAAATACTGTAAATGGTGGATTTATAGCTTCTGAAACACCAAACGAAACATCTAGGTATCTCTATCTACTGATTGCACTAAACTTATTTGTTGCTTTCTAAGTTCAGGCCTTGTTTTTAAGCCTAATGAATCTAGCCAATGACTCATGTCTGATTATAAAACGGTCTGCCCCCTGACTATCCTTAGAATGCAGAAATACAAATCTATGCTATAATGTGTATGAGATTAAATAATAAAATAACACAATTTTATCAATTCAGTATCACCAACACAAAGTAACGACAGTGCACTGGAAACTATAACTCACCAAGAAGAGATAATAAAAGCAAATAAAGAGATACTAGAACAGCTGTACGCTGACATTGCTGATTTAGAGTCAAAGAAGAGTAAACTAGAAGAAAGTAGAAGTAACTTTGATGATAGTGATTCCAGTCGCGATGTTCTGTCAGAAATGAATGCAGTCGCCGAACTTGAACAACAAGTTACTATGAAGAATAAACATATAAGGAAGTTATTAAGTGATGTTAAAGTAATTATTATCAATATTAATATTTCAATGAGCATGTTTAATGTGGCAGCATAATTATTTAACTTTTGTTGTTTTTTAGATTTTAGAAGAAGAAAATACTAAGTTAAAGGATAAAGTGTCAGTTCTTAAGGATAAGTTAACCGAAGCTACTCAGCTGATTGATAATCTAACGGAGCAAATAATGGCTATTAATATAGAATGTAGTCAGTTAAAAGGTAATAATCAAGCGAGATATAGATATTATGCTAAAAATTTTCGTGACAAACAAATAATCGACGTCACTCCTTGGTGATTATTGTGCCCAGCGAGCAATGACCTTTTATTATTTTATTTATGTATTTTAGAAATCTTAGGCAAATCGGAACAAGCCAAAGCTAAGCTTTCTTTTGAAATGGAAGGACTGAGAAAAGAACTTGTCGATAGGGAATCTAAAAGAGAAAACTTATATGAAGAAATCAAATCTAAAGTTCAACATTGGAAAGTAAGTATCAAAAGTCAATAGCCAGTCGATGCGGAAAAATATTTTGATTTCCTTTTAGCTGGTCCTCATAGCTTATAGTATTATGTTATTGTAATTCAATTGTTTTAAACATAGTAAATAATCATTTTAAGCACCTAAGATTCGCCAATATTTGTAATTTTATCAAATACATCTAATTATTTCTAACGTCAATAGACCATAGCGAGATCAAAGAAATCCGAGTTAGAAGCAATATCGAATGAGAATTCGAAATTAAAAGAAGATTTAAAGGAAGCCTCAAAAACTATTTCATCACCAAAGGTGAGTATATTTTTTATATAAATTATCAAGATAATAATATGTACAGAGGCCAGCACATCAAGCTACCCCAATCTGTCAAACTTTGATAGATTTTCAACTTTATTGCAAGGGAATAAGATTCTTATTCAATTGGGAAAAATTGACTGATTGGGGTAGCTTGATGTGCTGGCCTCTGTACCACACCAATTATAATAATATTAATATATGATACGTAATTTCAAAATATTCCTACAGAAAAGTGATGCAGAAAAACGAAAAATAAAGGAATTGCAAGACAAGTTACTAGAGGCTTCAAATGAAATTGATCAAACGGCAAATCTGATTAATTTACTCAGAGCAGAAAATAAACAGCTAAAAGCAGTTATAGAAGAAGTACCAGATTATTCTGTGTCTGATGCTAAGAACATCTGCGATGATAACAAAGAAAGATCGGTGATAAACAAATTGAAAAAGAAAGTTAAAAGTTTGACTGTAAGTCTTCAAGGCGCTGAAGAAATGATCGGGATTAGAGAGAAAGAGGTACCATGTAAAAATCATTTTTAATAATGCTAATTATTTTAAAAACTGTTCTGTACTTATAATATTTCTTTACGTGATGAAGTTGACAGAAATAACGTCGCAACTGCAGCTGTTGCAATCAGATGAAGGAATAAATGTGCTACTTGAAGGTTTAAAACATAAAAAACGACAGCTGAAGTTTAAAGATGAGGGTATCAAAAGTTTAGTACAAGAAGCAAATACTTTGAATAATTTAATTAATGACCTACAGCTTGAAAATGAAACGTTAAGGTAAGGAAGCACACCCAAGATTTATTTTTCTCAATATTCCTACATCTTGGATAATATGTGTGTGCCTAGTTTTTCTTTCAGTTAATATGTTGTCCCACTCCTAGGCAAAGGTGCCCCCCATATTTTTCCACTTTTATTTACGCTGAGCTTTCTCCGTCCAATGTGCTTAGTACTAGAATTTATTTTTATCTAGAATATATATATATATTTCTGTAGATTTTACATATTTCAGACAAAAATTTAACGTACCTATTGACGATAAGATACCTGTTAAAGGTATTATGAGGGAGTATCGTAATTTAAAAGAAACAAATTCAGAAATTAGCAAAGAACTAAAGAGACTTGAAAATAAACTTATTGGACTAGAATTAAATAACCGTAATTTGAATACTAAAATAAGTAAAATGACAAATCTCCTAACCAAAGTCGGATATACGAAAGACAAAATACATACAATTATTGAAGACAGTGAAAGTGATAGCAACGAGCCTAAAGATGAAAAAGATGAATCAACGGGGTAATTTATTTATTACATTTTTGTTTTACTCAATACATTGGATCAATAATATTTAACTATCTTATGTTTTTAGAGTCTTAGGAAAAGAGTCTGAAAATCAACAAAGTGTTTTTGAAAATCATAATCAGGAAAAAGAAATGCTAGCAATCATAGAAGAAAATAAAGGTCTTCGGAAAGGCCTTCAAGAAATACTGGATTTCTTAAAAGATAACAGTATGTTCTATTTTTTACTTTTGTCTGAATATTACAATCTGAGAGAGTCACACTGTACTTTATTTCTGTAATATTTAAAACCCTCAGGCAAGACTTCTTCTGGTGTACTGACATTACAATGCCCGAGTTTAGAAGCAATATTATTGTCGATGGAAGCGCGAAACTCGGCCGGCTGGTTCGCGCCGCATATGTCAACAGTGATGGAGTTAAGAGCTGCTTTAGGTAGCAAAGATGCACTTTTAACTGCCCTACATGAAGCTAGGTACTAAACTCATTATAAAATATACTTAAAGCATTCCATGGTCGTTATACTTTTTAACTTCATTATTCATTCACAGAAAGGAAACGTTTGATGTAATGGCTCAATTAACGGATGCAACAAAAAAATCATCAGAACTTGAAAAAAGGTTGAATGAAATAGAAGTAAAGAATAAAGAAAAGGAGGCTGAAGAAAAACTATTACAAGAGAAGAACATAGATATTGGCGAGTTTGGATCATGGATGTCAGAAAAAGAACAAAATGACATTGACTTTTATGACAAATCTCAAATTGACAAATTAGTAGAAAAGGGAAATTTGTTGTATGAATCTCAACTAAAAAAAGGTTTAGAATACTTCCACATGAAATTTAAAGAGTTGTTTGGTAAACTAATGTCAATGGCCATTCGAGCCAGTGACGATCTCAATAAATGGTCAATTCAAGAAGAAAACTATAAAGCAGAAATAGAAAATTTGAAAAGGCGACTGACGTTCCGAGATGAATATGATGATGAGAGCGAGCATTCACCTGGAATAGTTCCCATTCCTAATGTTTACTGCTTGGAAAGAAAGTGTTCCTACTTGCAAGAATCATACAAATACATAAGAACCTTAAACGAAAATATGAAAAACGAAATTCTGGAAAGTAAAAGAGATGCAATGGAGGCGGCATCAGACTACGAAACACAAATTCAGAAATTAATACTAGCGGTCGCTAATTTAACTGATAAATTACGTTACTCAATATCACTTGAACTCTTTTGGAAACAGAATTTTGCTCTCAGTGAGATTCTTACAAAATACCGGAAACTTGTCGAAGATGGTTTTAGTAATCAAAGTCATTTGTTAAGCTTGTTGAATCGTCTAGATGAAGATAAAATCAATATTATCAACTTTGTTCGTTTGGAAATTAACCAACAAATCGGTAATTAGTATTCCAATATTTAAATGTAATTTAGCTCACCACGAAAGTATACTACTCTAACCAAAAATTCGGAGACGTGACATCTACCAACCCACACTGGGCCCGCGTGCTGGATTACGGCCGACTACCTCTCACCGAGAGGAGGCCTCTGTTCCAGCGGCAGTGGAAACATTATAGGCTTATTATGCGCTATACCTACTGCTCTTGAAGAAGCTTTCCGGTAAAGTACTATCATCATTGACCATACATACAATTTTTGACGTCGAGAGGCATTGCTGTGTGCTGGTGCGGTGTAATTACAGGCGTGGTATAATTAATTAAACCTCACGGTAGAATTCTATTATTCAATTACTTAATATTTTTTAGAAAATTCACAACAAGATAAAGCGCAGGAAATTGAATCTAATATAGAACAGATGGTATTAAAAAAACAAATAGAGCAGCTTTGTTTTGCGATAGACGAGAAAAATAAGGAAATTGATAAATTGGAAAGTAAAAATTCAGAACTGCAAGAAATTCAAGTTAAAAATATGTAAGACCTAATTTTGATTAATCGGATTACGTTTACATTTAAAATAGATTTTAACTTTTTGCTACCTTTTTAGTGACGAATCCTTAGCTTCTGTGACAAAACAAGAAGTCAATTTAATGAAGGAGCAGCTACATAAGATATC
Organism: Globia sparganii; assembly: GCA_949316385.1. NCBI lineage: Eukaryota > Metazoa > Arthropoda > Insecta > Lepidoptera > Noctuidae > Globia > Globia sparganii. The sequence continues at coordinate 19,349,436 of OX438654.1, forward strand.
CAGTGACAATCAACTACTTAAAGAGCAATACCATCACATTAACAGTCAGTTAGACGTCACACTCCTCAAGGTATTTATTTTTTGAAACAAAAACGCATAAGCATACAAATGTAGCTGGTAGTTCTGATTTATATATATTTATATATAATATAATTTCAGCTACAACACAGTGAATTAAGACAAATGAGCAGTGATATGGAAATCAACATGTTGCAGCATCAAGTGTTAGATCTGCAATCTACAAGTGACAGCAAAGCAATCATAGCGAGGTAGTATTTATCTTTGAAATTTAAATATTTATTTAATTGTTAGGTTAAAACAAACCACATAATACCCGCCTGTAAACCTCGAACAGTTAGGCTGAAGTGCACCCACATTTCGCCAGTTCTGTTTAAATTCTATGTAATAGGGGGCGAGCGTATTGCCATCAACCGGACTAAAATCCCGACCCCGGGCTATTACTGAGTAATTTGTCATGAAAAAATCAAATACCACTTTTTTCGACTTGCGACTAGAACCCAAGACCTCGTGCTCAGCAATACCACTTGCAATCATTAGACTTATTTCGCAATAAAACTTTCGTTTACAGACTTAGCGGAGAAATCCTCGTAGCCCATCTTCAAGCTTCAGAAAGCCACAGTAGAATAGAAAGACTTCACGCAGCTCTCAATAAGGAAAGAGAATTAAGAATGGAGGCTGAAGATATGTTCAGAGCACGACAGAAAATCTTTGATGTTTACGCCATGAGATTCGAAACCAAATTCAGGTTATATTCAACATATTCTTAGATATAAAAAATAACTATGATCTCAATTTAGCACCGGCCAACTCCTAGTGCCACTCATTCTCTATATTCTTTATTTTTAACTATTGGTCAAGCTATGTTTACGTAAATTATTTTTATATTATTCAAAAGCTTGTTAAGTTCGTATGGTAATTTGCTAGCACCTAATTTTATTCTTTATTTTAGATACATATACGAAGTAATGCAGACACTACGGCAACAATACCAGGGAAGTTTACCGCTTATATCCGTCGAAAATTATTTAAACAATATAGAAGAGCTTTCACGTAAAAATCAAGATGTAGACGCAAAGCTATATGAAATAGAAGATCTGCGAGCTAATTTGATTTCAAAGCATAGTGTATTCGATCAAATCTTAGATGTGTCCAAGAATAAATGTTTATTAAATGAAGATAGTTGCCCACATAAACTGAAACATATCATGACGGTAAGTCTGAACAAAATAAATAAGCTTTAGGTAAACACCATATTTATGATACAGTCTCACTTTTATGATACTAACAAAAACTTTATCATTTCAGGAATCTGTTAACACGTGGGAATTAGAACATATCAATAAAAAATTGTTAGCTATGGAGGTGTCTCATCAGAACTTAATAAAGCACTGCAATGATATGGAGAAAACGCTTGTGCTAGTGAATCAAGGCTTCGAAAAGATCACTATGAATGGCAAACATAAAAAGAATAGAGAAGAAATCAAAGACCTATCCATCGAATTAGAAGATGTCCAGTCTGATGATGAGTCAAGTCCCAGAGGTAGGATATTCATTTTTATCCATTTATTTTAAACATAGTAATCTACATTTATTTTTAATTTTATTTGATTTTAGGAAGTGAAACTGTAACATTGTCAAACCCACAAATATGCAAACAGCAACCAAAACATTCAACCCATTCATTAACGGAAAATGAAAAGATAGACTCCCCGGTTAAAACCGTTCAAAGAAAGCAGACCGTAGAATTAACTAATGCACTTGTTCAAACTATTCCCATTGAAATATGCAACATCTGCAAATCAGTACAAACAGATGAAAACAGTGATGCAATAGACGAAATGCATAGTCAAGTTAAGTTACTCAAAGCAGAAATTGACAAAAAGACAAACCAATTATACGAAGCCATGACATTAGCACATAAACGTACTGAAGAAATCCTAATTCTGAACAATGAGAAAGTCACTTTTGAATCTACACTTCAAAATCTGAAGGCTTCTAACAGTCAAAAAGATATTATGAACGAGAAACTACAATATATTATGGATGATTTAACAAAACAACTTAACGATTTTCAAATGAAACAAATTACGGAAATTAACCAAAAGAAAGATAAGGCCAATGAAGAGAATAAAACTTTGTTGTTAACCCTGAAACAATTAGAAAATGACAAAAACGCTATAATGATAGATTGCAAAGAATTACTTAAAAATGAAAGAGATGAATATGCTAAATCTGTGAAAGAACTGCAAGTGAAAATAATGGAGCTGCAGTCAAAGTTAGATAGGTAATTTAACCGGATGTTTGTATTTAGTAGCATGCCTCAGATACGTTCAAATCGATCATTTTTAACAAGCTGATAACACGTTAATTACGTATGATGCTAAACATACCACTTATCACTTATTTGTTGCAGACGAGCTAGTGAGTCTAGTGTCTCCAACGGAGAAGCATTGAAAGAAGTGGTTACAAAATACACAACACAAATTGCAGAATTAGAAAACAAGTGTTTTAAACAGCAAAATGAACTTGATGAGTGCAAGTCGGAGCTGTTAGTATCAATTAATCAATTTGGAATACACAAAGTGTTACCTAATAATATATTATATGATCTTTCTAATAACGTTTGGTTTATTGTTCAGGACTACGTATCAGACTGAATCAGCTCGGTGGAAAGAATTGGCTGCAGAGAGACTAACGAAAATGGAGCAACTGCATTCTCAAATTGAAGAACGACATTGTCATGAGGTGATACTTTTACTTTTAATAAAATTATCGAAGTTATAATGATGAATGAACAGTATTTGATGTTTGGTATATAGGTAAAGTCATACAAAGATGAGAATGAGCACTGGCTGTCACAGCTGAACGAAATGCAGCGCGAGCACATGGATTTAAGGACAAGGCTTACTGAACAGAAAACTGTTTACCTGAAGCAGTTGTCGGATAAAGACACACAAATTGAACAGTTACGTCATATTGTCAACAATTTAAGGGTTTGTTGTTTTTATTACTATACCGTAGTAGGTACTATTTATTAACACTACCCGGAACCTGCTAGGTTAAAACACGTAGGTAATAATAGTTAAATAAGGGACAATTATTTCGGAGAATGATCTGGCATTTTCGGGAATAGAGTGATCATGCATCACTTTTTTGCATATCACCTTGAAGTACAATTTTGCTTGAAGTTGTCATTTTGATTCAAGATAAGACATTATTTCCAGACTCAAGTAATGAACATGCAAACTCTGATCTCGGTAACCGACCCTAGTTTCGATCTATCCGCTATAGTGGAGGTAGATGAAAGCGATGCGATGTCCCAGCAAGGATCGGAGAGACTTGAGCTGAAGTTTGATTCTACTGTCGATTTGCACGATTCGCATGATAATGTGGTCAGGATACCGGCTTCTTCTACGACTATTTGGTGAGTAACTTGGTGTGAAAGCGGGTATTTGATTGGCAAAATGAAAGGGTAGATGGAAAAGGCTTGCCATTCACTCTATCGCACACCTCGTATAAGTTTTGATCGCAGTCGATCAATTTCAAACGATGAAAATTGTAAGTACATATTTTGAATCTCACATTTTAACTCAGAGGTCGACGTCCATCGGTCGCGGTCTGGTTGCACCCTAACGTCACGAGGTGAAAATCTCCTTTATTTGATCAACCATGATTTTACGTGGCACTCTAAGCTGGTCCCTATTAAATTATTTTAACGTTTTAAGAAAATTAATTGTCCTTTCATCTACATATAGTGTGTGTGTGTGTAGATACAGATAGCAAAAGTCTTTTTGTAAGACAAGTTCAATCTCTCTCGTGCAAGTAGCTTCAATTTCTAACATACTGACAATTCAAAAAAGCCTGTACCGTTTTTTGATAGTAATAATTGCATTGACTTTAATCTTTGGATTTCAGGCAAGAACCAATCTTAGAGCGACTTCGCCGCGAGAAGCAGCAGGCTAGCAAGCAGAACGCCATCCTTCGTCGACAAATCAAAGTGTTAGCTTCAAGGGAGAGGCGATCTCGTCTGGATGCTCAGAACCTTAAGAACCAGGTTTTTAGAATGTATGTAGAATTGTCTTTTTAAGAAAAAAAATATTTTCCCTGACAACCAACTGCGCATCACCATTACTTATAATTATATCAAAGTGACCGAAAAACACCTTTTGACGCATAAAAATATTGCGTTTTGATAAGTAAAATGCACAAATTCTAACTTTTAATATTTAGTCACGTAGACTGCCGTGCTCTCAAAATTCGCCTTAAAGGTCCAGCTTCTATTAAAATTGTAATAAATCATAGATATAAGAAGTAGTGTGTGCTACGATTATTTAGTAAAAAATATTTTTATGCGGTATTGAAATGCCTATAGAAGCACGACCGGCAACAAAGTGACGACGGCCGAGACAGCGGCGTTGCTCAACAAGATCGCGTCGCTTCAAGCGCAACTGACCAATGCTCGCAGAGACTCTCAGTCTAACCTCGCGCTCTGGGACAAGTGGAAGAGGTAATATCATCATCTTTTAGACGTCCACTGCTGGGCACATGCCTTCACCAAGCGTAGCCATACCGACCTGAGACAGCGGCGTTGCTCAACAAGATCGCGTCGCTTCAAGCGCAACTGACCAATGCTCGCAGAGACTCTCAGTCTAACCTCGCGCTCTGGGACAAGTGGAAGAGGTAATATCATCATCTTTTAGACGTCCACTGCTGGGCACATGCCTTCACCAAGCGTAGCCATACCGACCTGAGACAGCGGCGTTGCTCAACAAGATCGCGTCGCTTCAAGCGCAACTGACCAATGCTCGCAGAGACTCTCAGTCTAACCTCGCGCTCTGGGACAAGTGGAAGAGGTAATATCATCATCTTTTAGACGTCCACTGCTGGGCACATGCCTTCACCAAGCGTAGCCATACCGACCTGAGACAGCGGCGTTGCTCAACAAGATCGCGTCGCTTCAAGCGCAACTGACCAATGCTCGGAGAGACTCTCAGTCCAACCTCGCGCTCTGGGACAAGTGGAAGAGGTAATATCATCATCTTTTAGACGTCCACTGCCGAGTACATGCCTTCACCAAGCGTAGCCATACCGACCTGAGACAGCGGCGTTGCTCAACAAGATCGCGTCGCTTCAAGCGCAACTGACCAATGCTCGCAGAGACTCTCAATCCATCCTCGCGCTTTGGAACAAGTGGAAGAGGTAATATCATCATCATTTAGACGTCCACTGCTGGGCACATGCCTTCACCAAGCGTCGCCATACCGAACTAAGACAGCGGCGTTGCTCAACAAGATCGCATCGCTTCAAGCGCATCTGACGGGCGCTCGGAATTGTTCACTCCAGTCTTGCGCTCTGGGACAAGTGGAAGAGGTAACATTATCTTCATAATTCAGCTGAAAAGCGTCCATTGTTCGATATGTGGTCTTTGGACTCATCATTATGAATTTTTCAGTATGAGATCAGCTGTTCCATACATTTTTGTTCACAAAATGAACAGCTGCACTTCATATTATTCTTCCACTATCCCTTTCTATCGGAATATTAGTCTTTATCATTGAATTCATGTTTACAGCTAGTGTATTCTATGAGGATTCATCAATTATAACTATATACGTCAAATCCTGGTATTGTACAGATCACAACAGTCGTCAGATCGCTGGCAGTTACGCTACGAAGAGAAATGCCAAGAAGTCATCAAGTTGGAGGCTTCCCTGAGTTTATCCAAATCAGCTGTGACGCGACTAGAGAAGGAGAAACGAACGCTGCTGTCAAAACTTCATGATCTTAAAAGTAAACATTCAAGTATTATGTTCACATTTATTTTCGTAACTATTTAAATAAGCGAAACGTTTTCAAACTTTCGCAATTTGTTGATAGAGAAAACAATTACCTACCCGCTGTATTTATGTATGTATTTATTTATATATACCTACACTTTCGCTATCTTTTTATTACGTGGATAGAATTTTAAAACAAGAAAACAAATTGTAACTATCCGGGGTTTTTTTTTGCCGCATTGCAATTCAGTGTGACTCATGTTTTAATCTCTAAAGTCTTCTCTTGTAGTTTCAAGAACTATTCCAAACTCGAGAAACATTGATCAAAACAGAATAAAGTTCAATCAAATTTCATTCAAATACTACATTTTAATAACAGATGACAACCAGCTAGTATCGATCGAGAAACAAGAAGCTGAAACTCAGGAGAAGCCTGCCCACAACAAAGAGAGCATGTGTTCAGAGGCGGCCTCTCTGCCGGTGTCTTCTCAGGCGTTGTTAGATCGAGTGCAAGCGCAGCAGAGAAGGATCGCGGCGTTGGAGATCGCTGAAAAGGTAAAATTATTAAAATAGATAGAAGAATTTATCACAACTTGGTTGCAACTGAAAGCCTTCTTTCTTTCTTCTACTTTGTTGTACCCGATAAACATACCACCTAAGTTCACTTGTAGAACGCAATAAATCTATTAAGTATTGAATTTATTGGAGGTCTCACTATCCGTAAGACTTCTTAAATAATTCTTCTGCGACGGCTTACTACTTCGGTTGTATGAATATTTTTTTTTCACACAATCACCACTAATTTTTATCCACTTAATTACTCCATGGTTTCTTGTTTCCATTTCTACTCAGATTCTTTCTAAGTGAACAAATACTACAGCAGTACCAACACAAAACCTTCGCAATATTGATCAAGTTGCTGGTGTAAAACTTTCTGAACCAAAGTATATGGAACATTTACGAGAATTCCAAACAGCAATCAAAATGTCCTAATGGTCTATCTCATTCATATTTTACACAAGACTCGAAAGCAAATAATATAATTTCTTATTTGTGCCCGACTTTACTCAATCCGCTTTTTCGCTGTTGATGGTCAACTGCGAATATTTCTACTGAAAGAAACACCACAACAAAAAAATATTTCAGGGCAACGAGCTTCTAGTATCCGAATACGAGAGGTCACTTGCAGAAATCACATCGTTGAAAGGCCAAGTATTGAAACTGGAGTCAACGTTACTGGAGTCGCAGATACGGACGCCGATCAATAACACCGGCGACTCACAACCTGAACTTAACTACTGGAAGAGGTTTGACCATTTTCAATATTTATTTATTTAAGGATTACCAACGAGATACATTACAATTATCTTTTATCATTATAGAACTTGTAGCCCTGATTACTGATACGGGTGTAATAGTTTGTTAAAAATTAAAATTTCTGTTTTTAATATAAAAATACTCAAATAACAAATCAGCGCTTCAGTTGAATAAGCTTTGATATTTCTATTTAACATTGTATTTTCCTCCTTATATTCTCGCATCTACATATCTGAAAAATGATTGTTATTAATCCATCTACAGAATTAAATTTATTTTTGTCCATAACAAACAATATAAATTTATATCTTTTACGCCCTGTCCACCACTAGACGGAGTTATGTTCTTTAGGTATTTACACTTTTGAAAATATGCTGACTCAATTTGTTTCCCTCTCAGCTACTGCGAGATGTTGAAGGAAGAGAACGTACAACTGACTCAGAAGATCAACTCTATTGAGGCGCATCCTACCACTGCAAATCAACACAGAGTCAACGATCTTGAACAAACGGTGCTTACGCTTAGAGGTATGTCATCAAAGCATATACATCTTTAAATGTCTCTTCTCGTTCACTATAGCGCATGATTGTGCCATCTTAATTTATTTTCTTTTTGTTTTATCTTGGTTTTGTGATTATATTAAACTGGTAGATTCTATAACTAGTCAGTGTTGTGATGTGATTTCATAAGCCCTCTCCTACACTATAGAAAACTTTCTATAGAAAGAGAGGTCTGTATGTGCATGGTATACAAGATTGCAGGCACATGGACCCGCAAACTGTAACCATGAATTCAGCATATGATTTTAGACCCCAACGTAGAAATTGATCGTAGGTTATAAAAAAAAAACATCTGTTTCATAGAAAACTGCAAAATGTATGTAACAACATTTTTTTTTTAAATAACCGACCAAGTATTAGAATCGTGTACTGAATCCGTTCGGAATCATGTAGTGAATCCGTTCGCTATCATGTACTGAATCCGTTCGGTATCATGTACTGAATCCGTTCGGTATCATGTACTGAATCCGTTCGGTATCATGTACTGAATCCGTTCGGTATCATGTACTGAATCCGTTCTGTATCATGTACTGAATCCGTTCGGTATCATGTACTGAATCCGTTCGATATCATTTACTGAATCCGTTTGGTACGGATTTAATACATGGTAGCGAACGGATTCAGTACACTGAATCCGTTCGGTACCATGTACTAAATCCGTTCGGAGTCATGTACTGAATCCGTTCTGAATCATGAGTCCGTTCAGAATAAAGTACTAAATCCGTTTAGAATCATGTACTGAATCTATGGGAACAGGTTGCGCGTCGAAGTCTCGGTCAACCTGTATTTGTTTCGGAATGGTTTACAATGTTTTAGTTTTTGACGTCTTGCGAATATTTTAATTTATTTCATCAAGATTAGGTAAGTATGTATCTTCAGTCACCGAAAATAGCTACACTTTTAATTCACTCTCAGGAAATGTTTTCTAGCTGCACTCAGTACGATGTTTCTCACAAATTGTTTTAGGTGTGATCAACAAGTTGCAAGTGGAGCAGAAGTCGGGGATTGCCCCCAAGAAAATCGAGTCGAGACCCAACAGCAGCCGCAGCAACCGTAGCAATACTATAGATAAGGTAAAGAAATTTACAAAATTCGGCGTGCCCATGATTATAGAATGATTAGAAATTGAATTCCAGAAATATATAATATCTGAGGGGCAATTCTAATAATTTTAAGAACGTTCACAGTCTGAAGGCCAATTCTCGTAATTTAAAACGTTCAAAATATATTTGCAGCCTCATCTCGGCGACAAACAAATGTCAAAAATTTGACCAAAATGTAGGGAAATTTGAGGTATGTTTGACAGTTTGAGACTGAGATCAGACTGTTAACGTTCTTAAAAATTACGAGAATTGCCCTCTGATCTGAGTCTCAATCTGTCAAAAAATACTTCTGATTCCCTACATTTTGACAAGTTTTCGACATTTGTTTGTCGCCGAGATGAGACTGCGGATTACTGCGGGCTAGATTTTGAACGTTTTAAATTAATTAATTAATAATAATTTCCAGGGTCGTACTCAATTGGAATCTCATCGCGTAGAGGTAGCAAATCTTAAAAGGACCATAAATGACAAAGATTTACTACTAGAAAGGTCTAAAGAAATGCTCAAAATTGCCGCCGAGAGAGAAGATGAGTTGCTGAGAGAGGTATGAGCATTCATTAAATTAAAATAAAAAACATATTTTTAAGTTTTCTCAAATTTTTACAGGATTCCTGTGTCTACCTAAATTGCATTTTAAATTCGTTCGATAATCATATTTTTACTCCATAACTGAAAATTGATTGGCTATACAGGGTGTTCAACAATATAAATCTGTATATATTTTTGTTGTTAAATCTGTGTATATTTTTCAGAATGCCTACTTACACCGACAACTGGAGGAGATTACAAGACCTAAAGGCGGATTTTTGTCAGCTTAGAAAACTTTTTACTACCACGTGCTCTTCTCGTAAAGGGTACTACCATATTTTACTACATTCTGTGACTATAATAAGCTACCATGCGGCCAATGCCAGCAATTTTTACTGTATGTCCCAGTCGTTCTGCTGTCAAAAATAGTGAAAATACATTTTCCAACCATATTCTGCACCAACATTTTGCCGTAATAGCTATTTCATTATTTTGTGTGCTTTCATGAATAAAATACAACAAAAATATTTATAGTTCATTTATTTCCTTCCGAATACACACATATTTAATTTAATCAATCCTTTATTAAATTCTTAATATTCTTTTGCAACCAGCTCGAAAAGAAAAGCGAAGTGTGGAAATAACAATATTTTATAGTGCATACACAAATAATATTATTACACAGCCTATTTATAAAACTAATATCCATTCAGTGTCCAGGCACACTTTTAAAAAGACAATAGTTAGAGGAACTATGGGAAAAAAAACTTCGAACTTCAGTACTTTCACAGTTATATCGTAGTAAAAATAAAGATCACTATGATTTTGACAGACTTGTCAGTGGCAACAACCCAACAACAACCTTATTGTAACGGGAATAAAGATCCCACACACATTCACATACACAACACACATACATCCTGACACACACACAATTCCAGTCTCACACGCACACTTGTAAATGTAGCCCATTATAGTTTTAGTTTATTTTATTTGTATAAAAATGGTAAATAAACAATTATAATACAGGCTTTATACGCTTAAAAGGAGGCTCCAATCACCACCGATGTAATATGAAAACTTGTTGATTCCAATAAACCTTTTTCATTTTTTTTTTTTTTCAAAGATCACTGATTTTGACAGTGATGCAAAATCAAAGACAGAATAACTGTGAAAGGACTGTAGTCGGAACCACTGTTTTGTAGATGGGAAAAGTTACACTGTAAATAAAATTATCTTTGTAAATGTTCTGCAGTGTGCAGTTGTGCACCTAACTAAAAATACTAATACTATAAACTATAGTTACATTTCTAAAATGCAACTGCTATCAACAATACACCTTAGTTTACAATACATATTCGGTTTACCGAAAAATGGAAGACAACTTGCAACATTCACTTGTAAAATATTATATGTACAATTTGTTTAAATACACAGATATATAAATATATAGATTAACTAGCTGACCCCGCAAACGTCGTTTTGCAAAAAAAAAAATAGATAGTAGGCGATTCTCAGACCTACTGAATATGTATATAAAATTTCATAAAAATCGGTCAAGCCGTTTCGGAGGAGTATGGTAACTAACATTGTGACACGAGAATTTTATATATTAGATATAGGGCTACAGGGACATCGACGCGTTACATTACGCACTACTGTAAACAGCGAATTTTCACACCATAAATCAATTTTTGTACAAGCAATTATTTTTGCACAAAGTGACTTAATTTGATGTACAAAATACGTAGATGACTGCTTCATGACGTATTTTTACATCCTGTATGTATGTCTTATAAGACATTTTATTTATGGTTGTACATACCTCTTCAATATAAGTACAACTTTACCTATAATAAGTACCTAGGGTATTTTAAAACATATACCTATATTTGGTGTACAATCGGGTAGGCAGTATTTTTAATTGAATTAATAGGTAAGTGTGCCTTTTTAAAACTACAAAAAAAAAAACTAAAATAAAAATTTTAAAAACTGTATCAAAAATATCGTTTTTATTACAATATACCTTTATGGATGAAATGGATCAATGTCTTCGTACAAATAAATACCAAAGAAATTGTGTGCTCCTTCTATTTTAACAATTTTAACGAGGCTTATAAGTCAACAAGTACAATTTGTGAAACCATTTTTCATATAAGGTACACGTCCAATTATTCCATTTTACAACTACCAATAAATATTAAATAATTTTGCTCATACCAATTACACTACCAATGCACAAACTTATAAAGGCTAATTAACTTTTAATAAGACCTGCGTGGCAACAGCGTAAAATACATTACCAATCGGAATCAGATTTATTTTGACAGTTCAACAACATTCATTGCGTTATTTACATGTTGAGCAGACAATTTTTTGAACTTGCAATGAAGCAATGGATTAGCAATTTGCTTCAAAATGATTCAAATTCCTATTGATAGTGTGTTACGCAATTAGGGTGCTGATCACACTTATCAACGTACTAGCTGTTGCCCGCGACTTCGTTGCGATCCAGGATGAAAAAGAGTCTCTATATTCATAGTCATGGTCTACCCATGTGCCAAATTTCATACAAATCTGTTCAGCCGTTTTAGCGTGAAAGCGTAACAAACAAACATACTTTCGCATTTATAATATTAGTTAGGATTTACAGCGTCATTGCAAGTACATAATGTAATATTTCAACCTACATTATACCAATGGTATTTAGTCCCATCAAGCCTTGCCCTTAAGTCTATCAACGTATTGCCCAATACAATTCTATTTTAGTTGGCCCAATTCGGGAGCCCTACAGAACAAAATAACAATAGTGCTTTCTCTGGATTTGTTGAGCCAATTTTTAGTTTAGAATTACTCTTCAGTTCAGTTCGTCTGTTCATTTGTGGTCCAGTATTTAGATATAATTAACTATTTTTACATTCATACTTTGAAGTAAGTCCAAAAAGAATATTGTCAAAAGTTTTACATTCTCGTTTATATAAATATGGGATTCTACCCGCGGAATAATTGCGTAACGCACATAAAATGACAATTGATCGCAATGAGTTTCATTTTCCCAGTTTCGAATTTTTCAACCTATGAAGCAATGTATTAGCAATTTCCTTCAAAACTCTCAAATTATCATTAAAAGTGTGTTACGCAATTGGGGTAAATTCAAATTTGGGTAAAAATTTAATTAAAAACCGGTTTTTACCCAAATGGGGATCTACGTGGATATTTTCCTACTGGATATTTACCCGACTCCCACCTCTATTCTCGATAACCACTCAACGCAACTAATAATTTTAAATATATATAATATGGTTTTAAATAATTGGTAATTCTAATTTAATACTAATTTTGCCGCTTTCTTTAACCAACAGTATTCGAAATATTTCTTTCTACTTCTTTATTTATTTTTGAACTCTTAGCCCATTACAATTATGTATTCAAGCTCAATTATGAATTTCGATTTAAAAATACATTTAAATAGGTAGGTACAAACTCTCGTAAACTTTGAATAGAAATTCATTCTTGAGTATAGTTCCAAAATAAGGGCCTTCTTAGACCTTTATCAAAATATACTGTGTGGATTACAAAAATATCCATCCGAAATATATTACTTATTTTTTGGTACAATGTTGGTAAACTAGGAATGTAACAAACGACAGCACTATTCTCACAAGAAAAACAAAATCCAAAGATTTAAACCACTAGATTTGCCCTCACCGTACTAAAGTTTTGGTTTCATAAGAAAACGGTGAACGGACACAATGACAATGCCAAAAACTAGTAAAAATGGCAGATTTTCGTGACGGCCTCTATAAATAAGATGAAACCGATTTCCTAGAAAACCAAAGCTTTAGTTGCACTGAAAAAAGTTCCATGTTGAGAATGGCGTTTCTATGACAACCAAGTCAAGTCTCTGCAACATTAGTTGTGTCAAAACATTATAGAAGCGCGACCACAGAGTACTTTTTTTATATAGGTGAGCGCGACCATCTTGATGCGGTAGGGCGAATCTACGATTTGAATCTCTGCATAAATCAAAATGACTAACTAACCAATCTTAAAACAAAAATTGTCTACTTAACTTATTAAGTACAGTATGTTAATCTTCAACGCCGTTTGATTGCAAGAGTTTACACTGAAAAACCCAACAAAATATTATAATAATGTTTTTGTGGTATAGATAATTATTAGTAATCAATTAATAATTAAATTATCTTTAAATTACCACAGGCATTTTAAATTATATAATTCAAATAATTAATTTTACAACTTTAAATTAGTAAGTTGCCAAAAGGGAAATAACTTTTAAAAATACCTTAACCATTTGTATTTTAGAACCATCAAAAATACAGTGGTATTATTAAAGCTCGTTATTAAAGGAATTCAATCAATAAAAATAATAAACAAATAATTAATGGCACAAAACGTATATCCATCATGCATCCATGATTGTTAGGTGGGAATGAATAAATAAAAAAAAAAACAAAATCTGTATCTGTTTACGTGCTGTAGATACACTCGACCGCACGTGAATGGTGACATTTTGACCTTGAGCTGGCCTAGAGTCGTACCTACGAATAATTAAAGCGTTGAACGGGGTTTTAATAGAATTATGGGCCAGCTCATACTCGTTTGGTGACCACGTTACCACTGATGTGCGGCCAAATGTAGTTACTTAATTAATAAGGACTGTTTTCATCACTTACCGATAAACACTTTCTTCTTTCTGTATTTTAGCAATAGGTAAATATGAGCTCACAAATGATGGAGACGCGAGAAAAAGTGAAAAAATGAGTGGTGCAACAGTCCTTGTATTTTTTGCCATTTTTTACAATTAGGTTGGTAAAGAGGCATGCTAATGCAAAGCCCCATTGTGTATCTACATTATCTACCATGCAGCGTGCAATAACTTAAACTTAAAAATAAGTATGTACAGTCAGGGACATTAATTGTTAACTAAATTGACAGCCTTAGTTAATTGGCCGTGTTTCGTCCATTTCATATAGCTGTCATAGAATGACAGTTGTGATGTGAATATACAGGGTTATTTGAAAAACACCAGCAACCTCTTAAGAGGTCATTGTACCCATCATTATGAACAAGTTTTACTATGAGATCAAACCTGAAATCGCGAAAAAAAATCAGCTGTTCCCTACATTTTGACGAGATGACGAAGATAAATGTAAGGAACACCTGATTTTTATTTCTCGATTTCAGGTTTGGTCCCGTTAAAAGTTGTTCATAATGATGAGTACAATGACCTTTTAAGAGGTTGCTGGTGTTTTTCAAATAACCCTGTATAGACGATAAAAGTTGATAGTCAATTAATTACTCTGACTTTATATTAACAATGAAAAACTACAAACCTTGAATAGTTTTCTCACAAGAGATGCGCTAAGAAGTGTTCAAAGCACACGCGGTGTCATCTAGAAAACAAACTACTACTCAAAGTGATCGCATGAAACGAATTAATGAAATACCTAATAATACTACATGAAAGTGGCAGGAAGGTTTCAAGTACTAGTTAAGTAAGTACCTACAAACGGGGTGAATAGGGATGCATGAATAAGAATAAGAATAATTTATTTGTAAAACATAGGTTATTTCATACATGGATCTTAAAAAATTGTAGTGCGCTAAAAAAATATTAAAACCCTATAAAATTTCGATGAATGTTAAAATCCATTTTAAAACGTCATCCCGAATCACCTCTGCATCTCTATTTACCTCGTTTGATGGTAGTGACGATCATAATTTTAGCAAACAAAAAAAAACGTCTTTACTTATAAGTAGATAAGATATTATTGGAAAATATGGAAGTTAACACTATAAAAAGAAAATATTGTTGTTAGTTGAGGAGAAAAACGTGATGGGTTAATGTAACAAAAGGTTGTCAATAATAAAAAGCAACATACTCATAATAACCGTATTTAAAGAAAATATGGTATTTTTTAAAATTAATTAACACATTTTATGCTAAATATGCTAAAATTACTATTCATGGCTATCATTCCGTTACATTTGCTGTTAGGTATAAAATTATAAGAAAAAATTAAGCGTCTGTATTAGTAAGAAGCCTATATCAAGTTACTTAAATGAAAAATGATCGTAGTTTACAAAATCATAACAATTTTTGATGATAATGATAATCAAAACTGTCTAATAAATATACTATTATCTAGAAGTTAGGAAGTCAGGAAAATTAATTGTTGAACCAAATTGATTTCCAATTCAAATAACTGTCAAAGACCCCGATTCTGTTGTTCACAAACTAAACTAAATTTAAGTTCAGTGTATCTTTTTCTTTCTATTTCAATAAGAAAAGGACAGAAGAGAAATATTAGTTTAGTCCTGTTAAATTAGATAATCCATAGACAAGTTTAAACGTGATTAAAAAATTGGCTACTAAAAATACGTCAATTGACGTCAGGCGCTGACTAATTTGACAGGACTAAACTAATATTTATCTTCTGTCCTTTTCATAATGAAATAGAAGGAAAAAGATGCACTGAACTTAAATTTAGTTTAGTTTGTGAACAACAGAATCGGCGCCAATGATTGACAGTTGTGATTTGAATATACGGGCAATATTCAAGTCACAACTGTCATTCCTTGACAGTTATATGAAATGGCTATTTGTTAAACAATTAATTTCTCTGACTGTACATTCTACAATATCTAGCTAATTTGCGCTAGCTCTAGTTGAAACATCCCGGTTAAACATCTAAGAGCAGTGGTGGTCCAGTGGTAACAACCCCGACTTACGAGTCGTAGGTCGTGGTTTCAAACCCAGTCAGGCACTTTACTTTATGTAAATAGTTTCATCACCACTGCTCTCAAACTGTGAAGGAAAACATCGTGAGGAAACCGGCATGTTCTAAAACCAAAAATTCGAAGACATGTGACATCTACCGATCCACATTGGGCCCACGTGGTACATTACAGCCCATTCCCTCTCGAAGAGAGGAGGCCTGTGGCCCAGCAGCGGGATCATTATAGGCTGATTTATGTGGTTCACAAATATAGATAGACCTAGATAACGCAAGTATCACGATCTGTATGAAAACCAAGCGTGCCATTTTTTTGACTACCTATTATGACGTCACAAGCGCTCTTTCTCACTCACGCTCACCCAGCCAGCAGTACACAGGACTGAGCGCGAAAGTGGCGGCTTAGGACTTTTGAACGTAAGTTGGTGCGATTTTTGGCACGCGAAGTAGTTGCTCTTGCGTTATCTAGGTGTATCTATACATATGTGTGATGTGGTTACACAAAGCTCAAAACAACCCAAAACGATATCTTTTTCAATAACATCCGGTTGAATGCCGTAATTATAGAAACAATTAAAAAGCCATTGTGTCTCGCGATACGAAGGGATAAGCCAAGATCTAGGTACTCCATTCACTACAATCGGCCATGCATTAGTTCCGCTGGGCATCATGCACTATTCTACTCTTTGGTTACCTGCATAGCAGGTTTCTCCGCTTGCCTGGCCCTTAGCCTCGCGGCTAGAGGGGGGGTGAAGAGCTCAGGGTCTGGGTGAGACCGTCCTGCACGTTCCCAAGGCTGCTGCTGTCGCCATAGAAGAGATATCACTGTGCCCCAGAACATCACCCAGATGAAACCGATCTGTAACATTGAGGAGACATCCAATTAAGAGCTTTGTCATAAAATACAACGCTACAAGGTTCTTTGGGCGCGTGGTCAAAATTGGAGCTGATGCCGCCATTTTGTTTTGTCGATACAATTTCTGTGACAATTTCGCTAAAAGTTTACCAACAACGCCTCTCTGTCAATGTCATGCAGATGCTAAAAGTTTATTTTAACACTCTAATCGCTTAATTAGATTGGAACGTTGTTAATAAACAAAAAATCCTCGTTCATCGCTTTTAATTTCTATCAATCCATCATCATTCATATATTTTTTTTTATCATTTATATTTTTTTTTATAAGATTATTCAATTATTTAATTTTTATTTTAAACATCTAAGTACTTAAATTTTATTATTAAATGTCAAAATACGAATAATAAGTATAACAAAGAAAATCCCAATAAAAAACGAAATTTATTTTCCCATTATTAGTCCAAAAAAAAATTATTTTCCTGTTTGTGTATGTGTATTATAGAATTACATCACACAGATATATTATTCAATTTCATTGTTGAACCCTTATCAGTGAGTTGCGTATGAATGAGCTCACGGTCATACGGTCAAAAGGTTATCAATGTAGATGTATGATTATTGTGTAACTGATAACGAATCTGACGTTATCAATAATGTTTAAGTACGTAACTTAAGCGTGAGTGCGTGAGTGTTGAGCTATTTCCGGAAAATATAGGACACTTAATTAAAGTACGGTAGGGGGTTTCGTAAAAGATGTTGATGGCTTTACGTCATAGGTAGGTATGCCCAGTATAAAGGTTGACAGCTAATAGAAACTTTTAGTCAGTAAGAGTCTGACACTCCCTCCTGCTCCACCCTGAGCGGAAGGGGTCATTTGATGATTTCCCATCCCCAAAAAAAAAAAAGCGTGAACCTCCATGAACTAGTATCATCTTTGTTTTTATCTTTGGTTTACATGGAGCGACTGCCTATCTGACCTCCACAACCCAGTTACTGGGTAATACGATACCCCTTGGTAAGACTGGTTATCAGACATTCGGGCTTCTGACGACCCGTAACGACTGTCAAAGATCCACGAATGACAGACGGGACCAGCGGTTTCACGTGTTTTCCGAGACACGGAGGGATCTTGATATGTAAAAATGGTCACCCATCTATGGACCAACCGCGGCAAGCGTAGCTTAACCTGTTCGACCGACCCGTGCGGCTGTTATTACTTAGTTGCAGGTCCTTATGCGTTGCTTAACTTGAATTAAGAATCGACAACACTATCGACTATCCAAATTACACCGACGAAATAGGTTCTTCGAGTAACGAACTATATTAGTTCAATCTCCCACAATTTAGGCCCGCCGCTGATTGCAATTTTTTGTCGACGTGACTATTTGTCACTTAGTGAAGTGCAATGAAAACTATACTGAGTGCGCTCATTATGGTGACGTGATAATACGTATAATAGGTGACAGTAAGAATAAATCACGGTGACAAAAAATTGCAATCAGCGGTGGGCCTTACAAATGATCAACTATTATGTAAACAAGGTATCAAACCCCTAGCTTTGAATGATCAATATTAAAATCTTTAGGTACTCACCGGACTAGTCCACATATACGAAACTCTGTAGGGGTAGAAGAAATCACTGGGGCTGGTAGTGGTGGCCGCCGCTTGCGTCACGTTGAAGGCACAGCCTTCCACGCTAAGAGGTAGCTTGGCGACCGGAGGTCGTGGGCCTCCAAAATTTATCCAGAGTGTCACGGCCATTCCAGTTAGAAGGGACACTGAAGCTGCCTGAAAGAGAAGACAGAAGAAATAATAAAGGAATAAGCATTTGAGGAGTGTGCGCAAAAAAGATTCAGCAATAGCCCCATATTCAACAGTACATATTTCTGGCAGGAACTGATAATTTTATAAACAATAACAGATAATGCTGGTTACGGCCCTAGACAATAAAAATTGTTTGACCTTTCCCAGGATGTGAAGTTTCTACAGGGTGAAATTGGAAAACATGCGACAAATCGAAATGGGAGATTGTAACTACTCATCATTATGAACAACTTTTACTATGTATTCAATTACGGATTACGGAGCTGATGTTATTAATCCCACGATTGGAAACAATGGTGTTTGTACTGACCATCTCGTTTGCGTAGGTCGTGAACATTCCAAGAGTGAATACTCCCAGCAATGGGCCTCCGACGGCTCCGAAGATTGTCAATGCAGCTTGGAGGACTCCTCCGAGATATTCAGCGACGAAGGCTAGCGCTAAGAAGACCAGGCCGTATGCGCAGGCGGCTAGCTTCGTCAGCCATGGCACGTAAGACGGAGGGACTTTGCACCATCTTTTGAAGAAATTGTCGGGGTTATGAGAATTGGAGAGTGTTAAAAGTGCCTTTGCAAAAATAAGATGTTGAAAGTTACTAGTGGAGTTAGCAAGTCAAAGCGTGCCACATACGATACAATAATAAACGAAAAAATAACACTCTCTGTCATACATCCTAATGTGTTTATATTCCATTTTACCAAAACACTATTCTACAAACACTATTTTACAAACACTATTCTACAAACACTATTCTATTGCTGTTCTATTGTTATGAGTTTTATTCTAAAGATGTTTTAAATCGCTTTCGTACCTTTTATTGAAAAGTCCACTTCTGGTTAAGATGAGAAACAAAAAAAGTATATAAATTAAGTACCATATAGACCAACAAATTTCATCAACGATGTAAAGTTTCTAATAAATCTGGGCAATATAAATAAAATAGTTGTTACAGAACGTATTTAAGTAGAAGATAAAGACCTGCCAACGTAATCATGTAATGTAACAGCTGCTAGAGCGTTGCAGGAGGCAGATATTGTGGACAGCGAAGCACTGAAGATGCCTGCTACGAAGAGTCCAGCTAATCCGGGCACATCCTTCATGGCTTCCACCACGTAGTATGGCATCAACTGGTCTATCTGTTGGAGAAAAGACACAAGGTTTTAATTTGGTAATTAAAGCTTTTCAGAATCCTTCAACATGCAAATATCAAAGTGTATGAACAATATTTCTCATAGAAAATATATTTGGATTAGTTTGTACAACATCTGATCTGCTTTAATTGTAGGATCCGCTGAATGCGGGAGGCACAGGATCCGTCGTTGTGGCGATGCTTGAGGAAGACCTATGTCCAACAGTGGACATGTTTCGACTGAATGATGACTCGTGGAAGTCCCTCATATGAATGCATCTTCAATGAAAGACTTGAGCCATCCTAAACCCTTAAATTCACGTAAATTGTAATATGCCAACTTATAAAATCCACAGAGTAAACTCAACTTACCGCTGTAATACTTTCACTGAGGAAAGGATCACAATCCTTATATACTGCGTAGATGGCAAGCCCGCTGATGCACGTCACCACGCTCAGCATGGAGAGAACAGGCCAGCTCCACCATAAGCACCACTGAGACCGATCCAGTGTGTTCACTGTCTGTAGACGTTGCACCTGGAGAAAAAACCACGTAGTAACAATGTGAAGAATAATTTCAAGCTTGTATATAACGGGTGTAGAAAGATGCTTAACGAAGCCCACAGTCACTTGAACTCCCCGTAATTGTGTTTTTTTTTGTACTTCTTCGTACCTGCAGTGCGATTCTGTAACCATCTCACCGTGAAAACTTAGGTGAAGTGAGCGTGGAGTGAGCTGTCAGTGTCATCCTGATGCTAAGGATTGATACTCTTGACAGCTCACTCTAAGCTCACTTCACCTAACTTTTCACGGTGAGATTTTTACAGAATCGATCGGCTGCATACAAACAAATACTCGATACACTTCCGTACAGCAGTGCTATTCTGTAAAAATCTCACCGTGAAAACTTAGAGAAGTGAGCTGTCACTCCACCTGATGTTAAGGATTCCCACTATTGATAGCTCACTTCACGCTCACTTCACCTAAGTTATCACGGTGAGATTTTTACAGAATCAACAGGCAGTATCGAAAATCAATCAATGTTAACGTAGGAGTCCTCTAAACGCTGTTCACAAGTCCAAAACCCGAAAATTTTGTCAGTTTAAATCAAATAGACGACCGCTATTCTTCCAACAGCTATTTGCTATCGGGGACAAGGCAAATCAGGTTATCGAAATGTGTACCTAATTTTCGATACGATAGCCTGTCGGATGGTTGTGAATAGCTATGCTGGTAACCTTCTGATTACGGAGATATTGAAGGTCAAAATTTCACGAAAACAAGTTTTGAATGTTATGTTATATTGTTTGCGTCTGAATAATTTTTAGTATTAATCGATCGTATTATTTTGTTTATTAATTTATGTTATAGGTATTTTGTACCGACCTTTTTTTAGTAGATACTTACTTGTAAATGGCCTTCAAATGCATATTGTTTAGGAACACTTTTTATATTAACTGTAAGTTTCCCGAATAGAATAAAATAAATAAAATATCTATACTCATACTAAAGCTGGAGTTTGTTTGTTTGAACGCGCTAATATCGGATACTACCAGACGGATTTGAATAAATATGTTTGCGTTTGATAGCCGAATTCTCGAGGATGGCTATAGACTATTCATAATATCACGCTTTTCTTTTTGTTGGCTCCTAAGTGTCCTAACCCTTATTAGCCGAGCAATAAGAATTAAGATAAAAGGTCAGAAAGAACGATAGCGCGGGCAAGCGATGCGATGCGACGAGGTCAGGTCAGGGGAACAAGAAATTTCACACGGACGAAGTCACGGGCAGAAGCTAGTGACTTATAATGTGCATGAAAAATCATACGAGAATGATATTTTCAAACAATTCAATTATTTATACCGTGGCTCAGTCTCCTTATTACCCAATGTTGTAAACGCTTTGGTCTGATTACTTACATAAATATTATGGTTATAATTTAGGCGATTAGCACTTTATTGGCAATACATTTTTATGTACCTACAGTAAAACCATAAGTACCCGTTGAACACATTTTTTATTTATTTAAACGTTTCACACACAAAAAAGGTAGAAAAGCGGACTTTAATGCCTTAGGCATTCTCTACCAGTCAACCGGTGAAGAGATTAGATAGCAGGTGCTTTAGTTGAACACAAATACATAAATAGGTTGAATCTAAACTGTTTTTTTTTCTTAACCCAGACCAAAATGCACAAATAAACGACCATCTAACTTAAGGCTGATTTTTCAATCGACAAATAATTTTTATTCGCGGAATAAAATTGACACCTGACAGTTTTTGTATGCAAGAATTGTCAAAAATTCAAAATTATTGCTCTGATAAAACTATATGGCGATGGAAAAATCAGCTTTAAGATAACTAAGAGCATTATTACCTAGCGTGAATATCATTGCTGGAAATTAATGATAAGAAACGCAACACAAGTGTGCAGATTATACAATTTGATAAAGTTGCAGAGTTACCTACACTAGATGCTCTTATCTGTGCTAACGTATATAAAATACTAGCGCGGTCCGTCCCGGCTTCGCACGGGTGGAAAAAAAAAGAAAAAAATAGCCTATAATAATCAGTGATAATGTAGCATTCAACTGGTGAAAGAATTTTTAAAACCGGTCCAGTACTTTTTGAGCCAATTCGTTACAAACATACCTACATACAAATCTTTCCTCTTTATAATATTAGTATAGATAACTTTACCCGCGACTTCGTCCGCGTGAAATTTCATGACCCACCGCGTTGCACCGCATGGCCCGTTTGTGACTTCGTGTATTTTGTTTTCGCTTAGCGTTTTCTGATTTTTTTTTTTTACTTTTACTCGGCTCCTTGAGGTCGTAGCGTGATGTTAAATAACCTATAACCTTCCTCAAGAATTGGGCTATCAAAAGCAAACTTTTTTTTTCCAAATCTGGCCTATAGTGCAAGAGATTAGCGCGTTCAAACATAATAAGTATATACATTTCCTTAAAGTTAAGAATTGTGGTGTATTTTTATGGCTGTTTTCCCTTTATAGTGGAAAACCCATGCATTACTAGCTATGCTTGACGTAAAGTACAAGTGACACGGTGACGATAACCTACAAGGTATATAGAACAATGTCAACATTATTCGATTTCCTGTATTAGGTAATGTAAACAGTTCACAGATTCTTCGTTTTAACTCTAAACAAATTACTTTGAGTTTTACTGCCAGCAAAATTTGATTGGGTTAATTATTAGCTAACATAATAATTACCTGTGTGTGGTTAACAGCATACAAAGATAGATACGTCACCAATCCCCCGAAGATTAGCGAAAACCACGTGTGCCTTTCCGTAGGATCCGCACTGAAACTAAAGAGCACACAGTCAAAATACGACCTTATTCATTAAAAGACAGAGGACATATTTCCTTACACTTACTTTGAAAAATCAAGTCGTCCACCTTCCTTCGCAATCGCAAATATCTGCGAGAAGCCGCCAACTTGTTGCGAGGCGAACACTACAATACTGAACACTGCTCCAAACATCAGAGCAGACTGCAGGAGATCAGTGAACAGCACCGCTTTCATACCTCCCAAAGTAGAATAAAACGTACAAACTAATCCTACCACTAATATAGAAATCAGTCTATCTAACCCTGTCACAGCCTCTAGTACAATCGCAGGAGCATATAAAACTATACCATTGTAGAGCACCATTTGTAAAGTATATGTCAAAGACGCCAGCATTCTGATCTGCGGGCCAAATCTCATCTCCAGGTACTCATAAGTACTGGTTTTCTGCAGTCCGAAGAAAACTGGTAAGTACAATTTGCTGGCGATGGGCGTCGCCACGCCGTATGATATGTTGATGACGACGAACTGCATGCCGTAGTAGTAGTTCTCTGCTGATACCCCCAGCAGAGTGATGGCCGACATGAAGGATGCCATCAATGATACTGCTACGGGGAGTATTGACATGTTGCGGTCGGCTAGCAGGTATTCCTGGAGGAAATAAAATTGTTTGTAGGTGCATTTCTCAAACCCAGATACAAAATCCCTAAGTCGCTTTTAACAACACGGGGAAAATTTAAAACGTAACTATTTAACAAACCAAAATATCCCAAAGGTGAGAGGCAAACCTTGATCGACTTTTTTGGATTTAACCTTCAAAAAGCTCATAATGAGAATCAAATACTACAAGTAATACTCACTAGTATGTAAGATTATGGGTGACAGAAAGGGAAAAGGATCGAAGGGGTACGTGCATTTATGACACGATCCCAATTTAACAAAAGATTTAGTTACCTCATTTGTTGCCTGTTTTCCGCCGCTGAAGCGGAAATATAATCCGATAGCTATGGAAGCGACCATTGTGGCCGCCATAATGGCATAGTCCCAAGCTCCAAAGACTGAGGCCACCATTTTTGTCTGAAACAATGATAGTGTAAATTTAAAAATATAAAAAATAAGTATTATAAGTCAAATATTGCTGTTTGTTTTCACTTTAGTTTTCTCAAGCAATTTATCTGAAAAAGTAACACAAAAAATAACTAGAGGCTTTTTTATAACATTGTCAAAAGAAATACCACTCACTTCCAGCCTAATATCGAGCTGTTAATAATAAAAACCAAAATAAATGAGAAATTCACCAAAAAAAGTTACTAGAAACGTAACGACTAAAATATTCGCCCAGTCATATCTGTTGACTATTTGGGCTTTGCTTATGTAATATCGGTTCTACTTACATTGTATGCATAATAATTATACATTACTAGCTGACACCGCAAACGTCGTTTTGCAAAAAAAAAAATAGGGGTATGAAAAATAGATGGTAGCCGATTCTCAGACCTACCCGATATGCACACAAAATTTCATACAAATCGGTCCAGCCGTTTCGGAGGAGTATGGTAACTAACACTGTGACACGAGAATTTTATATATTAAAAGATTATTCTTACTGATACCATATGATAAATGTCATCGTAAGACCTTTATCTCGATGAGAGTTAAAACTGCAATAATGGAACACTAAAAGGATCAAGTTGCTAAGAAGTTTGGAAAATTTCGGTAGAAATGATAAAAGTCTCGAATGATAAAGAAGCAGTAGATAAATAAATTGAATTAGCCTAAAATAAAGTAGAAACGGTATAATCAGAATACCTATATTGTAATAGATGTTGTGACCTACCTCACAAGTATAAAGAAATTATACGGAAACTGGTATAAAATCATGCACTTGTAGATAAGCCAAGGAAAACATAATTGTAACAAAGCGAAGAAAATTGGACATTACGAATATAGTATAATCGATATAAATTTACAAGGAAGTGAATTCGTAACAACTGTATAGATTTTTCAGAAGACTTGAATCTTTAAAAAACTTGACGTCGGCATCGCCACCTATTGACTTATTGGCGTCGTGAATATCACGAACTGTTACAAATGCGATGTAAATAACGTAATAGCTGAATCATATGTATACATACATATAATGGATATAAGGTTAGAGATAAATCTTGAATAATGATAGTGAAACTAGACGCTACGTCAATGAGATAAAAATGAAAACAGTCTGAAATAACTTGGACAGCTTAGTATGGTAGATCTACCGACGGAATACACTCTCAATCAACAGTACCGTACAATATTTATGTTTTAGGAATAAGTGTTAGGTGGTCTGTTTGATGAACTCGTAGGTACCATTGGCTAGATAGAGTGAAGTTGAGTTTTACCTGACCTATGGTAGTTAATGTGTCTGTGTGATATGGGTTTAATAATTGCCTGTAATAATTGATTTTTTTTTTTTTCTCAAGTGAAATGATAACGATGACAGTCAATATCGTTTACGTGATAATATACAGGGTGTCCCTGAAGTCCCAAATCGAATAAGGGCGTGGGCAAGGTCATTTCCAACCTTTTTGAATGATTGATGATTGAGAATTATTTTACGGTTCAAAAGTTATGGTCAATTTTTTTCAATCGTTTCGCATAGTGCTCAAATAAAAAAAATCATAAAAAAAAACTATCAGGGCTGTCTAAAAAACTTAAATTGACAGTTCCTGGTAGTTTTTTTTTAATTATTATGTCCTTTGAGCACTATGCAAAGTGATTGAAAATAACAAAAGTTGGTCATAACTTTTGAACCGTAAAAAAACTCACCAACATTCTCAGGATCAATAAGTTTGGAAATGACTTTGCCCACGCCCCTATTTGATTTGATCCATACTTCCAGGGATACCATGTATATTGCTGGGACATCTCTTTCACGCAAACATTCTTGTCAATTAGTTCATTTCACAGGTAATAATAATCACTTTGCACATTACGTAACCCTATTCTCTGATATACCTAGTAACGATGCAAGCAAATCAATAAAACAAACAAACGATGACATAAATAAATGAAAGCGCTGCTTGAAGCAGCAAGCAGTATATCCAGTAATTGAAACAAGACTATTGCTGTATTATTCAATTAAAATTGATTAAGTCTTCGTCAGTACCTACAGCTGTCCATGTGACTTGATCGTGATACGGGTTTTTTACTACTACTGCATTTACTTTTGACGCACACTTGCACACATTTTGATTTATATAACAGATCGCTCATACTGTGTAATTTATTATAGATATTGTTATAGTTTTATTTATGGTCTACCTACAAATGAAAATAAAAGATCATCACATTTTCTCAACGGCAGATAGTCAGGATTTAGCGGCCATGAAAAAAACTTCGAGACTATGACGCTTGCCGAATTATTTATCGGTCTTAGATTAGATGATTCAGGAAAGAATAAGCCAGTATATTGCAAATATCAACCAAAAAGTACATCGAAAATATCCTTGCAGTTTCCGAAATGGAAATGATTTAACTGTCTTAGAACCCCCAAAAAGATCGTGGAAAGAATATTTGAGATGTAAAATAGAACATATTCTTACAGATACTTGCAGGCTTTTTTTTTTGGTGGATGGGAAATCATCCAATGACCCCTCCCGCTCTGGGTGGAGCAGAAGGGAGTGTCAGACTCTTACTGACTAAAACCCACCCGTGTTCCTTCCTTAGCCCTTTGTGTTTCGGGGTAGCGGTAACCCTTTCGGACAATCCCGCTGCATACTTGCAGGCTAAGATTAGGTTATGTTAGGCTCACACACACCCCCCCCGGTGGGTTCCCGCATTGTCGAGGCGGGGGGGCTCAGTAGCCGTGGCTTGGGTGAAGCGAAGAGGAACCCGAGGAGGGGCCGCTCGTCAGGGCTTTTGCCTGTAAGCCGACGACGTAGCGGCCAACAAGTAGGTTGCGGTGCCGCTTGGGCGACATCGCAACTGAGGCGGGCCGCGATGTCGTATGTGAGGGAGGCATCGCGGCTGAAGGTTGGAGGCCGCGGCGGGAGAGGAGTGCCGGTATTGCGGTGCGCCGCTCTCCCTACCTTCCGCGGCCTTGACGGGGTCGCCACCGTTGATGGCGGACGCGGTGGGGCCGCAGGGGAGGAGGAGTGTTGGTATTACGTTGGCCACTCTCCCTATCCTCTGCGGCCGAAAATTGGCAGGCGGCGGGGCCAACGACCTGTCCCGCCGCAAGGGGACCAAGGGTGCCCAGACACGGGGTCGTCTGGCGCCCATGTGCTGGTTTGGTCCCTGGGGTGGTCACGGCGTGCTATGTGTTCTGGTGCGCCGGTGATGGGGAGCACTCCCCAGAGGAGGGTCCGGTGACGGACAGCCGCGGCGGGTTCACGGATGAGTGCTAACGCGTGCCCGTGTTCCCGCCATAAGCGGCGGAGGAGGACACCGTGGAGTTTTAGTGGGTAAGAGTCCCACATAACTGCACTATCTCCCCGTGGTAGTGCAGTATGCATGAGCATTTCTCCACGTTAAAAAAAAAAAAAGGCTCACACACACGGGTTGCATGTTGAAGAGCCTCCTCGTGGCGCACCCTGGGCAACGTCGGTTCCAATTGCCTACCAGGTTCTGGGGGACAATTGGGGTTGGCGGCTAATCTTCAACACACGGGGAAGGGTCATGGTTCCAATCACCGATCATCTTTGATGGTCGGTGAAGGGAACCTGGCTATAGATGGAGTCATACGTCTACTCCCCCTCTGCTTACAGAGGAAGGTGAGTGGGCGCAGGCTGGGAAGGGGCGGTTTTGCGCCGCTGCACCCACGAGAGTGTGGGTGGTAGAAGGTGTCCCATGCCCGCGCTGCGTCTGTCCGGCATCCGGCGGCAGCGTGGGGACGCCGGGGCGGCGGTTGGTTCTGCCCAACCGTCGGCCACCCCGTAATCCTGAGTTCTGGACCGGGGGTCCGGGCCACTGAGGTCTGAGCCGCAAGGAAGACAACCTCTCTAAAAAATTACCCCAATCCCAAGGTCGAGCGTGCCGAGGGGATGAATGGCCGGAGGGGATCCGGTCGTTAGCGCGGCGAAAAGGGACCCCACCCTTAAAAAGGAACAAAAATGAATAAGGCTAATGCGAAAACTATTCCGCAGGCGGGTACCCTCCTACCCAAGGAGAATAGCTCTCCAGCTCCGAGACTAAACTGCACGTATTTTTTGTTTGACAAGATAACTCTAATTCTCAAACATGCAATGCTATTTACTCAAACTTGTACAACTACCTGATCTTCGTGTATACAACCATATAGATAAAGAATCTAGAGAATCTTCAGGAAGTATAATATTGAAAATCCCTGTAATAACTTAGATTTTTCGAGATTATCGCAGTTAGATTTCGCAAAATAATTGTACTGTTCAATCGGTCTATTCCTAATATATTTATTTCACCCCGCGCTTTTATTTTTATTTTTTACTGCCCCGTTGGGCTCGTGGTCGCAAGCGCGACTGTTGAGCGTGGGGTCCTGGGTTCGATTCCCGGGTCGGGCAAAGTGTGTGTGTTATTGAGTTTTTCCATTAAGAATTTCTTAGTAACAGCCCGGAGTTTGGAAGTTGGTGGTGTGATACCCCCGTGCCCCGGAAAGCACGATAAGCCGTTGGTCCTGCGCCTGATCTCTCTCCGGTTGTGTCGGATTGCCGTCCCATCGGACAATGAGAGTGAGGGAAGAGGGAGTGCACCTGTGTCTGCGCACACACTTGTGCACTATAATATGTCTTGCGTACCCGGCTAATCTCCGTTTAGATTAGCCACCGTGACCGAAATCGGTCGGGGAGGCTAATATTTATTTCGCATAGGTAAATTTTTGTAGAGACGTCGAAATCGAAAGTAATATAACCAGGGTTTTGCAAGGCAATCTTTATTCCTATGGTATTTGTCTTTCTTTTCGATTACAATATCTACAGTAAAAGTAAACTTGCACACGAAAAGTGACGCGAATACCACTTAACGGTTAGACCACTTAACGGTAAGGCCTCTTTAATTTTCCACTGAACTTACTGTTCGTGTGTAAAAGCCTTGGATTCACACAGTTTATTCCAATAGGCCATTATTTAGTCTCGTGACCCGTCGCTGTGCTTATTTTGCTAGTCTTCCTTAATATTCTATTCGTTGAGCTCCTTCTAACTACTGATTTGACAAATGCTTGCACTGAACAAGTCCACTCAAATATGTGTGGTTCTTTCCTCAAAATATATTTCAGACACTAATCTACATGATCCTCACATGATCAGATCAAGATTATGTCTGGACTATAAAAGAGACTTTGACCCCTGAGTTTGTTTAGCTATTTCTTTTTTGTCGACTGGAGTCGACACCCCTGAAAAGAAATGGCTACACAAACACGACTCGTCATGACGTGTAAAAGTAATTACGATATTCATTTCATTACTTTTTTCATTCTTCCAATTTACTTCTCTTTTATTGAAACCACAAAAGGCTTATTTATTCTGAATTGAGTAGGTCAATACTACCCACCCCCACCTACTCCCCTACCACCCTATCTACTCAATTCCTTAGTTTTGCAGGTTATTGAAAGCACAATTTGGCATACAGATTCTGTCTATATTATTAAAAATAGTGACGTGATCGTTATGCCGATGGATAAAGAGAGGCTTTGTTCAATGAAAAAGCTCTCCTTATAAATTCTTCATAGATAATGCGAAAAGTGAGGTTAATGTAGAAGTTTTAAAAAGTAATATATCTTTATAAAAGTTGACTTGATAGTTACATATCTTCTATAGTATGTATAAAAATATAGTAGCAAAGACAAAACTGTACATTGAATATTTTTGAAAAAAGAAATTTTTACGAGGTGTGGGAACGAGTCTAGGTAATGCCAAAAATATAGTTTCTAAAATTTTTGTCTATTCGTCTGTTTGTCTGGACGTACCGTATTTTCCGGATTGGCGCAAAAACGGCTGAATGAATTTTGGTACACAGATACTTTATAACCTGGATTTTTTCAATCCCGGTAGTGGGTACTCCCGTGAGATATTTTACGATAACCACGCGGGTGAAGCCGCGGACAAGAGCTAGTTGTAAATACAAAAAAAAAAAAATAAGCAGAGTTCGCCAATCATAAAATGCATCTTTAGCGATATGAATTATATTATATCTAGAGCTGCAGTAGTTACAGAGTTTGCTGCAATTATTTCTTCAATAAGTATTGTATTCTGAGGGCTTTTTCATCACCAGATGACTATTATCAAATAACTGTCAAAATTTTAAAATTATTCCTCGAACAAAGTTACCAGATGATTGAATAATCAGGCCTAAGCTATTTTATGCCTACTCGTTGAATTAAATTTCGTCATTGAACCTTTTCAATAAAAATGTAACATTCCAAGGAAATTACACTCGATTTTATTCAAATTTTCCCGCTATTACTGAGTGCCAGCGACTAAGTATGTAAACACCAATTTAAAACTTCACGCATGGACTTTGTAATACTTTAATTTCATGCATTAAAAAAAAATACGTCTGTAATAAAGCACACTGGATGCAATTGTAGACATTAGCAACACTCTAGCCGGCATTTCCATGTAATTGATAAATAATTCAATAAAAACTACAATTTAAAAAATACTTACAATTTTGTTCTGGCAATTGCAGCTAAATCAAATTTTCCTTGAATTACACTGAGTTTTTTCAGCAACAAATAACGTTTCAACGCATCATAATTGTATAACAAACTCTTTTTACATAGTTTTTACATCACATAACCTTGGATAATCTAAATAATACTTCGCGGTAACGAGGTTTATTATATGAAAAAATGGAATTAAATGAATGTCACAACTCATTTAGAGTCCGTTTGAGTTATATACACCTGGGAAATGAATATTCCGTGCGTTCGGGTCATGAGTGAATATATTAATGTAAAGCCGTTCACTGCCGCGGCTCGTATTGAGGTAACTGTCAGACTCAGCAGCACAGAGTGTCAGCAGTGTCAGACAACGGTGGCGTGAGGTTATGTTTTCGAGATCGTCCGATATCAGCGCGCGTTGGAATCCAGCCAATCTAGCGCTTTATTTGCATAGAGCAAAAAAAACATGTGAACCAAATTAAAAGGACCAATTTTACAAGTACTACTTCTACATAGATCACTTGACTATGGCGTGATTTTTGAGATTAACTTCAATAGGTACCTTAATGTGAAACTTAATACTAAAATAATATACCTATTATGCATCTTGTAATTAATAATATTAATATGGGTCGGTTAAACTAGCCAAAGAGCTAAGAAACAAAACTTGGTTATCAAAATAATATCCAATATAAATATCCAATTAATAATATAATAATTCTACGGTGTTGAAATCGATGACCACAGAACGATGACATCCAAGGACTACCTACGTTCACCTTCCATTTTCAGTGTCTAAGTAGGTACCTACCTATTTATAACTACATCTGGAAATGTCACTTAATCGAACGCGGCGACAAAAATTTATTAGAAGCAACTATAAAAATAAGATACAATAGTCCGATAGCGACCATTTTGCAAAAAGCGCTTCAGCGCTGTGAATACACAAATGCGCGCGCACATTTTAGCAGCAAGAGGAAAGTTCAAAGACTTTATATCCTAATATTTCTTTTATACCTAAAACACCTATTGTGTCACATAACTATAAACTAATTTTGTATTAATTATAATTGGTGCACTAATACGCAAGATAAACAAGTTTTAGCAGTGTACAAATTCCAGCTGAAACAAACTAACGACATCTATATTTTAAATCATGCAACATGTCACTATGCAACAGAATTTGCCAAAAATATTTCTGTAGGCTCCTCCGGTGCGAACAATCTCATCATCCAACGTTTAAATACTTTTAAATTAAGATCTATATAAATAATTTATCTATGTAAACTATGGCGAAGACGAATATAACAAAACTGGTTAGGTAGGATGGTACCAACAACCAAATAATTTGCGGGGATACCTATAAAAAATCCATTAAATAAAAACACAAAAATTTTAAAAAGAATAATAAGTAAATATACAAAATAATTACTTTCTCTAAACATCTCTGCCCTCTTACTAGTCCAAAAGCAAAATAACTATCGCTTTACTAGGAGAAGTTGGTTGGACCAGTAACTTCGGATTAGAACCCAGAACCACAGAATCCAGAACTTAGTTAGTGCTTAGTTTCCTTGTTGCTAAATAATTCACGATCGAAGCAACAGATGGCGCTACATTACGCGAATCTACAATGTTCACAATACGGGTGTCGACAGTAATAAATTGCCTAACACTTTTATCAAGGGAGAATGGAGGGTTCTGTCTTAACTCCTACCGACTAAAGCAACAGTATTTTTATTCACATGGACAACGTGGTACCACAAGTAAAGCGCGTGTCGCTCCGTGAGATAAAAATAGATACTTACTAATGATAAAATTATATATTACTAGCTGACCCCGCAAACGTCGTTTTGCAAAAAAAAATTGATAGTAGCCGATTTTCAGACCTACCCGATATGCACACAAAATTTCATACAAATCGGTCCAGCCGTTTTGGAGGAGTATGGTAACTAACACTGTGACATGAGAATTCTATATATTAGAGAAGATGTTGGTCGGAATACTCCTCTTGCCAGGAAACAAAAAAATCATATTTCGCTATGGTTTGATCTGTAGAAAATAATTACGTTTAGACAAAAACATACGTAACGATAAATGGTACCAATTTACCATTCTGTGTATCAAAAGGGAAACAGTCTACAACAAGTTAAAAGTAATTTTTTACCAGTCAGGAAATAATATTCACACTATCTTGCTAAATAGAACTGTAAGTACTTAATAATATTTGTCTTAAAAGGGAAATAATTACAGCATTCACATGATTCACACAACACCATTGCAGCGCCCCAAAATGGATTCGTGTGTTATGGGCGATATAAGTAGTGTTAATTGATACCTAATTAAAGTTTCAAACAAAGCGAAGTAGGGCACTACAAATACTATTCGTATTCTTCCAAAAATGTAGATACATTTAGACTCGTGCTTACTTAAATAATAACATCCACACGGGTTGATCGAAGATTTAGCAACGCTTACCGTGGTCGATTCGTAGATGGGTGGCAATTAACGAGAGCACTCCGTCCCTCGGGGTAAGCATGTTAAGCCTTTGGGCCCGGCTGTCATTCGTACATCTTTGACAGTCGTTACGAATGGTCAGTCCAAAATCTGACAACAAGTCTTACCAAGGGGTGTTCCCAGTAACTGGGTTGTGGAGATCAGATAGGCTGGCGCTCCATGTAAAACACTGCCTTTCCGCTGCACCCGATTAGACTGGAAGCTGACCCCAACATAGTTGTTAAAGGCTAGAAATATCTGATTTACAAGAATTAAAAAAAGTAAAAATGTACCCACCTACCTTAAGGAAGTACTTATTTCAAAATGTCATAAAATATCTACCTACTTACTTTTATTTTTAGGTTAAAGAAAATCTTCAGAAAATGCGCACAAAAACATTTAGAGTAGCTAAAAAGGGTATCTGACTCCTAAATTATTGCTCTACGTTCAAGTGTATCTACAACAACTAACTAATTCAATTAAAAAAAGCATAATGTGTATAAAAAACACTAAACACGCGTTTGTTATATTCTTAAGTGCGTATTCCATCAAACTTTTATACCTAGAATAAGTTTTGAATTTTTAAAAGTTTTTCCATACTAGAACTGTCAGACGTCAATTTTAGTCCACGGAAAAAAATAACTGACTTTCTTAAAATCAGCCCTAAGTGGCCATAATTTTTTAAAAGAAAAAGCCAAGGTATCTTTTGGAAAACAAATAGAAACTTGAAAATCAAGAATAAACCAGGAAAAATCCAGTTTATTCTTGACTCCGGTCTCCTAGGTTAATGTCGTGAGGAAAGTTTAAAGTATGAATGTGGATGGCTATAAAAGTCGGGGAAGACAATGAAAAAAACAATGTTTTTAATCGTTAATTGTCATTCGAATAAATTTTGCCCAAATCTGTATAGAAAAGAATACCTACATAATAGGTCGGGGCAAAAATATTTTCGTATTTTGAATCTATTGTTAGTAATCAAACCTCTTTGGCAGTACTGAATGTAACTGGCTGGTTTTAATACTATTAAATGTTGACATTCTAAAGATGCAATATATAAAAAAAAAACTAGTTCCCGCCATTTTTCAATTGTTTTTCAAGCAAGCAACATGAACGTATATGACGAAGAAATTCGGTACATTTTAAAATTTTATTTAAAAAAAGGTAAAAATGCGACGAACGCCGCGAATAAAATTTGTGCGGTTTACGGACCTAATGCGGTATCAGTACGAATAGCATAAATGTGTTTCAAGCGTTTCAAGTCAGGAAATTTTAGTGTGAAGGATGAAGGTGTGGAAATGTTAGTGTGAAGGATGTCAA
The DNA here is from genome assembly GCA_949316385.1 of Globia sparganii. Classification (NCBI taxonomy): domain Eukaryota; kingdom Metazoa; phylum Arthropoda; class Insecta; order Lepidoptera; family Noctuidae; genus Globia; species Globia sparganii. Next base: position 19,384,046 of record OX438654.1, read on the forward strand.
CAACTGATGAGGTTAAAAGAAGCTATTGAGAAAAACCGGCCGGAGCTGGTGAATAGGAAGGGCGTGGTGTTTCATCACGACAACGCCAGACCGCACTCATCTATAGCTACTCAGCAAAAATTGAGAGAACTTGGCTGTGATGTGTTGATGCATCTTCCGTATAGCCCTGATCTTGCTCCATCAGATTTCCACCTGTTTCGGTCACTTCAGAACTCTTTAGGAAGCATAAAGTTAATCTCAAAAGTACACTGTGAAAACTACCTGTCAGATTTTTTCGATAAAAAATCTCAAAACTTCTACAGCAATGGGATCATGGCATTGCCCACAAGATGGTAACAAGTCATCGATCAAAACGGCACATACATAATATAAATAAATAAAAAATTAAACCTAAAAGAAAATATTTTTTTGTATGAAAAATACGAAAATACTTTTGCCCCGACCTAATATATTCCACCGAATTGGGATAAGGGCAAGAGAATTATAATAATACCTAAATAATCAGAACAATGAACGAACAAATAAGTATTATTACATAATTTAATCATTTCAAAGAACTAACTACGTAGTAATTAATTACCCAATAGATTAAAAACTTAATTTCTTGATCGGCGACCATTTATAATTTATTCAGGAGAAATTAACACTTATAATATCCGTTCAAAGTGAAGACTTATAATTACGTTACCTACTACGATAGTTAAATCAAACAATCCTCACTTTATGAATACGTAATACAATGGAAGGGTGCCACTATTATACAGCCTGATTTAAATTCAAAAAACGGTTCGAGTTTTCTTTGTTTTCTAAAAAGTTCAGACTGTCTTTTGTTCAGAATTTCAAAAAAATCACTATCTTTCTTTGTGTTTGTTTTCTTTTTTTGTTCCGTTTCTAAAACAGTTATGAAACGCTTTTGTTTTCTAATTTCGAAACGTACGTATTGGGTTGATTCATGTTTGGCTCAACTGCATCGGGCCAATTAATCTAGCACTTGTTAGCATGATTGCCGATCTATGAAAAAACACCTACTTTCTACATCTGTAGCAAGTAGATAGGTAGTTTTTCATAGATCGATACAATTTGATTATCTAATCAAAGTGTAATTTTACGTTTTCAAGCAGATAACCTGGGTTATCTGCTCAAACCAAAAAATCTTCTGTTAAACCTTCGGTTTATCGCAATTGCTTGAGGGAACTTCATCTGCTTACAGAAAAATTTAGTAGGCTCGAAGGGATCTTCTCTCTAATCGGAGAAAAGGTAATAAGAATAAGGTAAGTAACAGCTAAGAGGGACAGTTTCAATCTGCGGACCCAAGTAGGTCGCTGCAAGTTCAATCTAGCGAAATGTGATATTGGCCCCGATTCTGTTGTTCACAAACTAAACTAAATTTAAGTTCAGTGCATCTTTTTCTTTCTATTTCATTATGAAAAGGACAGAAGATACATATTAGTTTAGTCCTGTCAAATTAGTCAGTGCCTGACGTAAATTGACGTATTTTTAGTAGGTAGCCATTTTTTTAATCACATCTAAACTTGTCTATGGTTATGAATTATAATGAAATAGAAAGAAAAACATGCACTTAAATTCAATTTAGTTTGTGAACAACAGAATCAGGGCCAATATTGACCTAGCCGACACTCCGTGCAAAGCGATGGTACTGACCAAACCATGTCCCATAAGTTGGAGTGTCCAAAGTGTCCATGAACCAGCACTAAAAAACGCCACTGGTGCCGCAATTGGCGTGGTCACATAATGGGCACAACTCATCTAGCATACTATAATATTTTGACTTTTGCCATCGACTCGAAAAGAAGCTGGAGAGGATTCGAAGGTATACCTTAAATAAAAATAAAAGGCTAGAAAAGTTCAACCTGCCAAAATAATCTTCTCTCACGATTTTAAAAACCATCATCATCTGTCTGGCCTTTTCCCAACTATATTGGGATCTGCTTCCAGTCTAACCGGATGCAGCTGAGTACATGGAGCAACTGCATATCTGACTATTTTAAAGACATATAACCAACTTAAAATATTCTCGAGCTTTTGCCCCTTGGAGACGAAACCAAAGATCACAATCAAATAGACGGCGAGTCCAATTCTGGTCACGTAACTGGATACCTTACCCGCTCGTAGATAATACCCGGTGCTCATGACGGGCTCATCCTGTCACGGTTCTCACCGATTAAACTTGTTACAGCTTATAATGGAAGTGAGATTTTTCTTTTAAATACTTACCTACTGGTACCGACTGAAGTTTTTTTACGAATTAAGTATTAGGTACTCTCTGCCAACCTACCTATTAGTAAATGCTACATTAAAAAATCTTGTGATAATCAGCCTTCTTAAAAATAGATTCAACCTTTTTGGTATTTTCCTCGACCAGAAATTTTATTTTCGATTATTTTTTTTATTTAAATTCTCTCATGTCATGGAAGATTTGTATACAGTGTGTCAGGTTAAACGAGGGACATAGTTTAAGGGAATGCAGTACCCATGCAAATGAACAACTTTTACTAAGAGACAAACACTGAAATCGAGAAAAAAAACGCCTGTTAGTTATGCGAACATAAATTTTGCCCAAAAAAATATTCCAGCCCTCTGATCACATGAAGACGACCAACAGCTTGGCAGTCTGGAAAAAAAACCGTTCTTACTTAAAAAAAAAAAATACATTTTTGGGCTCATCAGTCAGTCAGATATGCAATGGTTTTAAAAGGCAAATAAATTAAATACTAACATTGTTTTTTCCACAAACTCATGCAGACCTGGTATTGGAAATAACTTAAGTATGTGGTTCATCCTTAGGACTATGCCGACCGCACAGTGAAATAACCAAACAAACGATGAGGGCGCCATCGTTTGTTTGGTTATTTCATACAATTTAGAATGAAAATGCAGAAAATAAGCACGTTAAGTTGTACTTCACAATATTATACGTTAATATTATTAGAAACGGTAGTTTTATATTGTTTAGTTTTATTATAATCCTTAAAACGGATAACAGTGGCCACTGTATTCCGTTGTCTTGTGAAGCACAACTTAACGTGCTTATTTTCTGCATTTTCATTCTAAATTGTATGAAATAACCAAACAAACGATGAAGGCGCCACTGTGCGGTCGGCATATCTATATTTAACTTTGATTAAGCTTTAAAAACTGGATTAGCTCATCAAATTAATATAAAAAGTGAACAGGTAACCAAAACCTCACAATCAAAAATTAAAATGAATAAAACTCATTGCATTTGTTCTATGTTCTATGTTCTATGTTATGGGTTTGGTTTCCGCACTTAGTCCTTCAGTTGGACCATTGTGCGTGGGCCATGGCGGCCGTCGGTGGTTATTCCAACCAGCCCACCTCCCTCCAGAAGCTGATTAGGTCTCCTGGTTTGTTTAGAACATCTGTGTACGATCTGGGTGTCCCGAGGGTTTCTGATCTAATCTGGGTGACACCTGTGCACTCAAAGAGCACATGCGCAACAGTTTCATCAGCCTCCATGCATGCTCTGCACAGGGGACTGTCCGTTATTCCTATGGTGTGGAAGTGTTTATTTAGCGAGCAGTGTCCCGTGATGGTCCCCGTCACCAGGCGCAAGCCTTTCCTGTCCAGTCGCAATAAGCGCCTGGTTAGCCTGCCATCTAATGATGGCATAGCTTCCTTGGACTGCCTGCAGCCTGGTGACGACGTCCACCAACTTTCTGCTTGTGTATGGGTGTGCTCCTGTAGCCACCTGCGTAGTTGGTTGAAGGGGATGGGCACGATAGGTTCCGGTCCACAAACTGACGTACTGGAACCTCTTCTGGCCAGTTCGTCAGCTGCGTCGTTACCTAGCGATCCGCTGTGTCCTTTTATCCATTGTAGCGTCACTACATTGCGGTTCAGAACAGTTACCTGTTCAAGCGCATTGTGACATTCTAGTATTAGATTCGATGTGATGCATTCCTTCCCTAGGGATTGAAGGACTGAGGCGCTGTCAGAGAGTATGCGAATACGAGCATCCGTAACTCTCCTGGCTGCTATGGAATAAGCCGCTTGTATTATGCCCACACACTCCGCTTGGTAGACAGTGTTGAGCATACCCAGCGGTCTGGATATTTTTATGTTGAGGTCGTGTGAGAAGACTCCGATTGCATTTGTTATCGTTGTTCTTTTTCATCAGGGCAGGCAATACGATTACTGAAACAGTCCTATTATGTTTATCTATACATATAATAAAATCGTAGGAAAGTCAAAACTGTACATTGAATATTTTTTAAAAATAATACTTGGGGCGTGATCTACAATCGATACCGAAGCCAAAAATATAGTTTTTGGAATTTTTGTCTGTTTGTCTGTTTATCTGTTTGTCTGTTTGTCTGTCCGGGATAAACTCAAAAAGTACTGCATGGATTTACTTCAAATTTTGCATGAATATTACTAAGAGGTCGGGTCAACATATAGGCTACATATTATCACGCTATCACCTACGGGGGAGGAGCTGTGAATCTTTATTTTTCTTACGCATTCTGTGACAGCGTGTAATCTAACGACGCATATCTAAATGTTGTTTTTGAGTAAGCCATGCTATTATCTGACGTTACACTATAAAAACTACGCCATTTAAGTAACTTGGGCAGAGAAATATAGTTTAATGAATGTTAGTAGTATAAAGACAATTTTAAAACAGCGCCATCTATGAGATTTCATAAAAATCAAATCAAGTTACCTACATGTTAACATTTTTTTGGAAATTAATAATTTAAATTTGATCATGTTGGCGAGGTAAGTAGTTAGTTATTCTTAAAATTCATAGATGGTGATGTGCATTTTCTTCATAAAAGTTGTATCGTATAGTTCGTTTTGACAAATTCAAGTTCCAACAAAACCCTCAAAATCTTGAGCAGAGTTGAGGAAGACAATTTAAAAAAAATGCGGTGTTAAGTATTACAAAAAAGTTTGTTCATTGATGATGATCATTTAATTTCATGACACCCTCGCGGAGGCGAGCGTCAGTGACAGTCCCAGCCGCATGCGTCATCTTGGTGGTTTTGTGGAGTCGCGAACCCGGTAGCTTTGTGAGAGAAGTATCGCCATCATCTGTCTGAAGATTTTCGACGAGCTTTGAGGCGCGCTACTGGAGACGAAGTCGAAGTAACTGATGAACGCGTGCTGAACACCTGTCTCAGTTCACTTCAATATGTGGTACTTTCTATCGGCGGCAATCCACTGATCGAATATGGGTTACCAGCTCCCTAATCACCACCGTATCAAGACCGTGAAAATCGGGAGTATAATGCGAAATGACCACCATACGAAATGACCATGTCGCTTTGTTCTCTTCAGAGCAAAAGCAAATTTATGACACCGTCCTTGAAAGCGTTGGGCAAAACCAGGGTAAAATGTTTTTCTTAGATGCTCCTGGTGGAACAGGAAAAACATTTGTTACCACTGGCATACTTGCAGAGGTCAGGAGGCAAGGCAAAATTGCTATTGCTGTAGCGTCGTCGGGAATCGCTACCACACTGCTTCCGAGTGGCAAGACAGCACATGCCATGTTTAAAATTCCCATCGATTTAGAGAGCGCGGAAACGCCTGTTTGGGGTGTGTCACGCAACAGCGATAAGGGACACGTGCTCAAGGATTGCTCTCTGATCGTATGGGATGAGTGTACGATGGCCAATAGGAAGGCCGTTGAGGCCGTGGACAGAATCCTGCAGGACATCCGCAGGAACGAACGTTTGATGGGTAGTGTCACAGTTCTGTTCAGTGGTGATTTTCGGCAAACGCTTCCAGTGGTGACGCGGGGCTCGAGGGCTGACGAGGTGAATGCTTCGTTGAAACGATCTTCGTTGTGGTCACGAGTTCGTACGCTGCGCTTGACCATTAATATGAGAGCTCGGCTCGGCGGCAATGCACGTGCTCAAGAATTCTCCGATGTCCTTCTAAGTCTTGGCGAAGGCACTGTACCAGAAGAGACAGGTGATGCTTCCAGAGTCTCTCGGTAGAGTGGTATCCAGCTTAGAAGAACTCATTCACTGTGTATACGGGGACATCAGTCGTATACCGCACCAGCAGAATTCTTGGGTGTGTGAGCGGGCCATTTTGATGCCCAAAAATGATCAGGCTGCAGCAATTAACGAATGCTTTCTCTCGGAAATTGAGGGGAATAAAGTGGTCTACACCTCGATAAACACTGTTGTCGAGCAAAATGACGCCACACATTATCCCGTGGAATTTCAGAGCTCCCTGTCAGCAAGTGGACTTCCAGCGCATACCATCAAGCTGAAGGTCGGTGTTCCGATTATGCTTCTTCGGAACCTATCTCCTCCGAAGTTGTGTTAACCGCCTTACAGCCCATTCACGACTTCGGTCTAAGCGGCGCGCGGCGCGGCAGGCGGCGCGGCGTGCGTTTTACACGCCACGTACCCTCAGTAGCGGCTAGCGGCAGCGGTCGAGGTGGACGTATTTAGGTCGTTAGAACGTGGCCAAAATTATGGCATTATCAAAATTATCTCTTTTGTGTTTAGAAAGTATATTTTTAAAACAAGTATGACAGAAGGAGTGCACGAACTGAATAAAGATCGATATTTAAATGGCAAATTTCGTGACCTATACGAAGATTACAGAAAATATCCGGATAAGTTTTATGAGTACACAAGAATGAGTGTGGAAACATTTGATTATATTCTATACTTATACTCTATACCCATTACCGCCACAAAATCGTTTAAAATTTTTTGTTTATAAGTTCGCCGCCGAGCCGTCACATCTACGCCGCTATCCGGGCCGCTGTGTTTCGTTGCGTCGCGTCGCACTCATTCGCCAGTACTTTTGATCTCGCCGCTCCCCGCACCGCGCGCCGCTGCAACGATTCGCTCCGACAAAACCGCGCGCGTTTTCGCTGTGAGCGGCGACTCGTGGCGTGCTTCAAACATTTTCATACTTTTGTTCTTACCGCTCGCCGCCCCGCGCTTAGCCGCCGCTCACCGCGGCAAAGTCGTGAATGGGCCATTAAAGTCATCTCCCTCCACAGAAACACCATTGAGACGGAAATTCTTACGGGTTGTGGCGTCGGCGAGGCAGTATTTATACCACGCATTCCCCTAATACCTCATAACTTCCTGTTCCAGTTCAAGCGCGTACAGTTCCCCGTGAGTGTTTGCTTCGCGATGACCATCAATAAGTCGCAGGGCAGCGGGTGTCGACCTCAGGACGAGTTGCTTCTCACACGGGCAACTGTACGTCGCTTGCTCCCGCGTCACCAGTCCTGACTCTCTTTACATTTTGGCTCCTGGCAGCATAACTACCAACGTAGTTTATAGGGAAGTGTTGTAAAGTATGATACCTTTGTACGTATTTTTACTCTTTTGTGTCCTGGAATGTATTCCTGCATTATTTTCTCTATTTCCTTCAGTCACATCTTATGACTGAACTCAGCAGGACACCCATATAACTCTCTTCACCTGCTTTGCTTGCAAAAAAAAAACTTATATTTTAATGCTATTTTAAAAGTTGTGTACATAGAATGCTATGCCGGGGCAGCGGGATTGTCCGAAAGGGTTACCGCTACCCCGGAACACAAAGGGCTAAGGAAGGAACACGGGTGGGTTTTAGTCAGTAAGAGTCTGACACTCCCTTCTGCTCCACCCAGAGCGGGAGGGGTCATTCGATGATTTCCCATCCATAAAAAAAAAAAAACTTATAATGCTATAGCGACACTGGCATCTTGGGTATTTTTGGTGCTGTAGAGCATGCACGCAGACGACGTCGCGGGCAGCAGCTAGTTACAACATAAAAACGATACTGTTGTTCATTTCAAACTCAATTTAGACCACAAACTGTAACAGCTTTTATGTTGATATTATCTCATTGTAAATGTCTACATATCCCATTTTAAGCTTAAAAAAAAACGCTGAAAACTCTTTTAAACGACGCCGATGACGTCACTGCAGTAGGTAGTAGCTACATAAAATTTTCGCGGCTAAAGTGGTGTCTTCTCTCTCACGTCATGCTTACAGTCTCAAGGGTTGGTAAGTACCAACATTACCATATTTACGGAACGGTGTTCACTTCCTTTGCGTTTTATAAAATACTAGCTGGATTTCAGAAGATAAGAACGAAAAGTCTTTTTTTAATTTTCCTTGATGACAAGATTATTCTGTCCACTAAGCACACGTTACAGCAGCGTCGCCGCATCGGGACGAAGCGCATTTCAACACAAAAAACCGTCCAAGTGCGTGTCGGATCACGCACAATGAAGAGTTCCGTAGTTTGGATGAAATTATCTCAAGAAAAAACTTAATTTTGTAGTTGAAAAAATGTTCTCCCATACATCGATATAGGTACCTACGTCACGGTCAATTCTCCAACTGCAATTAATGTCTATTGTCCTATCGCAGGTACGCTGGAAGAGTATTCTTAAGAAATAAGCATCACCTTTGTACCTATTTAGCTGTTTTGCTTTTTTCTTGTCACTGCTCTCAAAACGGTGAAGGAAAACATCGTGAGAAAACCAGCATGTCCTAGAACCAAAAAAACGAAGATGTCTGATATCTACCAACCCACTCCGTCTCGCAGATAGGAGGCCTATATGTGGCCTGTGTGCCAGTAATGGCAACAATATAGGCTGACGAAGATGAAAAAGAAGTAAATAATAAATTTCTAAATCAGTATCTCACTTCCAAAAGTTTTATATCAATGAAAAAAGGTAGCGAAGCGACAATAAATTAATAAGTAAACGAACAAGATTGTTTTTAACAACCTCATTTCTGAATTTACAGGGCCGCTCTAAATAGGCACTCGTAATTACGTGCACGGCCACTTTTTCAGGCCGATTACAGCCAACAGCCAGTAAATTTCGTACCTTCGTCTTAATGAAAATATGAATAAATGAATTCTTATTTCTGTAAAATTCATGAATGTTTCGTGTATTTGTCGCTCTAAGAAAATTTATATAAATACCAACAAAACAAAAAATCAGACACGTCTTATTATGTAACGAGAGAGAAAAATAGGAGTAAAATTCTTTGATTTGTGTTTTGTGGACCTTTTATATCATCATCAGCATTTCAGCACCTTCAATAATCACCACAATAATTCATATTACACGCCACACCTACACATCTTCTTGAATAGCAACATGACTTGGTGTCGGGCTAGTATTAGACTAATTAGATAACCTGAGATGTAATTATGAGCAAAATTCTTTGGTTTGTTTGCTGTAGATCAGCATTTCAGCCTCCTCAAGAATCACTACAATAATTTATAATACAACACCAACACATTTACTTGGATAGAGGAAACACGTGTATCTTATTTGTAAAATCATAAAATGATAGTCCAATATTAATGTAGAATCGCTATTTTAATATCTCCATCTGTTTGCTTCATTCACAATGATATTTTGATAGTAAATAGTCGGACTATCTACGAAATTTCTCATTAAGTCTTTATGGTTCCGCCGTCTCTGTTCTTTCATGCTACCAACATTACTGCAATTCCTTTGTAGAATACCTGTCTTTTTCATCTAGCTAAGCGCAAGCTAGACACGAAATGAAAATTTCACAAAGTGCTTCAAGCCAATCTAAAGTTTCTATCACCTGAAAATAAATACATTATTTTTTATTAAAGTTCTTTTCACGTTCTTTAATAGTGATTTGCTTTCGACAAAGTGTACCACTAAACTGCACTAAACGTACTATGTCTTTGTGATTGCCTACGCATAGCATTTTATTGGTAACTAGGCAAGTATAATAATAAAGGAGTTTTTGCAACTACTTATAAAGAGAAAAAGCTGTACTTGTATTTCTATATATCTATCTATATCTATATAAAAGGTTATTTGAAAAACACCAGCAACCTCTTAAGAGGTCATTGTACTCATCTTTATGAACAACTTTTACTATGGGACCAAATCTGAAATCGCTAAATAAAAATCAGCTGTGCCCTACATTTATCTTCGTCTATCTCGTTAAAATGTAGGGAACAGCTGATTTTTTTTTCGCGATTTCAGATTTGGTCCCATAGTAAAAGTTGTTCATAATGATAAGTACAATGACCTCTTAAGAGGTTGCTGGTGTTTTACAAATAACCCTGTATATTCTTCTACATATTAATATATAAAGCTAAAGAGTTTGTTTGTTTGTTTGAACGCGCTAATCTCTGGAACTACCAGTCTGATTTGGAAAATTATTTTTGCATTGATAGCTTAATTCTTGAGGAAGGCTACAGACCACTTAAAATCAAGCTAGGACCCTTGGGAGCCGAGCAAATACTAAAAAGTCAGAAAAAACGCTAAGCGGAAACGAAGTTACAGCGCGGGCAGGCGGGGTGGGTCGTCGGTAACAAGAAATTTCACACGGACAAAGTCGCAGGCAGATGCTAGTTAAGATCTATGAGACTTACTTAATTAGAATTTCTGTTGTGTTCGTTTTATTGCAGTTTTTATTACGGGCTCCTAAATGTCGCGTGGTGAACTCTTATCGCGCATTCTGTGTGCATTCGATAACTATTTATATTCCTATTGTTCTTATCTCAAAACTTATTGGTACAAGTGTTTCTGTAGTCAATTTAATGAGTTTAATTTATATACATTATCATTTCTTCCTTCTATATTTCATCAAAATTATTCCATTACATCCAAACTCGCAACTCTACTGAAACATAGGTAAGTTTTTAAAAAATAAGAGAAAGTTGTGTGTGCTCTAAACAAATTAATAAATGTCAAGTTCCGAACAGCCTGTATACACAAGTACGTACGTAGTAGTATTTATAATGTCCACTATGAGCCATCGAAGTCACAAACCACAGAATTTCATTTACAAATCTGCTTTGAGACAACGAAGTCATTATGACTGATTCTCGTCCTAAACACTACTTTGGTTTCCACTTCTGTGTCCTTAGGTTCTTGGGCCTGGGCTGGTGGCATCATCCAGAAGAAGGCAATACATCTAACTTTTCAGGCTGGTACCTATACTACTCCATTGTCACCCAAGTTGTCTGGGTAGCTGGCTTCGTTGGTCTGGAAACGATTGACCCTTTCGTCGGCGAAAAGGAAATGGACCGATTCATGTTCAGTCTCTCATTCGTCATCACCCATAACCTCACCCTTATCAAACTGTACATATTCTTCTTTAAAAACGTTGACATTCAGGAAATAGTGCAAACTTTGGAAATAGGGATGTATGATTATTATCAAAACATACCTAAGAACCGAAAAACGGTAAAAATATCTAAAATAATAACTGGAGCCTTTATTTTCTTTGGCTGGCTTACCATTGGTAATGGAAATGTGTATGGGACGATTCAAGACATCAAATGGAAATCTTTAGTTGCTACGTTAAACGATACTTCTGTTCGTCCAGTTCGGACCTTGCCGCAACCGATTTATATACCTTGGGATTATCAGAAAGATGCGTCATACATTCCTACTTTTGTGCTCGAAACTTTAGGTTTGCTATGGACTGGTCACATTGTGATGACCATTGATACATTTATTGCATCTGTTATCCTGCATATGGGTTCACAGTTTGAAATACTGAACGAGGCAATTACGACTGCGTATGATCGGACGATGAAATCACTACGGGAAGGATTACATCCCAATGCTAATAGTATACAAGATAGTGAATCTTTAATATTGAGTCCGGAAGATAATAATGAAAATATTGTAGAGTATTTCGTACCGAGAGAAAAAATTGACGCAGCACTGCAGACTGCTTTCAGGAATTGCTTTCGTCAACACCAGGTTCTTATCAAGTGAGTGTAAACGTTTTATATGACTTAATACATTTAATATTATTTTATAGTCGCATCATCAAGTGATGGTTTGTTTCTTCCTGCTCATCCATCAATTTATTTGTTATATCTATTAAGATAAAACAATTAAATTTAATATCGAAGTAGTGTTACAGCTCCTCTCTTTAATCATATTCTATTCTCAAATCTCACTGGTATTCAGTTTATAAGCAGTTATAATTGGGAAACGGGTAAAAATGTCAAATGAGAAAAGACACAAGTCAAGCGAGGAAATAAATTTAATCCATGATTGTTTGCCAAGATAAGTTATGGGATGTCCTCCTTGCATACTTTCTAGGGATCAGTAGGAGCTCCTACTGTTCCGCCATCCGTCTGTTTCGCAACACCTTGAGGTTTTTCGAAGCAATATGGTGAATCTGAAAATAACACTTGCACTAGCTTTGTTCAAAATTATGAAAAATGTAATCAAAATCTAAAACGCGACGTTCAAATCCAATGACTTAAAATTATTTCCACTCATAAGCAGGTGGTCCAGAATGAATTGTTTCCGAAATATCGCACATAAAAATTGTTTATGAAGTTTTAGTTCATTCAAACAATTTTATAGCACCAACTCCCTATTTAGAGTACGACACACATTTTAATATACGGACATACATGAGTACAGATATTTCTGTATCTTTGAATGAAATATGGATATAAAAGATAGGTCAAACGTAAATAAAGAATAAAGATATAAGTTGTAATATCGCTCTCTGTATTCAAAAAGCGTTGGCAGAGTAAGGAGATATCTGTATAACGTCCTGTTAACCTAGGTAATCACAGTCACTTTGTATTCCAGTCTGACTTTTCAATCTGTTTGCTCAGCTTTTCATCGTACTTTACACTTGATAGAAAATAGAGTATAAGGACAAAGAGACAAATTATAATTTTTAATGTTAAGTAAATCTTTGAGTAGGAATGTGGAAGTGGAAGTCTTCTGCATTTTATGTCGCTGTTGATCATTTCAAGTATTACACTATTCACTAAATGTGCGCTTTAATAACGGCTGGTTTTCTAGTACCAGTTATAAGCAGTAGTATGGAGGATAAATAAGTTTCTCATATAATTTTTTTATGGATCTTCCAAATTGTTCCGCTAATTCTGAGTTGTAGTCTCTAAGACATACATAATCATATACATATACCCCGACAAAATTCATTCATATTCTATTCAATGGTACTTTTATTCTGTAATATATTTTTGCAGCTGTCTGTCATACTTTATTTTCAGTGTTACCTGTCACAATATAGTGGTTATGTTATAGGTGTATAGTTATAGTTGCCACATGTACACATGTGTTATAGTTACACAGTTGCTACGCACAAAAGCTCAACTTTACATCCATTACTAGTCGTATTTGCTATCCCAGACTAAGTACTGTAAAGTTTTTGGCAGCCGACCGACTTGGACCCGCCGAGCGTCCTAAACTGCCATAAAGTGCAATGTGAATTAACTGGAAGGTTTGGCGGCGGCATCCCGAGCCAAACTTCGGCAAATAAGCCCGTAAACTGTGACCAATTACATCAAAATACATATAAATTGAATTCCCGTATAATTCTACCACGTCTTCATCCTTGGGTGTTTAGGAGGCGATCGACATCATCCTCTTATGTATAATATTTCTCCACCAATCAAGATGCACCTAAATGGTCATAACTCCCTGCCTGGGGCTTCTTATGTTGAATCTGTTACATCTTCTCTCTCTATGAACCTCCCTAAGTCCAATAACGGATGTAAAAGATAAACAAACCTTTTGATCTAATAAAATCAAACACATATCTATTTATACCATTTTCAATTTTAATACAATGCGAACATGGCAATCTGAATCGTCCCCGTAGTTATTGGAAACGTGCCGCTTACTACAAATACAGATATTTGCGGGGTCAATAAGGGACAGGTCTGAAAATTGACGGGTATCCCGCTGCGTAAAAAATGTCAATTCACAGTCGATACGAAAGCAATAAGGGACCGAGTTCTCGTGGATATGACATACTGCAATATCTCAGGATTACACCCTCAATATTGTCAGTTGGTGTGCCTTTTTTCCACACTTAAATCAACATAATCTGTGCTTTATATTCACCTTTCTGTGCTGATATTAGAATAAAGTTTTCACTACTGCGACGAGTACTGTGATTTATTATATTATTATTATATTATTATTATTATTATGCATTATCTATTTCTTTATCTGTATTTTCAGTTGTGTGGAGAAGTTCTCTAGAACTTATTCGTACGGCTTCATGACTCAACTGCTCTCCAGTATGGCAGCGATTTGCGTAGTAATGGTTCAAGTTTCGGTAAGATTGAAAGATATGCGGCTTTATTTCATCTCCATATTTTTGCATAAAATGTTGTAATATATTTTACGCGATACAATTTATTTCCTGACTTTATTACGACACACCTATATTTTATTTATTTAGTAGAAGCTCAGTTATCAACGAACTACACTGGGCCGTAAAGAAAGCGGGTCGGTAACAAAAACCTGAATGACATCCAAAATATTGGAGCTAGCTTTATGAAATAAAGACTGAATTATAGAGAATGTTAAAGTGCCTAAATCAATGTCATAAAAGTATAAGATTATGAAGTTTATTTTTAATAAAAGTAAGTTAAGAAAAATCACCATTTTCACTAGATTTTGAAAAATGTGCTACTGTATCAATTATGCAATTTTTACACATTTTAAGTATTTTGCATTGTCACCACGAGCTGTAAAATTAATACTGCTGTTGTACTGCTTGGCATGCTTTCCACCAGATTTCTGAGCTTTTGCTGAGGAGTATTGTTCTATTCCTCTATCAATGCTTCTTTCAGTTCACCAAGCGTGATTGGAGAGGAATTTCGTCCCAGGCATGCTCGATGGAGTTTAAATCTAGGCTGCGTACTAGCCACTCCATGCATGAGATACCGACATCTTCAAGGTAGACAAACACTATTGGAGCAATATGGGGAAGAGCGTTATCTTGCATAAAGATGGCGTTCTCGCCCATGTTTACTAAAACTGGGCCAACATACTCATTTAATATTTAATCCACGTACCTTTGTGCAGTTGAAGTGCCATTTTCTATTACCACTAGCACGGTGCGGTTTTCGGGAGAAATTCTAGCCCACACGTGTATGGAGCCTCCTCCGTATGGCACTTTCTCTTCAATGCAAACTTAGTTATAGTGCTCTCCTGATCTTCTGTAGACTCTTTGCCTCCCATCGTGCGTGTATAGCATGAACCTCGACTCGTCCGAAAACATTACTCTTGAACAGTCATCAAGAGTCCAATTCATATGTTCTCTTGTGTAACTCAGCCTTGAATTTCGATGCTGCCTTTCGAGTCTTGGACCATTTGCAGGTCTAAATGGCTTCAAGTTTGCTTCAGCAAGATGCCGTCTCACTGTACATGTGCTCGGATTGCTCCCTTCACCACTTAGAACGTGATTTTTGACTTCAACAGCCGTTTGAAATCGATTTCCCCTACTGTCGTGTACCTTGTTCAGCCTGTTCCTGGTCTACGAATATTGGATCTAGTCTCTTCAAATCGCTGGAACGCTCTTTGAACGGTTAATAGCGACACACCAACAGTTCTCGCTGTATAACGCTGACTGTGCCCGTCTTCAAGCATTGTCAGAATTCTGGTACACTCTTCAGGGATTAGTGGGTCGTAGGATGGTTTTAATTGAATTTGATCAGAATAATGAACTTCTGCACAAGAATGCCATATTTATAAACAGAAACAAAAGTAAAACAAATCATTTCAAAGTTGTTAAGATTTTAAAAATCATCTTTATTTTTTATTTATGGTTTTTAATACAATCACCAAAAAGAAATAAAAGAGATGTTACTTCTTCCTATATTTGTATTGAAATAAACTTTAATTCAACTTTTATTTTAAAAGGATTGCTGAAATATTATAAAAGATATAGGATTTTTATAACCGACCCTCTTTCTTTGCGGCCCAGTGTAGACTCCAATATCATGACTGTTACCTTTGTCTATTTGCCGTTGAAGTAAACCAATTTCCGTGTAGACCAGGCCAAACGGTGGAAAGGAATTGTATCATGGGGATTTCAAGTAGCATCCTTTTGTGCGTAAATTGGCTAAGTCTGTTGATTATACCCACACATTATGACCATTTAATACAGAAGCGTCCATTAGATTCGCGATGCCTTTGAAACATATCCTTACGTTGAAGCTTGGCTGATATGTTTCATAGACGGACTTTCCTTACAGCAAGACGCATTGAGTTTCAAGTCAGTGAAGTTGATAACTTCCGTGGCGTTCTTCGTGGCCATGATTATTCAGCTCGGTATACAGTGCTTTACCGGAAATGAGCTGACGCTACAAGTAAGTTAATGGAATTTGTAAATTGGTAATAATTTATACGTGTTTTTTTTATATCCCATAAATGTTCTAAGTAAAAATAATATAAAACATCCTAGAATATGTGGCCCAAAAATGCATAGTTTCGAAGATATCATGTATCTATGATAAAAATGAGCAATTCAGTTTAATTCAAACCAATCATTTATAATATTATATTATATATATATATATTTTTTAGAGCAAGAAAATACTACGTTGTAATACACACATCAAAAGTGTCTAGGGATCAACATATATTTTTGCAATAACTTTTCACCTGATTGATATAAATTAAAATTTTCTTTAAGGATTCATCAAATAAAGTGTTTTCGTTTGTCACAGTAACGATAAACCAAGTCACCTTTGCATTAATAAAGAAATTTGCCATTTTCCTAATAAAGGGATTTTTGACATTTGAACCACTAACACAAAAGTTCGAAAAAAAAACTGAAATAACAGTTTTCTCTAAAATTTTATTGGGTAACTTAAACAATTAATAATCCGTGTTTCTACCGCGAACACTAACAACACAAGAACATCGGTTTGGCATACTCAAAATGAGTTCATCCAAATCACGCTGTGGAATGGCCGCCCATGTTCGTTGCAACAACAAAAAAAGGTCTTCTTGCGACTGGATACCCTCCATATTCGGCAGAGCTCTTCTCTGTAGCATATCCCATGCATGCTCAATCGGGTTCAAGTCTGGCGACTGAGCAGGCCAGGGCAGGACATTGATGTTAGCTGCGGCGAGAGTCTGTCTTACAACTCTTGCGGTGTGCGGTCGTGCATTATCATGCATTAACTGAAATAAGGGACCGATTTGCACTTGTAGAGGAACGATGACGTCTGATACAATCGTCTCAGCATAAATTTGAGCGTTGAGGTTGCCTCTGATCCAAATCAACTCAGTTCTTCCGCCGATCCAAATACCCGCCCCTACCATGATGGTTCCACCACTATAAGGATGGACTTCCTGGCAGGATTTTAATCGCTGTTGGCGTCCAGGGGTTCTCCAGTGTCGTATACGTCTTGTATCCGGTCTCATACCAAAACGAGACTCATCAGAAAAGCACACGAAACGGCATTGTTCTTCTGCCCAATTTCTGTGTTCAAGAGCCCATTGATATCGAATCCTACGATTGTGCATTGCTATAGGTGGTACCCGTAGCGGTCTTCGGGAATGAAGGTTCACTTCATGCAAGCGGTTTCTGACTGTTTGGTCGCTAATTAAGTTCCCTGAAGAGTGATGAAGCCTCACGGCTAACATCATGGCGGTTATTGTTGGAGCTCTTCGAGTTAAGATTTGAATGTATCGGTCTTGTCTCCGTGTGGTGCAGCGATACCGTCCTCCATGGCGCTCAGCCACGGTACCAGTGCTTCGGTAACGTGTCCAAAGTCGACTGATAACACTCTGACTTGTATTCAGAGCTAAAGCCACAGTACGTTGCCGGGAACCAGCTTCTATCATTCCCACGGCTCTGAGCATTTCTTCCCTGCTTAAATGACGTCGCCGCTCCATAATAACGTTGGTTTTAATCAGTAGTAGGGAAACAGTAGCACTAATAATGTCTTCAATGCGTTGTATGTTTTTATAGGGAAAATATTGACAGCTGATTTTCATCTTTTACTCGAATTTGATTCACAGTTCCTGATTCAAATTATGAAATGCACCAAAAAGGATCCATATAAATTTATAAAATCATAAATTTATTACAAAGCCACATCTCAATCTCAAGAAATCCGCATAAAAATGCTTGATCCCTAGACACTTTTGATGTGTGTATTTCACGTAAGGGTGCTTTGTCGAATTATTTTGTATGAAAAATTAAAACAAAAAAAAAGACAATTGAAAAATAATTCATACGCCAGTTGATTCTTTGATATGGTCTCATTCCTACCCTAGAGATATGGGATATCAAAAACTAGACATTTTGAGGTGCGTTGAATGTTGTTCGGTT
Organism: Globia sparganii; assembly: GCA_949316385.1. NCBI lineage: Eukaryota > Metazoa > Arthropoda > Insecta > Lepidoptera > Noctuidae > Globia > Globia sparganii. The sequence continues at coordinate 19,402,144 of OX438654.1, forward strand.
TTCCAGAAAATACTGCTATGAATTACATATTTCCAGGCCGAGCGTATATCCGATGCAGTAATGCAGTGCAAGTGGGAGCGCATCCCGACGAGCCAACGTCGTCCTCTACTGATGATGATGATGCGAGCACAGCGACCACTCCGTCTTACTGCTGCCGGTTTCACGTATATGGACAACGCGTGCTTCCTGGCTGTAAGTGTCAAATCAATCGTTCACTGCTTCACAGTCCTTTCACAGTTATTTTATCTCTATATTTTTCCCTATACAATTTCCACTTCATCGACAAAACAAATTATTTTCAATTTTGAAACTAGGGACTTCAAACTTCGTCTAATACTTATTAGCTTCTAAATCTCAAAGTTATATTGAGACTGAAGAGTCGAATGAATAAATATTAATGGAAATTAATATTTTAACGAAAATAACTTTATTTGTTTCAGATCATGAAAGCAGCTTATTCTTATTATGCCGTTCTCAGCCAAAGACAAGATTAATTTACAACAGAATGAAAAATAAACATAGACATTTTATACTTATCTAATTAGGTTTGAACTTTTTCGCACATTCTATGTACCTACAATTTAATATTAATGTGATATTTATATAGTATTAAAGTGTTTCAACATCCGGACAGAGTTCGATTTTCTTAGTAGCGCCACTAGTCTGAATTAATGCCCGGTTGAGGGCGATACCTCCCGTGATTAAAAACGTTCAAAATCTAGTCGCAATCTCATGTCAGCGATATAATCAATGTCGAAAGACTTGTCAAAAATGTAGAGGTAATTTTGCCAGATTGAAACTGAGATCAGTCTGGGAACGTTCTTAAAATTACAGGAATTGCCTCTTCCCGACATCAAGAAACCAATAAGTAACTAAAAACGTTAGGAATATTTCGCCGTCGGCAATTACTCGTGCGCGTTCGTTACTTATTCACGTTAAATAACCACATAAAATGTCAGTTCAAGGTGAAGACTAATAATTATATACCTATTTTCATATAATTAAATTAACCAATCCTCAGTTTATGAATACTTAATACAGTGAAAGGGTGCTTCTATTATAAAACCTGATTTTTTCTTCATTGTTTCCATATATAGTCTGCTTGACTTACATCTAGGTTCTCCAGAAACAAATGTAATGTAATGTAATTATGTACGAAAATGGATATTTTTAAACACGATTTTTATTTTGTTTAGAAGAGATAATATAAAGTGTAAAACCATATGAAATATTTATACTAGTTTAGATCGAACACATATTATTTTTAGATAAGTCCCTAAAAAAAATATAGTATTAGGCGCTAATTCAACATAAATAATATCTGTTTGCATCATCCACTAATAATTATATTTGATCGTAAACAATAAACCAACACTGCAGTTTTTCACTATCGCACTATGGTTCCGTCTAAGCGGCTATGTGCATTTCTTACTATTGCTGCATACATAATATATTACTGCATTTCGAATACCTCTCTTTTTCATCTAGCTAAGAGCAAGCGACAAAAAATGTCAATTTCGCAAAGTACTACAGAATATAAAATTTAAAAAACACTTGTGTTTAAATCAAGTCATTTGCCGACTATTTCTGTTCTGTGCTATTAGAACTATTTTATTTTTAATTTTATTTTTCATTGTTAGCTAATCGAGTTACTTACTTTTATCTTTTTGTATGCACTTCTTTCTGTGACAATAAACCTATTTTGTCTATAATAAATCCTACAACTTCTTTAAGATTTTAGCATTTCACTGGTGCCTTAAATATAAGTTTCTTCAATAATAAAACTACGCTCAATAATGATATTTAACTCCAGAGACTAAAATCACAGTTTCTATTGTGTTCGTTTTATTGCAGTTTTTATGACGGACCCCTAAATGTCGCGTGGCGAACTCTTATCGCGCATTCTGTGTGCATTCGAAAAATATTTACATTCCCATGAAACACTACCTAAGTCTTGGGTGCGATTTTGCTTAAAGAACTATGGTCAAAACAATGTAATCAATTTAATAAGTTGTCATATTTTTTTTGTCTGTGGTCTACATTTTCGGTAAAGGCATCCAAATTTATCTCGCAAGCCTACTGAAACGGATGTTTTTACGCAATTCGCGAGGTCTGTGTGTATACTAAAATAAACTAATCAATAACTAATGTAAAATCCAGAACAGCCTGTACTGCACAATTTCGAAGTAGTATTAACTATAATGACCGCCATAGGGCGCCTAAGTCACAAACCACAGCATTTCTTTAAAAAATCCGCAGTGTGCCTGTAATCACCATGACTGATTCGCGACCTACACAGTACTTCGGTCATCACTATCGGATCCTACGTTTCCTGGGGCTTGGCTGGTGGCATCACGCCGAGGAAGCCAAAACTACAATGGCAATGCCTACAGGGTGTTGTTGGGGTTACCTCGATACTGCAGCGCTTCAGGGATATTCGCTGAAGCTTACGTGGACTGCTTCTACACGGTGATGCGGAAGCGGTGCGCATCCTTGGTCCGTAGGGTGCGGGGCAGCGCCAACAGCATCCTATCTATGATAGCAGGCAGGCTTGATTGTGTGATTGTGAACCACTGCTGCGAGGTTTCGGCTGGGCCTGTCACCTTGCAGTAGTGATTTCGCAATATGTTTTATTAAATTATTATTATCTGTATTACTTACATAGTTTGTAAGTATATTGTTACTAACACTATGAGTCTTGTTGCTCGAAATAAAATGATGATTGATTGATTGATTGAAAACTACCAATTTCCCCAGGCTGGTATCTCTACTATTCAATTTCCATCCAACTCGTCATCGTAGCCGGCTTCGTTATTATGGAAACTACCATTTACTTACCATTTCGTCGGCGAAAGAGAAAAGGGCCGCTTCATGTTCTGTCTCTCTTTCGTCATCACCCATAATCTTACTCTTCTCAAGATGTATATATTATTCTTTAAGAACCTGGACATTCAGGATATAGTTAGTGCGCACTTTAGAGATGTATGATTATTATCAAAACGTGCCGAAGAACCGAAAGACGGTAAAGATATCTAAGATAATAACTTGTTCCTTTATTTTCTTTGGATGGTGTTCCATTCTTAATAGGAATGTGTACGGATCGGTACAAGATCTCAAATGGAAATCTTTAGTTGCTACTATGAATGACTCTTCTCTTAGCCCAATTCGGACCTTGCCACAACCGATGTACAGGGTTATTGAAAAACACCAGCTACCTCTTAAGAGGTCATTGTACTCATCATTATGAACAACTTTTACTATGGGACCAAACCTGAAATTGCGAAATAAAAATCAGCTGTTCCCTACATTTATCTTCGTCTATCTCGTTAAAATGTAGGGAACAGCTGATTTTTTTTTCGCGATTTCAGGTTTGGTCCCATAGTAAAAGTTGTACATAATGATGAGTACAATGACCTCTTAAGAGATTGCTGGTGTTTTTCCAATAACCCCGTATATACCTTAGAACTATCAGAAGGACGCTTCATACATTCTTACTTTTATGCTCGAAAATGTTGGCTTACTATGAACTGGTCACATATTATTGAGTATAGATACATTTATTGCATCTGTTATCCTGCACATGAGCTCGCAGTTTGAAATACTGAACGACTGCATATGATCGGACGATGACGTCACTACGGAAAGGCATACATCCCGATGCTAATAGTATAAAAGAGAGTGAATCTTTAATATTGAGTCCGGAAGATAATAATGAAAATATTCAAGACCGAAAACCTTCTATATTACTGAGTGAATCAGAAACGAATGAAGAGATTGTTGTGGCTTCTGTACCAAATGAAGAAATTAACGCGGCACTTCAAACTACTTTTAGGAATATTTTTCGGCAGCATCAGGTTATAATCAAGTCAGTATAATTAAATGTTACATTATGAAGCATTTTAATTCTTATATTAATACAATACTATATGCTCTCAATATCACGTGGGCCCAGAGCCCACATGAGAGTGGTGGTGGCCGCCCAGTGCTAACGGCTCCCACTTACGAGTAGGTCGTTGGTTCGAATCCAGACAGCCGCTTTACTTTGTTTAAATTATTTAATCACCACTGTAGGCCAATTCTCGTAATTTAAAACGTTCAAAATCTCAGTCAGATTCCGTCAGTTCAAATTTGTTTGTCGCAGTCTCATCTCAGCGACAAACAAATGTCAAAAACTTGTCAAAATGTTGGGAAGTTAAAATACCGAAGGTATTTTTGACAGATTGAGACTGAGATCAGACTGTGAACGTTCCTAAAAATTACGAGAATTGCCCCTCTGATCTCAAAATGGTGAAGGAAAACATAGTGAGGAAACAGGCATGTCCTAGAACCAAAAATTCGAAGACATGTGACTTGTACCAATCCGCACTGGGCCTGCAAGGTAGAATACGACCCACTCGGTCTCATATCAGAGAGAAGGCCTGTATCTCAGCAGTGGGAACATCAGTTAGAGGCTGATTATGTAATATCACGATATATAAATATCTGCGGAGATTACGTATTACATTTTTAACTTTATTTCAGTTGTGTGGAGAAATTTTCTAAAACGTATTCGCTAGGCTTCATGACTCAACTGCTCTCTAGTACGGCAGCCATTTGCGTAGTAATGATTCAACTCTCGGTAAGATTAATACTATGCAGCTTTAATTATTACCTCCATAATTATGTTTGCACTAAACATTGAAATAGTAAACTGCTGCGATTGGCAAAAAAAAAATCATCAATGATTGATTCAACCAATCGGAGCAGTTTGCGTTCGCTTGTCAATTTATCACATATTTTTTTATACCTTTCGTTTGAGAAACTGGACCTATCTATAGTCTATACTAATAATAAAGCTTTGATTTAATAGAGTTTGTTTGTTTTAACGCGCTAATCTCTGGAACTACCAGACAAATTATTTTTCTTTTTTTGCATCTGATTGCCTAATTCTTAAGGAAGACATTAAACATCACGCTAGGACCCTTAGGTACCATGCAAAAGGAGAAAAAAATCAGAAAGAACTCTAACGGAAAACGTAATAAAAGCGCGGGCAAAATGATGTGATGCGACGGGAAGGATCGAGGAACAAGAAATTTCACGCGACCAAGTCGCAGGCAGAAACTAGTGTATCATAATATAACAAGTCTCAGATGTAGCCAATGTTACTTGTGAGTGCAAAAATGTTACTTAATGTTATTTGACTATTCCCCGTCGGAATAAACCAAATTCCGTGTAGGCCAGGCCACCAGTTTCGAAGTCAAAGGGACCACTCAAGCCCTCGGCTAAATTGACACGAACATTCAAGAGCTTCAAATCAAACTTCAAAGTTACGTACCTTCTATTACCTCTATAAAGATCCAACACCAGCGAAACAACTTATATAATCACTTTAAGCAAGAATTAATCAAACAATGCAAATTTTAACACTGCATAGCAACAGTACTCGAACTTCAGTCTCTAAAAGGCGAAGTTTTCAAGATAATAAGGCCATAAGCAGGAACCGAAGTAATCTGAAACTTACGTGAACGTGAGTGGTGTCCTACAAATGACAGTGATGTCTTTCCTCTGGCAACGTGCCAAAAATAACGAGCCTCTTGTTAGTCTTCAAATAAACCTTCCTTCATGTTGTGTGCTTAAAATTAATTACTTACACGTCTTTGTGTCGATTTCGGGAATAAGACCTTTGTGGAGGTGCTAAAGGAATTGTGTCAAGAGGTTTACAAACAGCATTATGTCTGCTAATGACAACTGATTATGCTACAAGGCCTAACGAAAATATACAACGTGCAGAAACATCGATATGCAAGCTGTAACCTTGAATTCAGCACATAAGTCTAGACGTAGCGTAGAATTTTTACTTAAGTTATAAAAAAAAAATCTGCAGTTTTATATAAAGTGCAAAACCTACGCGGTCAAAATGTATGGAACAGCAAACCTTTTTTGGATAACCGACGAAAAATTTCAACGCCGGGGTCCACGAATAATAAAAGTCAAGAAATGTAACTCAAACTCAAAAATGGCACCACGCAAATGTTTACCGCGCACCAGACTACACACTAATTTGCACGTGTGTTATTTCGTTCAAATACTTGAGGTATTTTGTCAATGTAGTGAAGTTTGGAGACGAATTTCTCGTTGATTTTGTTCATAATTACGCTTCCTGACTTTTTATTATTCGTAGGCTGGGGTTCAGAATCATGTACAGACGCCAGCACATTAAGCTACTACAATAATCGTCAAATTTCTTTAATAGATTTTCAACTTTATCGCTAAATCATAAGGTTCAAAGTTGATTGGGAAAATTTGACAATTTCTGGTAGCTTGATGTGCTGGTGTCTGTACTCTATCCATGATTACAGTTTGCGCATCGTAATCTCTGCCACCCTGTTTATTACGTACTATAGCTTCTGCCCGGGGGATACGCTGCCATTGATTTCGGAAACTATCCCACGGGAACGGACTACCGGCATAAAAACGTATCATATGTGTTAATCGAGGCGATTCCGGTAATATGTTCCCGTGGGATATGCCCGTAGGATCAAGTAGCCTAATTCCTCAACAAAGTGTGGTAATTACGGCAATTATGCTCTCTATTTGTGACCATCAATAAAACAGGGTTCGCTGATATATATCAATATATAATCATCATCTGCCTAGCCTTTTCCCAACTATGTTGGGGTCGGCTTCCAGTCTAACCGGATGCAGCTGAATACCAGTGTTTTACATGGAGCGACTGCCTATCTGACCTCCACAACCCAGTTACTGGGTAATACGATATCCCTTGGTAAGACTGGTTGTCAGACTTTCGGGCTTCTGACTACTATATCAATATATAATAATTTATATTTATTGATATACCTTACCAACGTTAATTGATATTTATTGTAAGAGCGGATTTAAAGTTTACCCTAGCAACGCTTGATAAAAAACTACAATTTGTATTACCATTCCCGAAGTGGCAATCTACTCATAAGTTTCGGGGATTCACCAAATAACGTGCAAATACGGTTAGCTTTTTATTGAAATCCAAAACTTGTACACATAATAAAGGGTTTATAGTAGGTTACGTTAATATGGTAATCCTCAAAATTGAATATTATTAACTATAGTTACACACGTACCGTTCGAATACTTTTACAACTGTCAAGTCAAAAAATTAGCAACCAGTTTGATGTTGTCTAGACTCTCGATTGTCCTATGGAGCAGGACCCCATAAAATATGAATATACTTTGGCTAATCTGAAAAATGGTTGATGTATTTTATCTTTATTTCTAGTATTAAACGACGGTACCTTGCCAATTCATTTTATAAATGAATTGGCAAGGTACCGTCATAATATTAACCAACAGTTCCTTGAGAGATTCGCGACGACGACGTAGGTTATAAATGGCTGTGACAGCTCTCTTTTGCAAAATAAAGATAAACCCAATGTCAGCAGCCCGACCCTATAGTAAAATGCCATATGACATAATGCTGTGAAAGTATCTAAAACGTCTATTTTCAAACCGCGTGTTTAGTCTTAAACGTGGGGTTTCTACATCTGTTAACTGTCATAACTTTCTAACAGCATAAGCGGCTGAGCTAAGCCGCCCCGCAAGAAATTTTATATTATAGGTCCCCATTGGAATTTCTCGTCTAGCGTGATTCCTAGGAAACCGTTTGATCAATAAATTCTAATTTTTCTCCATTCAATATGATGTCACATTCGCTACTTCTAACATTAGATAATTTAAATCTAATGCATTTGGTTTTCTTTTCATTTAGTACCAAATTATTTACCGTACACCAATCTTGGACCTGAAGAATAGTTATTCACATCGTCAAGATTTTGTGACCGTGGGTCTACTTTAAAGATCAATGATGTGTTATCTGCAAATAAAACCTGCAACCTGCAACCTTCGGTTGGTTTTTAAGTAACTGGGGTAAATCATTAAACTAAAAAGAGAAATGGACACAATATCGAACCTTGAGGAATGCCCATTGCCATTTCAGACCCTAATGAGTTTACGCCGTTTATTTGAACTTTAAGCTTTCTATGTTTTAGGTATATATGATTTTAGCAAATGAAGAGGTATATTCCTAATCCGATAGTGCTCAAGTTTCAGCAGAAGTGTCTCATGGTTTACGCAGTCAAACGCCTTAGAGAGGTCACAAAAGATTCCAATGGCATCTTGTGCTTCTTTCCAGGCGTTAAACATGTTTTATAATAGGGTGACACTTTGGCGTCAGAGTGGTATAACGCTCTTTGGTGAAATCGAAATTTTGGTAAAACTGTTCATTAATTAACATGTTTGACTTCATTAGAAGAACACATTAATGTTTTTAAACGTCATATAATCAAACACAAATTTTATTCTAAAACTAAATCACATATTTAAAACCACGTAAAGAATGAAAACTAGCATTTTTTTTAATACACGATAATATAATATATCACACACAGGTTGAAATTTTAATCACCGTTTTCCTGTTAAGGGGTCATTTTACTCATTATTATGAACTACTTTTACTATGGGACTACCACCAAAACTGAAATCGCGAAAAAAATCAGCTGTTCCCTGCATTTTGACAAGTTATGCGAACATAAATGTAGAGAACAGCTGATTTTTTTTTCACGATTTCAGTTTTGGTGGTGGTTTTAAACAAAAAGTCTAAACCTTATGCCCACTTGCTGAATTGATTGATCTACGGCCGTTCAAAAACACAAGGAGCCCCCTTAGATGACGAGTTTTCAAAATTCGCGAAACACACTAATACGTTTCTTTGAAATAAGAGTCCAAACAATGAAACTTCAACCCCACGCAAACTTCCCCTGCTTTACCTCCGCTAAAAGGTGTTAAGTATCAAAGTAATAATTATCTAGTCTATATCTTTCTACAGGTGAAAGAATTTTTAGAGCAGTACCTACCTACCGTGCTTTCGGAGAATAGCTTCTACGTACAAAATTACAAACAAATACCTCTAATATTATTGGTGTAGACTGTAGATAAAACTATATTGAATAACAACAAAAGTTTTGGGTGTCGCGTGATAGCCGGCGCGTGATATCGCGAGCCGGCGCGAAACAGCGCTGGCCGTCGCGAGACGGCGCAAAATAGCGCTAGCCGTCGCGAGATGGCTGCGCGGTATAGGGATCTTTCAGTGTAAAAGGGTAAGCGTGAACTTAATTCTCACCCATCCCATCCACGCCTCACCTCGCCGCGCCGGTGTAAAACCGCCATAGTTGTTTTATCTATACTTATAATAAATCTGTAGAGAGGTCAATTCTGTACATGAAATATATTTCCAAAATAACTATCAGCGGGTGATTAGTGATCGATACTGACGCCAAAAATGCAATCAGTAAAATTTTTGTCTGTCTGTCTGTCTGTCTGTATGTTCGTTATAGAAACAAAAACCACTCGACGGATTTCAACGAAACTTGATACAATTGTTCTTCATACTCCTGGGCAGGTTATAGTATACTTTTCATCACGCTACGATCAATAGGAGCAGAGCAGTGAAGGGAAATGTTGGGAAAACAGGATTTCTTTTTAGGTGAAGTAGTAATAGGTTAGTAGTAGTTAGTTAGTAGTAGTTAGTTAGTAGTAGGTAAGTTTTGGTTAATTTATGTTCAGTTTTTTTTTAATATTAAGTAGGTAAAAGCGTAGGTACTTTTATTACTTATAGGTATAGGTATTATTAATTATAGTAGTTATAGGTATTTAGTTTTAAGTGAAGTAGGTTTTATTATATATTATTTTATATATTAGACGTAGTTATATATTTTAGTTATTCAAGCCCCAAGCGGACGCCGGCGTCCGCCCGCTATTGTCTTGAAAAACGCGTTGAATGAGAAATACGCGTTCTCAAGAATCGGCAGAAGAAAGAGCACATCGGTTAAACTCTATGAGAGTTAGTGCCTCAATTTCCGGAAGTCATTATTCCACGCGGACGAAGTCGCTGGCAAAAGCTAGTTGTAGAATAATTTTACGTGACGGGACCTGTACGGATCTCAAGTAACCTTCGATGAACTAATTGTTTTCACAGGCCGAGAGCATATCAGATGCAGTGTTGCAGTGCAATGCGCATTCCCACGAGCCAACGTAAACCTTTGCTGATGATGATGATGCGAGCACAGCGACCACTCCGGCTAACAGCTGCTGGGTTCACATATATGGAGAACATGTGCTTTCTTGCTGTAAGAGATTTGAAGTTACTTCGGTTGTAAACAAACGAAGGTCAATTTATAATTTTGCACTCGACCGCATGTTGGAAGCATGTTGTTTGACTTTCGGCTGGTCTAGCATAGTATGGATTTTCAATAGAATGCGAGGCCAGCTTATACTTTGTTGGTTACCACTGACGTGCGAACTACTGTACGTCGTCCCGAACAGCAGAACTATTGAAAAACAGTATGTGCTTTTGTCCAACAAGCCCTGTCATCTCTTCTACTTGAAATATTACAGGATTAGTTGACATAAGACTGCAAAAACTCTCGCTCCCTCATTCTCTCTCTCTCTTTATATTTACAAGTGTTTTGTAGCAAATCTTTTCTTAGTTTCAAGGCAGCTACACTATTCAAATAGTCGGAAATCAATCCCATATTTTTAATGTGCCTGTTTGATCAGAGTGCGACTGTGCGCTCACACTTTCCATCCAGTGCATTAATCTCAATTCGGAGCTCGCGCCAGTAATTGAACATTGGTGACGTTACCAGCCACTATGATTCGCATTGATTATTTCAATAACTTGTCTCATTGGCAGTCCCTGAATTTCGAAATTATTTTACGTAGAGACAGGGCGTATTATTTGCTGCCAGTGCCTGCACTTCTGGAAAGTTAGTTTTAGTATTGGTTTTAGAAACTCCGTTAGAATGTGATCGGAATCCTCCAATAATGGTAAACTCTGCTCGAAAAAAAGCTCGGAAAACTCGGACATCATTGAATTTGAAAATACGAGTAAAAACTTCAGCGGTAAAACTAAGGACTTCCAATTTTGAAACTAGGGACTTTATATTAACTTGTAAAACTCAAATTCCGATGTAACTCAAAGTTGTATTTTGAACGGACGCCGAAGAGTCGACTGGGTAAATATTAATGAAAATTAATATTTCAGCAAAACTTTGTTTGTTACAGATCTGCCATGCGCAAGCTATTCTCTAAGGATACGCAAGGCTGTATCCTTAGAGAATAGCTCCCCATGGAAGCAGCTTATTCGTATTATGCCGTTCTCAACCAGAAACAAAAGGAATAATATACAAAAAAATTTTTTTTAATAATTTATTTATAATCTTTTTACCTCTGAAATTTGTCGCACATAACTACAATCTAAACTATCACAGTTTCTTCGTACGTATAAAAATTATAAAAGTAATAAATTAATTAGATGTAGCTTTAACACCTACTTATACTTGACCAACGTAGATATCAACTTTCAACTAATTGCCGACAAGATTAAATGAGATACCTACATATTTTACAATATTTTCGTCTTTTCTTACACTATTTTTACAGAAGCACATAATTTATGTGCTGCATATATAATAATATAATGATTTATTATCAGCCAGTTTAAAACAAAGATTTGCAGTGGCCTCTAAGTTATTTGACATTTTTCCTCTTCATCTGTGATACCACATTATGATTTAGAATAAAAAATAATTAGGTACTCCTAAGGGATTACTTGGTTATTTTTTATGATACGTCAAAGGTTTATAAAAATAATTAGTCAATAAAAACATAGAAGTTCAAACATTATCACTAGAATTTTAAATCATAATAATCATGTCATTAAAGTGGAAAAACGTCAACTAACTTTTGGAGGCAGCTGTAAATTCTAATTAAGATTTGAAAAATGACAATCTATAGAAAGTTAAAGGTTTCAAATTCGTTTTATTCTTTATTTTATTTCACGACAGCATTAAGTTGTTCGTAAGTCATAAGTTCAACGCAGTAGTATTGCCATAGGCGATATTTTATTAGGTTAAGTAGTCTAGCCTCGTACAAACATATTTCACGAATCAAAGTTCAGTAGTGGTGGCTTCGGGGTTGTTGACCGCGATCTGTCTGTAGTCTTCATATCCAGAACTGTCATCTCTTCAGATCTGTTAAAGGAAAATAGTTATCGTTATGAACATAATCTTGGTCAGATCATGTGGAGACCAAATAGATTGGTGTCTGAAATGGTCTTTTGAGGAAAGAACCACACAGATTGAGTGCACCCGTCCAGTCAGTGCACGCATTTGTCTGTAATCATGCAGCTCAACTCAAACTTAAGGAGCTCAACGATTCGACGAACAATACCAAAGAAAGGATAGGTCGCATAAATTACTCAAACTGCCAGACCATGACTAAAACTATCTGAGAAAAAAATAAAGGCAAAAGAAAATTAACCCACATAGTCTTCACATTCACAGTCATTAAAATAATAATATTTTACAAAGTAAATATTCATGTCACTGTATAATATTATGTAAAATTTATCTATGTCAATGTGTATATAAAAATCCAGAAATAGTCTTTCTTGGTCAGATCATAGTTGGTTTTATTTGCTTATAAAATCGGAGTTATACATTATAAATCGGCAAAACTAGTAGGTAATTTCTGGCTAGAAGCCATCAAACAAGACAAAGGAATTTGCTCAAACACACCTAACTCATTTAGCATTATGCTAATAAGTTTCCACTTCGCGTTAACTGCTCTATGCAGAGTGGTATAGGAAATTACGTGTTCTGATATCTATATGCTATCGGTACGGTAGGTATGTCTCTATCTTAACCGAGAAACCATCTCACTCGACATTATGCAGGTCATGTGAAAATCAAACTGGTTTTCATAGATTCCACAATAACTGGCGACGTAGCCCAGTTTATCAGGGGTGAAAATTGAATGTATGATAACTAAAATCTTCTTTAGTAGACTCTCTAAATAATTGTAAACCGCAACTGTAAAGTTTTGATTCCCTAAGAAAGCGGTGATCAGTACAAATGTATCCACATTAGAGCGTTTTTGACATCGTCAAATGTTGGTGAAAATTATTCCATGACGGCTGTTAGGACGGAATCATTTTCCAAGAAAACCAAAGCTTTAAGTAGTTAGGAAGTGATAAGTTAATGCACAAACAAAAAAATTATGTAGTTTTAAATGCAATGCATAGCGAACACTACATAACGGGAATATCATAGCTCTGAGATTTCTTACTCCCAAAGCAACATTTGGCGGGTGCTGCGCAAGTTATATTTATGGCTCCTGCCAAAGTTTCAAGCTGTTTTGTTGCTTTATAAATTATTTAGTTATTGACGGACCTTCAGTGGAATATTCAGAGTTGCTGTCGCTTGGCTAAGTTGCTGAAATATTAACAGAACATCTCATCTTTAAGCATTCGTTTTGATTCCTGTTTCGGAGACACGAGTCTGCTTTCCGGACATCGTCTTTGGCTCAAATTATTATGGATGCGTCAACTGTCAGGATCGAAGCACCAGGAAAACCTAAACCAATAGTAGGTACCCGTCTTCTTCAGTGTGGCTAGTGCCGCGTGTCATGCTGTATAATCAAACTCGGATGCGTGATGCGTCCTTGCGTCGCTAAGCTTGTAAGGTTCAGAGGTTAAAGTACCAGGCGATCATAAACCAGTAGTACCTGTCTTCTTCAGTATGTCCTGCGTTATAAAACACGCCGAGAAGTGGTGAGTCATGCTGGCTCAGCAGTCAGCTCAACTCTCGAAGGGCGCGATCCATACCTACGTCACTTATCAGCTATTAAGTCCTCCAGGAGACCATAAACCAATAGTACCTGTCTTCTTCAGTATTTCCTGCGTTATAGAACACGTCGGGAAGTGGCGAATCATGCTGACTTAACAGTGAGCTGCCAGCTCTCGGAGAGTGAGGACCATGTGTCGCGTACGGAGAGAATGGCACTGCTGCTCTTAAGGCTGCTAGGACTAGAAGCATGCCGCCTGCCAACAATATAGATCTTTATTCGTTTGTACACTAGAGTAGGAATTATAGAGGCAAATTAAAAGTGGTCCAGAAAGTGACAATACTTGGACAATCAGAGGGCCAATTCTCGTAATTTTAAGAAAGTTCACAGTCTTATCTCAGTCTGAATCTTTCAAAAAATACTTCTAATTTCCCTACATTTTGACAAGTTTTTGACATTTGTTTGTCGCTGAGATGAGGCTGCGACTAGATTTTGAACGTTTAAAATTACGAGAATTGACCTTCAGCTCTTTTACCGGCCATGTGAACAGGCGAAATAATCCCCCATGAAATAAAACACACACACATACATGTGATGAGACTATTTATTAATTTAAGACCATTTAACGTAGGTACAGAGGCCAGCACATTAATCTACCCCAATCTGTCAGATTTCGTTGATAGATTTTCAACTTTACTGCAAAGGAATAAGGTTCATATTCAATTGGGAAAATTTGAGAGATTGAGGTAGCTTGATGTGCTGGCGTCTGTACCATGTTCTGACAAATAAATGAATTTGAATTTGAGCTATTGATGAATAATGACGTATGTACATATACCTTCAAAGAGCGAAGATACATTACCTCTACCTATTATAAAACAGTTACGGTTGTGATCTTGACGGGTCACGTAAGATTTATGTCTTACACCCGTATTTTATGTCTTCGTCAAAGACACGGTATTAGGTTATGATGAAGGGCAAACCCTTTGGTTCCCGGAAATGTGCTTTTATGTGTCCTCTGGTGGGAATTAAACGCGACTCGGATGATTTGAGGAGGGCTTATCCTCTTGAATTCATCCGAGTCGTCTTTCTCCTGTCTGATAATAACAACTAACATACAAACTTGATGATCACCTTACAGCAAAATCTCGTAATTTTAGTGGTCATTGAAAAGTCTGTCTTAATCTTTTCGGTACAATGGTGATTTCAAATAGAATAACATGGGTAGATAGATAGATAAAACACGTTATACATATACAGTAAACACAAAAGACATAGCACGACACACAAAAGTACAAAAGTTATAACAAATTACAATAATATATACAAAAAGAAAAATGAATGAAAAACATACTTAAAGAAATATAGTGACACTATGATATACTTTAAATCAAATAACGAAAAAAAGTGCGGTGTGGGTCTCAAGGTTACACAAAATGGGACTAAAATGTATAAATATGTATGAGCAATGGAATGGTAAACCTACCATTAACCTACCCTAACAACAAACCCCAAGAGCCCAAGTTCCGGCATCGCTACTTAGTGGGCCAATGGTCCAATGAAGCTACAAAGAGTAATGGAAGTAGGAATACTTTTCTTAAGTCCCGTTTACCCGTAATACAGAGTAGTTACAACTTCACACAAAAATGTAGCGCGTAAACATCTTTTAGGTTGCACAAACAAAATTCGGGTCGCGCGGTAACTGACACAGCTAAAAGAAGTTTTGAATTCAGCGAGTTTACGTTTGCGAGACGCAAAGGGAATAGAAAAGTATGAGAATTAATACATAATTGACAATTTAAATTGTAGGGTTAAAAGAGCTACGAAAATAACATTCACATCAACATTCACAACAGTGTGTGTGACGTAGATGATTATTGTAAAAAAAGTGCAAAGAATGCAAAAGAAAATTCCTCCACGTTATTTCTATTCACCTGCTCTCTAATATTTATACTGTCGGGCTGACTTACCACGGTACTTAATAAACTGTCATAGACAGTCG
Organism: Globia sparganii; assembly: GCA_949316385.1. Taxonomy (NCBI): domain Eukaryota; kingdom Metazoa; phylum Arthropoda; class Insecta; order Lepidoptera; family Noctuidae; genus Globia; species Globia sparganii. The sequence goes on from OX438654.1 coordinate 19,417,805, forward strand.
CTCTATGTAAATAATACTTGTATTCAGCCACTTGGGTAGACTAGAAGCTGATCCCAACATAGTTGGCAAAAGGCTAGGCAGATGACGACAATTTAATAATCTGACATTGAACAAAAAACCCACATAAAAACCTACCTGAAATAGTGGCAAGCAGCGTTAGATGAGCAAAGAGCAACGCCGTCGCACCACAAGCATACATAGCTGCGCGGGCGCGGCCGCACGACCAGCGAAAGAAGTCCCAGCATCGCAGAGACAGCGTGTACTCCCCTCGTCGGCAGAGAAGGTCTACGAATAGGGCTGCCACCCACATCGTCTCCAGGATCAGGATTATTGCTGCACCCACACTGCATGAAAATTGGTGAATGGAATTATTAGTGATGGCCAAAGTCAAAGTTAGATAACTATATATTGTATCTAAAAATTACTGTGTGTAGGTGTGTCTATAGACTTCAATTCTATCGACGGTTTCGATATTTGCTGTGACGCCAGCACATCAAGCTACCAGAAACTGTCAAATTTTCCCAATCTACTTTGAACCTTATGCTTTAGTGATAAAGTTGAAAATCTATTAAACAAATTTGACAGATTGTAGTAGCTTGATGTGCTGGCGTCTGTACTTACTCAGGACTCAAGATTGCAATATATGTAGATAATATGGCGCAGGCACATCGTATTATAAAAATGATAATAATAATAAATCATTTATTTGCATTAAACATGGTATACAATGGTGCTAAAAATAATTATAATGGTACTTATCATGTTTAGCCAGGAACAATTTAGCAAGAAAAAAAAAATTGGGTTTAGGAAATTTTATAAAGTAAGTACATGGCGTTAACATTTTTCAAATCTATAGGTAAAGGTAATACGGGCGGGTGTACGCAACTACATGTCATAGTGCGTATTTTGCTATTATAATTGTGAAAGTTTGTGAAGGTGTTTGGATGTTTGTTACTGAATCACGCGTAAACCGTTGAACGGATTTTTATGAAATTTGGCACACAGATAGTTTATAACCAGGATTAACACTTAGGATACTTTTATCTCGATATTCTCACGGGATCGAAACTAACGCAGGCGAAACCGCGGGGCGCTGCTAGTAATCTATAAAATGAAAACACAGTGTTGACGCAAAACATAAGAACACTAAATTTTTTGACATGATTCCCAAAACGAACCATAATAATAATAATATTTATTCACAAAAACATAATAAAATAGCTTTAAAAATTCTTAAACTAAAAAAATTATCTAGCTATCTCATGTAGATTGAGTAATTTTTGCAATCCAATCAAATGCATTGAGTGCCATATTGATTTTCTCTACCAAGATTTTTTAATTTAGAACACCAGGGATACTCTGAAAATAAATTGCTTTTCAAGAACTCTTTATAGAACTGTAGCTGTATTTTCGAATCTATTTTTAAAGGTATAAAGGCATGGCATTTAGTATTTTTCCAGTCTTACCACGGGGTTATACCAGTGATGGTCTAGTGATAACGGCCGCTACTTACGAGTTCTATGCCGTAGATTCGAACTCTGACAAACTCTTTACTTTGTGTAAATTATTTCATCAACAATGCTCACTAAACGGTGAAGAACATCGTGAGGAAACCGGCATGTCCAAGAACCAAAAAATCGAAGATATCTGAGGGGCAATTCCCGTAGTTTTTAAGAACGTTCACAGTCTGATCTCAAACTGTCAAAAATACCTCAAATTTCCCTACATTTTGACAAGTTTTTGGCATTTGTTTGTCGCTGAAATGAGACTGCGACTAGATTTTGAACGTTTTAAATTACGAAAATTGGCCTTCTGATATCCACCAACCCGCACTGGGCCCGCGTGTGAATTACAGCCCACTCCCTCTCACAGAGAGGAGGCCTGTACCCCAGCAGTGGGAACATTATAGGCTGATTATGCTATAAAGGGGGATCTTGTTACCCAGCATCTGCAGTCGCTCCATGTAAGATACTGGTCTTCAACTGGATCCGGAAAAGGCTAGGCGGATCGATTGAAAGGCATGGCCTATTCTTTATTGTGCACCATAAAAAAGTTTATATCTCTCCCTAAATACGGGAACCTAATTACTGAAAATATATTATAGCTACTTATTAGTAGCCAGTAGAAACTATTCGGGATACAAGTGACATTTACGAGCATTAAGATTCATATGGCGTAAACTGGAAACAGACGTTCTACATACATCACCCGAATAAACGCTCATAGGGATACATTTACTCCAGAACTCCAGAATAAAATGTGCTAGCATATGTTTAGTGCTTTTTTACGGTTTTTGAGCTACCAATTTATACAGAATTCATAACGTTCGCCTGGTAAATTTTGCTATAAAAATGTACTAAAAAGATACGAATAGACAAAGGCATAGAATAAAGCCTTTAAAACACTTTTTAATTTTTAAACTAGAATGGATTTTTCGATAACCGGCTGTTAAATAAAGAATGAGATTTAGGTTCAAATTTTATTTTACGTCAAAATAAAGAGAACAATGTTGGTTCTTTCAGAGGAAAACATAGTGCAACAAACATTTACTCTTCCGGGAATTTCAATCTACAAAGGAATGAGATGTAGGTAAGCCTTTTTATGCTCATACGCCATAATTATGATTTGTTTTTTAAAACCCCACATGGCCACGGGTTTAATTCGGTTCGGTTAAAGTCGGTTCGGGTTTAATTTTAATGATAATAAAAAGCAAAAAGGTTTCGCAATAAGTAATTTCTCTGAAACCTCTGTTATCCTCGCTTGGCTTAAACTTTTTTGGAAATTGGAAGTTATAAAAACATTTATAGCAGTTTTCCGATCTTACGGTAGGAGTCATAAATCTGAACTTAGCCTTCGACTCTGTTACAAGCTTCCAAAATAAAATTACGATGTTCTTTAAGTCCAAAGTTATTAATTGTATTCAAAAAATGTTCACGGGTTTTGTTTGCACCTGACAACTACATTGTTGAAGATTTTACTTCACAAAATACAAACAGGAGATTTCCCAATGACAGGATGACGTGTTGTGCTTGTGTAACACGAAGCGCGGATATCGACATTTTATCTGATACAAATTCAATCAGGCTGTGTCAAAGATTTTTTTTCCAAAAAACATACAATAGATAACTTTTTCGGAGCAAGGGACTAAACTGCCGAGCTTAACCGATAAGCTAGTAAATGACTTAATGCTCAGTTGGGGTTGGGGCCCATGAAATTGCTTTATATACAACTAGCGACCCGCCTCTGCTTCTCACGGTTTTTACAACTTGACGAAACATTGAGATTTCTGTATTACCTATATGTAAATGTAATGTTAATGGATTATAGCGACATCGTGGCAGGACCAGATGGAGACGGCGGGATGAGCTGGACTCCTTCAACAAGAACTGGTCCTTAGCAGCTTTGAACAGAGAGAAGTGGAAAGAGAGTAGGGAGGCCTTTGCCCTGCAGTGGGACATCACAGGCTAATAATAATGTCGGATCTTATACACATAAACCTTCCGGAATAAATACTCTAAATGATGGTGAAAATCACATCAAAATCAGTTGCGAAATTTAGAAGAACAATACCGACCGCATTGTTTTTCTAAACTGCGCAACCGATTTGTATTTGATTTGACATAGACACGAAAAACCACTCAAATTTGTAATGTGTGTAGATATAGAAAGTAGTGTGTGTAGATACGATTGGCAATTAAATGCATCACCAAACGCCACTAAACGTTAGGTACAGCCTACAGGCATCTATTAGAGCGAAGTGGCTGTCTCGCATTGTCACAGCATTATGCTAAGCGATGGCCGTTCCAAGCGGATGTGGCGAATATTTTCCCCTAACTTGATCCTATTGCTTTCGGGGGCTTTATTTTGATTTTTATGTCACATTTAGTGCAAATAAATTAATTATCTTTCTTTCTATTGAAGATGGAAATCAATCTTCATCAAATGTGCGATCGGTCTGTTTGCCAAACTACATATTACTTTAAAAATACAAAGTTAGGTATACTCACAGTAAACCTGGTGCTATGTCGTATCCTAGAACCAGCAGCTCTGCACCGGCACCACTCATTACTGAAACAATAGAAAAAGTAAGTTGTTAGTGGGTTAAATACGGCACCAGGATAATTGCGTAACACACTATCAGTCAGTATAGTACACCTACATTTCTCCAGTTTTTTTTTGAAAATCATTCATATTCATCATCTGCCTAGCCTTTTCCCAACGTTGTTGGCAGTCTAACCGGATGCAGCTGAATACAAGTGTTTTATATGGAGCGACTGCCTATCTGACCTCCACAACCCAGTTACTGGGTAATACGATACCCCTTGGTAGGACTGGTTGTCAGACTCTCAGGCTTCTGACTACCCGTAACGATTGTCAAAGATCCGATGGTCGAATGACAGCCGGGACCAACGGCTTAACGTGCTTTCCGAGGCACGGAGGGGTAAAAAAAAATTAAAATCATTCATATTATCGTCTTTAAAAAAATGGTGGCAACAACAATACCAACAGCAAAAGCAGTCTTCTAATATGGTTTATTCCATCAAAGTATTACCACATAGATCACAAGCCACCACGTAAATTCGGTTTCGTCCCCAAACACTATTATTCTCTGCAGAAGATATTAATTCGGTTAGGTACTTATCCAAAGGTTTAGATTATATTCTTGTTGCTAACGCCTGTTACAAGAGCGGGGGCAAGAGAGCTCTTAAGGCGCATTAAATCAAATTTATTGTCAAAAACAAGGTATTGTATTTCAAAGGGCACAATGAATAAATACGAGAGCCTCGTTCACGAATCGTTTTCGGCGGCTGGGAGGTTGAAACAATTGACGAATACAGACTCTAAACGTAGGTATTCGTAATTTTAAGAACGTTCACAGTCTGTAGGCCAATTCTCGTAATTTAAAACGTTCAAAATCTAGTCGCAGTCTCATCTCGGCGACAAACGAATGTCAAAAACTTGTTAAAATGTAGGGAAATTAGAGGTATTTTTGACAGATTGAGGCTGACACAGACTGTGAACGTTCTTAAAAATTACGAGAATTGCCGCTCTGATCTCAGTCTCAGTCTGTCAAAAATACCTCTAATTTCTCTATATTTATGGCAATTTTTTGACATTGATTGTCGCTGATATTTTGAACGTTTTTAATCGGCCTTCAGAGATTTCTACTGTTCAATCGATGGAAACTTCGTCACATTGTTCAGAATTACTGATGGTACCATATACACTCGGTACCTAATTTCGTCATATTATTTCTACACTAGCTGTGCCCGCGACTTCGTTCGCGTGGTTGTCGAGAACAAAACAACGTCGTTTAGATAAGAGTATATCACCTTTTTGATGATTTAGATAAGAGTCCTGACTTTGGTATAGTTGATTACGTTAATGCTTCTCTATATACTATGTTAGCGGTGGAATTACCCGGAGCATATACAAAAAGGTTGTTTGGGTTGCTAACACGTGATAGAGAAACATAGAGTTGGCCGTGTGAAAAACAATCAAAAGTAAGGTCTACACCCGCAACGGATAACGTCTGGCCTTGGGCTTTATTAATAGTCATAGCGTAACAGAGGCTTACAGGAAATTGCACACGTTTGAAAGTAAACGGAAAATTATTGGGGATAATGGGTATCCTGGGAATGAAAACAACATCACCGGAGCCGCAACCTGTTAAGATTTCGGCTTCGATGACATTTCGTTGGAGATTTGTTACTCTCAACCGAGTTCCATTGCATAGTTTTGGTGGGCTTAAATTTCTGAGTAGAATGATTGGTACTCCGACTTTTAAATAAATTTTGTGTGCTGGAAGACCTGGTGTATTTAGAGAGTCTAAAAACTCTACTGGATAGTGGGTGGCATCTCCTTCTTCTAAAACCGTGTTAATAGATAAATATTACCTACTTTCTCCAGAAACATGTACCAATATTTGAGAATTTATTGCTGCTGCTTGGTCGTTGCGAGGTGCCAAAATAGCTCGTTGGCATAGCCAAGCAGCGTCATGGTTCGAGATCTCTGATGGATCTCCGTATACAGAGGAAATGAGTTCCTGCTGTGAGGCAACAGAAGAACACAGGCTTTCGACTAAAGTTACTTTACCTCCTTCTTGAGTCGGGTATGTGCCGTTACCAATTTGAAGTAGTAAATTTGAGAAAACCTGCGCGTTTGCGTCACCTCCCAAATATGCTCGCATATTAAAGCTCAAATTAGTTAATATGACACTACGCCATAAAATAGAGCTCTTTAAACAGGCACCTATTTCATCGGCCCTCGTTCCTCTGGGTATTATAGGGAGTGTCTGCCTGAAGTCTCCACAGAATAGCACCGTTAAGCCTCCCATCGGTCGGTCATTTTGTCTTATATCTCGCAACGTTCTATCTACAGCTTCCACAGCTTTACGATTTGCCATCGTACACTCGTCCCAAACGATAAGGGCGCAATCGCGTAAAACCCTTGCTTTATCACTATTGCGAGACACGTTGCAAACAGGGTTTTCTGTGCGGTCCAAGTCGATTGGTATTTTAAATGTTGTATGTGCAGTTTTTCCTCCTGGTAATAAAGTGGCAGCTATTCCTGAGGAAGCGACGGCAAGGGCAATTTTGTTTTGGCTCCTTATTTGAGCCAAGATAACTTTAGTGAGGAAAGTTTTACCTGTTCCACCAGGTGCATCTAAAAACAGCATTTCTCCTAATGAATGTTCTACACTACAGCATACTCTATCAAAGATTTGACGTTGTTCTGACGTCAAATTTGAACAGCCATTTCGCAATATTTCTGCTAACTCTTCGGGGTTGTAATTTATTTCAGATGTATACTCCCTATTAATTCGTTCCCCACCAACTGTCGGTGTCGGCAAGCCGTATTGACTGAGGGGGTTCCCTCCTATACTTGTAACTATATCTTGTATAGCCAGCAAAGCCCTATTATGGCAGCTTTCACGTACTTGGTCAGAAGTTTCACTATTTATATTTTGCTGTCTCAAAAAATCTTCGGCAAACGCGTCTTTATATTTTTGCCACAACTGCCCAGCGTCCGATAGGCCACAAAATGTCAACAAAATGGCAAATAAATGGCGCAAACGATGTGGACTATCACTGACGCATGCTTCGGCTAAAGCATCATCCCAATGCTGATCGCCATCTAATAAATGCCGTGCGCGGCAAGCAGCTTGAAATGTGGGATATTCTATATCGTCCACTTTGCGGAGCTCAGCAAAAGAAGTAGGTCCTCGCACTGTGTGAAGAAGAAGGCGTAAATAATAACACTCTGCATTATTTGGGTGCACCGTGTATACTCTTCCAATCACGTGTTCTTTAAAAATGCCGGACTCGCCTTCTACAGCAGTTCCACGTCTCCTGCGATTAAAAACACCTTGCTGCTTGTTATAAGTATAATAATGTGGCACTTCATTGTACAACAGAGACTTAGCGAAATTGTCTCTTTCGCAAAGGCGAAAGAATGCGAGCAAGGTGGTTTGTCTTGGGTTGTTCATTCTTTCTGCCACATTTTCTGGCTGAAAGTAAACTCGCTGCCCGCCTTCCAGGTGCACGTCAAGATGGATGACTGGCGGATACCTTTCATGAATAGGGAAACTCAAAATGCGCCAAACTGCCTCCGAAGAGCTTATGTATCGGCCAGATTGATACCTTGTCACTTCATCAAATTGGTTGTTATTTCTTAGTGCTATCATGGCTTGATCACTACCTTTATTAACATATTTACATATATATTTTATAGATTCGACGCTATTACAAATTTCAACATTAATGTGTGCTTGAAAAGCGTTTGACAAAACTGGAGAATACGGTACCACCCAACTATTATTTAGAATTATTTCTTGTCCACGGAATCTGACAGTAGCTGTGAAACCACCTTGTGACGGTGATCTTCGCCGGTATTGCGGATACCCATTTTCCCCAGCCATAGTTAGTTCTTTCAGTGCTCTGGGGTATTTTTTTGAGCATTGACCATCTTTCATGCACGGTGATTCCCTGTTTAAGAGGCCACATGGCCCGTGAACCATATGTGTTTTTACTATGTCATGCAAAATCGGATCTGCATTATAGTCCGGAAATTCTGCACTTATGACACTGTCTATAGCATCGGGACGAATTTTTTCTTCCAGCCACAGAAGAATGTGCGCGTGGGGTAAACCACGCTTTTGCCACTCGACGCTATACATAAAACAAAGAGTTGAACCGAAAACTTTCTCCTTTGTAAGTAGATTAATCAAGACTTTGAGTTTTAAATGAAAAATCCTAGCAATAATGTCATGTCTGTCGTATGACGCCTGTCCTGTGAGAAGTGCCTGACAAATCTCCGTCCACTTTGGATTTGTTGTAAATGTTATAAAAAGGTCCGGCCGGCCGTATTTACGGACGTAACAAAAAGCATCTTGCGTTCGTTCGTGCATATACCGCGGACCGCCTGTGAAACTGGATGGCAAAATAACCAATCGACCCAAGTTTTCGACGTGATTATCTGATTGCATGGCGTCCCGCAAGTGCACGTATTCTTCAGCGCGTAACCGTCGCTGGTTAGTGCGAATATACACTAAACGTTCAGTTTCTATTTTTGCGTACATGTCCACAATAAATTGGCTGAACAAACCACGAAATCGTTGCAAATATACGAAACTGTTTTGCCTTATTTGTAAAAGGTAGGAATAGTATTGTTGAGCAGATATTTTTTTTTGATAATTAGTGACTCTCGTAGTAGGGTTCACTTGGTACAGCCCAAAATTGTACCCATCTTCACCATGACAATAAATTAGTGGATATTGCAGGGCGTCGTAAGCTCGGTGGGTTTCCAAAATGCGTTGAAGGCGATCGTCGCGTGTACGCAACACGATATCACGTCTCTCACACTCCTGGTCGACTAAAACAACTGCAACTTCATCTGCGACGGGTGCCTTGTGTCTTCCACGGTGTTCACCCACAGGACGTCTATCGGCACTTATAACAATTTTGAAATCATTGCTGCCTTGTGGAATTGACTCCAATGCAGCTTTGAATTCACGAACGTACTGGTTAACGTGATGCAGCAATTCTTGAAGTTGACCCAAAAGCTCAGCATTGAGCTGGGGAAAATTGTGATTTCTAACATTGAGCTGTTGCGTGTAATCGGATACAAAATAAATTTGGAGAAATTTGGGTTCATTTTCTGGCAGCAAAGATCCAATAAGGTGATAAACTTGACCTTGTACTTTGAAGGTTGGCATGAACGGTCCTTCCGTTATTTGTTTTGCCCCAAAGGAAGTCATTTGGAAAGCACTGTTATATAAACGAATATTATCCAAAAAACGGTTCGACTGGGGATGATCGCCATTCAGGAGACTTTTAAGTAAGTGTGGTGGATCTTGGAAATTTGGAAGAACAATTTTTCCATTTGAGCAGCACATTCCATCTGTCTCTTTCCTCCATTTCAAAGCATGACAAAAATTACAAATTTCTCTCATGTCACCCACGAAAGTAAAGCCAGCATAATTAATTCTAGACGAATATGTGAACCCTGATTTTTCCCTATTGTCCCAAGGTAATAAAATATTTGCATCGTCATTTTCCATGGACTCATCAGCTCCGCTATTTGTTTCTCTATTCATATGGTATCGAGCTCGTTCTATTTCTAGGCGAGATTGACGTTGTTCTGCTGTTTCTGCTCGTCTTAGTTCATCTATTCTTTCCCTTTCAGATGCAAGATAACTTTCATTGTTTCTTTGTACACCTACATAGTTATGTCTAGCTATTTGTAATCGTTCTTCTCTTTGGGAGAGAGATTCAGACTCGCGCGAGAGAGCGTGTCGCTCTCGGTCAGATGACAGACGTGCTTGGCGTTCCTCGATACTCTCTTGAGAACGCAAAGTCGCGGTCCGAGTTCTTTGCGAACTTAAGCGCGACTCCCTTTCTGTGAAAGTCTCTGACTCGCGTGAGAGAGACTGGCGCTCCCGATCAGCAGACAGCCGAACTTCGCGTTCCTGGATATTCTCTTGAGAACGCAAAGTCGCGGTCCGAGTTCTTTGCGAACTTAAGCGCGACTCCCTTTCTGTGAAAGTCTCTGACTCGCGTGAGAGAGACTGGCGCTCCCGATCAGCAGACAGCCGAACTTCGCGTTCCTGGATATTCTCTTGAGAACGCAAAGTCGCGGTCCGAGTTCTTTGCGAACTTAAGCGCGACTCCCTTTCTGTGAATGTCTCTGACTCACGTGAGAGAGAGTGGCGCTCCCGATCAGCAGACAGCCGGTCTTCGCGTTCCTGGATACTCTCTTGAGACCGCAAAGTCGCGGTCCGTGTTCTTTGTGAACTTAAACGTGACTCCCTTTCGGTGAACGTTTCCGATTCACGTGAAAGAGCGATGTGCTCTCGGTTAGCAGATAACCGTGCTTCACGATCTTCTTCCGATTCCTGAGACCTACAAAGTCTCATCCTTTTCGCATTTCGGCTACGCAGCGAAAGGTTAGTTTTTTTTCTTTGAGGCATTTTCAAGGAAAATTAAAGCAATAAACAAAACTAACAACACTTATGACTGAATAGCCTACAAACTTAAAAGAACGGTGCGTCGAACAGTCTAGTGTGACAACGTATCGTCTGTTCGTGGTCGTGACTCAACGAATTGGCAACACTAACTTACTGTATAACGATTGGCACTATTGGATTCAAACTACGAAGTAAATCAAATACAATCTTTACTTCGTACTTCAAACCAATGACCAAAGTTGACCAAACGAAACCAATAAGATAAGCAAATACTTTTTTTTCGACCAATTTAGAAAATCGATAAACCAAGCAACCAAAGAACTTTTACGACACACGCAAGAACTTTTAAGACACCTAACGAAACCCAATTTGCCTAGTAAACACGGTGGACGTCATCCTCGCGCGGAAAATCTTAACACCGCGATTCAGAAAATGACGTCATTTGCACAACGCCATCTATCGGATTTAGATTTCAACTATCAACATTAGTTCTATTTTTAGTCTTAAGATGTCGTTGCAAGTACTATACTTAATTGCGTAACGTAATATTTTACTTCTTGAACTCACTAAATTAATCATATCTTTTGATAGAGTGAACCGATTTCGATGAAACAAAAACTAAGTTAAACCTCAAGTTGCGTATAATTTTTGTATATAAACATTGTCAGCATTGAATTCGTAGATTTTACGTGATGTGCGCACAAACAAACAGACAAACAGACAAACAGACAAACAGACAAAAATTTCAAAAATGATGGAAATGGGTTCTGTTACTTATCTTTTCACACGCTGGCTATTTTTTGTTTCAATTTCTTCAATGTACAAAAATGACTTTTCTACAGATTTATTATATGTATAGATAACCAACAGTTGCTGATAAAACCGTTTATACTTTTTGTAACCACAAGCCTCATAAAACAGGTAATTCCATCTTACATTTCATAGAAGTTGTATTTTTACCTTAAAACAACATTTAATGTATTGAGGTAAGTTTATCAGTTACTCCAGCCCTGTCTGATACTTTTTTATGTGAGCAAACAAATCCATCCTTCTGGGTATACCTTTCCTATAATATGCATATTCTGCTTATTAATACCTTGGAGTTTTATGGAAACTACATTAAGGCACAGTAAGAAGCAAATTTTTAGGTAATTGACAATAGCGCATCGCGACAACAAATAATGTTCAAATTAGCAATGCGTTTGATGTTAGTTGAATCGAATGACCACCAAAATAAAAGTAAATTTGCAGTTTTAATTAAATTAAATAATAAATACACGGCTCAATGGAATATTTTTTTGGTATTTCTTTAGTTGATTGAATTCCCTTTATTATTATCTTAATATGATGGTTTACGCTAAACATTTTGAGAATTATTAAGCGAGGAAAAATATTTTTTTAACTCTGTTTTACGGTTTTTTAATTATTTCTTGACAATAAACTGATTTTTTTATAACAATTGTAACTATTATGCCTAACTGTGTGACAAAAAACGAAGCGTTTTACGGTATCCTACGAATGGGCCTTCAAGTATTACTATGCAACTATTACAGTGATAATTATGCAAAAGATAAGAACTTCTTTTTAACACCTGTAGGCCAATTCTGCTAATTTAAACCGTTCAAAATCTAGTCGCAGTCTCATCTCGGCGACAAACAAATGTCAAAAACTTGTCAAAATGTAGGGAAATTTGAAGTATTTTTGACAGATTGAGACTGAGATCAGACTGTGAACGTTCTTAAAAATTAGTAGAATAACCCCTCAGTTAAGTGGTCACCGGACAATTCCCTCAAATATTTTTAATAATCTATTATAGTATCTACTGTTTTCGATTTGTCTCGGTGATTATGGTAATCGGCGGTTTTTTTTTTTTGTTGGAATACAACGAGCTATTAGAAGCCCATGTTCAGTAGTAGACGTTTGCAGATTAATGTCATGATGTCAAATTATGCAATGCATTTAGTTGCGTAGCGACAAACGTGCTATTCCTCGTTTGAGAGAAAAATTGACACGGTATGTAGAAGCATGAAAAATCTATCCGATATCTTCGCATTGAAGCCGTTAGAGAAATTCTAGTTTTTTATAACATTTAAATTTTATGAAAAAAAAAACGCAAATTTTCTTAGGCTCTTCGTTACGACACACGCTTTTAAATTTTTCATGCATGCCCCTTATGTTATTATTATTAAGTATGTAAATCTTCTACAGAGTCACATTAAATTAACTAGCAAAACTCCGCAGACGTGATGGAATGATCCGCAGATGTGATGGGTACATGACATAACGTAAAAAATATTATTTGATGGTTTTTCACGTTTTTCATTTTGGGTTGTACGATCGCAGGTAACTTGTTTTTGTGTACACTTCACAGATATGATGGCTATTTATCGCTTTCTAAACACGATAAAAAACTTTTGGTTTTATCATTTTTAGATATCAATATTCATCACTTCTGCGGAGTTAGGCCCTTGTATACGGCACCGCGCCGTACATAAAAAACGGGTCTATCCACATGCTTCCATGGTGATCCATACTAAATTGACGACAGTGCCTACACACGGCGTAGAGTATTATATTATCTGTGACACGGCGAATAAACCGTAGTCACAGATAATATAATACTCTACCGTAGCTTTTCACGGCGAGAGAAACGTGTGTGGCGTTACGCTAAAAAATTGAATTTGACCCGATATACATAGTAAGTTCGCATAGTACTTATCATTATTCTGCCTCAGATTCAGCTACATTAGTCAAGGTGATGAGCTCTGAAACAGAGCAATGATCCATGAACAGAATCACAAACTTTGTTCAGCGCTTTGTACCGAAGGCGCTCAAGATTGAAACATTAATTATTTAGCACCTACCTACTTACAGTACCTTCCCTTGTTTTCCAATATATATAGACATTTTAGCTTTTACCCTTACATCAATTGGTGCTATATTTAGTACCTATCTATTTATACTCCTGCTTTTTGTAAAACCATATAATAACAAACAAAATTTTCTCATTGTGTAAAGCAAATGATGGATGATAATGCTTATATTTTCTGAAAACTAAGTAATTCTACAAAGGATTTTCTATTAAAAATACCTACTGCTGAAAGCAATAATAGCATTCAATTCAGATTGAATGTTTTAATCATTTTAATTAAACGCAAGCTCGCTATGACAAGAAACTCTTAGTACATAGTAGATTTTAATAGATATTAAAAAACTGTCCCAAGTAGTTACCTACTTAGGTATCACCAGCAGAAAATTAAGAAAAATAGTCTCTTTTCTGATGAAAAACTGAAGCCGTCAGAGGCAGGTGTCCACTTTTAGTAAAAGTTTCATTTCTTCCCATCTCGTAACTTTTACACAACGTTTTATTCACAAAAATCTGGGTAATCTATCTATTCAAACAAAACATCAAACTTCTAAAAAAACTGAAGGTCAATTCTATTCTATTTTTATTTATGGCAAGTAAAGCCGATGTCGACTATTCTGCCAACGTAAAATTTTTGTAATTAAACACATTCAAAATATCATGGCAAACTCATCTCAACGATAATCAATGACAAAAACTTGGCGAAAATTTAGGGAAATTAGAGATGAGATAATGAGATTGTTAAAAATACGGGAATTTCCCTTCTGGAGTCACTAACTTTACATATTTCCCACAAATATCATCATGAAATTCGATACATAAATCACCTCTTCCAGTTACCCTGTTAAGTTACCACCGTTGAGTGAATAACTATACAATTATATACTCACTACATCCAAAGAACTCCTACTAACTAAATAAAACACACAACAATAGAATTACCCACCCTTATCCCACGGCCCATGAAGATGAATGAGGAAAATTACCATCCACATTATGTGGAGACGTGACCATAATACACTACTAGGAACTTTGAATTTCCACGATTCATTCAATGAAGAGAGAATAAAGTTTCAGTTACAAATATATGTCTTTGTAACTGAAACTTCATTTTTTTTTTTTTTTTTTCAGTTATAAATTATATGTCTTTGTAACTGAAACTTTATTTTCTATGTATGCATAAAGATATGACGGAGAAGGTAGCTTCTCTTTCGTCTCTCTCGTTATCATGAGCCATATTTTAATTACTGTGGGCGTACTATGGGTACTGTTGGTTATTGCGCAATAAAAGAACCGTTTGCAGTGCAATTCAGATTATATCATAATTTTATGAACAAGTTAATCACACTAGCGAATCACACACTGTAGGTACACGACACAGCTAGATACGGAACGCGAGACAGTTTCTAAGCACATGTAGTCCATATGATGTCAAGCGCCACCTGGTGCTGGCGTCCCGAATCATCACACGTATGACTTCCGACAGATCAGATAGGTATTTCTTGATGCTAACTTCTAACCTTCTAACCATAGTTTACCATAGTCAAGTATTAGATAATTATATACAATAATATCTAAATACTAAATACATAATAATACTAAATTTAAGTTCAGTACATCTTTTTCTTTCTATTTCAGAAAAGGACAGAAGATAAATATTAGTTTAGTCCTGTCAAATTAGTCAGCGCCTGACGTAAATTGACGTATTTTTTACTTTTAGTAGCCAATTTTTTAATCACGTCTACACTTGTCTATGGATTATCTAATTTGACGGGACTAAACTAATAGAATACTCTTTAATAGGTACACCATATAAATTACAGACATAAATATAGAAATTTTGCAAAGGGCTATAAAGCGATATTTTAAAGATAACCTTTGGATCGATTAAAAAGGGGGAGGAGAGACAAATACTGTAGGTAGTCAGTGGTGTACCATTTACATAATGCAATAAATAAAGTAGATATATTATACTAATCTAAATAAATATATATATGTATAATAATAAACATAACGGGAGCAAAGAAAATTATAATGATGATGTTTAAGGAGAAAGAAAGTGCTTTTTTATCATATCTTTAAAAGTAGACAAAGATTGAGCACGCCTTACCGACACGGGCAAGTCATTCCATAACCGTACTGCTTGAACAGTAAAAGATTTGTCATAGAAACTGGTGGAATGCATCGGCATCTCTCTAGTCTCAGGTTTTCCGATGACCTCAGATATCTATTATTTATTTATCTTTTGTCCTTTTCATATTGAAATAGAATGAAAAAGATGCACTGAACTTAAATTTAGTTTAGTTTGTGAACAACAGAATCGGGGCCAATTTCTATTTTGAAATACTCCGTTGTATCGTGTAGACAATGTATTTACCAAATATTAAGGACTAACCTCTGCCCGCAACTTCGTCTGCGTTCAATTTGTTGTTCACCCGACCCACCCCGTCGCATCGCATCGCCTGCCCGCTCTAGGACTTCGGTTTCGATTAGCGTTTTTTCTTTGTTAGTTTTTGCTCGGCTCCTAAGGGTCCCAGTGTGATGTTAATTAGCCTATAGCCTTCCTCTCCTAGAATATTATTAATTAATATTCTATTATAGTATAGATAAAATAAAAATATGAAAGATAAATTTATCCAGTATCTAGGTACAACTACACCTAATTTTACATAGGTACAACAGTTGACAATGCATGGCCACGAATTGCCAATTAAAGTTTTATGACGTCTCGTCTGTACGTGGGCCAGCCAGCCTACATGATTTTTTGAAATACAGAGTAAACAAATCAATATAGAGAAATCGACCCATAGAAACAAGATTTGCGTCTATGCGTACTCTCCCATTATTCATGACCAAAACAATCAAGGAAACTCCAACGTAGATGAGAATATTGTGTTGTTTACATTGGTGGAAAATTCCGTTGACATCGAATATATCTAATTGTTACAGAGTAGTCCAAACTAAACTGCAATACTTACTCTCGAAAATTGGAAACTACGAGTAGGTATCAGTAATACAGACGTTGCTACGATAGACACAGAGTTATAAATGGGCACAGAAGTTCCGCCCAGCTTTGAAATGTCATCATCGGCCATCTCTAATAATTGTTATTGGGGTCATCAGTTCATTTATTTTAAATTAAACGGCTGTCCTTGATTATTGATAGTCTTCTATTGTTCGTCGGCCATCTTTTCACATTATTTAAAGTCTTGTAAATGGTGACGATAGATATTTACACGTATAATAATTTTGGTTGACATAATGGGCAGTCCTTTGCTTATAACAATATGCAGTGACTACCAATGGCAATTATCCTCAGAATATTTATTATAGACTTAAAAAGAGTCATTGGAGGAGACAAAATATCAATATTAAACATGAGCTGCTACAAGTGATAGCAGATCATCTAATTGAATTTTGTTAGTTTTAAGAAAACTTGCAGCTAGTATAGCATTATGAAGAAGATGGCCAACAATGCGTTATGATAAGCAAAAAGTTTTAAATTAAAAAATCTGCGTAAACGGCTAGAACTAATAGGTAACACACTCGAACTAAATAAAAAATACAAAAAAACAAAACGTTTTACGAAAATTTACAAAAAAAGTCATTACTCTCTACGTCATTACTTCTATGATGAAACAAAACAAATCCATTGTACGTAACAAACTATGGGTAGGTTATAGGTATTCGTACAATAGCTCTTATAACTCGAACTAACTTGTTGCAATACGTTACTCAAGCAAATTGAAAAGGAATCCCGAAAACATCTCGCTCCGAGATTTATCACGCTTGCTCGTATAAATAGGAGCGCATTAGATGCTTCCTCGAACAGGATATTTATAGCTTCGTGTGATTTCCTAGACGGTGCAATGGATAGCTCATCCACCATCTGATGAATACGATCATTATTAGCCTTCGTTATTTTGTTTTCTCTAGGACAGAAAACTTTTGGAAATTCGTCTATCGTATTCGTCTAATAATAATGTTGTTAGTTTTAAATGCTCCTATTTTTACTGTTTGTATTTTCTACTGTGCGTGTCTCAAATAAAATATGTTTCTGTCTGTTCTTTCTTTCGTTCTATTAGCTGTTTGTTTTCCAATGATGTTCCACGTTTATTTTTTACAATATGTGCCTGAATATGGACGGCGCGGCGCCTCCGAGGTCGACCCAGAAAGTGGTAGCGAGATTACTTGGACGCGTACCGCGAGGGCTGGTGCGAGGTGGCGCAGGATAAGAGTTCAGGTCATGGGGGAGGCCTTGGCCCAGCAGTGGGTTAGTATAGTATAAGCTGAAAAAAAAACCCACACCTTGTTGTCAGTTAATTATGCATAAAATTATGAAATATGTCAGAACAAAACATTTGTGACGAGGCCGTGGTAGATCATTAGTTAATTGTTTTTCTTTTACGTCAGTTAAACAGAACAATCGTAATGATCTGACTCTAAACTATTAGGTTGGTAGGTTGGGCTAAACTTCCGGCCAAACCAAATACGAATGAAAATGAGCATAAATGAATGAAATTAGCCACGTGGGCACAATGGGCAAGAAACTTCACAGAATCAATTACGTAAATATTATTATTGTATTTAACTGTGGAGATTCTAGTCCATTCTTCTCCATACGATACTGCCTTTTGGAAGGAGAGACTAGATACAATTCTATTTTCTTGCAAATTTTAACGTTCCTATATGCTTTTTATGTGCTTATTTGCACAGCATCAGCACAAAGAGAACTAAGTCCTTTATTATAAAGACTATACAGGTTAAACGTGTTCATTTCGTAACAGATGTGAAAACACGTGGAAGCCTGTTTTCCTTGAGGTGAGATAAAATAAATAGACAGATAAGATACTCGTACGATAAACGCTATTTCGTGAATTTTACATAAAATTTAAATAAATAGATACGTATGTTTTCAATTAATGGTTGTAATAATAATTTATTTGCGTTAGATGAGCTGAAATTACCTATTTAAAGATATAATTATTTTGACACAAGCACAGAATCACGATCTCCGGCCACCTTAAGAAGGGGGGAATGCTGCGAGCGGCGAAATTGGGGCTCAGTCAGGCTCAAAGAGGTGGTACGCAGTATGCGCGCCTTGAGGCGTGGCGTGAGGGGTAGCTTGATGTGCTGGCCTCTGTACAAATATCTCCCGGGCCCCCGACTCATGGTATTAGAAGGAACAGTTGGAGTCCGACATAACCCTCCGTTCTTCCCAGACGGAGGGTATCCATGAGGATTTAAATAAGGGGAAAAAAGGTACCTACCTCCTACTTAAAACAGTAAAGTACAAAAAAATCATGTTTTTACTGGACACTATCGAACATTTTACATCCATTGAGATTTTCTATCTCTCAACATATTATTGTTTGATGTGACCCGCCCAATCCCATTTGAGCCTGACAGCCTTCTTGCCTACGTCTACGTCCCGTTTTGGAACGCGGCGTGGTGTTCCGAATTTTGTCCTGTCTTTTTTTTACATCCAGAATGCTGCGTTCCATCGCTCTGTTTAAAAAAAAAAGTAAACTACAAGAACCTACGAACGTCCGAACCTTCTGTCTCCACTTCATCTATGGTCCATCAGTCCGTTCTCTAAATCGGTTTTATGTTCAAAGTTAATACATAGTTATCGAATACCGAACCTGAAACACTAACAGACCAACAGTTAGATTCCAATGAAACAAAACTAACTTTAGAAATTAGTTTTCGCTCATTGTTTGGTGCAGACATAAACTGTTCCACTCAGTTTTATTGCATTGTGTGAGAAACGTTTCTGATTTAGAACAATAAATTCTCTAGTATATAAAATTAAATACTTCATATTGTTGATTCGTATGTTGTTAAACTTAGTTCGCGTACCTGCTGGGTAAGTGCTAACTTCAAACCTCAATTTAGTCCTCTCTGGGCTGAAGTTTCAGGGTTCGAAAATCATTTCTAGTTCCTTAGTTTCTCTCTACCTTCTCACAATCTCATCATCAGCTTCGAGCCCTTGTCCCATGTTATGTTAAGTACTTGTGGACGGCGCAACACGTTTTGTTCTCCCATTCTCCCCTGTCAACCGTCACGCTATCATTCACTAACTTCTCTTTCATATCATTCCCCACACAATCCATCCATCTTTTTTTTCGCTCTACCTTCTATGGAACATTTAAAATGTATCTGATAGTCATTGCAATATCGGTAATTTCTTCAATTGGTCAAATTTGTATTGGTCCATGGAGCACCGACGAGTTGTTAAGACTGTGCGTTGTCTGTAAGTCGGTCAAGGAACTGTCTTATAATTATGATCAAAAGACATCGTGATAGATGAAGATGAATCATGATAGAAGTGTTATCACTATCATTGATCAACAAACTTATAATCTACAACTAGTTCAAACATAGATTACTTTTGCGCTAGGCGCTGATTTATTATCATGGTATCTGCTACATATACACTACTAGCTATAAATATATAGGGCAGTAAGAACAGCGGGGTAATTGCGTAACAAGCTATCGATAGGGATGTGTTTCATTTTGACAGTTCACCAACATTCATTGCATTATTTACGTTGTCGAACAGGCAAATTTGTCGAAGATATGAAGCAATGGATTAGCAATATCGTTCAAAATTATTCAGATTGAGATTGATCGTATGTTACGCAATTAGGGTGGAAATAGTGTGTAAACGAAGCAACAGGAGTTCTGCAGCCTGCGTAAGTATTTATGTAGAATAGAAAGTGTTCACATATCAACGTTTATGAGTACATCTAACTTCATATGCTACAGGGTCGCGGGGACATCGACTCACAACGGGTTACCAGGGATTCAGGATATGATTCTGAATGCCCACGCCACAGCATTAAAAAATGTCGTAGGTTATTAAAAAGAAAATTTGCTTGTTCGGATACATTTTGACGCATAGATACACATTTTTTATCAAACTCTCTCGCCTGTTTTCTTTCTGTTTAGTGACCATAACATTGATTTTTACAGAATAATAAATATTAACTACCTACTTTTATGTCCCTCTAAAAAGTTATTACACTCTTTGCCCTATGATTTCCTTTTTGATGATACATTATTTTTATAGGCACTAGAATCCTCAAAAAATAACGATTTAAACCGCTGTCAACAGCGGGATTGTCCGAAAGGGTTACCGCTACCCCGGAACACAAAGGGCTAAGGAAGGAACACGGGTGGGTTTGAGTCAGTAAGAGTCTGACACTCCCTTCTGCTCCACCCAGAGCGGGAGGGGTCATTGGATGATTTCCCATCCACAAAAAAAAAAACCGCTGTCAACAGAGACACAAAGACAACTATTAACGAAAAAAGAAAAATATAGGGACACAGTTCCCTAATCAGTTTATGAAATTTCTTTTTAAATTGGTCCAATATTGGAGGAGGAAATAAGCGAGAGCCAGACCTTGAATTATGACTTTTTAATTAAGGCGTGTTCAGATAACCCGCGCCGACTACGCACAGGACCCGCACACGCGTTGTGCCCGCCTTACACCCGCGCTCACGCGCAAAATCAGCGCACGCATCGCGCACGCCTCGCACCCGCTTATTAAATACTACTAGTGACTGGACTACTTCGTTCACTGAACCTAGTGACTTTCAGGTGTCACAACGTGAGATGTGACACTTGAGTTGGGTGCAGCGCGTGTGCTGGGTAAGCGCGGGGTGGGCATGAGGCAGGCGCGAGGCGGTCACGTGGCGTGTGCGGTTGGACTTCGATAAATTCAATTTGAGATCTATTGATGTGTCTTATAGACTCAAATTATATACAACAAATTTCAAAGCGAGTTAGAGCCAGTCCACACGGTGCGTTGCGTCAGCGTTGCGTCGACGCAGCGCTGCCGTTGCGTTGTTTTACATACAAATAACCATAGTGTACACACGGTGCGCTGCGTCCGTCGTCGCAACGCACACACGACGGACAGCAGTCCAGGAGACGAAGCGGGAGGGGTGTAATTGCCTGCGACTGCGTTCTAGCACCAATGCGTTGACGCAGCGCTCATGTGGCCGGCAATGCGTTAAAATTCATGCGTTGCGACGACGCAACGCGCCGTGTGGACTGGCACTTAGACACGAGTGCTGACGCGCGTGGCGCGCGCTTAGCGAGCGCGTGTCGTCTGAACGAGCTCTTAGGTTTTTACAAAAGTCTCTCTGACCGCATAACCCACGAACTGCTCTAGTTTGTCTAGAATCATGTGCTAAATTCATGGGTTCAGTTTGCGCGCCGATGTCCCTGTATATTATTTATGTACAGAGGCCAGCACATCAAGCTACCCCAATCTGTCAGATTTTCCCAATTGAATATGAACCTTATTCCTTTGCACCAAAGTTGAAAATATATCAAAGAAATTTGACAGATTGGGGTAGGTTGACCTGCTGGCGTCTGTACACAAAAACTCATCTTTATGTAAATACACGGTGTTTGAGATTCACAAGTCATATGTAAATTAATGTTTTACAATACATAAATACCTACCTGCTAATGTACAGACGCCAGCACATCAAGCTACCCGAAACTGTCAAATTTTCCCATTCAGCCATAAACCTAATACTTTTGCAATAAAGTTGAAAATCTATTGAAGAAATTTGACAGATTGTATAGTAGCTTGATGTGCTGGCGTCTGTACATAATATTCACGCCTTTGATTCCCATATGGACCGACAGGAATGTCGAGATCAAAGAAGTCACATGGGACCTAGCCAGTCCCGGTTATTCATAAGAACTTACATTGCATATTTAGGGTTCCATAGATAAATAATTAAATAGCAATAACGGAATCCTTATTGTCAAAAGCTTGTTTTTACTAGGAGACCGTCGTCATCTGAATAGCCTTTTCCCAACTATGTTGGGGTCGGCTTCCAGTCTAACAGGATGTAGCTGAATTTCAGTATTTTACATGGAGCGACTGCCTATGTGATCTTCATAAACCAGTTACTGGGCAATTCGAGAGCCCTTTATAATACTGGTTGTCAGACTTTCAGGCTACTGACGACCCGTAACGACTGTCAAATATCCATGAATGATAGCGACCAACGACTTAACGTTCTTTCCGAGGCACGGAGGGGTCTTGGTATGTAAAGATGGTGACCCATTCACGGAGCAACCGCGGCAAGCGTAGCTTAACCTTATCATCGATCGACCCGTGCGACTGTTACTACTTTGTGCCACAAGCCCGTCTCTCGTAGGAGACCAAACCAATGAAAATAAGAAAAAGGTGTACTATGTGCACTGTTAAACAATTTGTGTAGTGAAATTACAAGAAAAATAATTAGGGGTAGTGCCACCCCTAAAAATTATTCTTGTGATTACTGTACCCATACATTGTAACAGAAGGGTGAAAAAAATCTATGGTAGGTATGAAGCCTGTGGGGGCTATTTTTGGATCCCACGACAAAAAAAAAAAACAACCGACTTAAAAAAAACTACAAATTGAAAAATAACTTAAATTTCGGAACTCGTCGTTGGTTCTGCATTTTCGTTTTTTGACACCGACTTCGTAGTTTTTTTTTTTTAAGGCGGTTGTTTTTTTTGTAAAAAAGTTGTAATTTTTCACTTTTTAGTTGTACTTACCTCACAAAAATTCAATTAACACTAGTGCATTGAAGAATTGAAGACACCGACTAGAAGAATCATCAAAATTCGCATAGAAATGCCGGAGATGCAGTACATTAGGCATGTAACTTCGTACATAATAATAATTACTGCATGTATTATATAATAAAACCTTCCTGCAAAGTATGTAAATCACATTAATGAAAGAATTATCAAAATTGGTTCATAAGTTTTTGAAAAAATCGCGGACTTACAAACATACATACATACGGGTCGAATACAGAACCTACTTTTTTAAAGTCTATTAATTTAATATTTTATTAAGAAATAGGTCCTGTATTGTGTTTTGGGCGTATCCACTGATCCAAAACCTTTTGATACCTCATTTGAAGTTAAATTCGCTTAGAAACCATTAATATTCATTTAGATCCACTGTTGCCTTATAAATTATCTCATAAGGCAATGTGAATTGGGATGTTGAGTCTAAATAGTGGTTATACTGTGGAAATTCAAATTCATAATAATGAAATATGAAAGAAGGAAAAAGTATTTATTGAGACACGCACAAGAAGATCACAAAGTAAACTAAACGCAATAAAAAAAGTAAAAGTATAAATTATGAGTATTTTTCTGTGACAATGAGTCGTAAGTACTCATAATTCCATTTAGTTGGCTATCCTGTCAGACAGTTCTGATTAGGCAGAAGGGCAGAAGGTAACTAAACACACACCAGAGTCAAAACATTATTTTCAGTAGACCTTGAACTATGAGACCATCGATTATATTGCCATCGACACTCAAAGAAGAAGACTGTAGGACCGTTTTGTAACAAATTATGTGCGCCTTTCAACCGGGAGTCTTATAGGGTATAGTGTTACTCAGTAACTGGGTTATGGTGGTCAAATAGGCAGTCGCCCCCCGCCAAATATTGGTGTTCAGCTGCATCCGGTTAGACTGGAAGCCGACCCCGTCATAGTTGGGAATAAGGTAGGCAGACAATGAGACGTGTGCCTTTCATTCGCATTACTATAAAGCGATCGCCTTCGCAATCTGCGCACAACCTTAAACGAATATTACAAAACGTTTTTACTCCAAACAAAAATACTTTCGCAAAAAAGTTGAATATTATTTTAAAAGTCGTTATTTGTTATCACGTAACAATGTTTAAGTAGACACGCCGTAAGAGTCAATATAATGAGCCGGCGTTTTTTACTTTTCCTTACGTAAGCCGTGGAATTGGCGTTTCTGTTTTTTATATTACTTTGGTTATCTGCCTTGTTTAGTCAAGTTGACGAGCGACGAGCAGCGAGTACGCGTTGGTGACGAGCGATTACTCGCTGGTGTATTTAAAGATGCCAGCACATCAAGCTACTAAAATCTGTTAAATTTCTTTAACGGATTTCCAACTTTATCGCTAAAGCATTAGGTTCAAGGTTGATTGGGAAAATTTTACAGTTTCGGGTAGCTTGATGTGCTGGCGTGAGTCCCTCAAGGAGTGTTCTGCCCGCCAAGCGAGCGTTGCTGGGCGAGTACTTTCTTTAACGGCTCTTGTCGCTGCGACAAACAAGTACTCGCCGGCGGTGTTAACAGTCAGCGATCAACTATCAATACACACGGGACCTAACAATCTTTTGTACGTTTCTTGAGCGAGAATATCGCTAATAGCAGGAGCTTCATCGTCGGCAGTGAGACAGCAGCCTAAAGGTGACAAAACTATCTGTTTTTTTTTAATGTCTCTAATCTCTGTTTGTATTCGTCAAACGGGTAGGGGCAGAGGTCTACAGTTAACCTACATTTCCCTAGTAATATTTTAGTCCCATGTCATAGAGAGCGGGCCTATGTTGCCAAAAACTGGGTATAGATCCAGACAGCTGCTATTAAGAATCAAAACCTATAGCCTATATAAAGTCGGCAGTAGCGCTTGCGACCCCTACTCCAAAGAGGCTGATAATACAGTAGAAGATTCTGATAGGTAAGTAGGTACAGCCCGATTCAAACACTACCTCAAATGGCTTAGCATGATCCTCCGTTATGTCGAAAATAATGCAGCATTAATTTTGAAATAAATATATGTAAAGTTGAGGATTAATGTTAGGTCTTATGTTAGACGAAAACACGATTCCATAAAATTTTCTCGATAGAAAAACATTCCAAAGTTACCTCCAAACCGAACAACAAACCGCTGGTATTAAAAAAATACTTCAAATTAGATTATGAAACTTTGTGTACTAACCGAACTAACTATAAAGCAGGTCTTATGTTTTTTATTATTTTTTTAATTAAGTACCATTATTTTAACCGTAAAAAGCAAATACCTAAACTATTGGCGCTGCCTGCCGCCTAGCACCGCACTCTGTCTCGCTCTCACTCAGTCCGCGAGCAGTATGGTGCGAGCGAGATAAAGAGTGTATTTTAGCTGAGGTAGTATAGGCTCTTAATTACTGCTCGGAAGATGAGGCGAGTCATTGCGCAGTAACAAATTCATGTGTCAGCGGGTGTAAGAGGACGGCACTGCGCAGCGAGCAAGTAAAGAAAGAAAGAAAAGAAAGAAAAATAGGTTTATTTGTCACAGAAACACGTGCAAACAAAAAGATAATTAATTCTAATGACAGCATATACAAAGTGTTAATGAAATAACCCAAAACCTCGGACACCCAAACCGATTTTTATATTAATAAATTGATATGACATATAATTATTTATTTTCAAAAATTATAGTAAAAGATATTTCTAAATGTTGTTGTCGCGCTACTTCTTACAGATTCGTAGCTCTATCGTCGCCGGCGCGCTTCCCGGCCTTGGCGCCAACTCTAGCACCCCCTCTCCTCACCCTCGCCCGCGCTGTTTGTTGTCATTGCGTTGGACAGTAGCGTACAGCGTCGTTAAAAAATATTAGACACGGCATGACAAATAATTATTTTTTGAAAAAAAAAAAATAACCCATATTAAAAATTTTTGTATTCGATTTTGCTGCCGATTCTAAACAAACTAGTTTCAGGTTTTGGGTTATTTCATTAACACATTGTATATTAAAAACAAAAAAAATATATATCTTTATACACGAGCACAAAGCAGAGATAGGCGACAGTTGCACGTCATGACTGTGACAAGAAGGCTTCCACTCAGCATGATGCTGTGGTATAAGGGACCCACAGCACAGCGCTGATTTTCAGTGGTTCCAAGTAGTGCACTTCAGAGCCGCCATAAAGTTTGACGCGAACTTTAAGCAGGATTTACTGCATCATCATCATTGTCTTGCCCTTCTCCTAATTTATTTGGAATCGGCGCAATATGTCTTTTATCCCATACATCTCTATAAGTCATCATATCGATAGTCAGCCCCTTTCTAGCCATATCATCATTCACACAATCCATCCATCATTTCTTTGGTCTTCCCCTACTCTTATAGCCATCCACAGTCATACTCAAAACTTTCCTCACGGCATTTTCCTCACTCTTCCGCATTACATGCCCATAATAACTTACTGCGTATCACAAACAATTTCGTCAAGCGATCTCGTTTTGATAAGAGTTATCTTCCGTCTTCGTCTACTACGATTCTAGACGATTTAATCATTTAACAGTACATTTGCTATCTATAGAAGATTAATAGGTACCTATATTATCAGTCAGAATAAATAATCCAGACCCTAGATATAAGATAGAGACAGCATTATGAGCAGGTATATCAAAATAGCATATTATATTTAGGCTGATCCTATAACAAGGACACATGCTTCCTCATTTCGAGAGGGAGTGGACTGTAATCTACCACGCCAATGCAGGTTGAAAGATGTCATTTGTCTTCGAATTTTTGGTTCTAGGACATGCCGGTTTCGTCACGATGTTTTCCTTCACCGTTTGGAGAGCAATTGTGATGAAATTATTTACACATAGTAAAGCGCCTGCTTGGGTGCGAACCCACGACCTACAACTCGTAATTCGGGGCTATTACCACTGGGCCACCACTGCTATCTTTATTGGTAGTATAAGTTAGAATGTTTGTTACTCGATTACGCAAAAACGGATGAAGGGATTTGGATGAAATTTGGCACACAGATAGTTATAGTTATAGTAGTTAAGTGATGTGCTGGCGTCTGTACATTCGCGTGGGATAATTACCGACATCCACGCGGCCGAAGCCGCTAGCAAAATCTAGTAGGACATATATATAATCATTCTGGATATACAGGGTTACAGGTTAAGTCGTCGTAGATCCTTTATGAGGTTATAGTTTTCATCATTCCTGATTGATTTGACTATGAAACACCGTACCCCAAACTTAACCATTTTCTAGATATTGGACTTTGAAGTTAAAAAAAAAAATTATCTATTGACCTATTTTTTTTTTACTACAACCTCTTAAAGGATCTAGGTCGACTTAACCTGTAACCCTGTATAATAAAGATCCTCTAAAAATATAGACACGGCATTATGCGCATGTACAGTCAGCAAAGGAGATAAGTATGCAGGGTCGTCGAATATGGTTGAAGTTTACTAAAAAACCGATTGAAGTTTTCGAATGAAATTTAATTTGATAAATGAACTGTTGGTTTTCTATTAATTAAATTAAATTTTATTCGAAAACATCAATCGGTTTCTTACTAAACTTCAACTATATTTGACGATCCTGCATACCTATCTCCTTTGCTGACTGTACATTATAATTTTGGTATCAATTAATTGATTGATATAAGTAGTATAAGTACTTAGATTTTAATTAATATTACCTATCGGGGACAATTCTGTCATTATGGTACGTCTACGCACGACTACATATTAACCTACCATTTCCAGTATAAGCTGACTTCTCGTTGTACGAAAAGTTTATACAATGCGAGGTCTGCTAAAACTGAAAATGTATAGCTTGCTAAGTCGTCGTTTGTACCTAAGTATAATTAAGTAATAAAAGGTACCTACATACAAATATGAAGAATTGTTCCCACTATGTATGTATGACAAGAAAAACAATGAATTTACGTCCTGTATTATTTACAAAGCAATCTACAAAGTCTATGAAGATAATGAAATGTACCTACATTTCATAATTCTTATAAACACAGTGACTATATTTACTCGAACCAAGCACATAAGGAAATATCCGACATGTATTAGCGGAGACTAAACTGTTTAGCAGTCGACTGCAATTATTACATACTAGCGGCTCGTCCCGGCTTCGCACGGATGGGAAAAAAGCCTATATTAATCAGTGATAATGTAGCATTCAAATGGTGAAAGAATTTTTAAAATCGGTCCAGTACTTTTTGAGCCAATTCGTTACAAACATACATACAAAATCTTTCGTCTTTATAATCTATATATAATTATAAAAAGACAAGTCCTGACTGACTGACTGACTCATCAACGCCCAGCCTAAACCCTTGGACCTAGAAAGCTGAAATTTTGCACAGAGGTTTTCTTTATAATGTAGACGAGGAATAAGGAAGGAATTTTTGAAATTCAACCCCTAAGGGAGTTAAATAGGGGATGAAAGTTTGTATGAAAACTCTTATTCCTTGGGTTAATAAACTTGAAACTTGACACGAATACTTATCTAAGTAAATTATGAAAATTGGTCTCTTTTATTTTTATAAACTACCTTCTAAAGGGGGATGGGGGGGTGTCAAAATTTGTATGGAAGAATTTTAATGCACGGTCCGATTAACTCAAAACTCAGTATTTATACTTAATACCAAAAATAAAGAATTACGTGTATCAGGGTTTTTCGAAAATCTACCCCTAACGGGGAGAAAAGGGGTAGTTAATTTTACAGGGCAAATTTTACTACTGCCTGGCTTAATTAACTCTAAAAAATTGGTATAAATAATCTGTGAGTCAAGTAATGAACACATTCCAAACGATTTTTCAAAATTCCAACCCTGTGGGGGTGAAAAGTGGGGATACAGCTTATATGAAAAATCTTATTCCTTTGGTTAATAAACTTGAAACTTGGCACGAATACTTATCTAATTATAAAGTTTGGTATTTGTTGTTTTTCTAAACTACCCCCTAACAGGGGATTGGGGGGTGTCAAAATTTGTGTGGAAGAATTTTAACGCGCGGTCCGATTAACTCAAAACTCAGTATTTATACTTAATACCAAAAATAAAGAATTACGTGTATCAGGGTTTTTCGAAAATCTACCCCTAACGGGGAGAAAAGGGGTAGTTAATTTTACAGGGCAAATTTTACTGCCTGGCTTAATTAACTCGAAAATTGGTATAAATAATCTGTGAGTCAAGTAATGAACACATTCCAAACGATTTTTCAAAATTCCACCCCTGTGGGGGTGAAAAGTGGGGATACAGCTTATATGAAAAATCTTATTCATTTGGTTAATATACTTGAAACTTGGCATGAATACTTATCTAAGTAAATTATGAATTTTGGCATTTTTTGCTTTTCTAAACTACCCCCTAAAGGGCGATTAGGGGGTGTCAACATTTGTATGGAAGAATTTTAACGTGCGGTCTCCGATTAAGTCGAAACTCAGTATTTATACTTAAGACCAAAAGTAAAGAATAACATGTATCAGGGTTTTGCGAAAATCTACCTCTGACGGGGTGAAAAGGAGTAGTTAATTTTCCATTTTACTGCGTGGCTTGATTAACTCGAAAATTGTTGGACATAATCTTTGAGTCAAGTTATGAACACATCCCAAAACATTTTTTTCAAAATTCCTCCGGTGTGGGGTGAAAAGTGGGGAAAAACTTTATACGAAAAATCTTATTCATTTGGTTAATAAACTTGAAACTTGGAAGGAATATTTACCTAAGTAAGTAATAAGAAATGGGTCTTTCAAAAGTAGACCCCTGACGGGTAAAAAAGTGGTAATTCGATTTTTAAGGCCGGTCTTATAGTGCGTAGCTTGATTTACTCCAAAAAAATGGCATGAATAAATTTAAGCTTCAAACTTGGCACAAATACTTATCTAAGTAAATTATAGTTTGTCATTTTATGTTTTTCTGCTCTAAAGGGCGATTGAGGGTGTCAGTTTGTATGGAAGAATTTTATCGCGCGGTCCAATAATATAAACTCGGAACTCAGTATGTATAAGTACTTAAGACCAAAATAAATAAAAAAGTGTGACTGGGTTTTTCGAAAATTAACCCTAACGGTGTGAACGGGGGTAGCCCATATCACAGAGGAGTATTTTATTGCGTGGCTTGATTCAATGGGAAATTGGTATAAATAATATTTGAGTCAAGATATGGAAACGTCCCAAACATGTTTTCAATATTTCGCCCCTATGGGGATAAAAACTGTGAAGGTGAAAAGGTGGTCTTATTCCTTTGGTTAAGAAACTTGAAACTTTTCAACATTTGCCTCAGTAAATAATAAAGATTGTCACTTTTAGGGGTTTACTACTTACTTACTTAAAATAAAAAAGTATGAGTTTTAGGGTTTTACTTATTCGACTCCTACCGGGGTGGAAAAGGGTAATAAAGTTTAAGGAGTAGAAACTTCAACTTCCATTAACACGAAAATGGGTATAAATAATCTTTATATCATAAAAATGGAAACGTACCAAATGCAAAAACAAGCCCTGTCGTGATGAAAAGGGAGTATAGTTTATTTGAAACATCTTAGGTAGTTTAACTAAAATATTGGCCCGAATACTTATTTCTTTAAATAAAGTAAGTATAAAGATCGTAATCAATAATTTTCGAAATACCTTTCAGGGGGAGGTGGAGAGGGTGTTAAATTTATTTGAGGAAAGTACGAAACCCACGCGGACGAAGTCGCGGGCAAAAGCTAGTATTAGTATAGATTTGGATAGTTACACATTAATTAAGTTTTATTATCTCAGTATCTATACTTATCATCATCTGCCTAGCCTTTTCCCAACTATATTGGGATCGGCTTCCAGTCTAACCGGATGCAGCTGAATACCAGTATTTTACACGAAGCGATTGCCTGTCTGATCTCCACAACCCAGTTACTGGGTAATACGATACCCCTTGGTAAGACTGGTTGTCAGACTTTTGGGGTTCTGACTACCCGTAACGACTGTCAAAGATCCACGAATGACAGCTGGGACAAACTGCTTTTAACATGCTCAGTATCTATAATCTATACTAATATTATAAAGCTGAAGAGTTTGTTTGTTTGCTTGAACGCGCTAATCTCAGGAACTACTAGTAAAACAATAAAGCTAAAAGGTTTGTTTTTTTGTTTCAACGCGCTAATCTTTGGAACCGACAGGCGTATTTGAAAAATCTTTTTGTATTTGATAGCCTAATTCTTGAGAAAGGTTATAGGCTATTTAACGTCACGCTATTTCCCTTATGAGAAAAAATGCGGTTGGTCTGTTCTCCTTTGAAACGCTCTCGCCTGTTTTCTTTCTGGTTAATGATCATAGAGCAATGACTTTTACAGAAGTGGTCGGTCATAACAAAAAATTTCACGCAAACGCAGTCGCGTGCTTCTCATAAGCATTCACAGATGGCACCGAATTGTTTACGAAATTATCTTGAAACACGCGAAGGGGGAACTCTTAAAACAACTTTTGGCACTTGTTTATTCAATAGTCCTCTGTCCTCCAAAACTTTATTTCGAGACTACCCAATAACCCAATGACACGAACAGATGTTTTGATTTTATTAAAATGTTCTCCAATGCAATGTACGCACGCAGTGGAAACAGTTGTTGAGCCAATTTTCCTGTAGCTGTGTCTATGATTGAAATAATTAAATTTTCCTACAGTCGTTAAAGGAAAACATTGTCGCCGTTTGGCACCAGAAATACAGTGTGTCATGTTAAACGATGGACATACTTTAAGGGAGTGTAGTACCCATAAAAATGAACAACTTTTACTAAGAGACCAACACTGAAATCGAGAAAATAAAAACAGCTGCTCCATTTATGTTCGCATTTACTGAACAAAATGTAGGGAACAGCTGTTTTTTTTCTCGATTTCAGTGTTGGTCTCTTAGTAAAAGTGGTTCACTTTCAAGTGTACTACACTCCCTTAAAGTATGTCCATCGTTTAACCCGACACACTGTATAAATTAGTGTTTTTCAAATAATTTCTCCTGTTTATATTATAAGGCTCTTAGGAAGCCAATGTTTTACAGGAGATATCAACTGCTAGAATGATGAAGATGATGATTTTTTTTCTATACTAACCAACAGCTGTGATCAGTCCCCATAATCTTGCAAGGGGTTGCAGTAAATCCCATAGTTTTGAGGCAACAGACTTCTTAGGAGGTCCAGCGGGCCTCCTCTGTTGCAGACGAGAGGTGCTCTGGGTCTGAAGGTCCACCTCCGAATCCGTTTTAATCGTTGGCACATTCATGGCAATGTCATTGCCTGGTGTTTAATGTATAAAAAGTTCTCTACGCTTTCACTTGCACATATTTCGAGTTTCACTGTTCTTAACAATGTTATAATTATTATGCGATTAGAAATCGTAAATTATGGTCCATCGTTTAATTTAGTTAAAGATGCTGAATTGTTCTAAATGTTCTTTAACAGTTTAAGATTTTTCAAATATTTAAATTAAATATCAATGACATCAATGTTTACCTACTAATCACACGGTGGTCGTCACAGAATTATATCAAACAGTTTGGCGTATCGCCCGGGTACCAAAATATCTTTCCACCTTGGATATTTAAGAATACGACCTATATTTATTATTTATTGTTGTTATATATATTTTATTCAAACTATTCAAAAAAATAAATTAAACAAAAAATTCACTGTTTTGAGTGTGACAATTTTATAATTTTGCTGATTTAAAATGAAAATGTCCGGAAAATGCGTCTTGGATTTTCGTCGCGGAACGCGGTGCAGACCGTTTTGAGCGACACGAGCACCCGCGGCTGTGTTTTGCAAGAAACTGAGGCAGGAAGGCAAAAAGCAAATATCTACCATACTAATATCTACATGGCGTGCTCTCGAGAGCATTATACGAGTGTTCAAGAATCTCGTCGCGTTTCAATATCTCCCCTTTTTAGTAAGTTCGTAGGTACGGTAAGTACACGGGGGTACTTAGAACATTTTCTTTGGGTTTTCAAGTGATTATTTCTTTTTGAATGTTTCGTCCCAGTAGATATGATATATATTTTGTAGATACCTATAAGTATGTAGATTTGTAGAATGTATACTAAGATGATTTTTATCCTTGTGAAGTATGTGTGGTGTAATTATGAATGATAGATTGAGGAGTTTTGTGATAAGAGAACGTTGCGGTTTAAAAGAAAAAGTAGGTTTGGTCATGTTTAGGTACCTTGCTTAGATGGTTTGGTAATATTGAGAGGATGAATGAAAGACAATTAACGAAAGGCAGATCGGCTGTCCCATTTCAAAACCTAGTAAGGGACATTTTTTTTTTAAATAGATTTATTGCATAATCTTGCTAACTTTAGTCTAGGTTAGCAAGATTATGCAATAAAACGATTTAAAAAAAAAATGTCCCTTACTAGGTTTTGAAATGGGACAGCCAAGATGTGAATGGAAACGCTGGGAGGGGACGCCCTAGATAGAAGGACATAATACGGACCTTATTAGTGATGTTTTATCTGAAAGGTCAGATGCGTAGTAGCAGGTACTTAGGCACCTACTCGCAACCGGCGTCACCTGTGCCTAAACGAAGCAAAAGCAGTATGTTATGATGATATGATCGCAGCAGGAGGCGTTCTGCAGTATCTGCTAACCCCCGTGCAAATAAGGCGCGAATCCCGTGCCGTGCCGTGGTTGTTTTATCTCAATAGCTCAGTGACAATAAGCGGCTCGAAACCTGTAGTCTTGGTTTCGATTTTCAGTACGCTGAAAATTATTAGTTTTTATTTTTCTACCGAAATGTACAGACGTCAAATTTCTCTATTAGATTTTCAACTTTATCGCTAAAGTATAAGGTTCAAAGTTGATTGAGAAAATTTGTCAGTTTCGGGTAGCTTGATGTGCTGGCGTCTGTACTTAGATCTTATACCTACTTTAAGAATGGCTTTTTCTATGTGTGGTTAGTTTTGATTGGTAGTGGAGCATTTTCGTTGTTAGATTTGTAAATTATTTTTCTCATGTGATTGCCTTTTGAGAGATATAGGTAGGTTTTGTTAAGACTGTGCCGACCCTACAGTGGCGCCCTCATCGTTTGTTTGGTTATTTCATACAATTTAGAATGAAAATGCAGAAAACAAGCACGTTAGGTTGTGCTTCACAAGATTATACGTTAATATTATTAGAAGCGGTAGTTTTATATTGTTTAGTTTTATCATAATCCTTAAAACGGAATATAGTGGCCACTTTTATCCGTTTTAAGGATTATAATGAAACTAAACAATATAAAACTACCTTTTATAATAATATTAACGTATAATCTTGTGAAGCACAACTTAACGTGCTTATTTTCTGCATTTTCATTCTAAATTGTATGAAATAACCAAACAAACGATGAGGGCGCCACTG
The DNA here is from genome assembly GCA_949316385.1 of Globia sparganii. Lineage (NCBI taxonomy): Eukaryota > Metazoa > Arthropoda > Insecta > Lepidoptera > Noctuidae > Globia > Globia sparganii. Next base: position 19,452,107 of record OX438654.1, read on the forward strand.
TAGGGTCGGCACAGTCTTAATGGCTGAGGATGCGAGAGGCATACATTCAATGGGTTTAATACCATCACTGGTAAGTACATAGTTAGGTAGGTACGTATAGGTAGGTACTTACATGGGTCATCTTTATGGTTATGAGCGTACCTACCTAGGTACCTATTATGTCAAGGCTGCGGTAGGTACCAGTGGCGAAGGGTGCGAACTTATGACAGAGGTAAGAGCCGGAGCGAGAAAAAAATGTCAATAATATTAGGTCCTTACATATGAAATTTGCGTTTTGTCGTATTGACCACTTTAATCTGAAATAGGTATCTCCTCTTTGGTTAAGAATTCCAAATTCAAATTTATAAATTCATTTAGCTGGTACAATAAAATAACAATAACCTAATATAATTATGTACCTACCTAATATAAGGACCTAATATATTTCATTATATTTCAATGATGAATTGACTATAGAGTGGTTGTGTTCTGAATAATCGAAGGGAAGCCGGCGGGAATCGAGTTGTATGGTACCTTCGCCACTGGTAGGTATACCGTAACAATACCCATTTGTTTTAGTTATCACGTTGAGTTGCCAATGCTAAGAGATCTGCCTATCGATTCTGTAAAAATCTCACCGTGATAACATAGGTGAAGTGAGCGTGAAGTGAACTACTTATCAATGGAGGCAATCCCTAACATCAGGGGCCCAAGTCTGCTATTTTTATAAATTCGTCATTCCAACACAATCCCATTGTCATTTTGCTAAAAGTTCGTAATCTGCTAAATTCATAATGGTCGATCATTTATTATGAAATTAATTTCAAAAAAATTAATTTCATAATAAATTTCATTCTAGACTTCATTTAATATATAATTTTACATATTATTACGTATTAAGGTACTTGCACCCAATAAGGGCCACCTTTATTAGAATACTTATAAATTAAAAATTTATGTAATTACACAAAGTAACGCTTATAAGATAAAAATAAAATTTTATGAAGATCTATAATTATGACAAAAAATACACAGTTTGCTTTGTTAAACTGAAGAGAAAACAGTTTCAAAAATGTTTATGTTAGGCCATATTAAGCACCTATGCTCCTATTAAGGACCATAATAAAATGTAACAAATTTTGATTATTTTGTAATAATAATACTTTTAATCTAACGTATACAATAGTATTAATGAATTAATTATTATATTATTAGCAAATATTTAATATTTGACCAAAAATTTTAAGGTGGGCCTTATTATGTATATCAAAGTGAAAATTAAGAATAAAACTAATTTTATTTCGGTAATCAACATATATATATTTTTTTTGTAAGTAATCACTTTTTCTTCAGTCATTAATTAGAACATTTTAAGGAAAATCAGTCTTAATTTACTATATGATACCTTGATGGGCCTTATTAGGAATACTAAAATATTAACTTTAGAAGTTAAAGGCATACCAATATGAGCGAACTTAACTATTCTCGCAACTAGACAACCAAATTTAACTATAATTTTAAACTTAATCGCCACACAGATATATTTGTTACTAACAAGTTCTCAAAAAGGTGCTACAATGAAAATATGTAGGTACTTATAAAAAGATTAGCTCCATATAAACCATAAGAAGAAAGCATTTTAATGATTCTTATTATTGGCCTATCTTGTTATAAATACAAAATAATATATATTTACTTACTTCATTTTATCCTACATTCATAATTAGAAATAAAAATATAAAAAAATAATTAATTACTTAAATAATAAAAATTTACGCCAAATTCATACTTCTAATAAGGACCGGACCTTAATACAAACTCGTATTGTGGTCCTTATTAGGATTTGGGTATCGTGATAGATGACACATTTTAAAGTTGTATAATGTAAAAATAACAATGTATTTACCTATGTAGAGTTACCTCCGAATGTTTAAATCCAATCTTCTATAAAAATTTACTTAAAAACACTATTTTTTTCACGAAAACTTACAAAACAACGCGCATCAATTTTATAAAATGATGTCTCTAACCGCTGTCTTATACAAACTGGATGCAACTGACAAAATCGCGGCATCTACGCGTCATGGCGCGATTGCATTTAACCAATAGGTGGTAGAACATGTTGCGCGCGAAATTTGAAGCAGTTCAAAAAATGCCAAGTGTGAGTTTTCTAAGGTGGCCCTTAATAGGTGCTGGTCCTTATTGGGTGCAAGTACCTTAGTGTTTGCAATCTGAAGTAGTAAGAAGTTCTTATATAGCAATAAACATTACCTACATTTATTCATTTGTCATTATGTACGAGATTACCATTCTATGCCATTTCTTTCAATGGAGTGTCAGTGGTTGACCATTGGAAAGTCATAATGACGCCATTATGTTAGTAGATTACCAAACTTATCAAAATCAACAATTATTAAATCAATGATAGACCATTCTGACACTATTGTAATAGCAGACTTGAGGCCCAGGTGGTATGACAGCTCACTTCACCTTAGTTTTCACGGTGAGATTTTTACAGAATAGCACTGCAGGTGCACGCGATCAATCGATTTGCGAAGTTAAGCTACGCATGTCGCGGTATGTCTATGGATGGGTGATCATTCTGACGGCAGCGGCGCCACGAATTGTAGGTATTATGCCATTTTACATATTATGTTATGGTCGCTAACTCGCTACTGTTGTCGGCGATTCTGTGACACGACAGGTGTGGTGTATCAAATCAAATAAAAAATCATTTTCGTCGTGATTTAAACGGTCGCTTGCCGAATTATATGCCGAAATATAATGGTCCGTGGATGGTTTACAGGGGACTAGCTACCTACCGCCGATATAATGATACGGGGCCCCCGGCTACAGGGGCTCCCGAACGAAAATTCTAATGTTATCCACAAACTCAAATTATTTTTGACAGAAGGCACGAAATTAATGAATAGGTACCTACCTATAAATTAAAATATAAATAATAACATAAATTGGTTTACAAAGGCTTCAAGCTACAGGAGGCGCAGTCTAATTCTCAAGCTCTTTCATTAATTTAGTAAAATCAAAAAGAAAATTTAACCTATTCGAGCCAAGACCAGTATATTATAGGTATAAAATTTTAGTATTAGATCAATATTTAAAGTCATAGTTACCTTACCTTAATACACTTTCAATACCTATCATTGAAGTAACACGGTACCTTTCGAATCGATAGGACTTATGGAAGGTAGTCAGATCCCCTCATCAACTATTAAAGAGCTGATGATCTTCAAACGGTTGAACAAATTTTCATGAAACATGTCTAAAAACACTCGGGATAAAATTAACCATGACACAAAAAAAAACTAAACGAAAATCGGTTCATCCGTTTGGGAGCTACGAAACCACAGACAGATACACAGACAGACACGTCAAACTTATAACACCCCTCTCTTTTTGCGTCGGGGGTTAAAAACCATACCTACCCTCCTTCGGAGCTTCGCCGCAATTAGGAAAAAGGACCCCCAACAAATGTTGGTACAGGGCCCCTTTATTTATTTATTTTATTTTATTGTGTTTGGGTGGCTTACAGCCTATCGATTCTGTAAAAATCTCACCGTGATAACATAGGTGAAGTGAGCGTGAAGTGAACTATCAATGGAAGCAATCCCTAACATCAGGTGGAATGACAGCTCACTTCACCTTAGTTTTCACTGTGAGATTTTTACAGAATAGCACTGCAGGTATCAAATACAGACAGAAGTAGGTCGTTAAGGCGATCTACGAATTGCAGTTGTTATGAGTTCTTTCAATCCATTTCACAAAAATTACCGAAGATCACAGAGGCAATGGGGCCGACAACTGTCAAAGTGGCGCTAGCAGCGCACAGACCAATATAAAAGCAGTTTTTGTATGGAATTAGTAGTAAATTCATAAATAAAGGCAATTATTGAGGAAATTCCTAGATGTTGTGTACCAAATTGTAAAGAAACTGGAGGCCACCAGTTTCCTCAAGATGAGAAACTTAAAAAAAAATTGTTCAGAGCGATAAGGCGAGTAAAGTTTGAGCCTAAAAGCGGGGCGAGACTGTGTCATAAACATTTCAAGGAAAGTGAATAATAAAAGATTGGTAAATACTCAGGTATGTATTAAAAATGATTACTTTCAGTTTAAACTAAGTCATCAAAAACTATTTGCTCCTATTTGTATTTAAGTAACTGTAAGATAATGCGATATAATAAACGATAAGAAAGCAGACTGCCCACAATACATAAATTATTTGTTTGCGATCATAAACCAGCGCAAAATGTTGAAAAGGTCTGCGATCTCTTCAATGTACGTGGAATATAAAGCCAGCCTCTACATTGAGAGCAGAACGCCTGAAAACACGTAATTATAGAAAAAGCTTGTTTCAAGGAGAGAACTCAACTACTCAGAGCTTCAGTAATATCCAGCCACTTGAAGAATCAGATGTAAATGTCTCTGCGTGTGTAAATGTTTATCACAGAGTAGAATAATAAAATTAAAATTTTATTTATTTAAAATGACAATTAAAATGACATTGACAAAGGTTCGTATAGTGGTGGCGCCATCTGAGATCAGCTTTCACTTGCCAACCCCATTCCCGTAATGTTATGATTTAAAAGAACGTTCACAGTCTGTAGGCCAATTCTACTAATTTAAAACGTTCAAAATCTAGTCGCAGTCTCATCTCGGCGACAAACAAATGTCAAAAACTTGTCAAAATGTAGGGAAATTTGAAGTATTTTTGACAGATTGAGACTGAGATCAGACTGCGAACGTTCTTGAAAATTAGTAGAATAGCCCCTCTGATCTGTCACAATCGGTCAAAAATAGATTTTCCGAACGAAATGTGCAACTGTCAAAGGTGTGTCAACTGTCAAATTTGACAAAGGGGAAACCTGCACTATTTTCATTTTCATCTGAAAATACTGTAACTTATTATGTGCATTAGTTTGATAAGCTCAATACGTAGAACAATAGTGATTTGTAGTTTTCCTAAAATCATGTCTTCGCGACAGTCAAGTGACATGGCAAAGTTTAGAGAAGCCTTAAAATTGGCTAAAGATGTTGTGATCTTATCTGGCGCCGGTATTAGTGCGGAATCCGGTATACCTACGTTTCGGGGTGCAGGAGGATACTGGAGGAAGTACCAAGCATCGAGTCTAGCCACTCCTGGAGCTTTTAGGTCCAGCCCAAGCTTGGTTTGGGAGTTTTATCATTATAGACGAGAAGTTGCAGCTAAGGCACAGCCTAATGCCGTAAGTTCGGAAATGAATTATTAATAATCATTACCATTAGGTACCTTATTTTCCAGTGCTGACCAAAGACCACTACAATAAATCTTCTAATAAAGAAGACAACTCTCTGACCAAAAATGGTTACTATCACTTAGCAGAAAGGCCAATGATCACAGTTTACTCGTCACTAGCCGAAAGTTATAATAATAATGGTAATCAATGGTCATAATGCAGTTTATTCTTCAGAGGTACTCCCTTAATTGCATTTGCAGGACAGTGACATGTTATAGACGTGAAACTTGTTATAAAATTAAAAATAAGAGAGATTTAATGGAGAGACAAAGACAGCATTCTTCTCTGTCATGTAACAAAATGTGCGTACATGTGACATATCCTTGAAATTTCACGCTCAACTCTTGTCCAATTATCGAATCGCTGCCTATGAAGTTTCACTTAAAAAATATGCTTAGGTATCCTCATGAAATACCCTTTTCTACTTTCAGGGCCACAAAGCCATAGCTCAGTATGAAGCTAAGTATGGAGCAGATAAAAAAGTAACAGTGATCACTCAGAATGTGGATGGTTTACATGTTGCAGCTGGGACTAAAAACTTGATTGAGCTCCATGGAAATCTGTACAAAACTAGGTGTACTAAATGTAAAGAAGTACTGGTCAACAATGATAGTCCCATTTGTGAAGTAAGAAAAACCAGCAAAATGCAGCAATTCCTTATTTATTTTGAAAATATTTACAAGGATTACAACATTAGTAATCACAAAATATTCAATACTGTGTAAATACACCATTTACACATCTTTTTAAGAGTAATATAACATACAGTGTATTAAAATCCTTGTTTCCAATAGATATTATTTCCACTCCAACAAATATCTACATTAGACTAGTGTAAATTAGGTTGGTTTTAGAATGACTAGTACTATTCAAAAAGTCACAAGAGAAATTATTGAAGTTGTTTGTAGCACAAACTGAACTCTATGTCTAGGTTTTAAAGTTAGTTTTACAAAAACACATGTTTGTTTACATATTTGATAATTAAAATTCGAATGCAGGGTAGTTTTATCATGTCTTATATTGTATGTTCCAGGCTTTAGCAGGCAGAGGTGCACCAGAAGAAAATGTGTCTGGTTCTGATATCCCAGTGAAGTCACTGCCTCACTGTAAGAAGTCTGACTGTGGTGGTCTACTTAGACCTCATATAGTTTGGTTTGGAGAGAATCTGGATCCTGCTGTCTTGGAAAAAGCTCGTAAGTTATTTAGTACTTTTGAAACTTGATAATTTTTCAGTCCTAGCATTTTCAAATAAAATTTGTAATGTCTCAAAAAACCTAACCAAAATCAAAATGAAGAAATAAATTCTTCTGGGCTGGATATTCAGTTCCTTTAGCTTTTAATCTACCTTGTTCTTCAATATTAGAACTCAAATAAAAAATATTTAATTCAATGCCTTTTGCTTATTTTGACATGATGTCATATAAATCGATGAACACTGGCTGCATGCACGAAAAAGTGTCACGTTCCGCCTGAGCCTGAGCGTGCAAGCGAGAGCGCGGAACGAACAAGCGATAGAGAGGCACGATCGGCCCAACCGTTGTCTTGTGACACATTTATTCATCAATGTTTTTTCATCACATAAAACTATCGTCCGTAAACCGACTTTACAGACAACCAATTTTTTTTTTTTAACTAAAAACAATCTAGATGCCCAATTCCCGTAATTAAAAACGTTCAAAATCTAGTCGCCATCTCATTTCAGCTATAAGTAATGTCCAAATCCTATACATTTTTGACAAATCTAGACTCAGAATAGAATGCGACAGTTCTTAAAAATACGGGAACCGGGGAAATGGGAATGTCGCAACTCTGGCACACCGTAGGCTGTTTCATGATTAGAATTATGTAAATACATATTTGTTACAAAAGCGAATCATACTTTGAACAACATACTACCTGACACTGACCTGTAAATTGCAAAAAACGTAAGAAACTTTGTAGGCTTCGCGCCCTAATGTTTAAAATATTTTCTTCTACAGAAGCAGCAATGCACACGTGTGACATATGCCTGGTAGTGGGAACATCTTCTGTTGTGTATCCGGCGGCGATGTTTGCGCCACAAGCGGCGGAAAGAGGAGCGATCGTAGCAGAATTCAATATTGAACCTACACCCGCTACATCAGACTTCCACTATTACTTTGAAGGACCTTGTGGCACTACTCTACCAGTAGCTTTGGCTGATTAGAACTGGCTTATACTTTGTACAAGTTAGGGAAGTTAATTGCTAAACAAACTAAGACACCTTACGTCAATTCTCACAATGTATTTTCAACTCTCGGTGTTGAGCCGAGTATTGAGAATCCAACAGAGTGCATGCGCGTCAAAAAATACACTGTTGGATTTCCAACTTTCAGCGCTAAGCAGTGCATTGAAAATCCAGTACGCGATAACAAATCGCCCGTGGGTTCGTACGAGAGCTTACTGTCAAATAAAGATTCTTTTGATGCCACGCATTTTTAATCCATACATGCGTTCGGTGGTCCTTCGAGCCGGATTATTTGAGCACCATAAATGCAAAGAAAAATTAACAGGAAGGGCGCAGCATAGACACACCAAAAAATACAAATTTCAGGCTAGTGTTGCAAGTTAATACATAAAAATAAACTATTAAGTTATATTCTCTCTCTAAGGATCTCTCTACCGACACTCAAGTAGAGCAGACGTGTGTAAAATTTTATAAGCAAAATTATTTATCATATGTCGTTAAAATATTTCCAAGTGATCTGTGACCTAGAAAACGAATCGCGCATTTTTCTGCTAAGTTAGTGATTTACTTTACTGAATAACATTTAATTATGAGAAACATTTAAGACTTAAGTATGTCAAATAGTGAAAACAGCCCTCGGAATATCCCACCACCTCAAATACCTTACCATGCAGCTGAAGAAAAAATTCAAGCAGTGGACACCAGGGACATTAGTAACTGGTTGATCTCAATTGAATCATGTCTGAATGAAGTCTGTACCATTGCTCAGGAAGGAAAGCTGAACTCAGAGCAAAAGCTGAGGATCAATTCCCTATCGCGCAAGGTTGGACATGGCGTTTCACAAATGGCGGTTTACTACCAGGACTTGAAGCTAAAGGCCCAAGAAATACAAAACTCTAAATTAGTGTTGAGAGAAAAAGGTGACCTCACAGACTGCCTCGAAAATATCAAGAAAACCATTCAAGAAAACTACACAAAACCATCGACGGCAGAAAATGTTTCGTTCGCTGACATGGTAAAAACCAATAGAAATAATTACTTGCGCCCCAATAACGTCAGTTCTATTGCAATTTATCCAGCGGATAAATTAAAATCTAGTGAGGACACTAAATCTCTTGTCCAAAAAATTATATGCCCTGAACAAATGAAATTGCACGTTAGAGGACTGCGCAAAACAAAAAACGGAGGCGTTATAATCAGCACGGAGACCAAAGACGACATAGAAAAACTTAAGAAATCATCCCAGCTAAGTAGTTCTGGCCTGAAAGTGGAAGAGCCCCATAAGAGAAGACCAAGAATTGTGGTTATAGGAGTACCGACCGTTTTAAGTGATCAAGAAGTTTATGATTGCATATATGAGCAGAATGTAGCCGAGAAGCTGCCTAGTTTGTCCCGTGACTCTTTTTTGAGCTCTATAAACTTAAGTCACAAGTCAGGTAAAAAAGAGGGACCTACGTGCAACTTCATTCTTGAAGTTACTGCTAGCATAAGAAAGGCGCTTATAAATCAAACTCGAGTGTTCATTAATTGGACTTCCTGCCCAGTGAGGGACTTCACACTTCTGACCAGGTGCTTTAAATGTCAACAGTATGGACATGCTGCAAAGACTTGTCGGGAGGCTGCCTATACGTGTGGACATTGTGGGGAACAGGGTCATCAGGTGAATGAGTGCACTAAACATGCTGAACCGTCACATTGTGCAACATGCTTGCGTTTTAAAAAACCGAGCGACCACAAAACAGGCGACCAAGAATGCCCCGCAAAGAAAATAGCTGAGGCAAGATACATTAACTCTATAGATTATAATGACGTCGCATAAGACCACCAACGTTTATCTATAAGCCTTCTTTTACTTTTACTTTATGTTATATAATTATTCTTATTTCGTCTTTTATTAGTTATATTAAGTTCGTAAAATTAGTTTTTATTTTTAGTTTTTACAATTTATATTATAAGTGAGCATGCAATCTTAACATTTTGTTGATACGGCAAATTTTTCTCTATGACAAAGTAAACGCGACCTTATTAAAAATGTAACATTGCAAAAATGATAAGTAGATAATAGAATATGGTTGTAAAATTAATGTCTTACGATGATGCAAAAAAGTAGCATACCATTTTGCTCAATTTAAATATACCTAAACATAATTAAAGTAGATTAATTAAGTATTTACTATTTGTAGGAATATTAGATAATACTTAAGTATAAGCACTTGAGTGAGATACCTGAGATACAGGTTTATTCCTAGTTCAGGTAGAATCCAATTATTTTGTTACCTACCTTTAGTTTAAGGCCCTAATTTGTAAATATTTATGTAAATCAATTATTTCAATAAACAATAAACAATTTGAATTCACACTAGCAATATCTTAGTTACTATTTTGTATGTTTAGATTATTCTAAACAATTTGATTATACGGATTTTAAGTTCATAATCATGAGATAAAAATAATATAACAATTTATGTCCCTAACTTTACAACTTGTTGAAAGAAAAAAAAATATTCAGAAGATTGATTGGTGGTCTCTTAAGCCTTACTGAATGTCTGTGATAGTGAATTTCGTATAACAGCTTATTGACAGTAGAATTAGGATATATGAAGATATGTAAGCATAAAAGTCTTGTCTGCTGTGTAAATAACAATAATATAGGACTACTCGTTAAGAGAAACAGCAATGTAAATATGTAAAAAATAATTTATTTATCACAATTTGTTTAACAATAAACAGTTTTATTTTAAAGGTGTGTTTGTTATTGTTCTTTATGTCTGGCAAAAAACTTAGCTACATTTCCAATTGTCATTCCGAAATTGCAATTTGGCATCAGCGATTTCTGTAAGAAAAAATAATTATTAAATAATTTAAGTAGAATAGGTAATAGGTTTTTTTTTTGTTGAATTATGTTTATTAATACACTATCTTCAATACGCGACTTCGTCCGCGTTAAATTTCTTTTTGTGACATACAACATATCCTATGACACTCAGCCATTCTGTAGATTCGTATTAATTAAAGTTTTTAGAATCATCCGTAGTTCCGAAGATTTACCAAGCTCAGATATAGATAACGCAAGAGCAACTACTTCATGTGCCAAAAATCGCGCCAACTTACGTACAAAAATCGTAAGCCGCCACTTTCGCGCTCAGGCCTGCAGTGCTATTCTGTAAAAATCTCACCGTGAAAACTAAGGTGAAATGAGCTGTCATTCCACCAGATATTAGGGATTGCTTCCATTAATAGTTCACTTCACGCTCACTTTACCTATGTTATCACGGTGAGATTTTTACAGAATCGATAGGCTGTGTACTGCAGTGCGATTCTGTAACCATCTCACCGTGAAAACTTAGGTGAAGTGAGCGTGGAGTGAGCTGTCAGTGTCATCCTGATGCTAGGGATTGATACTCTTGACAGCTCACTTCACCTAACTTTTCACGGTGAGATTTTTATAGAATCGACAGGCTGCTGACTGGGTGAGCGTGTGTGAAAGAGTGCTCGTGACGTCATAGTAGGTAGTCAAAAAAATGGCACGCTTGGTTTTCATACAGGTCGTGATACTTGCGTTATCTAGGTCTATCTATTTCTGTGACCACCCTACATACAAACTCACATACCTCTTTATAATATTAAAGTATAGATGGATTAATAATATGTAGTTACCTGTACAAATGAAGGCAAAGCAGACATAGTTTGAGGTCTTGAGTATCTTTCGTCTACTAATAACACGCAAGCGTAATCGTTAGCATGTCTTACTGCCCTGCCTGTAACAATGTTTTCAAGTTTAAAATACTTTTATTCAATAAAAAGTAATTAATTTACAGACGCCAGCACATCAAGCTACACGAAACTGTAAAATGTTCCCAATCAACTTTGAACCTTATACTTTAGCGATAAAGATGAAAATCTATTAAAGAAATTTGACAAATTGTGGTAGCTTGAGGTGCTGAAGTCTGTACTTCAGTTTTTCGTGTTGGATTCTTAAAAGGCTACACTCAGACTCAGCAGCGACCAAGAATGTGCCTAGAGCAAATGATTTTTATGCCATGGAATAATGGACTTTATTCTTAGGGCTGATGTTACCAAAGTCATATATCTTTTATTTTGTGGAATAAAATTGACGTCTGACAGTTCTAGTATGGTAAAACTGTCAGAAATTCAAACTTCGGACACGTATCAAACTACTCAACAAACTCCAGCAAGCGCGAAATTGTTTGTACTTTAAGACACTAATAATAAGGTTCATTAGTCAATGCTCTGTTACCTATTGTGTAGGTAATAGAGCATTTTGGTGAAAGCCAGCTATACAAGTGTTTGATACTAGTTTCGAAGCCTACGTACCTTTAACATAATGTGCAGCGTATGCTCAAATATCAAGAAATTAATGATAAAATCAGTACTCACCAATACATTGATTCACAGCTTTCATACAAAGGTTCTCATAATAAATGTTGCCGGCACTACCGCCAGCGGTTTTGTTCAAATATTTCATCTTTTCCTGCAACTCGGGTGATTTTACATTCGGGTAAGGCATTCCAATTACCATAACACATCTTCCTAGGTCGTCACTGAAATATGATGCAAGGTTTTAAAACTTGTTACAACTATCTTAATTTCGGGTCGTTAGAAGGCTGATAGTCTGACAACCAGTCTTACCCAGGGGTATCGTGTTACCCAGTAACTGGGTTGTGGAGGTCAGATAGGCAGTCACTCCATGTAAAATACTGAAATTCAGCTGCCTCTGGTTAGACTGGAAACTAACCCACAAAATTGTTGGGAAAGAATTGCCCCAGAAGAATGGTAAAGATTTTAAAAGTTATTGTGCAAAACATTCAGTTAAGGGATTGTAGTCTGTGATTGTATGCTTGCAGTTCCATGGTTTAAGATATAGGTGATTTAAACTAAGATAAAGTCTATTCAAATCCTTGTTTCCAATTGATGTTATTGCTACTTACAAAAATATCAACTTTGTGCAAGTGTAAATTAGGTCACAAAATTATTTAACTTGTATATAGTTATTTGTTTACATTTTTGGTAACTAAATTTCGCAGAATATGCCTTGCGTTCTGCCGCTTGATATAAGCAATATTGAAGCTAACCTGAAGTTCAATCCTTCACTAAGTTTCCCACCGACAACACTCAACAAAAGTGCTCCTGTGTGGTCGCCATCTTTACTCTTAACTGCTGAGGCGAACTTATTTAACACCTAAAACAGAACAACGATTATAAAACACTATTCCTCTTCACCGTATCTGGTGACGTAGTAAATACAAGCATTATAGCCAGTGTAGTTTTTATTGTCAAAAAATATAACCATTATACATATTGAAATAAAGTCGAAAGTCTTCTAGTAAAAATATATTTTACTGACCGCATCCACGATAATGTGTTTAAAAAAAGAACGCCACACATTTCTTTACAATGCCAAATATCAACCTTATAGGAAAGGCATTAGATTCAAAATCCAACAACTTACCTGATCAACATCAGATGCAGATTTAGGCTCACGGAATATGGTTTTCTTTTTAGTGATGGCCTCAATAACTTTGTTATTCTTCAGGTGGTCGTACACAGTTTGCTCGTAGGAGTATGATGGCAGGAAACATACGACACCGCCTGGTACTATGCTGCAGATATTTCTTAGAATACGGCCTACTTCACTTAGCTGTAAGAATAAGATAGCAGTTTATAGGCCGACAGCTTATCTGAGACGTTGCCTGAGGTATGTGCGCGGTGCGGGAGGGGTGATAATTGTCACAAGTTGACGAATCACTGAGCTCTCGCATCACGTCACCGCACCCCTGCCGCAAAGCGCTGCTACCTCAGGCAACGTCTCAGTTAAGCGGTCGGCTTAAAGTACCATACTGCAAGGCAAAAATCTCCTTCAAATACACACTGCCTTTTTTTCTGCTTTTGAAGCTATCCTGCCCCTTGCCAGGATAGCTGAAAGGCTTGCTATCTCCGAGTAAAATGGATGTGTAACATTCGGGCAGATAGACAGGCGGACATGACGAAAATATAACGTTTTTGTCATTTGGCTTTCTAAAGCCTCAAATTGACTGTGGAGCTGGATTTCCAAACCTCTTTGGATGCAGTGACTCATGTAATTATGGTCAAACTTCACTTAGGTTATTAATAAAGCTGTGGTCGGACGCTCGAAGTGAAGGGGGGTAGTATAAATAAGAAACTTCGATAATATTACAGCGACATGCGACTAGAAGCCACAAGTTCAAACTACAACATTTTTCTTTTTATCGTGTTTTTCAGTTTCTTTTTTACCATAGTCGAGGTTATACAAGGTGTTATGATAATTAACGCAAGACCTCATACACCCCAATTAGAGTATTGAGTTAAAAGCATAATACAATGACCAAAACTTATTTTTTTAAAGCTTGCTATTTTTATTAAGAAAATCGAGTTGACACTAGCATTACTTTATGTATTTAAAATTGAGTCTTATTCCCTTGAAATAAGATTTAATTTTATTTGACTCGATCGGCGGTTAGTATGAAAAAATTCATATTAAAAAAATACCTATATTAAAAGTTACTGAAATCATTTCAGTGGTCAATTATGAACAAACTACTTTCAAGACTTGCGTTTATTCTGTTACACCTTGTATTTATTTTAGCATCACTTACCAATTCATTAGACATCCGATGTTCGTACGAAAAGTTCAGAGATACGCTGGTGGGTCCCCTCGACATACACACTCCTAACACATTGTTTGAAGGTACCACATGTTCACATCTTACTATGTTCACTACGTCCTCGTCTGTTGAGTTACTTGTTAATAATGCTTGAAATTCCTCTATAGGTTCCATTGTGCCTCCTGCTACGATCACCTGCAATAAAAAATATTACAAGTTTTGCTGTTGATGGACCAGTTTAAACTCTAATTGTGTATGGACAAGTATCAGCTCTTAATTGTTGTGGATGGACAAGTATTAACAGTTGATTGCTCAACAGCAGGGCTAGTTTTAACATTTAATTGTTGCTGATGGACAAGTGATAGCACTTAATGGAATGGAAACAAGGAGGGATCTAGCACTGGCGTCGTATATTCTTGGAGTGTTCCGGGGTAACATAAATAATCCGGGAGTGCTACAGAGGATAGGCTTGTGTGTGCCGGATGGGTACGTGTATCGCCGACGACGGCCCAATTTGTTCGCGGTGCCGCGCAGTCGAACTAAACTGTTGGATAACGTCCCTCTAACGCGAACAATGCGCACACTAAATTTGGTAGCCGACAGAATAGATATTTTCTCATGTTCACTGAGCGAGTTCGCAAAGGTAACGTTACACGTGATATGTTCGTAATTTGTAAATCTTATGTTTGTGTCCATGAACTGTTAATTAACTATACACTATCGAATTGGGAAACTGTAATGGTAGCGTATTTATGTAATGTAATAAATAAATAAAAAATAAAAAATAAATAAAATAATTGTTGTTGATGGACAGGTTCTAACACAGTTGTGGTTGGCAGACAAGTTTTAACACTTTTTGACTTTTTGTCCGCCATCACAAGTAAAATTAAATAAATCAATTATATATACTTCTATAACAGAACTGTTTAACATAAAATGAGTGTTCCACTTTAGGAGGACATTAAACATAGCTAATTCTGTTTTTCATAACCTAGTAGCCGACCTCATCTCGTTTTAAAAAAAATATGATTGACGTGTAAAAGTGTTTGTACAAACCTACTTACAGAAATAAAATCATTTATCATTTAGTAGTAAAGTATACCTACAGATCGACACTGCTTGACAACCTCACTAAAATGCTCAGCAGGGTTTAGTAACAAATACTTCAGTAGTCCAGTCTGGTCCCTCTGCGCTAATACTCGGCCATTCTCACTGCGATTGCAGAGCATTTCTAGGAAATCTAGAACTGCATACAATCCACTGCCTGCTGATGTTTCTGTTGGTACCTGCAATAATTGAAAAGGTAATCTTTCAAAATAAAGGATAATTGAACAGGTAAATCGTGTAGCATTTGTGATGCCAACGAAAAGAAAGGACTATTTTCAGTTTTTTTTGCTGAACTGGACTTTTTTGGCGCAGCCGACCACACTTTCCTGCTAATTTTTTAACATTGTATGTTTCACTTATTTGTCTTTATCTGATGTATTGTGTGTTTTATAGTCTGTGCTAAATAAATGTATTTTCTTTCTTTCTTTAATTTTGAATCAGTTTTCCACTCAGTTTTAACTACATAATGCCCATAGTTGATTTTTTTTCTCAGAATGGCCTGCTTTTCATCTTAATCTCGCCCGATGGAAAGCGAAAGATGAGGTCTACGATGAAACGAGCGTACCGCGAAGATGCCTGTTCACTCTTGCTTTGTATAGTTCAAGGATAATTAATTCAAGTTTTTAACTTATGTATTGGCGCAGCAACATACCGCAACGCATCAACTGGCCTGCACCCTAATTGCGTAACACACGATCAATCACAATCTGTTTCACTTTGACAGTTCAACAACATTCATTGCGTTATTTACGTTGTTGAGCAGACAAATTTTTCGAACCTAAGAAGCAATGGATTAGGAATCTGTCTCAAAATGATTCAGATTATGATCGATCGTGTGTTACGCAATTAGGGTGCTAGTTCTAAGAAGTTGTGCAATTAAATAAAATGAACCTACATTAACTTGAACAGGTATATTTTCCTTCACTTCAGGTTCAACCTCTTTCTCTCCACGTTTTTTCTTAGCAATATTACTCATAAACGTTTCAAACGAACTCTTTTTGCTGACGGTACTTTTCTTCATCTCCTCTTCAAGCGCTTGCTGACTGTACCTCATAGAGAAACCGTGTAGTTTAGGAGCTAGTCTTGTGTTCCTACAGAATTCTACTAAAGGTCGTAAGTTCATGTGATCAATTTCAGCCTTTATTACAAAGTCTTCAAGAGTGAATATTGTAGTTTCGTCTTGTTTCTTTTCGCTTGGTTGTTTGGGTTTGATTATTCCTGAAATGGAATAAAATAACGACTTTATGAAGTAGTATTCCAAAAACTCGAAGTCAAGTGCAGTGAAAGAAAACCGCTTGCAGAGCCAAGGATGTTCTTATGACATTAAATAACAAACTTCTCTTTAGTGTTATAAAGTGCAAAGTTGTACGAACTTCGTCGCTGACACTAAACAGCACATTGGGCGCCCGTGAGTGCTTGTGGGGGCTTAGCATATTAAGACGATTTAGGTGCAGCGCAGACGGCACACTTTTTGTGCGATCGAGTCTGCGGCGCACAAAAAGTCTGCATGGCGCGCAAAAAGTCGGCCGCGGATTTTTCACAGACTCAACGCACACGACGCACATCTTCGATCATTCTGTCGGCAGAGCTGTAGGGACGTAGACGCTATGGAAATCGTGCAGAGATCGCGAAGTATTATTTTGATAATAAATCGCGCCATGATAATAGATCGCGTGCGTTATGTCCACCCCTAGCAAATGCAGATTGCCGACTAAAGTGTGCGCCGTCTGCGTTAGCGCGCGTTGAAGCAAACGTTCCATTTTTTTCACAGACTTTTTGTGCGGAGCGGCGCGGCGCGGCGCGGTCTGCCCGAATTACACGGATTTTTTGTGCGCCGGACTTTTTGCGCGTCGTGTGCGTTACTGCATATAATTGCATAGGTTCTATTTTCACAGACTAAAAAGTGCGTCACGGATAGTCTGTCGTCTGCGCTGCACCTTAAGGTTTATTATTCAATGTCAACAATATCAGGATGCGCAGAGCCTTATTAACCCTTTAACCGCTTACGTCGGATTAATCCGACAAATATTTTCGTGTCCATTTCGCCGGAGTCGTATATTTACGACCAAATACCACAGCTCATTTACTTTGTTTTTTTATTAACTAGCTGCGCCCCGAGGTTTCACCCGCGTAAGTTTCGATCCCGTCAGAATATCGGCATGAAAAGCATCCTATGTGTTAATCCTGGTTATAAAGTATCTGTGTGCCAAATTTAATCCAAATCCGTTTAGTAGTTTTTGCGTGAAAGAGTAACAAACATCCATCCATCCTCACAAACTTTCCCATTTATAATATTAGTAGGAATAGTAGGAAGTAGGATTACGCTGTAATCTATCAGGTTATTCGAAAAAAAAAACGAATCACTGTGCCCCGGCGCTGGGGGCACGACAACTGTTATGAAGCCGGGCGGTTAAAAGGTTAAATCCAAAAAACTCACCCAAAAGCTTCCCCACTACAAAACTAATCTGGTTCAGAGTCAACAAGCTCCTACTACTCAGTCTCGCTCTGTACTTATTGATATAAAACTGCAAGAACGTCTTCACTGAGCTTAGTTGTTTTTCAGTCACGGGGGCTGAATGTGCATTCTCTAAGGCAGCAGTCAGTCCATGAGCCTCATCCAGGATTAATATGTTGTTCTGTAGCTTTAGAGATATACCAGATCGGGCTCCGGAGCTTACTATGCCTGCATGGCTTATTAAGACAACCTGGAAATTAGGGCCAACTAATTAAATCTTGACTGAAAATGTGTTTTTTTTTTTCAGTTTGACCTGTGTAAGCTGCTGGCTGCCACATACTGGTCGGAAATAGTAACACTAAAATAATAAAAAGTTTCTGTTAAGTAATCTTTCTTGCTTATTAACAAAATAACATACTAACATTTATCATGGATTTCGTAATAGCTTTGCCACCCTAAGCTTGAATGTCACAAAACGACAAGGTCTATTTGTCTATGTGACAGTTAGGCCCGTATTACAGAACGTCACTCAATACTCAAGCATTACTTAAAACTAGTTTCAACCAATCAAATGGCTTGAATCCAGTTTTAAATAATGCTTGAGTATTGAGTGAGGTTGTCTAAAGTGGTAAAGCAATTACGAGGTCGACTATACTTATCAAAATGCAAAATAAAAATGTCAAATCTTAGCAAATTGTCCCCCTTCACAGGTTTATTTCCCTTATTAGAAGGAATATTGTAGAAAAAATTGGTAAGCGTATTCTGATAAAATATTTACCTCACCATCATCCATCGCCATTCTAGACGCGTAATACGGACAAGCCTTCAAGTCCTTACCACACTTGACTAGATCTTCCATATCCAGGATATCAACAAGCATCCGTTCCTTCAAGCGAGTTATATTCGTCTGATTATAATAAGGGCAGGCGGCACATGATCTTGTCTTAGTCTTTTTTAGAACTTTGCCTTCTTCTCCTATTGAGGTGGATTTAGTTTTTGATTTTTGCATGTCTAGACATCTGTAAAAATAATTGATTGAAGACGAAGGACGATGTACTGGGTGATTAGTTAAGCGTGTAGTCCAATTGTTGCCTAGCCTTTTCACAACTATGTTGGGGTTGGCCTCCAGTCTAAACGGATGGAGCAGGATATCAGTATTTTATATGGAGCAACTGCCTATATGACCTATGAGTAAAACTTGTAATCCATTAAGGGTCTTGTTTATTTGGTGGCACACAAGCAGTTGGCCCACCTTATGGCATATGGCAGGGATGGGGAAACTTTTTCCTTCGCGTGCCAATATAATACTAACGAAATATATGGCGGGCCAAGTTGTTTCATTTTTGGCTATGTTAATTACTGAAATAAAAATATTGATATGTATTTTTGAAACACTATAATTTATTGTGCAATATTACAAAATAAGTATTGGAATAAAAAAGAAATTGGAAATTGTAATTAAATTAAACTTTTAAGTTAGCTGCGAAGTAGAAGGTTGAGGAGCGCTGGTCTTTGTGGGGACATGTGACATGTGGAACTGTTTTTGTTTTTGCATGATTTCATCATAAACCGGCTCCATTTGTGATGCTGAACATTTGAACTGAACGGCCGCGCTCGCGAAACAATTGATTGTTCTATGCAAGCTGGCCAATGAGAATTAAATTACTAACAATACGAAATATTCTCTTGATTTTTGTTTGATGGTCGCGGGCCGGATTTCAAACCTTCGCGGGCCGGAGATGGCCCGCGGGCCGTAGTTTCCCCATCCCTGGCATATGGTGTGGTCATCACTGACTTCACCACCACATATAGACATCAGGCAGTGTGTTTCCATTGCATAGGCAATGCTCATGTAGCAAGCATAGCATAGCATAACATTCCAAATGCTGGGATACAAGGTTCCTCTCTGCAAGAGGGCAATGTAGAAAGCGATAGGGCAATGTAGAAAGCGATAGGGCATTATTCAAATGTATTTATAGAATAATGACCGAGTCATATCTATATACCTTTCATTAATAAGATTCACATTCTTCAGCCTGGTGACTTCAGAATTAATGCAGTAATGTTGTCTGGAAGCCAGTGTGACTACTTTTGTATCTTCTTTGAAGACTGTCCTTTTTATTTCACCAATGAACTGTGACAGTTGACTGTGAGTCCTGCTGCTTATGTATATCTGGAAGATTTAAGACGCAAATTTTAGATCATTAAACTTAATTTCTGTAACAATACCATAAAGTTTGTGTTGAATAAATGATACCATGGCCTCGCGCGTGTCTAATGCCTTATTAACAAGGGTAGTTTATTTCGTGCCAATCTTTAATCTATTTATTTTCTTTGAAAAAAGCTGTTTTCTAGTTTTAGTAAAACCAATTATTTTTACAGATTGATAACAACTTGTAACAACCGCTGTACTGTTTAATGTAATAATAACTCAATCGCCACTCTGTATACACATGAATCTTAATTAATTTTGAAATGGAAACTATTCTAAAGTACACAACAGCTTGAAATGTTATTTATATTAGTGAGAATTATAACTCAACCTACTTTTGGGTTGACAATTTATGTTAAAATAATCAGTCTTACTTTAGTTACTAGATCATCATCATCTACAATTTCTTCTCCCTCAGAATCTGCATCTCCTTTATCTTCACATTCTTCTAGAATAAGATCTCTATCTTCTTCCATCTCCGCTTTCTCCTCTAGAACATTCTCTTTATCATCTTCTACTTTCTCACTTTTATCTTTCTTATTAAAATAGAATTCTATAGTCTTATTTGCTGAATTATTTTTAAGTTTAGAAACCCGAAGTTTCATTTGATCAAAAAGATCTTTCCGTTTTTTAATTTTCTCTAGTTTTAGCTGTAATGTTATAACTGCCTGTTTCTTCTTTATGTTTTCATATTCCTCTGTTAACCAATCATCAGAAGCTGGAATAGAAAGTATAGATAAGTGTTTCAAAGGAGACTCAGCAAAAATGTATGGAAGCTGGTATAAGCACCAAAAACAACAACACATATTATGTGAATGTCATACAGGTATTTTATTATAATACAATAAGTAACTACTATGGCGGCTCACTTCAAATCGCCATAACTTTTTTAGCTAGATAACGGAACCATTTTGATTTGCAAATATGTGTAGCTTCAATCAAGTGGGTATTTCCAGCAATACCCCACATGCTGATGCAATAGGTACTGTATTATCGATAGGCATAGGGCTATTCGTCGTAGTAGTAGGCTCGTAGTCCACGCATGGTGTGAATAAGTATTCTTATTCTGCCAGAAAGGTTGGATATATGTTGCTTATATGATAAGTTGTTGATAAGAATAGGTATCGAGATATTTAATGGAAGAAGTACGTAGATATGTTAGAAAAGCAGTGATGTAGTTTGAGTTTAATGTGCCCCGGTGGGTTTAAAGTGGCGGTCTTAGAGAAAACAAAATATTTAGTTTTACTGCTACATATTTTGCATGAGGTTTCTGTCGGTGGCGATTAGTGATAATCCCTCTTGTGCTAGACAGTGTACGTGTTTTCACGATTTCCCGTGAAATACTAAACCTCTCCGTGAATAATGCTGAAAGTTATAATTTCAACATTTTCATAGAGAGGTTTAGTATGTTGTTAATATAGACAATGAAAAGCGTGGGACCAAGTACACGGCTCTGTGGAACTCCGAAGTTAATGTGGAGTCGATCACTAGTGAAAGAGGTTACTTTCGATTACTGCTTCTGATTTGTCAGGTAGCATCCTCATTTGACCTATTCCTTTGGAAACAATTTGGTTATCAGAGGTTTGGTTATGAGATGATTTTTCTCAATGAAAGAAATAAGACGGACGGGAGTGAACTATGCATTCTAATATTTTAGTGTCAGAGATTAGTAATGTTATAGGTCGGTAGTTATGTGTTGCATGTTTGGGACTGCTTTTGTGGATAGCGGAAACTGCAGTTGATTTCCAACATTCTGGGAAGGTACTGGTTTCAAGGCTCAAGTTGAAGATGTGCATTATTGGTACTAATAAGGATTTTAAAGCTTTTTTGATTAAAATAACCGAAATTTTCTCAGATCTTGAGCACTATTGGTCGGATATAATTATTATAATAATTTTGTAAGCATTCGTTGGTTCAAGGAGAAGAGAGGGTGGGTTTGAAAGGTCAGATGTGTATGTATGTATAAATTATATCAAGGATCTTTCCTCCCAGTCAACAACAACACAACCAACATCATGTAGAAACGCATTTTACCTGTGTTATTAGATATTTCTGCCTTCAGTTGAGCCACTTTTTTTTCAAGCTCTTCATATATTTTCTGATTACTGTCCCGCAGCCATTTCAGAGCTCCACAACAGATGCTTAGTGATTTCCCCTAAAATGTAACTTTAATATATTATTTAAATTTAAAAATGGCGAAATTAATCAAACTCAAAGCATTTATTTAAATTAAACCATTTACAGGCACTTTGAATTGTCAAAGCAGTTGTTCAATCAGAAATATAAAGCTACACTCAAGTCACTCAACTACTTTGTTATTTTCTACTGGTACCTGTAGAGAATAACAGGCAGGAAACTTCGTGGATAATCTTTTAAATTATATTTTACATAATTGACATTGAAATCTATTATTTTGTTGCTACAAGGCTTTCTGTAGAAAATACCAAGATACTGAAAAAAAAAACTCTGCTAAAAGGTCTCTCTGTGAGAGGAAGTAGGTTGTGAAGGAAGGAAGTGGGTCACCACACGGGCCCAGTGAGGGTTGGTAGATGTCACATCTTCAAATTTTTGTATCTAGCCGGGTTCCTCACAATGTTTTCCTTCACCATTTTAAAAGCAGTGGGGATGAAATAATTTACATCAAGTAAAGCACCTTACTGGATTCAAATTCGTAATTCGCAGCCGTTAGCATTACCACTGGGCCACCACTGCTCTGTGTATGTATTTACAGATACAGACTATTGTGATATATTTTGGTTTAAGCACCACCAAACTGTATCAGTTCAGGTAATCAGAATAGTAAGTATGACATTATTTATACAATACCAATGAATGTGGTTAAACTTAAAGCTGAATAGAAATAAAATAGAAATAGATATTAGTTTATTGTCCAGGGAATACAGTGAGCAGGTTCACAGGTTAAGGTGCCACTTTTTGATATTTTTTCTATACAAATTTCGGGAGAATATTACTCCACTGTTTGACATTGTGTATCCAAAGTTAAACATGATATTGTTTTGACATATTATTAATTGTGTCTGTACGGAAACAGAATAGTAAAATAAAAAGCTATTAAAAAGTTATGAGCCAACAAAGATTCGTTTTTCTTGCTATTTTTAATGTGACTTTGGATGTAAACAAGTAATAAAAGAACTGTGAAATCTTCAAAACCAAGTCCGTACCGACAACGCTCAGTTATCGAAGAGATCAATAAACTGTATTTGTAATTGATTTATGAAGTGGTTTTTTCATAAAACTCAATTTTCCAAAGCACTTTTCAAATCTTTTTATGTATCTATCAGTTCGGAACGGTGTTTCTGTGCGTGAGAACTAGACGTTGTTCATGTAGACTAGCGTCTAACTGCTCATCACTAATACTAGCACTGTCGGACACGAAGCCAGGCGAGACAGCATGCTTTTTGGCCATGACCACCATCGAGTTCGAGCTTGTACCTAGTTTACTCTTAACACCAAGTTGAGTTAATATGGGTAGTTTAAAATATTATCTACAGCTAGGTTACAACAGTGAGCAACAAAATAAAATAAACAAAAAAATTAAAAAAAAATAAACTAATAAACAACACTCAGTTTGTATCATCACAAGGGGCTTAGAGTGTGACTGTAACCGACTATGAATATTAAGTATTGGTACACAGTAAGCAATAATTAGCTTGAATATCGACAATTCAGGAAATGTTTTTAAGCGAAAAACTTGCTAATTGCTGCCATGGCCTAATTTGGCAATATGATGGTACTATTGGTGGTATTCTTTTGGTACTACATGTACATCTCTACCTGACCATTTGGGGATTACAGGTGTGAAGTTATGATAGGTGATATTATAAGTAAAATTCACCTAACATCATTGTAACTTGGCAGGTAAATAAAGTAACCTACTAGACAAAAATGTTATGCTTTTTACGTAGTTATTTACAGATATTAAGTGTAGCCCGCTAACCAGTGAAACTCAAGTAATTATAAATAGCTTACCGTGCCAGTAGGACTCTCAAATATTCCCAGTTTCTGTTCTTCCAAAGTTTTATAGAGTTCTTTCATAAACTTTTCTTGAATATCATATGGTTTGAAAGGAAATGGAAACTGTGTCTCCATTTTCGTTTAATTCAGTGATTCATAATTGCACATTAAACTCATAAAAACATAGCTAAAACAAAAAGATTTTTGGCAGTTATCAATTTCTTTCGCGCCCTTTCTTCGTCACTCACATTCACAATTTCACATTCATTTCACAGTAATCACAGTATCACAGATTCGCATTCACAGCACGATTTTGACATTGACAGTTTTAACTTTTTTTTTATTTCTCGTGGACCAAGCAAGGGTCAGGGACCCTGCTGCCTAGTCTTCTGTTTGATAGGTTTTACGCCGAAAAAAGAGATGCTGATTGTTTGGAACGAAATATTGAGTCGCGTCGAGAATCTGTCTCACGAAATAACTTTTCCTTCACCGTTGTAGTCGCGGTTTGTAGCGTTAGAAGCAATGAATGGAGAAACCTATAAAGTGGGCTACTTACTCACCAGCCGCATGGGCATCTAGGGCACACGTCGGTCGCGGTAATAACAGAATTGTTTCTACAGACATGCCTGCCGTTGTGTTCGGGTCTAATATGAACTAAACAGTGAGTTGAGCCACATGAATATTATGAAAAATCGGAAGTAGATGACCATGAAAACTTTTTACGAATGGATATTGCTTCTTTTGAAAAGCTCCTTGCAATGGTGAAAACTTGCTCTGTGGGTGAAACCACCAACGTTCTGATTGAGAAATTGCCCCGATCGCACTACACACGCGGCAACGTAGCAAGGCGGCAGGGACGCCCCTGCTACCCTGCCGCATTGCCTATCTAGGAAATTGCCGCTGCTTGGCTAAACGTAAACATATCACAATTAAGGTGGCAATTAAGAGTCATCCCCACTTTTACATCCTAGATTGCCCCTGCGCCAAGTGTGATAAATGTAATATTTCTCGTATAAAGAAACTGGTATTGCTGACCACTATACTATATGGCTGACCGCTCGCACCATACATAAATGACGTGGGGTGTCCCAATCCAATGCAGGTCGTGCACGATATAAAATATTGGAAATATTCGGTTTTAGCAATTTCAAAGATACTCTAGTGACTAATGTCTTGTCTTCATCTGTCAGCTATGTGACGAATAGAAATGTCAATCGAATGAATTTTCGTAAAACTCGAATTAATTTACTTACAATTTGTTTTATTTACTCCTTTTTAGTTTTAATAACTATTCATTCCAATAACTGAAGTTCTTTACTATAAAAAATGTCCCATAAGTAAGTAACATTTCGGTTCTAGACGCATTTGCATGCAAAAATACTATGTAAAAGATTTTATAAATTATGCAGAGTGTAATTATTTTCAGCGTTAAAATACTTCCTGGTGCTACGGTTTGCGAGGATTGCACTCTAGAAGGTGATATTACCATCGGTGGAGGTACAGTTATCCACCCAAGAGTGACAATCATTGCTGAAGGTGGACCTATAATAATAGCTGAGTACTGTATTATTGAAGAGTATTCCACTATTATTCACAAGTAAGCAAAATTTATGAACTACTACTGCAAGTCTTTACGTAAGATTATTATTCGCCATCTCAATGTCACAGTTAATATTTGAACATATTATTTGAAACAGAATAAAACTTTTAAAGATTTTCCTCAATAACAAGTCACAAGTGTTAATAAAGTACTTATTTTATTATTTTCAGAAAAAGTGACAAACAAGAAAATCCCCCAAAACCCCTGTTTATTGGAGCTCACAATGTATTTGAGGTGGGCTGCAAGTTAGAGTCACCATGTGGTCATATTGGGGAGAGCAATGTGTTTGAGTGCAGGTCCTTTGTAGGAGTTGATGTCAAGATAGGAAGCGGATGTGTTATTGGTAACTTAGATGTATTTCTTATATTTAAGAATTTTAACACTGCTTAATCTTTTACTTTTCGAGTTGATGATAAATATTGTTAAACGAGGGTGGCCACGCCAGTCTCGTCATTAGCTGTGTATTTTAGGTCCTCAGTAGTGTGGGTGTATTCACAGTTTGACCACCCTATCATATGGGGCATGGTTTGGTCAGGAGCACCGCATTTGCACAGGGTGTTGGTTAGATCACCAATCAAAATTAGAAAATTTCATAGTTACGTAAAAGGCATGCATATTTATCCATGTAAGGAACTGTATTATCTTATTTAACTGTTATTAAAAGGACCAATAACAGCTTTTAACTACAGAAAATTGTACTTGACAACTTATTGTCATTCTATTTCAGGTGCAGCTTGTCATCTCACAGCACCACAAACCCTAGCAGACAACACTGTGATATGGGGATCTGATCATCACGTCAGGGAGGCACTAGAGAAGCAACCATCACAACTTCTGCAGCTAGACTTTTTGAGCAAAGTCATGCCTAATTACCACAGGCTAAGAAAACCAAATGTTCATAAAAGACAACCCTCTACAAGACAATCCCAAGAATCATCCCCAAAACCATAAAAAAAAAACACAATTTATTGTTAAAAATGCTGTATTATACTTATTCTTACTAATTTGTAGCTTGTAATGCACTATGTTAAGATTTTATATTTATTAATGCTTTCACTGAATAATCAAGTATTTTGATAGTGAAATATGAGTTTGATTTTTTTTGGACCCACTTTTTGGTTTAGATTTTTTTCAACTTTTCCATGGTATTGGCCCCGATTCTGTTGTTCACAAACTAAACTAAATTTAAGTTCAGTTCATCTTTTTCTTTCTATTTCATTATTTATGAAATGGACAGAAGTTTTAAAATTTAAATTCGTTCAGTCCTGTCAAATTAGATAATCCATAGACAAGTTTAGACATGATAAAAAAATTGGCTAATAAACTAAGTCGATTACGTCAGGCGCCTACTAATTTGACAGGACTAAACCAATATTTATCTTCTGTCCTTTTCTTAATGAAATAGAAAGAAAAAGACGCACTGAACTTAAATTTAGTTTAGTTTGTAAACAACAGAATCGGGGCCATCGAGTGGCAAATAAGCGAGCGGCCCTAGGAAAGCTTGGTAAAAAATTAAAACATTAAAATAGTGGCGGCATGATCGCCAATTTACCTACAATTATAATTCATTAACATCATCAACTGCTGCAAAATACAAATCTTGAATATCTTTCGTATTTATGGTATTTACCGATATGAAACAAAATAAGTACGAATCCAAAATGCAGGTATTGACTTTCGCCGCCTGTAAAATATACTGAGAGTTCTGTAGGTAATTTATTATCTGTATCAGTAATGTTGCAAGTTAAAAATAAATTTCCGTGACTGGTTACGAAAAAAAAAACCCAATAAATTAAAAATAATAGGATGTCGTCTCGGTTGGAGCGTCATCGATTTCTTTAATTTTGAAGAATTTGTTTCTTTTATTACGCCTACCGTTGATTTTTATTTGAAAATCGTTTTAGTGTTTTTCGTTGTTTGTTTTGTTTTAACACAAATCGCTGGGTTACGTCTTGAAAAAGTTTGTAGGGCATTCGAAGGTTTACATACCAACTTGCTTGTTTTAATATTGATATGCATTGCAATATATAT
Organism: Globia sparganii; assembly: GCA_949316385.1. Taxonomy (NCBI): domain Eukaryota; kingdom Metazoa; phylum Arthropoda; class Insecta; order Lepidoptera; family Noctuidae; genus Globia; species Globia sparganii. The sequence continues at coordinate 19,479,610 of OX438654.1, forward strand.
TGATGATATATCAACGGCTGTGACTAGATAGTTTTGTTGGGAATTGGGGTAAAAGGGCATTAATAAGTGGTGTCTGTCTGCGTTTGTAGTATTCGTTGCGGGCGCCATGTTGTTATTTACTTAGTGATTTTACTACGGGGAGGTAGTGCTATGGGTTTGGGTATATTGTGTTGTGCCGCTGCATCGCGTGTGTGAGAATGTTAGAGGATGTACCCGTCCACGGAAGTCGGAGCGACGTCCGATCCCCAAGCAAAACCACGACTCATCAGAGAAACCTCAGTCTGGATTTTAGGTATGTAAATTCCTAAGTTCCGTTCACTATTTGATAACAAAAGATGAATGTATTTTTATGGAAGTTTTTATCGTAACGTAGGTGTTTGGAATATCATCACGTTTCTTTTTCTCGTGTTCTATAAATAAGGAAACAGAAACTCAACAGTAGGGTAGGGTATTGTTTACCTTTTCATAATAATTAGTCTCCGCCTACTCTGCCTAGCTTGGCAAGTATTAATAATCTATTACAGGTTTAGGAATTACTTGAACACTTATAATTGTGTAAGTCCCACATTTTGATACTGTTTATATTGATATAGCTTGTAGATAATCAATAATTTTATATGCTAAATTGACTTCTTTGTTTGATATTTGTCTTGAAAACCTGATAAGCTTAAAATGTTAGTAAGTAATAATATTTGTAACATAAGCAAAGAGGACATTGCTGTAATCCTCGAAGCTTGAAGCTTCGAGGATTACAGCAATGTCCTCTTTGCTTATCAAAATGACGTCTGCCTAAAGTTACAAACCTGAATATCGTCAAACTTTTGTTTCTTACAATTATGTATTAATATACTTATATTTCATAATATTGCTATTATAAATTTACCCATATACATTCATAACTTTATTACACTACTTTTACTACCACCACATACATACATACACTATTTAGTCCCACTTCCAATCTTATATTTATTATTGTACATAAAGTTGGACCGTAATGGGAATGTGAAACATATGGGATGTTCTGTGCATCTATACTAAATTATTACTTCATTATTAAAGTCCATCTAACATTTTATGGCCCATAAAAATATAGACCGCAATTTATTAACATATTTAATGGTCTGCGTACATGCGTTGGTTAAAGTATGCAAGAAAACATGTTGCCAACATGGCACATGATTTGTAACGTCTACTGCATACTTTTGAATGAAATAGTACATAAAAATATTAAGTTTATTAGAAACTAGCTGACCCGAGAGACGTTGTAGTGTCAAAATTACAATATGATTTTGTCATGAGTTCACAATAATTCTGTTTTCTTGAATTTCCCAGGCATGCTTTCCAATTTTTGTTTCCATAAAATCTATTGCAGACTATTACAAACTTTTTAAAAGATCTAATCGGTCCAGCCATTCTTAAGTGATGCACTAACCAATGAACAGTATTTCATTTTTATTTCAACATAGTTGAGTCTCCTGTAATATGTTTTCAACCTACTACAAACGGATGTCATATCATCTATCAGCCTCATACTGACATGTGTAAACATCATATTTTCAATTATACTTAAAAATATATCAGTCATTAAGTTACACTATTGAATTAAAGATGATAAAGAAAGAGAAGTCAGATGCTCAAAACCACAGGAGATGGTCTTTATCTGCAGTTAATGAATATGTTATCTTATCTAATTGTCTGAGAATATATTGAATGCCCATGCAAGATAGGAAATTTTGATAATGATAACAAAATTATTTTAGGCGTGGTTTAACAATATAATAAATAGACATTTTATTTCTCTTCCACAAAGGTGTCTTAGGATATATGAAGATTTTAATGTCTGATATGTCCTTTGTGGGTGACTGGTATCTGCAATAGAAATACCTTTTACACAGATTACCAGCCCCCAAAAAATGAAAACAGTTACCATTTATCTGTATGAAAAAAAAAAAAGATAAATAAATGATATCTATAATTCTAGATCTAAAGAATTATAGATATCATTTTGAAAAGTAGTTTGTGATTTGCCAACTTAACTAGACTTAGGGCTATTTTCTCAATCAACAGATAGTAATTTTTATTTGTGGAATAAAATTGACATCTGACAGTTTTTGTATGGAAGAATTGTCAAAAATTCAAAATTATTCCTCTGATAAAATTATCTGGGATTGGAAAAATCAGCCCTTAGTCGTTTATTTCAAATTAATTAAAGACCGGATTATCTAGCTAGTTTATTAAAATACTAGAGAAATACTACAAGTAATGAAATTCAAAAGTTAACAGTTTTTTTCAATACTAGGTTAAATATCTAAACAATATGGTGAGGAGTTCTGTCTGCCACAGTAAGTGCAGCACAATAATAATTCACCTATGATTATACTACATAACTTGACACCATGCAGGTGTTGTATTTTTCAAAAATATTATATTACTACTTCTAAGAACTTCCTAGAATGTATTTTTTCTAAACAAATCAATTGAATATTAACACAGAATAAAATAATAGTACTTGATATTACCAACAAAAACTTAAAAGAGAATGGTTGTGTCACTCACAGCTTGTTTTGTCAACTGAAACAAATTTTTAATTTCACAATAGATCAAATAATCATTTTGAATGACATAAAATCATGCCTGTTTTTCCTGAAGGGTTAGATAGAGGTGTACCTATTTAGTATACTGTACACTGACATTTCACCACTTAAACATATTAAGTCCCAAATAATAGGGGGCGAGCCTGTTGCAAATCCAGACTTCAAGCACCTGCTGAAAATTGGACCCAGGAACTCAAGCTCACAAGTAGTGTTTGCAAACACTAGACCAACAAGGCAGTCCAGAAATAAATTATGATTTATTTTTATTTAAAAACTTTCTTTAGTCATTCTCATCTGCATACTTACCATACAGCCATTTGTACCCAGTCTTAAACTACCTTTATGAAACCATAATCTCAAAAATATTGAAATTTTATGACCAGTGCCACCTTAATCACCGCCATCACCTTTAATGATTTAATTAAGGCTCACTATGTTAATATTTAAGCATTACATTACAACATTAACTAGGCTTAGGATCTTGCTCATAAGTAATGTGTGCTGTTTCCTTTTTTACTGGCATTCCAGTGTATGCCGCTAGTTTTATTCACACATAAGGTATGTTCTGCTCTGCTAACTCGTTGAACAGCTGTTACTGATTTTTAAAAGTATGTAGCTATGGAAATAGAATGCCAGTGGAAAAAATTATTTTAATTAAAGTACAGCAAGCAATTAAACATGCATTATAAATTGTGCATGTTTAATGACGAGTGTCCTATGAATACTTATTTCCTGTGTAAATTGTAGTTCCTGTTAAGCTTTTAAAACTGTGCTTATAGTTTTATCTCAACTATCATTATCATCATCTGCCTAGCCTTTTCCCAACTACGTTGGGGTCTGCTTCCAGTCTAACCGGATGCAGCTGAATACCAGTGTTTTATATGGTGCGACTGCCTATCTGACCTCCACAGCCCAGTTACTGGGTAATACGATACCCCTTGGTAAGACTGGTTGTCTGACTTTCGGGCTTCTGACTACCCGTAACGACTGTCAAAGATCCACGAATGACAGCCGGGACCAACGGCTTAACGTGCTTTCCGAGGCACGGAGGGGTCTCGGTATGTAAAGATGGTCACCCATCCACAGACCAGCGGCTGTGCGGGTGTTATCTCAACTATATTGTTATTATTTATTATCAGACATTTGTTTCCCACTGCAGGGCAAAGGCATTCTTTAGCTCTTTCCAATTTTTCTCTATCTACTGTTGTTATCTCAACATTGAATTTTAGAATTTCTACATCCATGATATGACTTGTTTTAAATGGAATCATTTAGCTTCCAATGTTCTAGACTAGATCATAACCCCTACGTGGAAAGCCACTTTCCTTATTTTTAACCGACTTCAAAAAAAGGAGGAGGTTTTCGAAGACAGCTGACTGATAAAAAACAGTACAAAATGAAAAATAACCTTAATTTCGGAAGTTGGTGGCAATAAACTAAAAACATATCCTAAGATACCGAAATTAAAGTTATTTTTAACTTTTTAGTGTTTCTTTGGAAGTCGGTTGTTTATTTTTACACCATATAGTCCTACTCTATCTACCCCTGATTTGCTTGTTTTGTTATATAATCGCTTGTCACAGGAAAAAATAGAAAGGTCTTTATTACTACTTGTTACTCAAGATAACTTCTTTGTTTGCAAAGCTGCCATAAAACAACCAGTTTTCTGGCATTTCTTATGCTGATCTCTGGCATTTATTTACAGTTCGATCGGCGATGTATCTACTGATTATTATTAAAGCTTTATTTGGTCGTGGGATTAAATTTTAAATTGACCATTAACTATAATTAAGCTAAATGCGTGTTTCAATCGAGAAACCTAATGAGGTGTGATTAGAGATGGGTTTATGCCTGGGCATTTTGGGACGTATTGAGTAAATGCCCAATAAATGTCCATTTACGCCCAATAAACGTACCAAAGCAGGGCAATAATTGGGCGTTTATTGGGCATTTACTCAATACGTCCCAAAATGCCCAGACAAAAACTCATCTCTAGGTGTGATAAGTTACCACAACAGATTGTTAAACTGGAGCTGCCTAAATCCGGTACAATTAGCATTCTAAACCTACTTTAGCAGATAACTCTTCACCCTTTTATTCTTGGTCTCGATTAACGAAAGAATCCTGATTCGCGTTCTAATTTCGGTATCTATTAATCCAGTGTTTGGCTGTTAAAGATACAATAAACATCAAGCGATATGTAGGGCGTCTTTGACCGCGGCTCTCAGTCCAGGTGAATGTACGGGGGCGAAAGTAAAAGTGGTCAGTGTCTCGAGTCTCGACTCGACGGAAAGCGGCTACCTCGATTTCCTACGTTCTCACCTCAACACGCCATGTTTTTTCTCAGATGTACTTGTACTCATAGAACCCTTGACATTAAAGTAAACACACCGGCATTAAACCGTAAAACATGCTCTTAGATTATCCTCTACCGAATATTCAATTCAAGTACTTATCCGATTTCGTACGTGAAATCCTCACGAAAATCTTATAATATATTATTAGATGGACTTATTCGTAGGCGTCTAATATTAAACAGCTTTCGCAAAATTCGGGGCTCCACAGTATACTTCCATGTCGCGCAAATTAATATTTTCTGAGCCAATTAGAGCTTGTAATTAATTTCTCTCAAAGCTTCTTTTAAAGATCTTTATTTATGTTCTAAGGATAGATTAAGGCTTGAGAATAATTAATTTATGTATGAAACAAGTGAAGTAGGTAAGCGTAGGAGTTGTAGTACTCATACTTTCATTGAATGTTGCTAATGATGTACTAAAAATAGTACTTTGAAGGCCAATTATCGTAATTTAAAACGTTCAAAATCTAGTGGCAGTCTTATCTCGGCGACAAACAAATATCAAAATCTAGGGAAATTAGAGGTATTTTTGACAGATTGAGACTGAGATCAGATTCTGAACGTTCTTAAAATTACGAGAAATGTCCCTCTCGCAATCCCTATGGTTTGTACTTCAGTTGAAAGCACTAATTTATTCTGCACTCAGCTGCTAGATGAAATAAAAGAGATTCTCGTGCAAAAAAAATGCTATTAACATCAACTTGTCGGATGCCCTCATGACCGGTTCATTAAGTACATTGTTTTCTATTGATTTCTCCATTTCACACGGTAAGCATGCCAGATTCCATGTCAGACTAACATTAAACATATTATATTTTCTGTTTTTGCGTCTACTTTACTGGATTATTTGAAGAGTATTGGAGCTATGCTTGATAAAATATAAGATTGAAATGTTTGAATAAAATCATTTCATTCTCTTTTCTCATCCATATTAGGATACTCGTCACTGAAAAATACCCACTTAAAAAGTTTTTGTAAGTAACGAGGCAACGCGCCATGTAGGTATAAAACTACAGGCTATTTTCATCATCTCGGTGACATTCGCAACAAACACAACACAAGGTTGGCAAATTGTCGTCAATCTTCATGATCCGTAATTTATAATGTAAATTCCTTTTGTGCAGCAATGAAGCCTTACTTTTTGTTCATGCTTTAATGATTTCCTTGACTTTGTTTTTCCTCTCCGAAACCTCCTCAACTGCGCTGCTCATCCGTGCTATGGAATACGTTAGCAGAATTAAACGAGACGTTTCATTGAACAATAGAGCTTCAGCGTCATGTTTAATATTTCTCTCGCAGCGAAAAGCTAAAACTCAGTTAACGATTTTGAAAGGAATAATCAACGGCCTGATCCAATGATTAATTGCTTTTTGTTCATGTTAAGCTTGAAACAAAAGCGTTTTGTTCGACCGTAATCGATCAATTTGGTTTTAGAACAATTGATAGCAATACATAATATAGAATATGTTGAATGTAACCTTGTTTTTGTCGCTTCAAAGACAACAGTAGCACTGGTTTTGTGTACTTAGTCAATTAGTCAGTGTTAGAACTAGGAGGTTGTCACGCGACCCGCCCGTAAAAGCATTCCAAGGCCTGCGAAATTATCAACGGAAACCCATAATGAACAACTGAATAAGCGGAAATCGGAAGTTAATACATCGCTATCCAAACTTTTTGCTAGCAAACTGAAGCTGGAGCAAAAAGTATATAAAAGCAAAAGTTTGTTGCGCAAACTATTCTATAGGAGAGCAAGTTTTTACTCAACGCTACTATCTGCTTACTGCAAGCGAAAAACTGCTGTCTGGGTTCAAGTGATAAATTTGTATTATGAATCGTGGTGGGTATCAACAACCATCGTCCTTTACCGTATTTCTGAGTCATTTGGCGCCCACATTAAAGTTGTTATCTAGAGTGTCCTGTCAGAAAGCCAGTGTGCTCCTGCTTAGCCAATTACAACGCTAATTATGTTGACCCTTCATTGTTGCCAATCAACATCGGCACTCGAGGAATGCGACACGCTACTGGCCAAGACACCCGCGGTTATTAAACGAGCTGGTTTATTGTTATCGCCCAAATTAACTAGACCCGTCCAGCATAGCTCTATTGAATTGAAACACAATACTCTTCAAATGAAAATAAGACTAAATGTTCCAAAGCACCCATGTCTCTGCAGAGCTCATAGAATTATGGTCTTGATTAATCATAAGCATTTTTTGTAGTCAATCCGTGACACGATTGCGTTCGTCGGTATATGATATGAGTACTAATTATTAGAACAGTATGCTCCGTACATTTTTCACCCGTATGTAATTGTACACGCCTTTGAATATAATTTAACTTGTGCAAACAGCGCAGGCGAAATGAAGAGATAAGATAGTATGTGTGGCTTATTTAACTAGTCTACGTTTCAGTCCATATTTGAGTGACAATTACTTTACGCGACTTTGTAAGTGGCTTGAAATACGCTAATTAATACCGTTCGTTATCATCAAGACCTCATTCCAGTAAAAACGTATTAGTGTTATTAATTATATTTCTTTTTTCTGTCGGTTTTGGAATCGCCCATAATTTGCATCTTACAGGTTGGTATTAGTATATCAAAGATTTTTTATTTTATCCATCTTACGTTTTGGCGCTGAGTCAGAATTGTATCATCGCTATAGCGTCTATCAACAAAAAACACGTCTAATTCGGTCTTCTGATAAGTCATGAGTTTGTACTCTTGATCCGTACACGTGCACCGAAGAACATTGCCGCAATCACGTCACGTGGCGATCAATGAGTTCCAATGTTGATAGGTACCTACTGTATTTTTTATTTTTTTTATTAATCAAACAAATTCAGTCGGATTCGGGTAATAATTAGCTTAATTATCATCCAAAGCATTTATAATAATGAAAAATACACAGATTTAATTTTACTTGAAATTTCGTTTGTCAGTGGTTTTTCCTGTTGTTGCAAAGCTTGGTTTATTTAGTTAATTTATTTTGCTATTGTCTCCAACTAGTTCTGGGAAAATGTTGAATATTTTTTAAATACGACTATCTGGAAAAAATGTTACTTAAGCAAATACATAATTCTCAATTTAAAAGGAATAATTTATTTAATGTTTACTACACATTTAAAATATTCTGTCGAATTCAGAAGTCAACATTGCTTGTGTAATTTGTAACCCAATTGTTCCGTGAAATTAAACCGAACGAAATATAATATAACTACACAATTGAAATTGTATACTAAACCTCTTGTATTACGTTTCCCAGAGTTTGATATAAAAAAATTTTTGGAAATAAATCGTCGCTGAATGAAGTTAATGTGACACTCACCCCACTGCTTACAAACCTTTATAACGATATTGTTTTAAAGTCCAAATTCGAACACGGTACTGGGTTCCGTACATACATATGTGATTCATTTTACTTCTTGTTTACGCGCTTAATACCCAGTGTTTCACTAATGAGTTGTTCGTTATCATGCTGAATTTAGTATTTAGTATAAGTATTTAGTATATAAATTTAGCAGTGTTCCTTCAGGAACACTGCTAAATATAGTTTGTTACGGCATCACACCGCAAATTCTTTGGAGTATTTTGAATGCGCCAATTCCAAGAATAATATAAAGGGTTAAAACTAAGAATACCACTTTATTGTAAAACAGGAAAGATGAAAAATTGACGTTAAAACTTTATTCACTTGACGCATTTCCGCCACAGGTACGCAAAACTCGAGGATGGACAGGAAATTAATATACAATAACAAATTAATATTGTAAGGAAAGTCAATGTAAAATTACTTGCAGAGGAAAATCAAAGCAAATAAGTTGGAAGCTAAAGGAAACCAGAACCTCGTAATGGTTTTGAATTTAAAAATGAAAACATTCTTGTGGTCTAGCTCAACCACTTGCGATCCAGAGCAAAACCAATGCTGTATAACTAGAGCCAATCTGGGTAATCGCTGTTGTATCTATTGAAGCCAATCTCGAAGTATGAATAAGACAATCCGTAACTACGCTAGACGTCTGAACTGCTTGTCTAACAGTATGGACTGGCAGCCAAATAAATGGATTTACTATAATAGTGTAATGTAAGCAATGAGGCAAAATAAAATTGAGTTTTTGCTTAGGCTCAAACCATATGTTAAAAAGATATGGAAGCCAAATAGTAAGATGGCTTCTGCTTTAATGAAGATCTACAGCTTGTCTTATTTTAACTTGAAACAGTAACTTGAGCCAATCTCTCTTCACAGCTCAAGTGCTTATTTATTGGAAGCAATCATAACGGATGGAGTGATGGAGTCGCATTAGCAATCTCATGGGACTTGTAACGGACCCAACGTATAGAACACAGACTCCATTATTGTGAGACAAGAGCGACCATAATGTGTCTTCCCACGGATTCATATCGAGGTCGGACTAAGGCTGTTCCACACGATCGATTTAAAGTGTTTAGTCCGAAGCAGTCGAGACTAGAGTGTCGTCATCAAATAGCCAGAACAGAAAGAGTTCACATGTTATTGTATTGAATGAGTATATGTGCGGTATATGTAGGTTAGTGTCAGACCAACAATACGATACACGTTCAATCTTTCATTGTTCCCTGATTTGTCACCGAGAATCGCCGATTGTTTACAACTTTACCGTTACGTACGAGTTGACGCATCTATCCACTGCCACATGATGTTGTCACTACATTACGTACTGGATATTGGAGGATGCTCTATAGTGCGCTGTAATCCTAATACGCCCACAGACTTGATTTAAGGACCTAGTAGCTTACCATCAGGTGATGATTAAAAATACAGTCGTCTGATCTGGTTTTAGTCAGATGACGCATTTGAACGCGAAATCTACAAAGTTGAGGACTTGTAAATGTCTTAGTGTGACATCATTTTATTGCGAAAATGTTCCTTCCATAGAGAAAAGGGGATAAAAGTTAATGGCAAAGGGGCGACAACCTGCGTAGATGAAATGGAAGTGTTGGGAGACACACAAGTGTGACATCCTTTAATATTAGCTGAAGATATTACTTCAGCAACCCACATTGATTTTACCTTTTCTAAGTTCAGTTCAGCTAGATAGAGAGTAGCAAAAAGCTTTGAAAAAGCAATCAAGTCAGCTTAATGTAGCCAGACATCTAGACACGCGGCAGCGTGTCAAGCCATGTTCAAGCAAAGGAACTGGCTAGCCAGCGCCGAGTGTATCTAATATTACACGAACCACTTGGTGCCACTTTTGACCCTTCTGTAACTCAAAACCTCTTTAACGTAAACACATAAAACTACGTGTGTTTAATTATATCCATAAGGACATCTAGAAGCCCAAATTTCATGAAGCTAGCTCAAACGGTTATAAATATATGAAGGTCAAAAAGTCGTAAATTTTAGCACTGACTGACTGACTGACATAATAGTACCTAAATATCTAACCTACTTCCAGATGACCTAGAAGGGTGAAATTTGGAATCCAGCTCGGTAATTGTGTGTAAGCGTAGGAAAAAATCTAAAAATAAAAAAGTAAAAAAAATAGGAGGGGTCCCCATACAATTTTTTTTAAATTGTAGCGTTGGAACCGTTACAAGCAGATATTTGAAACTATCCCAATATATGTATTATTATATTCTTTACAAAAAGTAATGATATCCCACCAAAAACATAATATAAAAAAGGAGAGCCAAGTTCAATACAAAAATTATGCTTGGCTGTGGGCTTCGCCGTAAAAAGAATGGAGGTCTAAATGAGTGCCAAGTTCTATGCAAAATCCAAATAAGTAAGTCAAATCTAACCTATTTTAAGATCTCACATTTTTAAATAACAGCAATTGTTATAGGTATCCAATAAAGCAAAGAAATAGAGTTTAATACTTGTTCATAATGTTATTTTGTTCCTATAAATACATATTTCGATTTTGCATAGAACTTGGCACTCATTTAGATCTCCATTCTTTTTGCGGCGAAGCCCACGGCCAAGCATCATTTTTGTATTGAACTTGGCTCTCCTTTTTTACATTTATGTTTTTGGTGGGATATTGTTTTATGCCAGGGAGAAACTAATTCCTAGAACGGGCGATGTGCCGCATTGAGAAGATGTCGGTCATGTTGATTATAAATCTCTGCTACTTACTTGCTATGATTTCCTACGTACCACATTAATTGTTGAGCTCAACCTTACGTTTGTTATTATTTTGAGAAAATTCGGAGACGGGTTCAGAAGATGTTCAATATATTTTATCAGCAACAGCATCCGCAATTCTTTATACTTTCAAGCTAACAAGGCAAATTTATTAAGATCATTACCCAAATTCTGCGATTATCAGGCAGATATATCAAAATACGATTGGTTATGTCAACTAATCTACGCAAATATTAGATGTATAATTTCCTGATAGTCGCTATATTACGTCGTGTTTTATATTTTGCAAGTTGACTCACCCAATCTCTTTTATAGTCTGTGTCAGTTACTTTTTATTTCGTCTGCGATTGCTCAGTGTCCGGGAAAATGCTGATGCCATTGGATTACACGAAAGAGATTTAATTTAAAACATGACGTCATTTCCCTTGTTCTACAATAATGTAGACATCATGTTCCTTTGTTAGGATTTTATGCGATAAACACCCTTGTTGGTTATGCTTATGATAAATGGGAAGAAATGTACTTTGACCCTGCAAAATGAGGACGCCCCAGAAACCCTGAAATAGGTTATTATACACATGATATTTGAACACACCCCTACACAATATATCTAAGCCGATGTCACCAGTGTAAGTCGTAACACCATTTGTATTGACTTGAATTTAATTAACCTTCCATGATGTAGCTAACTAACTAGTATACAATTAAATTTAATTGATCATTGTCTAATACTGAAACCAATTATATTTATTTTTATCTGAAAAACAATTCTCCAAACGCTAACAAGACGTCAGAAATAGAAACAAGGAACTTACGTCAGTTGATGATAGTCTATTTCGATGACATCTGTTACGGTGAGCGCTAAACGAGCTGAGTATTATAGGCCTGTGGGGTGTATAAAAGGGAGTGACACAATGGACGGAAATGATCAATCAGGGGCCCTCACCCACGAGAGGGACACTGGCGTAATGGTCGCCCACAGTCCAATGCAACTGCCCCCTTTAGCGGGTCTCGAGTATGATGATTTAATCTAAGTAATCTTACAGGTCAAGAGACTCAAACGCTATGTACATAAATTAGTCATTTTGTCTGCTGGATGTGGATTAGGAAACTATGTGTACGAAGGTCGAACGAATAAAAGTTGGCGCTACTAATTTGGTTAACCATAAAGTGAAGGTTCTCTTGGTTAAAAAACGTAGTCTTAACTTTTTTTACGGTTTTGGCATCTAAAAAAATCATAACATAAGAAACATTGTTATATCAGCGCACGTTACTCTTTCAGTGGAAAGCTAAAATCATTCGAATGTTTCATCCAAAACATAGAATAAATCCCAGTGTTCAGTCACAGTTGCAAATTGCAAGAAATTGGCAGACGATTTTCCATGCCTCGGTTAGTCACGGTTGTTTTGGTAACCGACAACCAAAACATTGTACGGAGAAATCCTTGTAAAACGTTTTTTAGCAGTGAATAAACTGATAATGATTGTATGGATAAATTCAGGATGATTACTAATGACTGCAACTGTTTAGTGTCTCGCTGGTTTCAATTGGAGCATGTTCGTATATAATTCGGCGGTCGGCCTCGTTCGCTCAGTTCGGAAGTGGCAATTCATAGGTTCAACTCGCCTTGCACGCTACAAGGTCGATACTATCGTAAAAATTAAGCGGACCACTTCAGCGTGGGTTTTTATCCGGTTTATTAAAGAAATAATACTTGATTTAACTATTATGGATCGTGTTATAAGTAAATCGATCTTCCTGCTGCGTACGGAGCTTGATAATAGAATCGCCAACCGCATGAATGTTATACTCAGATCTAAGTTGTAGGCATGTGGTTTCTTACGAGATAGCTATACCCAGTAACAGATCATAAATAGTGACTGAATGTTAGCTAAGCAAGCAATCCGTTATGCAATGAACTTCCACAACAATGTTTAGACTAGATATTGATTTGTTTGAAATTCAGGCGTTAAAATAGAAACTAATATTGTGGTAATTGCTAATATTATCAGACTGACGGGAAGTGAGCGGATCGAATGAGCAAAATTTATCCGTTGCTGTAGTGAGTTCAAGAAATAATCTGTAATTCTGTATACCATTGTTGTGATTAGGTAATGGAGTATCAGGGTTTTATCCACGATCAGTAGAAGCACGTAACAGTGTATTTGTGTATAACAGTGATTACTTACATCGACCGGGTAAAAGGCAGGCTTTCTGTAGCCAATAAAATAACAATGAGGCTAATAAGAAACTAGTAGCTAGTAATACATTACTGCTTGATGTGGGTGTCTGCGAGACGTCGTGAAACATCGCCCTATTTTAACCAGACTAGATTAAGTGCGGGTATCTTTGGAACCATTAACTGAATTGCAAAGGTCTGATTAACTAAAATTTTACGACAAGAATCTGTTAGACCTATTGTTTGTATTTGGAGGACAATAATCTAAATTTAATCTGGGCGTGGATCTCATTAATCTTGTTACATAACCGCCTGTATATTGTCTGATGGAGTTGGTGAATGTTGAATATGGGCCTGCCTCTAGACTCTGTTACGTAGGAAGTGGCCACCGTGCTTTGTAGGCGCATTAGTGAGCGTAGAATGATGTCATCGCCAGATAGCTGATAGACCGTTTCTGCATTGTATAGTACTGATCACGGTACCGATCTACTCTCTTGGAACTTTGCATTTGCACTTACGGGATCCTATCGTTGGTTTTTCGACACCTTCGTTTAATTTTTTTTCCGTTTCCGTGACAGACTTAATGTACTCCTGCTCCGACGTACTTTATTTTCTTTGAAAGCCTTTCGTTGAATCTACAAATGAGTGCTATCTATTATTTAATAAATCGTTTGGACGACGATGTATCTTCCGTTTGATGAAACATAGGGTTACGTCTGTGATAGATTTAGTATTCAGAATTCGATTGCTACTATCTAATATTTTACTGTGACGTTTTTACGATCCTTCCATCATTTGCTTTTACTCACGTTTAAACAAACCTAGTTAAGTCACTATTGAAAAAAAAAGATCTCAATCATTCAAGGTAGATACGACGCGAGATTGCATCAGGTTTTCATTTGATTCAGGATTTCCTTCTTTACTGTCATTAAGAATTTTAAACTAAGTAATCAAATAAAGCTTTTTTTATACTCAACAATTTGAACTAAATATGCGCACGTGTTGGTGTTTGTTATCACTACATAGTATAAAACAAAGTCGCTTTCTCTGTCCCTTTGAATGCTTAAATCTTAAAACTACGCAACGGATTTTGATGCGGTTTTTTTTATAGATAGAGTGATTGAAGAGGAAGGTTTATATGTAGTGTATTTAGTATCAGCATTGCACCCGTGCGAAGCCGGGGCGGGTCGCTAGTTGTAAAATAAAATGCTACACGGGTAGTAAATCTCAGTATTATAGCTACATCAAATAGAATCACTGCTGAAAAATGGAAACATGATTTATTATTAAAATAAATATAAGATGTAACAGAATAAACGCAAGCCCTGAAAGTAGTTTGTTCATAATTGACTATTGAATCAATTTCAGTAACTTTTAATATAAGTATTTTTTCAAAACTTATGTATTTTTTATACTAACCGCCGATTGAGCCAAATAAAATTAAATCTTATTTCAAGGGAATGAGACTCAACTTTATATGCATAAAGTAATGCTATTGTCGACACGATTTTCTTAATAACAATAGCAAGCTATAAAAAAAAGTTTTGGTCATGGTATTATGCTTTTAACTCAATATTCTAATTGGGGTGTATGAGGTCTTGTTATGATACACTTTGTATATGAAAGAATCTTACAGAAACGGTCTTCTGAAAACCAGTAACTTTGGTGTATTTATGTAAAAAACAAGCAGAGGTTAATTTTGAAGTTATTGTTGTCGAACTTAGATTTGGTCGTAGAATCCAGTTGTGTCACCCTCACTTATAATTGTTGCTTCGTCACCCAAAGTGGCTTTTACATTCTATTGTGTTTAGAGGAAGCGGTATAATTGCCCTTGCAATGGAAGGAAGCAAACGTTTTTGAGTGTTTGGTGTTTAGGAAACTACATTGTGTCGAGAGGAAAGCGATGACTCCTGGGAGCGTTGTACGTTTGAGGGTTACAAGATATTTGTGTGGAAAAGGGAAATAATTGTGCAGCTGCCCCCAAAGCTACATTTTTGCTACGACAACGTGAATATTAGAAGTGTCAAGTTTGTCACGTACGCCTACTTGAAATGTGTATTTAGATCATCATCTACATAATTATATATCTAATCTGCTTCGGGTATGGATTTAAATCTGACCATATGACATTGAACCATTGATTAAAGGTTTATTTTACAGACCAACAGCTTTTGTCTAACTTTCAGACGGTTTTGGTCAAAGGCGATGAGTACGAACTAACCTCCTTTCGTGGCAAAGAGTCTTTTGGTCTTTATAGGTCACTATGTCACCAACACAATACCTTTCCTTTTATTAGAAAACAAACCATCAATTTTATGCGTTTAGACTTTAGGGGAACGAATGGCAATCTTCGCATCTGCCATGCAAGAATTAAACACTATCAAATATCCATGAAGTATTTGGTAATAGCTTTGCGAAATATCGTCAGTAATTTAAACCTTGCCCATGGTGTTACACTGGAATACTCAACTTGTGGTCCACTGGGCTTTTCTGGGCGTCCTGAAGAGTCTTTATGGAAAGCTCAACACGTAAAGCAATTAAAACTTAGCTGGCTGGCTAAAAAGGAATGAGAACCGGCGCGATGGGTTATGCATTTATGAGATGGAACTCTCCTCCCACAATTTAAAAGTTCTGAGATGATATAGATAGATGGATAGAATAATATGCTTTATGATAAACCAAAATGACGTGATTTGTTGACAGCTTAGATTAGACATGAAATGAATTGGATCAAAACTCGATTCATGTAATGCCAAAATAAATATGCAATTTTCATGCAGATTTTGTTTAATTCTCCGCTATTTAAGGTAAATAACAGAAGTTCAAACCAGGAAATGGAATTATTTTGGCGACGATTACAATCAGAAGACATTAAGAAAAGAATCTCATGACATAATGGATCAGATTCTCATTAAAACATAAAAAGTCTACTCCTGTCTTAGACGCTAGCCTTAATTGCGAAAAACAGGATTTATTATTCGTAGACACGAAGCATTTAACATGAAATCATGTTCAAAATGGTGTTAAGAACTTACGACTTATGATGAATGAATCAGAAATCCGTCAGTCCCTATGGCCCTGTTCAATGACCTCGGAGAAACACTTGAACATTCATTGATGTATCAAATATGAATGTGGCAGACGCATGACGTCTGTTACATACATATTGATGTATTGAATGATGTAGTAATGAAAATTATCGATTTAAATTGGGACCAATATTTCTTATTGAATAGCCAGACTTTGTAAATGCTGTTTGCGGTTCCGCTCATCTGGAAGTGAAAACTAGGGTGAAAATAAATAAATTGTAAAAGATAAAGCCACTTAAAACTCGTTCCCAGTAGAATACACTCCGCCATGCGGTGAAGCTACATTTTGCACCAAATCTACAAACTCTTGAGCCTGAGCCTTTGATAAAAGAGATCGTTATTGGTAGACGCTATTTCTTTTACGTTTAAAGTAGACATTTGGCCAACTTGCCAATACTACGAACACCTGTTTCCACATGCAACACACTAGATCTGTATTACGCACGCGTTTTCAAATGTAGGGTTGTTTGTTTTGTTAGTAGAACAACGTTTGTTTTCGAATATGAAGATTATATTGGTAAACTGGACGTTGGAAATATACTCCAGTTAGTCGTCAGGCGGCTAACAGAGCCAGTATATTAGGTCAAAAGGAAGGACGTAGCCCGATGATAGGTGCACGGTAGAAACAGTCTGATCCGGTGGGGAATGGCCGGAAATTGCATCGGTCACTTTGTCTGGCACTAAGGAGAATGTCTTGTTCGCTGTCTATTTGCGGTAAAAGCATATTGCTCTTGAGTGAGGAGCTGGTGTTCTGTTTGCATCAAGTTACTGGGCTCCTGGGTGCTTATTTTTTATATTAGGTCGGGGCAAAAGTATTTTCGTATTTTTCATACAAAAAAAAAAATTGTTTTAGGTTTAATTTTTTATTTATTTATAATATGTATGTGCCGTTTTGATCGATGACTTGTTGCCATCTTGTGGGCAATTCCATGATCCCATTGCTGTAGAAGTTTTGAGATTTTTTATCAAAAAAATCTGACAGGTAGTTTTCACAGTGTTCTTTTGAGGTTAACTTTATGCTTCCTAAAGAGTTCTGAAGTGACCGAAACAGGTGAAAATCTGATGGAGCAAGATCAGGGCTATACGGAGGATGCATCAACACATCCCAGCCAAGCTCTCTCAATTTTTGCTGAGTGGCTATAGATGAGTGCGGTCTGGCGTTGTCGTGATGAAACACCACGCTCATCCTATTCACCCACCAGCTCCGGCCGGTTTTTCTCAATAGCTGCTTTTAACCTCATCAGTTGTTGACAGTAGAGGTCAGAATCGATAGTTTTACCCGGCGGCAAAAGCTCATAGTGGACGATTCCTTTCCAATCCCACCAAACACACAGCATCACTTTGTTCCGAGTCAGGCCGGGCTTTGCCACGGTCTGTGGGGCTTGCCCATGCTTCGACCACGATCTTTTTCGGACATTCTTATCGTAAGTGATTCATTTTTCATCACCCGTAATCAACCGTTTAAGAAATGGGTCGGAATTATTACGTTTCAACAAAGAATCGCAAATGGAAACACGTTGCATTAAGTTTCTCAGTGAGATCATGTGGTACCCAAAGTTTTTTCTTGTACCCAGACTTTTGTAAATGCCGTAAAACTGTTTTGTGATCAACATCCAGTTCTTCAGCAATATCATAACTACTAATATGTCGATCTTGCTCCACTTTTTCAAAAATGTCACTGATTTTATCCGTGACAGGGCGTCCAGAGCGAGCTTCATCCTTCACACTAAAATTTCCTGACTTGAAACGCTTGAACCACATTTGTGCTACTCGTATTGATACCGCATTAGGTCCGTAAACCGCACAAATTTTATTCGCGGCGTTCGTCGCATTTTTACCTTTTTTGTAATAAAATTTTAAAATGTACCGAATTTCTTCGTCACATACGTTCATGTTGCTTGCTTGAAAAACAATTGAGAAATGGCGGGAACTAGTTTTTTTTTTTATTTATTTCATCTTTAGAATGTCAACATTTAATAGTATTAAAACCAGCCAGTTACATTCAGTACTGCCAAAGAGGTTTGATTACTAACAATAGATTCAAAATACGAAAATATTTTTGCCCCGACCTTAATGTTTAATTACTTGGAATGCAATGTTTCTTTGTATATTAGTTACTAGCGACCCGCCCCGGCTTCGCACGGGTGCAATACTGATACTAAGTACAGGTATTTCAAGAATGCCAGCACGCGCCGCCGCGGCCGGTACCGCAGCAACCGCTATGTCCCTGCATTTTAAATCTGTAATATCTTCGAAAATATTCATTTAAATTACATGCTGTAAAGGGCCATATTTATCTATATTAAATGCACAATGTATATAAGGATTAATGTTGTATTGCTTAAAATCGCTTCGTAAATAAGCCATTATTTCTCGTAAAAAGTAAAGAATAAAAAATGATTATTGTGGGTTATCCCTAAGAGATAGACATATACCATTGCGGACTTTTTTGTAGACCTTTTTAAGGTGTACAATGCTGTAGTACATTATTTTGACCTACCTCGTAGGGTTCAGCCAGCGTTTGAAAAGTAAGCGCAAAAAAATGTGTTTATTTACGACATCACATGCATACATGTATTATATATCGTCGACCGTAGGTTCAATTGAGGTAAGGGACAGGATATCCAATGTCCCTTACCTCAATTGAACCTACGGTCGACGATATATAAACCTTCCTCTTGAATCACTCTATCTATTAAAAAAAACCGCATCAAAATCCGTTGCGTAGTTTTAAAGATCTAAGCGTTCAAAGGGACAGAGAAAGCGACTTTGTTTTATACTATGTAGTGATTAATATTATTTATTATTACATTTATAACGTCTTATTGTACTTAGTACTTACCTACATTACTTTATGACACGCTGAACTTTTAATAGCTTTTATCAATTATTTTATGCGCAAAAACGTAGCGATTTACCACTAAAAGGGGAATACTAAATTCAAACTAATGTTTATAACACGAGGAATTCCACTTTAATTAATACCGTTATAATACGGGTGACGTCATGATAAATGTGGATGTCAAGAGCTAACCCTTCGACTAACATCATACGGGTCGATTGGATCCCCGATTCAATTTATTGAATTTTAGATCACAATAGGATCACCACGCCTACGGTCCTTTCTGACCTTGTTAACATTCAATTTTATTTATATGACTGTATACTTTGTTGAATATTTCATTCAATTTTTTCCCACAAAACCTACCTACAGCTGTTGTTGTCTGGAATATGTGAAGACTTTATTCAGAAATTGGTGCTTTAGTACTTAGATGTTTTATTTATTTTCCTGAAATTATATTTATTTTCCCGTCCTTTCATAAACTGTCTAATTCTCTGTCTGTCTCTTCTCTCATTAGTTATTAGCGAGGCAAACAGTAGCGACGCGCGAAGGATCAAATTGTGATAGTTTCTAACTTTATAGTCTCCGAATCGTTTACAAGTTTAGGTACGTTTCAAGTTTTGAACTGTTGAATAAATTAATAATTTTAAGGAAACAAAGATCAATGTTCTCGTTATTATCTCTTCTAATGGAATAAGTAAGACCTTTTACCCACTTTGGGATAACTTTCTACCCAAAACAATGTTACCAAAAGGCCTTGAGAACATTAACAGAGAAAGTCTTATGAAAGTACGCCGAGGTACCTACTGCTTTTAATTGATATGCGCGTCAAAATAAACACACTCTTGCTGTTGACTCCACAGAGTTTACTTACATAAAGGATGACACACCACTTTATTTCGTACATTCATCTAGCTTTTATAGCAAGAACCGACAGCGCTTCGAACGCTTAGTGCACGAGCACTCAGCGAGGCCAAGCGTTGTACTGAAATCAAGTTTTAAGTGCACTGTTTTACATACATATTTAAATACTAAACATTCATCTATATAAATTAATTTATAATCAATTTAGTCTACTACTAAACAGTTATTTTACTTATCACGCACGTGTTCTGTTGTACTGCATGCGTTAATGCGTTTTGGTACCACAATGGCATTCCTTCCTCGGTTTACGCGTCAAACGCTTGATTTATTTCATACAGTATTGTGTTATTCAACCAAATGGGAACATGCAGCCATCCGGGATAGTCTCTCTAGCTTAACTATTTATAGTAAGTTCAAAGTACAATTTGTTATCAATGCTCAAGTCTGTCTGAGTAAGGCCCCTAGCACACGGCGTATTTTAAACGCGCAGACGACGCGCGTTTGTAGCGATACAGACGCGATACTTACGCGAGTCAGACGAGAGTTTCTGTAGGATAAAAGCGCGCCCGCGACGCACGTTTCTAAAACGCGCGTCGTCTGCGCGTTTAAAATACGCCGTGTGCTAGGGGCCTAAATCATTTCTGTGACGAATGTAAATAATTTGCTTGTAGCCAAGAGTCATATTAAGAGCTCTTTAAATTGTTATCATGCCCATTCATATTATTATATTATGTGTAAACGTTGGAAATCTCAATGTGACTTTACAATCTGCGTCTTTATTTTGTTTTGAATATTTTTTACATCTGTCGTTATCCACTTATCTCCGTATGAAATCGAAACGAGTGGCAGATGGTTTGCAAACTCCCGCCAATCCGGGACCGTTAAATTCGACAGATGTATACGACCCGCAGATGCAACCCTGCAAACATTTGCGATTGCGGGATGATGACCGGGAATTTTTTTTTCGCTACTCGTACCCCAAAAACCTAATTTTGCTGGGCAACATGTGTGCGAAAGTTGCTGTTAATTTACCTTCATTATTTACTCCAGTGTTGACGTCACTACACGTTTCTCTACATTTCGTTAATGTTATATGCGAATCGACCTTCAGACCCAAAACTACTTAATTGTATATTTCAATATTACTTCAAATGACTACTGCGCAAACAAACTTAATTACCCTAATTACTTCTCACATATTTATAGTTTAGAATTGTGTTTGGTTAGCCGTCTGTAAAATGAGCAGACAATTTTTGATACTTACAGTACAGCCTTTCAAAATATCAACATTCTCCTCCACTACCTTGTTGCGCACGAGTCGTATGAAAGGAAGCAAAAATTCTATGAGGTTATCAAATTCTTGGAAATCATTAAATGAACATTAGCTAAATGTTACATTATAAATAGAAAGAGTTAATAATTTAAACATCTTAAATAGAACTTGATATGTTTTTAGGAACAGTCTCTGTAAATAGTACGTTCTCTCTAAAAAGGAATTTCTCAGTACTCGTTCTAGCTAAAAAGGTTGCAAAGATCTGGCAAACATTGAATGTATCAACATCGTTACATCATAAGCACTCAGGTGTGAATCTTGTGATCTAAAAACATCTTACTCCAATTTATCAATCCGGTTGTAAAGCATGATGTATATATATAATACCGGTATCCCCCAGGGCCGTCCCTACTCCGTTATAACGGTCTACGCGGGAGTCTGTTGACTTGTCGAGATTTGTCATGAAATGATGAAACTCTTTACAAATACTGCTTTACTTCACAGTATCATTGGATTTTGAATGTCGCCATGTCATTGGAGGTTCTTTACTCTGCAGATATGGTTTATTTATAATGTTTGACTTTGATCATAATATTTGATATTGTTACGTTTCTTTACATCGAATTGTTAGATTTTTAACCGACTTCAAAAATGAGGTTCTGTATTCGACCCATATGTAGTATGTTTGTATATCCGCGATTTTCTCAAAAATTGAAGAATCAATTTTGATAATTCTTTCATTAATGTGATCTACATACTTTCAGGAAGGTTTTCGTATAATACATTAGGTAATTATTCTTATGTACGAAGTTGTATGCATAAATGTACTGCATCTCCGGCATTACTATGCGAATTTTGATGATTCTTCTAGTCCGTGTCTTCAATTCTTCAATGCACTAGTGGTAATTGAACTTGTGTGGGGTATGTCATTACTTAAAAGTGAAAAACAACAACCGACTTCCAAAAAAACAACAAAGTGAAAAATTTCGGAAGTCGGTGCCAAAAATCGAAAACACAGAACCAACGACACCGACTTCCGAAATAAAGTTATTTTTCACTTTGTTGTGTGTTTTGGAAGACTGTTGTTTTTTTTTTTGTAAAAAAGTTTTCATCTCCAACGTTGCATCATCATCTGCCTAGCCTTTTCTCAACTATGTTGGGGTCGGCTTCCAGTCTAACCGGATGCAGCTGAATACCAGTATTTTATATGGAGCGACTGCCTATCTGACCTCCACAACCCAGTGACTGGGTAATACGGTAACGACTGTCAAAGGTCCACGAACGACAGCCGGGACCAACGGCTTAACGTGCTTCCCGAGGCACGGAAGGGTCTGTTTATGTAATGATAGTCACCCACCCACAGAGCAACCGCTGTAAGCGTAGCTTAACCTGATCGATCGACCTGTGCGGCTGTTTTAAAATTTAATAAAATCGCGTAAAACCAGTGGCAAGGAATCCTTACAAGTGATTCATGTGTATTATACGTTGGTTGGTTGGAGTCGTCTATTGGATTACTAACTCATACTCTGTTAATTTGTCTTGTGTAGCACGTGGTAGTAAATATTCGCAGGTAGTGGGAAGGGGAGGGTGTTACCTGCTAATTTATATATTGATTTTGGTATAGTCACATGTGGTTTAGTAAATTAGCGACCGAAAGTCTGGCCCATAAGAGAAAATGACGTTGAGATCCACAAACAGAACGACTTTACCTTCTTATTTTCAAAGTCACAGAGGTTTACAAATAAACTGAATAAAAAACAACAATCGACGCCTCTGAAACGTGGTTGTTATGGCAGATGTTTTTATAGCATTTTGTAGTGTAGACTTGTGTTTAGAAGGCTACTGACGTTTATTCGCTTTTTGTGGGTTTTAAAACAGCGTCGATTCTGAAAGAATCCCCTATAACTAGCACTAGCCATATATCTAGTCAAGTGATATGTTCTGTGAGTAAAACAAAACAAGTTTATGAAGTGGCTCAGTCAACAAATTAAAATCTGAATTCCCAACCAAAAACATTAGATCAGAATCATTTTTCTAATCTTACAAAGCACACTTCGGTGATCAAATTTTGTAAGAACAGATTAAATATTAATTGCAGAAATTACCTAAGACTCTTATCTCTTTCAGTTAATAATTCGTAGCACAGCCATCACAGCGGTCACAATATCTTGCATAACCTCTATATTACGGTCCAGGTGCCATTGAGAATACATTCGGTTGCCCAATCGTCTTCTAAATTAGTTTACGACTTTTAGTTTGTATATGGCATGCTGACAACAGTAACAACATTATGTAATTATGTAGAGCGTGCATCTAATTAAGCTGAGGAAGTATGGCAAGGATCTAGAATAATAAATGTGCGGAATTTTCCAATGATCCCGTTTTATTGGTGCGCTAGATTGGAAACAGTTTCTCTGTGAACTATTTTCCGCTTCGAATCCATTATTTTCTTCTACTTTACATTTTATTCCTTAGACTGACTTTGAATCAGACTTTATTAAACCCATGATAGGTTGAGCGTGTTCCGCACTGACGTGATATTTAGGTCATCCATGGCGAAGAATATTATGTATACGTGGCAAATATAATATAATAGTGACAAATTCATAAACTACTTACCTTAGATTTAGTTGAATAGATAATATTAATATGTATTACCATTCATTGAACTTATTTTTCTGTTGTCGTAGTTGATGAATATGTTTGTACATGTGTTTTTCTGGAACAAGACTTTCTTGGCGGGTCTGTGATAGCCATTAGCCTGGCTTAGAGACGAGGATACCAAGATTAGTGGGCCGTGTGTAATGGGAGGTATCCTCTGGGAGGTTCAAGCGACCAGAGGATTAAATCCGGAGGACAAACAGTAGTAAATGTTTGCTAAGACCATTGTACTGTGGTGTCTAATCTGTTCTGCCAAGCGGGATGTACATATAAATGTCAATGTTTGATATGTTTATATTCAAACTACAGTCCAGCCCCTTATAATGCTCTAATTTATAATACCTATGCAAAACATATCCTACCATTAATGATGCTCTTATTCTGCTGCACCTTATCTACTTTACGTATCACGCAAATGTTTTAAGATTATAATCATTTTTGCTTCTTCGTCATCTATTAACTAAATATCATCGGTTATGGATGGGATGTTACACTGTTATTAAGTTCCAAAGATTGATTCCATCTCTACATGAAACGGTGAATTCAAACTAATCTTTGAAGCGGTTGAATATTTAGCTATTCTTTACAAATATTATAGTTATGATTAAGAACTGAATCAACATAATGTAAATACGTCCTTGTTGGAAATTATTACTAACTTACAAACAACAGACACAGTTGTTTGAATCTAGCAATGTACGAGTTATATGAAATAACACAGATCTTAGTTGCAATTGCAACCCAGTTGTATACGAAAGGTACTGTGATAATGTAATGTTTCAACGAGTAATTATGTTTTCATAATAGTTTGTAATAATTTAATTTATGAAGTAATGTTAATACGGCATCGGCATGAGTACTGCACTGCTGCTGTTTTATAAAATTATTTATGGACATGCAGAACAATAGTTTTGTTAATACTAAGTCCTAATCGTATTTTTCTTTTTCTGCGTCCGAATAGATTGGAAGTCGATCCCAACACAGTTGGGAAAAAGGCTAGGCAGATGATGATGAATCATATTTTTCTTTTCTTGTTCTCACACACTATTGTACTATTGTATTGTTGTCTATTGTTGTTGTTGTTCTATTGTTGTTGTTGTTGTTCTATTGTTGATGCATCTTATACCTGTACCTACATTCATCTATACTTATAATAAATCTGTAGAGAGGTCAATTCTGTACATGAAATATATTTCCAAAATAACTATCAGCGGGTGATTAGTGATCGATACTGACGCCAAAAATGCAATCAGTAAAATTTTTGTCTGTCTGTCTGTATGTTCGTTATAGAAACAAAAACCACTCGACGGATTTCAACGAAACTTGGTACAATTGTTCTTCATACTCCTGGGCAGGTTATAGTATACTTTTCATCACGCTACGATCAATAGGAGCAGAGCAGTGAAGGGAAATGTTGGGAAAACAGGATTTCTTTTTAGGTGAAGTAGTAATAGGTTAGTAGTAGTTAGTTAGTAGTAGGTAAGTTTTGGTTAATTTATGTTCAGTTTTTTTTAATATTAATTAGGTAAAAACGTAGGTACTTTTATTAATTATAGGTATAGGTATTATTAATTATAGTAGTTATAGGTATTTAGTTTTAAGTGAAGTAGGTTTTATTATATATTATTTTATATATTAGAAGTAGTTATATATTTTTAGTTATTCAAGCCCCAAGCGGACGCCGGCGTCCGCCCGCTATTGTCTTGAAAAACGCGTTGAATGAGAAATACGCGTTCTCAAGAATCGGCAGAAGAAAGAGCACATCGGTTAAACTCTATGAGAGTTAGTGCCTCAATTTCCGGAAGTCATTATTCCACGCGGACGAAGTCGCTGGCAAAAGCTAGTAGCAAATAAAGTTCTGACTCTGACTATATATTTCTCCTTTCGCCGGTCTGCCGGAAGAAATTTCTTTAGAAATAAGTAGGTAGTACCTTTGTACTCAAAAGGTATATGTCGTAACTCTTATCTATTTTAATGTGTGGTACATAAACAATAAAATAAATGAATTTAAAATCTCCTAAAATAATAAAATACAAGTGGTCCATTCAATCTTAGAAAAAAAATACCATAAAATAAATTAATAGTCCAAATATTTTTAATATTACTACATGTATGCAACTTCAAAGGCATGTTGAAAATAAACGTCAAATGTTTATTTTCTACAAATACAATTTCTACAGCGCATTCGACTTGACTAGAACCACAACTAGAACTAACTGTACTTTGTTATTTGGAATTATCTTCACAAAGACATGTTTTGAACAACATTTCTACTTTTAAAACAATGAATATTCCTTTGAGATAATTCTTTGTCTGTATCGAGCTAAGTATCTTGACCCGGATTTTTTTCTAAATTCTGTGGGATTGCTGTTTTGTAAGAAGAGTCTTTGTGTATCTAAAAACATGTGGCAGGCAGTGTTAATCAAGGTTGAAGGAGGCGTTCACTTTCGCTACCACGGTCTACGATTTACTAAGAGCGCACTGCACGATTTTCATGTTCCGTAGACAGTCAACACTTGGTGATCATTGCTTATAAAAGCAATTATACTTTAACGACTCTAACAACTATTGCCACGATCTTTATTTTCATGTCTTTTATTTTCGCTCAAATTGCAGCATTTCTACGAAACTTTCTCCATCTTCCAAACTTAATAATGATCCGCAATGTTTATTAGAGATCGCCAACGCTGTACAAGAATATGATATTAAGCCTTGAATTAAGCCGACGGAGTGTTTCGAAATGAATTTTGATCGAAACAGGTGCTTGCAGCTTGTAGATTATATACTCACAATGATCGATTGTGTACGAAATCAGTTTGCAGAAGCCGACACGACTGGCTTTCACCAATATTCATACAATAACACCACGGTATGGTGCCGAATCGAATCAATCCGCTATTGTTTGATGTTGACGTCAATCCGCGTCGTGAAATGTGTCCATAACGTGTACACCAGTACTGAGGCCTTCAAGTTTCTCGCTAGCCAGTGCTGGGTAACATTCACCTGTTACTCGCTAAGATCGCGTGCCTCTAAGAAAAATGACGAGATCATCTAAGTAAGCCATTAAAAAAAGCTTTTCCTAATGTACCGGAATTATCTGGTAGACAGACGTCACTTTCATTATTCGCTTTTACAGTTCACGAAAGCTCATCGAGGAGCACGTATGTCTTAAGGAATGCTGTAAACATAAACGCCAATCGGCGTCATTGGGAGCTGTAAATACACTCAGGGGCACATTTAACCGGCCACCTACATTTTGTCGATTATTTCAAAATTGTATCGGATTTTAACTAATTTTGTTATAAAATTACTTTGGGTGAATCTTTGAGAACACAAATAAAACATGTGTAAGTTGTGAAATGGTTTAATCAAGATAAAAAATTTCAAAATGCGAATATGCAGTCTTCTGACCAAAAACGACATTTAGCAAAATTTTAATTAAAAAAAAAGTATGCTCTAAATTATCGCACTAATAACGTGTATTTCCTCCTCTGGCCCTAATCACCTCTTGTAATCGATTTGTAAGCCCGTCCATTATGTCTTGGATGTCGCTTTGTGGAATGTTCCTCCACTCCTCAACAGCTGCAGTTTTCAGCTCACTGATGGTCCTAGGAGCTGGTGTTCGACTCCGAATTCGTCTTTTTAAGTTGTCCCATACATGCTCTATCGGGTTCAGGTCAGGACTCCGAGCTGGCCATGGTAATCTCTGAATATTGATGGCGTCCAAGTACTCTGTGACAATTCTCGCGGTGTGTGCACGAGCGTTGTCGTGCATTAAAACAAAATTATCGCCAATGAATGGAGCAAATGGCATCACATGTGGTTCTAGGACTTCTGTCACGTACCTGTGAGCATTTACGCTGCCTCTATCGAAGACCACCAACTCTGTACGGGCCTCGTAACAAATGCCACCCCACACCATAATCGAGCCTCCTTCGTAGCCCACTGTTTCAACCACAGCACATTCAGCAAACCTTTCACCACGGCGTCTATACACCCGCTGACGTCCATCAGGACCTCGTAAAGCGATTCTTGATTCATCAGAGAAGAGAACTGCTTTCCATTGCTCTGACGTCCAATTTAAATGTTCTCGAGCAAAAGCAAGTCTCGCTCTTCTGTGAGTTGTCGTTAGCTGTGGTACTCGAGCTGGTCGAAATGATCCCAGATCCCTCTCTGCTAACCTTCTTCTTATTGTTCTTAGGCTCACACTTACATTTCGTACCTCAAATAAGCGGTTACGAGCCTCAGAAGCCGTTGTGAACCGATTTCGAAGAACGTTCGAGACGATGTAACGGTCATCTCTCTCTGATGTACACCTTCTACGACCTTGTCCTGGTCTTCTTGTGTAGGAACCGGTCTCTCTGAAACGCCGGATAGCATCTTGGATAGTGCTTCGTGGATATCCAAGCATTCGTCCAATCCGACGCTGGCTGAACCCAGCGTCCGCAAGTGCCACAGCCCTAGCTGCTCCAGCTGCGTCTAGTGGCATTTTTTTGGTGTTAATAAGGTCACAGCACTTCAATACCTCGGTTTTATTCGAAACAATGATAAGACAACGTTGTAAAACAAATTTATCCTTCACACAAAACGAGGGGCGAGTCTGTCAAATTTCTACTGAACTGATTATTGTTGAATAAAAACCACAAAAGTAAAAAAAAACGCGGGTATATGTGTTTTCTTTATTTCAGATATACCCACTTATAAAGTTACGCCTAGTAGTCAAAGCCCAAGTTAACATAAACAAACGATATGGAATTTCGAATGAGTGGACGGTTAAATGTGCCCCTGAGTGTAGTTCTAATTGAAATCAATATAGGAAGAGTCGCCAGAAGTGGTGTGTCAATTCATTTAGTATTTTTCATTGGTGCTGTTGTCAGAGGTCTTAACATCCAATAATTGTTTTGTTGTGCTCGATGTTCTTGTTTTTGCATTGTCACATTCGCAGATAAATTTTATTGTTTAGGCGTGATTTTCAATACGTGGTGTGTTGTTGTTAATAATCGTATTGAATTTGTCGGGTCGTTTCTAACCTGTCGGGCACGCGAAGTCGGAGAGCGAGTAGGTATTTGTATAGTCCATCGGTCTTAGTGGGTTGACCTACTTGGGGGTGATAACGTAAACAAGTTGTCGCATAACACCGGAAAAGGTTTTAAGATGTGAACGACAAGCAAGACACCGCACCTTAGTATTACATAGCTGATTTATATATTTTCCCCTCATTGGATTCAGTGACATCGCCTGTATTAGGCTGAAGGTGAAATGATCATCATTAACCGACCACAGTTCACTGCCGGACTTAAACTTACTTTTTTTTTTTACGAAATGTTGACCAGGTTGAAGGTTTTTTTTTATCAAGACTGCTTGTGTTGTCGAATTCTTAACGTTGCAGTTGCTTGTAAAGCGTTGTGTGATGCACTTGATTAAAATCTTAATAATTTCCAATTATGTAATTTATTTATGAAAATAACAGTATTATTGGTCAAGTAATGTGTTTGCGGCTATCCTTTTGTGGGGTATTATTTTGGCTTTGTTCCATAAGTTAGTAATGGCCTATGTAGACGATAATTGATCGTAAATACACACATCAAAAGTGTCTAGGGATCAACATATATTTTTGCAATAACTTTTCTCCTGATTGATATTAATTAAAATTTTCTTTAAGGATTCATCAAATAAAGTGTTTTCGTTTGTCTCAGTAACGATAAACCAAGTCACCTTTGCATTAATAAAGAAATTTGCCATTTTCCTAATAAAGGGATTTTTGACATTTGAACCACTAACACAAAAGTTCGAAAAAAAGACTGAAATAACAGTTTTCTCTAAAATTTTATTGGGTAACTTAAACAATTAATAATCCGTGTTTCTACCGCGAACACTAACAACACAAGAACATCGGTTTGGCATACTCAAAATGAGTTCATCTAAATCACGCTGTGGAATGGCCGCCCATGTTCGTTGCAACAACAAAAAAAGGTCTTCTTGCGACTGGATATCCTCCATATTCGGCAGAGCTCTTCTCTGTAGCATATCCCATGCATGCTCAATCGGGTTCAAGTCTGGCGACTGAGCAGGCCAGGGCAGGACATTTATGTTAGCTGCGGCGAGAGTCTGTCTTACAACTCTTGCGGTGTGCAGTCGTGCATTATCATGCATTAACTGAAATAAGGGACCGATTTGCACTTGTAGAGGAACGATGACGTCTGATACAATCGTCTCAGCATAAATTTGAGCGTTGAGGTTGCCTCTGATCCAAATCAACTCAGTTCTTCCGCCGATCCAAATACCCGCCCATACCATGATGGTTCCACCACTATAAGGATGGACTTCCTGGCAGGATTTTAATCGCTGTTGGCGTCCAGGGGTTCTCCAGTGTCGTATACGTCTTGTATCCGGTCTCATACCAAAACGAGACTCATCAGAAAAGCACACGAAACGCCATTGTTCTTCTGCCCAATTTCTGTGTTCAAGAGCCCATTGATATCGAATCCTACGATTGTGCATTGCTATAGGTGGTACCCGTAGCGGTCTTCGGGAATGAAGGTTCACTTCATGCAAGCGGTTTCTGACTGTTTGGTCGCTAATTAAGTTCCCTGAAGAGTGATGAAGCCTCACGGCTAACATCATGGCGGTTATTGTTGGAGCTCTTCGAGTTAAGATTTGAATGTATCGGTCTTGTCTCCGTGTGGTGCAGCGATACCGTCCTCCATGGCGCTCAGCCACGGTACCAGTGCTTCGGTAACGTGTCCAAAGTCGACTGATAACACTCTGACTTGTATTCAGAGCTAAAGCCACAGTACGTTGCCGGGAACCAGCTTCTATCATTCCCACGGCTCTGAGCATTTCTTCCCTGCTTAAATGACGTCGCCGCTCCATAATAACGTTGGTTTTAATCAGTAGTAGGGAAACAGTAGCACTAATAATGTCTTCAATGCGTTGTATGTTTTTATAGGGAAAATATTGACAGCTGATTTTCATCTTTTACTCGAATTTGATTCACAGTTCCTGATTCAAATTATGAAATGCACCAAAAAGGATCCATATAAATTTATAAAATCATAAATTTATTACAAAGCCACATCTCAATCTCAAGAAATCCGCATAAAAATGCTTGATCCCTAGACACTTTTGATGTGTGTATTTAATGTTATGATCGTTACTTTTAATATAGGATTATGTTTATGTAGAAAACGTAGTTTAAAGTGGACCTACAGCGTTGGTATCTAATACTATGTACTTCAGAATGATTTCAATTAAGTACTTGCCATTACTTGCCATTGAACATAATCTGCACACGAATATACTTTTTTCATACCTATAAATAATTACACTTATTCGAATGATAACGCGAATAATATTATCATTTCCTGTTATAGATCAATCAATGCATCAATATTAATCTCTTGAATGACTGATATGCTAATGGAGGTTTCCGTACTCCACATTTTAGAGCTCTGTAACTCCGTGCGTCACTAAAATGGGTTTGGATGAATGGCTCCTCTCTTTCGATGCCTCAACACTGTTGAACGGCACATCTGTTGGCAGGACGCACCACATGCACGATTCCCGATAACATTCCAAAAATAAACCAACGATAATTCGTTCACCACTCACGCTCCGCATGGAATGTTCACTCATTGAGTGGCCACTATACACACTTCCACTTCCTCTACTTTCTTGTGTGAATATGCGGCCGCATTAAGAACGCGATCGCCACTTAAGACTGCGCTGCGTTTTATGTATCTTCCGAGAATGATAGCTAAGTCGGATGGAGTCGGTGATAAACTTTTCGGGGTCATCGGCCGCTTTCTCCTACTTAGTGAGTTGGTATGCGTTCTTGAATCTCGGTTATGTCACTGTGTCTGCTGGTCGTTGCAAAAAGAGCGCAAATATGTGCTGAATACAAGAAGACATCTAAGTATCTGAAGTCCTAGATAATTTGTTTACGATTGAAACTGTAACCATTTCATTAAAATTTCTTACAACATTAGCAAATACGCCGCGCCGTCTCATAAGGAACTGGCTTTGGTAATCGTCTTGAATATAAAATATGAGACTCTAATGTCATCCTTTTATAATACAGCGTGACATCGCTTGCCTTACGGAATATTAAGTCATTGACCACTAATTTTCTAACTATCCATTTTACTGGTATAGGATAGGTCTTGCTTGAAAGACCCGATTACTATAAGTGTCTCGTCAAGTCTGTGTAAAATTCTAATACAACATAGGAATTGGTTCCACGTTTCTGAGAAAACGTAAACTCTACATCGTAAACTCGGTCGACGAAATCTTTGTTTATACTGTTTCGACGTTGTTTAGTTGTGTTTCGGCTGCGTAATCGAGGTGATCCTTATTCGAATGGTATGCGGAGCGGCACGTCTATTTGTTGGTTGCGTAAAACAGTTTGCCATACGGCGCCCGCGAGGTAGGACGTGTGCTGCGTTTGCACAATGTTCAGTGTTTAATTACGCGCTATGATATATCGCAAGGTAGCTCGCATTGTTTTAACGCTACGCCAGTGTTTGAGTGCAGCTACTATGTTTATGTGAGGAGGCTAATTGAATAATCGTGCTCTGTGTTCTAAATCAGTGTTGAGTTTCTGTGCGATAAAGTGTAAATCGAGCAAATGGTTAGAAAGATTATTGTCATCGGTATACAGCATTACGAGGATCCGTTTTATAAGTACGTAACTTAATCTTTGTGTTTAACTTAAGCTAGGGTTTACCGATGTGTGATA
The DNA here is from genome assembly GCA_949316385.1 of Globia sparganii. Taxonomy (NCBI): domain Eukaryota; kingdom Metazoa; phylum Arthropoda; class Insecta; order Lepidoptera; family Noctuidae; genus Globia; species Globia sparganii. Next base: position 19,512,333 of record OX438654.1, read on the forward strand.
TCCCCGAGGAAATTGTTACTCTGGAAATATTTTTTTCCTAACACATTTTTCCTTTGTTGTAGACATGTGACGGGTGCGAGCGGGCCGCCTGCAGGATGCGGCCACCAAAGGAACAGATCCCTGGACTCTGTGCTTCAGAGGATACCAGAAGACATGACACCTACTTCGCCGGAGGGGGCGCCACTTCGAATCCCTATCGAAGTGCCCGCTCCGAGATTAGCGCTTCCACCGGAGGTGCCCACGGGCTCCGACGACTCCGGCATTCACACACCTCCTGACGGCAACGACGAGGAGCGACCGCAACCCCCAGCCGCTGCAAGGTCCAGAGAAAGCCTGGACTCCGGCAACCCAGAAGACACAGATAAACCGCCTGATCCTCCCGATACATCAATTGACTCAGCAGTGAAATCTGATATTTGTGCCGCTGAAACATCTAAAAACAAAGACTTTCTGCTCCGGTTGTTCGAAAGTAAACTGTTCGACATGAGCATGGCGATCTCATACCTGTTCAACTCTAAAGAGCCGGGCGTGCAGACCTATCTGGCGAACAAACTATTCTCATTTCCATACGAAGACGTAGATTTCTACCTGCCACAATTAGCGACCATGTATATAGAAATGAGCGATGTGGCGGACGTGTTGAAACCGTATTTGGTGTGCAGGTGTAAGCAAAGTGCTGAGTTTTCACTTAAGCTCGCGTGGTTATTGACTGCTTTCGGAGGTGACGTTAAGAGGTCGAGAGCGACTAAACTAAGGGACTCTATACTGGCCGAGGAGATCAGACCGGCGGCAAGGAGAGGGCATCATAGATCGCAGTCTGACGCGTCTGCGTTAAGGCTAGCGACTCCCTCGGGGAGGCACCTAGGAGACCTGGCGTCTGGTCGGGCATTCGATAATGGATGCCTGTGTGGAGAGCAGTGTTCGTGTGGAGCACCAAGATTAGCACCTCAAATACAGGTAAATACACAATACTTTAAAAATATTCCGTTATTAACTCTTCCTTTATACACAATTAACTGTCACTGTCATGCATAACTCTGGTGTATTTGTGTAACTTACAATGCTTATATGTGACTTAAGCATTGATGACGACGAAATATAAATGGCTGCTGATAACGATGAAGTACCTACCTTGGCTGTTATGCTAAGCATTGCTTTTCTGTGTCACGTAGTCATCCCACTTTATTCCGGTCTCTTGCAAAGGTGTGCTGCGCTAAAAGCCAGTAAAAGCCTTCATTGATGAAAGACCCTTTTTGGTTTTCCGGAAGCATCTTTTGGAAGCCCTTGATTGGCAAGGGCGCCATGTTTAATGAATGATTAACACTTACCGACGGTTTTCAAAATAATCCTTCATCAAATAGTTGATACTGTTTCTCATGTTTAACTCGTGATATGACGGATATTTCATAAACAGATAGCAGTTTTGCCACGATACCAAGTAATTCCTCGAGTGTAGTGTCGAAACGTTTTGCAAAATCGTTAGGACTGGGTATTCACGTTCACATTCTGTAACAAGCGTGTATCCGTGTCATGAGCCAGTCGCCAGCCTATGTAGAATGGCTAAAGAGGCAAGAGACAATAATCATTTAAATTATTGCAATAATAAGTCTCATTAAAAATTAAGCAGAAGTTGAGGTAACGAGATCTAGCTGTTAGAACAAAAACGTAGTCATGAAAACTTTATGAGTTTGTTTAGCAAATTCTTGCGTCAATGTGATCGGTTGATGAACATACAATATCCAGACAGCCAAGCTTTCGCATTTTTAATATTTATGATTCTCTGAGTAATTAAAAAGTAAGTAAGTATGCTCTGGCCTATTAATGGAGGTCGGAAAAATAAGCGTACATATTATAATATTTATATTTACAGTCGTCCTCGTACCAGATTAAATTAAATAGGACTAATCGAATATTATATTACTACCCTGAAACCATTTCAATGAACTTCGATCAACGAACCATTGAAAAAAAAATTCGTAAATAACTCTCACTCACTCATTTCTAGAACTCGTCATAAATTCATGATCCGAGGTAATTTTACTGGCGTTCAATGAAAAGAAAATTTATTTAACGTCTAGAAACTTTATTCTACTTGATTTCATTAGGATTAGTCCTGGGATAACTTTCCTAGTGATTGGTTATTAATACAGCTGTTTTGCAAAGCTCAGCAAGGTCTTGCAGTAACCTTCACTTTATCAGCAAGCGAGCAAAAAGCAGTGTGGGCATTGCTCTTGAAATGTAGCTGACATTTAACATGACATTACGGATAATACAGCTTGTCTAGTAGCATTATGATTATACCACTTAAAGTAAAAACGGATACAAAACGAATGTTTGGGTTTTAAAAGCATAGCATCACATTTCAATGTAAATCCATACTAATATTATACAACGTGTAACGTTAAATGCGCAAAACCTGAAAATAGTTTGTTCATAATTGACTACTGAATCGATTTCACTAACTTTTAGTATAGGTTTTTTTTTTTCAAAAATGATGTATTTTGCCATACTATCCGCCGATTGAGCCAAAGAAAATTAAGTCTTATTATAAGGCAATAAGACTCAATTTTGAATGCATAAAGCAATGCTAGGATCAACACGTTTTTCTTAATAAAAATAGTTAGCTTTAAAAAAAATTGTTTTGTTCATTGTATTATGCTTTTAATTCAATGCTCCAATTGGGGTGTATGAGGTTTTGCGCATTTAACGTTACACGTTGTAAATTCGAAAGTAACTCCTCTTGTCTGTATGTTACCATTTCAAACCTAAACCACTGAACGGATATTGATAAAATTAAGCAAGGAGATGAACGGTATCCTGGGGAAGGACATAGGCTATTTTTTGTCCCGGTAGCACATTCCCGTGGGATAATTTCCGACATCGATGGGGACGAAGCCGTGGGCAGAAGCCAGTTCTTTATGAAATACTATAATAATAGTAGTACATATTATATTAAACAGAAGCTAAGTTTGAATATTATGGCTGCAGGATACAAAAAAAATGGATGAGTGAGTTAATTTGGTTTAGATATTTACTCTGTAATATGTATAATTATATTACAAGCACTGGTTTTCATAAAACAATGAAACTATAAAATTCAAATGGTAATTTTCCGTTTTAGCTGTAAAAACCCATCTCCAATTCCAATACCTAAGTACTATTCTTATAACGTAAACAAATATTGTTTATACAGGATGTCCCTGGAAGTATGGATCAAATCAAATAGGGGCGTGGGCAAAGTCATTTCCAAGGTTTTTGATCCTGAGATGCTGGTGAATTTTTTACGGTTCAAAAGTTATGACCAACTTTTGTTATTTTCAATCACTTTGCATAGTGCTCAAAGAACAAAATCATTAAAAAAAAACTACCAGGAACTGTCAATTTAAGTTTTTTAGACAGCCCTGATAGTTTTTTTAATGGTTTTTTTTCTTTGAGCACTATGCGAAACGATTGAAAAAAATTGGTCACAACTTTTGAACCGTAAAATAATTCTCAATCATTCTCAGGATCAAAAAGTTTGGAAATGACCTTGCCCACGCCCCTATTCGATTTGATCCATACTTCCAGGGACACCCTGTATTTACTCGCATCACATAATTAAAAATTCGGCCCCCAGATTTTTATTTAACTGTTTATTCGTCCATTGTTTCTTCTAGGGTGGAGGCTTTCACATAATTAATTTTATGTTGTTTTTGGCACATAAGTAATATTTATTCAGTTAATAGAAATGTGGGGGAAAGTGAAATCTTCTTTACTAATGACAATAAAACTTCATGACCTTAGAGCCGAATCTTTGTTGCTGTTGTATGTTTTATAGCTTTTAGGACATTATTTACGGGCTACGGAACCGTAGCCCATAAAAGTAAATGTATTCTTCTATTTTTAGGGTTCGGTACCTCGCACATGACCGGTTTTTTGACTATGTAGTAGATTATGTGTATTTTATTACAAATGATAGTACCTACGAAACCGACATGAGAAAACCGGCATGTCCTAATATCAAAAAAATCGAAGACATGTGACATCTGTCAATCTACACTGGGCCCGCGTGGTGAATTACAGCCCACTACCTATAATATGTTTATACATACGAAAGTAAATACATCAATTCTACATTAGATCTTAAATTCAGTTAATACTGAGCTCATAAGTGAACACCCAAATACGCACGACCTTGGTGCTAGAATGACCGCTCACCAAATAATTTTATAGCAACTAACTCAAACGCTATATTATCACACTAACGCCTTTTACACCTACGGCGCCTACTACCATTTCTAATCACCTTCATATAGCGCTAGCGGACATCATTGCAGCCACATTTGGTGAATGTCCCACATTAGCTATGTCTGCCTCCATAACTCGTCATGTCATTATTTTCGACGTGACATGACCATTTACAGTTTCTATTACGTTGTTGACATATAAATTGTAAATTATTGTATATTTCCCGAATTCCCTGCTGGTTTCAAAATGTTTCTCCCAGAAACTCCAATATCCGGAAAGGCCGGTTTTCAAAACGTACGTCGTTTTCGTTGGTGGTACAAAGTTTTAGTAGATGTTCGATGTTTTTATTTATGGTCAGTTTATGTGCCTTTGGTTGGAACAGAGGGCTTAATGAAAGCCAAAAATATAGTTTGGTGTAACATAAAATCAACAAAATATATATTAGATATATGTATGTGCTATGTGCCGAAACTTGGGAGTCCCACAAGGCTGACGTCTGTCCTATTCTGCTCGTTACTATTGCCTTCTGGCCATAATTCACTCGCAGTAAGGCAGTGTGGCTGATGCAGATAAGATACAGAGCAAATCACAGTAACCATCGTTCGATTAGTGACTACTAGTAATACAAAGATGAATGATTAAGCCATTTCTGTAATTAATCAAAGCTGCAATTTTGTTCAAAGGCTTTCACAGTCACTAATGACCATGTCACTGCGGTAACGTATTCAAAACAAGCTACTTACACCATCTCTATTTACAAATGGAGTATTTTGTTTAATGTAAATAAAAATTGTTGTATTTTCAATCATAATGACAGACAAGTAGAGAACGGCAGCTCTTTGTTGATATCAATTCGATCGAAAGTTGTGTGATGGTTTCGCTCTGTGTTGGTATTGTACATTGCTGTTGATATAATTTATTATTAGATAACAAATGCATGCCGCTATCGATTTCCGATAGGTTGCTGAGGACATGTTATTGCTTGATTGGTGTATTGCTGCTATCACTGATAAAAAAAAAAAACGATATAATATTTCGGTTGATGTACTGAGCTCATTCACTTGCTTCATTCACAAGTAACATTCAATATTGTTTGTGTTATGTGAAAAGAGCAGTGGAGGCTCAGTGGTTGTAAGGTCTTGAGTTCGAACCCAGGCAGGCATTTACCTCCCTCCTCACAAAGAGGAGGCCTGTGTCCCAGCAATGGGAACATTATATGCTGGTTATATATGCTTATTATGCTATGTGAGGTCATAATACTTACCTATGATTAAGTAATTTTGGATTTAGTTATACTAGCAGCGCCCCGCGGTTTCACCCGCATAAGGGATAACAAGTATTTTAGGTGTTAATCCTGGTTATAAAATATCTGTGTGCCAAATTTTATCCAAATCCGTTCAGTAGTTTTTACGTGAAAGTGTAACAAATATCTAACCGTCCACACAAACTTACGCGTTTATAATATTATTAGGATTGACGCACGTAGCACCAAACTTACATTGGCTCTACGAATATTAGATTTCATAAGTTGGGTTAGTTTTGAGGAATTGTATAATTACGTTATCTAAAGTTACATAACATGACCAACATTTATCTCTCTAGTCAAATTTGTAGATAAGTAAACGCAGGAAGTATTTTCGTGACATTCCATTTTACATGTTACTCAGAGTTGACTATGAATGTGGTAAGGTAAAGGTACAAGCGTACAATATCCACCAAACCAGTGCCCTGTTTATCAAAACTTACAAGCCTTGTATTACAAGCATTTTTCTTGTAAATAAATTCAGTATTTCAAATATGTGTTTATCAAAACTACACGTGTAAGTTACGGGTCCCAAGTTTCGTTATTTATTTGAATTAATTAATTCGTTGTATATTTTTAAACTTGTATTTGTGATTTTGTTCATCAAAAAATCCTTTGTGAGTTACAACTTGTAGAAAATCATGGCAAATCCTGAAAGTGTTCAGCGACTCTCCTTCACGTCTTAAAAATTCACAAGTGTCGTGCTTAGTACCGCAATTTTTTTTTTAAATGTCGTCTTCAAGCGATCAAGAAAATATTAGAATTTTATTATGGAACCGAGAACATATAAAAAAGATTTGCCCACGGTTATTATGCAGATGACCTATGAATTTAACGAAAGGTTTCGACTTAAAGCTGAAAAAGTTGTAATACCGTTATTTTATTATTATCTCTAGACATTTCTCAAGATTAATCGCTTACTCTACTACTTTCTGTTGAATACTCTTCACTTATTCAGTTTTAAAAGGATGGAGTCGCGTTACATCCGCTACGCGTAACGTCCGATTATGGCCTTAATGTATTCTTGAAGGTAATTTTTTCTCGGATCAGTCGCGTTACAGCCGTTCTACTTAAAATTACACTCAACGCTAGAAGAGCTTATTATTAGAAAAAATCACACAGGTCAAATTAAATTTTGTGAAGCATGGTACTAGGCGAGCAGACTTATCAGGAGATACTTTTTGTCACCCCCACACACGCACAATTTTTATAGGCATGTATGTTTGTCCACGCATTTCTCCGAAACTATTAATTGGATTGTGACCAATTTTTTATTGGCTTACATTTACTTCAACTTAGGGACCAGTTCAAGTTTCATCAGAATTGGTTAACTAATTTTTAATATATGGACTAATACTTACGTGTACGGTGTAAGTAAGTATGACGGCCTTTTTGGGTGGGAAATTATCAAATAACTTCTCCCAGCTCTTGGCGGAGCGGAAGGGCATGTCAGAGTATTACTGAATAAACCCCACCCGTGTTCCTTCAGTTCCCTGTGCCAGGCTCACGGTATCTCTTTCGAACAACCCGCGACCCTAGCAGGCAACGGCCCTAACGGACCCCGTCAGTTAGTGCTGACATCTTTTTGAGGTGCGCGTTGAACACAACGCGCCGTCGACCCGAGCCTGGTCCTTACCGGACGGCGAGCTGAAAGTTGCTCGCCGTCCGCAAACCCGAGCCTACGGTGGCTGGGAATCGGCTGTCGATTCCCGACGCCCAGGGCGTCTTCTGCGACTAGGGGGGTGGGGGCGCAAATATTGCCTCTCCCTCACGCGCTCCGCCTCGACGACGGCTTTTCATGCACTCTCGCTCCGTACCAGGGCCTGGACTAAGGCCGGACGCGAGAGATCGCCGCCGTGAGGACGCGGCGGTGCTCTGCCCAAGGAGGCCGACCTCCACCGTATGCTCCACCGTGTCCTCTGGGCGATCCACACAATTGGTGATACCCGGGCATTTTCTCCCAAAGTGTGACGACCTGCCTTATTGATACGAGCTATGGGTGTGTAATCTAATTCGAGAACAAATCACCTTCAAGAATACAATAGGGCCATAAATGGACGCTACGCGTTGAGGACATAACGCGACTCCCTCTTTTAAAAGGCGGGAATACCTAGTTTGTCTTAGTACTTTTTTATCGTCCCGTCCATATTAGGCACAGACAATATAGATACGATTCAGCTATACGTTTTAAGTAGAGCATATCCAATTAAAAAACATACAAAAAACGGCAGGAAAAGAATATGGCGTTATACCTTTTTGATTTTAGAGCTTACAAGTAGAATCTACAAGCGTTCAATTTTGTTGATAAACGTAATTTACACGAACTTGTACATAACAACTTCCTTGTAAAGTGTTACTTGTCAACTTGTAGACTTATAAGTTTTGATAAACAGGGCACTGCTCGCTGCTACTTATGAGTTGTGTGTGATGATAAACACATAACTATAAGTTAGATGACATTGCACGCTTTTATTATAAACGCGTTGGAAACATTCATCAACCATGAATGCGTTTCCACATAAATGGCTGCCGGTTAGCCGGCACCGGGTATCCGCTGGTGGAGTGTATGGGTTAGTATGAAAGTTTTCACACGCTTATACACATTTTCCTCGGGGTAACGGCAGCAGCCCGGACCGTGTGAAAAGGCACTAAGGAAGAATATATAACATAAATATACAGATATGATATATTCTGTTCGTCCTCAAGCAATCTTGCTACCCAATAAATGCGCGAACTCTGCACCCTAATTCACAACCATACGACAAGCTATCGTATCGAAAATGACACATTTCAATAACCTGATTTGCCTTGCTCCCGACAGCAAACAGCTGGGAAGAATAGTGGTCGTCTATTTGATATATACCGACAAAATTTTCGGGTTTTGGACTTGTGAACAGCGTTTATAGGACTCCTACGATAACATTGATTGATGTTCGATACGGTACGGAAGCGTATCGAGTAGTTGTGAATAGCTATGCTGATGTCACATTGTTCCGGCTTTAGTACTCATGTTTTCTTTTAAATCTATGAACTTTCTACATCGTGGTTTCTAATAAAGTTTCTACTAAGTATTATGTTTCCACAACGGCAAACTTTTCAAACTTATATGCCCCACTTTATGATATGTTCCTGGGTATCCCGTAGCGCAAGAGATAAATGACGAGTAAACAAGGAAAACCGCTCAACCCACGTCATAGTTCACAGACAGATTAATATCCCGCTTTTAGTACACAATGTATTCGCAATACAGCTGTTAGTATCCAGGTTGACCTAGTTTAGAAGTCAGGGCCAGTCTGTAACAATACAAGCAATACAATCAAACGTAACTGGTTAATGCCTAGGGCGAGAAAGGTCGCGGAAACCCCGCCTATCTAATGAAATTAACTTGCCATATTCAGCTATATTTAGATTTAATTGACTGTACAGGGAAAAATGCTTTTAAAGGACGTTCTCTGTTATATTTTTCGCATGACTTTTCCTTATACAGTTTGCGTACTAATGTACTATCTGCACTAGTTTATTTTTATCATTATCATCTGCTTAGCCTTTTCCCAACTATGTTGTGGTCAGCTTCCAGTCTAACTGGATGCAACTGATTACCAGTATTTTACATGGAGCAAACTGCCTATCTGACCTCCATAATCCAGCTACTGGGCAATACGATACCCCTTGGTAAGACTGGTTGTCAGACTTTCGGGCTTCTGACTACCCGTAACGACTGTCAAAGATCCACAAATGACAGTCGGGACCAACGGCTTAACGTGCCTTCCGAAGCACGGACGGGTCTCGGACCCTCGGTATGTAAAGATGTTCACCCATCCACAGACCAACCGCGGCAAGCGTAGCTTAACCTGACCGATCGTGCGGCTGTAATTATTTAGCCCCTCCCCCCCCCCCCCCGTCGTCAAGTCCTGTGTAATGCCTACTGTGTAATTATTGTGGACCTGTTATGCTCTAACGAAGATTCTTGAAGTTGTGAAAGCTCGTGGGTACAGAGTAATGAACTGAACACTTTGTTCAGTTCATTACTCTGTGCGTAATATATGTAGTGTTTTTATGCGTGCGTATCCAATATCCTGTACTTTCTGGTCTGTCAATGGAAGTGAAGGCGCAATCGATGTTGTGGGTGACGAGGCTTGATGGGACCTGTACGTGTACATCAACTTTACTTTCACGTAGAGGGGTTCTCTTGGAGCAGTCCATCCTGTGTGTGAAGCATCGAGATCAAAACTGATCGAACTGAGTGAGAGTGATTGAAGCGTTCGTTAATAATAAAAGTTGCCAATTTTCTAACTCAACTTTATCGCGGACGAGGCATTTGGGCAGAGTTATGCCCCTTTATTATTAACATAGTGATTAGCGATTGTTTAACCATACATTTTTGACGTTAATAAACCCCTGGTGTCTAGCCTATAAATCAACCTCGAAATATAGACAGCCTCCCAAACATTCCAAACCAGTAGCTTTAGTAGCACTTTTTTTATTAAAATCAGCAGCAAATGGATGCACTAAATGGAGCAGCTACAGCAGCTCATCAGAAAACATCATTAGTGACTGATACGTGTTGAAAGCAACAGCCGTAGTTTACCTAGTACTGTAACCCCTTTACCTGTGTGACTTGCGTCAATGCTCAAACACAATATCGCCAATAATATGCTCCACACGTTAGTCGACACGTGCCTGTACGGTACTGATTCACATTGCCATTGCTTAGAGGTCTACGGACAAGGAGAAAAATGTATAAATGTACATAATATTATATTGTTGTACCTAAATCTCTTGAGAATTACCATATAAATCTTGAGTGTTATGTTTTGTGTTGCTAGACTGTTTTTTTGCTCGATATACATAACACTCATATTTTATTCTAGTTTCGTGTGGTGGGTTATGAACACTAAAGATCCAATTGATTTTTGAGTTATTTGGGACAGAATTTTCTGTAAGGAAATCGAATCTCTTACTGTACAAAACCTTTGTTTCCAATAAAATATCAGTCACGCTCAAAATTTATCGTCACCAGCATACTTTAGTTACACAATAACACAGCCTATTACAGACGTTTTCTATTACGTAAAATAAACATCACCATTACATATTTCAGTTCCTGACGTCACTCACGAACATCGGCCGTCGTCTAGCCGGGGTCGCGGACAAGGAGCGTCGTAATGGACGTCTCAGGGCCGAACTTGCGACGCTAGACCTCAACCTGCCTGCGAGGGTGTGGTTACCTTTACATCAGAGGCCTCATTATGTGCTGAGGATACCGCCGCATGCAGCAGCTGTGCTGAATAGCAAGGATAAGGTGAGAATTTTGAACTATTTGTGTGCGTAACCTTATCGTGTTACCCAGTAACTGGGTTGTGAGCTTCGATCAACAATAGTACTAGATTTCCAATAAGCGTACTTATCTGAAAAACTGCCGGTGAAATAAGTTCACAAATAATGTTGTGGTCTTATTTTGCAGCATAGTTTTTCATTGCTTAGAAATTATTTTATTTTTCCACTAGCTGCTGCCCGCGACGTCGTCTGCGTGCATGCTCTACAGCACCAAAAATACCTAAGATGCCAGTGTCGCTATAGCATTATAAGTACACAACTTTTAAAATAGCATTAAAATATAAGTTTTTTTTTGCAAGCGAAGCAAGTGAAGAGAGTTATATGGGAATCCTGCTGAGTTCAGTCATATGATGTGACTGAAGGAAATAGAGAAAATAATGCAGGAATACATTCCAGGACACAAAAGAGTAAAAATACGTACAAAGGTATCATACTTTACAACACTTCCCTATAAACTACGTTGGTAGTTATGCTGCCAGGAGCCAAAATGTAAAGAGAGTCAGGACTGGTGACGCGGGAGCAAGCGACGTACAGTTGCCCGTGTGAGAAGCAACTCGTCCTGAGGTCGACACCCGCTGCCCTGCGACTTATTGATGGTCATCGCGAAGCAAACACTCACGGGGAACTGTACGCGCTTGAACTGGAACAGGAAGTTATGAGGTATTAGGGGAATGCGTGGTATAAATACTGCCTCGCCGACGCCACAACCCGTAAGAATTTCCGCCTCAATGGTGTGTCTGTGGAGCGAGATGACTTTAAGGCGGTTAACACAATTTCGGAGGAGATAGGTTCCGAAGAAGCATAATCGGAACACCGACCTTCAGCTTGTGTGGCGTCATCTTGCTCGACAACAGTGTTTATCGAGGTGTAGACCACTTTATTCCCAATGCATTCGTTAATTGCTGCAGCCTGATCATTTTTGGGCATCAAAATGGCCCGCTCACACACCCAAAAATTCTGCTGGTGCGGTATACGACTGATGTCCCCGTATACACAGCGAATTAGTTCTTCTAAGCTGGATACCACTCTACCGAGAGACTCTGGAAGCACCACCTGTCTCTTCTGGTAGAGTGCCTTCGCCAAGACTTAGAAGGACATCGGAGAATTCTTGAGCACGTGTATTGCCGCCGAGCCGAGCTCTCATAGTAATGGTCAAGCGAAGCGTACGGACTCGTGACCACAACGAAGATCATTTCAACGAAGCATTCACCTCGTCAGCCCTCGAGCCCCGCGTCACCACGGGAATCGTTTGCCGAAAATCACCACTGAACAGAACTGTGACACCTCCCATCAAATGTTCGTTCCTGCGGATGTCCTGCAGGATTCTGTCCACGGCCTCAACTGCCTTCCTATTGGCCATCGTACACTCATCCCATACGATCATAGAGCAATCCTTGAGCACGTGTCCCTTATCGCTGTTACGTGACACACCACAAACAGGCGTTTCTGCGCTCTCTAAATCGATGGGAATTTTAAACATGGCATGTGCTGTCTTGCCACTCGGAAGCAGTGCGGTAGCGATTCCCGACAACGCTACAGCAATAGCAATTTTGCCTTGCCTCCTGACCTCTGCAAGTATGCCAGTGGTAACAAATGTTTTTCCTGTTCCACCAGGAGCATCCAAGAAAAACATTTTACCCTGGTTTTGCCCAACGCTTTCAAGGACGGTGTCATGAATTTGCTTTTGCTCTGAAGAGAACAAAGCGACGTGGTCATTTCGTATGGTGGTCATTTCGCGTTATACTACCGATTTTCACGGTCTTGATACGGTGATGATTGGGGAGCTGGTAACCCATATTCGATCAGTGGATTGCCGCCGATAGAAATGACCACATATTGAAGTGAACTGAGACAGGTGTTCAGCAGGCGTTCATCAGTTACTTCGACTTCGTCTCCAGTAGCGCGCCTCAAAGCTCGTCGAAAATCTTCAGACAGATGATGGCGATACTTCTCTCACAAAGCTACCGGGTTCGCGACTCCACAAAACACCAAGATGACGGCAAACAGATGACGCATGCGGCTGGGACTGTCACTGACGTTCGCCTCCGCGAGGGTGTCATGAAATGAAATGATCATCATCAATGAACATAAATTTTTTGTAATACTTAACACCGCATTTTTTTTAAATTGTCTTCCTCAACTCTGCTCAAGATTTTGAGGGTTTTGTTGGAATTTGAATTTGTCAAAACGAACTATACGATACAACTTTTATGAAAAAAATGCACATCACCAACTATGAATTTTAAGAATAACTAACTACTTACCTCGCCAACATGATCAAATTTAAATTATTAATTTCCAAAAAGTGTTAACATGTAACTTGATTTGATTTTTATGAAATCTCATAGATGGCGCTGTTTTAAAATTGTCTTTATACTACTAACATTCATTAAACTATATTTCTCTGCCCAAGTTACTTAAATGGCGTAGTTTTATAGTGTAACGTCAGATAATGGCATGGCTTACTCAAAAACAACATTTAGATATGCGTCGTTAGATTACACGCTGTCACAGAATGCGTAAGAAAAATAAAGATTCACAGCTCCTCCCCCGTAGGTGATAGCGTGATAATATGTAGCCTATATGTTGACCCGACCTCTTAGTAATATTCATGCAAAATTTGAAGTAAATCCATGCAGTACTTTTTGAGTTTATCCCGGACAGACAAACAGACAAAAATTCTAAAAACTATATTTTTGGCTTCGGTATCGATTGTAGATCACGCCCCAAGTATTCTTTTTAAAAAATATTCAATGTACAGTTTTGACTTTCCTACGATTTTATTATATGTATAGATAAATATTTTTGTTCTTATTTTTAAAGTACGTACGTTTACTTCGCAATCACATAATAATTATAATATGCAATCTCGGCCACTTGAGCAACGTGTTTTTGTTCCTAATCCTTCATCTAGTGTATTGTTAATCGAAGGTTGTGAGGGTCAGATGGGAGGCAGTCGCTCCATGTAAAATACTGTTATTCAGCTGCATCCGGTTAGACTGTAAGCCGAGCCCAACCCAGTTAGGAAAAGGCTAGGCAGATTGATTGATTCGTGTTTGTAGCCCTGAAGTCAGGTTGTCCCTCTACTTCCCGTCTATTGACTTCAAGGCCTCAATAAACAGACAGGGGTCAGTATATCATAGCTCAGGCTCTAAATCCTAGGCCTGGCTCTGGGCCAGATTTTCTATTGAAGGCCGGTATTACATCAAGTAAGGAAATGACCATAATTCTATACAAATACAGTACTACTAAAGAAAAGTTTAGTTAGATACACTTTGTACGGTGGTGTTAAAATTGTTATGGTCGTTTTGTAGTGTAGTTGAAAAGTGATTGATGTAAGGATTTGTTTCTATCCTTTGTCTAGACACCAAGAGGTTGACAGGGTGATCTATTCTTAGACAACAGCCTCGGGAAGCCAGTTCCTCAATTAAAATGAAAGATGACAGTGATTAAGCCAAGCGCACAATTTGTTAAGTGCCAAATCTGGACTTAAATTAAGTACCTTTACTTGTCTGGAAAAAAGCTCAGCGATAAGTGTTTAATGTTAAAGTCGGATCTTAAAAGTCACTGGTGATTTAAGTACAAAAATAAGTAAAACGAATTACGTTTAAGAATTTTATTCCTTCATAGATCTTGATAATTTGAAAACGAAGGTCGACTGGCTTCGATTGTGTTAGATATGATGCACGATACCTACCCATTACACCGATTGAATTCTTTAAATAATAAGGTTGCGCACTGCGCTCGGATTAGCAATCTACGTAATAGCATTTAGTTTGGACCGCTAATATTGCTTTGAATGCACAAATAATAGTTTTGCTTTTTTGAACTTTTCGGGATCGATTGTTGGTCAATATAACAATTGGAATGTTGAAATGTTATTTCTGTAATTCGGTACCAACATTTTTTGGGTGGGTTTCGTCTAAGACTTTACGTCATTATTGAACTTTGTCGTACCTACCTACTCCTATTGCTACGCTTTTGTTATTTGATCCAGCCTTTTTAAAATCTCCATATAATTTAAATTGAAATTCCAATACGAGAGGTGTCAATTTAATTTCAATTTGTTTATCAAGTTTCTAAGCCTGTAATTGAAGCCTGGCTTTAGCCTTTCTAAACAAATAAATTGATAATGATATTGAATGTCGTCTAAGGTCTAGTGTTTAAGAGCTATAATTTAATCTGATTTATCTTTACGACTCAAGTAAGTAATTTATATTACCGTCACGTTACAGGGCATTGTATTTTCTCTCTTGTGGTATAATAAAGAGATATAAATAATAACAGTGCGTTCGCCAGGCCGGTAATCCCCAAGGGAGATTACAGAGGCAGGCAGTATACAGGGTGCATTTGATATCATGGGCATTATTTTAACCTAAGGTACTACTTATGATACTAATTGCATTAGGGCTACTATTACGCAAATCAAAAATATTATTAATGCAAGTATGGAAAACCTTAAAATGTAGTAAGTCATACAAAGTATCAAATTAGTTGCGCTTCTCGATAGCAAATGCGTAGGTACACTACGCCGTACGCGCGTCATTGGGCGTGAATTCTTTGACCCCGCCCGACTCACGTGACATTCGTAAGTTGCCAATGAATTGATTCATAATAAATTCCAATTTTCCCTTCGTACTTTGCCGGCTTAGGACGGTCAAAACTACGTCAACTAACATACATTAAAAAAAAACATTTACGTACCTAGCTTGTGGATTGTTTTGAAAAAACCTTATTTGTCGGTAAAGTGACAGAGGGTAAACGGGTGCTCTTCCACGAGCTTGTGCATGTGCTGGCACGTGAAAAGACGAAAAATCCAACAGGTTCTGAGTGGTTCTGGTGGAATGAGACCCCGTGAAGGAATAGGGTCGTTCGGGTAGCGCCGATGGAACATTTCACGAGTTCATACTAAATTTCTTGTGCGATCGTAAATTACAACCATTTGTGGGTATTGTTGGTTGGTGTACCTAGCCTGCACATTACGCGGTCGAGGCATCGTGTACACAAACACACACACAACACACAACTAATAAACTAACACTTAATACACTGCAATCCAAGCACCGTATGACGCGAGCGGCGAGTACGGCGATTACGTCACGGGATCAATAAATCAATTACGCGTCAATGCACCTGCGCAGTCGTTATGACACTGGTTCCGGGTTCGTGACTTCGTGTTGCGGCGGGAAGCATACCCCGCGCGGGGGTGATATTCGTATTTTTGCGAGTGAGGGAGTGGGACGGAGAGAGTTCAGGGAATCCCGCCGGACGGAATGTCTTGTAGCCCATTGTTATTATTACTTGTAAGGAAAAACCCGCGCGCGCGCAGGTGATGTTTGTTTACATTTCGCTTTGCGCTGTAACTGCGCTTTAAGATTTTGATATTTCAACAATTATTGGCGTTAACAAAGTATTTTGTTTTAATTACTTTAAGTGTTTATTTGCAATAATAAGCCTTGTGCAATTTGACTTACTACATTTTTAAGGTTTTCCTTACTTGCATTAATAATATTTTTGATTTGCGTATTAATAGCCCTAATGCAATCAGTATCGTGAGTAGTGCCTTAGGTTAAAATAATGCCCATGACTTCGATTCCACCCTGTAGTTCTGTACTTTACTACTATTTGGTCATGATGATAAAGCGTGTGACGTTGGTGCTGACATTTATCAAATTCATGAATGCCTACTTACTTAGGTACTATTTGCTGTACTTATCGATTTTTAGGGTTCCGTACCTGTAAAAGAAAAACGGAACCCTTATAAGATCACTTCGTTGTCCGTCTGTCTGACCGTCAGTCAAGACGCCTTTTCTCAGGAACGCGTGGAGTTATCAAGTTGAAATTAATATCAAATACTCAGAGCTGCAATCCCTTGAAGCAGTGAAAAAATTAAACTTCTAAGTCAAAGCAATCAAAAGATACGGGCGTTTATGTTCCGAAATCAAAACCTATAGGGGTTTAATAAAAAAAAAAACTTTAATCTGTCCTACTGCAAGTTTTACAAAATGTCGCTTAGATCAATTAGCCTTTCAACCGTCGATATGTACACCGAGGTTAGTAAATCCTGGTACAGCACACAGAGGCAATAACAAGAAAATTAAAAATAACTGAATGTTAGGTTATAAAATGTATGTAAGTGACAGTTTTCAATGGCCATGTCGACGATGCGCCACCTATCGTGAAAAAATGGCAGTAATGATCCTCATTGGTCAATGAGTGCGACTAGTGCCCAATAAATTCGTAATTTAAACTAAATCTTTAGTAAATCACCTTGGCGTGGTGTATCCACATAAAATCTACGGTCTACGCCCAAAGGGTGGCCTCATTACTCCCAAGGCACGGTTTAAGGCATTGCATGTGGATTTCCTCATAGGATTCCCCTTCACCATTCCGTTAGTGTTACACTTAAATTAAAATTATGTAATACTCGCTCATAAAATGTTCTAAATTAAGTTTTTATTACATTGAAGTACATTAAAAAAGGTAATTAACGAAAATTCTTTTGTGATCCCATCTAATTACATATTGTAATATTGGAGGCGTGTTTCTGTTATTGCTATTGAGCTGGTCACTGTCAAATGTTACGCAGGGAATCCGAAAATCATAACATAAACACCACACCTGTAATCCCTCAAGGGTTAAGCAGAGGTGTAAAGAAAGAAAATAAAAGAAAGAAAAAGTTTATTTGGACACAGTTCGTAAAACACAAAACATAAATGCAAAATAAAAATGTTTTGTTGTGTTTGTGTGTGTTTAATGTACCTATTATACAGGGTGGCCCAAAAGTCGTGGATCAAACGCAACTACGGGTTAGATGGGGTCATGCTTAATAAAACAATTATTTCACAATCGTTGTTTTGTTTTTTCGTCTTAGAAAGATATTAGAGCCACTCATGGCCATGTGTAATACCTTTTCAGAATCCCTATTAAATGCGCCAAAACTTGTAATACAGGGTCACTTTTCAGTAGAGTATTTTTTTTTCACAGTGGGGTCCGAAGTAAATAAAAAGTTATGATTTGAGAAAAAAATAAATCGTAAAACTATCTTCAACACACCCAATAAACAACCATAAATTGCATGTCTAACGCAAGGACTCATCAGTACCAATCTAGTAAAAATTATAAAAAAGATACAGGATGTAGATTTTTTCGAATTTTAATAACAATTAGTTTAAAAAAGTCATATTTCCCATAAAAACACAAAATAAATTATAACTCTGCAGGGGTTGACCTTAAGGACCTCCCATAGAACAACTTTTTGCAGCTGATGACCCCATCTAACCCGTAGTTGCGTTTGATCCACGACTTTTGGGCCACCCTGTATAGTACACCCACGTTTCGCCAGTTATGTTTAAGTCCCATGTAATTAGTGTTACCATTTAGAAATTTGAAAAGTCCTGACAAAAAGCCTGACATTTCAATAAAATTCCGGACATTTTAGTCACAAAATCCAAATATTACCCACTTAGTTACAGTGGTATGGTGGGCATGGTAGCAGACGCTCGCGAGGGGAGGGAGGTAGCGGGGTGCGGGGATCAAAAAAATAAAAACAAGTGTGCTGAAAAATATAAAAATTAATACGTATTATACAAGAAGTTTCATTATTTTACGTAAAACTATTTTTATTTTGAAGAAATTGTTTTATGTTTGAACTATAAGTTGATTGTTTGCAATACCATATTTGCAATATTTGTTTGATCTCGTCAAGTTGATTGATAAAGAAGTATATTTTGTTTTTAGATGAATGAGAAGTTAATAAATGTTAAAGACTTATTTGGTATTATTTAATAAGTTTTATTATTCGTATTCCATCTAAGCCAAAAAATCCGGACAAGTTAAAGAGCCGGACAAAGTCCGGACGGATGGTAACCCTACATGTGATACGGGGCCAGCCTATTCCCATCAACCAATTATATTATCATCCTAAAATCGATTAGTGTATTTTTACAAAGTTCAGGAACCTATGTGCTAAATGGGTAGGTGCTATAATAGATCCTCATAGCTGTTTATCGAATGATAAATACATATTTAATACATAATCCAAAACTTCGCCGTGTAATGAACCACAATGGGTCATTTGACAAGTTGACACTACCCCGAAAGAGAACCAAGTGTCAATAAACCTTTAAATTGAAAGAAAAACCCGGTTCGTGGTTTATCTAATATTACGGCGACGACGAAAATAGGATACGTGATAGCTCGGTGAAACTATTACCATACAATATGCTTCAACAATGTTGATAAGACCATTCTGCTGTACAATCTATCTGATAAGTTCAGATAACACTGTGTATAAACTGTATTTCAATACCAAATTGGTAGTAAAAGGAGAATATTGAATGTGTAAGCTGTTTGTACCGGGGGAGTCGTAATTGTCAATTAAGAACACCATTTGTTACGAAACGGTCGCTCTAGAAAGACAGCTACGGAACAAGATAATTGTGTACGTTTCATTCGCAATGCAGTCCGCGCCAATTTTAAAGGGGTTTAATTTTATCGTACTTCTGAATTTTGTAGTAGGTATCTACTACTGCTATGTTAACTAACTGAATTTTCTACTAAACGTGATAGCATTTTGAAGAAAAATGCATAGATGTACCTACTTATCGTTTAATTACCAATTTAGTATTTCTCGGCATAAGATAAGGTCAGTTACTCATAATGACAAAAATGAATTAACCTACTTTCTTGGGCTACCTACGTTAGTTTTCATTGTAGCTTCATTGATCATTGGCAGTTGAAGTTTAGTTTTGGGGCAGCTCGATGTTCCCTTTTCTATACATATAATAAATCTGTAGAAAAGTCATTTTTGTACATTGAAGAAATTGAAACAAAAAATAGCCAGCGTGTGAAAAGATAAGTAACAGAACCCATTTCCATCATTTTTGAAATTTTTGTCTGTTTGTCTGTTTGTCTGTTTGTCTGTTTGTTTGTGCGCACATCACGTAAAATCTACGAATTCAATGCTGACAATGTTTATATACAAAAATTATACGCAACTTGAGGTTTAACTTAGTTTTTGTTTCATCGAAATCGGTTCACTCTATCAAAAGATATGATTAATTTAGTGAGTTCAAGAAGTAAAATATTACGTTACGCAATTAAGTATAGTACTTGCAACGACATCTTAAGACTAAAAATAGAACTAATGTTGATAGTTGAAATCTAAATCCGATAGATGGCGTTGTGCAAATGACGTCATTTTCTGAATCGCGGTGTTAAGATTTTCCGCGCGAGGATGACGTCCACCGTGTTTACTAGGCAAATTGGGTTTCGTTAGGTGTCTTAAAAGTTCTTGCGTGTGTCGTAAAAGTTCTTTGGTTGCTTGGTTTATCGATTTTCTAAATTGGTCGAAAAAAAAGTATTTGCTTATCTTATTGGTTTCGTTTGGTCAACTTTGGTCATTGGTTTGAAGTACGAAGTAAAGATTGTATTTGATTTACTTCGTAGTTTGAATCCAATAGTGCCAATCGTTATACAGTAAGTTAGTGTTGCCAATTCGTTGAGTCACGACCACGAACAGACGATACGTTGTCACACTAGACTGTTCGACGCACCGTTCTTTTAAGTTTGTAGGCTATTCAGTCATAAGTGTTGTTAGTTTTGTTTATTGCTTTAATTTTCCTTGAAAATGCCTCAAAGAAAAAAAACTAACCTTTCGCTGCGTAGCCGAAATGCGAAAAGGATGAGACTTTGTAGGTCTCAGGAATCGGAAGAAGATCGTGAAGCACGGTTATCTGCTAACCGAGAGCACATCGCTCTTTCACGTGAATCGGAAACGTTCACCGAAAGGGAGTCACGTTTAAGTTCACAAAGAACACGGACCGCGACTTTGCGGTCTCAAGAGAGTATCCAGGAACGCGAAGACCGGCTGTCTGCTGATCGGGAGCGCCACTCTCTCTCACGTGAGTCAGAGACATTCACAGAAAGGGAGTCGCGCTTAAGTTCGCAAAGAACTCGGACCGCGACTTTGCGTTCTCAAGAGAATATCCAGGAACGCGAAGTTCGGCTGTCTGCTGATCGGGAGCGCCAGTCTCTCTCACGCGAGTCAGAGACTTTCACAGAAAGGGAGTCGCGCTTAAGTTCGCAAAGAACTCGGACCGCGACTTTGCGTTCTCAAGAGAATATCCAGGAACGCGAAGTTCGGCTGTCTGCTGATCGGGAGCGCCAGTCTCTCTCACGCGAGTCAGAGACTTTCACAGAAAGGGAGTCGCGCTTAAGTTCGCAAAGAACTCGGACCGCGACTTTGCGTTCTCAAGAGAGTATCGAGGAACGCCAAGCACGTCTGTCATCTGACCGAGAGCGACACGCTCTCTCGCGCGAGTCTGAATCTCTCTCCCAAAGAGAAGAACGATTACAAATAGCTAGACATAACTATGTAGGTGTACAAAGAAACAATGAAAGTTATCTTGCATCTGAAAGGGAAAGAATAGATGAACTAAGACGAGCAGAAACAGCAGAACAACGTCAATCTCGCCTAGAAATAGAACGAGCTCGATACCATATGAATAGAGAAACAAATAGCGGAGCTGATGAGTCCATGGAAAATGACGATGCAAATATTTTATTACCTTGGGACAATAGGGAAAAATCAGGGTTCACATATTCGTCTAGAATTAATTATGCTGGCTTTACTTTCGTGGGTGACATGAGAGAAATTTGTAATTTTTGTCATGCTTTGAAATGGAGGAAAGAGACAGATGGAATGTGCTGCTCAAATGGAAAAATTGTTCTTCCAAATTTCCAAGATCCACCACACTTACTTAAAAGTCTCCTGAATGGCGATCATCCCCAGTCGAACCGTTTTTTGGATAATATTCGTTTATATAACAGTGCTTTCCAAATGACTTCCTTTGGGGCAAAACAAATAACGGAAGGACCGTTCATGCCAACCTTCAAAGTACAAGGTCAAGTTTATCACCTTATTGGATCTTTGCTGCCAGAAAATGAACCCAAATTTCTCCAAATTTATTTTGTATCCGATTACACGCAACAGCTCAATGTTAGAAATCACAATTTTCCCCAGCTCAATGCTGAGCTTTTGGGTCAACTTCAAGAATTGCTGCATCACGTTAACCAGTACGTTCGTGAATTCAAAGCTGCATTGGAGTCAATTCCACAAGGCAGCAATGATTTCAAAATTGTTATAAGTGCCGATAGACGTCCTGTGGGTGAACACCGTGGAAGACACAAGGCACCCGTCGCAGATGAAGTTGCAGTTGTTTTAGTCGACCAGGAGTGTGAGAGACGTGATATCGTGTTGCGTACACGCGACGATCGCCTTCAACGCATTTTGGAAACCCACCGAGCTTACGACGCCCTGCAATATCCACTAATTTATTGTCATGGTGAAGATGGGTACAATTTTGGGCTGTACCAAGTGAACCCTACTACGAGAGTCACTAATTATCAAAAAAAAATATCTGCTCAACAATACTATTCCTACCTTTTACAAATAAGGCAAAACAGTTTCGTATATTTGCAACGATTTCGTGGTTTGTTCAGCCAATTTATTGTGGACATGTACGCAAAAATAGAAACTGAACGTTTAGTGTATATTCGCACTAACCAGCGACGGTTACGCGCTGAAGAATACGTGCACTTGCGGGACGCCATGCAATCAGATAATCACGTCGAAAACTTGGGTCGATTGGTTATTTTGCCATCCAGTTTCACAGGCGGTCCGCGGTATATGCACGAACGAACGCAAGATGCTTTTTGTTACGTCCGTAAATACGGCCGGCCGGACCTTTTTATAACATTTACAACAAATCCAAAGTGGACGGAGATTTGTCAGGCACTTCTCACAGGACAGGCGTCATACGACAGACATGACATTATTGCTAGGATTTTTCATTTAAAACTCAAAGTCTTGATTAATCTACTTACAAAGGAGAAAGTTTTCGGTTCAACTCTTTGTTTTATGTATAGCGTCGAGTGGCAAAAGCGTGGTTTACCCCACGCGCACATTCTTCTGTGGCTGGAAGAAAAAATTCGTCCCGATGCTATAGACAGTGTCATAAGTGCAGAATTTCCGGACTATAATGCAGATCCGATTTTGCATGACATAGTAAAAACACATATGGTTCACGGGCCATGTGGCCTCTTAAACAGGGAATCACCGTGCATGAAAGATGGTCAATGCTCAAAAAAATACCCCAGAGCACTGAAAGAACTAACTATGGCTGGGGAAAATGGGTATCCGCAATACCGGCGAAGATCACCGTCACAAGGTGGTTTCACAGCTACTGTCAGATTCCGTGGACAAGAAATAATTCTAAATAATAGTTGGGTGGTACCGTATTCTCCAGTTTTGTCAAACGCTTTTCAAGCACACATTAATGTTGAAATTTGTAATAGCGTCGAATCTATAAAATATATATGTAAATATGTTAATAAAGGTAGTGATCAAGCCATGATAGCACTAAGAAATAACAACCAATTTGATGAAGTGACAAGGTATCAATCTGGCCGATACATAAGCTCTTCGGAGGCAGTTTGGCGCATTTTGAGTTTCCCTATTCATGAAAGGTATCCGCCAGTCATCCATCTTGACGTGCACCTGGAAGGCGGGCAGCGAGTTTACTTTCAGCCAGAAAATGTGGCAGAAAGAATGAACAACCCAAGACAAACCACCTTGCTCGCATTCTTTCGCCTTTGCGAAAGAGACAATTTCGCTAAGTCTCTGTTGTACAATGAAGTGCCACATTATTATACTTATAACAAGCAGCAAGGTGTTTTTAATCGCAGGAGACGTGGAACTGCTGTAGAAGGCGAGTCCGGCATTTTTAAAGAACACGTGATTGGAAGAGTATACACGGTGCACCCAAATAATGCAGAGTGTTATTATTTACGCCTTCTTCTTCACACAGTGCGAGGACCTACTTCTTTTGCTGAGCTCCGCAAAGTGGACGATATAGAATATCCCACATTTCAAGCTGCTTGCCGCGCACGGCATTTATTAGATGGCGATCAGCATTGGGATGATGCTTTAGCCGAAGCATGCGTCAGTGATAGTCCACATCGTTTGCGCCATTTATTTGCCATTTTGTTGACATTTTGTGGCCTATCGGACGCTGGGCAGTTGTGGCAAAAATATAAAGACGCGTTTGCCGAAGATTTTTTGAGACAGCAAAATATAAATAGTGAAACTTCTGACCAAGTACGTGAAAGCTGCCATAATAGGGCTTTGCTGGCTATACAAGATATAGTTACAAGTATAGGAGGGAACCCCCTCAGTCAATACGGCTTGCCGACACCGACAGTTGGTGGGGAACGAATTAATAGGGAGTATACATCTGAAATAAATTACAACCCCGAAGAGTTAGCAGAAATATTGCGAAATGGCTGTTCAAATTTGACGTCAGAACAACGTCAAATCTTTGATAGAGTATGCTGTAGTGTAGAACATTCATTAGGAGAAATGCTGTTTTTAGATGCACCTGGTGGAACAGGTAAAACTTTCCTCACTAAAGTTATCTTGGCTCAAATAAGGAGCCAAAACAAAATTGCCCTTGCCGTCGCTTCCTCAGGAATAGCTGCCACTTTATTACCAGGAGGAAAAACTGCACATACAACATTTAAAATACCAATCGACTTGGACCGCACAGAAAACCCTGTTTGCAACGTGTCTCGCAATAGTGATAAAGCAAGGGTTTTACGCGATTGCGCCCTTATCGTTTGGGACGAGTGTACGATGGCAAATCGTAAAGCTGTGGAAGCTGTAGATAGAACGTTGCGAGATATAAGACAAAATGACCGACCGATGGGAGGCTTAACGGTGCTATTCTGTGGAGACTTCAGGCAGACACTCCCTATAATACCCAGAGGAACGAGGGCCGATGAAATAGGTGCCTGTTTAAAGAGCTCTATTTTATGGCGTAGTGTCATATTAACTAATTTGAGCTTTAATATGCGAGCATATTTGGGAGGTGACGCAAACGCGCAGGTTTTCTCAAATTTACTACTTCAAATTGGTAACGGCACATACCCGACTCAAGAAGGAGGTAAAGTAACTTTAGTCGAAAGCCTGTGTTCTTCTGTTGCCTCACAGCAGGAACTCATTTCCTCTGTATACGGAGATCCATCAGAGATCTCGAACCATGACGCTGCTTGGCTATGCCAACGAGCTATTTTGGCACCTCGCAACGACCAAGCAGCAGCAATAAATTCTCAAATATTGGTACATGTTTCTGGAGAAAGTAGGTAATATTTATCTATTAACACGGTTTTAGAAGAAGGAGATGCCACCCACTATCCAGTAGAGTTTTTAGACTCTCTAAATACACCAGGTCTTCCAGCACACAAAATTTATTTAAAAGTCGGAGTACCAATCATTCTACTCAGAAATTTAAGCCCACCAAAACTATGCAATGGAACTCGGTTGAGAGTAACAAATCTCCAACGAAATGTCATCGAAGCCGAAATCTTAACAGGTTGCGGCTCCGGTGATGTTGTTTTCATTCCCAGGATACCCATTATCCCCAATAATTTTCCGTTTACTTTCAAACGTGTGCAATTTCCTGTAAGCCTCTGTTACGCTATGACTATTAATAAAGCCCAAGGCCAGACGTTATCCGTTGCGGGTGTAGACCTTACTTTTGATTGTTTTTCACACGGCCAACTCTATGTTTCTCTATCACGTGTTAGCAACCCAAACAACCTTTTTGTATATGCTCCGGGTAATTCCACCGCTAACATAGTATATAGAGAAGCATTAACGTAATCAACTATACCAAAGTCAGGACTCTTATCTAAATCATCAAAAAGGTGATATACTCTTATCTAAACGACGTTGTTTTGTTCTCGACAACCACGCGAACGAAGTCGCGGGCACAGCTAGTACATAATATAATTGTAGAATTCTCTTACTCATAATATTACGAGAGTCGTCTACAATGCAACTACTTAAGAGTTGCATTGTAGATATTGTAGTCAACTTAGCCAACTGCAGAACCTCTGCCAAGTTGTGCTGCACACGGTTCTTCGCCGTTTGCATATACAGGGTGCATTTGAAATCATGGGCATTATTTTAACCTAAGGTACTACTTATGATACTAATTGCATTAGGGCTACTATTACGCAAATCAAAAATATTATTAATGCAAGTATGGAAAACCTTAAAATGTAGTAAGTCATACAAAGTATCAAATTAGTTGCGCTTCTCGATAGCAAATGCGTAGGTACACTACGCCGTACGCGCGTCCTTGGGCGTGAATTCTTTGACCCCGCCCGACTCACGTGACATTCGTAAGTTGCCAATGAATTGATTCATAATAAATTCCAATTTTCCCTTCGTACTTTGCCGGCTTAGGACGGTCAAAACTACGTCAACTAACATACATTAAAAAAAAAACATTTACGTACCTAGCTTGTGGATTGTTTTGAAAAAACCTTATTTGTCGGTAAAGTGACAGAGGGTAAACGGGTGCTGTTCCACGAGCTTGTGCATGTGCTGGCACGTGAAAAGACGAAAAATCCAACAGGTTCTGAGTGGTTCTGGTGGAATGAGACCCCGTGAAGGAATAGGGTCGTTCGGGTAGCGCCGATGGAACATTTCACGAGTTCATACTAAATTTCTTGTGCGATCGTAAATTACAACCATTTGTGGGTATTGTTGGTTGGTGTACCTAGCCTGCACATTACGCGGTCGAGGCATCGTGTACACAAACACACACACAACTACTACACTAACACTTAATACACTGCAATCCAAGCACCGTATGACGCGAGCGGCGAGTACGGCGATTACGTCACGGGATCAATAAATCAATTACGCGTCAATCCACCTGCGCAGTCGTTATGACACTGGTTCCGGGTTCGTGACTTCGTGTTGCGGCGGGAAGCATACCCCGCGCGGGGGTGATATTCGTATTTTTGCGAATGAGGGAGTGGGACGGAGAGAGTTCAGGGAATCCCGCCGGACGGAATGTCTTGTAGCCCATTGTTATTATTACTTGTAAGGAAAAACCCGCGCGCGCGCAGGTGATGTTTGTTTACATTTCGCTTTGCGCTGTACTGCGCTTTAAGATTTTGATATTTCAACAATTATTGGCGTTAACGAAGTATTTTGTTTTAATTACTTTAAGTGTTTATTTGCAATAATAAGCTTTGTGCAATTTGATTTACTACATTTTTAAGGTTTTCCTTACTTGCATTAATAATATTTTTGATTTGCGTATTAATAGCCCTAATGCAATCAGTATCGTGAGTAGTGCCTTAGGTTAAAATAATGCCCATGACTTCGATTCCACCCTGTATAATCAGCAGGATAACGATATCGATAATAATCTACTCAATAAAATTGCTAAAATAACTCATTTACTGACATAAAATGCACAGCCTAAATCACTGGGTCTAAAAGCATGAAAGAAGAATGGTCATTTTTGACCTGACTATGTATAGAAATGAAATAAATCTTAAAATTCAGCTAATTTAATTATATATTAATTACGCTTATCACGATGCTAAAAGAAACGCAGGAAAGAAATATATTTTAATTTTCGTTTATGCATAATCTACGTCAAGGGTAAACGTATACCATGTTTTGAACGCATCTCAACTACCCTTTTTTATGACATTTCATTTTACACACTGCTACTTGACTTTATTCAACTCTGTTTCTGAGATTTATGCATTATTTTACGTTTTATTTAATCAGTAAGTATTTCTTTATTAGTCTTTGTGTAATACTGATTGATTAAAAATAACATAATAATTAAAGAACATTAATCATGCAGTATGTAATTGAGTTCGCACGACTGAAACGGATTTTTTTGACCATAGCTAGGTAAGTATTCCTATTTTAGACTAAACTACGAGCGTTAATAATTAGCTCTAACGCATTTAGGTATTTCTATACTATCTATTTGTTAACAGCAAATCCTAACCTAATAAAAGTACCTAACATTAATATTTTTTTATCCTAATTTAAATTATGAAATTATTATTATTGTTTTTTATGTTATTGCTAATTACTGAATGTGTACTGCATGCTATAAGTATAAGTATAATATGTAAAATCTAAATATTTGCACGGCTGAAATGCCGAATCTAGTGAAACCCATAGACATGATAAGAACTTATGTTAGCTACCTATATTCTTGCAAATAAATATATCATTCATTCATTCATTCATTCATTCATTCATTGGTCTTCGTAGCATTTACATCGTAAAAATGGCTACAAGACATTATTTTCTAAACGTACAGGTAGTCTTTCCACTATACCCTATAACTATACATAAACTTTCATTGTCAGGTTTTTAAATATATGGGCCGTGGGCATTGTTCTTTTGCACACGAGTTCCTTATATACCGAAAGTGAACAATAAGGAAGCATTTTTGAAATTTCATCGACGAAAGGGGTTAGATAGGGATGAGAGTTTGTACGGAAGTTCGTAATTTTTACCGATAGGAAATCCCATCGGGTGCAGGGTTTCTAAAATAATAAGTAATAACGATTAATGTTGTCCACAGGCACCCTACATCATGTACGTGGAAGTCTTAGAAACGGACGGCCACGAGCCTCTCCCCCCGCGTCTGCTACCCCCTGCGCCGCCTGCCCCTCATTCACCCCCCATAAGACATACGAAGAGTGAAGAGAACCTCGTGCCTGAATGGCCAGCATTGTCCTTATATGCGGGACTTGATGATGGAGACGCGGGTGACTGTTGGAGTCATGATGATGAGGATCTAAGTACGCAGTACTCGCACAGAGCGCCGGCGCCGGATAGTTTGTCACAGGTAATTGATTGTTTTTTGTTTTTGTAGAAGTATCTACGTCTGTTTTTGAGGAATTCTTGAAAGGGTGCTTAGAGTAGCATATTGGCCCCGATTCTGTTATTCACAAACTAAACTAAATTTAAGTTCAGTGTATATTTTTCTTTCTATTTAATTAAGAAAAGGACAGAAGATAAATATTAGTTTAGTCCTGTCAAATTAGTCAGCACCTGACGTAAATTGACGTATTTTTAGTAGCCAATTTTTTAATCACGTCTAAACTTGTCTATGGATTATCTAATTTGACAGGACTAAACTAATAATTATCTTCTGTCCTTTTAATAATGAAATAGAAAGAAAAAGATGCACTGAACTTAAATTTAATTTAGTTTGTGAACAACAGAATCGGGACCATTGTACTTCCGAATACATAATCGTAGGCGTTTAGCCCCGACCACTCTGGCTGACAAAGCCGCGATGGTTTATAACTTGTGAAATTTTTGGCACAATGAAAATCTGCACTCCGTTGACACCATGTATGCGTAAAGACCTTATTTAAATCCGCTTGATATCCAGTAACTCGCACTGGGTTCATGTGGTGGCTGATAGCTCGCCTCCTATCAATGAGAGGACCTCCGTGTATCAGCATTGGGAACAGGCTGATTATGCCATCACCTAGAACTGTGATGATTACTGGTAGCTTCTTGAACCGGAAGGGTGCTATGAACAGTAGTGAATCACAGCAGATTATAGATGATGACACTGGTTCCTTAACCACGGCCCACATAAACTACTTATAAATTACTGTCTATTAAGTCGTGTTCCGCACCGCCAACGCTTACATTCAGACCCCCATTCGTCAATTTTTATAAATATTATGTTAATATTGCCACAAATACATACTACCATTCTACCATTTTACATCTAAACCGGAACGGCTGGAAACTAGTCAGTGTTTCAAACATGCATCTGATTGACATATTAGATACTCGCTTTTTGCACTTTTTGCCTCCCACTGTTTGACATGTGTTTACAAAGCCGTTATAGTAAATTGGACACTTATACTTTGAACATTACCTACTATTTTAAAGATTTCTTTGTTTAGCTATGCCGTCTAATTGAATGTTTAGTGAAAAAGCAGTGTCTTTATGGTACAAATAATCAAATATTCTAGAATAATGTTCAATAATAAATGGCTTTAAATCTAGATTTATGCTTGAGTATCGTTCCAGTTTCTGACCTAAATTTGTGTTGCCAGTAACAATTAGGTATATCAGAAAGAATTTATTGACATTCCAAAAACTGATTAGATTGCATAACTGATATTAATATACTTATTCTTATTCTTATAATTCTATTATCGTCTGATAGCACATAATGATTGGTAATTACAATAAATTTGCGTTTTAATTCTTCCCTTTATTCGCGAAATTAACGGTTAATTTTATCGTTTTGGCGGTGTTTTTAGTTTTAGAGTTATGATGCCAATTTCAGTTTCCTGTCGTGCGAACGATTGTCCTTGAATATGGCGAAATAAATATGTATGTGCTTATGAAACTGCATGCGTATTGTCAGTTCACATAAATAAGCAGTTTTGAAAGATATCGTTTGCGAGAAGCTTGACATAATTCAAAAAGAGCAATTTTTTGATATGATGGTTTAAAAGTTTAAATGTACCGGTAAGAGTGCGACGAAGCAGAAAGTTACAACCTCCCGATCTTCCTCATTTTTAGGCTTAGCGTAATGTCGTTGTTGTAGAAAAAAAAAGAGATTTGCCGCGTTCACCTGTATACTTAACTCAAAACTGCAGCTTTCTTGCTAATGGCCGACATTCAAAACTGCTTATTGAAATGCGTTAGCTGAAATGATGAAACTGGTTGATGCTGGGAGCCTCTTAATTACTTTTAAAGCATATACTTCAAAAATAAAGAAGGCTCTATCTGCACGTGTCTGAAGTGCTCTTCAGTAGCAATATAATCGAATTTCAAATCGCGAAAGAAAAATCAGCTGTTCCCTACATTTTGACGAGTTACACGAACATAAATGTACGGAACAGCTGATTTTTTTTTTCGCGATTTCAGGTTTTGTCCCATAGTAAAAGTTGTTCATAATGATGAGTACAGTGACCTCTTAAGAGGTTGCTGGTGTTTTACAAATAACCCTGTATAAAAGTTTGTATGGAAGTTCATCATTTTTATCGATGGGAAATCCCATTGGGCACACGGCTTGTACTTCTATAAATTATACCTTGTAATAATTTATTACTAACCAGACCCTAGTCTAGGTTCAAACTACAAATACTGTCTAATACGGTTCTTTGTCCTAGTTTATCGGTAAATCATCGTTTTAATGCCAGTACACTGTACGACGTGCGTGTTCAAAGGGCACGTGAGGAATAGAGGTGAATGCTTTCTTAGAACCTTTGTGGCGGCAACTGTATTAATGTATTCTGATAGAATCTCTGTACGTTTCCGTTTTACTATTTTTTATTTTGTTGCAGTTTATAAATACACAACTTGTCATAGTACTGTTTTGTTTAATCCAAATGAATAAATAAAAGTTATGATATTGTTAAAATTTGTGGGAGAAACGTTGACTCTTTTGATTGATGACTTCGGCTTTTTTTTATCTTAAATTTTTATTTTTGGTACTAACTAGTACTCTCTTTCACTGAGAGGGCTTCACTGAGAGCTGTGTCTCAGCAGTGGTAACATTATGAGGCTGATTATGATGATTATAAGTACTAGCACGGCGTGGCGTTACACGTCTCGTACTCATTTCAATAATTATTATTACCTTTGTAGCATTAAGTATATTTTAAACTTGCTCTTTCTTATTGGTTTGCACAGACGCCAGAACATTAAGCTACTACAATCTGTCCTTTAATAGATTTTCAACTTTATCGCTAAAGTATAAGGTTCAAGATTGATTGGGAACATTTGACAATTTCGGGTAGTTTATGTGCCTTGGCGTCTGTAACAGGATGACAGGGACATCGACGCGCAAATTGTAACCGTGAATTCAGCACATGATTGTAGACATTCTAGAGATTATAGAAAATTTTCGCCGGTTATCAGAAAAAAAAATCTGCTGTTTCACGGAAATGTGCAATAAATACCTACGCGGTTTAGATGTATCCAAAAAGATTTTTTTAATAACCCATGAAATATTTGAACTCCTCAGAGTTCAGAATCATTACAGACTACTGAGGGGGTTCAGAATCATGTAGGTGCAGACGCCAGCACATCAAGCTACGCGAAACTGTAAAATATTCCCAATCAACTTTGAACCTTATGCTTTAGTGAAAAGTTGAAAATCTAAGAAATTTGACAGATGGTAGTAGCTTGATGTGCTGGCGACTGTACTTACTAAATCCATGGTAACAGCTAGGTTGTGCGTCGGATGTCCCTGTCAACCTATATGTATTTTCGGTTCGGTTTACCGCTACTTTTACCTGCTCAGAATAGCTCGTATTACTTTAAAAATACATTATCATCTGCCTAGCCTTTTCCCAACTATGTTAAAAAAAATAACCATCAAATAGGTACTTAGCTAATTTTTACATCTTTTATTATGAGTCTCTTACAACGAAAGAATAGAACGAAAATGGCTTGAAAATCCTAATGACGAAGATGTTAATAAATAGCAACAATCTAGTCAAAAGGAACTGTTTGGACTTAAAACAATTCTTACATCTGTCGAGAACACAATGGTGGACAATGACCGCTAGTTATTTTTTTGTTTCGCCTTTTTGTTTGTTTCCTAAGTCGTTAATTTATTTAAATGACGTTAGTGCTTAGGACAAACATGGTTTTTTAATTTTTCTTATTTAAAATGTTGCATGGTGATCAAAATCTTAAATAACTAACTGGTTAAAGTAATTATTTATGGAACTGGACGTTATATGAATTTTTTTCTTGACTTTTTTGTGGCAAGTAATTGTTATTAATTATTTTAGTTTCTTGTCACGTTGATACGTCATGTGTTTTGTGTCAAGAGGTTTTCATATTACTTACGTCATAATATTTAACGTAAATTATAATCATTTAAGATGTTTTCTATGTATACTAGTAGCATTTCAAGTTCAGGAATTATGAACTAATCACGGACCATTGCCCTCTCCCATATAGAATGATATAACGGTATTACATATTATATAAATAAGTTTTATGTAAATTTCCCACGTCCAGAAGATATTTTAGCTTCCAAATTAGATCTAAAATCATCTCGCATTCAACTAAAGTACATATTATTCAACAGTAAATGGCGCTTTGATTTGTTATTACTCTATTGAACTCCATTCATAGCGCGTGGGAGTTCAATGGTATCATGATGACGTTGTGCATTCGATCGCTGACTTCGCGGCTTTCAAAATGAAAATGTTATAACGTTCTTTTTTTGTTAGAAAATATTTGTATACTTACAATATATAACGTAACTCACTATTTACTCTAGGTATTAAATTAAATGACCAATTAAATAAACAAATAAACACTGAAATCCTTTTTTTTTGGTCACTCGGCGTCGTAGTACCTACTCGTCCGCCTCACTGTTCGTCACACAGTAAATGTCTGTGAAAGTTACCTATTCTAATTTTCTGTAGCTGTTAGTTTTTCTATAGTAATATTAATATCAGCCTATATTGTCTTACTGCACGGCAAAAGCCTCACCTCATACAGACAACGCATGAGAATTGATCACTACACCAGAAGTCGGCTTGGTAATTTCAGACATATTAATTAATAAATTAGTCTAGGTTTCCTCAGGATGATTTCTTTCACTGGTGATATATTATCCAAAATATAGAAAGGACATATGAATTGAAAAACTCACATTGGTACTTGCCCGGATTTAAACCGTGCATGGTCTACTGACTGGGCCATCGTCATATGATGGTGGAGCATGGTTTTTCAAGATTTGGCAATATTGTTAGTGTCAAAGTACTCAAACGCGTTCATCAGCACTTGTAAGTCCGTAATTTATCCCTCTTTACTCTACGGCTAAAATAATCACGTTGTCTATTATCCAAAAAATGCCTCATTCACGACAAGATAATGATACAGGAAACTCGCTGTAATTACACCCAGAGAGAGTAGTTAGTTCGCAGTTTATCCACCCTTTCACCTGACTTGATGTTTATTACTTACAGAAAACTGCGGAAGCCATTCATGTAGTAAGTAAGTAAATACGGAAATTTTAACACAGTGATTTTTTGTTGAGCATTGTATTTTCAAAGCACTGCTAAGCGCAGAGAGTTGAAAATCCAACAGTGTATTTTGTTGACGCCCTGGTATGCACGCGGTTGCATTCTCAAAGCTCGGCTCAACACGGAGAGTTAAAAATCCAATCCGCGATAAAAAATATACTCACCCGTAATAGTAACTTATACTAAATGTAAATAGTGTATCATGTTTTATTGAGCTATTTAGTTACTCCTCTCAGGCTTTAACGGCTAAATTTTATTGTTATTAGAGCCTTCATCTTAACTCGTAAATGTTATACTTACTACCGGAAACATGGAAAATAATAATTTTAATTATTATAGTGTATGCGTATTGGTTGAACTACAGTTAGTATGATAAAATAAATGTGTCGTGAAACCTTTGGATGTCAGTTTTCCCTATGCTCTTAAATACTTTCGTGTTTTATTAAACCAGCGGGGAAATTGCGTAACACATTATCAATGGGAATCGGTTTCATTTTGTCAGTTCAACAACATTCATTGCGTTATTTACGTTGTTGAGCACACAAATTTTTAGAACTTATGAAGCAATGGATTAGCAATTTGCTTCAAAATTATTCAGATTCTGATTGATAGTGTGTTACGCAATTAGGGTGCAGTCGGCTTATACTGCGATTCAAAGTCTGTGTTTACTGGATTCAATCAAATTGTTATATTCATTGAAATTAGGTTGAGAATCGGCGCTTTTTGAGATTTATAAGTTAAAAGCTTCTAAAAAAAGCGTCAGGGTAGCTCGCGAAATTGAAATTTTCTTACGTTTTTTTGCAATTTGCAGTTCAGTATCAGGTTGTATGTTGATCTAAGTACGATTTGCGGCCGTAAAAAATATTTATTTATAGAATTACTAGCTGACCCCGCAAACGTCGTTTTGCAAAAAAAAACAAAAAAAAATAGATAGTAGCCGATTCTCAGACCTACCCCATATGCACACAAAATTTCATACAAATCGGTCCAGCCGTTTTGGAGGAGGTATGGTAACTAACTCTGTGACTCGAGAATTTTATATATTAGACGAGAATTGTATATATTAGATAATCATAAAAATCATCAATACAAGTCTCTAAGTTCATAATTACCCTATTTAATGACTATTTCACGAAATCATGACATTTTAAGGAGTTGTATTTGCTGATTCTAATGATAAATGATTTTATTTCTGTAAGTAGGTAGGTTTGCACAAACACATTTACGCGT
The DNA here is from genome assembly GCA_949316385.1 of Globia sparganii. NCBI lineage: Eukaryota > Metazoa > Arthropoda > Insecta > Lepidoptera > Noctuidae > Globia > Globia sparganii. The sequence goes on from OX438654.1 coordinate 19,547,356, forward strand.
CAATTATATTAAAAAAAAAACTAGATGAGGTCGGCGTTTCCTATCTGACTACTCTTGAGTAGAAAGGCCGAAACAAACTCAGAGGTCACAGTCTCTTTAAAGTCCAGACATAATTAATCTTGGTCAGATCATGAGAAGACCATGTAGATCGATGTCTGAAATGGCATTTTGAGGAAAAAAACCACACAGTAATGATATAATCTTTCAGTCGGTTCTTTAAGCAGTTGGTCTGTAAAAGAAACGATGTTCTAAACATCTTTATTTGTTCTCAGGTGTCAGCAATATCAGCACTGTCCACATCATCATGCGGATCCCGTGAATCAGTAGCTGTGGGTGCGGGAGAAGTTAGGAGGCGGTTAGCTGACGCGACCGCTGCGCCACCGCCGAATGCCTTCCGACATGACCCCGCTGATCCTTCAGCTACGGCGCTGAAGGTGTATATAAAATACGAAAATAATGAGATTTTTTTATGGAAACCGTAAATGGTACTGTCACATGGAAGCTCTGCTTTTCGTAAGACAGAGCTTCCATAAATAAAATCAGAGAAGGAACTCTTGACATAGTTAGATATAGATCTAACTATGTCAGGAGTTCCTTCTATGATTTTATTTTTTAAACTTTATGCAGTATAGGTTTACAGGCGGACTTAATGCCTCAGGCATTCTCTACCAGTCAACCAAGGTCCATTATTGTTCTAGACAGAACTGATAAAAGTTTTCGCTGATGATAACTACTGGTTCCAACTAATTTTCTCGTCGGTCCAAAACTATATATTTGATACTGAAAATTGTGTTAGAAACTAACTTGACCTCTTTTATTGCAGGAATCATGGGAAAGCAAGTACGCCCGCATGCGGTCATCCTCTCCATATGGCGCACTGAGCGGCTGGCGGCTACTCGGCTGTATCGTCAAAGTGGGCGACGATCTGCGACAGGAGATGTTGGCGGCGCAGCTGCTGAGGCGGCTACAGACGGCTTGGGTGGCTGAGAGGGTTCCCTTGAAACTCAGGCCTTATGAAATTCTCTGTCTGGATAAGGAATGCGGACTTATACAACCGGTGAGTACTTACTTCGTTTTCATTAGCCGTTGGTGTCCATTACATTGCATACAATTTAAAACCCCCGTTTGAAACGGTTTAGGGGTTTATTTTTGAGAAATCCTTTCTAAGGCTTAATTCAAATTGCCGCGGAATGGAATAGAAGATAATTTTTGGAAGAAAATTGAACTTGTATGTCAATGGTGTAACATACAAATTAGATAAAAGCTGCTAGCTACGGGAATTTTCGAAAATGCGCGAAAATTCTCTGGAAGACATGCGACCTGTTTTTTGGCTCGCATCTAGTTTGTACTTTACACAATTAACATAAAGCTCTTTATGCATTATACAATTTTGTTACAAAAATTTCCTGCCATCCTGTTCTGTGGCAATGTAAAGTAAACCAACAACTATGGAACATTGCATTTGTCATAGACGTTGGAATATGGATGTATGTATTTTATGCATCTGATTCACAGGGGGTGATTCACTTTCTATTATATTGGTTTTTTTTTTCATAAAAATGACTCATTTGAATATAGGCAGTTGTTACATGCAATCCCAGGATATAGGTAGCAAGGCACCTGGTCTTTTTTTTTTAATCTATATTTATTTAGGGGCTTTTATCAAAGATATGTCAGCCCCATCGTACCCTTTTACATTAATAGGCTCACTTAAATAGTATTATTTATAATAATGAATTAGAGTTATTTGTGCAGGACAATAATTAATTGGCACAACTTTTTAATAATCTCCGAAGAAGGCACCTGGTCTATTATGAGATAATCGAGAAATTGAACACTCATTATGATAATAAGTTCACAGTACAACTCGTACTCATAGATGATACAATACCTGTAATAATAAATAGTAAATGCGTAATAATCTGAAGATTATAAAATAATCGTCGACTTTTTTATTTAAATTAAGGTTGAGCCCTTGATATGAATAAATGAAGCCTACGTAAATGGTGAACAGTTCACACATAACCTGGTACACATAACTTGAAAGAACCACACTATCGTAAAATTAAAATTTAAACCTCTTGATGTCGAGGAATAGTAGATTTTATGGATAAGAAAGAGGTATCATTTAAATTAGTTTTCTATCATGATTCTTCGTAAAACTTTTAGGCATAATGGTGGATTAAAATGAGGATTTTAAAACTAATCCATACTAATATTATAAATGAAAAAGTGTGTCTGTCTGTCTGTCTGTTACCTCTGCACGCTTAAACCGCTGACCCGATTTAGATGAAATTTGGTATAGAGATAGTTTGAGTCCCGGGAAAGGACATAGGATAGTTTTTATCCCAATATACCCACGGGATCGACTCTTATGCGGGTGAAACCGCGGGGCGCTGCTAGTAACTCATAAAACATTTTTCCAACAGGTACTGAACTCAGTATCTCTGCACCAAATAAAGAAGCAATCGGGCAAGACTCTCCGCGCCTGGTTGGAACTGGAGCACGGACCTTCGAACAGTGAAGGATTCCTGCGAGCACAGAACAACTTTGTTGAGTCGGCCGCCGCCTACGCGCTTACTAGCTACCTGTTACAGCTTAAAGACAGGTCAGTATACAATAAACGTGGCTACCAGTGGCCTAGCTACGTGATCAGGGGCCCCGGTGCGAAAAAAAGTTGGGGCTCTATCTAAACCGGTTAGGTTTTATTTTATCAAGTAAAGTAAACATAAATACATATACAATGTCCCAAAATTCAACGAAAAGCGGGCACCAGAGGGTGGACCTGAGTATGACTACTTGTGAAAAAATAATGAAAAAAATATCTAAATTTTTTTGGTGGATATGGATTTTTGTCAAAAAAAGGAATGCAGTTCAGTACTAATATTTCGGTAGAGTAAGCTAGTATTCATAAATCGGTCGCATAACAGCCGATTGGTTGAAGTGGCTAAACACAAGAACTTACACAACAGAAAGAATCACTACTTAGTATAAAACAAAGTCGCTTTCTCTGTCCCTTTGAACGCTTAGATCTTTAAAACTACGCATCGGATTTTGATGCGGTTTTTTTAATAAATAGAGTGATTAAAGAGGAAGGTATATATATATAATACATGCATGCATGTGATGTCGTAAATAAACACATTTTTTTGCGCTTACTTTTCAAACGCCGGCTGAACCCTACGAGATAGGTCAAAATAATGTACTACAGTATTGTACACCTTAAAAAGGTCTACAAAAAAGTCCGCGATGGTATATGTCTGTCTCTTAGGGATAACCCACAATAAACATTTTTTATCCTTTACTTTTTACGAGAAATAATGGCTTATTTATGAAGCGATTTTAAGCAATACAGCATTAATCCTTATCCAATTAAGTACCTTAAATACATTGTGCATTTAATATAGATAAATATGGCCCTTTACAGCATGTAATTTAAATGAATATTTTCGAAGATATTACAGATTTAAAATGCAGGGACATAGCGGTTGCTGCGGTACCGGCCGCGGCGGCGCGTGCTGGCATTCTTGAAATACCTGTACTTAGTATCAGTATTGCACCCGTGCGAAGCCGGGGCGGGTCGCTAGTTTATTATATTTATTTATGTTCTGAAGGTGGAAGAAATTTTTTGTTAGGTCAGTTCGAGGTTTACTGGTCAGGGGCCGAGGGGCCCCAGTGCACGGCACCGCCTAGCCCTCCAATAGCTACGCCACTGGTGGCTACTTATTCGGTTCAAACAGTATAATGTAGATGTACCGTTGAAACGAGAAGCAAAAGTATACAATGTTATGGCAACTGTTTCTATTAACCTGTTATTATTGTGCTTCTGGGGAGTTTGTTGCGCCACTTCTTCCTAGAGAAAGCACTAGGAAGTGGTGAGGGCGGGCATTTTGGGGGGACTGTCTTTTGTAATTTTGACGTTCGAAAAGTGCTGATTCTCAGCCTAATTTGAATAAATGACTTTTGATTTTGATCAATTTCTAGATGGGCTACAGTTTTAGAGATGTCCTAGCAATTAAAATACCGTAATTCGTGTACAGATTTCCCAAGAAATTTATGCGCATCGGGAATCATCGTCTTATCTTCGGAAAAACGAAACCGCGATGGTGATTTCTAATAAAGATCTGTTATACTTCTGTGGTTATATTATATTTTATTATTTTTATATTTTATTATCTTCTTCTACTTGCTTATTTTGTATTAGGTACAGAGGCCAGTACATCAAGCTAACCCAATCTGTCAAATTTTCCCAATTGAATATGAACCTTATTTCTTTGTGGCAAAGTTGACTATCTATCAAAGAAATTTGACAGATTGGGCTAGCTTGAAGTGTTGGCCTCTGTACCATGATTTAAACTTTATAGGTTAACAGCCCATTGTACATTGTTGCTCACTGATCAATTAAGTTCTGAAGACCGACTGATATGCCAATTAGTACAGGCACATACATTGAAATTACGTATGCCTACAATAATAGGTAGATACTTACAATTTTCTCACGTAATTTAATATTTCTTGTTACAGGCATAATGGGAATATTTTATTGGACAGCACAGGCCACATCATCCACATAGATTTTGGATTCATATTTTCAATATCACCCAAAAATCTTGGATTTGAAAGCTCGCCTTTTAAGGTAAGGACTATGAACATCATCATCTACATAAATACTTTGATTTTTAATTTGGCTAGGCTAAAATTACAGTTTCTATCGCCTTTTTGGTTCGAGTCGTTTTTATCTAGCAAATTAAAAATCAGTTTAAAAGGTTTCAACGTTATACATTTCAACATTCTAATAACAACATTCTAATCGAAGAATCATCGACGAAAATTGAGGTTATAACAAAATTAACATCAATTATTAAATGGAAAACATCTTCAAGATGATTTAAAATTATAATTTTGGGTTGAAGTATACAAATAATCAAATCAAAGCGCTCAATTTGTAAAGTGACACTACACATTGGCATCTGGAGGTACATTTTCTAATTAATTTGTTTACATTTTCATCAGATACTTTTAGAACAGACTATATCTAAACTCTACAGGGTGAAATTGAAAACATGCGACAAATCGAAATGAGAGATTGTATGACATTATGAACAACTTTTGCTATGGGACGAAACCTGAAATCGCGAAAAAAAAATCAGCTGTTCCCTACATTTATGTTCGCATAACTCGTCAAAATGTAGGGAACAGCTGATTTTTTTTCGCGATTGTTGCATTGGTCCTATAGTAAAAGTTGTTAATAATGATGAGTACAATCTCCGATTTCGATTTGTCGCATGTTTTCAATTTCACCTTGTATATTTGATTTGCTACACTAAAATGACAGCTGCGATCTACTTTTTTTTTGTCAACATGACATTAATGTAATGATAGCAGCTATTATTTTGACTAGAACATTAAAAATCAGAATTTAGTTACTGTTTCATAGTTTGGACAAAACTGAATGATTTGCTTACGACAATAATAATTGATACAAATCTTCTTTTTGCAGTTGACACACGAGTTCGTAGAAGTGATGGACGGCGAGAACTCGGACATGTTCCAGTACTTTAAAATCCTCATCTTAAGAGGACTGATCGCCGCGCGCAAGCACTGCGACCAGATCATACACCTCGTCGAACTCATGCGCATGGGTATGTACTAAAAGAATATACTTATGTAGATCGTGTGACTGCCATTAAGAATGGTTAATAAATATTAATAAAACTTGATATCTAAACACTACCTAACTAACATCAACTGAAGACTCTCAAGTCCATCATTTTCCATTTTAGTTAGAAAAAAAATTATGAATAAAAGGGTAAGCTGATGATCATCGCTACATAATAGCCACATAGTGATTCAATCAATTTAACGTTGACGTTTGAGTGTTTTCATAGACTATTACGGAAATTTGAAATCAGGCACGAGACCAACGGCTTTACGTGCTTTCCGAGACACGGGGTTATTAAACCGCCAACTTCTCTCCGGTCGTGTCGGATTGCCGTCCCATCGGACTATGAGAGTAAAGGAACAGAGAGTGCACCTGTGTCTGCGCGCACACTTGTGCACTATAATATCTTCTGTGTACCTGGCTAATGGTCCCGAATCTGTTGTTCACAAACTAAACTAAATTTAAGTTCAGTGCATCTTTTTCTTTCTATTTCATTAAGAAAAGGACAGAAGATAAATATTAGTTTAGTCCTGTCAAATTAGATAATCCATAGACAAGTTTAGACGTGATTAAAAAATTGGCTACTAAAAATACGTCAATTTACGTCAGGTGCTGACTAATTTGACAGGACTAAACTAATATTTATCTTCTGTCCTTTTCTTAATTTACTTTAGGTTAGAACTTAAATTTAGTTTAGTTTGTGAATAACAGAATCGGGGCCAATATCCGTTGAGATTGGCCACCGTGACCGTTATCGTTCGGGGATGCTATTTTTTTTTTTTACAGAGTATTGGTAATAATACCAAAGCAACCGATTGATTATTCCCCAACAGGTGGCCAACTAGCCTGCCTTCGCAGCAGCAGCGCGGTGTCGTCGTTCCGCGCTCGCTTCCACCTGGGCCGCACGGAGCCGCAGCTGCAGGCGCTCGTCGACAAACTTGTGCGCGACGCACTCAACTCGCTCTCCACCAGATTGTACGATAACTATCAGTACTACACCAATGGTATACTGTAGCTCTGTAGGCACTTAGCATGTGACGTCATTCATTTTTATGCTAGGGCCACATTGTCAGGCGAACAGAATTAAAAACGTTCAAAATCTAGTCCCAATCTCATTTCGGCGACAATCGTCAAAAATGTAAGGGAACGAGACTTTTTTGGCAGATTGAGACAGATTAGAATGCGAACAGTCTTAAAAATACGGGATTACGGGAATCGCCTCTCATTTGTGTTGTGAAACTCGTAGCTGAATTCTGGGTGGACTCAATTTACATTGCCTTCGACACGCTAAGAAGTTTTGTCGTGTTGTTGTGACAAAAGTTCGTTGTCTGCCTTTGAAGAAATCACATAAGCCCGACAGTGTCGCCCTAGGGTTAGCGTACTCAGTTATTCTTTAAATCCTCTGTCGTGCTTTTCGTGTAGTGTTTTGTCTCTTGTTGACCCTTTGATGAACTTGTATGTAAAAGGAGCCGCGAATGTATAGGAATTAATGCTGAATCTCGTTCGTTGGTGTTCGACTGTCTGGACCAAACCGACGAAGCTATTGAATCAATTCGTTGAGGTTCGTTGGCTAACTGCACATATCCACTTCGCCACGCCAGTCCAATGTAACGAATCAATGAAATTCTTCGGACTGAGCTCGTATGTGGCGAATTAGACAATAGCATGTTTGAATACTGCCGTCAACTGTCGTTGAAGGGTACTTTATTAGTTTCGTTACTATAGCTTACAATATGAGCACCTGCACTTTAGAAAATGACTAGTTAAAAGAGACAAAGAGATTCTTTAGTAATATTTGAATTGAATGTGTTATTGCTCTCTCATTGAAACTCATACTTTCTCATTATACAGAGTGTAACTTGAGAGTTGACATAGGTCTTCAATCCACATATTGGTTTAGAAAATTTGAGATTCGCATACTATGTTAACTTGTAAATCGTATCTTACATCACGTAGATTTTGTAAATTTTAGTGCCATAACCCACTGATACACGCTGTACCTTGGAATCTTAGTCTTATTTGCTCAAACGTTGACACAATCATTCACAAATATGTTTGACCCGTCCACTGTAGATCCCGATAGTGCTTTGTAAAGATAAACAGATTGACAGATTAATATTTTTCATGTATAAAGGTTACTGTGCAAATAGAATGTTAAAAAATTCTAAAATAAAAATATGTAAATAATAAAATGAAATTATGATAATTTTCGCAATGAGAAGACTGATTGTTCAGGCATGAAGAGTGGTTTAGATTTAGGTTTCTTAGCCGATTAAATTTAAGTTTTATCCTGTATGTACATTGGGAAACATGAATGCGAAACGAATGATAAATAAAATTGCTGTTACTGACATGAATGCGAACGATATGCCAAAGGAATGTGTAAAAAAGGCATTGTTTTAGATGTTAAATACTTTTAGAATAATAATATGGAAATCGAAAATTTTATTGTTAAATGTCCAACGCTAGATAGACTCGAGAGACACCAAAATAAATTAGGTGGTTCTATATAACAAAATAGACGTTTTATGAATTATATCAATGTATGTATGATATATGGGGTTATTGTTATTCTGTGTTGTGGGCAGTGTTGCCATTAGGTAGGTAATGGAACCAATATTATTGTACTATTAAATGAAGGAGTAAACATTGATTAGAATATTATACCTCGTATCATTGACCTTTCGACATCTAAAAGGTTTGTAAAGGGAGTGAGAATGTTGCCAAATTTTTAACTATAGCAATGACGAGATATTTATATTTTTAAAATATGTCCACTCTAATGTTCCGATTTTCTCCTCAAATATAAATGACATACGATAAGTAAAGACATACAGTGGAGCCCTTACTAAGTGAAGTATTTGGGACTGAAGGGGGAAAGACTTGATGACTTGATGTTGAGAGAGTTGTATTATAGAGGTATATGAACACACTCGACAATTAAGAACCAGACTTTCCCAAACAGCGGGCTAATTGCGTAACACACTATTAGTAGCAATGCCTTTAATTTTGACAGTTCAACAACATTCATTGCGTTATTTACGTTGTTGAGCATACAACTTTTTCGAACATATGAAGCAATGGATTAGCAATAATCCTTCAAAATTATTCACAGTATGTTACGCAATTAGGGTTTCGGTTTATCAAAGGCTACTGTAGTGATAGGAAAGTCAGTCACAGATATAACACTCTTTATATCAAAATAAAATGCCTGATTTTAAACGGCATCAAACGTCTGTCGAGGCAAGGATGTATATATATCGTGCATTTTATTTTATGACGTCATATATTTTATATTTATTTCTTGTATAATACGATATTAAACTAGATTACTGTGTCAAGTTTTAGTTGACAAATACTTACAGTATATTCAGGGCCAGTTTACATCGTTGCTTTGATTTTCTGTAATAAAACGCTAGAAATCAGTGTGCCGTTAACTAATATTAAACTTAGCTTTTGCATGACATGCAAAGCATAAAAGTGTGGAAAATATGCACGAACTAGTAAGATAATGGAGAAAGAGAACCCAACGGTGGATAATGTCTTCTATTGCACCACGATAATACGGTGATTGGGATTTCATAGAATGCGTGTATTCAATCCAATATTGTTAGTCTCTACTTACATAATCGTGAATATATGGGATCTGTAAATGAATCAAGCAATAAGATGCTTTATTCTAGAACAATTTAAGATATTATTTTGCGCTTTTTATGTACTTAGCTCTTCCGCAAGGCATTCGACAAGCTGACCGCTTAACTGTGATGTTGATTTAGGTAGCAGCGTGGTGCGGGAGGGGTGTGGTGACGTGATGCGAGAGCTCAGTGATTCGTCAATTTGTGACAACTATCACCCCTCCCGCACCGCACAGCTACCTCAGGCAACGACTCAGTTAATCGGTCGGAATATAGACGATACTTCGATGTAAACTGGCCTTTTACGACGCTACTCATAGTTTTGTATAAATTGCCTCTCAGCTTAAAATCTAGCCTTAATAAATCCATATTTATTACCATTATATTTGTGTGTGGGTGAACTATTGTAATGTCATTGGACAAATAGATAGTATATAATTGACGTACCTTTAAATATTATATTCATTATAGTCTCATATTTGTTTCAAGTTGAAAATTATATATCTGTATATAAACGTTTTCACTTACGGTCAATATTAAATTATTCTGTTAAGAAAATATTGCAAATGTCCGAAACTAAGATAACTTTCTCCTCGAAATTAATTCGTTATTTATCATCATGTACAGGTAATTGTAAGTAGGTACTCTAACATCTAACGTTTATCTTAATTTTTTAAATATACATAATCATGATTTTTTATGTGACTTTTATTTCCCCCTTTAGCACACAACAATCTGTTTATTAAATACAGTCCTTTCCCAGTAATTTTATTTCAGCTACCCACGAGCCACGAAAAATGATCACTGATTTTGGTGCAGAGGTAACAATGTAACATTTTACATGCACTGTACGCATATAAAATACTCTTTCAGTATTTATATAAAGTACTCTGACTGCACGACAGGGCGCGGGATAGCGCTGTTTAAGCAAGTACAAAAGTAATGAGAGACGGGACGTCGCGTCGTCACACATAGGACCATATTATACAGGGTGTGTCGTAAATAGTGGTCCACAGTTCAAAACAGAATTAAAAAAATATTGATATTTGTTGAAATTACAGCCAAATTCGTGAAGCAAGGTACAGACATTTTAAAAATCAACGATTTTTTTTTCGACGACCCTTAACTGGAAATGGTTAAAATTTCGGTTTGTGATACTTAAGAATACAGTGTATCGACTACTTTACTCTGGTCCACTATTTACGACACACCCTGTATTTGTTCAAGCTTCTTCACATTTTTTCGTCTAGAATTTTGGCGCCTTGTAGTGTCCTTCAGTTCCTATAACGTATATACATCAACGGACAATGGTAGCCACTTGTAGAATGAGACCGTTTAAAAAATTATTTATTTTGAAGAGGGCCTGGGGCTTGCCTCGGAAAGCTAATCCGACGACAGCTGATCGTGCTATTGGCAGTTTCAGACTAAGCCTATTGGAGGCCTGGGGCTGCAAAACTATATAGGGGCCTCGCCAAGGTATGCAGAAAGGTTTGAAAAGTAGTTAGTCCTTTGGTTTGGTATCTCGACACTCGTGTGCTTTCATCACTGCTACTAGAAACGCGCCGCATGTGTGTTTTAACCTTATTAATGTTTTTTTGGATATGGCAAGTACAAGTACTTTAGTTGAGCATTGAATTTCAGTGATTGTCAAATGATTATGACAATTGTCAAAATAATAACACGTTCGACTCGGTCGGTATTTCACGTGCCTTTGAATTGCAATATTTGTTAATAATGTGTTTTAACACGAATCTTTATAATTAAAACCAATGAAAATGTCGAAAACTAAAGATCCGGAAGACCATCTTCCAGGTTTTGATGCCCCTGACGAAGAAGAAACACAAGATGATAATCAAAGTAATAAGAAGAAAAAGAAGAATCCTGGTGGATTCCAGGCCATGGGATTGAGTTTCCCAATACTTAAAGGAATAACGAAACGAGGATATAAACAACCTACGCCTATACAACGTAAGGTAAGGGAAATAAAGTCTTTTTCGTAATCTAACCTCAAAAGTTTCTAAGCAAAACCTATTTACGCTTATATTGTTGCATTGCACACCATACATCTAAAAGTATTTTGAGCTCGAATTCTAACGTAGAACGTAGTTGTAAAATTGCTTTTATATTTTATAAGTACAATTTTTTCAGACAATCCCGCTAGCATTGACAGGCAAAGATGTGGTGGCTATGGCTCGTACAGGGTCGGGTAAGACAGCGTGTTTTGTTCTCCCAATACTGGAGAAACTGCTGGCCCCAAACAGTAAACCTATGCCAGGCAAAAACTTCAGGGCTTTAGTTCTCTCACCTACAAGGGAGTTGGCATTACAGGTAAACATTATTTATTTGTATCATACAAATCAAGACTATCAATACTTCAATAAAATCTGCATCAGTAATCAAGAGGATAAGTAGGTGACACAGGCTGGTGTCAGCAACTCCTTGTCAATGTGCGTGTTTTGTGTATGGCTCAATTAAAAGACGATAAGTAACAAATTGAACAATTGCCATTCTTGTTTTAACTATTAACCTGTCAAACAATGACCTTCTAAAAGCTGTTTGCATGTGAGCACTCAACAGTTTTCATTTGTTGTAATTTCAAGTGTATTTTAATAAAGATTAATTATCATCATAAGAGTTCTGGAACGAGCTGTTCGTTTTGTAATATACCTGTATTCTTTTGTTACTGAACATCTTTTCAGCTAGAACCTGGCTTTTGTAGCTGGTACAGGCTGATTTTGACTAACTCAATTGGACGTAGATAAGCAAAAAGGATCCAACCCTGCTCGTCAAGGTCTATATTTTCGATTAGCAAAAGCATTCCAAGTAAAATACGAATGTTTAATGTCAAAATATTCGTATTTTACTTGGGTTGTTTTTGATAATCGAAAATATAGACCTTGACGAGCAGTTTGGTATACTGAACTCATTTTCGGTCATGTTGTGGGTTGGATCCTTTTTGCTTGTCTACGTCCAATTTTGTGGCTTAAAAAGTAATTTTTAAATGTTTACCTAGTCATAATTTCCTACTCTATGTTTTGCCTGTTTGTTACAGACATTAAGATTTATCCGTGAACTGGGAAAGTTTACCGGCTTGTCCTCAGCAGCAATCCTCGGTGGAGAGTCAATAGAACAGCAGTTTAGTGTGATGTCAGGCACAGCACCAGACATTGTGGTGGCCACTCCTGGACGATTCCTCCATATCTGTATCGAAATGAGCCTGAAACTTGATAATATCAGTAAGTCTTTCATTTTATTTGATAGCTTCATAATTCAAATGGCTGTAACTGTAAGACAGTTTAATGTACTTTGTTTGTGTTAGCATACAGTATAAAATAACCAGAATTAATTAAAATTTAGATTATGAAATTCAACATTTTTAATAACCATCTATGTTATGTATCTTTAGCCAGTGTCAGTGACAAAACTGTTTTCAATGCGAATACAGAAATGAGCTCAATAAATAGCCTTGCTGTTGTGTTCAAACTTCCTTAATTTTTACAGAACTAATAGTGTTTGATGAAGCCGACCGCCTCTTCGAGCTGGGTTTTGGCGAACAGCTTAGAGAAATCGTCGCCCGTTTACCATCCACTCGTCAAACCCTGCTATTCTCTGCCACACTACCTAAAATGCTTGTAGAATTTGCTAGAGCGGGTCTAACAGACCCTACACTTGTGAGACTGGATGTTGACTGGAAGTTGCCTTCAACTTTGTGGCTTGGTTGGATCTCAGTGAGGGCAGAATTGAAGACTGCAGCCTTATTGATATTGTTAGATAGAATATTGTCTTCGAAAACCCCGCAAGCTGTTGTCTTCGCTGCTACTAAGCATCATGTGGAATATTTGAACTTAGTAAGTTATTTACTACTTGGGTGCACTTTCATGTTGATAATGTTATTTTTCTTAAAAAGGTCAGATTTAATTATGACTAAAGCATTACATAATACTGCAAAAAGTATAAACAACAAAATAGTTCTGTGTGCACTCTTCAGTCATGTTTGTCACCGTGATTGCATGGGAATAAAATATATAGGATAGATAGGTATATAGGTGCATTTAATATTAAAAGAGACCATGATCAAAAAATCTTCATGTAAAAGTATTTTACAAGATCGACTTGCAGAAATAAAAAATTACACGACTGCAACAATAAAGACAGGCTTATGTTTTTTCAGTCGTATCTGTGAATTTAATATGTTCATTAACAGTGATCCATTACCTCAGTAATCATTTCTCCTTTTTCTCAGGTGTTACAACAAGCAGGCATATCATCAACATATGCTTACTCTGGTCTCGACGCATCTGCGCGTAAGATCGCGCTTGGTCGCTTCACGAACAAGAAGTGTTCCGTACTCATAGTAACTGATGTCGCTGCCAGAGGGTTGGATCTGCCAGCTTTAGATACAGTTATCAACTACAATTTCCCTGCCAAACCGAAGCTTTTTGTGCATAGAGTTGGTGAGTTTTACTGAATTTTTCTAGATCATGTTTTGTTGCATTTAAGAAACGCATCTTAACAGGCTTAAGGACAGAAGGACAAAGCCGCCGGAAAAAAAGCAAAGCTGCCGGAAAAAAAGCAAAGCCGGATCTGAAAGCCGCTTGACGAGTGCTCGTATTTTGCAGCTACATCTAATTACATCATTGCATTAGCTGATTTCATATCTCTTTGCCATTGTTCTATATAAATATCTGCTTCACTTATTTAAAAACTACTAGAACTATCAAGATGTTTTCCTAAATAAAGCATTAACATAATTAAAATTATGCTATCAAATATTTGTAAATTGCTTAGTGCCAGTTGTTACATTTTATCGCCAGCATTTTATAAGTCTGTGTCCATGTTCAAATCGAATCTATGCTAGAACTTGAATATTTAAGCAGATATAAACTAACCGAAATTTCCGTGTAGGTCGTAGTGCCCGTGCCGGTCGCGCCGGTCGTGCTTTCTCCCTCATAGCTCCTGAAGACGTCGCCCATCTATTAGACCTGCAACTCTTCCTGGGAGCTGAGATGATTTCACCAGCACAAGTGAAGGAAAGAGGCCTTGCATGTCCCAGTGGAGTGTGGGGAGCTATACCTACCTCGGCGCTGGAGCTGAGGCACCAGGATGTGAGAGCTTGGGAGAAGAATTATTCAGAGATTGTAAGTACTTATTAAGCTTTGTCATGGTCAATGTGTTTCACGTTCAACTGTTTCTTGGAGCTGAGTAGATATTATGCTCAAAATGAAGAAAGGGGCTTGTTGCTATACATACCTCGCAATTGGAGTTGAGGCACCAGGATGTCGGGGCTTGGGAGTAGAATAATTATAACACCAAGTTCTGAGGTTTTAAACCCGCCTTTGAGGACTTCTGAAGTAAGTTGGTACCTAAAGTTTGTGTGCATTCAAATATCGCTCCACTTCGCTGACTGGCTATTAATATAATTTTTTAACCCATTTCAAAAAAGGAGGTGGTTCTCAATTCGGCTGTTTTTTTTTTTGTCTGTTTGTTACGCGATACCTCCGGCAATTGTAAATCAATTTCAAAAATTATTTTTTTAATGGTTGCCTCAGATGTGGTCCCATATAAATTTTATTAACTTTGCGTGGGTAGTTTTTGAGTTATAATGAAAAATAAATTTAATATCGGAAGTCGGTGGCAAACGACGAAAATGCGAACCCAACGACACCAACTTCCGAAATTAATGTTATTTTTCACTTTGTAGTGTCGGTAGTTTTTTTTTTTGTAAAAATGTTTTTACTACGAAGTTCATCCCCATACTATAGAAGCAGATAAAAATTCGACTCTGTTTTTCACAGTTACTAACTCTATTTAATTTCGTCATTCACAGGAAGACGCAGCCCGTGTATGTGGCCGCGGCTGGCAACAATACATAAAATGGCGCGAGCCCGCCTCAGCTGAAGCCAACAAGCGCGCCAAGTCCACACCGTTTCCCGTACTCACACACCCGTTCTTAGTGGACGAGAATGATAGCGCTGCTGTTGATATGATTGAGAAGATCAAGAACTATACACCTAAAGGAGTAAGCATTTTTATGAATTATAATAGGTTGGGGCTAAAATATTTTCGTATTTTGAATCTATTGTTAGTAATCAAACCTCTTTGGCAGTACTGAATGTAACTGGCTGGTTTTAATACTATTAAATGTTGACATTCTAAACATGCAATAAATTTAAAAAAAAACTAGTTCCCGCCATTTCTCAATTGTTTTTCAAGCAAACAACATGAACGTATGTGACGAAGAAATTCGGTACATTTTAAAATTTTATTACAAAAAAAGTAAAAATGCGACGAACGCTGCGAATAAAATTTGTGCGGTTTACAGACCTAATGCGGTATCAATACGAGTAGCACAAATGTGGTTCAAGCGTTTCAAGTCAGGAAATTTTAGTGTGAAGGATGAAGCTCGCTCTGGACGCCCTGTCACGGATAAAATCAGTGCCATTTTTGAAAAACTGGAGCAAGATCGACATATTAGTAGTTATGATATTGCTGAAGAACTGGATGTTGATCACAAAACAGTTTTACGGCATTTACAAAAGTCTGGGTACAAGAAAAAACTTGATATTTGGGTACCACATGATCTCACTGAGAGAAACTTAATGAAACGTGTTTCCATTTGCGATTCTTTGTTGAAACGTAATAATTCCGACCCATTTCTTAAACGGTTGATTACGGGTGATGAAAAATGCATCACTTACGATAAGAATGTCCGAAAAAGATCGTGGTCGAAGCATGGACAAGCCCCACAGACCGTGGCAAAGCCCGGCCTGACTCGGAACAAAGTGATGCTGTGTTTGGTGGGATTGAAAAGGAATCGTCCACTATGAGCTTTTGCCGCCGGGTAAAACTATCGATTCTGACCTCTACTGTCAACAACTGATGAGGTTAAAAGAAGCTATTGAGAAAAACCGGCCGGAGCTGGTGAATAGGAAGGGCGTGGTGTTTCATCACGACAACGCCAGACCGCACTCATCTATAGCCACTCAGCAAAAATTGAGAGAGCTTGGCTGGGATGTGTTGATGCATCCTCCGTATAGCCCTGATCTTGCTCCATCAGATTTTCACCTGTTTCGATCACTTCAGAACTCTTTAGGAAGCATAAAGTTAACCTCAAAAAAACACTGTGAAAACTACCTGTCAGATTTTTTTGATAAAAAATCTCAAAACTTCTACAGCAATGGGATCATGGCATTGCCCACAAGATGGCAACAAGTCATCGATCAAAACGGCACATACATATTATAAATAAATAAAAAATTAAACCTAAAACAATTTTTTTTTTGTATGAAAAATACGAAAATACTTTTGCCCCGACCTAATACTAAGTACTGTCACTGTCGAGTACAAATCGGTAAAAAAAATTGATATCGATCATTAACCAGACGCGGGTGTAGCACTTTATTTTTAAACGATTCTTCTTTGGTTTCAGACAATTCTAGAGCTGTCCACTAAGAACGATTCGCCTATGTATTTAGCTATGAAGAGAAAGAAGCAAGCCCATGGGAAGACGGTTCAGAAAGTTCGGGACATTAAGAAACTTGCTGTAAGAATATGCTTAATGTAGAAAATTATTGGTCTGCTTCTAGTCCCAATACTTCCCTGTTTTATGTAGATTTTTGTTTTTTTTTTATTGTACACTCACACAATTAGTAAGCTCTCTAGCGCCTCGAAACATTATTGATTTCACAATACATACTTACCTAATTATATCTTCAAGAATGGCTTAGTCAGTTTGAGAAAATACAACATGGTTCTCATAAAAACAATTTAAATGACAGGATATGCATTGACAACACATTTTAAAAAATGCCTATCGGCGAACGTATAATTATAATTGACTATCCACATTATTTCATTTTGAAACCTTCATTTCTAGGCTGAAAGTAATGTACTTGAAGATACTAGCAACATAAAACCGAACAGGCCTCCCAACGAACCGCCAAAGAAGAAGAAGAAAGAAGTTGTTCGCGATGAGAACTACATCTCACATTTCGCTAGTGATCAGCATACTGAAATGGGGTAAGTGGAGATGGTCAGAATAATAACAATATTTTTCAATCTTATGCTATTTTGACTCACATTTGTCCGCGCCGAACGAACCGAAAATGAACCTTATTAGTAAGAAGTTAATGTACAGATTCCTATAGGCGACTGTGATCAAGCGTTTTATACGAATTCCTCGTTTATATGTACATTATCTCAATATGTATAAGGTTAATTTTCGTATGAATCGCTACTGTACTTAGCTTGGTTAAAGTGAAAGTTCGCTCTAGAGATCTCGGCCTCAGACCGACATAGTTATTCACAAAAATTCCATACGCTTCCGTGCCGAATCGAATAATAATAAATTCTATCGCGAGTGTTCTAAACGCTGTTCATTTCCAAACCCGAAATTTTATCAATATTTGCTGATTTTTCAATCTCTTTAAATAAAATTCAAAGTCTTGACTGACTGATATATCAACGCACAGCCTAAACCGCTGCCGCTGGTCCTAGAGACATGAAATTTGGAGGGTGTGTTCTTTGTGAAGAGTAGGTATCCACTTTTTTTTTGAGGATGGGAAATCATCAAATGACCCCTCCCGCTCTGGGTGGAGCAGAAGGGAGTGTCAGACTCTTACTTAGTAAAACCCACCCGTGTTCCTTCCTTAGCCCTTTGTGTTCCGGGGTAGCGGTAGCAAAATGTCCAACAACGCGAAACGTCTAATGAGCAGTAAGTCTAATTAGCAAAATATCCATGTAGCAAAACGTTCAACTATCAGATGGTTTGTATAGCAGAACATCTATTTAGCAAATCGTCAGATTCTCAAAATGTCTGGATACTCAGGCACAAAAGTCACAGGTACAATTTAATTATCACAAATAAGGGACGGTCAACTCTATGGAGATGCTCCCAGTGCAATGAGTGTAGTGCATCTGTTACAATGAATAAAGACGAAAACAAGATAATTCGTCAGTTAAATGAGGACTGACAGTGATGGCCAAATGCAAGAAATTTGTTCGCCAAAAAGCAAAACCTGTCCAGAAAATTTTTGAGAAAGAATGAGTAATTATTAATTAAACACGAATATAAAATCAAAGCCAACCCTGCTACTATTCCTCAAAGCTCTTAGAAAAGAAGCGCTTTGGCAAGAT
This sequence comes from Globia sparganii, assembly GCA_949316385.1. Taxonomy (NCBI): domain Eukaryota; kingdom Metazoa; phylum Arthropoda; class Insecta; order Lepidoptera; family Noctuidae; genus Globia; species Globia sparganii. The sequence continues at coordinate 19,565,788 of OX438654.1, forward strand.
CGCAAATACAAGAATATGTTATTTGAAGGAAATAAGAGAAGAAAGATCGATATAATGTTTAATGCCAAATACAAAAGAGAGCTGCAAAAGCTTGAGGGCCAAAAAGTTAGTTCCTTTGAATTTTTGTTGAGCCTTGTCCATATCAAAAGGATATTAGGTGAATAAATGCAGGGGTATTTGTGCGCCTAATATCCTAATAATATTTAAGAGGCTACTAGCTTTTTAACCCAGATATTTTTTTAACAAATATATTTAATGTAATTTACAAATTACTTTTACTTTCGATCACACATGTACGTACACATTTTAAAAATGACTTTTTGCTAAATAGACGTTCTGCTATATAGACCATCTGATAGTTGGATGTTTTGCTACATGGGCATTTTGCTAATTAGACTTACTGCTCATTAGACGTTTCGCGCTGTTGGACATTTAGCTACTTAGACCTTCTGATCAGGAGGGCGCGCTGAGTAGGTCTCCACTAAGAAAGGGTTTTTCGAAATTCCACCTCTAAGAGGGTGAATGGAGGGATGATGAAATTTCGGATCATTCTCACTAGTTCCACCAGCAATTAGTTCCATGGAACTAGTGAGACTTTTTTTTTCTCAGTAGTTCCATGCACTATTGATAGTGAAACAAATGAAACAAAATTTAATCGAACTCGTCTCATTAGTTCCACCGTAGTTGTTCGATGGAACTAGTGAGATATTTTTTTTTCTCAGTAGTTCCATGGTTCTTCATAGTGGAACAAGTGAAACAAAAGTTAATCAACATCATTCTCATTAGTTCCACTTTCTAAAAAATATCATCAAATATGAATAAATAAAGAAAACACACAAAAAAAAACAAGTGATACATCTATTTTTTCTTTTAAAAAACCTGTTTCTTTTAGTAGAATCGGTAATTTCAAAACCCTCATAAGTCACACAATTAGAATAAAAACTGACATTCAAACACGGCAAGACATGTAACAACATAATTTGGAAGAAACATTCATTGATGATTGAACATCGTAATTTGAAAGAAATATGTGTAAGCGCCATCTATTTTTATGTAATGACTAGTAAATTATCCTGGTGACTTATAATTTTATTGTTTTTCCTGTTTAGAAATATTTATAGACTAGATGATAATTAAATCTAGAGTTTAATTCATACATAACAATACATGGCGTTTACTTATGAGGGTTTTGAAATTACCGATTCTACTAAAAGAAACAGGTTTTTTAAAATAAAAAATAGATGTATCACTTGTTTTTTTTTATTTTGGTGCGTTTTCTTTTAATTCATACATAACAATACATAGCGTTTACTTATGAGGGTTTTGAAATTACCGATTCTACTAAAAGAAACAGGTTTTTTAAAAGAAAAAATAGATGTATCACTTGTTTTTTTTTTATTTTGGTGCGTTTTCTTTATTTATTCATATTTGATGATATTTTTTTAGAAAGTGGAACTAATGAGAATGATGTTGATTAACTTTTGTTTCACTTGTTCCACTATGAAGAGCCATGGAACTACTGAGAAAAAAAATATCTCACTAGTTCCATGGAACAACTACGGTGGAACTAGTGAGACGAGTTCGATCAAGTTTTGTTTCACTAGTTCCACTATCAAAGTGCATGGAACTACTGAGAAAAAAAAAGTCTCACTAGTTCCATGGAACTAATTATTGCTGGTGGAACTAGTGAGAATGATCAGAAATTTCACGCGAAGTCGCGGGCAGAAGCTGGTCATGTAATAACTCTTTGTTCGAGGAATAATTTTGAAATTTTGACAGTTATTTCATATAAAAATTGCCAATCGTCCATTTTATTCTTCGAATAAAAAATATCTGGCGTTGGACAAATCAGCCCTAAATCAAACAGACGACCACTATTTTTCCGACAGCTGTTTGCTGTTGGGGGCAAGGCAAATGTGTCGAAATGTGTCATTTTCGACAGGATAGCCTGTTGAAAGGTTATGAATAGCTATGCTGAACACAGTTACCCTGCTTGTTAGCAGAAATTGGGAATCATGGGAAAAAAAAAAATTAATTCATCTTAATCTTAATATATATAAATTACGTGTCACGTTGTTTGTCCGCAATGGACTCCTAAACTACTGAAACGATTTTAATAAAATTTTGCACACTGTGTGCAGTTTCATCCAACTTGAAAGATAGGATAGTTTATATCTCAATTTATAATCGCAATATTATTTTATTGCGAATATTGTCAGGACAAGGTTTGTATGAAAGAAAATTTCGGAAATTTGAAAAAAAAATGCACCCGTGCGAAGCTGGGCCGCCCCGCTAGTCATACTTTAAAATTACGATTTAATAATATCATGTTGTTTTCAGTATGGCAGTTAACTTTGCGGTGGGTGCAGAGCAAGCTCAGTTAGAGTTGAACGCAGACACCGGCGATGGCGCGCGTGTAAATAAAGCGATGCAGCGCTGGGACCGGAAGCGGAAGAAGATGGTGCATGTTGATCCGGTATGCCTGGCTTTTATATAATAATAGTATTATTTTTTGACATTAAAACAGATGAAACAAACTTATGTTAAAAAAAAAGTTTTTCAGTTTACTTAGAGATTAGAAAGATAAAGTATAAGATAATTTATCGTATTAAATTATCTTATACTTTATCTTTCTAATCTCTAAGTAAACTGTTTTTTTTTTTTTTTTTTAACAAAAGTTTGTTTCATCTGTTTTAATGTTAACATTATCGAGTATGTTTATCTAAGAGCCCAAAAAAGCATGTTGAGATCTTACAGAATTAATCCTACGCACTGCGAATCTGCGACCCCGATAGCTTTTGATTTGTTCTTTGCTGGCCCATTGAGAAGGCTGAATGGAACATACTGTGCCCTCAATAGATTTGTTGAGAATCGCGCCTGGAACAGTCTTAGCTTGATCGATCTTTGACTACTCTCTTCGTCTAAACCTTATAAAAATTACATACATAACATATCAGCAAACTCAAAACTCAAAGCATTTATTTCAATTAAACCATTTACAGGCACTTTTGAATTGTCAAGAAGTCGGTCAGTCAGGAAAAAATGAAGCTAGTTGCCCATTCCAAAGCGTAGTAGGTACCTATGGAGAAGAACGGGCAAGAAACTCCATGGACACTCTTTTTAAATAATATTTTTACAAAATTATTAGTTACATCATATGTTGAATTTATAATATGTGAGAACGATGTAAAAAATAAATAAAAATCAAGTACGCGTTAAAAGTGTCCAGAGTACAGCAAATAGTAACAAAATAACAATCCAAAAATAAAATAATTAAAAATAAGCCGTGGCAGCTAAAAGATGACCAGCCCCAACTGACGGCGCCCGTTCACGAACATGACGCATGGATCAGCACCATCCAGCTCAACCATTTTGTAGGGAACCGAATGATCCAACACACACGCCACCGTCAGCGAGACACTTGAGCGAGCATGACATACTATCAGCCGCCAGGGCACATTCTAGTCAATGAAAAACATATTACCCGGTAAATGGTAGCTCAATAGTACATAGAACTCACATCTGTGCTATGCAGTTATACAATACAAAGGAAATTGAGTTTATACAATGCAAAGATAGTCTTACAATCTTCAGCAGCTCCAACAGTATTTTCAGGTGTTAATCAATTAGTTGTGGTTGTGGAGCAGGACCAGCATTGAGCCAGGCATTTTTATCAGCGATGTAATCTCCTAACTTATAATATGCCTGCCTACATAGTGTGCGTTTTATACATGACTTGAATTTTGTCTCATTCAGTTGAAGAATGTGGGGAGGTATTTTATTATAACATTTTAAACAGTACCCCATAAAAGATGAGTCTACTTTTGCTAGTCTGAAACCTGGTTGAACTAATAGGTCCCTATTTCTAGTACTATAATTATGTCTTTCACCTCTTTTGCTAAAAAGATGTAAATTTTTCCTTACATACATGATGTTTTCGTAGATATATTGACAAGGCACCGTCATGATGTTAATATCCTTAAACAGTTCCCTCAGAGAATCGCGCTTGCGGAGATTATATATGGCTCTGATGGCTCTTTTCTGCAGAATAAAAATAGAATCGATGTCTGCAGCCCGTCCCCAAAGTAAAATACCGTAAGACATGATACTATGAAAGTAACTAAAATAGACTAGTCTCGCGGTACCTACATCAGTAAATTGACGGATTTTTCTGACAGCATAAGCTGCCGAACTGAGCCGTCCTGCAAGAGATGTTAAATGAGGACCCCATTGTAGCCTTGAGTCGAGCGTGATCCCTAGGAAAACTGTTTTTTCGACGAATTCAAGTTTCTCCTGATTCAATATTATCTCACAATCACTACTCTTGACATTTGGTAAAGAAAGCCTATAATGTTCCCACTGCTGGGACACAGGCCTCCTCTCTATGAGAGGGAGTGGGCCGTAATCCACCACGCGGGCCCAGTGCGGGTTGGTAGATGTCACATGTCTTCGAATTTTTGGTTCTAGGACATGCCGGTTTCCTCACGATGTTTTCCTTCACCGTCTTAAGAGTAATGGTGATTAAATATTTAAAATTATAACGTTTTGTTTCTTCAGGACGGCGGCCGTAAAATGATCCGCACAGAGAGCGGCGGGCGCGTGCCGGCGTCGTACCGTAGCGGCCGCTACGACGAGTGGCGGAAACGTAATGCGGCCGATGCAGGCTCGGACGATGAACAGGCGCACGACAGTAACAGGAAGAAATCTGGTAAGTTATTTAACTACGTAAATTACCTACCCCGTTTTTATACAACGTGTAACGTTAAATGCGCAAAGCCTGAAATAAGTTTAATCATAATTGACTACTGAATCGATTTCAGTAATTTTTAATATAGGTTTTGTTTTTTCAAAAATGATGTATTTTGCCATACTATCCGCCGATTGAGCCAAATAAAATTAAGTCTTATTTTAAGGCAATAAGACACAATTTAGAATGCATAAAGTAATGCTAGGATCAACACGATTTTCTTAATAATAATAGTTAGCTTTGAAAAAAATAGTTTTGGTCATTGTGTTATGCTTTTCTACTCAATGCTCTAATTGGGGTGTATGAGGTTTTGCGCATTTAATGTTACACGTTGTATATAAAAAAAACTTTATTTCAGGCAAGTTTATCCAATATTATGAAAAAAAAAGTTAAAAATTAAAATTGTTTTTGTTATGGGGGAAGCGCTAAAGTAGCCCGCGAAATTCAAATTTTCTTATGATTTTTGCAATTTGCAGCTCTGTGTCTGGGTGTACGTTGATTAAAATATGTTTCGCGACTGTAACAAATATTTATTTACAGAAATATAATCATTAGAATGAGTAATACAACTTGTTAAATAGTATAATCCAAAATGTCAAGATTTATTGAAATAGTAATTCAATAGGATTACTTGGTCTTGGAGAGTTGTATTGATGACTTTATAATGATTATAATTCTGTAAATACATATTTGTTACGGTCGCGAATCATATTTTAATCAACGTACAACTTAATACTGACTAGAAAATTGCAAAAACGTAAGAAAATTTTAATTTTGCGGGCACCCTGGCGCTTTCGCTTTACATTAAATTCTTAATATCCATATATGTTTGCGTAAAAGCTTTCAAGTTTCGGGGCAATGCACTCATTAACTCGAAGCTTTCTTTCAAGCTATGATAATTTATGAGAGCTCTTATTTTGACATCTATCTACCTAACTATATACTTACCTTCTAGATAAAAAAATCCAGATAACTAATATGTAAATGTTGATTTAAAATAAGTTGGTCGGTAAGAGTTTACTCTATGGCTCCAAGCACTCCACACGGTCCCAAGAAAGCGCCGGTCTCTATTGTTTGTGAAAAACATGTAACCAACAAATTACAAGAAAGAGTCTAATCCTATTCCTTTTCCCCCCAGCATCAGAGTTCCGTCCACACTGGGTGAAACACAACGAGCGCGTCGCCAAGAAATCAACAGAGGCCAAGTCTAAGGAATTCAAGAACAAACAACAGATCGTGAAGGAAAGAATACGCAAGGAGAAGATCAAGCAAAAACTTAAGTTTAAGACTAATAAAAAAAAGAAGAAGAAATAAGTGTTAATAAAAAAGTTACAGAATAATTAATCTGTTTTATTTGCAAGAAACAAGCTCAAACTCTTAAACTTAAAGCATTTATTTCAGTTGAACCATTTACAGGCACTTTTGAATTGTCAAAGGAGTTGGTTGGTCAGTCAGAAAGATGAAGCCATCTTTATAAAATAAAAATAAAAATTCGTATGCGCGCGCAGGTGGGCAAATACGTCTCTCATTGGGTGATTGTAAGTACGTCACAGTACCTGTGCGCGTTCCGAATGGCTGTAGCACAACGGCTGACCCAAAAAGTCCTTCAAATGTGGTTGCATTCAAAATATTCAAAACAAACTTTCAAATAGATAATTATTACGACATTAATTTAAGAACCAGTTTTGTTTGTGAATCAATGTTGTCGTCGTATACTGAGAAATCTATATTTTTTCATCCTATAAAAAACGTATTAATTCATCAATGTTGATCATGTGATTCAATTTAAAAAAAGTTGTTGATAACGTATATTCCCGTGGTCAGCACACCGCAAAACAGCTATTTCTTTGGTCATGTGATTTTGGACAACTCTCTTTATCGATGTGTAGGTTATACGTCGACGACAACGTCGATAAACATACGCTAGTGTTTACATTCTCTTTGGTCCGGTGTGACTGGAAAACGGGCTAAAAATACAAGGTGTAAGAGAATAAACGCAAGTCCTGAAAGTAGTTTGTTCATTGACTACTGAATCGATTTCAGTAACTTTTAATAAGTATAGGCATTTAAAAAAAAATGTATTTTTTCATACCAACCGCCGATTAAGCCAAATAAAATTAAACCTTATTTCAAGGCAATAACACTTAATTTTAAATGCATAAAGTACCTAATGCTAGTGTCAACACGATTTTCTTAGTAAAATAATTAATAGCAAGCTTTAAAAAAATAAGTCTTTGTTGGGCTTAAATTGGGGTGTATGCGGTCTTGCGTTCATTATGTTAGACTTTGTATACAGGATCCATCACATACCTAACCGTTATCTATGCATTCTGTAACATCAAACTAGGTACAGTGTGGCCGAAGAAGAATTCGTTCTTGACATCTTTCAATTTCATACAAACGAATACCGTACATACGTGTTTTGCGTATTTGATCTTTATTAGTCACTGACCACTATTATACAAGTACGCTGGACTAAATAAACATACGAAATGACAGTTGTTTTTTGTGCCTATTCAAAGCGCCCCGCTTGAGTTTCTCAGGAACTAAAATTCAAATAAATAAAGTTGTGAATGTTCCATGTCGATAATGTGTCTATAATTTTCTTCAGACAGTGAGTAATTTTAAATTTAGGTACGTCTTTCAAATAGAAAATTAATGTCGCCAGCTGCAATTTGATTAGCTAAAAGAAATTAGCAAATACTAGTTTCTAATTTCAAAAGGTAAATATTATGTAATGTTTACTTGTTTCCGAAGTAAACACCTAACATCGAAATAAAACTTACCATCTAAAACATACTGTTTAGGTACTGTAGCATTTTTACTTCTGATGACCGTCATGCGCTATACCTAACTTTACTAGGACACTATCCACTAGTTCAAAGCTTGCGATCTGACTGCACCCTAATGAATTTTCAGTTAACCTTTGCAGCAATTATTCTATTACTTAAAAAACTTTTTAACAAAAAAAAAAAACAACCGACTTCAAAAAAAAAAACACTACCTACAAAGTGTAAAATAACTTTAATTTTAATTTCGGAAGTCGGTGTCTTTGGTTTTGTATTTACGTTTTTGCCACCGACTTCCAAAATTAAAATTAAAGTTATTTTACACTTTGTAGTGTTTTTTTTTTTGAAGTCGGTTGTTTTTTTTTTGTTAAAAAGTTCTATTTTTTACTTTTTATAGTCAGAGTGCATCTCATGACAATTCCAATACGGCTAGAATACATGGTTTTATTACGAAGTTCCGGTACCTACCTTCCAGCTTCATCATCAGATCGGTTTGATGGTACCATTTTCGTCAGAACCATTTATTTAAATTTGCTTCGTCATAGTCGCTTAACTATCTTAATCGAGATATCTTATCGCCACCCGTGAAATACTTATTATCATTGAAGAGTTCCTGTGGCTATCTGTGGTTTCCTTCATCAGTTCTACTTCACCAAATTATACTTTTTGAATGCAAAGGCTTGACATGTTGATGAAAATACCAAAATTGCTATATGTATGCCTATAATATTTGAGGAGTTCCCTCAATTCCTCATGGATCCCATCATCAGAACTGGATTTTGACAAGAATGGGACCAATCTGGAAGCATATCCTTTCAAATAAAAAAAAAAAAAATCCAAATCGGTTCATAAATGACGGCGTACTGAGGTAACAAACATAAAAAAAAACAACCGAATTGATAACCTCCTCCTTTTTGAAGTCGGTTAAAAATGAAGCTTAAAAATAACTGGGAGTGATTCCATTTTTCTCTCTTAAGCAATAAAATGACTCTCAGTGGTTATAACGATCGATACAATTCATAAAAGTATTTTTTTATCGAAGGATATGTCCCATCTCTAATACTAGTTCCACGGATCCTCACGTTGCTATCAGCGGCAAAATGGCGAAAATCATTTTGTCATCGATAGTATGAAGTCCAGCGTACTTGTTTATTACAGGTCAGTGTAGTACACTTACTAGAATTTGTCGTACTGACAGGTGTCAGGAATGCATTCTCTCGGTGTAGAAGAGGGTACTCTTGAGCACATATTTTTTTCTTGTCGTAACCTTTGGGTCCCGCTATATGATATTCTCCCCTCTAATTTCCCCAGACCTATTAATATTCCATTCCATTCTCCATTAATTAAAACACTTTATATATTATTAAATAACATCAAACTATAACATAGTAATTCATAACGGTGGTTCAATGTGTTCGTCCCATAACAAAATTAATTTGTGTTGTCTGGTTATTAACAATTTATACTAATAAATATTTTGTGCTGTCCTTATAGGCGACTCAAACAGACCCACTTGTAATTAAACCGTACTAAAAACAATAGAACCGGTCACCCTCAACAGATACACTGTGTTTCCTTTCACCTTGACATTGGCAGAATCATCGATAAAACGAAAAATTGGAATTGGAATACTGAGTTCTGCCAAATTTGTATTCGTGTCTGCATATTGTTATGGACTACGGCTCACCTGCTACATAATTATATTTACATAATATTTACCAATCCACTTGTTTATAGTCTGCGATACCTGTGTGCAGGGCTTGGAACCGGTACCAAAAGTACAGGTTCTGTATCGGTTACTTAGCGGTTCTTGCCATTTCGGTACCTACCTACCTGTAGTGATATTCTGTAAAAATCTCACCGTGAAAACTAAGGTGAAGTGAGCTGTCATTCCACCTAATGTTAGGGATTGCCTCCATTCATAGATCACTTCACGCTCACTTCACCTGTTATCAGGGTGAGATTTTTACAGAATCATCTGTCATTCCACCTAATGTTAGGGATTGCCTCCATTCATAGATCACTTCACGCTCACTTCACCTATGTTATCACGGTGAGATTTTTACAGAATCGATCGGCTGGTTACCGGTTCCAGACGAGTACCGGTGCTCCACCTAACAAGTACCGACCAAAATGCTTTGAAAATCCGTGGCATATTAATATTTCAAAAAAAATCTAAATTGCGTCGGGCTCCATACAAAAATCTTCAATCCACTTTAGGTTCTATTTGTACGAGGAACCTTGTAGGTTAGCAACCTTGAAGTTATTTTTCTAATGCCTATTAACCATAATTTGTTTGGTACTGATTTGGGTACTGGTACGTTATCTATACTGATTAGATAGTACAGGTAGATACTGATTCTGGTACCGGTACCAGTAGTACAGGTACTATTCTGGTACTGGTATCACACTAAGGCCAATAGTACCGATCCCCAATATAAACGTTTTTACTAAAAAAAAAAAACAACCGACTTCCAAAAAAGACAAAGTGAAAAATATCTTTAATTTTGGAAGTCAGTGTCGTTGGGTTCATTTTCGTTGTTTGCCACCGACTTAATTCCGAAATTAAAGTTATTTTTCACTTTGTAGTGTCATCAATAAAAACTAAGTGGCAAAAATACGTATTATCCTACTATCCTACTAATATTATAAATGCGAAAGTTTGTGAGGATGGATGGATGGATGTTTGTTACTCTTTCACGCAAAAACTACTGAACGGATTTTGATGAAACTTTACAGTACCTAATATAGTTTATACATCAGAATAACACATAGGATACTTTTTATCCCGATATTCCCACGGGATCAAAACTTACGCGGGTGAAACCGCGGGGTGCAGCTAGTTGAATCTAACTCAAAAACTACCCAAGCAAAGTTCAAAATCCATAAAACAAAAACGATTTACAATTGCTGGAAATATCGCGTAACAAACACAAAAAACATACAGTCGAATTGATAACCTCTTTCTTTTTGAAGTCGGTTAAAAATGCCGATTTTTTTAAAGCCCTGTCTGTGGGTGATTCTACCTGTCATAGGGAACAACTTGGAATTCTTTGTACCGTTAAAATCAACCAATAAGTATGTGCGTAGGTAGGTATATCGCCACGAGAACTTGATCTGCAGGAAGTTCTTTTTCACGAATGAGGAAGTTCCTTAGTACCTATAACAGGAACCCAATATCACGCCTCAATGATTGCGTGATTAGGTAAAAATAATCTTTACGTAGGTATTGTTTACATGATATTACAACATTTTTGATGACAGAATCTCTTCTTTCCTGTCGGCCTATGCCTGCTAAGCTTTTCGACACGTGTAATGTGTCCTGTATATGGAGGAAAATTTATGTATTTGGAGGAAGAAAATGAATTAACTTGGTTGCTCGTCTATCATGTATGTTTGTGTTTTTTTATTTAGCACCTCATAAAGGCTCACGACAGGCGCGACGCGAAACAATTTCTATGAAAACTTCAATTAATTATTCTTACAGAATCGCGTCGCACCGTCGCGTCGCGCCGCGCCTGTCTGTGAGAGCCTTACATCAAATCAAACAGTGTGGCGATCATCTACATAACTTAACGTATTTTAAACATTAGGTAGGTACCTATGTTTAACACAACAATTAAAATAATAAATAAAAATTAACATTCAAGCCGTGGGACCTTTTTTTTCGTTTTAGATTTAACAAAATTAAACTTAATTTGTGATTATTAGGTAACATTTGTGATGAATAAAATTGTTGATACCCTTGCCCCGCGCGTTTCTACTGCCTTATTATCAAAGGTGGTTTATTTCCTGCTAATTTTAACACTAAGTATTTATTTTGTTTAAAAAAATCAGTTTTCTATTTTTTATTAAAGTTGTATGTATGTTTTTATCATAACAACTTGTAATAACAGCTGCACTATTGAATGTGATAACACTGATAACCTAATGGCCACTGTATGATTTATTCAAATCTGGTTTAGAATTAGCATATTTTGAGAGCATATCACATTTTCATTTTTTAGCATATTTTAAAAGTTACCTATCTACTAAATGTAAAACCTACCTATGTCATAGGTAGGTTTTACATTTATATCTGTGATATTTATGATGTACAGGTAGCAAAGGAGATAAGTATGCAGGGTCGTCGAATATAGTTGAAGTTTAGTAAGAAACCAATTGATGTTTTTGAATAAAATAAAATAAAATTAATAGAAAACATACAGTTCATTTATCAAATTTTTCATTCGAAAACATCAATCGGTTTCCTAATAAAGTTCAACTATATTTGACGAACCTGCATACTTACTTCCTTTGCTGACTGTACATAATAAAGAGTATTCTATTTAATTCTAGGTAGAGGTATCTTATACCTGCAACGGCTCACAAGACGCACATTCATCATTGCTTTCTAGTGTTTTATCTGAGAAGAAAGTAATCTATGTATATTTTTTGCATTTTGTTATATTTACTCTACTTTCCGAAATAAGAGATTGTTTATGTTATGTAAGTAGTAAACTTAAGTCGCTTATCAAAAGGTTGAAATTTGAATCACCGTTTTCCTCATATACGGGGTCATTGTATTCATCATTATGAACAACTTTTACTATAGGAACAAACCTGAAATCGCGAAAAAAAAAATCAGGCGTTCCCTGCATTTTGACGAGTTATGCGAACATAAATGTAGGGAACAGCTGATTTTTTTTTCACGATTTCAGGTTTGGTGCCATAATAAAAGTTGTTCATAATAATCAGTACAATGACCCCTTAAAAGGAAAACGGTGATTAAAATTTCAACCTGTATAATTTTCTCGTTTCACAATAATTAAATAACTTCAAAGCATAAAACAAGTATTTTTGATATAGCTATGTAATGTAGTTTGCCTTGCCAATAATACATAAGTAAGTATTACAGTTAGGAAATAGAACATTTATCGATCGTATTTTTTGTAGGTAGTTTGTGGTCACTAATTATTTTACTACTTCCGTCCGTATCTTGCACAAGTAAGGGTCAAGATCATTGCTAAAACCTGTGCAAACAGATTATGAATTAAATTGCACAACTTTAAAAGGTCAGCACCTTAATTGCGTAACACACTAAGTATCAATCAGAATCTGAATCATTTTGAAGCAAATTGCTAATCCATTGCTTCATAAGTTCGAAAAAATGTCTGCTCAACACGTAAATAACGCAATGAATATTGTTGAACTGTCAAAATGAAACCGATTCCGATTGATAATGTGTTACGCAATTGCCCCGCAGGTCCATAGTCTGCAGCAGTAGACTAAGTAACACATAATTTATGCTGTTTAAATCGGTGTTAGAAATGAAACAAGCTGAAAAGTATGTTTTAGATCTTTCCTACCATTGTGAGTTTTCAGGCGAAGAAGCATTGTGAGAAATTCAGGCTAGTAATAACGTAAAATCTCCAACAAACTATCAATCTCAATCTGAATCATTTTGAAGGATATTGCTAATCCATTGCTTCATGTGTTCGAAAAATGTGTCTGCTCAGCAACGTAAATAACGCAATGAATGTTGTTGAACTGTCAAAATAAAACCCATTGCTACTGGTAGGGTAGTGTCACGGTAGAGTGTTACACAACTACTCCGCAGGTACACACGGGCGCGTTTTTCCCGCGGCGATGTTTTTTCGTGTAGGTACTGCTGATCGATTCTGTAAAAATCTCACCGTGAAAAGTTAGGTGAAGTGAGCTTAGAGTGAGTTGTCAAGAGTATCAATCCATAGCATCACGATGACACTGACAGCTCACTCCACGCTCAATTCACCTAAGTATGATATACAAGGTTTGAAAAAAATACCTATATCAAAAGTTACTGAAATCGATTCAGTAGTCAATTACAAACAAACTACTTTCAGGACTTGCGTTTATTCTGTAACATGTTGCACAGTTGCCTCTGTCGTTGACGCGTGTCGCTCGTGTATGTGAGCACTTAGATAGAGAGGTACATATATGTCTTTCGTTCAACTAGGATAAAGACAGGCTTGCCATGAAGTTTACGTTTTCAAATACACTTATGTATCTGCATACTACTTAATTATACCTATTCTTATTATTTAATCTCGTTTGCAACATAAGACCTCAACAACAAGCGTGAGATTTTCCTCTTTTGCACATGATTCACATTAAATATTTTAACAATGGTAATAAGTTGATATTATCACTTCCTAAACATTGGATTGCTTTTAGATAGCGATCATTTTATATTGATTTTGCTATTAGCAGTGGCGTGGCTTGTCCTAAAGGGGCCCTATATATTTTTTTTTGGGGGCCCTTTTCACGGTTCCTATTTCTTTTTTTGGAAGTCGTCTGATAAGAACGTTTGTTGCTGTCGGATTCCTACCGAAAACTTCACTGTTCCTTCCAGTACCATGAGTCGGGGGCCCGGGAGATAGGTACTGGTAGATTCGTCAATTTAGATTTTTAAAAATATTTTTCTGATAAATATTATGACTTTGCCTATTACCCGATTCCGGCTTGACGTCAACTTCTGGGTCACTGTATTATATAATTATAGATTAACTTACAAGCCTATTAATGATCAATACGAATTTTAGGTTCTCGACAGTTTTTTACAAATTCTTGCTTACACAGGTCGGCGTCGCGTCGGGGGCCCCTGTGGCTCGGGGGCCCCGTATATTGACAGTAGTTATTAGTAAGATACTTACTTACCTATAGTTTTTATTGTGAGGATTCTCCACAACGGCTTTTTGGTAAGACGAACAAGAGTTACGTTTTAGTATAAGTTCAAGGAATTATAAGTATGGGTACTCCGAAAAAAAAACAGCTCAAGTTATTTATGCATTACGTACAAAATATTCCTTCTCATGTGATTTATTAATTACCTTACCCGTCTTCAATAAACCAAACCAAATTATAGCATTTGCCTCGCAATAATTTTCGCCAAACCTTTTGATTTTCAACCTTGATTCTTGCTCGTTATGGTTGAAAGTAGTTTGCACATTTGCCGATTGGTATTGCCAGCTTCCTGTTTTCCGGTGTCAGCACACTTTACGAATAATGTTGTTTATCAGTCGAGTTCAAGAATGGAACGTGTGAGGTGAGACAAGACGAAAAAGCTCGCAAAAAATTCAGCATGATTTAATAATATAAAGGCGACCTTTCTCACATACTTAATCAAATTTTTCAATAATAATGATGTATTTATGTAAGTTGTAATTCCATTGTTGAGTGAGTCAAAATGATCGTGCCATTGTCAATGTAATAGAGAATACTTAATGATTGATTATCCAGAGAAAAAGAAAGGTCGTTTTTTTATTTAGCAAACGCAATTAAAAGAAATAATTATTCATTCGATTAATCTACATACAAAGATTGGAGTCGGATTTCGCACAAAAAATAATTAAAAGTGATGATCTGATGACAAATAAAGCAAGTCGGTACCCTGGTATATAATGAGGGCCCTATGTGTTCTCACATAATAAAACCTTCCTTCGCTGTAAATATGTGTTATTATGTAAATATCTTTATTTATTATGAACAAAGTCGGGAACATCTTCACGTCTTTACATCTGAGAAAATTGCTTGGAAAATTATTCTATTATATTTACTTGTTAATGCCCTTTATTCTAAGAAATACCACTGTAGAGTACCGCTTTGTATCTATCAGAGTTTTAAAATGAATAATGATTTATTTTCTTAATTTTCTTGATGCGGCGCTTTAGTATCAGCAGAGCCTGCAATTCGATAGTGTTTTGTTTTAAACTTCTGTATTTTTCGTCAATATGCGGGCAAGAAGTAGATATTATTGCACGCTTACTGCCGAAAATACAGGATGTCTTCTTACAAACTTACAAGAATTTGCACTTCATTTTGAGTATATTTCTCACGGTTTGGCAACAGCAAATCCAAAGTAACGTTACATCCTGAGTTTTTAAATGTAATTTCGAAATATTTAAGTAGATATCTGAAACGTTTTGTCCTCATAATTACGAGAATTAAAATTTTAAATAACTCCAAGTCCACAAAGGAATAATTGAAAAAACCTTGTAGGTAATGAAAATAAAATCTGACGCAAACAAGCACTTACATAATAGTCATAATAACCACATACCTACCTACAAAAAAACTTATACCTAAATCAGGCAAATTACACGTCATAATCCCAGTACGCTAGAACATTCTATTTTAATACTTAGTAAAATTTTAAATGAAACGGAGATTTAAAAATAATTATACTTGTGTGTCTGATAAAGGCGTGAGTGCGTCAATCCTACTTAATAAGCCTACTTAATTAATCCTATCCTACTATAATAATATTATAAACGCTAAAGTTTGTGAGGATGGATGGATGGATGGTTTGTTACTCTTTCACGCAACAACTACTGAACGGATTTTGATGAATCTTTACAATAATATAGCTTAGGTATACGCCAGAATAACATATAGGATACTTTTCATCCCGATATTCCCACAGGATCGAAACTTATGTGGGAGAAACCGCGGGGCGCAGCTAGTAATATTATAAAAGCAAAAGTTTGTGAGGATGGATGGATGGATGTTTGTTACTCTTTCACGCAAGAACTACTGAACGGATTTGTATGAAATTTGGCACACAGATAGTTTATAACCAGAATTAACACATAGGATACATTATATCCCGATATTCCCACGGGAGCGACAATTATGCATGTTAAAACCGTGGGGCGCTGCTAGTACTTAGAACTTCTGGAAACGTCGTGGCGGAAGTCAACATTAAAAACTTATCGTTCCGCCTGGGACCGCTGGAAGTTATGGGCTTTGAATAATAAATATCAAATGGATAACCCAAAACCTCAAGAGGTAGCGAAATACATCCATTTCCTCCACAAGGAAGTAAAGCTAGCAGCTAAAACAATCGCAGTCCACAAATCTGTAGTTACCACGTTCGCAAATCCGGAGATAAGCGATAGACTTAGCAGCCACCCACTCGTACAACAGATGATGAAAGCAGTCTTCATTGCACGACCACCACCACCAAAACCAAAAACGTGGAACGTCTCGCAATTAGTTGATTTCTTGAAGACATATGAGATAGAACATAATAGTATTTTTCAAATATCGCGGCATGTGGCCGCGCTGCTTCTTTTATCATCGGGGAGAAGAATTCATGACCTGACGCTTCTGGATATAGGACCAGAACTGTTCGAGTCGCATAATAGTTACATTATATTTTGGCCACGATTCGGCTCGAAAACCGACTCCTCTAAATATAGGCAATCTGGCTGGCAACTATATAACAAAGGTGTTGAAAGATTAAATATAGTATATTGGGTTAATAAACTAATCACCATCAGCAAATCAAGACGGGGTAACCTGACTAGCCTATTCATATCTACCAGGGGTAAAGTAAAGGAAGCCTCCAGAAGCGTTATTGCTGGTTGGATTCGAACACTATTCAAAGTTGCACAAATCAACGTCATCGCCGAGACGTCATCGCCGGTTAGCTTGTCATGTCAGTACTCTCACAATCACAAGCCGGCAAGAACGGCAAATAGTGGGTCGAGCTACGGCTGAAACCTAAATATTCGTTTTCTTCCCTTCGGGGGGAAAACGGTTCTATTTAGGTGTTCGAGCCTACGCTCGACCCACTGTGAGATGTGTTTATAATCTGCCGGCGATGGCTAGACGTACTGTGGTAAAGTAGGGAAATATTGTACATAATATCTACGTAAGTTAGACTGCAAGGAGTACTAATAATAAAAAATAAAAAAAAAACTTTAATCAAACCAGAAAAAATATCAGTCTTCCATTATTAAATCAGTTTAGCTTAGATTGGAGAAAATGATTGACTTAAACTATCTGAATTCCCTTTTGATTGACTTGGGATTTCTTTAAAGTAATGTGTTAAAAAGGTATCCCTTGATCTCCAGTTCCCTCGTTTGATTACTTCATCAAGATTAAGGTTTCTATTGATCCAGTTATCTGAGTTGACTGCTGCCCTACAGCTTCCTGGAGACGCGTTGATTTGTGCAACTTTGAATAGTGTTCGAATCCAACCAGCAATAACTACAGATTTCTGGACAGCTTTACTTCCTTGTGGAGGAAATGGATGTATTTCGCTACTTCTTGAAGTTTCGGGTTATCCATTTGATATTTATTATTCAAAGCCCATAACTTCCAGCGGTCCCAGGCGGAACGATAAGTTTTTAATGTTGACTTTCGCCACGACGTTTCCAGAAGTTTTCGGCTCTCCCTTGAACTACATCATTTCGATTTCACGGTAAAGTGACAATGATCTTGAAAATCTTCCTTAGACTTTAAATGAACAACAACAACAAGACTTGGGAAACCCGCTGTCTACGGTCGTGCTTTTTTTTTAATGCACAGTTAACCTTATATACTTAATGCCAAGTTGCGGTTTGATTAGGTAGGTTACGTGGTTAGATACCACTATACGTATAAGTAGGTACGGATAAAATCTATGTTTCTAGGTCATGCTTTACTTAATTCCTACTTTGTATCTGCAATAGTTAGTAGTTTTTACAGTCTTAGTCGTACATACAATAACAGGCACATAGGAAGGTATAATAATAAGTTCTTCTTATAAAATGAGCATTTTAAATCTAAACAAACAGACATTTTGTTTAAAAGCATCAAAACTTGCTAAAAAGGTCGATTGCAGCTTTAATTTTATGATTTTAGTCTAGTAAATGAAAACACAGTGTTTAAATAAGTCTTATTATTTTTATACCTATCTATAATTATGACAATTTAGTGGATTAACCTGGCTGAAAATACGTAGACGTGATTTAAGCATAGATGATACTTATTTATTTTTAAGTATTTGCATAAAATGCATATTAATATTAGACAATTATTAATGATAAGATATAGCAGCGAGAATAAAAATGACGTAAACGATTCGAAAATTACATGTGCATATTTAATAAAAAATCGTTGTTTTATAGCGTCACAGTCTATTTGTAAATTGTTCATCCATTTTAGGGAAAGCAAACATTGGCAATGAAGAATTTGGATATCCGGGTTTTGTGGCACATTATGCTAAAGTTATTCCACATTAATACCCAAAACTAGTTTATATTAACATAATATGATGTTTCAGAAACATAGTTGGGAAAAAACTAGACAGACGATGAACGTGACATTTCAGATTAGATTAGATTTTATAAGGCTGGGCCTAGTTCAGCCTCGTTGGCGCCTCGAAGGCTCTCCTTAGGCTTCGCGTAGGGTCCCCATAGGCTCCGCTTAGACTCCGCGAAGCCGTCACATAGATACAGTACAATATTCGGGGGACTCGCTACCTATCCGCGGTGCCAATATTTTGCACCTTGATAACAAAAGCGGCACTATGCGGAACTTTTAAAACTATGATTTCTAGATAACTCCATAATTTATTGGCATGTTGTCAGTACATAACTTAGAATAAGATAGTCAAACTGATAAGTGAAATTAATTGCAGTCTTTTATTTCAGTTATTCGCTAAGATATTGACTAAAATGCTGCGTCAAAAACTTTTTTAAATGGTCATAATGAAAAAAGACAATTTTTGTACAACGCCACTTTTGTTTTCAAGGTGCGATTTATCTATCAGTGTACACACGGCTACACATCAAGCTATACATTTCCAGTATAAGCTGATCTTACATTGTATAGGATATCCGTACGATGTGAGACCAGCGTAAACTGGTTTTGTATAGCTTGATGTGTAGCCGTGTGTACATATTTAAATGATCAAAGATAATAAAAGAACTATTACCAAAAATAACTTGAATCCTACCTGCCGCCATTTCGTCACTAGTGACTAGTGAAGATAAAGTGTTCTGTGCTAGTAAGTGACCTTAATGAACTGTACCTATAACCTACAGAATTTCTGCAAAAACCATTGACGTTGGTCTTTCTTTACTGTTAGTGGTCATTAGATACAATAACATAGTTTTTTTTTTGCGAAATTTCTCTGTCCTAGATTGACTTCAGAAAGTCGTTTACGTTTTTGCAACTGCCGAGGAGCTTTGATATCCTACCTAATTCAAATAAATGTTTTCCGTTATTATTTCGTTTCTTCTCTGCTATACCACCGTAATTTTTTGTCTGTTTCATAATTATAATTCGTCAAGCCTATCGCAGTCCACTGCTGGACATAGGCCTCTCCCAGGCTGCGCCACAACACCCTGTCCTCCGCCTTCCTCATCCAGTCCATTCCAGCCACTTTCTTTAGGTCGCTCGTCCATCTAGCTGGGGGCCGTCCTACACTACACTTGCTGATACGCGGTCTCCACTCAAGGACTCGTCTGCTCCACCGGCCATGGGTCCTTTGACAAACATGGCCAGCCCACTGCCGCTTCAGTTTGCTTACTCCGGACATTTTATTCCTGATTTTATCCTTCAAAGATATTCCGAGCATAGGGGCCATTAATTTATTACGTAAGATGATTTAGGGGGGGAGGGGGGTCAACCATGTCTTATTTTTTCTTACAAGGGGGTGGGAGGGAGTCTTGATAGATTTTACGTAAGATCACAAAAATGCGCAGAGTTAAGATTATAAGTAAAAATGATTGGTATCTACGAAACAAAGGTTACTTACAAAATGTTTTTTTCTTTTAGAAATTAAAATTAAAACAAACCAAACGTGTATTCATTTTTTCGTTTAGATTCTTACGTAATAAATATTAAACAGGGGGGGAGGGGGTCGGCCGATTTTTATTTTTTCTTAGATAGGGGGGGGAGGGGTCAAAAACTGGCGAAAATCGTCTTACGTAATAAATGAATGGCCCCATAGCTCGCTCCATAGCGCGCTGATCGACCTTGAATTTGTGGACCAGCCCGACCGTCAGTAGTGTCCACATTTGGCCACCATATGTCATGACGGGCAGGACGCACTGGTTGAAGTCCTTAGTCTTCAAACACTGCGGGATAGGCGACGAGATGACTTGACGAAGTTTTCCAAATGCTGCCCAACCCAACTGGATCCTTCTGTCGGCTTCTTTCTCAAATTTGTGTCTAGCGAGCTGGATTACTTACCCTAGGTAGACATAATCCTTCACAACTTCGAGAAACGACCCTTCGATGTGGATTGGACTAGGCAAGACGTGCGAATTGTACATGACTTTCGTCTTGTCCAAATTCATGCCGAGGCTAACCCGCCTAGAGGCTCCATTTAGGCTGTGCAGCATTTGGTCTAGCTGTTCTAGCATCTCTGTAGCATAGCAGTTGGATGGGTCTGGTTTTCTGATCCTGGATCTAGACAGTCATCGTGGCAGCGTCATACAAAAATTTCAACACTTCGATGTAGCGCCAGTCAATTCAACATCGCTGCAGAGAGGTCAGAACTGCCCGTATTTCGATGGAGTCTGAATTATAATTCGTACTTCGTACTTAATTATTTATCGGCACTAATATTAAAAAAAAAAACAACGCTTGCAACGTTCAAGTGTTCTACTTCGGGAGACGAAACTGCAGGTCTCCACCCTAATCACATAATCCGTAGTTCCAGCCAAAGTTACGGGCAATGACAACTCCGTATCATCTACTAAAATAAGATTAGTTTGACACCCCATCTAAGAATGAATGATACCATGATGTGATGCTTCTCCCTACTCCTGGTGTGTTTTTACCCGTCCAAAAAAGTTAATTAATCGGGTTCACGCTAAAGTTTGGAAGTACTTTCGGACGGGCCCGTTTCTTCGCTGACGGACTTATAGAGTGGCACCCCTAGAACCAATGGCAGAGCGTAGTGACCATGTTAGTACGTCTTGTTCAATCACGGGTCTTCATTGATCGCATCCCTCGCGCCATATGTAATGTAATGTAATGGCGCCTGCAGCAGAAAGTTTTTGTCGGCACGCTTAGCAAATAACAAAGTTAGAATGACGAGGAACTTCCAACTTGCGTGTATGAACTGAGTTATTAGTGTTATTCAAAACCTTAAAACACTACAAGAAGGTGGATCGGTTAAGCAGGATCAACCAGGACCAAGCGTGGGCGCTCCTAGCTACAGTTAGCATAACAGAAGCAGCTTGCAGAACTTAACTCTATCCCAAGTACCTCCTGCCGGGGCAGCGGGATTGTCCGAAAGGGTTACCGCTGCCCCGGAACATAAAGGGCTAAGGAAGGAACACGGGTGGATTTTAGTCAGTAAGAGTCTGACACTCCCTTCTGCTCCCAGAGCGGGAGGGGTCATTTGATGATTTCCCATTCATAAAAAAAAAAGCCCAAGTACCTCCGTCTTATCTAGCTGCCGTCAGCTGACCAAAACGTGCCTAGAGTTAGGTTTCCTGACTTTGATGGAGGATGTCTTGAGGGTTGCGGCCACAGATATAGATACATCTAGATGACGCAAGAGCAACTAGTTCGCGCGCCAAAAATCGCACCAGCTTAGGGGAAGGTTGCTATGAATGGACCATTTAACTTTACGACAACATATCTCAAAAAATATAAGTGATAAAATGAAAGCAGTTTATTATTTTTATTTTGTAGGACCTTTATTTATAATAATCAAACCCACAAACAATTCGGCCTTACACTTTTTGGTATAAACGAAGAAAACTAAATCTTGGGCTGTTACCTTCTTTGGACCATGGGGACCTTCATTGAACCACCAGGTTGCCATCAATGGACTTCGAGAAATTTGTTCTAGAGGTCCAATCAAGGAAACTTATTATAATTATCAATATGATTAAATTAGGGCATACGAGGAGAGACAAAGAATACTCATACACATACGACAAGTAAACAAACTATAGTTATGGGATACTTAGTTACTAATTTAATTTTACATCCGGTATTTGGACGTGTTCTTTGGCTTTTTGGTTTACTCCATCTAACCTTCGTTGTGTTGCTTTCGGGACTCCGTATATTCTGCTTGCTTCATTTAAACCAGTTTTTTGTTTCCTTACTGATTCTAAAGCAAGGTTCGTACCTGTTTCATTGTTGGAATTTGTGAACAAAACCTCATTATATAAGTCTATGATGAAAGTGTCAAGATGACTGTTTGTATCTATTACCTTTTGGATGTCATGTGTTGTAATGTGTCCGTACAAATGAATTATTTCTTATTTAACTCTTTATTGTTTATTAATTCCACGCCTTTATAACAGGTTATGGGCCCAGAACACCTACTCAATAAGGGTTTTTGATTCATTTCTCGGAAAGTTATTTTTGTAAGAAAAAAAAAAAAAACGATCGGCACATGTTTTTATTTTTTCCGTGAGTTTTCTCATCTGGTTCAAAATAATAAAAATGACCAGCGAAGCACATAGTTCGACAGGAATTCCAATAGAAAAGCTGCAGGGCATGGAAAATTACAATAACTGGAAGTTTTCCATGAAGATGCTCCTAATGCACGAGGACCTACTCGAATGTATTGAGTCCACCGGCGGAAGCAAAGATATCAGAAAAAATCAGCGCGCGCTTGCAAAAATTTGTCTGTCTGTACTTCCCAATGCTTTTTCGCTTGTGCGTAACGCAAAATCAGCTTATGAAGCATGGACAAATTTACAAAAGGCTTATGAGGACAAGGGTCTGTGCAGACGCTTAGGATTACTGCGGTTGCTTTTTGGAACTAAGCTCGAAGAGAATGCTTGTAACATGGAAGCTTACATTACGAAAATAACGGAAATTGCACAACAATTGCATGACATAGGTTCTCCACTAGACGATGACTTCATAGCAGTCATCATGTTGAGCGGACTGACATCAGATTACGACCCGCTCATCATGGCGTTGGAGAACTCTAGTGACAAGCTTGTCAGTGAAACTGTGAAGATGAAATTATTACAGGAATTTTACAGAAGAGATGACAAGACAGAGACTGCATCGGCTTTGACTACCATCAAGAAGATCAAATGTTACCGATGTAAGAAACCAGGACACACAAAGGAGAATTGCCCTAAGAATGCTGCTTCTACGACTCCAGTGAGTAATGTCAAGGACAAGAAGAAGGTGTTATTGTCAGCATTGTCGGTAAATCTCAAAAATGATGTCTGGTCGTAGACTCTGGTGCAACCAACCATATGTGCAACAACAAGAGTGTTATGTCAGAGTTGAAATCAACTAAAGAACTCTCTGTAAACATTGCAAATGGTGATCAGTTGTGTACTGCAGGATTAGGTAAAGTTAGAATTAAGTTAGACAGCGGTTTTAGAACAATAACTAATGTTTATTTGGTTCCTCAACTGTCAACTAACCTTTTATCAGTGAGTGAGTTAACAAGAAAAGGTTATACAGTCAATTTTAATTCTAAAACCTGTAGAATAATGGACGGGCATGAAACCATAGCTACTGCTAGTTATGTGAATGGTATTTTTCAATTAGATTCTATAGGGAATAGCAGTAGAGCTGATGTTGGAGTGCAGCCTCAATGCATGGTGTCTGACAGCAGCAGTAAATCACTACTGGACTGTGATGTGTCAGAGCAAGAGCAGTGCAGCTTGGTGTCACAGGAAGTATGGCATCGTAGGCTGGGGCACCTCAACTCTAGGAGCATGAATGTCATGAGACACGGTATGGTTTTTGGTATTAATTATGATAGTACTAGTTTTCAATCATGCATTGCCTGTATTAAAGGAAAACTTACAAAATTACCTTTTCCAAAAGTGTCTCATAGTAGGTCTAAGGAGATTTTAGGCTTAATACATACAGATTTATGTGGTCCAATGCAAGAGAAGTCACTTGGTGGTGCTTGTTATTTTCTTACTTTCATTGATGACTGTTCAAGAAAAACATTTGTTTATTTTTTGAAAACAAAAGGTGAAGTTTTTGAAAAATTTAAAATATTCAAAAAGCTTGTTGAAAATGAGACTGATAAGAAAATAAAAAGTATTCGTAGCGACAATGGTGGTGAATATATTAATAAAAAATTTCAGGAGTTTCTGCAACATCAA
Source organism: Globia sparganii (assembly GCA_949316385.1). Taxonomy (NCBI): domain Eukaryota; kingdom Metazoa; phylum Arthropoda; class Insecta; order Lepidoptera; family Noctuidae; genus Globia; species Globia sparganii. The sequence goes on from OX438654.1 coordinate 19,590,171, forward strand.
GGAATCCGTCACCAAACGACTGTCCCGCATTGTAGTCAACAGAATGGTGTGGCAGAAAGAGCTAATCGTACCATCATGGACAAAGCTCGCTGTATGCTAGAAGATGCTGGTCTTGACAAACGTTTTTGGGCCGAGGCCGTAAACACTTCAGTGTATCTGAAGAACCGCTCACCTACAAAAGCTGTCATGGGCATGACACCACTGGAGAAATGGACCAATACTAAGACAAATGTAAGTCATCTTCGTACATTTGGTTGCTTGGCTTATGCTTTGACTTCAAATCACAAGAAACTGGATTCGAAGGCAAAGAAATATATTTTTGTAGGTTACTGTAACGATACAAAGGGTTACAAACTCATTGATCCAGAGAACCCTCAGCATTGCATTAAAGCACACCATGTGAGATTTTTAGAAGATGATTTTTGGAAGAAAGATCTGTCAAATGATGATACGAATCAAGTAGTTCATGTTGTTTCACATACAGAACAGACAGTTAGGACAAACGAAAACACGGGGGATGTAAGTCCACAGTGTGTGTCTGAAAATTGTCTTCCCGATGACAGAAATAGGAACAGGGACACAGTATTTAGTATCAATGACAGTAGTATTTCATCTGAAGCACATAATTCGTCGGATGAAACCTATATTCCAGGGAGTTCAAGTGAAGACTCGACAACTACAGACTTCACTGATGCTGTAAATGAAGATCTATTTGCACAACTGGTAGCTCAACAGTACAGGGATCTTGGAGACCCGGAGACTGTTAAGGAAGCACTTGGTGGCAATGAAGCTAAAGAATGGAAAGAAGCCATGGAAGATGAGTATAAATCCTTTATTAAAAATAAAGTCTGGCGTCTTGTGGATCTACCTAAAGATCATAAAGCAGTGAAATGCAAATGGATCTTTAAGAAAAAGAGGAACTTAGATGGAAGTCTTCTAAAATACAAGGCACGGCTGGTTGCCAAAGGATTTACTCAAAGGTATGGCATTGATTACAATGAAACTTTTTCGCCTGTTGTCCGTTACTCTACTATACGTTTGTTATTTGCACTAGCTGCAGAATATGATCTGGAAATAAATCACCTAGACGTCAAAACAGCTTTTTTGAATGGTGATCTTAAAGAGCATGTGCTAATGGAACAACCAGAAGGTTTTGTTAAGAAAGGACAAGAACATAAGGTTTATAAGTTGGATAAAGCCGTTTATGGTTTAAAACAGGCTGCTAAGTCATGGTATGAAAAAATTAATGGAGTGTTAATAAATAAACTCCATTTCAATAAGATGCCTTCAGAACCATGTGTCTATTATAAAGGACAAAAGAGGGAAATGGTTATAATTGCCCTTTATGTCGACGACATAATGTTATTTTCTCCATCGATATCCAAAGAAAGAGATATAGTGAAAGAAAAACTCATGTCAGAGTTTGAGATGAAGGATTTGGGACCTGCTCATCAAATATTGGGCATGAGAGTATGCAGGAATAAAGAATCGATTACTTTAGATCAGTCACATTACATTGAAACTGTTCTACGTAAATTTAATATGACTGAATGCAAACCGTCTCCAACTCCTATGGAAGCAGGATTGAAACTGAACAAAAGTGAAGTCAAGGATACTCGTTTCGACTATAGAAATCTCATAGGTTGCTTAATGTATATTTCAGTTTGTTCCAGACTAGATATCTCGCATGCAACAAGTGTTTTGAGTCAATTTAACGAATGCTTCGGTGAAACACATTGGAAAGCTGCGAAAAGGGTCCTGCGATATCTCAAAGGTACAAGTCATTACTTTCTTAAATATGTTAAGGGCGGATTGGTCATAAATGGCTACACAGATGCTGATTGGGCATCCAACGAGGTTGATCGTCGTTCATACACAGGGTATGTATTTAAATTAGGTGATTCTGTTATATCTTGGGAAAGCCGTAAGCAGAGGACTGTGGCTCTATCAAGTACTGAAGCAGAGTACATGGCTATTTCAGATGCTTGCAAAGAGGCATTGTTTTTACGTATTTTTATGAATGAATGCCTTCAAGTTCATTGTAAGATAAATTTGTACAATGATAATCAGTCGGCACAAAAACTATGCTCTAATTCAATGTTTTATGCTCGTACCAAGCATATAGATATTAGACACCATTTTATAAGGGATATTGTAATTAATAAATTTATTGATGTCCGTTATATGCCTACAGGTGACATGGTAGCTGACTTGCTCACTAAACCGTTAACTAAAGAGAAACATGTTAAGTTCTCTTTGTCTCTTTTGTCAGTGTAATATTATTATTCTAATTATTACTATGTAATGTAATATCTAATATTTCTTAAATTATTGTAGTAATAATTAACAATATTATATGAGTTACATTCGTGTTTTTATAAGACAATAGTTTAAGGGGTAGTGTTGTGAATTAATTAAAAAAAGGTAGGCATAGTTTTGTTCAAGGGGTAGTGTTGGAATTTGTGAACAAAACCTCATTATATAAGTCTATGATGAAAGTGTCAAGATGACTGTTTGTATCTATTACCTTTTGGATGTCATGTGTTGTAATGTGTCCGTACAAATGAATTATTTCTTATTTAACTCTTTATTGTTTATTAATTCCACGCCTTTATAACATTCATTCCATGCAAAGTATTTTTTTTTATGCGGCGACATTCTGAAATTTTGAAATTTATAAGTACTTAATCATTATCCAGAGGTTTTTTCCATGATTAAATATTAATTAGTGAAATACTCGGTGCCTATTCCCATATTATGCCCAAAAAAAAATACAATAAAAAGTTGCTATGATTGGACCGGTCCAACGGTGGAACACCCTTGAGGTCCATTGATGGCAACAAGGTACTCGTTAAGAAAAGAAAATCTAAAATATACATGGACATGATTAGAGAAAATTGAATAACACACATGGAATCACAATGAAATTGTCTAATATTTCATAACAGTACACGCAAAAAATATGAGTAGAATGATACTTACATCAAATTGTTCCGAGTCAAATAATAAGATTTTGACCACCCACTCGCCACATGCCGCAGCATCACTGAGGTAAGAGGGGGGTGCAACTGAGCCGGCACGGACTCGTTTCTACTAGTTTGGGTGCTGCTAGCTTGGACAGTTTTGGAAATACCTTGGTGGTCCAATGAAAGAACTAGTCCAATGATCGCAACTTTCCCCTACGTACAAAAATCGTAAGCCGCCACTTTCGCGCTCAGTCCTGAGTACTGCTGGCTGGGTGAGCGTGAGTGAGAAAGAGTGCTTGTGACGTCATAGGAGGTAGTCAAAAAAATGGCACGCTTCGTTTTCATATAGATCGTGAAACTTGCGTTGTCTAGGTCTATCTATATATCGGGTTGCAGCCCATTCGATTATTTTTCAACCAGGCTGAAACCCAACTTGGAGGTAACTACTTATCGTAATTCTTGCACGTCATGTTCTTTTAAGATTACTTAATCGTTAACTTAAAGAATAGATCTTTCTTTGGAAAGTAAATGTTTGGATAACAAAGAAATTCGTGACAATTGATTGTCGTCGCAATTGTATCTATATTGTATACGTGTTCCGAGGTCATTACTTTTTTAAGCTACCAGCTTTAAGCTCAACGGGATTCTTCTAGGATTTCTCTTCACTGCTATAAATTATTCTGATACAGAATGAAGGCAAAAAGGTAGCATTCGTTGTTTAAATATTGATCCTTCTTTTCTTATGGGAAATAAAGGTTTTTTTGGGAAAATGCCGTTAAGTTGTTAGTAATTCACTATGGTACTTTATTGCACAAATTGTCTGAACTCCTTCAATTCTTTGCTAGTAACTTTCGCCTGAACCAAAATCAAAAATTATTTGTGAGATGGTCCATTGGTGATCAGGTTGGTTGAGACGTGAAAACTGCGGAGTGAGTGCGTAACAAACTAACTAGTTTTCAATTTGACAGTTGAACAACATTCATTGCGTTATTTACGTTGTTGAGCAAACAAATTTTTCGAACATTACGAGGCAATGGATTAGCAATATCCTTTAAAATCATTCAGATTTTGATTGAAAGTGTATTACATAATTAGGGTACTGAAGGGTGTCCCTACACCACTTATTTATTTGGGTTGATTTAAATATGAAAACGAAAATTGTCGATAGGTACCCATGACATGACGTAAGCGGGGTTTCGCTAGCTAATTTAATGTGACCCTGTTTTATACACAGTTTATTTTGAAGCCATTCATCTAACACTGACAAAAACAGTTGTCCAACTACTCTTCACAGATGGAAATCCCCAGAATGATTTAAATTGCGCGCAATATGTTTGTTTTCTATCGTTTTATACTTATATTCTTAGAATTTTAATAATATAATTGATTAATTACATACTGATGCTGGATAATAATTAATCGATCCATTGGATACAAAATCTTTGTTTTTATAGTTGCGTATGCATTCATTTCTATTTCTATTGTCGTGTTTCGAAACGTATCTGTTGAGGGTCAGGGAGTCACATTACGTCCGCTACGCGTAGCGTCTGTATTATGGCCCTATTATATTCTTGAAGGTGATTTTTTCTCGGATCAGTCGCGTTATAGCCGTTCTACTTATAAGCACACATAAGCTTGTTATTAGATAAAAACTTTTTTACAAAAAAAAAAAGCAACCGACTACCAAAAAGACACTAAGACCAAAGAGGCAAACAACGAAAATGCGATTTTTTTTTGTAAAAAAGTTTTTATTTTTCACTTTTAAGTTGTACTTATCCCACACAAATTCGTATAACACTACTTGCTATGTAAATATCAGTGACAGGAAGTCATTATTATAAGATCATCAATATAAACTAATTGGCAAAAATACGTATCATTGAAGCTTACTCAAAAACTACCCAAGCAAAGTTAATAAAATTTATATGAGACCACTTCAGAGGCATGCTCTATCTATTAAAAAAGGAATTTCTGAAAAGGATTTACAATTGCCGGAGTCAACGCGTAACAAAAATACAAAAAGAACATACAGTCGAATTGAGAACCTCCTCTTTTTTGAAGTCGGTTAAAAAATAACAAAACAGACCAAATTAACTAGTAACATGCTTCACAAAATGTTAATGTTATGTTGTTAGTCTGCTCGCCTAGGCGAGCAGACTAACAACTACTTTTATATATATATAAAATACTACTTTTTGTCGCTCCCACACACGCAAAATGTTTATAGTGTTATGTTAGCTTCAATACAATAGCAGACAACTTCTCGCCTGTATTACCCAAAGGGTTAGACAGGGCCTATAATACACCCACATATTGCCTGTTACGTTTAAGTCCCATGTTTAGTTTAGTTTGTGATCTTCCTGTACGAGTCGCAATAAATACTTTTTCTTTCTATCTTTCTTTCTTTATGTAATAGAGGCCGAGCCTATTGGCATCAACCGGGCACAGATGCTGACTCCAAGCCGCAAAAGTGTCGATCCTGTGGGAATATCGGGATAAAAAGTAGCCTATATGTTAATCCAGGGTGTCAGCTACCTCAATACAAAATTTTATCAAAATTGGTTTAGCCGTTCGAGTGTGAAGAAGTAACAAACATATAAAACCACACACACTCACAAACTGTCGCCTTTATAATATTAGTGTGATTAACCTGGATGTCATAGCCAACTAATAGTACTGACTAATTATTTTGAAGGGAGTCATTTAGATAATTTAAAGACATTCTTTAAATGCATAATCAGCCTATAATGTTCCCACTCAGTGGGACACAGACTTACTCTCTGTGAGAGGGCGCGGGCCGTAATCCACCACGCGGGCCCAGTGCAGGTTGGAAAAATGGCATCACGCAAATGTTTACCGCGGTGGGCATTGCCGAAAAGGCGACCGCGCACCAGGACCAATCGCGGCGCTTGCCGGAATATAACGCTTTACGCGAGCGCAGCTGATTGGCTTATTTGCATGTGTGTTCTTTCGTTCGAATGCTCGAGGTATTTTGTTAATGTAGTGAAGTTTGGAGCAGAATTTCTCGTTGATTTTGTTCGTAGTTACGATTCCTGACTTTTTATTATTCGTAGGGGCCACCACTGATATCTAACTATCTGTAACTAATTATTCCTTCAAAATAATGTTCTATGAAATTCAGTTCTATTATATCTAAGAAAACTTGAAAAGCATAGCTAATGCAATTGCATATAGAAACCCATGTCTAATACGGAATTGTGTTCATGACTTGGCACTTTGACAGTAAACTAAGGAAGCCCCGTGAGACCCATAATCAGCTTAACTGAGCTATTATGTTTGTAGAATGTACAGTCAATGTAAAATTAAATGATACATAATATGATAACTAAATAAAATACAACTACACCAGAAGGTCAATTCTTGTAATTTAAACCGTTTAAAATCTAGTCGCAGTCTCATTTCGGCGACAAACAAATGTCAAACACTTGTCAAAATGTAAGCAAATTAAAGGTAATTAGAGGTTAGGTTTGACAGATTGAGACTGAGATCAGTCTGTGAACGTTCCTAAAATTACCGCTCAGATATCCTAACGAGTATCGTTAAGCTTTTTTTTTTTTTTTTTTTTGTGGATGGGAAATCATCCAATGACCCCTCCCGCTCTGGGTGGAGCAGAAGGGAGTGTCAGACTCTTACTGACTAAAACCCACCCGTGTTCCTTCCTTAGCCCTTTGTGTTCCGGGGTAGCGGTAACCCTTTCGGACAATCCCGCTGCCCCGGCAGGCTTCGGCCCTTTCGGGCCCCTTCCTTGCTGCTGACATCTCTTTGAGGCGCGCGTGGAACACGTACGCGCCGTCCGGCACGGGCCTGGTCCTGATCGGACGGAGAGTTACCCATTACTCTCCGCCCGCAGGCCCGCGCCTACGGTGGCCGGGAGTCGTCTCGCGGCTCCCGACGCCCGGGGCGTCTCCCGCGGCGGCTGGGACGTGAGGCCCTCTCCCTCAGCCGTCCCGCCACCTCCTTCGCTAGCATGACTGCTTCGCAGAAGGAGGTGACTGCCTCCCACTCCCTCTCGCCCCGGACCATGGCTTGAACCAGGGCCGGGCGCGAGAGGTCGCTGCCGCCGCCGATCGCCTCTGCGAGAACACGGCGGTGCTCCGCCCAATTGGGGCATACCGCCACCGTATGCTCCACCGTGTCCTCCGGGCGACCCTCGCAGTGGTGACACCCGGGCGTTTCCTCCCGCCCGATGGTGTGCAGGAACCTCCCGAAACACCCGTGTCCGGTGAGGACCTGCGTCAGGCGGTAGGTGAGGGCGCCGTGGCGCCTCTCTAGCCACTCCTCAAAGAGGGGTCTTACCGCCGCTATCGCGGCGTGCCCTGCGCTGGGTTGCGACAGTCGCTCTTTCCATGCCGCCATGAGATCGCGCCGGAGGTCGGTCCGCTCCGCCGCGATTTGCCGCGGAAGCGGAGTTTCCCCCCGGCGTAGTGCCTCCGCGCGCCACTCGTACAGGCGCGCGAGGACTATCGCCTCCAGATCCCACGGCGGCAGTCCGGCAAGGAGGCTTGCCGCCTCGCCCGAGATCGTGCGGTATCCCCGGATCAGCCTTACGGCTACCACCTTCTGGGGCGCGTTCAGATAGTGGGCGGCTCGCCGCCGCAGTGAACGCGCCCACACCGGGGCCCCGTACAGGGCCATGGACCGCACGACCCCCGCGTAAAGCCTCCGGCAGTATCGTTAAGCTGGCATCTGAGTATTTGATATGCATGGTATTAGTATGTAGGTACTATTATGTTTAAAAATGGAACCCTAAAATAAAAAAAAACTGACTTCCAAAAAAACACAACAAACTGAAAATAACTTTCAATTTTGGAAGTCGTTGTTGGTTCCGCATTTTCGTTTTTTGACACCGACTTCCGAAATTGAAAGTTATTTTTCAGTTAGTTGTGGTTTTTTGGAAATCGGTTGTTTTTTTTTGTAAAAAAGTTTTTATTTTTCACTTTTTAGTCATACACACCCCACACAAATTCAATTAACACTAGTGCATTGAAGAATTGAAGACACCGACTAGAAGAATCATCAAAATTTGCATAGAAATGCCGGAGATGTAGTACATTTATGCATATAACTTCGTACATAAGAATAATTACCTAATGTATTATAGACTAAAACCTTCCTGAAAGTATATAGATCAAAGTATGTATGTATAGGTACTGAAAGAATTATTAAAATTGTTTTATTAGTTTTTGATAAAATCGCGGATTTTTCATTTTGTACATACATACATACGAGGCGAATACAGAACCTCCTTTTTTGAAGTCGGTTAAAAATACAGAACCATATAATGCCTGCATTTTTGCAATTCTATTCTTTGTTTTTCATGAGACTTCCGCAAAGCAACGCCGGTTTCCATAACATTCTTTTTGTTGAGTGTACTTCCGCAAAGGTCAAGAGCAGCAGGTGTACTGGTAATTGGCCGGATAATTGCAGTGCGGTACGATGTATGTTATCTAGTTAATTCTAGGAATGTTAAGGTACTACTGGCTTGGTTAGGTATTCACCGGGGACGATCGCTTAGGAAGTTAGGAGAATCTATTTGCCATGATTGTGGGTGAGGGGCAATTCTCGTAATTTTAAGAACGTCCACGGTCTGATCTCAGTCTCAATTTGTCAAAAATACCTCGAATTTCCCTACATTTTGACAAGTTTTTAACATTTGTTTGTCGCCGAGATGTGACTGCGACTAGATTTTGAACGTTTTAAGTTACGAGAATTGACCTTAGGTATTCACCGGGGACGGTCGCTTAGGAGAATCTATTTGCCATGATTGTGGGTGTATCTATACATATAAAATTCAAAGTCCTGACTGACTGATATATCAACACACAGCCTAAACCGCTGGTCCTAGAGACATGCAATTTTTAGTGTCTGTTCTTTGTGAAAAGTAGGTATCCACTTAAAAGGGTTTTTCGAAACTCTACCACTAAGAGGGTGAATGGGGGGAGGGTGAAGTTTCACGCGGACGAAGTCGCAGGCAGAAGTTAGTAATTGCATAATATGAAGAAGTTTCTTCGATCAAATAATAGGTGCTTATACCTATATAACAGATTCTATAAATCTTTTCTGAAAGGTAATATTTGAGGGCCATATTGAGTGAGCCTATCCTTATTGTATTACTTATGGGATGTAATAATTTACCAACCCAAATTTGCAAGTCTTTCAGTAGAATTTATTTTGTAAACTTTGCTTTATACCGGGTTCACACGGTTCGATTTTACTTAAGTAAACAACTTTTGTGGTTCAATAAAAATTCTTTGAATTTGAAATCAGTTTGATTGAAAATTTGTCAGACCGTTTAAATTGCTTTCGACACTTTGCGATATAATCAGAGACCTTTCCCTAAATCGGGATGTTGTAATAAGAGAGACGGAGTTGGGTCCCTAATAACAAAACACATCACCTAAATATCGGGCCCTAAATATCTAGTAGATCAACTAAATTCGAAACTTGTGAACAAGGTATGAAAATAAAAACCGGTACTACAAATTACTGCCAAGGTTACAAGTACTGACAAATACTTCGAATTCCGACCAAAAATACTTACCACGTCAATTGTTTTTCTTTTCCACAAATTACGCTTTAATTTTTCTTCCTACTTACAATAAATAGTAAATCGCACCTTAGCCTTTGTGCCCTTGAAACGAACACAACAATCGCTTGACCGTTTCTGACGGTTTAACTTTGATCTTTGAACGGTGGATTTTCCCTAGACTGCAATTGACGTAAGTTTGTTTGTTTACGAACATTAACATTGATTGTATTCATAAAGGAAACATAGTGGAGTCATTCTACAAGGTTTTCTAATGCGGGTGTGTCAATATTGAATCCGTGATGTTAGTTCTGAAAGAAAATATCGTTTTTCCCAACCACATCACTCGGGACTTTAATTTTATTGTCCTACGTTCACAAGGTCATTATCAGAATCAGAATCAGAATCAGAATCAGAAATATTTATTTGCTCACAATGTAGGTACAGGTTTTAGATGGTACAGAATACGATGTTTCCGCTACATTCTACCTTACGGCATGCAAAAGAACATTAATAAACATTACAATTACATCGACATTAAAATTACAAGACATAAAAAAATACACGTAAATGAATTGTCACATAAAGTCATTACATTAAAATTATGAAGTTTTTAAAATATTGCAACAAGGTATTTCTAAAAATGTCAATTACCAAAAAGAAAAAAAAAAAAAAAGAAGTCAAGGTACAGTTATAAATCTTTGTCATTCAAGAAGTCATTTACCGAGTAGTAACATTTTTGTAATAGTAATTCAGTCAGTTTAGTTTTAAATAAGCGTGTGGGGTATTCTTTGAGATTATGCGGAATTTTATTATAAATGATTGGCCCCATATAATAGGGTTTTCACGATAGATAATGGCCCCGATTCTGTTGTTCACAAACTAAACTAAATTTAAGTTCAGTACATCTTTTTCTTTCTATTTCATTACGAAAAGGACAGAAGATAAAATATTAGTTTAGTCCTGTCAAATTAGATAATCCATAGACAAGTTAGACGAGATTAAAAAATTGGCTACTAAAAATACGTCAAATTAAGTCAGGCGCTGACTAATTTGACAGGACCAAACTAATATTTATCTTCTGTCCTTTTCATAATGAAATAGAAAGAAAAAGATGCACTGAACTTAAATTTAGTTTAGTTTGTGAATAACAGAATCGGGGCCAATATTAGGTTATAATAGTAAGACCTTTCTAAAAGAGTAACCATGGAGTTTCTTGCCGGATCTTCTCCATAGGAAACGACCAATTGGAACCGTGCACCTAATTTCTGACGTTTCATAAGTGCCCATGTAGGTTTATGTGAACTAAAATATTTTGATTTTGAGACCAAATAAATTATGGATGGACTGTGTGAAAGACGATACTTATGGCTAAAACGAGAGTGACTACCTAATCACTCTTTTTTGGCATATCTTTTTCATCCATAGAAATGCTACGTCGGTCTCAAATAAATTGGGATATGATTAGGCTAGTTTCCACCATCAATAAATTGAAAATCTATTTAGTCCGTCAGTTGAGTATTCGAAAATAATGGACATGTATTTTTTGTTTTTGTAAATCAATGAATATTGACAAAGATAAAACGCATTAAAACTCGGGAATGGGGGCTCGTGACGTCAGAACGCACTAAATAAATATACCAAGTTGTGACGTATTGAGAATTTTAAAAGCGTCGTATCTTCGTCAATTTTAGTTTACGTAACAAAAGAAAAAATACGGTTCAAATATTTTTTGATAATCTAACTGACGGACAATTTTTTTTTTTTCAGTTTACAAGCCTGACGGAAAAATAAATAAAAAAATAAACATACTCGGGCACGTGCAAAAAGAGCAAGAACTGTGTGCTGTGCGATGGACGTTTTGTGCAGATGTGACGCATGTTTACTCCCTAATTGTTATTTTGGTTGCTTTTTTTGGTTTGAGCAGATGTGACGCATGTTTACTCCCTAATTGTTATTTTGTTTTTTTTTGTTTTGTGCAGATGTGACGCATGTTTACTCCCTAATTGTTATTTTGTTTTTTTTTTTGATGCGTCATGTTTGCCGCAAATAAACGTATTTTTCTTTCTTTCTTTCGCTTTGTTTTATTAGTAGGTAGTAGCCTATAATGTCCCCATTGCTGGGACACAAGCCTCCTCTCTGTGAGAGTGGGCCATAATCCACCACGCGGGCCCAGTGCGGGTTGGTAGATGTCACATGTCTTCGAATTTTTACTTCTAAGACATGCCGGTTTCTTCACGAAGTTTTCCTTCACCGTTTGGGAAGATGAAATAATTTACACAAAGTAAAACTCCTGTCTGGATTAGAACCTACGACATACAACTGGCGTGTCTGTAATCCTAATCAAACTGAAATGAAAAAAATAAAAGAACAGAATAGAATAGAATATTATTATTTGTTTAATACAATTGAGTTTTAGTTTTCTGTAAGCTACGATTGAAGTTGTTGCGCGTAGCTTTCGATAATCACAGGGATTGCACTTAAAGCACATTGCACGATCTAACTCCACGTCTTATCCTTCAAAGGAACGCTGGAGAGCAGCTTGCTAAGCGATTTTCGATCAATGAACACATTCGATGGCCGGTACTATCTACTTGAAAGAGCTTAGTGAGCTAAAGGAGGAAAGACGTTTATTTCTTTACAAAGTATTTGTAACAAAGTTGTGTGGATAGCGGTTATCATGGTATGAGTACGTAATATGGAGGAATGAGAGAAATCTCGTGAGGAATTTTTTGAGTATAAACGTGAACAGATAATAAATTCAAATTCAAAATAATTTATTTCACTTAGGCCTGATTTTTCAATCATCCGATAACTTTATTCGAGGAATAGAATTGACATTTGAAAGTGTTTGTATGAAATAACTGTTAAAATTTCAAAATTATTCCTCGAATAAAGTTATCAGATCATTAAAAAATCAGCTCTATATATGGGCACTTAAGAAACGTCAGAAGCTAGGTGAACGGTTCAAATATGGAGAAGAGCCGGCAAGAAACTCCACGGTTACTTAATATTTTAAAAATAAAAGTGGGGGAAGACCAAAGAAACGATGGATGGATTGTGTGAAAGATGATTTGGCAAGAAAGTGGGTGACTGCTGAGATGACGACGAGAAGGTACAGTCAACAGCAAAAATAGATGATGAAAATCAGAAATTCAATACTAATGAACGGAGCTCGAGTCAGAACTGTGTGGCGTCGAAGTGTCGTTATGTGATTGTAAATTACACCAAACATTTGCTACTTCGACGCCACACAGTTCTGACGCGAACTCTGTTCATTAATTAGTATTGAATTTCTGATTTTCATCATCTACTTTTGCTGTTGACTGTACAACATTTGGATAAAGAGCAAGAGAATTACGATAATGTTGATTTGTAACAAAGTTGGTTTTTACAAAAATAAGATCCGTATGGTCTGACAATCAATTTATTTGAGTTTCACTTATAAAAATATCTTTTTGCACGTTACTCAGACACGGAACTTTAAGTAAGTATCATCTAGTGGAAGATTCCATCGAAGTTAACGTCATTCAATCAAAAAAAGGTTGACCAAATTGAGTGTAACGTCCTTTTTTGCAAACTTACATACCTACAATCCGTTCGCAGTTATTTTACCTCTGATGACATCAGCAATCCAACAGCAATTTTTTTGACAGATTGTCAGCGATAGCAACCCAAATGCAACCTTATTGTAACGAGAACAAAGATCACTATGATTTTGACAGTGATGCAAAATCAGAGGTAACCAACTGTCTAAGGACCTTTTTATTTCTGTTGTTTTCGTGTGGAAATCCTCATGGATACCCTCCGTCTGGGAATAACGGAAGGTTATGTCGGACTCCTACCGGACTACTAAAATCTCTCTGTTCCTTCTAGTACAATAAGTCAGGGGCCCGGGAGATACTTCTACATTCGCCGCACCCCCGACTGGTATTAGCCTACCATGCCTAGTGGGCCCCCATCCACAAGAACGGCCGACCTTCCATTAAGGCGTGTTTACTGCATGCCACCACTTTGAGCCTGACTGCTCGAGCGACGACACGGCCCCAATTTCGCCTTCAGCAGGCCCCCTCTAATGGTGGTCGGAGATCGCTCAGCGCCCTTCTAGTGCGGGTGGAATGAGAGGTATGCTCTCTTTCCTTCTCCGCCGCTTCCTTTGCATTCATCACCACCTCGGAAAAAGAGGCCATAGCATCCCACGCGTTTTCGCTTCCGACCATGGACTGGACCGCGGCTGGAAGTGAGAGATCACCCGCACCAAGTGTTGCGACGAGGCCACAGCGCTGCTGGGCCCAAGCTGAGCACTCCTCCAGCGTATATTGCACCGTGTCCTCGTGGCAGTCCACACAATGGTGACAAGCGGACATTCGCTCCCGATCTATGCGAAACAGGTATTTTCCGAAACATACGAAATGGCTAGCAAGCACCTGCGTCAGCCGGAAACTAAGGGTGCCATGCTGCCTCTCCAGCCATTCTTCCATATCAGGCCTTACCGCCACTATTGTGGCGAGCCTCCAACTGGATGGCGCAAGAAGCTCCCTCCATTCAGCGACTAGGATCTGACAGAGCTCGGTCCTTCGTGCCTCGAATTTCCGGGGAACCGTAGGCTGACCACGCGTAAGCTCCACCTTCCGCCAGCGATATAGGGACGCAAGGATTTTCGCGTCCAGATCTCAGGGCGTTGATCCGGCCAGGAGAGTTGATGCCTCGTAAGAGATCGTACGATATCCTTTTATGACCTAAACAGTCATCGCTCTCTGAGGCCTTCGCAATATTGCGATATTACAGGCCGTCAGGGTGTACGCTCGGGCGCCCCATACAGGAGGATGGACCGCACAATCTCCACATACACATGCAGTCTCCAGCTGGAGGCGTTGGCCCCCCCCCCTTCCAAATTGGCTAGTAGTCTCGCAAGCAGCTGCAACGCTCATGAACCTGGGGACCAGCTACTGAATCTGCGACCCGAAGTCCCACCGGCTGTCGAGGACAAGTCTTAGGTACTTCATCATCGACTCGACACCAATGCGGACGCCTCCTACCACTATGTGTAAATCGTGAGGTGGCTTATCTGTACACAGACCTCCACCAATAGATACTTTGGAATCGACTAGACTCATTAGAAAAAAAACTTCTGTCTTTTTTTATACGCATAAATACTCGTATAAGTGTTAAAAGATAAGCAATAATATAATAAAAGCTATTCTTAGTTCTCTGTAAATAAACCTCAGTATAATTTATTATTATCACACTTTACGGTAATGTATTTGCGTATTTAAAGCATAAATAGGTAACTATGTGTAAACATTATAATATAAATACATATTGATAATGTAAACAATGTCTCGTAATACTTGAGTGTTACCATACTTACCATGTAGGTAAAGTCAGGGAAATGAATCGTTTAGCATATTGACTATCAACTTAAACTACTCCAATTATGTAAATTACTGTTACTACACAACTGTTATTCTTTGACAGTTGTATTAAATGGCTATAACTCAGTAAATTTGATGGAGTGTGTCAAATTGATAAAGAATTATTTTCCTAAACAGTACATCGTTATCACTCGCTGCGGCGTAAAAAGAGATTTTAGACAACTATCAGCTGTGAACAAATATTTGCTTAAAGACAACAACGCAACTGAAAATTGTTGGCAGTCAGAGAAATTGTTTCAGTTTTTAATAAGAATCACTCTGTATATTCCTGGCCGATTTTTCCAACGCCAGACAATTTTATCCGAGGAATAATTTT
The DNA here is from genome assembly GCA_949316385.1 of Globia sparganii. Classification (NCBI taxonomy): domain Eukaryota; kingdom Metazoa; phylum Arthropoda; class Insecta; order Lepidoptera; family Noctuidae; genus Globia; species Globia sparganii. The sequence continues at coordinate 19,605,435 of OX438654.1, forward strand.
GAATTTTTGTCAGTTCTTCCATGCAAAATTTTATTTAGACGTCAATTTTATTCCACAAATTAAAATTATTTGTCGATTGAAAAATGTACAAAGGGTTACGTCATAGTTACCTGAAATTGCATTTTATTAATTACTTGGAATCGGCAGTTTCACGTAGAAACCACTACCTATGTAAAACTATCGACCCCTGATAATTAAAAAAAATATACCTATAGTTAGATAAGCTTCTACGAAAGTTTGGCTGATGTAAATATGTTATGTTTATCTTTTTTTTTATTTTTATTTTTTTATTTTATGTTTATCTAACTTTGATGTATCCTTCCATTCCATGCGCTCCTGGTAGTTCAGAATACATGAAACTGTGTATGAAGAAGAGGATAACGAAGTAGACGAAATTTTTTTGTGTATGGGAAATCATCAAATGACCCCTCCTGCTCAGGGTGGAGCAGAAGGGAGTGTCAGACTTTTACTGACTAAAACCCACCCGTGTTCCCCTTAGCCCTTTATGTTCCGGGGCAGTGGGAAGAAGGGGACTTCTTCATACACGGTGACACATAGAATATCATCCACACGTATTTCTTAATAGATTTTGTCCTCATCACTCTTGTACACCATCTACATGTATGGCAGGCAAGTATGATGTTTCTATCTTAAGAGCCTACACTACCTCAGCTAAAATTCACTCTTTATCTCGCACACATGATACTGCTCGCGGACTGAGTGAGAGCGAGACAGTGTGCGGTGCTAGGCGGCAGGCAGCGCCAATAGTTTAGGTATTTGCTTTTTACGGTGAAAATAATGGTAATTTAAAAAAAGTAAATAACATAAGACTTGCTTTATAAGTAGTTAGTTCGGTTAGTATACAAAGTTTCAGGATCTAATTTGAAGTAATTTTTTCGTCTAACATAAGACCTAACATTAATCCTCAACTTTACCATATATTTATTTCAAAATTAATGCTGAAGTATTTTCGACATAATGGAGGATCATGCTAAGCCATTTGAGGTAGTATAGGCCCTTAATAGTCCGTGGTCGTTCGTCCCATTAGCCTCATGATTTAATGGTAATCAAAGTGGAATAATCTCCCTTCCTAATACCATTATATCGTAGATACTCGGGCGTCCATACCATGTTGTGACATTTATGTTACCTTCTACTGCTTTGTCTTTAAATCCTTCTAAAAATAGACCAACAGATGTCTGAACGAAAGCGACAAACCTCTTAAAGTATAGTACCTATGATGTGAGAGTTCCTCATAAAGATCATCACATTAATCCTTTTAGATATACACACATCAAAAGTGTCTAGGGATCAACATATATTTTTGCAATAACTTTTCTCCTGATTGATATTAATTAAAATTTTCTTTAAGGATTCATCAAATAAAGTGTTTTCGTTTGTCACAGTAACGATAAACCAAGTCACCTTTGCATTAATAAAGAAATTTGCCATTTTCCTAATAAAGGGATTTTTGACATTTGAACCACTAACACAAAAGTTCGAAAAAAAGACTGAAATAACAGTTTTCTCTAAAATTTTATTGGGTAACTTAAACAATTAGTCGCGGTAGAAACACGGATTATGTGTTTCTACCGCGAACACTAACAACACAAGAACATCGGTTTGGCATACTCAAAATGAGTTCATCCAAATCACGCTGTGGAATGGCCGCCCATGTTCGTTGCAACAACAAAAAAAGGTCTTCTTGCGACTGGATACCCTCCATATTCGGCAGAGCTCTTCTCTGTAGCATATCCCATGCATGCTCAATCGGGTTCAAGTCTGGCGACTGAGCAGGCCAGGGCAGGACATTGATGTTAGCTGCGGCGAGAGTCTGTCTTACAACTCTTGCGGTGTGCGGTCGTGCATTATCATGCATTAACTGAAATAAGGGACCGATTTGCACTTGTAGAGGAACGATGACGTCTGATACAATCGTCTCAGCATACATTTGAGCGTTGAGGTTGCCTCTGATCCAAATCAACTCAGTTCTTCCGCCGATCCAAATACCCGCCCATACCATGATGGTTCCACCACTATAAGGATGGACTTCCTGGCAGGATTTTAATCGCTGTTGGCGTCCAGGGGTTCTCCAGTGTCGTATACGTCTTGTATCCGGTCTCATACCAAAACGAGACTCATCAGAAAAGCACACGAAACGCCATTGTTCTTCTGCCCAATTTCTGTGTTCAAGAGCCCATTGATATCGAATCCTACGATTGTGCATTGCTATAGGTGGTACCCGTAGCGGTCTTCGGGAATGAAGGTTCACTTCATGCAAGCGGTTTCTGACTGTTTGGTCGCTAATTAAGTTCCCTGAAGAGTGATGAAGCCTCACGGCTAACATCATGGCGGTTATTGTTGGAGCTCTTCGAGTTAAGATTTGAATGTATCGGTCTTGTCTCCGTGTGGTGCAGCGATACCGTCCTCCATGGCGCTCAGCCACGGTACCAGTGCTTCGGTAACGTGTCCAAAGTCGACTGATAACACTCTGACTTGTATTCAGAGCTAAAGCCACAGTACGTTGCCGGGAACCAGCTTCTATCATTCCCACGGCTCTGAGCATTTCTTCCCTGCTTAAATGACGTCGCCGCTCCATAATAACGTTGGTTTTAATCAGTAGTAGGGAAACAGTAGCACTAATAATGTCTTCAATGCGTTGTATGTTTTTATAGGGAAAATATTGACAGCTGATTTTCATCTTTTACTCGAATTTGATTCACAGTTCCTGATTCAAATTATGAAATGCACCAAAAAGGATCCATATAAATTTATAAAATCATAAATTTATTACAAAGCCACATCTCAATCTCAAGAAATCCGCATAAAAATGCTTGATCCCTAGACACTTTTGATGTGTGTAATTGTCGAGACACCTAAAAATATGAATACAAAATTAGCATAAGAAACACTTATACCTATTGTCGATATTCGAGTTGTTTATGAAACTTCACATAATGTTTACACAGGGCACTGCCCTGCACACTGATGGGCCGGTAAGCGAATGGAGAGTCCGCAGGGGAGACCATGGAACTTGGTTGACAACATTCGTGAAGATCGTTTGAGGGTTACCTTTTTATAAAATTGTTGACCACGCCGAATAATTAACATCATTTTTAAGGCAAGTTAATAATAAAGTCTATCTAATTACAATAAATTATGTCGAATTGTTTTTAATTGGTAGGTAAAGGCTACTTATCTAGTGACTAGTAGCGGCTTAGGTATCGCCAAATAGCAGCGACGCGATATCAGGAAATGTTCCTACTAAGCACGAATTCGACCAAGCTTATGTTTTATCCTCCGAATGAAACTTGATTTTTTGACAGTTTTTCCTTAAAAAAAACTATGAGATGTAAATTTTATTCCACGGATATAAAAGTCAGATATCCGATTTTTGTTAAATCAGCCCTAAGGATTTGATTTTGTTTTTTCCCTGACTTTCGGCTGTGACAGACGGGAGAGCTGTCAGATCTGCCGGTCTACCTGTAAAAAGGACATCATTCAAGTGTCGAACAATAAAAAAATGTCGTTGGAATAGTTGAAATATGTTCGAGATGAAAATGATTCAATTAAAAGTCAGTATTTTTTCAATGTTATGCTTAAAACATTTGTTATAAATATATGATTTTTGGCATTTTCAATCACAAATAGCAGCCGGAGCCCCCCCCCCCCCCTCCGGCTGCTATTTATGGAGAAAATGCAATTCATTCAATTCAATGAAATTCATTGCGCTAATTATGTTGATGAGCAGACAAATTTTGCAAACAAATGAAACAATGGATTCACCCTTCAAAGTCTTTGGAATTGTGACTTAAAGTGTATTATACGAAATTAGGGCGCGGTTTGTCTTTTTGTTTTCATCCTTGTCCTTCGCTGATGGACTTAATTTCACGTAAAATGTAAACCTAGTTAATTAGAGTCTAGAGGGGAGTATCGGATTCTTTACTTCCAAGAATTTCATTACGTTAACGAAATTGATTAAGTAAGGGAAATTGAGGTCCTTTTTCCGTGAAAGTCCATCTTTAATCCTTTTTTAAAGCTTTTATTGGAACAAAATTCCAGGGGTATCATATAACCCAGTAGTTACTGGGTTATATGATAACCCAACTGGGTTGTGGAGGTCAGATAGGCAGTCGCTCCATGTAAAATACTAGTATTCAGCTGCATCCGGTTAGACTGGAAGCCAACCCCAACATAGTTGGGAAAAGGCTAGGTAGATGATGATGAATTGATGTTATTTCAAGTTAAACAAATATCAACTTTAGCAAAGGGCAAATTACTTGATTTCAGAGTGACTTACCTACTACTGAAAAAGTTCTAAAAATGTTTGAAGTTGTGGCGTAAACTGAACTTTATTGTGTAGGTGTTAAAGTTATTTTTCCAAATACTCATTGTTTGTTTACATGTTTGGCAAATAAACCGCGAACGGTGATTAGGTATGCTGTTCATAATTGTTTTTTTTTTTGTAGTGTTCTAGATTTAGGTCTACTAGACACACTTTATATTTTATTCTCCTTTATTTTTAATATTCATATGTCAATGTCATGCACACCTAAAGGCCTTGTCAAAATGTATTCTATTCTGTTTTTCCTTTATGGCAATGGTGCCGGTGTCGACAATTCTGCCAATGTCAAATGTGATATGAGAAAACGTGGGGGAGAGAAAAGAAAAAAAAAAATTTGAAATGAAAAAAACTAAAATTCTATTGCTCAAATAGTTGAGTTTAATGTGAAACTTGTTGACGAGATTAGTAGGTACACTGAAACAAACAAATAATAAAAAAAAAATATTGTTAGTTTTAAATAAATACTTAAATAAACACACAAATACTTAAATGATCACACAAAATCCTCATAATTTGATGTCATTGACGCGGATAAAATGCATCAAAGCTTCGAGAAGCTTTGGGGAAGAATATGTTAGTAGGGATGGAAAGTTAGTTGGGACAGGGATCTTTAATATAGGGAGATGGCTATATAAGTCATGGGCTGGGTTATTATTGGAGCAGTTAAAAAAGATGTGCTCCAAAGTACCTTCATCCAACCCACATTCGCAGAGAGATGTGTCTCTGACCCGTATTTTATGAAGAAATACCGGGGAACAACAATGACCTATGCGGAGACGGCAAATAACAGATATTACTTTCTTGGATATTTTTTTATAAGGGTAAAACCAAGGCTTGGGTGTAATATTAGGCTGTATTGCGTGATAAAAAGCACCTTTCCGTTTACTTGAATTTTGCCACTGCACTTGCCACGAGGACAGCAAGCTCTTTTTTGGAAGGCTCAGCAGATCGTAGGCCTGACATTGGAAATGCTTTAGGTCAACGGCTTGGGACGTAACAGCATCCTTAGCAAGAGCATCCACATATTCGTTTCCTCTTATGCCACAATGACTTGGAATCCAGACCAAGTGAACGGTTTTGTGATTCTTGGCACAAGAGAAAAGAGACTTTTTAATTTGCAATATAATTGGACTGTGCAGTCTACTCTTGAAAGGGCTCTGCTCCAAAGCTTGCAAGCAACTTAGTGAGTCTGTAAAGATGACACCTAAACTTATGCTATGGGCTTCTATAAATAAGCACGCTTCTAATATGGCCACGCACTCTCCCGTAAACACTGATGATTGTACAGGGCATTTGAATTTTAAAACTATTTTGGAGTTTTGGTAGTATACAGCAGCACCAGTACAACTTTCATCTGATAATTTAGAGGCGTCCGTGAAGAATCTCTCGAAATTGCACCACCGCTCACCGACCGCCGCATTGAAAGCAGAGTTCGCCGAAGGGGAGTTTTTCGAAATGCCAATATTGTAGAAAATATCCGGTTTAAAACATATAACTTCATAATCAAAACTGAAAATAGGAAGTTTCGGAAACTGAATAATGCGAGAATCTAAATTTTGATAACAACGGAAGGAATTTAAAATCAAAGGAACTTCTTTATGGTTCCAATAATTGGAACTTCGGCATGCAGCATCCAGGTCGTCCACTCTTTGGACAAGAGGGTGGGAGGATTTGGAAATGACTCTAGCCCAAAATCTCGACGCTAGATACTGCCTTCTCAAGGCCAACGGTGGTTCTGCGCACTCTACCTGCAATGCGTTAATCGGTGAGGACTTCATGCAACCCGATATGATCCGTAGACACTTAGCCTGAATTCTATCAAACCTTGCTAAAGCACCTTTGTTGCAGGGAATTAAAAGAAAAGATCCGTAGTCCAGAACACTCCGGATTAAGGCATTGTATACCAGTTTCATGGTGTAAGGATGTGCACCCCACCAGACACCGGCAAGCACTTTTAATATGGGGATGGTTCTCTCGCATCTGTTAACTAAATAGTTTAGATGATGTAACCCACTCAATTTAGAATCTAAAAAAACGCCTAAAAATTTGACTTTTGAAGAAACCGGTATGCAATGCCCTTGGATGCCCACTGTAATTTGTGGAATCATCCTCCTGCGAGAAAACACAACTACAGCACTTTTTGGAGCAGACAAACTCAAACCATGGGAATTTAGCCATTGGTTTAGAGAGTCCAGGGATACGCATAGCGATGCAGCAGCATAGCTAACAGAGTTATTGGAGACATATATAGCCAAGTCGTCAGCATACTGCAGAATTTGACAATCGTTATTAAGGCATAAACCGATGTCAGCTGTATATAAGTTGTACAAAAGAGGACTAAGAACTGAGCCTTGTGGTAGGCCCTTCCATGACATCCTGACGTCAAATTCTTCACCCGGAACTCTCAAAACCAAAGACCTAGCCATGAGTAAACTACATATGCACTGTACCATTCTGTCCGGTATGCTCAGCTGATGCAATTTTTGCCTGAGAATGGGAAGAAGGACATTATCATATGCAGAGGATATATCCAAAAAGGCAGCGACTACGGATTCATTCTTCGAAAACGATGAGCGTATATCTGACACCAAAACCCCTACACTATCCATGGTACTGAGTCCCTTTCTGAAACCGAATTGAGACCTAGGAAGTACGTCTCTGGATTCTACTAAATATTCTAGTCGATTCTTCACTAGGTGCTCTAATATTTTTGCAAGGACTGATGACAATGCGATTGGTCTGAAGCTGTTTGGGTCATCAGAGGGCTTTCCAGGTTTCAGAATGGGTATGATGATTTGAGTTTTCCACTGATCGGGTACCCAGCCATTAGTAAAGCAAAAATTTAAAATGTCTAAAAAATAGTTTTTCGCTCTATGACCTGCGTGTGACATAAATGAATAGACAATACCGTCTATACCGGGGGCAGAGTCATGAACGTGTTTTAGAACCGAGTTAAGCTCCTGCATAGAAAATGGAGCATCTAAAGGATCCTGTGAAGGAATGAGAGACGGCTGATTGTGTTCTGTTTCCGAAGGTACATATGGAGAAGCCAGTTTATCAAAGAACTGCTCAGCAGTCTCTCGAGGGATAGGAGAAGAAATTGAAGGGGAACATCCAGATCTGAAACGGTTGATCTTCTTCCATACAACTGATAGAGGAGTGGAGGGGGACAGAGAACCACAAAAGTCAGCCCAACCAGCGCGTTTCTTCCTTCGCAGCAATCTTTTCGTTTTAGCGGCTGTCCTGTTGAACGTTATTAAGTTATCGCTAACCATCGCCTCATTGTACATCATTTCAGCATCATCCCTTTCTCTTATGGCTGAAGTGCATTCCTGATCCCACCACGGTGGAGGGGGAATCTGCCCACGTGCTGAGTTTTTAATAGGAAAACATGAGTCTGCACTAGCTGTTATGGCCGAAATGAGGTTATTGTAACAGCTTGACACATGGAGGGGACTAAGGGAATCAAAATCTTTAGAACCTAAATTTGGAAGCGAATCAATTTTGTCCTCCAATAATGAGGAATACTTTGCCCAGTCAGGATTAGATAAATTATACCTCAAGAGTGGAGGACTCGATTTTTCTAAGTAAGTTTTATCAGCCAAAGATATTATAATTGGATAGTGGTCACTTCCATGTGACAAACTAGTACACTCCCAATGACACGACGCTGCGATATCCAGTGTGCAAAATGTGAGGTCAACGCAGCTCTTATGCTGACCAGGAAGAGACCTACGGGTTGGGCTCCCATTGTTTAGGATACACAGGTTAAGATCATCTAAGACTTCAACTAAACCTTCCCCAAAAGAGTCGCAACGTTCAGAGCCCCACCTATAGTGATGGCAGTTGAAGTCCCCCATAACAAGTACAGGGCCTCTATGTTTTCCAAGGTACGCTTTAAAATTGGAAGGAAATTTAGGTGAGGGTGAGCAATATAAACAGATATGAAGGTTATACCCTCTACCCTACTAGCCACGATGCTAACATCATCACCTAGAGAAGGCAAAGATACAGCCACAAGTGGAACACGATTGTTCACGCAGAGAGCCGACCCGCCATAGCCATCAGATCGGTCACATCTGAGAGTATTAAAAGAAGGTAGGCGGAAGCTAAGACTCGGAACTAGCCAAGTCTCAGCGAGGGAACAAGCTAAGGGTTTGTATCTGTTCAGAAGGGATGCAAGCTCGTGCTTCTTATGAAACACGCTCCTCACATTCCACTGAAGGAACACAAACCGAGGCATTATTAAAGGTTGAAAGTGAGTTAATAAGTGTAGTAGCAACGTTGGACGGTAATAGAATTTTATTGGATGAAGACATTAAAGTTAACAGAAGTTTACTAAGAAGTTCTACTATTGAAGCCAAGTTTTCAGGGGATTCTGTTATTTGACTGTTGAGAGCACAGCCATTAGGCTGAGAAGATTGAGGAGTGCTAGTGAGTTGCTGATGAGCTGTTTTATCGTAAGAGGGAGAGAGGGGAGCATGGGTCTTTGGCTTTAGAAACACAGTTTTTCGGTACGACTGAGTCTGTGATTTAGCAATGTCTGCATAGCTACGAGTAGAGATCGGAACAGTTTTACTTGCCTCTGAATAAGAAATCACTTTTTCAGCCATAATAGTTTTGATAGTCTTCTGCCTGTTGTACTCCGGGCAGGCCCTGCTATTTGCAAAGTGACTTCCAGAGCACAACACGCAGAAAGCTTCGCTCTCAGCAATGCTGCAACCATCACCGGGGTGATCATTGCCACACTTGCTGCAGCGGGGTTTGGAACGACAAAGGGATTCCACATGACCAAATCGGCAACACTTGCGGCATTGAATGGTGGGGTAGACGTACTGTTCTACAGAGAGGGAGGTATAAAAACAGAAAATTCTTTTTGGTAAAACTTGGCCATCAAACGTGATGACACAAGTTTCTGTGGGCCTGTATTCTGTTAAACCATCTTTAGTAACCTTTCTATTTAATCGTCTAACTTTTATTACTGGACCACAGCCTACTGGGACTTTTAAAAACGTTAGGACTTCCTCTTCTGAGAAGTCAGTAGGAATTCCGCTTGCAACACCCATGCGGGTTATATTGAAAGATGGAATTACAGCTTCATTCAAATTTTTTCCTAAAGCATTATTGCAAATGAAAGCGTTAGCATCCTGAGGGGATCCAAACTCGACTGATACACGGTTTCTACCAACTCGCTTGACTGTAACAATATTTGCAATGTTCTGATTTGCCAAAAAGCGCCCAAATGTAACTGGGTGTAAGGTAGTCCCAGAATTGGTTTGGGTTTCCTGACGGGAAACATGGACGATAAAAGGACCTTTGTCTGATGTTGAGTACCTAACACGGCCTACATGGGTTCTCGGTTGTTTGGTAGGACGATTGGATACATACTCTTCATTACCGTGGCGTTTTCTTAAATTAGTCTGGGATGGAAGGATTTGGGAGTCGAGGCTACAGACCACATCTGCAAACTGGCTTAATGGGTTGGGGGTAGGACTTACGTTAGATGTAGAAAAACCGGATAGGGGGGTAGTAGGGATGTCATCAGGAGGGTCTGGGGGTTTATTTTTATCCATATTCATATTGAATACGGATAATCGTGGCGATTATCGTTAAAAAACCAAACACTATACAAACCTGATAGCAGGTAATAACAAGACAACACAAACAATCACAATAACAAGTCACAATAAACACAATATCACAGAAAAACCAGCAAAAATTCGAACACACGTGTTACTCAGAAGCACACTGTGGCGAGAATCTTGTCAAAATGTAGGGAAATCAGAAATATTTTTTGACAGATTGAGACTATCTCAGTCTCAATCTGTCAAAAAATATTTCTGATTGTGACAGACTGAACGTTTTTAAAATTACGAGAATTGCCCCTCTGTTATTTGCATGGTAACGGAAATGCCAACTTTATTATTTGAATCGTAAGTGACAGTGCTGTTGGTGTGTTTATTCTAAATAAATGAATAATACGTAGGTATGCATATTGTTTTGTTATTAATAACTTATTTGAGAGCAAAATTGTTTCTAGATCAAACAAACTAAATTGTATGTTAGAATATTTATAAAACAGCCAAATGTCAGTGCAGATTTAGCTGCAGGTAATTGAAATAGAGATTTTAAGTAATCAAACCTGACCGAACTAATAAACTATTGGTTTGTAGGTAACAAACCAATAATACAGGAAATACATATGATAACCGCAATCATTGGATATTTGTTTAGTCCAACGTTATATTATGAACAGACTCATTAAATAAATCATCTACTAATGAAATCGTTACTTTAAAGATCAATATTTATACTAATAACTACAAAATAGGGGAAGGTAAACAAAAAAAAACCTGTACTATTTAAGTTGTGTCCATTAAAAAGCAGTTTTTTTAATTTATTTTCCATTACTTTCGGTCTAATATTGAAGAAATCTGTACGTCTGTCTGTATTGCGTCATTTTTCTATTGAAGAGTCGGTGATTTTTTTGTCTGAAGTACCTACAATGCTACTCCGCCCAATCTCCTGTAAACGCATCTACGTTGTCACGCTAGCGTTTTCTAGCTGGGAGATTATTGATTATTATTATTTATTATTATTTGGTCGGAGAAGGCACCGCACAAAGAACTTTGGATAGCTATGGAGCAGACTTGCGCACCAGTAGGATAATAAATATTGAAAAAAATTGCTTCATGAGCAATAAGAATGTCCTAGGTGGTTATAGGTGTTGTTCGACCCTACAGTCACGGAAACGAAAGACACAATCAGAAGAGAAGAAATGGTCACGTGAAGAGTCAGTCACGAAGTCGAGTAAATCGTGATATTATTTCTTTTGTTTTCTCAAATCTGAAAGAAAGAACATACATATATATTTGCAATTTTACACTTGGGGTATTAGAAATAGTTTTGACATTACTCAAACAGACCGCCTATTTAACTAGTTAAGTGAATTACACTAGGGCACGCCACGATAGTGGCGATAAGACCCCTCGTTGAAGAGTGGCTAGAGAGGCGCCACGGCGCCCTCACCTACCGCCTGACGCAGGTCCTCACCGGACACGGGTGTTTTGGGAGGTTCCTGCACACCATCGGGCGGAGGGCCGGGTGTCACCACTGCGAGGATCGCCCAGAGGACACGGTGGAGCATACGGTGGAGGTCTGCCCCACTTGGGCGGAGCACCGCCGTGTTCTCGCAGAGGCGATCGGCAGCGGCGGCGATCTCTCGCGCCCGGCCCTAGTTCAAGCCATGGTCCGGGGCGAGAGGGAGTGGGAGGTAGTCGCCTCCTTCTGCGAAGCAGTCATGCTAGCGAAGGAGGTAGCGGGACGGCTGAGGGAGAGAGCCTCACGTCCCAGCCGCCGCGGGAGACGCTCCAGGCGTCGGGAGCCGCGTGACGACTCCCGGCCACCGTAGGCGCGGGCCTGCGGGCGGAGAGTAATGGGTAACCCTCCGTCCGATCAGGACCAGGCCCGTGCCGGACGGCGCGTACGTGTTCCACGCGCGCCTCATAGAGATGTCAGCATTAAGGAAGGGGCCCGTAAGGGCCGAAGCCTGCCGGGGCAGCGGGATTGTCCGAAAGGGAAAAAAAACCGCTACCCCGGAACACAAAGGGCTAAGGAAGGAACACGGGTGGTTTTAGTCAGTAAGAGTCTGACACTCCCTTCTGCTCCACCCTGAGCAGGAAGGGTCATTTGATGATTTCCCATCCACAAAAAAAAAGAAAAGTGAATTACACTGTTGTTAAGGTGGGCCACTCTTGTGAGTGTGTGTCATAAATACCTTTAAAAAATCCTGGCGGATCCGAGGACCAATCCTAGTTTAGCACTACTAATGTCAATTTAACAATTGATACCAAAACGATGAAATAATTGATTCTACTTTATGTGTTTTAAATTTGTTTGTACATTACCTTAGATAATTTCTATATCAGTGTAAATTTGGTGCTGACGGCATTTTCCACACAATTAGCGTCAATCTAATAAAGCCTAAATTATTACGCCTTTGTTTTTATGGCACAGATAAAATTAGTAATTTATTTGTGTATACGTTTTAAAAGTAAATATTGTAGAAATCTTGGTATTTGTACAGTTATTTTTAATTTAATAGGAAGCTGACAATAGCATACAGAGGAAAAGGCTTATAAAGAATGAATGAAGATATTACAGTACCTAAGAGTTTTTTTTTTACTTCTGTACATGTTACATCAATGTCCTAGTTCCTGAACTAGGATATCCTATATGACAGAGGTCGAGGTTTCTCCAGTTACATTTCTTCATTATGTTTGTAAATCTATATAAATAAAATTCAAAGTCCTGAGTGACTGATATATCAACGCACAGCCTAAACCGCTGATCTTAGACACATGAAATTTGGAGGGTGTGTTCTTGGTGAAGAGTAGGTATCCACTGAGGAAGAGTTTTTTGAAATTCCACCCCTAAGAGGGTGAATGGGGGGAGGGTGAAATTTCACGCGGACGAAGTCGGGCAGAAGCTAGTTACCAGTAAAATGTGATGGTAGTACATCATCATCATTTCAGCCAAAAGACGTCCACTGCTGGACATAGGCCTCGCCCAAGCACTTTGACCTGTGGGGAAATTGCGTAATACATTATCAATGGGAATCGGTTTCATTTTGACAGTTCAACAATATTCATTGAGCTTTGAGCAAAGAAACTTTTCGAACTTATGAAGCAATGGATTAGCAATTTGTTTCAAAATGATTCAGATTCCGAATGATAGTGTGTTACGCCATTAGGGTGCTGTTCTAACTATACTTCTAGCATCCAGCGAATTCCTATGGCCATCACAATGTCACCGGTCCACCTTGTGGGAGGCCACTCCAGAAACTTTTGTCCCCAACAGCCATCTGTTCTGGAATAGCAGAACCAAGGTAACCGTTATAGACCTAAGAATTACCAAACAAAAGTGGCGGTGGATACATAATTGTCTCTTTCATATTAAACAATTAGTTAAGTATCATACAAACAGCCATTTTGTATTTTATTAGGGTAACATTTCCAATTTTTATGATATTTCAAAAACAAAAGGACATAATTTATCCAAATGTCAATGTCAATGTGTATGTGTGATGTGTGTTTAGTCTTTGTACATTTGGTACGTTTCCTAACGAAATGTCAGCTCAGGTCGTTAGTGATGATAAAATTCCTACAGTTGCAAGATGATTAATGAAACTGTGTAGATACTGCCGATCGATTCTGTAAAAATCTCACTGTGAAAAGTTAGGTCAAGTGAGCTTAGAGTGAGCTGCATGAGTATCAATCCCTAGCATCAGGATGACACTGACTGAGCTCACTCCACGCTCACTTCACCTAAGTTTTCACGGTGAGATGGTTTCAGAATCGCACTGCAGATTTGGAAAACAAAAAAACCCTACGTTCACGAACTCTTGCGCACAAAAGGCGTGTAGGTACTGTTTTTAAGACCAGATTTTCCACTCAGTACTTATTCTTCTCTCATACTAGCGGGGCGCCCCAGATTCGCACGGGTGCATTTTTTTTTCAAATTTCCGAAGTTTTCTTTCATACAAACCTTATCCTGGCAATATTCGCAATAAAATAATATTGCGATTATAAATTGAGATATAAACTATCCTATCTTTCAAGTTGGATGAAACTGCACACAGTGTACAATATTTTATTAGGTTCAGTAATAATAATAATAATAATAATATTCCACAACTATCACACAACGCCATCTAGTCCCAAGCTAAGCAGAGCTTGTGTTATGGGTACTAGACAACTGATAAACATACTTATATATTTCTAAATACATAAATATTATAGATAAATTACACCCAGACACAGAACAAATGATCGTGCTCATTACACAAACATTTGTCCTGGGTGGGAATCGAACCCACGACCTCCGGCATAGCAGTCAGTAGTTTAGGAGTCCATTGTGGACAAACAAAGTGACACGTAAAGATTAGCACGAACTATAGGGTGATAGCCGTTGAACCGATGACCTTTGGGGTAGACGTGTTCCTGAGTGGAGACCACGAATCGGCAACCGTAAGGTAGGATGCCATCAGGCTAGGTGGAGCGACGATCTTCGCAGGATGGCTGGTAGCAGCTGGATTTTAGTTGTGAAAATTGAGCTGTATAGCGTGCAATTGGAGAAACCTTTGTCCAGCAGTGGACTGCTGTAGGCTGATGATGATAATAAAGTAAGTAATTATTTATTTTACTAAAAGACCTCGGTAACCTCAGTGTTATTTCAATAAGGGATGGGTATGGCTATTACATATGAGAAGACCGTTTTTTTTTGAGGATGGGAAATCATCAAATGACTCCTCCCGCTCTGGGTGGAGCAGAAGGGAGTGTCAGACTCTTACTGACTAAAACCCACCCGTGTTCCTTCCTTAGCCCTTTGTGTTCCGGGGTAGCGGTAACCCAACGACAGCCCCATTTTATGTCCAGGAAAATCACTGTCCATCCTAAGGTTGCCTGGAAGAGATCGCAGAAAGCGATAAGGCCGCCCATTGTATATTTTGTAGTGTTTGATGTATCTTTACTTGTTGTATTTTTGTGGTGTACAATAAAGTACTTATATATAAATAAATAAATAACCCTTTCGGACAATCCCGCTGCCCTTCAAACTAGGAAAATTCTGTATCTATATGAAGGACAGTGTACTTTTATGGGATTGATATGTTTTACAAAAAAAAATTTGAACTGCGTAATAACTCTGATGCTAACATACATATTTATAAGGGGCTTAAAAGCTAATTGTGGGGAGGGTTTGTGTGTGTGTGAGTTCTGTTGAGTTATACTTGTCCGTTTGGGATGTGTGTGGTGTGGTAAATATAGTAAATATCTGTCTGAGAAATGACAAGTTAGGTATTTTAGTTGTAAAGGGTGATTCGTTGAGATGATCAATTAAACTGTTACTATGAGATATAGAGAAATATGTTCTAAGATCGTCGATTTTAGAGTGAAAAAAAAACATAATGAAAAACATATTATGTAGGTACATTTTAGAATCATATCACCCCACTATCCTCAATCTTATGTTTTCCCAGGTGCTTGATCATAAGCAATCGTATCGGCTCTCAAAATATTTCCTTTTCAACTACTTGAACTCAATAGTCGTTGAATAATTTGTGTCTGTTGCATGGCAACCAACGTGTCAATTTCGCACTTATAAACTCACGTGTGTTTGACATCACTTGTCACTGTAAAGCCAAGCGCACATTACAGCCGCAACGGATCGCAGCGCAATTCATACAAAAAATTGCGGCGCCGCCTACCTGTAGTATGCGTTGGTTCATAAAAAAATATACGAAAGTGATAAAGGAGGAATTTTGCAATGAGTTGCGGCTCGCCTCAATCTGCTTTAGCCTTTAGAAGTTTAGAAGTTAAGTATAGCACTTGACTCACTGTTCAATATTGACAAAATATATTTAGTGTGTGAGTAATTTGTTGATTACCTACTCGTACACTAAGGCTTGATTTAGTGCTCGACCGAAGGTCAGTGCTGACATGTCGCGTACCGATTTATATGGAATCGTGCTTGCTGACCGTCGGTGCTACAGTAAACACGTCCATTTAGGCGCGAAACACACGGCGGGGCGGGACAATCTATTTTGACCGCGAAGCAATAAAGACCGCGTCTAACCCTCAATGACCGCGGCTGCCCTCACCGCGAACACAAAGCACACGATGGACGGAGGCAGTCAGTTCACGACGTTAAATTCTTCATTGACTAAGCTAGCCGCAACGCGCCGACGTCTGCGTTACTGCATACAAACTGGTTTGTGTGATCCATGGCGGGCAGCCACGGATATGTCACGCCGCCAGTGCCCGCCAGGTACCGGCGGCGCGGTCTTTTTCCCCTCTACGTGCGTTGGTAGTACAGGATTCCCTTTGCACTATCGTTCGAGGTCAAATTGACCGGCCCGCCCGGCCCGCCGTGTGTTTCGTGCCTTATCGTCAGCGTCTTGGTATGCTGCTGGATTTGTATGGACACACGCTCGCTGATCGTCGGTGCTAAACTATAGACGTTCATTTACCGTCAGCGTCTTGGTATGCGTGTCCGACGGTACGCGATCGACACGACGTCAGCGTAACACTAAATCCAGTCTAAACATATAGCACGAGTTAAGTAAATGTGTGAGTAAACTTGAACCTGAGTGTCACTTGACATTACATGTGAGAGCTTCGGAAAAGTAGATATGTAGGTAGCTTGCAAGTATTTTTATTTTTTTTTATCAAATAGACAGACATGATGGAGTATACGAGCGGGTTCAACGTATTCTCGGTGTCAGGGTGATTTACTAATGATGTGGGTAATTTGACTAATTAATTAATTAATTACATTTTCTAAGAGTATTAAGGTAAAATTTCAGTTTTTTTATTTTATTCTATTCGGGAATCTTACAGCTAATATAAACAATGTTCTTAAACAATATGCATTCGAAGGCCATTTACAAGTTTCCACTGATAAACATTTGAAATAAAGAAGACAACAAAAAAAGATCGATACAAAATACCTATAACATAAATTAGGAACTAAAATAACACGATCAATATTAATCTTCTTCTTCTAATCAGTCAGCAGTCAGCGTCTTGGTATGCGTGTCCGACGGTACGCGATCGACACGACGTCAGCGTAACACTAAATCCAGTCTAAACATATAGCACGAGTTAAGTAAATGTGTGAGTAAACTTGAACCTGAGTGTCACTTGACATTACATGTGAGAGCTTCGGAAAAGTAGATATGTAGGTAGCTTGCAAGTATTTTTATTTTTTTTTATCAAATAGACAGACATGATGGAGTATACGAGCGGGTTCAACGTATTCTCGGTGTCAGGGTGATTTACTAATGATGTGGGTAATTTGACTAATTAATTAATTAATTACATTTTCTAAGAGTATTAAGGTAAAATTTCAGTTTTTTTATTTTATTCTATTCGGGAATCTTACAGCTAATATAAACAATGTTATTAAACAATATGCATTCGAAGGCCATTTACAAGTTTCCACTGATAAACATTTGAAATAAAGAAGACAACAAAAAAAGATCGATACAAAATACCTATAACATAAATTAGGAACTAAAATAACACGATCAATATTAATCTTCTTCTTCTAATATATAAAATTCTCGTGTCACAGTGTTAGCTACCATACTGCTCCGAAACGGCTGGACCGATTTGTATGAAATTTTGTGTGCATATCAGGTAGGTCTGAGAATCGGCTATTATCTATTTTTTTTTTTGCAAAACGACGTTTGCGGGGTCAGCTAGTATAAGCTAAAAATCATTCATATGCAAACGATTACTTTTCCGTAAATAAGCTTTTCACCAACAAATGCTTAAGTTTCCTAGTTATCCTTAGTCAACGAAAACTGGAATGGCTAACGTGACAATGTTGAAGAAAATCAAGCACCGCGCTGTCATTAAATTCCTTACCAAATAAGGAAAAAGTAAAAAAAAAACTATTCACGATGAGATTTGTGATGTCACGATGAGGTGGCTGTTTACCAAGATTCTGCACCTTCGTTAACTACAGTTCAAAAGTGGTCAAGTGAATTTAAAAGGGGCAGATAGAGTATTGAAGACTACACCCGCTCGGGCGGCCCGGTTACTGCCGGTTACTACGGAAGAAAACGTGATAAAAGTTGAGGAGCTTATACTGGAGGATGCCCGAATGTAGATCAAAATGATAGCAGAGATGACCCACCTCTCTGTTGGTTCCGTGAACACTATTCTTCATGACCTTCTTTACCTTTCAAAAGTCAGTGTAAGATGGGTGCCGCGAATGCCCACGGCGCCTCAAGAGCAAGAGCGAATCGAGTGCTGTAGAGAGTTTTTAGAGCTCTGTGGTGAAGTTCCATCAAGTATTTTCGATCGAATTGTTACTGGAGATAAAACGTGGGGTCATCATTATGACCGTAAAAGTAAGCATGAGTCCATGTAGTGGTACAAGAAGGGTACTGCGCCCCCTAAGAAATTCAAAGTCGATCCGTTTGCCGGAAAAATTATGGCCACAGTGTTTTGGGACTCAAAGGGAATTTTGCTGATTGGGTACACAAAAAAGGTGAAACCATAAACGCAGCATCATAAAAATTTTACTGCTTTAGATGGTGATGATGATGAGTCTTAAGGTGGAACTAGTCGCGAGCTCGAACTCACTGGTGGGCATGGCCAGAAAGCACGCTGTCTCACCTGGCTTCGTGTCTGACAGAGATAGTATCAGTGATGAGCAGTTAGACGCTAGTCTGCATGCACAAAGTTTAGTTCGCACGCACACAGACACCGTTCCGAACTGAAACGCGTGTAAAAAAATACGAAAAGTCCTTTGGAAAATCGACGTCACGCAAAATCCTGCATCTCGAAAGCAGAGTTTACCGCGCAACTAGCTTATATATAACAGCCCGACATGAATCATCGGGCAGTTGCCCGCCAGACACAACACCCGTCTGGTCGGAGGATCCTCCCTTTTCTATGGAGTATGAGTGAACTTTACACCCTGTTCCTCATACATCAATAGAGGTACCGAAGCGCAGTGCTACGGACACATTATATCTTTCAAATGTCAGACATTACGAAAGTTTACTTTCTTTATAACGTTAATGAATGTTAGCTAACAGAGAAAGGCATTTTGATATCAGGTTAGCACGTGTCGTTTGTTGACACTTCTCTTGTCTTGGTATAATTTGTGCGTTTAGGAAATTACTTTGTTGATGCTGAACGGATAAGCGTTTTAGGGTGCTTTCATATAGCAGCGGATTTTCCGGTACAGATTGATCTACGGAAAGAAACAGTCACAATGTCTTACCTGTTTCTTTAAGGTCATAGCGCACATATCAACTCGGAAAGGAATCGTCACCGTATCAACTCGAGCCATTCAGAATTATTTTTATGAAACTCCTTACTGCAGGCACAATAATTGAAATCGTAACGTAATTGCTTCATCTCGGGACAAGCTCACGAACCGCGGTTCGGTGCGTGGTCAACTTGCAGTTCCCGCGCTTACGGCTCGTCGTCTCTTCGTCTACCCTTGCCCCTCTCAACCCTCCCGCGGCCTGCCTGCAGCACCATCAACCAGCGGTCGGAGAGCCGTAAGCACGGCGTCGCCTGGCCGTAGCCGAGTCGACGTAACGTAGCTGCTGATCCGCTTTGGTTACGTGCTTACGTTAGGTTGACGCCTGTTTGACGCCGAGGCGAAAGGGGATACGGTGACGATCCCTTTCCGAATTGATATATGTGCTATGATCTTTATATGTGAGCGCAAAAGTTAATACGGGAATATTCTACCCGCACCGATCGGTACCGACTTGGCTTTATTGGGAAACCGCGTCTTTATGTACGTATCCTAATACCACTGTGAGGCTCATGTCTGTTTAGAATTCCGGTTGTAATATACGTTAGAACCAGTGATCTCGCACACGAACGTAACGTACGTAAAGTCTATTCAAACTTATGTTTCAAATTAATATTATTTAAATTTAAACAAATAAACTTGTATTTTAATGGTAATTAAAAGTTGATTTCAGAGTGACTAGCACTATTGAAAAAGTTGTAAAAATATTTAAAGTTGTAGCGTAAACTGAACTTTATTGTGTAGGATTGAAAGTTATTTTTCCATTAATTCATATTTATTTACATTTTGGGCAAATAAATCGCGACCCCAACATAATTGGGAAAAGGCTAGGCAGATGATGATGAAATCGCGAATGCAAATTACGTAATTTCGTACGTTTTGTAATGACGAATGGAATATTTCCCTTGCCTTATTTTCATCTATTTTCTTGTTAAACCGGCTAATATTTCTTTTCAATTAGCTACACTGAAATATGAGTCCCAAGGAAATTAGATGAAGTTATAGGCCTTTTCTGTATTATCGAACCGGTAAGTAGATACCGGAAATGGAAAATCTTTCCAAGAACTCTGAATTCCATTAAAAATGAGCAAAATAATACAACCCACAAGTAGGAGCTAATGTTAGTTCACCTACCTCATTATCTGCCTAGCCTTTTCCCAAGTTTGTCGAGGTCGGCTTCCAGTCTAACTGGATGCAGCTGAACACCAGTATTTTACATGGAGCGACTGCCTATCTGACCTACACAACCCAGTTACTGGATAATATGATTCCTCTTGGGACTTTTGGGCTTCTGACGATCCGTAACGACAGCCCGGACCAACTGCTTAACATGCTTTCCAAGACACGGAGGGGTCTCGGGATTTAGAGATGTTTACTCATCCATGGACCAACCGCGGCAAGCGTAGCTTAACCTGGTCGATCGATCCGTGCAGCTATTATTACTTAGCGACGAGGCCCTCGTTTATCTTATAAACAGTAAACGGTTTATAATTAAATCAAAATAAGGTTATGTAGGCAGGCTATTTGTAACAAAATATTCAACCTATAAAGACTCATTTTGATTTATTTTAAGAACGAACACACCGCACATATTATTTTAATGAAATATTTACGGAGATCTGGATTCAAACTATACCGCGCCAGCTCATAACTTTGAGTCGTTGCCCTTATCTATACTAATATTTTAAAGAGGAAAGATTTGTATGTATGTTTGTAACGAATTGGCTCAAAAAGTACTAGACCGATTTTAAAAATTCTTTCACCATTTGAATGCTAAATTATCACTGATTAATATAGGCTTTTTAATTGCAAGAAAAAAATAAAATGTTTAAAAATTAAATGTTCAGCCGTGTGAAGCCGGGACAGGCCGCTAGTCATTGATAACTGTAATAAATAACACATCCCTTTAGACACACAAGGGCATATAAATAAATAATGTAATACTTCGTTTATTTTTCTGTATTTAGACTTAATGCCAGTCTAATGTCTCTATAACTCATACCTTGCCACGCTTATTTTGTGGTTTACTGATATTTATGTTACAGTAAATTATAATGAAAATTTACATAATCAAATTTTATCTTATAAAGACAATCAGCCTATAATGTTGCGACTGTTGGGACACAGGCCTCCTTTATACGAGGAGTGGGCTGTAATGTACCACGCGTGTCCAGTGCGGGTTGGTAGATGTCACATGTCTTCGAATTTTTGGTTGTAGGACATGCCGGTTTCCTCATGAAGTGTTCCTTCACGGTTTTGAGAGCAGTGGTGCTGAAATAGTTTACAGAAAATAAGCGCCTGCCGCCTGCCTGGGTTTGAATTCGAACCCAATGACCTACAACTCGTAAGTCGGGGCCGTTAATAATCGTACACTGGGACAGCACTGCTAGACATTAGCCATCTCAATTTCAACCATGTGTCCTCCCCTGAACCAGTAATAATAGTATTCTGTGCCTAAATACAATTTAATTAAAATTACTATTATTGTTTAGTATACCTAAAGCAGTCTCACAGTCAAGCAGTCTCCCTTTGACCCTAAAATTTAGATGGAATAGGCTAATTATTTATATTGGCACGGTTGCGATCTTCGTACTGATGTGGCGATATGTCCAAATATCGAGATTTTTGTGTTATAATTATGCTATATCTAAGTTAAATATTAATGCTTATCTATGTATACTAATATTATAAAGAAGAAAGGTTTGTATGTATGTTTGTAACGAATTGGCTCAAAAAGTACTGGACCGATTTTAAAAATTCTTTCACCATTTGAATGCTACATTATCACTGATTAATATAGGTTTTTTAATTGCAAGAAAAAAAATATTTATAAAATAAATGTGAGTTACACATAAACCTTCCGGAATAAATTCTCTAAATAATAGTTAACCACCTAACTAAAATCTATTGTGTAGTTAACAAGAAACAGTGGCAGCGAATATTTTCAAATTTTCCGTCATGGATGACGTTTTCATGGTTTTTGAAGATGCTAAAGCCGATAGCGAGGTCAAAATGAAAATTCAAGATGACGACAACTTTATGAAAGCTTCTAAAAACCCATATTGGCTCCGTATTAAAAACGTGTATTGAATTCACACTTTCTCTTTCTTTATCTGTTTCTATATACCTACGAGTGTGTGTGCTTGTGAGTGTCGCATAAACTTCGTTACATGTTCGTTACCTACTGACGGGGGTCCCCCTCACCGCAGTACGACTTTTTAATAATGTGTATAGGTTACAGATAATTAAAATTGTAAATAAACTTATCACCATTTTATTATTTTTATTGGCATATACAGCATATTGGTATTCAGCTGCATCCGGTTAGACTGGAAGCCGACCTCAACATAGTTGGGAAAAGGCTAGGCAGATGATGACGTATACGGATGTGTGATTTTTGCACAATTTATATTTACTTGTAAAATTGCAAAGTTTTAGCTCGTGTCTGTCGTTAATCCGACAGGACAGTTTTTGTAGGGTCACAATTTTATGTCTATGGATATGTCTAGATTAATTAATTGTTCAGTGTTGGTAGTTATTTTGGGTTGTTAAGTTCCTCGATAGTTCTTAGGAAGTGTTTTGCTTAGAGTTTCGAATTAGTCGGACATATATCATGTGTGAAACAATGTGTAGCAATCGTGCAAACTTTTGCATTTCATTCAGTGCGCATTTATTTATCCCATTTCTGGGTAAAGTCGTTCCATTCCCTTTTCTAAACACGTCTGTCCACTGCCATTGCGGGCCAATCATTTCGGTAGGAATTAATCTTTCATTATCATTAAATGCTAGTCGACATCACGGCAGACCAAGTTGCCACGATGTCGCAAAGGTTCATTTAACTCACAGCTCATCTGAAATGCAGCAGACATGTCCGGATTGACAGTAACTCGCATTAAAAAATCTGACAGATTGATCCAACTGTCGTTCAAGCCGTTGGAATCGTTGTAGGCCTTTCTTAAATATGTGTAAGTTTATTAATGCTTGACCCTAAGTGTGTTTCGTATCTAAACATTCTACTAAAAGGTAAAGATTTTTTCATATAAAATATATGTGAATGACGAATATTCGTCTGGTTGTCAGCCTAATCCTACCCAACTCGAGGCCCACAATAACCAGTTATTTCCAAATCTCATGTAAATAAATGCGCTGATCTATTAAGAATTTATAAAATAAATCTGTATGCAAACGTATCTATTTATTATAATTTCTTATTAAAGAACAACTCAAACTGATTGGAAACGTGTTTGTGTCGGGTTATATATATAATAAAAATATTTCTTAATAAATTAATAACTACTTACTGAAATATACCTACTAAAAATGTTACGTCTAAATTATAAAACACATTAAAAAATACAACTTTGAAAATAATAAAAACTAACAAAAATAAATAAATAATCATATTTTGGTGAGCATAGTTATCATTGAGCTGATTTCTTGCAGGAATCATTCATGTGCATTCGTCAACATTGGTTCCGTGAAATAATATTTCAGTGGTTGCACTTTCTCGCTTCACTGTACTTAATTTTTAAATTTCGGGGGAATCGAGTATTTAATTAATCGATATAATTATTATAAAGTTCGGGGGGAAACAAGAACGGGGGGAATCAGTACTAACCTGTTTTCACAGGGATATTTTTTATAGGACCTACTGTTGTGTTGAATTCATGAGTTTCATAAATATTATATGTCGATGTCGATCGAATATATGTCGATTCATTTTGTATCGGTAATTGTCTACCATCAATTTTATAACCCTGTCTTTCTATATAATATTAACAGCTCTTTTGAAATATAGCGCATTTATTTGTTCTGTGGCAGTTTATTTATTTTGCGCAGTGTGTACAGTATTCAGATCATTCAGAGTATTCAGATCTCAGACACTACTCTCTCATTTGAGGTTCTTATGTGTTTTTAGTAGGTAGTTTTTAGATTAGAGAATCTAAACACCTAATATGTTATAATAGTAGGTATGCTTTTGTGTGTGTGGTTTAACAATTGTATAGTTTAGTGTATTCAGTGTATGGTATATGCCTACCTATGTTATTTTTGTAGGTACCTGATTAGGTTGATCAGATTGGCTGTCACCTTCGTGCTTCAAAATCAGACTGTTCTTTGATTTGACTATACTTATCAAGCAGTAACTTTTAAACCTCTGTTTGCCTACATAATTACACAATTTCATGGGAAAAACATTCAAATAAAACTAATGAATTGTTAAAAATAAGAATATATTTTTATTTATTCATTCATTTTATTTATTCATTCATTTTGACGGGTTACGTCCCTTGTCCACTGGTCTCCGTGCTTCTGAGCTTCTGACGTCAACCAACCGGTCTCGAACACACTCGACCTGAGGGCAACAGAAAAATGACTTTAGACTTTCTATTCAATAAATTTGATTGGGCATTGCCGTTAACCGTGTTTGTTTGCTAGGAGATGGTCTCGTTAATACCAGATTAACAATGAAGGGCAATTCGATAGAGTCGTGAGAGTAATGAGTGGTCTTGGATTTTTAGATAGTAACTTTCGAAAAAGACTTTCATGTTTATGGACGGGCACATATCTTGGGTATTTCTAACTATCGGTATTGATGAAGCTCTACATAATACATAAGAGCTCGTAGGATTAAGGGTGTGCCAGAAATATATATGTGACAAAATCTTTGCACATCTATAAACATGATAGTTGAATATTAGATTTATGAAAAAAACTAGAGCTTATTTGATTTTGATTATATGATTTTTAAAAGTCTAAAAAATAATCAATTTCGAAAGATTTATAATATTGATCCTATAGATGTGTGATCCTATCCTCCTAGCCTTGCTGAATAATATTCCCTTTTCGAATATACACTCAATTATATATATTTTCAATGCCGACAAACATGGGAATCTACGTGGTTTGCAAAAACTGTATAATTATTTACCGTACAATGGTAGTTTTAATCGTCGTGGTCCAGTTGGGTTTGTTCAACTAGTTCTATAAAAGCGCTAATGTCACGAAAACTTTCCTACAGATTTTACCGCTGACTATTTTGGACTGACCTTTCAAGTTCTAAGTTACAATTTTAAGCTACTCTATCGAACTGTGATAGTAGATTTACCACCGTATATAGACCTCTTCGGATATTTTTATTTTAATTTGTGACAAATTTCACTAATTTATTTATATCGTTCATATTGCTATGTTTTCCTGTCTACGATAGTTGAAACAGTCCCCGTTACATTTATACTACTTTGTTTGTGTTCTGGTAGCATATGTTGGTGGCAGCTGTTCTACATTTTCTATTCCATGCGCAATTATATTCCATCCCAATTAATTTGTATTTCAATAACACCAATTCGTGGGAATGTCAATTAAACGTTTACCAATTACAACAATTATGGGAAGGAATGGCAGTTTTTGAACTCGTCCAATTAATTTAATTGATAAAGTTGAGTAGTTCTCAATTGATTTGACATGACTTTAATCTGAATCTATTGGAACTCATCTGGATCGAATACAATTATTTTGAGAATGGTCTTTACAAACTTTGACGATGTGAATTGGTCTTTTAGTTTTAAATACTGAAACTTCCCTCAGTAGACGACTTTGAATAATGATGAACACAATCTTTAAAAGAACTGAGGAGGACTTACATAAAATATTATAGAGACCGAATGATTATATACAGATGGATGGCGTGGCAGGAGTTATTGTCAAAGATGATGACGATTTCTAAACTAACAATAAAAATCACAAATACCAACCTTTTTTTTGAGTGGAACTGGCAGAATTATTTCACTATCACAACACATTTGCACTGTTCTTTTCACCTCTTCTCATTAAACTTAGGTTTGTAGTCCATTGTTGATGAAATCATCGACGAAGTACTGTTGCTTGATGACTTGGATAAGTCCGTCTTCTTCCTGAAGCTCAGCCGGGTCTCGCCTTTGATGAAGCGGTCGAGGGCTTGCCTCAATGATGAGTGTTTTCTTTCGAAAGGATTTGTGTACATTTTGATTAGAGTTAATTTGAGTTTTAATACGTCTGTTCGCTACTAGCGTTCAATATGTTGTGAAGCCTTGCACCTCCCACTCCTTATATATAAAGATTGCGCGTGCGCTTGGGTCAGCCGGAGTTCAAACATTGGTCGGTCACATACGTCATAGCGGGCTTTTTTTTATGCTCAGTAATTGGACGGTTCAGATGAACGGGCGTGTCGCAGACGTCCGCTGTTTTTTTATCTTCGTAAAAGTTGTACTAGAGCTGTTTTGTTTTGTTTGATACAACGCATTCTAGAGCGTCAATCATTATCAAATTAAGGAAGTTTACATCCTACTTGACGTATTATGTTATTATGTCAACAGTTTATTGTTATTAAATCATGCAGTTATGTTTCTACAGTGAATGGATATGTTTGCATTTTGGGTTTTGGTCGGAAAAACCTCACGTTTATTTTTATGTTTATTAAAGATAATTTCTAACACAGTAATTCGGTAAACATTTTGGGGTTTTCTTAAAGTATCTTGGAAATTTAATAACCTAACTTGTGATATTTTCATTCATCATTATTGTATATTTAGAATCCTTTCAAACGGACTATCGTGAATACGATTTCAATATTTCAAACATTTCCATCATCTGCCTAGCCTTTTCCTAACTATGCTGGGGTCGGCTTCCAGTCTAACCGGATACAGCTGATTCCCAGTATTTTACATGGAGCGACTGCCTATCTGACCTCCACAAGCCAGTTACTGGGTACGATACCCCTTGGTAAGACTGGTTGTCGTTTCGGGGTTCTGACTACCCGTAACGACTGTCAAAGATCCACGAATGACAGCCGGGACCAACGGCTTAATGTGCTTTCCGAGGCACGGAGGGGTCTCGGTATGTAAAGATGGTCACCCATCCACAGACTAAGCGCGGCAAGCGTAGCTTAATCTGATCGTTTGACCTGTGCGGCTGTTATTATTTAGCCACGGGCAACTCCCCTAGTTCAAGCATTTATCTTTATTAAAAGATAAGACCTATCTTTATAGGTCAGTTTGTTAGGAAATAGAAATAGACTAATATAAAGACTAGAAATACATCTTAGTTCTACTGTAATGAAATAATTAGTCCAATTTAAAGTCGTTTTCTATTCCATACCCTCCTAAAAAACACCTATGAAGATTTCCAAGAAATCATCGATGAATAGGCTGGGCAATTAATAATTGTACCTCATTAAGTTATTGTTCTATGTTATCATTATAGAATGTGTTCATTTTATCAGCATGTTTATTACCTACCTACTAATAAATTACGATATGAATTAATCTCTCAACAAGACAGGTAATTGTCTGTTATCATCTCCAGCCCTTCAATTATTTCTTCATGTAATGTCCGGCTGTCGAAAGAATCCTTAATATCTGTCAGTGCCATAATTCTAGTAACTAATAAAGATCAGTTTCTCCAAACACGTATTCGTTTGTATGAAACAGACAGATGTCAAGATTGCATTCTCTCGACGGCCGGACAGCTATTTGTAATGAAAGGTTAGGTCAGCCTAGAAAGTTTGGTACCTTCTTTTCTATCATCTTTAACGTCAAGGGGACTAGCAGTAATATTCTCCTTTGAATTTAAAAAGGTATCAAAATTTACCACGATGCAACTAATTATGGTAAAGTTCCATAGCGAGGTATAAAGGACGCATATATTTAGCGATTAACGACTACGTTTATAAGGTTATTATAATATTGTGATGTGTGTTTTCGAGCTCTTTAATTGTATTAGCCGTCTTGTCAGAAATCTGAGGATTGGCTTAATGATTTCCAGATTTTATGTTTAGGGTTGTGTAATTGCTTGCTAATTAAGTATAGTCAGAAGCCCAAAAGTCTGCCAACTAGTCTTACCAAGGGGTATCGTGTTACCCAGTAACTCGGTTGTGGAGGTCAGATAGGCACTCGCCCCATGTAAAATACTGGTATTCAGCTGCATCCGGTTATACTTGAAGCCGACGCCAGCATTGCCAGCTTTAGGGAAGGGGCCCCTTCCGGGCCGAAGCCTGTCGGGGCAGCGGGATTGTCCGAAAGGGTTACCGCTACCCCGGAACATAAAGGGCTAAGGAAGGAACACGGGTGGGTTTTAGTCAGTAAGAGTCTGACACTCCCTTCCGCTCCACACAGAGCGGGAGGGGGTCATTTGATGATTTCCCATCATCAAAAAAAAAAAAAGCATTTGGGAAATGGCTAAGCAGATTGATTGATGTATTATTGCTTGCTATATTACAAAACTAGATATTTCACTTTTGTGATTTACTTTATAGAATACCTACCTACGCCAAGTTCTGGTACTATAACTTTCAAATTGGAGAACTGTGGGAAAACAGAAAACCCGTTGATCCATTATAAGTTAATTAAAAAACTTTTTTACAAAAAAAAAACTATCGACTTCCAAAAAACACTACAAAGTGAAAAATAACTTTAATTTCGGAAGTCGGTGCAGTTGGTTCCTCATTTTCTTTTATTGACACCGACTTCCGAAGTTATTTTTCACTTTGTAGTGTTTTTTGGAAGTCGGTAGTTTTTTTTGTAAAAAAGTTTTTTATTTTTCACTTTTTACTAGGCCAGTTTGTAACTTATCTAAGTTACAATAGCCTAATGTCAACTGCTCATCACCTTTTACAAAATATTGCTTTTCCCGATGCAGGGGCGTTAATTGTTGAGGAGTTCTCCTTGTAAGAACCAGAACTGGAGCTGATTGAGAAGTCACTATCAGCTCCACTTCACGATACGCATTGTGCTTAGCAACCACATTAAAGTACCTAATCGAATCGCAAACCGTGAAATATTTATTATTGAGTACCTAGTTCCGATGGCCATCTGTGGTCTACATCATCAGTTCCACTTCACCGAATGGTGCTTTCTGAGAGCAAATGCACGAGTTACTTTAAAAAATACCGAAATCGCTATAGGTGTGCCTACAAAATTTGAGGGTTTCCCTCGATTTCCATGGGATTCCCTCATCAGATTCCGATTTGGTGACAATGGGACCACCATACCCTTTCAGACTAAAAAGGAATTTCAAGAATGAACATACCCTTTCAAACAAAAAAAGAATTTTGAAAATCCGTCGACAATTGGCGGAGTATTTGATGAACAAACATACAAAAAAAAAAAGAAAAAACAACAACAAAAAAAAAACATACAATAATCCGAACATAGTACCTCCTCCTTTTTGTGAAGTCGGTAATAAAAGATATTTACTCGTATACCTACTGGAACGCAGCCATTTCAATCATTGTGGAAGACATCGTAATTCAAATGAAGAATTGTTTTCGAGAAAATGTTGCTCGCACCTGTACCTATTCTGCGGTTTGATACGGTTATCTTCACAAACGTTATTTTTAATACATTGACTAAAGATACTCCTTATTTCGTTTTCCTCAAGCGGGTCATGATCTCTATGCAACTGTTTTTAACATGCTTTTATTAGCTTCACTTGGAACTAACAAACAATGAAAAATATCTTAGAAGTCAATTTTAAGCTACTTCTAATTGTCGGATCGAAATAAAACTTTGTTATTTGGTATGTTAGGGCAGATCTAAAGATGGAGACAGGAGCTGGATAGTGGAACTCTTCAGTGGAACTACATATTTTTAACTACTACTCCGCTCTTTTCATAGATCAAAAAGATAAACTTTAGGATTAGATGTTAAGCGCTTCTACAATGCAATGTATAATAATTTTTGGCTGGTCATTCATGTTGATCCCTGTGATACCTAGATGTCCTTCGCCGAAGTGCAGTGCTTCAATTAGATGCCGATTTATTTGTTATTCTTTTACTAAAAGAAGGCATAAAGTAATCCCTGGCATGTCCAAAAAGATGGCTTAGAAAATCTACATTTTATTTATCGAAGGTAAGGACCATATGGACAGTAGTAATCAGATAATTGTATACATAACGTCGTTTTTACGTAAATATCCAGACAACAACGAGTTTATGATTAAAAATATACATTTTTATAACAAAGGATTTGTCTTTAACGTAGTTAAACAAAAAATTGACGAATGAAACAAAGGTCGATAGGTTAACGTCAAATAGGTACCTATATATTATTACAATAATAGCTCAGTTTAACATTGTGTTTATCGTATGAAGATTGACTTCAGAGGGACCTTGAGTGTCACACCTAGCAAACAATGATAAGTTGCCACAGTTTAAACGAGTACCTATTAACGTTGTAATTATTACACCGGGGGTTTTCTGGAAAATTAACAGGTGCTCTAAACGTGACATCTGCGTCTGTATTCTGTAAAATGAATAAGTATTTCGAATCGAATCTCAAATACAAGTTAACACTAAAACATATCTATTATGTAAAAGTATACAAAAAAGGACCGAACTCATTCGGCATCACAATTTCGTCCGCATCGCTGTCACTGGGAAAAGTGCCGAAAAGGCTGGCAGTGTTGTATTGCTACGTTGGATGGCAATGCTGATTCTGGTCTTTAAATAGGCCAGCCCTCTGGTGATTTGAATCGCACAATATCCAAAAAATAATTCGCTTATTCGTAACATTTTAATTCGATTATGGGCCTTTCGAGTTTCGAAGTGATGCTTAGGGTCAGCGCAGACAGAAAGGAGCGCAGCGGAGAGAATTTTATTAAGGCACTCGAAAATCAACTTAAAAATTATTGAAATAAACGCGCGCGTGCCTTCCCGCGTATCCTCGAGGACGCGCGAGCATTTTTTGTCAGGTTCAAGTATATATGCACTTTATTTCAATAACTTCAAAGTTGATTTTCGAGTGCCTTAATAAAATCCTCTCCGCTGCCCTCCTCTCTGTCTGACCCTGAGAGTCAGCAGTAAGTGGCATAACTCAGGTTGCAGCGACACATTCTCAAATCCAGACTGTCTGTTCTGATTTGTCATATTCACATTGGAAGTCAGAAAGGCACAATCGGAAGGCAGAAAGGCTGACAGCTGGACTAACCTTAGGATAATGGCATGCCCAGTGATTAGGCAGAAGAGGTCAGATCAGACGAACAAACCGAAAGTTAACGTAACTAGATGTTAAAACATGATTAATGTAGGAACTGATTGACCTAAATGTTTATTCAAACAAAAGTCCTGTGACGCACCTAACTAAAGTTATTGCGCAGCGATGTATTCATTGCTCGTCATTAAAATTCGGGTGCGTGGAAGGCCTGTCTCAATAAATAATTTAAACTACTGCGCATCAGAACCATGACACTAACATTGTTACTAGCTTGTGCGCAATTGATTTGGCATTGACAGACATTACAGTAAATGAGTAAGCAGTTTGTATTACGAACTGAATGAATAAACTTAAACGGAATTTAAAAAAATCGCAGTGACCGACATAGCTTGCAGTGTAACCGCTGAAGTGGCAGTGGGCTGGCCACGTTTGCCGAAGGAACGATGAACGGTGGTGTAAATTACATAAAAATGACAATCACATAGAAATAATTATCAAAATTGGTTCATTAGTTTTTGTGAAAATTGCGGGCATAGAAACATACATACGGGTTGAATAAAGAACCTCCCTTTTTGAAGTCGGTTAAAAAGAGCATCATTATACACCACGTGAATAGGAAGAATGCACGTTATTCAATTATGTGCTTGATATTATCCATTCACGTTAAAATAATTGACTTGAGACCTTAATTGTTTAATGCTATTAATAATATTTTCTTAAGAATTTGATCCATAGTGAACTTGGATATCCAATTACAATGCAGCATCATGATTCAGCAAGAGCCAACAGATTGTCACGTTCTTGATCGTTTTATATTACACTAGCGGCCTGTCCCGGCTTCGCACGGGTGGACATTTATTTTTATAACATTTTATTTTTTTTTGCAATTAAAAAAGCCTTTAGTAATCAGTGATAATGTAGCATTCAAATGGTGAAAGAATTTTTAAAATCGGTTCAGTACTTTTTGAGTCAATTCGTTACAAACATACATACCAATCTTTCCTTTATAATATTAGCATAGAAGTATAGACTAGCTCGCCCCGCGGTTTACCCGCATAGTCTCGAAGCCGCGGGAACATAGGAATAAATAATATCCTATGTCATAACCCAGTTTATGGTCAGCTGTTTTAGAGTAAAAGCGTAAGAAACAAACAAATTCACTTTCGCATTTATAATATTGACTAGCAGCGCCCCACGGTTTCACCCGCATAAGTGTCGATCCCGTAGGAATATCGGGATAAAAACTATCCTATGTTCTTTCCCGGGACTCAAATTATCTCTATACCAAATGTCATCTAAATCGGTTCAGCGTTTAACCGTGAAGAGGTAACAGACAGACAGACAGACACACTTTCGCATTTATAATATTAGTGTTGACGTGCCCCGTTGGTCTCGTGGTCGCAAGCGCGACTGCTGAGCGTGGGGTTCTGGGTTCGATTACCGGGTCGGGCAAAAATTTGTTGAGTTTTTCCATTAGGGAATTCTTAGTAACAGCCCGGAGTTTGTAAGTTGGCGGTGTGATTTATAGTGATGAATAAATTGACAAATGAAAAAGTGACAACTTGGATGCTTATTGACCTCTCAGCCCACCAGTGCCGTTTTTAGCAGAGGGCCCTGGGCGAGATTTACTGCGTCGCCTCTCTCCAATTTTTTCCCGAAATATATGAGCACTCCGCTTCGGAAATCGTATAAAATAGGATATAATTTCTCGACTTATGTGGAAAAGGGAAAACGGGGGGCAATAGCGAGCGGAGCGAGCTCGTAAAAGCTTGCACCGTGTATCGGATATGTTAAAATTCCATTTGCACATTCATACAAAAATTGGATTTACTTTATCGACTCATATACTAGTAGAAAAATCCGAGGAACAAGAGAAATTTAGGAAGCAAGAGCGAACGAAGCCTGCTCAAAAATCGTAGCTCCGTACGTTTATGTTAATTTGCATACGGACGGGGTTCCCAACTCCAAACTGCCTCTTGCGATTTAGTCCCTTGACGTCGAGTGCCGCCACGTCGAGTGCCGCCACGTCTACTTGTTCTTTTGTATGATGTTTATTACTACGATGAAAAATATCAGCCCATAATGTTCTCATCGCTGCTGGGACACAGGCCTCCTCTATGTGAGAGGACGTATGTAATAAATTGGGTATATTAATACTAACGTAATAAAAAAAAATGTTCAATAACATTGGCCCCGATTGTGTTGTCACAAACTAAATTAAACTTAAGTTCAGTGCATCTTTTTCTTTCTATTTCATTATGAAAAGGACAGAAGATAAATATTAGAAGATTATTATTAGTTTAGTCCTGTCAAATTAGTCAGCGCCTGACGTAAATTGATGTATTTTTAGTAGCCATCTTTTTAATCTCGTCTAACTTGTCTATGGATTGTCTAATTTGACAGGACTAAACTAATATTTTATCTTCTGTCCTTTTCGTAATGAAATAGAAAGAAAAAGATGCATTGAACTTAAAATTAGTTTAGTTTGTGAACAACAGAATCGGGGCCAATATTTCACAAACCTGTCATCACCAAATGTTGTATTAATTGCATCCTTAAAATTTTTCTCCGTCAGTGTTTCCATGTCTAGACTGACTCCGAACTTGTGGTACACGTTTCTCTCCACATTGAACCACTGGTCACCTAACATCGTAATAGCCTCGTCTGTTGACTGCAGTCCTCCTTGTGTTATGAACACCTTGATTTTGGGATGCTCTACAAAATTTGAACTTGTTTATGCAATTATTTTATTTTGTTTTTTTTTTTGCAAATGTTGGAGTCTAAAGGCGGATACTGAATTGCAATCTTTGTTTGTAATGTATCATTTTAAGTATAATGAGATTGATATAGACGTTACAATACAGTGGGCCCAAAAATATATTTGCTCTGGTTTTGTTAATATAGTTATTAGTTATCGTCAATAGTTTTTCCCGTCGTCCCTTTTGTGTCGAAACTTTTTAAAAGATTACCACTTTCATGCGTCATTTCCTGAAGTTGCAGATTTCTAGGATTTACCGCTGTCTCTATTGACTGAGTTATGGGCTGTTGGAAATTCAACATCGTTCTTAGATTTTCGCGCTGATCTCATGTAAATCAATAAACTACTACTAAATATATGTTAAATCCCACACAAAACATAATGAGATGAGTAAATACTACAAAGATGATTCACATTTCCGCCGTAACTTCGAATGGCCCACTAGATATAATCAGCCTATAATTTTCCCACTGCTGGGATGCCGTATGTCCTATTAGAAGGTAATTACCTTCTTAATTGTTCTAACGGCTTCACGTACTATAAGAATACGTTTCTATTATTCAGATTAATTTTTATGACGTCGCCGTTTGATGATTATGACTTTAGCATTTATGTCATCGAATAACAACTCTTGGACGGTTTTAAAAATTCTGTTTTTACAATTTTTTTTTTTAATTGTTCAACGATAATGTTCATCGTTCAAGGGGCGATTTCTTTTGTTTTTTTATCGTATCAACTATCGATTTATATGTATAACGATTTATTGGTGTGAATATCTCAATGACAAGTTGAGTTTGAATTCTTATTCGGTGCTGATTTGGTAACACGCATCTTTTGTATCATTTGCGATAAGTTAACAACAAATAAAAGGTGTAAGGGACAAGATCCCTGATTTTACAGATAAGTAATGGAGGCAACTTACTCATCATTTTTCTAGAGGGCTTGCCATTTACGTAGAGTTAATAATAATTTTTTTTAATCCAAAACAAAAATTAACGGAATGGTTTAGTTAGTTTTAGAAATGTACAGAGGCCAGCACATCAAGCTACTTCAATCTGTCAAATTTTCCCAATTGAATATGATCCTTATTCCTTTGTAGTAAAGTTGAAAGTCTATCAAAGAAATTTAACAGACTGGGGTAACTTGATGTGCTGGCCTCTGTACAACAGTGACCCACGAGAGGCATAATATTTGGATCGAAGGTCCAGGTTTACATTTTCTTATTGTCATGGGAAAACTGAAAACACCCAGTAAGAAAGTAAACAAAAACTGGTAATCCACGGCGGTTTTCATTGAAAAAATCGCTTAGTAATATTTGCGATGTATCAAGAAGGATCTGAGTAATTCATTGCGTCAATAGTTATAGGGTTTTCACGTGTTCAGGTGTTAAAACTTCGTCATTAATTCTTAAGTACCTTACTAATTACACAGTTAATGACTAGTAAGTGTTTAACACAATATGCACTAAATTGGGCTTTGTTTGTAGGTAGGTACCTATATTTTAATGACTTTGGACTTTGGTGCATCAGAAACATTTTCGTATAATTTGTGTTACTTAATTAAGAGAAGAGTGTTGCTATATTTAAATAGTTCACAGCAATGAAGAGACATAAAAGAACCTTTATTTGGTACCTTATCTTTAAGTTTTAGTTTATTAGGTGTATAGACGTGTGAGGAGCAGGGTGTTCACTCAACCTTCATAGAAAAAGGAGGATCCTCCGACCAGACCGATGATTCATGTCGGGCCGTTGTTTAAATGCTGGTTGCGCGGTAAACTCTGCTTGCGAGATGTAGGATTTTGCGTGACGTCATTATGACGCGTTGTACGCATGTGGCGTTGTAGATACCGCTACAGGTGACTAATAAATTACGTTGCATCAATTGGAATAGGTTTTTTCACGTCTCCAGTTGTAAAAACTTCATTAATTCTTACGTACTTAGTTGAGAAGCTAGGTAGTTAAGAATTAATCACGAAGTTTTTCACGCAGTTAATGACTTAGTAAGTATGTATTTAACAAAGAACAACTAAGAGACAGCGCTATTGTCTAAATATTTTAGACACACATAAATTATGATTTGCCTTGAAGTGGGATAAAAAACACCATTATTTATGATTTTACAAAAAAAAAAAAAATACTTTCAAATCTACTAAAATCAGATAATAAAATAAAACACTGTTATAAAATATGCATCCTACTATACTACTATCCTACTTAATACTAATTAATATTATAAACGCGAAAGTCTGTGAGGATGGATGGATGCTTACTACTTTTTCACGGAAAAAGTACTGAACGGATCTGGACGAAATTTGGCACACAGATAGTTTATAACCAGGATTAATACGTAGGATACTTTTGATCCTGATATTCCCACGGGATCGAAACTTATGCGGGTGAAACCGCGAGGTTCTGCTAGTAGAAGAAAAAGCTTTAAAAACTTAACGTACTTACCTACCTATATTTTTGTGACGTTGATTTTTTTTTTATAATTAAACAAAATCATTCTTGATTCTTTAGTAGCTGTAGAACGTGATTGGTTTTTAGTGTTCAAATCTTATGCAATAGGAAAATAGGAACTTAAAATTATTGTTATCATCACGAGTTCGTAGCCTTTAAGATAACCCATTGGTATAAATTTAGGCAAAAAAGATATACATAATATTACGATTTAGAATATTATTGTTTCACTTACGCGATAGCAATTTTATCTAAGAAGTTCCGCGTTTATTATTAGAATTGCAAGGCAAAGTTCATATATATGTATATATTTACGAAAAGAACGTCTTTGGTTAACAAGTTTAATCATTATTGATGGGCATGGAGCTGTGTCACAAACTATGCTACACTTCCGGTCCTGCCCGTTGTGCGCCAAAGCATACAGCAAAGTGAACTCAGCGCTGCTACCATAGATATAGATAGACCTAGATAATGCAAGTATCACGATCTGTATGAAAACCAAGCGTGCCATTTTTTACTACCTACTATGACGTCACAAGCGTTCTTTCTCACTTACGCTCACCCAGCCAGCAGTACATATTACTGAGCGCGAAAGTGGCGGCTTACGATTTTTGAACGTAAGTTGGTGCTATTTTTGGCACGCGAAGTAGTTGCTCTTGCGTTATCTAGGTGTATATATATCTGTGGCTGCCATCGATATCGCCGTGGAAGTGGCGATGTTTTGGGCCCACAACATTTAAATAACTGTCATGCCAGCGACACGAAGAAGAAGTTCACCATTGGCCGTGTTGCTCTATGATTATCAATAACAAACACACTAAAAAATTACTGCTGTGACACAAAAAGTTTTCGCACTTAGGGCGTATGTGGTGTATGTATAGGAGGTACCTACTTTATCGATATTTTATTTCTACATGAAAAAATCACATCGAGTAGCTTATTACATAAGCTTTAGGGTATGTAGTAGTACATCACATTAGCGTTTAAAAAAAGTTTTTTTTTCACATTGTTAGCTCGTGGCTAAATGATAACAGCACGGGTAAGCTTTGCTTGTTACGGTCGGTTCGTGGAACGGTGATCATCCACTACATGAAATGTGCTTTCCGAGACACGGAGCCTCGGAAAATCTTTACGGGTAGTCAGAAGCCCGAAAGTCTAACAGTCAGCCATTCCAGAAACTGGGGTGAGGAGTGACTGCCTATCGCCTATCTGGCGGTCGCTTCATGTCAAATACTGGTATTCAGTTGCATCCAGTTAGACCAGAAGCGGACCCCAAAATAGTTGGGTTTGCCATCTACGTTAGTTCTTATAATCAAATTGTAACATTTAGAAGATATCTCTAAATGTAAACGATTTTGGATCGAAAGACCAAACGAGAGATTTAAGTCTAATTGGTGTTCTTATGGACTGTGTGAATGAAGATATGGTTAGTAAGGGGGTGTCTACCGAGATGATGACTAAGGGTCAGGATACATTGACCGACGGCGTTCGACGGTTTATCCATACAAAAAGAGAGAAAAGTATGGAACAACGTACGCAACCTTTCGCATCGACGCGACAAACGCGCTCCGGTGGCGGACTGATACAAATCGCCGATCGTGTGAACGGTGGATCAGTATAATGCGTACTAGTGTGCTCCTTTTCAATCGGCAAAGTGCGAAAGGCCGTCGATCAATGTGTCCTGACCCTAATAAAAAAAGAAAAAAGACATGTTGCGCTGACCCTAAAAAATTGGGATAAGGGCAGGAGATTGATGACCAATGAACACCGATTAGACTCCATTCTAAATCTGAGCTCAGATCTGTTTGCATAATAAATCAGCTGTTCAATTTGGATCCGAATCAGATGAACACGGTCGATACTTATAATTAGGAGGTATATTTGCAATGCCAGGAAACTTCTGGATGTTGAAATAAAAAAGATTAACTAGTTTCCGATTTTTCCAAATCATCATTTATCATTTTCTATAAGTATTTGTAAGAAATCATTTTATTATTTATCATTAATAATTATGTATTAATAATATTGGTAGGGAGCCCCATTCTTGAACGAAAAGTTGATGCCTAAGGAAGTGCGGCATGTTGAGAGAACACTGAAAATATATGTAAAAAGTTTCTGATAGGAGCCCCGTGGTCAAGAGGCGACTTTAAAATTCCAAAAGGGGCCAAAATAAAAAGAGATCTTCAGAGCATTTGATTTTCATAATGACTTAAATAGGCAAATCTGATGAAGAAATTGTGGGCTTTCTCTAAATCTGACGGCTTTGACGTAAGGCAAAACTTGGCTAATTAGTGATAGTTTGATGATTTGACTGCGAACTTTTATTTTCCAATCGGATAATTTAGTGAATATACTATGTAGTAACTTTGATATAAAGGACGAAGAAAGTATCACAGAATTACTACATATCACCGATTAACCAAGTTTTGCCCTACCTCTGTCAGATATAATTGTTATTATAATATTTAACAGGATTTTTCTCTGAATGATGTTGACGGAACCGACTCATGTGATCCCTTATCGAAGTGTTGCAAATGATAAAAACAAATGAACAAAAATCACAATGCTTACGTGACTTCAGGCATGCTATAGGTACTACGAGTACCTACTCATTATCTATTACAATTATTTTTATTAGAATATACCAGGAATATTAGATAATATCTTTTGTTTATTTATGTTCCATTGAGGACATTAAGTAATAACAAGTGTAAGTGCAATATTTGTATTACTCATTTGTGTATTGTTGGACCATTTTAGTCGCTGATTCATTTGAATGTAGGTTAGGTACGTTTAATGTTTTCATTCTTAATATACACGCCTGTATTTCTCGAGAGGTTTTTTCCTCAAATTAACGCAGGTGAAACCGTAGGGCACAGCTCAAACTTTTTCGTCTGTGTGTTGCATGTCGCGTGACGGTCGGCCGCGGAGTAGGGATTTAATAAAGTGAAATTTTTAGTTAAATGTCTATAATATGAAAAAAAGTTTCACTTTCACCGTGGTTTCATAAAACTACACAATCCTTTTTTTTATTGTGCTTGATTGCTTGCTGTAGTTTCGTTGGCGTAGGCACATAAGATTAGGGAGAGAGAACACGCGAGTGTTAACAAAACAAAATGTGGCTGGCCAGAAAGAACAAAAAAACAACAATGAGGGCTTTTATATCGTGTTGCACGCATCGCGACATCTGTAGGGTCAATTAGCTGTTACAATTATTAAGGTATGCCACCGCCAGCTGGACCATGCTCTATTGTGGTTCAATTGACAATTATTATTTTGCATTCCATCTCGTTAAAGCTGTTTTTAGGGTTGGCTAATTGTTCAAAATGTTTATTTTGAATATACAGGGTTATTTGAAAAACACCAGCAACCTCTTAAGAGGTCATTGTACTCATCATTATGAACAACTTTTACTATGGGACCAAAGCCAAACCTGAAATCGCGAAAAAAAAATCAGCTGTTCCCTACATTTTGACGAGATAGACGAAGATAAATGTAGGGAACAGCTGATTTTTATTTCGCGTTTTCAGGTTTGGTCCCATAGTAAAAGTTGGTCGTAATGATGAGTACAATGACCTCTTGAGAGGTTGCTGGTATTTTTCAAATAACCCTGTATTTATAGGTTGTGTGATGTGGATGTGGTTGACATTTGATTCTGTGGTTCTATAAACAGACGTATCAATAGGCATGCAGGCAGAAAGGCGGGAGAATATCGTATCGTACTGTAGAGCCTATAGCCTATTTGGTGCTTAAATGCAACCTCCGCGAGTCAGATAAAAATTACTGTCATGAAATACGAGACAAACATTAGATTAGTTTAAGGTTAGAAGATATTATGCGGTAGATTTGGCTGACAAGCCAAAGGAAAAGTATGTAAAATACGTAGAATGATTTCTAGGAATAATTATTAAACATACGTGATAAGCCGAGGTTTAATTGGTTCCTCCTGGTACCCTGACAGCTCGTAGAGCGCTTCACAGAGTTATTGTGAATTGGCTATCTAATAGATGCGATGGGTGTCAATTCTCTAAATCATGGTGGAAACTTGTAAAAATTCCTTGCGTTGTTAAGAAGGAAAACGCGGTCGCAAAGACCAACATGCAAAGCAACCAGAAAATTAATAAAAAGGCTTGAAAACTTGTCAAAATCTGTAATATACTCGTATCTACATAATTATTATAAACTAGCTGCGTCCCGCGGTTTCACCCGCGTAAGTTTCGATCCCGTGGAAATATCGGCATGAAAAGCATCCTTTGTTTTAATCCTGGCTATAAAGTATCAATGTGCCAAATTTCATCCAAATCCGTTCAGGAGTTTTTGCGTGAAAGAGTAACAAACATCCATCCATCCTCACAAACTTTCGCATTTATAATATTAGTAGGATAGTAGGATAGGAAGTAGGAAGTAGGATAGTAGGATTAATTATAATCTGCCTAGTCTCTTCCAACTTTGTTGGGGGTCGATTTCCAGTCTAACCGGATGCAGCTGAATACCAGTATTTTACATTGAGCGACTGCCTATGTGACCTCCATAACCCAGTTACCGGGTAATACGATACCCCTTGGTAAGACTGGTTGTCAGACTTTCGGGCTTCGGACTAACTGTAACGACTGTCAAAGATTCACGAATGACAGCCGGGACCTGTGGCCGGGACCAACGGCTTAACGTGCTTTACGAGGCACGGAGGGATCTCGGTATGTAAAGATAGTCACCATGTCATCATCCATGAACCAACCGCGGCAAGAGTAGCTTAGCCTGATCAATCGATCCGTACGGCTATTATTACTTAGCCACGGGCCCACAGATATAGATAGACATAGATAACGCAAGTATCACGATCTGTATGAAAACCAAGCGTGCAATATTTTTGACTACCTACTATGACGTCACAAGCACTCTTTCTCACTCACTCTCACCCAGCCAGCAGTACTCAAGACTGAGCGCGAAAGTGGCTGCTTACGATTTTTGTACGTAAGTTGGTGCGATTTTTGGCACGCCAAGTAGTTGCGTTATCTAAATTAATTATAATATAAAGGTAATTTTAAGATTTTGACAAGTTTTCAAGCTTTGAAAATGCACTTACCTGCCTTAGGATTCGTAGTACTTAATCAATACAACTTCCCTAAAATGGATTTTGATAACTGTCAACCTAATCACGATTCAAACAGCCCTACATTTTTTTTTGTAGGTATACAAAATGTCAATCAGTACAATCGATGTCACATAAAAAAAAAACATTCGTATCAATTTGTTCTGTCTGCGTCTCGTTCGATAACCTGTTTCGCCCAGTCAAGTAATGATCGTTGGACTGTCTGATAAATTATAAATAGTACCTACTTATAGTGTATCAATTGAAAACCAATACACTTTATTTAACGATTTATTGAACTTGATTCCTAACAGGGTGTATCTGACCTCAATGAAACATGGATGATAAATACAATGGTCAAATTAATTTAGCTAGTGAAACTGCAGACATGATGGGTAACGGTGTGTAAAATAAAAATGATTTGATGTTTTTTTTTGGGGGTCAACGACCGCTGGTTTATGTTTGAAGTTTCAGTTGAGAAAATCTGTTTTCTTTTCTTGTATCGTGTTTCGAAATCGATACTCATTATGTCTGTGAAGTTCACACAAAAATAAACTGATATTTCAAATGATTACACAAACGTACATGGCGCCACGAAAAAATAATTATTAAATCAATTTATTTTGTGTTTTATCATGTTAAGATATCGATACCCATAACGTCGGTGGAGTTTCGCTAGCTAATTTAATTTGACCCGGTATATCTAGCTCCGTCCAATCGGTTATAAATGAGTTAGGCGCAGCTCAAAGAAAGGTGGAAGAATATGGGGGAGGCTTTTGCCAAGCAGTGGGAAAAAACTGGTTAACGGAAAAAAAATATCTAGCTCATTCAGAACAATCAACGATATCGATTAAAAAATTGCACGATTTATTGAACTTGATTCCCTAACTACACACGGTGTGTCTGAAATTCTGAACTCAATGAAACATGGATGACAAATATGTCTTGCTCTTGAAAGACAGAATAACAAATAATAATAGTTTAAAAATGGCTGCAATTGATCTTTAGGGACTGAGCCTAGTCTGATCTTCAATTCAATCAATTGCAGCCATTTTTTAACAATCAAATCAAATATTTTATTAGAACAAAAAACAGGTTTACAAATTTTTTGTGTTCGTTAACGTTAGGGTTACCGAGGGTTCTGTAGAGTAGGTATGTAACTCACGGGTTCTCTTATCGGTTTTTTTTTGTAATATAACTACAAATGTTCGGTTTTCGGATGTTTTCATTTACTTGTGCTACGTGAAATTGCTTCTTGCCAAATTTCATGGTTCTAGGTCAATGGGAAGTACCCTATAGGTTTTAATTCCAGAACATAAACGGCCGTATCTTTTGATTGCGTCGACTTAGAAATTTGATTCTTTCACTGTTTCAAGGGATTGCAGCCCTGAGTATTTGATATTAATTTTAACTTGATAACTCCACGAGTTCCTGAGAAAAAGGGTCTTGGGCAGACGAACAATGAAGTGATCTTATAAGGGTTCCGTTTTTCGTTTTAAGGTACGGAATCCTAAGAAGACAAAAAATCATTTAATTCTGACTATTTTTAAATGTCCATATTTTGGCAACACACAGTCTGAATCCAAACATTGCATATTTATAGTAAAGCAAAGAGGTCAATACTTTAGTTTACCAACGACATTGTAGTTTCCTATAGGCACTTTAACGCTTTTACACGTAATATAAATAGACTTTGAAGCTAAAAGATATTTGCGTTTGAAACCTTTTCTGCTTCAAGTATACAAACGTTAGCAAATATTATTTGAATTCCATTTCAAGGTGCGTTTCAAGATTGATTGATAAATGATATTTATTTAAAGTAAATTCGTTCAAAAAACACTAATAAATGTCAAAATTAAATTATGCTTTTAAAACTAAATGAGTTCAGTGTTTCCTAACTGACTACGTACTTTGAGCAGAAATGTCTCTTTTAAAATCCGGATATAATCTTGGTCAGGCCATATAAGGACCATGTAGGTTAGCGTCTGAGGTGGTCTTTCGAGGATAGAACTATTATGAGTGTTTGTTTTTATTTTGTAGAATATTTATGTTGCTTCCTTTTTAGTCGGTGCTAGATACCTAGATGTATTTCTTTATTATATTTTTATCTTACACTCACTACCTTATAAACATCGTTGAGCAAAATTGTAATAATGCAGATCTTGATATTGACCTTAACATACCAACGTTTGGTTCGATACTAAAGGTAATTTTTTAAGGCGCCAGTACAACGGTTGGTTTATGGCACGAGTGGGAAAAAATAGTTTCGTTCCTCCCAGTGGTGACGATTGGAACTTTTTATTTCCCACTCGTTCCGCTATAGACCGAGAGTCAAAATGCAATAATGGGGATCCCATGAGATTTCACGGATTGATGAAATGTGCCCAGTGTGGACGACCGCGACGGGGCGGGGACGACCGGGAATAAACCCAACGGTTACTTTTGGCGACTAATATTTTGATGAATGTTTTAAATAAAGAAAGAAAATACATTTATTTAGCACGGACTAAAAGACACACAATACACCAGATACATACCTCATCTGCCTAGCCTTTTCCCAACTATGTTGTGGTCGGCTTCCAGTCTAACTGAATGCAGCTGAATACCAGTGTTTTACATGGAGCGACTGCCTATCTGACCTCCACAACCCAGTTACTGGGTAATACGATAGCCCTT
This sequence comes from Globia sparganii, assembly GCA_949316385.1. Taxonomy (NCBI): domain Eukaryota; kingdom Metazoa; phylum Arthropoda; class Insecta; order Lepidoptera; family Noctuidae; genus Globia; species Globia sparganii. The sequence goes on from OX438654.1 coordinate 19,649,572, forward strand.
GGTAAGACTGGTTGTCAGACTTTCGGGCTACTCGTAACGACTGTCAAAGATCCACGAATGACAGCCGGGACCAACGGCTTAACGTGCTTTCCGAGGCACGGAGGGGTCTCGGTATGTAAAGATGGTCACCCATCCACAGACCAATCGCGGTAAGTGTAGCTTAACCTGATCGATCGACCTGTGCGGCTGTTATTATTTAGCCACGGGCTCCTCTATACACCAGATACATACATCAGATAAAAACAAAAAATAAAGATCATATTAATAAAAAAATTTAAAGTCCGATAAAATAAATTAGCGGGAAAGTGTGCCTCACGGCTGCGCCAAAAAGTGGGTTCTGCAAAAATGCCAGACAACTAGTGCCTGACGCTGGTTTTCAACTGGACCTGATGTGTGCTGTGAGGTGACGGATGTAAATCAGTTTTACACTGCAACGTGACGTGAATACTCAAAGAACAATGGATGAAGAAGACTATGAACTATGGAAAGAAGAATTTTAGATTTAACGTAACATGACATCACGCCTGTATTCCCAGAACGTTTAGGGCAGAGGTAGACCTATAAAGGGTACCTACTCCCGCAATTCGCCATTTTCAGTAGTTTTGGATTAAACGCGTGAAAAAATTGGTCCTTCAATCCGAAAGGCATGGATGATCACTGATCAGCATAATGGCAGATTTCGTATCACTTACCTGTACCATATACTAGGAATTCTAGGACAAATACATAAACATCTCCCCATAGTTCTTTGGAAAATTCACTAAACTACTAACAATAAGTAACATCGTAGACGGCTGATTCTAAAATCCTTTACTGACTTTTTTTTTAAAGCAGGTCATATCTCTAACCTCTTTTTGGTACAGATGCCAGCACATAAAGCTACTCGAAACTATCAAATGTTCCCAATCAATTTTGAACCTTATGCATGAGCGATAAAGTTGAAAATCTATTAAAGAAATTTGACAGATTGTAGTAGCTTGATGTGCTGGTCTTTATAAGGAAGGTTTTAAATCTTTTATCCTCATGCGGTCTAGAAGCATGACTTCACCAGTTATTCTTGGTATTAGGTATCCATTTATCTTATTTCTTAGTGAGATCTTTGAAGATTGACTATAGTGAAAACTGGTAAGCTCTAGTTATTTTAAGCAAATCTAAACATGAGACGGAACATAACCAAGTCGGGCACATCAAGCGAAGTAATTGCGTAACACACTACATATCAGTAGCAATGGCAGTTCAAAAATATTTATTGCGTTATTTACGTTATTGAGCAGACAATTTTTCCGAACATATGCAGCAATGGATTAGCAATATGTCCTTTAATATGATTCTGATTGTGGTTTGATAGTGTGATACACAATTAGGGTGCTGCACAGTCCACCATGCTACCATTTATTCTATAGGAATATCAACTTTAAGTCAATGCATGTTAAGTTGATTTTAGAATGACTGAAAAAATATTGGAAGTTGTGTCGAAAAGTGAACTAAAAACTACCGAGAAGAATGAAAAAGATTTTTCTGGAAATGCGAGTCTGGGTTTGCGATTGGCAATCATATCGTTTGGTTTTAATATTTTATTATTTATCTTTTTGATAGATTCTTTTATATTTTCGTGAGAACGTTGTAGGATTTGTAGGCCATTTTATATTTTATTAAGTAGGTACCTGGTACTTGTTCACAGCCCCACACTGTCCTCTTATACCTATTAACATTTATTTTGAAAACATTGTACAACAACAAAATCCAATTATTTTTAAAAGAGTTTATTAGTTTCTTTCCGGCTCTTCTTCATAGGAAACGTCCAAATGGAACCGTGAACCTAGCTTCTGACGTTTCACAAGTGTCCATGTAGGTGTATGTGAAATAAAATATTTTGATTGTGTCCTATCAATATAATGAAAGAGCTGTTAGTACTGTGAGAGCTTTACGGACTCTCAGTTCCGGGACGAGTAAATAAAACCATAGTTTATATATTTTTTAAATAATTCATTATTCCTAGAAGATGGTTCTACGTTTTTACATTTTATCCTTGTCACTGCTTATCAGCCAAATCGCATTCTACCGGTATTTTTTCTATTCTTCTATAAATCAATGTTTGTCTCGTATTTCTGCCAACTAATTTTCAAATCAGGTTTCCTGCAAAGTAGGTATGTATTCATAAGGGTACGGACACGAAGACAGCGGGCGCGGGGCGGCGGCGGCGCGGAAGAAAATTTACAAGCTGCATTTGGGGAGTCTGCTTCTGCGTTAGCAACAATTCCTTATTGCTTTCGAGAATTTAAACGTGATCAAGAGAACCTAAACGATTACCCCAGACCGGCCGATCTACAACTGCAGTAAAAAAAAAAATGATAATGTGATCAGGGTAACTCTACCCGTAACTCTCCGTCCGATCAGGATCAGGCCCGTGCCGGACGGCACGTACGTGTTTCACGCGCGCCTCAAAGAGATCTCAGCTTTAAGGAAGGGGCCCTTAAGGGCAGAAGCTTGCCGGGGCAGCGGGATTCTCCGAAAGGGTTACCGCTGCCCCAGAACATAAAGGGGTAAGGAAGGAACACGAGTGGGTTTTAGTCGGTAAGAGTCTGACACTCCCTTCTGCTCTACCCAGAGCGGTAGGGGTCATTTGATGATTTCCCATCCATAAAAAAAGGGTAACTCTACCCTGATGACATTTTCATGAGTTACTGCAGTTGTAGCCACTCGGCTATTGCGGGAGAATAGACACATTATACATCGAAGAATTCAGGCTGAACTGAAGATTGGATCACAGTCAGTTTCCACCATCCTGCATGAACATCTTAAAGTTAGGAAGCTTACTTCGCGATGGATACCTCATTCGCTCACACTACAGAACTAGAACCATGCTAGAACCATGGACTATTTGACTACTTCAGCGGTAAAAATATTACCCCATCGTCCGTACAGCCCAGATTTAGCTCCATGCGGTTTTTTAATATTTTTGTTGTTTGTTGGTTGGTTGGTTTGGTTTTTTTTTTGATTTTTCGACCAGACCGACCGGCAAGAAACATTATTTTCATGTTTTGAAAGCTGGTTCACCCGAATGCATAGCTGCATTGCGGTTGGAAGGGAATATTTTGAAAAGCTATAAATAAACTTTTTTTTTTCAAATTGTTACTATTTTTCATTTTACTAACAGCAACCTCTAACAGCAGCAACCATATTGTGACGAGAATGTAGAAATCACTATAATTTTTTGACAGACTTGTCAATGACAGTAACCCATCTGCAACCTAATTAGAATTAGAATAAAGATCGCTGTGATTTTAACAGTGACGCAAAATCAGACGTATGTTATCTATGAAAGGATTGTAGATTCTCTAGCTTGAAAACAGCGAAAAGCCAAAACTAAAGCATGATTTTCTTCATTTTGTCCGATGCTAGGTAAACTGTAGGACAAAGAAATAAAACATGCCGTAAAGCCCTGACACGACGTAACAGCGAGGCAAACGACTAGGCCGACGATTGAAGATACGATGTAGTAACGATTGATCATCATTAGCGAAATCGCCCAGTCTGCAAAAGAAGAAAAGAGGCTTTTGTTAGTATTAGCAAGAATGGATGATAGCCAATTATTCTACCTTTCGTTTATAACTGTGTGTAGGTAGAACACAGGCCTCCTGTCTGAGATAGGGAGTGGGCCGTATACCACCACGCGGATCCAGTACGGGTTGGTGGATGTCCTAAGTCTTCGAATTTTTGTTTCTAGGGCGAGCCGATTTGACATGACATTTCTTCGCGATGTTTTCCTTTACCGTTTTGAAAGCAGTGATTATGAAATAAGTTACCTACACATAGTATAAACTTACTAAGTGTAAGGGTTGAAACTAGGCTTTCAGGATGCCTAGGTGAAGTACTGAAGAAAATCCAGGTATCAGGAAACACAACTTTATTCCTCCAATCAACCTTCTCTCGACCCAATAGCTCGAGTCAGCCTGTTCAACCGACCTTTTCCCGCCTCCCAGGTTTCGGTAATTTTTGCGGTAAAATCGAGTTCTGTGATTGGTTAACGATTTTTGTCAATCTATCACAGATGACAAGTGCTGGCCTCCGATTGGTTAGTCAATCAGAAGCATCCAACGACCAACTGACAAACTAAAATGTTGCAAGTATAAATATTCGAATCAAATAGTTACTGGCCTGAAAACAAGTCTTTTTGCGTTTAAATTTAATGAAATAAAATTGTAAATTAGCGAACCCTAACAATAGTAATGTGACGTAAGAAAGGGCCCATTAGGCCACCTCTGCTCCTTTCAAAGCCATACATGTTTAAAAATTAGATTTCGAGGAATTTTTAGTCGATAGTAGATACCGATTTCTCATACACAAAAAAACATTAATCTTTTTTTTACACCTTTTATTTTAGAACTAGCGGCCCGCTCCGGCTTCACACGGGTAGCTATACCTAAGGATTAATACCAAGGTACGAATAATGTGGCCTAGTTTGTACCGGCGTTACTATTGCATATTTTAACATGAAAAAGTAGTTATTGTGACAAAACTGTAATAGTTGTAGTATTGCAGACTTTTTTGATATTGATGTCCTCTATAAAACCGTGGTAAGTACATCAATTCGCTCTATTGTCAATAGTTTCCGCAGCGTACGCGATATAAGGATTTTTCGGCGTTACTGTTGCATATTTTAACATAAAAAAGTAACTATTGCGACAAAACTGTAATAGTTAAACATATAGTATTGCAGACTTTTTTGTAGATATTGATGTCTTCTATAAAACTGTAGTACATTACTTTGCTCTATTTCAATAGTTTCCGCAGCGTATGCGATATAAGGATTTTTTTGGTATTTTTTTCACACCTTGGGTATCGAAGTTTTCATACTGATACCTAACTTTTTGAAAATATTCTATCGTCTTTGTTCATCAGGGAAAATGTAGTATTTGATTATTAATTGTGAAATAATTTTTCAAATCGGTCGAGTAGTTTCGGAGCCTATTCAGTTCAAACAAACAAATCTTTCCTCTTTTTTAATATTATTCGTGTAGATTTGCTAATGGCGCGATGGTTATCATTATGAGCCTTAATTATCTCAGAAACCAGTTACACTGCAGGTGGCAAATTCTCAGTAAACACCTATCTAAAGGTATTAAATAACAGGTACATAAAATAACCAGGTCAGGTTATTTAATTCTACTTATAACAAAAAGCCCGCCTTGTCCGTACTTCATAATCTGATCAGTAATTCAGTACCTATAGCTATCAGCTACATGTTGTGATCCCTTTATACACAGATTAAATTGTGTTCATGGATCTAAAGGACACCCTATGTACAGTAAAAAAAAAGAGATAAGTATGCAGGATCTTTAAAGTTTAGTAAGTAAATCTTAGACAGTCGTTACGGGTATCCAGAAGCTCGAAAGTATGACAACCAGTCTTACCAAGGGGTTACGTATTAACCAGTAACTGGGTTGTGGAAGTCAAATACGAAGTCGCTCAATGTAAAATACTGGTGGTCAGCTGCACTGGCTAGACTGGATCCCAACCCCATCATAGTTTGGAAAAGGCTGGGCAGATTATGATGAGTGAATCAATAGGTATCATCAGATAAACAACATCTAAATATTTCTTGTCGCGATTTTTTTATGTCGGGGAACTTATTTATCCAACAAACCAGCTTTTCGCTTTTCCTTTTATATCGACCGCCGTCTGACCTCCTACTTCACGGCGATCTAGGAATTAAGCGCGTGGCAGGCGCGTGTCATCACGAGTTGGTAATAATTATTATAAGATACTAGCAGCGCCCCACGGTTTCACCCGCATAAGTATCGATCCCGTGGTAATATCGGGATAAAAAGTATCCTATGTTTTATTCTGATGTATAAGCTATATTACTGTAAAGTTTCATCAAAATCCGTTCAGTAGTTTTTGCGTGAAAGAGTAACAAACATCCATCCATCCATCCTCACAAACTTTCGCATTTATAATATTAGTAGCATTAGTAGGAAGGAAGTAGGATAGTAGGAAGTAGGATAGGATTTTAGTCAAAGTGCTATTGTCTTCAGTGTAACGATTTGCATGGGCTTCTATGATACCTATATTATACCTACAAGATGTTGGTTTTGCCCGCGTAGACGGCGGAAATCATCTTACGGAAACGTGTTACAGAGATTAAAAAGTATCCTATGTATGTCCTAACCCAGGTTATGTTATACCTTTCATCGAAATCTATTCGGCCGTTAGACAAACAGACAAACAGACTTCTAGATGTAATATTAATCTATACTTTTCTATACTACCTACATTTTTGCTTTGTTTGCTGTTGATCTCGTACGTAGTTTTACTTATTCTACATCTGCATGCTTCGTCATTAGACGACAATAATCTATGTTAAAAGTTAAATCTCATATAAGTGAACTGTATTATGTTCTTATGAGAAATAAAGATTCTTTAAACCTAAACCTAATATTATTAAAGCTGAAGAGTTTGTTTTTTTGGTTGAACGCGCTAATCTCAAGAACTACTGGTTAGAATTGAAAAATATTTTTGTGTTTGATAGTCCATATAACATCACGCTACGACCAATAGGAGCGGAGCATCAATGAAACATGTTGCAAAAACGGGAAAAATGATTCCTTTTGAGAGCTTCCGTTTGCGTACGCTGCGTAAACGGTTAGTTACGCAAAATTATGTATGACGGAATTGTTCCCCTTTAAAATTATAAAAAAAAACCTCGTTAGACCGTCACATCGCCTTGGTGACTATCTACATTATATACCACTACCGTGATGATTCGTAGTAGATATATTCTCAAATGCGGTGACCTCTTATGACTAGCCCTGTACGCTTATATCATGAACTGATTATAAGCCAAGGACCGTACTTACGGGCGAGTTTCTCCCGCGGCGATTTTTTTCGCGCACTGGATTTTCAACGCACTGCTTATCGCCGAGATTTGAAAATCGAACAGGGTAAGTATTATTTGACGCGCTAGGATGCGTTTTGTTGGATTCTCAATGCTCGACTCAGCACCGAGAGTTGAAAATCCAGCGCGTGAATAATTCCTGCTGCGACATTGTAACGTCCAAGCGAACGTTGTTGATCTAATATTGTCCCCGTGATGTCCACACAAACTGCGAGTGATTCTGATAACTGTTTGTTAAACTACTTAAATAGTATATTATATATCTATTCGTCTATTTATTACGTAACTGATTACAGAATTAGATCAAGGGAGGCCATTGAAGTACAGAAATAATATTCGGGTTCAGAGGTTGTCAAATGTGCGATAGGTTGGTACTTATAACAGTACTAATACATTTATTTTAATGTTCGATCTGGCGTCACCCCGACCTTTCATCGGGATCCGCTTCCCAAGTAATTTATTTAAAGCAGCATTCGCCTGTAATGTAACAATCTAAGATTCCACTGTAATGACTTAGGCTTTGTAAGTAGACCGCCAACTGATTGGTAGCGTAGATAGATAATTGAAACCAGCAGGATAGGTAAATCCTACTAATATTATAAATGCGAAAGTTTGTGAGGATGGATGGATGGATGTTTGTTACTCTTTCACGCAAAAACTACTGAACGGATTTTGATGAAACTTTACAGTAATATAGTTTATACATCAGAATAATACATAGGATACTTTTTATCTCGATATTCCCACGGGGTCGAAACTTACGCGGGTGAAACCGCGGGGCGCAGCTAGTACATTATATGATTAAATAGGTAGAAGTAACACGGCGAGGTCGTGGGTAAAGGTTATATTATGGTTTCCGGTGAGGTAGCTCCTTAATACACGTTATAATTTGACCTCTGCTGTACACATGTAAGAGCGGTGGTGGACTATTGGAAACAGCTGCGAACAGACAAGCACTTTGTGTAAATTATTTCATAACCACTGCTCTCAAAACGGCGAAGAAATACATCGTGAAAAAATTGGCATGTACTAGAATCAATTCGACGGTATGTTTTTTTTTTTTTTGTGTGTTTGTTACGCGATTACTCCGCCAATTGTGGACCGATTTTCAAAATTCTTTTTTCATTTGAAACTGCCGAGGTGGTCCCATTGTCACAAAGTCGGAATCTGATGAGGGAATCCCATGGAAATCGAGGGAAACCCTCAAATTTTATAGGCACACCTATAGCGATTTTGGTATTATTTATAGTAACTCGTGCATTTGCTCTCGGAAAGCACCATTTGGTGAAGTGAAACAGATGATGAAGACCACAGACGGCCATCGGAACTACTCAATTATAAGTATTTTACGGGTTCGGGCATAACTCCATCATTTATAGACGGATTTGCAAAATTTTTTTTTCGTTTGAAAGATGTGTATTTCTAAAAGGTCCCATTTAAATTTTGTAAAGATCTGATGATGAGTTTCGGAGACAGACAACGGTACTCTTCAATAAATGCCAGCAAATCAACCGCGATTGCTGCTATCGCATATGTTTCCATTGTTTACGCAATCACATAACATAACATCGCGCCTGTACCCTTTAAAGGGGTACGCAGATGTGTTCAGTAAACCATGGTACACCCTCACAAAAAGTATGTAAATACTAGCGTTATACACCCTCATTTCCCTGTTGCAAGTAGTGTTATATGAATTTGTGTGAGGTAGATAAAGCTAAAAAGTGAAAAATAAAAACTTTTTTACAAAAAAAAAACAACCAACTTCCAAAAAAAAACACTACAAAGTGAAAAATAACTTTAATTTCGGAAGTCGGTGTCAAAAAACAACAATGCGCAAACAGCGACACCGACTTCCGAAATTAAAGTTATTTTTCACTTTGTAGTGTTTTTTTTTTGGAAGTCGGTTGTATTTTTTTTAAGAACGTTCACAGTCTGATCTCAGTCTCAATCTGTCAAAAATAACTCTAATTTCCCTACATTTTGACAAGTTTTTGACATTTGTTTGTCGCTGAGATGAGACTGCGACTAGATTTTGAACGTTTTAAATTACGAGAATTGGCCTTCAGATAAAAGACGTCATATCGACGTGGATACATGTCCCTCCAACTTTTCATCTCAGTGACCGGTCCTGTGCTTCATCTGGTCGACGATTTACCATGTTTATTAATTACATTGACACAAGGTATACACACAAGGTAATATGCATTAGTTGTGATTATTACTGTGGGGACGGGCTGCAGATATAGATTCTATCTTTATTCTGCGAAGGAGACCTGCCAGACCCATTTTTAACCATATTATGCAAACAACATTGACGCACCAAGGATTAACCCCCGCCATCCATGCTGCCGTCATAACTAAGAATGCAGTAATCGCAAAATGGCGGTTACGAGATAAACGCAAAAAACACATTTCATATCATCTGAGCAAGATGTTCGTATTTTATTGGTCATAATATATATCCAAAAATTCGGAAAAAAATCAAGCTTTTACAAGATAATTTTCCTTTATTTAATTTACTAATATATGCAATTATAATACGTATTACTGCGTTTCGGTTTAGTATCAGATCGTTTCCGAGTCACAGGATACTAAAACTAAATGCAGCACTTGCGCGTATTACTGCATTATGTCTTAGCACAAGTCGATTACTGCATTATTTTTTAGTAATTATTGCCATTATTATATGCTCGGAACTAAGTTGAAGTGTACTGTGTCTTCTCAAGGACTTATATAGGTGCATTTTAAGGTTAAGGTTTCTTTAGTTTCTTAGCTACGACCTAAGTTTTTACATCGTGGAATGCAAATAAAGTATTGAGTAAAATATACAGATGTTAAAAACCTACTTCATGTTCTTATATATTGCAGCATTAGGGTGAAATAAAAAAACATGTTTTTGCAAATTCAGTTTTAATAAGAAAATAATTATCACAACATGATATAACTAAAAATAACAAAACTCAGCCAGACTGTTAATTAACATTAATTAAGTAGGTACAATATTGGCATCATCTACGAACCATTTAGCGCTTTCTTAATTAAATCAGACTCTTTAAATCATCATCATCATATCAGCCGCAGGACATCCACTGCTGAACATAGGCCTCCCCTATAGATTTCCAATAGGACCGGTTGGAAGCGGCTTGCATCCAGCGCGATCCTGAATCAGGCCCATAGTAAAAGACCACGTTTCAGTGCCATAAGTCATCACTGGTAACACACATTGTTCGAAAACTTTCGACTTGAGGCACTGAGGGATTTTGGACGAGAAAACGTTACGCAGTTTTCCGAACGCTGCCCAGCCGAGTTGGATTCGGCGATTGACCTCTTTCTTGAAGTTGGACCTACCTAATGCGACTGTTTGACTCTTTAAATGTAATTCTAATATTCAGTCTTTGTTTTCATTGGCATGACGTCTTAGTAGCAAAAGCTAGTTAACAATTTGCTTATCACATTCCAATAAGGCAGATCATTACATGCAGGCATGTTCTTAATATAAAAACCTTAAACAACATTTTTAAAACGTTGAAAACATTATTTAAATACCTACTAGCTATCAAACAAAATCTAACATTATAAACTTAAAAAAACATCCATAGAAAAAATCCTATAAAAATTAAAAAAATAAAAAAAAATTCATTCTGCAGACTCTCTATTTGCAGTGAGATTTACAGAGGCATCGTTTACAGGCAGGTTTTGCGAAAACAACAGTCTGTTTTCAGGTATTAGGTTGACTAGTTTTTTAAGTATACCAGTCTTTCTCTCCAATGTTATTCCTCGCGGGTTTTGATTTCTTACTGGCTCAGGTACAGCAGATTCTTTTCTTAATTTAGTTTTCAGAAAATCTATTTCCAACGTATTTCCATCATGACTTGTCTTAGCAAGTAGTGTCATACTATTTCTTTGTACTTCGACACAAACAATATCTTTTAAATAGGTTCTTTCTTCACACTTTTTTAATTTATACTGAGATGAGTGATCTTTGTATTGAAAAAAATCTGAAACTTCCATGGGCTTTTTTTTTTTTTTTTTGTGGATGGGAAATCATCCAATGACCCCTCCCGCTCTGGGTGGAGCAGAAGGGAGTGTCAGACTCTTACTGACTAAAAACCCACCCGTGTTCCTTCCTTAGCCCTTTGTGTTCCGGGGTAGCGGTAACCCTTTCGGACAATCCCGCTGCCCCGGCAGGCTTCGGCCCTTTCGGGCCCCTTCCTAATGCTGACATCTCTTTGAGGCGCGCGTGGAACACGTACGCGCCGTCCGGCACGGGCCTGGTCCTGATCGGACGGAGAGTTACCCATTACTCTCCGCCCGCAGGCCCGCGCCTACGGTGGCCGGGAGTCGTCTCGCGGCTCCCGACGCCCGGGGCGTCTCCCGCGGCGGCTGGGACGTGAGGCCCTCTCCCTCAGCCGTCCCGCCACCTCCTTCGCTAGCATGACTGCTTCGCAGAAGGAGGCGACTGCCTCCCACTCCCTCTCGCCCCGGACCATGGCTTGAACCAGGGCCGGGCGCGAGAAACTTCCATGGGCTTTACATTAACTTTACCTGAATTTGCTAACTGTACGCAATCAATAAAATCGGAAAAATCATACACTTTTTTTGCTTTTTGAAGCTGATTTTCAACCTGATGATGAAAATTGTCTGCAGACATAAACGTGTGTCCCGGTTCGAAATATTTAATAATAATTTTTGTTAGGGTATTCTTGCAAGTACTGCATTCTTTCTTAGGCCATGTTTAATACTGCGTTTTTTTTTATCATTGAAGCAGTTTTTATGCAAGTGCGGCGAAAATCATTACATAAAAAACATACTTCGAGTGATTTTTTTTATGAAAATATATTTTTTTCATGTACATGAACCTCTTGGGATGCCATTTCTGGAAAAAAGTGAAAATCTCAAAAATGTCGATTACTGCATTCTTTGTTATATAATATAATATGTTATATATGTATATAATATGCAAATTACATTGACGCACCATGCTGCCCTGAGCATGGTGCGTCAATGTAATTTGCATATTATTCTTATTTGTACAAAAACTAACTTGTTGTAAAACAAGTTAGTTTTTACCAATACTTGCTTTTTTGTCCTGGTATTCTGTTTTTTTTTTTTTGGTGGGGGATTATACATATAATATATTACAACGGTAATTCTAACGCCCCGCTTACCTAGCTACATCGAATCTACGTAGCATTACCTACAGAACCAGTTATTTAATGATTTACCTACTATTCTAGTCTTTGATGCACTTTACCATGATGTAATCCACATTATTATTATTTTAGTATAAAATATGAGACAGCTGACCTTATAAACATGTGACTCCAGGATGCTAATGGCAAGTAGTTTTTCTAGTTGTTTTTCTAAATACACTTGATTGGTAAAAAAGCCTAAAGCTATGGTCAAATTTGAATGACTTAAATAATATTATGTAAGTAAGTCGTTGCAATGTAACTCAAGATGTAACATAATTAACGCAAGACCTCATAATCCCCAATTAGAGTGATCATCATCATCTGCCTAGCCTTTTCCCAACTATGTTGGGGTGCGGCTTCCAGTCTAACCGGATGCAGCCGAATACCAGTGTTTTACATGAAGCGACTGCATATCTGACCTCCGCAACCCAGTTACTGGGTAATACGATACCCCTTGGTAAGACTGGTTGTCAGACTTTCGGGCTACACCCCAATTAGAGTATTGAGTTAAAAGCATAATACAAAGACCAAAACTTATTTTTTTTAAACCTTGCTATTTTTATTAAGAAAATCGTGTTGACACTACCATTACTTTATGCATTTAAAATTTTGTCTTATTGCCTTGAAATAAGATTTAATTTGATTTGCCTCAGTCGCGGATAGTATGAAAAAATACATAATTTTTAAAAAAATACCTATTCTGTTACACCTTGTATAATTGTTATAAAGTCTAACTAAAGAATGATTACTTATAATTTATACCTACCGAAATAAGAGTAACATTACAATGACACCCTAACATTGACAGGTTGGAATGTGAATGTCCTATCAATCTTTCAGTGTTTGTTAGCGAAATTCTTGTTTCATATACATATATTATGGAAATAGAAAATTCTTTGAATGGGTTCTGGTTGTAGGCTACATAAAGATACTAGAAGACTGAGGTGAGTTTAAACTTGCCTTTTGTATTTTCCTTCCCTTCCTCAATTGTTATTTCAAGTCAGAGAATACTTACCTACTTCATTAATGTACAGGGTCAAATTTAAAGTTAGCTAGCGAAACTTCACGGATGTGGTGGGTATCGATTCGATATCTAAACATATAACAAAAAAAAAAGATTTAATGTTCTTTTTTGGGGTCACCGGCCGTTGGTAATGTAGTTAATTAAAGTATGTGTTGAAAACTTGTTTTTTTTTTGTTTTAGCGATAGCCATCTCTGTGACGTTACACAATAAAAATACATACCTATTTCAAGCAACTAATACAGTAGGCGATTAATGACCCAAAAAAATTCATTAATTATTTTTTGTATTGTCATGTTTAGATATTGATACCCCTCACGTCTGCGGAGTTTTGCTAGCTAATTTAATTTGGCCCTGAATAAGCGGCACGTTACTATAATTTCATAGAACAATGTATGTACGATATTATGTTCGGTAACGTTATATAATTAGAGCGAACCAACACAAGGCAGCATCCACTAGGATTATAATTTTATGCAATTATGCCATGGTAAGGATTGAAGGAATTTACTATGCATTTGCTGTGAACTGTGATTATTACTGTGAAAACGGGCTGCAGATATAGATTCTATCTTTATTCTGCAAAAGATGGCTGTCAGAGCCATCTACAACTTCCGCAGACGCGAAACTGTAAGGGGTCTGTTTAAACTAATTAACAACTTCGTTAATATACAGGGTCAAATTAAATTAGCTAGCAAAACTCTGCAGACATGAAGGGAAAAAGTGATTTGAAGAAGCAAGAAGTTTTGTAATATCAATTTAGAAGAGTGCCCTTAGAATTTAATCTTTAACTTTTTGACTTACTGACTCCATGACAATTCTATTGTAAATGGTTGAATTGATGTAAATCCTTTAAGTTTTGGCCTTTTTTTATCGCAAATGAATCAGTCAATAGCGGATTTGTGAATAGTTTGCGGTTTGATATACCTTATCTTTAAATACAGGGTTAGTTTTTAATGACCAGCCAAATTTAAGGGTGTGGTGAAGACCATCACACTGAACAACTTTCTCCATGGGACCAACACCGTAATCGCGAATAAAAATTCAGCCGTCCCATACGTTTAGGTCGAGTAGGTATTGAAGTTTTCTATGAGACAGTTGATACCTAAATTTTTCGCAATTACGATATTGGTCCCATGGAAAAAGTTGTCCAGTTTGATGGTCTGTACCACACCCTTAAATTTGGCTGGTCATTAAAAACTAACTCTGTATATCAAGATATGTGTACTCCTATGCACGAAGGAATCTCATCCTTTTCATGCCCGGAGAGGTTGTTTAATCATCGATTTTGGTTTTCAGTCATAGAATAAATATTTGCAACAGCATATTCCAAATGTGTCAATTAACTCAGGCTATCACCGTCCACTGCTGGACATAGATCTCTCCCAGGCTACGCCACAACGCCCTGTCCTCCGCTTTCCGCATACAGTCAGTCCCAGCCACCTTACCTGTGTAACACACTCCTAATGACAATTGTTTTTATTTTACTATCCAATGACAATTCAATAATCTAGATCAAAATTGGAAGCCGAACCTTATACGTGTAACGTTAAATGCGCAAAACCTTTTACAATGACCAAAACTATTTTTTTTTTTAAAGCTAACTATTTTTATTCAGAAAATCGTGTTGATCCTAGCATTAGTTTATGCATTCAAAATTGAGAAAATAAGACTTCATTTTCTTTGGCTCAATATGGCGTATAGTATGGTAAAATACATAATTAAAAAAAAAAAAACCTATATTAAAATTTACTGAAATCGATTCGGTAGTCAATTATGAACAAACTATTTTCAGGTTTTGCGCATTTAACGTTACACATTGTATACATACTTACATAGTCTTTTGGAGATATGAGGAACAAGGTGTGAAGTTTAGTCATCCACCATAGAAAAGGGAGGTTCCTCCGACCAGACGGGTATTGTGTCTGATGGGCAACTGACCGACGCTTGATGTCGGGACTTTGTATGAATGCTAGTTGTGCGGGAAAACTCTGCTTGCGCGATGCGGGATTTTGCGTGACATCAGTATAATGTGTACCGATGATATAAATAGGGCTAGCATTGTCATTTCTGCATCAAATGGCGTAGTAAAGTCGTTTCATACAGAGGAAGTAGGTATTAAATGCAACGTCTTCCATTTCGCTACGTTTTTTATTTTGTTTAAAAATGTATTCATTTTCAAATGATGTTTGCCTGATTATGTGGTAACTACTGAATTGCACATAGTGGGTATTTCATAAGAAAAACATGTTTTGAATATTAAAATATGTTACAGTTTTATTTAGTGAACTCTCTGTGCCCGCGGCTTCGCCTACATGACTGTGAATTCTTTTGCCATTAAAGGTAAACGGGAACGTGAGGCCGTGGATTTGTTCATAAGAAATTAATTTTGTGAATAATATGTTGATCCATCATCATCATTTTAGCCGAAAGACGTACACTGCTAGATATAGGCCTCCCCAAGCATCACCACTTTGACCAACACTCCCTAATTGCATAACAGACTATCAATCTCAATCTGGATCATTTTTAAGGATATTGCTAATCCATTGCTTCATATGTTCGAATAATGTGTTTGCTCAGCAAAATAAATAACGCAATGAATCGTGTTGAACTGCCAAAACGAAACCCATTGCTACTGATAGTGTGTTACGCAATTACCTCGCTGTTCTGTGCTTCATAAATATGTTGATTATGGGTCAGATTTTAATATTGTTAGGTGTATAATAGTTTAAAGTTGCTCCCGATAAATACAACACTCGGCTGTCCCATTTAAAAACCTAGTAAGGGACACTTTTTACAAAAATCGTTTTATTGCATAATCTTGCTAAACTAGACTAAGTTAGCAAGATTATGCAATAAAACGATTAAAAAAAAAAATTCCCTTACTAGGTTTTGAAATGGGACAGCCGTACTGTTTCCATGTCGTTAACTAGTATTACCTACCACAAACTGCGTGCACGCAATAAACACGTGTCATCTCCTCTCATGCACATTGGACACTTGCTGCAATCAACGTGCTTCTTAATTAGTATCGTTAAACAAACCACGTCATTGCACTAATCGATTATTTAATAGTCCTACATTGGGAGAAAGATAGAGAGGTCTCGAGTTTGAATCCCGCCCGTTGTAATATGGACGTATTATATCCAGTCCTTAACTTTGGAGAGGTACCAGGAATAATATCACGTGTTAGATATAATTATACAACGTGTAACGTTAAATGCGCAAAACCTCATACACTCCAATCAGAGCATTGAGTTAAAAGCATAATACAATGACCAAAACAATTTTTTTTAAAGGTAACTATTATTATTAAGAAAAACGTGTTGATCCTAGCATTACTATTATTTATTGCCTTAAGATAAGACTTAATTTTTGAAAAAAAAAAAATCTATACCTACTAAAAATTATTGAAATCGATTCAGTAGTAAATTATGAACAAACTATTTTCAGGTTTTGCGCATTTAACGTTACACGTATATATACCTACTAATAATAAAGTTTAAGTTTGTTTGACTGTTTGAATGCCCTAATCTCTGGAAGTACTTGTCAATTTGTTTTTTTTTAATTTGCATTTGATAGCCCAGTTCATGAGAAAGGCTGTAAGCTACTCAACATTAAGCTAAGATTCTAAGAAACAGAACTAAAAAACGTCAGAAAGAAGGCTAAGTGAAAACGAAGTAGGTACCTACATAATAGCGCGCGCAGGCGATGCGATGCGACGGGGTGGGACGGGGAACAAGAAACTTCACGCGGATGAAGTCGTAGGCAGAAGCTAGTAAGAAAATAAAAGTAAGATTTTTTAAGCCCCCCGTTTTTCTCTTGACTGTACCTACCTGTCAAAAAGAGTAACCTAGATAATGTGGATAAGAGACAAGTTTAAAAAACAGAAGAAGAACTAGCGGGGGATCCAGGGGGGGGGGGGGGTGGAGGGGGGCTCAGGGGATCAGACCGGAATAAATAAAAAAAAACAAGGTATGTATTAAAAATAGGTATATAAATAAAATAATTTTTCTCGAAGGTACACTCGATGATTCATCTAAAAGCAAAGAATTAAGCAAAGATTACATTATATTTAATCACTAGTTGTGCCCCGCGGTTTCACCCGCGTTAATTTGAGGAATAAACCTACTAAAATATATTCCATTACTTTAAGAGTATTATTGAAATCAAATGACGTTAAGGGCTATTTTATTCAAAACTAGCTGACCCAGCAGACTTCCTACTGCCTCAATCGATAAATAAAAGACCTAAACTTTTGTATAAATTAATTTTAAAACAAACAAAACGAATCCGTATTTAATAAAAAAAACATTTTTTGAATGAAGCAGGAAGTGTTATTATTATTTTGCAATAAAGTTCAAATTGACTCTACATTTTATTTAGAAAACGTTTGTATGGGAAATAGAAAAGGGCTGTTTTTAGGGTTTTCTCGGGAATTATTCGATTTTTTCTCACCTTTTAAACCTTCCCTAGACCTCCACGAACATTTCAAGAACAAGATAAGATAAATCCGTTCAGCCGTTCTCGAGTTTTAGCGAGACTAACGAACAGCAATCCATTTTTATGTATATAGATAGATAGATAGATTAAATACATGTGATGAATAACGTATTTATTTGGATTAAGATTAAGATTGCTATCATGTTTATAAAAACACCTTCGAAAATATATACCTAAGTATAGATTAAATACATCACATTCATCAATTAACTTTTGTTTCTACTGTTAATATAAACTTAAATCTTAATTAAGATAAGGGTTTCTAATCGAGCGTATCAATCACGTCTTGTAAACTAATTGGGTGACTTTTTAGGTCCAATGACGTCAATGCAATTTTAGTTAGTTTCTCCAATAAGCAATTTTTAGGGTAACAATGGATTCATTTTTACTTTAAAGTCTTATCTCTATTACTTAATTTTAACTGGAAATTAATACCAAAATATAAAAGTTATCTATCTATTATACAGGGTGTCCCTGGAAGTATGGATCAAATCGAATAGGGGCGTGGGCAAGGACATTTCCAAACTTTTTGATCCTGAGAATAATTGATGATTGAGAATTATTTTACGGTTCAAAAGTTGTGACCAATTTTTTTCAATCGTTTCGCATAGTGCTCAAAGAAAAAAATATTAAAAAACTATCAGGGCTGTCTAAAAAACTTAAATTGACAGTTCCTGCTAGTTTTTTTAAATGATTTGCTTCTTTGAGCACTATGCAAAGTGATTGAAAATAATAAAAGTTGGTCATAACTTTTGAACCGTAAAAAAATCACCAACATTCTCAGGATCAAAAAGTTTGGAAATGACTTTGCTCACGCCCCTATTTGATCCATACTTCCAGGGATACCCTGTATATATACGGTGACTGGTAATTAGTGACCGATACTTAAACACGTGCTTGTACTCATGATAACAAACAACTTTTACTATGGGACCAAACCTGAAATCGTGAAAAAAAATCACCTGATCCCTACATTTATCTTCGTCTATCTCGTCAAAATGTAGGGAACAGCTGATTCTTTTTTCGCGAATTCAGGTTTGGTCCCATAGTAAAAGTTGTTTGTTATCATGAGTACAATCACGTGTTTAGGTATCGGTCACTAATTACCAGTCACCCTATATAAAATTCAAAGTCCTGACTTACTGATATATCAACGCACAGCCTTAACTGCTGGTCCTAAAGACGACATGAAATTTGGAGGGTGTGTGCTTTGGTGAAGAGTGGGTATCCACTAAGAAAGGTTTTTCCAAATTCCACCCCTAAGAGGGTGAACGGAGGGAGGGTGAAATCTTCACGCGGACGAAGTCGTGGGCAGAAGCTAGTTGGGACATAATAATAATATATTTATAAAAAAATTATAAGGCATGAAAATTAGTACAGTTTTGCTTAAATGTAAATTATATTCCTAACACTTACGTGCCTGAACTAGGCAATCCTGTATTCCAGGCGAGAAGAGCTAAAATATTCTTTTAAAATAAATAAGTAATCAAAAATTGACAGTAGACAAACAATGAGTAGCTTACGAGTAACTCTTAATTTCTAAATTTGATAAATATTTAACGTAGGTGCAATTTGTATACCTATACAGGGTTACTTTTCAATGACTAGCCAAATTTAAGGCTGTGGTACAGACCATCAAACTAAACAACTTTCTCCATGGGACCAATATGGTAATCGTGAAAAATTTATCACTGTCCCATAGAAAACTTCAATACCTACTCGACCTAAACGTATGGGACAGCTGAATTTTTATTTGCGATTACGATGTTGGTCCCATGGAGAAAGTTGTTTAGTTTGATGGTCTGTACCACATCCTTAAATTTGGCTGGTCATTGAAAAGTAACCCTGTATTTACTTTAACACATAAGAAAAATAGAAACCTTAAATAGTGACCTTATTGGTGATGTTCTTCATAAATGTTAGGTGCGTAGTACTCGCAGTCAGCGTGCGTGTAAGGCCATAATTATGAATGAACGTAAACGAAGCAAAAGGAGTATATGTAATAAGGATCGTAGCAATCGGTGGCATTCTGTAGTTTCTGTCTACTCCCATGGGACGAAAGCGCGAGTTTATGTATGTATGTCATCATCTGCCTAGCCTTTTCCCAACTATGTTGGGGTCGGCTTCCAGTCTAACCGGATGCATCTGAATAAATATTATAATAAATAGAACTAATCTAAACTAATAAACAACCGACTTCCAAAAAAAAACTAAATAGTGAAAAATAACTTTAATTTCGGAAGTCGGTGTCAAAAAATGAAAATGCGGAACCAACGATACCGAAATTAAAGTTATCATTTTGTAGGTTTTTTTTTTTGTAAAACAAGTTATTATAATTAGACGTTCATCATCATCATTTGCTTAGCCTTTTCCCAACTATGTTGGGGTCGGCTTCCAGTCTAACCGGATGCAGCTAAATACCAGTATTTTACATGGAGCGATTGTCTATCTGACCTACACAACCCAGTTATTCGGTAATGCGATACCCCTTGGTAAGACTGGTTGTCAGACTTTGGGCTTCTGACTACCAGTAACGACTGTCAAAGATCCACGAATGACAGTCGGGACCAACGGCTTAACGTTCTTTCCGAGACACGGAGGGGTCTCAGTATGTAAAGATGGTCACCCATCCACAGACCAACCGCGGCAAGCGTAGCTTAACCTGATCGATCGACCTGTGTGGCTGTTATTATTTAGCCACGGGCCCCTCTATTATGTATGTATGTATAAAAGTTAGTATTTTTAAATGCATCATAAAAGAAATATTCTAATTCAAAGATAACATTGCAAATATTGCATTACATTACGCATTATGTGAAATAATTTTATTATTGTAACTTATTCATTGCGGTCGGAAAATTGAATGATTAATATTACTTATTTTACGTTAATATTTCAATAAACATGGAATTAATTCATTCATTTCAAATCGGGGAATAACCTAAGAATCTATTCACAAACTACCTATCTATGATTACCCGATGGCTCAGGTAGAGGTGTACCTATAGTACAGACCAGCAGATCAAGCTACCCAAAACCAGGCCTCCGTCACTCCATGTACTTGCGCGCTATAAGTGCCTACCGCCCAGCCGAGCGGTCTCGGTCCGCCGGCGGATCAAATTCAGTGCGGTTTTCGCAAGCGAAGCGCGCGCACGCCGTTCAATTTTAATAGTGCTGTTCGTTCGTACGCGTATTACGATGCCGTGTGGTGCCTTATGTGCTGTAGATGGGTGTAAATCAAGCAAAAGAAGGGATAAAGAGATTATCGCGCACAAACATACATACCTACAAACCATACAAGTCAAACATCTCAGTTTGGCCTGTATGTCTGATCACCTCCTTTTTTTTAAGTTGGTTAAATATTTTATAAATGATAAAATTTTTAACTGCCACATAAAAGTCAGAACATATTCACAGTTCTCAATAACATAGATAAAAAGTTATGTTAATTTAATTTTATCGAAGAGGCAGCCCTGCGATTACTGTGGAATCGCGCGGTGCGAAGCAATCACTGCTGTACGCTTGAGCATTTAGGCGCATTTTAGCATACAGTGGTTGTTGACGCGAGGGAGTAGGCAATTATCGTATAGGTATTGGAAATTTTCTACTGAGTGAAGTATCTGTTACGTAGTAACTATTCAGTAATCTGTGCCAAAACTATAACGATAATGATGATATGTGATGAGCAGTTAGACGCTAGTCTACACGCCCAACGACTAGTTCGCACGCACACAAAAACCATTCCGAACTGACACGTGCGTAAAAGAATACGAAAAGTCCTTTGGAAAATCGAGTTTTATGAAAAAAACACTGCATAAATTAATCACAAGTAAAGTTTAATTAAAGACTTCGATAATTGTGCTTTGTAGGTACCGTACCGACTTTGTTTTGAAGATTTTACACGTCTTTTACGAGTATTACTTATTTACACCTAAAGCTACGGTAAAATTAGCAAGAAAACGAATCTTTGTTGGCTCATAACTTTATAATGGCTTTTTATTTAACTATTCTGTTTCCGTACAGACATCATTAGTACAACCTGTCAAATTTCTTTAATCGATTTTTAACTTTATCGCTAAAGCATAGTAAGGTTCAAAGTTGAATCGGAAAATTTGACAGTTTCGGGTAGCTTGATTTGCTGGCGTCTGTACTATTTTTTTTTGGGATGCCCCAATAATTCGGAATTCCTCAGGCATCAATAATTAAATCGTCCTAAGACGATTTGTCCATTGTTTACAGAATTTAGTTTATTTAATAATCATTGTGTAAACAACACAAGTTCAATCAGTGTCTAGTTAATGATGTTACTAATTAATGGCTCGTTATCTATCGACGGATGTGTATATAAGATAACACAAATTGGACTATAATCAGGGTTACAATATTAAGTTTGTATTATTATTTTATAACAGCACTTTTATCATAAAATATTGGAATAGGCGTTCGCGATGATGGTAAAAGAAAGAAAGAAAGAAAAAGTATTTAGGTAATTGGAACTCGCACAGGAATACTTACCACAAACTAAACAAATTCATAGAAAAAAAAAAAACAAAAGTAAAGTTAAAATAACAACAGAAAGTTGTATACGAGGCCAAAAGGTATCTCAGGTAAGTTAAAGATGCATCAATTGGGCTAGGTATTTCTAGGTTAGAGCTGAAACACGGAAAAAGTATAAAGTATACGAGGCGACGACGTCAATGCGACAATAAATCCTGCCCTTATCCCAATTTATTTAGGGTCGGCGCAAAATGTCTTTTTCTCCTACAATCCGGCCGTCGAGTGAATGCGTGGGTGGTGGTGTGGTAGTGGGTGATAGTGGTGGTGGATTGTGGTGCTGGTGGTGGTTACAAATTGTAAAATACCAATACTGATATAAAAAATATTGAAATGTTTGTTAACAAATATTTAATTTTTTTTTTTGAATGAAATTTAAATTGATAAATGAACTGTTTGTTTTCTATTAAATCAATTTTATTCGAAACTAAACTAAACTTCAACTAGTTATATTCAACGACCCTGCATACTTATCTCCTTTACTGACTGTACTGCTGCAAGACGGCCCATCACTATAGGCCGACTATGGAAACTACGTTATTACACATACTTCAATTGTTTTATTTCCTATCATGGACATTTCCAAGTGGCCAGGCCTGAAATCATCCAACATTAAGAACCAAAGAGATTAATTTATAGGTGCCTATACAACTGTTCAGACTTTTTGCGATGTAGTCTTTTTTCGACTTAGGTATTTTGATATTTAGACATTACGATATGTGGACTAAAAGCGATGTAGTCATTTTGCGACTTAGGTATTTTGATATTTAGACGTTACGATATGTGGACTAAGAGCGACTTGGTCAATTTGCGATCTAGTCATTCTAATACCAACCCGCACCCTAATTGCGTAACATACTATCAATCGGAATCTGCATCATTTTGAAGCAAATTGCTAATACATTGCTTCATGAGTTCGAAAAATTTTGTCTACTCAATACGTAAATAACGCAATGAATGTTGTTGAATTGTCAAAATGAAACAGATTCAGATTGATAATGTGTTACGCAATTGCCCCGCCGGTTTTGCCAATCTTTGACTAGAAGTGACTAAACTGTTTAATATACTTGATTGAATTATTGTATACAGACTGGGCGCGGCATTAGATATACGCAGTTTCATACATTTTCGTATTATCGTCTCCACTACTCGTATTATAATTAGTGCTCATCACAGATATAGATACACCTAGATAACGCAAGAGTAACTACTTCGCGTGCCAAATATCGCACCGACTTACGTTCAAAAATCGTAAGCTGCCACCTTCGCGCTCAGTCCTGTGTACTGCTGGCTGGGTGAGCGTGAGGGAGAAAGAGCGCTTCTGACGTCATAGTAGGTAGTCAAAAAAGGCACGCTTGGTTTTCATACAGATCGTGATACTTGCGTTATCTAGTTCTATCTATATCTGTGGTGCTCATACACACGAGTGAAACGCGTCGTCGACAGAGGGAACTGCATCCGTCGACACGGTTCGACGGCTGCAGTTGACTCTGTGTGTATGCACACTTAGTAGAACAAACTTTGGAACTCAATAAATGCTCAATAAGCACTTGTTTGATCAAACGGGAATGTGCACGTAAGACAAATATCAGATTATAATTATAACAATGTACATTAACTATTGTTGGCATACAATTGAGCAATATTACGTTCAAGTATCTAATTGTTGTTATAAACAAATAGGATGTTTATTTTCCTGTTTACTCATTTTCAAATAAGTAGATACCTATATATTTTTGGAATTTTTGGGCCAATACGGTTATATTGCTTTTCATAAATTAAAAGGACCGTTACAGGAAAGCTTTTTTAAAAAAATAAGTATATTTTTTAAATAAAAGCTTGTTATAATAATCCTGTTCAATGTTTCATTTCAGTATATTGTAATAATAAGTAGGTATATCGTTACAATATTCTGAAATGAAACAAGACTTGCTGAAGTTTATGTTTTTTCTTAAACAGTGGCACGTTTGTTTTCATTGAGAATAATAAAGACTTTTCAATAAACATTATTTCAACTTACAAATTATAATCTTTTGATAAAATACACCTAAAATATAGTACAATAAAGATAAAATATGTCTGAAATACACGTGTTATCAACATAAGGAAAACACGTGTATTTCAGACATACCTATTTTATCTCCACTAGAGGTAGCCGGGACCATGACTATGAAGATAGTGGCCCCGATTCTGTTGTTCACAAACTAAACTAAATTTAAGTTCAGTACATCTTTTTCTATTTCATTACGAAAAGGATAGAAGATAAAATATTAGTTTAGTCCTGTCAAATTAGGTAATCCATAGACAAGTTAGACGGGATTAAAAAATTGGCTACTAAAAATACGTCAATTTACGTCAGGCGCTGTCTAATTTGACAGGACTAAACTGATATTAATTTTCTGTCCTTTTCTTAATGAAATAGAAAGAAAAAGATGCATTGAACTTAAATTTAGTTTAGTTTGTAAAGAACAGAATTGGGGCCATTGTGACGAAGGCAGATGCGATACAGTTTGTAAGTTTGGATTTGGGACTGGACTAGGAGGCAATCTCCGAAACTACACATTAGAATTCAATTTTTTTTTCACTGATAGTAAGCTACACTATTGCCGAGTGCTATAAGAGGATTTTTTAGTATTTATGGTTGGCTCCATGCAGTTTTTCATTTTCTCCATGCAATTTTTCGGCGACTTGAGACAACTGAGAGTTTTTCTTAAGCAAGGACTAGCTTCGGCCCGCGACTTCGTCCGCCTGAAATTTCACCCTCTCCCATTCACCCTCTTAGGGGTGAAATATAGAAAACCTTTTCTTAGTGGATACTTATTCTTCACAAAGAACACACCCTCCAAATTTCATGTCTCTAGAACCAGCGGTTTAGGCTGTATGTTGGTATATCAGGCCGTCAGGACTTTGAATTTTATATATATACCTAGATGTATCACACACATAAACCTAACGGAATAAATTCTATAAATTATGGTAAAAACCACATCAAATTCCGTTGAGTAGTTTGGAGAAACAACGCGGTCACACAGGCAGACAAGAAAAGCGAATTTAATTTGTAAACAACGTAAATACCTTTTTGTATAGATGATGTAAATGTATATAGACAGATTAATCATAAGTCCAATTTCGGGAAACAAAAAACTCTCGGTAAAAAAGGTACGTATCCTATTTTGTACCTACGTTTTTTACAGAGAGTCTTTGAAGAGCAGAGTTATTAGAGTTTTTTAAAGACATTAAATTATTTACTTAACAAGTGTCATAAATCTCTTTGGAGTTTTTAGTTGTTAGAAAAGGTAATTGTAACTCCCCTCTGCCATTATCGTAATGTTTCCTTATGATTCCTAACATACATTGCATCATTCTTATCGGTAAACTTATATCTATTTAAAATATCTATATATGACACAATATTTACAAGGTATAAGGTGTTTGTTAAAAAAGTAACCCGTAAAACTTTAAGATGTGCTTTAGACCATCGAACTGAAAAACTTTCACTATAGGACCAACTCTGAAATCACGAAAAAAAAAATCAGCTGTTTAATACAAAACTTCAATACATACGTGACCAAAATGTAGGAAACAGCTGATTTTTTTTTCGTGATTTCAGAGTTGGTCCCATAGTGAAAGTTGTTCAGTTCGATGGTCTAAAGCACCTCTAGTTTTACGCGTTAATTTTTTAACACTTTGTATACAGAGTGATTGGAAGATGGGCGCAAAGCTTTAAGGCGAAGATAGTACAAGAACCATTTAACCGATTAATCACAGCTAATGAGACACAATTGATTTTTCTATTGTAATGGGCCTTTATCGTGCCACGCCGGCCTTGATCAGTTAAGCCATGGTTGTCTTACCAATTTTTTTTACCAATTTTTTTTATGTGTAATGACACAGAGGCCTAAAATATGTTTTGCTAGATTGCTTACACATTACACAAAAAAATTGGTAAGACTTCGTCTAAGACAACCATGGCATAAATGGTTCTAAATTGTTTGTGCTATCTTCGCCTTAAGGTTTGCACCCATTTTCCAATCATTCTGTTTATGTAGATAGAAACGTTATCAGTATTTATTTATCGTATTGTAAAAGCATTACAAAATAGCTTCCACTGTTGAAAATAATGAGTCCAGTCTATCGATTCTGTAAAAATTTCAGCGTGATAACATAGGTGAAGTGAGCGTGCAGTGAACTATCAATGGAGGCAATCCCTAACATCAGCTCACTTCACCTTAGTTTTCACGGTGAGATTTTTACAGAATAGCACTGCAGGTAGCACGGCGATTTTTAATCACAACGATTTTGGCCTGGCACTGGATTTTCAACTCTCGGTATTAAGCCGAGCATTGATAATCCAACAAAGGGTATCCTAACGCGTCAAAAAAAAAGCACTGTTGTATTTTCAACTCTCGACGCTAAGCAGTGCGTTATAAAAAACCAATGCGCGATAAAAAATCGCCCGTCGTCGTCGGTACGATCATACAAACTTTGAGTAGTCAGTCCCGCTACCAATTATGGCCTCACTCGTACAGCTTATGTCGACACGAGATAAAACTGCATGTTTTTATTAGTTTCAAATCATCTCATTCTACACCGAGTCTTATCGATGCAGCTGGGAGGAAACAAAGCTACAGGGAATAACTGAATTTATCCTCAAAGAAGTGTGTATTTTCCTAATGATATAGGTTCTTACCCTCAAACTGTTTTATGCAAATACGTATATAAGAAGTTACAACGCAAATAATTGTGTATTCACACTCCTGGCTTCGGCGTGAAAGTTAATAGATCTCTAGCTTCGTGTTTTGGGGAAAAAGAAGTGTTTTTGTTTTAGCAAAATGAGGGTCATTCTGATCTTAACGTTAGTTATCAAGTTAACGGTAGAGGCAGAAGGTAAGTTTCTGAGTACCTAATTAATTTGGTCGATGGTTCCATTTGAGAAAGTTTCCTCGTGAGAAAAGAATCGTTTGTTAGGGGGTATATTCCTATAGACCGCTATTTGCAGGAGTGTATCTGCATCTACAGCCTTCACAGGTCATCGGTCCAGCTTGTGGGAGGCCTTTCAACGCTACTTCTTGCGGTACGCGGAATCTGCTGTATCCGGGAAGCGCAGAACCGGTCGAAGTGCTTGGGGAGGCCTATGTCCAACAGTGGACGTCTTTCGGCTGGAATGGCGCTGATGATCTGCATCTAGACTTCTTAAAAAAACTATGCAGCCCTTTGAAAATATTCTAAACACAGCAACGATAGCTACATAAAAAGTGCTGATGTTTTTTGATCGACGAATTATGACGAAGAAACGAGTTAGTCTCGACCTTTATGTAATATTCTGTAGCATAACAGAACTTGCGGTTGTTATGTACTGTCTTTTCAACAGTTACGCGAGTGGATTCTGTTCCATGTGTCGATTCACACACGGAATAAATATTTTTAAGAAAGCTGTTTTAGGTTTGAATGTGTGTGCACTCAGTTATTAAACCACATAAAAAAAACATAACAACTTGAAACACCTCAGTTGTCGATCCGTTTATAAATTCAACATCAATGATGTAACTGATACCTATTTTTGTAATAATACTTATAATTTAAAATCTTATTCTTGCCCGTTCTTCCCCGTAGGTACCTACTACACTTTGGAATGGGCAACTTATTTCTGACTGACTGACTCCTTGACAATTCATAAATGCTATGAGTTTGAGTTCCAACTGACGTTTTTTTTTATTCCAGATGGAAATTGCGGAGTGATTCCAATAACCGAATGGGGTAGTTCTCCACTCCTGCGACAGGATCCTCTTCCAAATCCTGTGAACATCGCCGTGGTCCAGCATACCGTTGTTCCTGAGTGCAACAATGATGAGGAGTGCCAGAAAGCAGCCAACGGCATCAGAAAATATCATATTCAAGATCGGGGATTCACTGATATTGGACAATCGTAAGCATAAGCAGTTTTTGAAACAATACTTAAGTGGTTTTTTTTGGGTTCTAAATTATTGCCGAGGCCCGCGGCACGTCCCTTCTTCATAAGTGCTTTGCTTTTTATTCTTCGTCTTTTTGTGAATTTTATGAGTAACGTAATTTTATTTAAAACTATATACAAACGCAGCTATACTTTTAGGGCCTGCGGACGGAGAGTAATGGGTAACTCACCGTCCGATCAGGACCAGGCCCGTGCCGGACGGCGCGTACGTGTTCCACGCGCGCCTCAAAGAGATGTCAGCTTTAGGGAAGGGGCCTGTTAGGGCCGAAGCCTGCCCGGGGCAGCGGGATTGTCCGAAAGGGTTACCGCTACCCCGGAACATAAAGGGCTAACGAAGGAACACGGGTGGGTTTTAATCAGTAAGAGTCTAACACTCCCTTCTGCTCCACCCAGAGCGAGAGGGGTCATTTGATGATTACCCATCCTCAAAAAAAAAGCTATACTTTTAAGTTTATTATTTTTGTAGTTACGTGCACGGCAGGCATTTTTGTTAACTGAATGTTTGCTTCTATCAATATTTTTACACTTGCGAAACATATTGACGGATTTTTGACCTTAAGGGCTGATTTCACCAAAGTCAGATCTTTTATCTTTGATCTTTTATCCGTGGAATAAAACTGACATCTGACAGTTCTAGTATGAAACAACTGTCAAAAATTTAGGATAATACTTAATCTAGTTAAAAAAGTTTGGTGGAATTCGCGCTTAGTCGTATTAAATCCAAAAGCTTCCATTACTGAGAGCTATTTTTAGATACTTCAATTACTGTTATGAGTCTAATGGCTGCAGGAATAATTTATCTTTATGATGCTATCAATCTCAAGTAGATCATGGTTCAGAAATAGAAACATTCCAGAGGCCAGAAACCTTTGGAAGAAGTTTACTTATTTGTAGTCTGTTTAGGTAACAAATTACTGAAATTAGTTCCGAGTCTTGTGTCGATTCCGTGATTTCCCCTAAGGCTTTCTGTTCTTTTGAGTTTAACGAATGTTTTTGATGAATACCCAGGTTCCTAATTGGAGGTAATGGCAGGGTGTATGAAGGAGCCGGCTGGCATACCGTTGGTGCTCATACTTTGGGATATAATAAAAGAGCGGTTGGGATTTCCTTCATTGGTGATTTCAGAAGTGAGTAATATTTATTGAGTTATGATTTTAGAAATATGTAGTTTTGGTTGATTAATTGAATTATTATTTCGAATGCATTACGTTCAACTTTGCTAGAATTATATTAAAACATGATTGGGAAGTCATATAGTAATATCTCAATTTTAAACGTTAAAGATTTCGCACCTATCTCGACTCGAATCTATTTTAAATTGAGACTCATCACTGAACAAGATTGAACTCAGAAATGAGAAACGTTTCCCCGATACCTATATATTAATATTTTATGTTCTAAAGATGGTCTAAAGATTATTAAAAACAGTCAGGGCTCATCCATGTTTCAAGCAACGTTTTTAAATCATTCATTTTCCTTTACAGCAAAGATACCATCCTCTTTAGCTCTAGAAGCCCTCAAAGATCTTCTTGCCTGTGGCGTCACGAACAAGTTCCTGGCCGAAGACTACCACCTGGTGGCTCACAGCCAGTTGTCCACCACAGACAGTCCTGGGGAGATGCTGCAAAAGCATGTGGAACAGTGGCCTCATTGGCTGGAGAATGCTAAGGAAGCTTTGAATTAAGGCGGAATAGCCGGGCGTAGAACACTGGCAATGTCTTTTATTTCGACAGTTCAACAGCATTCATTTCGTTGCTTATTTAAGTTGTTGAGCAGACGAATTTTTCAAACATTATGATATAAAGAATTAGCAATTTCCTTGAAATTCCATGCCTGTGAATGAAAGTGTGTTAAGGGTGCTATATTCTTTTGTTTATAGGTTTTATCGATGTAGATGTCAGTACTGACGGTGTGCATGTTATCTCTGGATTTTTTCGTTCGTCCTTCACAACAAGTTTTATTATTATTATTATTTTTACAAATTTTATTACTTATTGAATTATTGTTTCACAAAGAAGTATTTTTTTTTGTTGATCTTTAAAGTACTTGTAATTTGGGATGAAGCACAACTTCAATAGTGATATGGGACAAACTAAGATTTTTTTTGGAATATGGGACAAAAGTTCAGGACGAAGGAAGAATGAATCAATCTCTGATTTTTTTCTGATCTCTATTTTGTTTTTAATCGGCATGTTATTAAACCAAAGAAAAGTATTATATTCGAGTCTTGTATGTGTTTATTGTAATAAGTTAAGTAGTGTTTAGTATGTAGAATACTTTGTTAAACTTTATTTATTAAATTCTAATACTCAGTTCTTGTTTGTATTATTGTTAGTGTAAACTTATGATATCATTAGAGGCTAATGTTTATTTTAATTTAGAAACTAATTTGAAATATCATAAGATAACACAATTTCATCGACAGTTTTGTAAGTACAGTCAGGGAAAGTTATTGTTCAGCAAAGCCGTGTTATAACAATTTCATACAAAAGTCAAGGAATGACAGTTATGATTTGAATATACGGACAATTTAAGTTGGTTGTATTATTTCCCTTTACTTGAAACAAGCAACGTTTATTTGTGTTGCAAAATAGGTATGGCAGTACTATTTCCAAAGACGAGCTCCTTCAAGAGAAACTGTCTACTTGCTAAGAACATACAGCAGTTTGTTTTGGTTATGATAAGCGTTGTATCTTCATGCCTGAGGGTATTTTCCAAACTGAATTTCAGAATAACAGTGTGAAATTAGCTGTTGCTTATCAAAAGCAATGAAAATGATTTATTTACGTTTACTAGAAATGATGGTGATACAGTGAGTGTATTCAAGGAATGGAAAATACAATTTCTATGATTTTTACGAATATTTTTTACCCGCAATTAGCGTAATTCATTTTCTGTGAGGTGATTGCGTAACACACTATCAGTAGCAATGGCTTTCTATTTTACAGTTCAACAAGATCCATTGCGTTATTTTAGTTATTGAGCACACACATTTTTAGGACATATGAAGCAATGGATTAGCAATAGTGATCACAGCAATAGAGAGATCTATAGTGTGTTACGCAGTTAGGGTGTTGATCACAGAAGTTCACGATTATGTTTAATAACCATATTATACTCGCGTTTTCAAGATTGCTGCGACATTAATACGTTTTCGTCAATAAGTTTTTATTGCATTAACTTCACAAAAGCGATGGGTATCGATGTCTAGACAGTAACTACATTACCAGCGCGGCGGTCGTTGACCCCCCAATAAAAATCATTAGGTTTGTTTTTAACCGACTTCTAAAAATGAGGAGGATCTCAATTCGGACGTTTATATATTTTTTTTATGTATGTTCGGACATAACTCCGTCATATATAGACGGATTTGCAAAATTCCTTTTTGGTTCGAAAGAAGTTTATTCCGAAATGGTCCCATATAAATTTTAGTAACTTTGCTTGGGTAGTTTTTGAGTTAGTTTCAATAATAGGTTTTTTTCCACTTAGTTTATATTGATGATGTTTTAATAGCTTCCTGTCACTGATATTTATATGGCAAGTAGTGTATATGAATTTGTGTGAGATAGGTAGGTACAACTATAAAGTAAAAAATAAAAACTTTCTTACAAAAAAATACAACCAACATCCAAAAAAAAAACACTAAAAAGTGAAAAATTACTTTTATTTCGAAAAAACGAAAATGAACCAACGACGACTTCGGAAATTAAAGTTATTTATCACTTAGTAATGTTTGTTTTTGGAAGTCTGTTATTAGTTTATTATGTTCGATATTCAAACCAATTACGTCTGTCAAGTTTCGCTAACTAATTTAAATTGGCCTTGTGTATGTAAATGCGTAATAAAACCACGCCAACCAATAAAACTAAAAAGAAAAACAACAACAACATTGTTTTCTAATAGCATTTAATGTCAATAAAAACGTACACGTCACGTTAACGTAACTTAATAACAAAACTATGAAATTATGTTATAGGTCAGGAGTCTTAAGTGTTTATTACGTACTAGCTGCGACCCGCGGTTTCACACGCGTAAATGTCGATTCCGTGGGAATATCGGGATAAAAAGTAGCCTATACAGGTTGAAATTGAAAACATGCGACAAACCGAAATGATCCCTACATTTACGTTCTCATAACTCGTCAAAATGTAGGGAACCGCTGATTTTTTTTTCGTGATTGCAGCTTTGGTCCCTTAGCAAAAGTTGTTCAGAATGATGAGTACAATCTTCCATTTCGATTTGTCGCATGTTTTTAATTTCGCCCTGTATATTAATCCAGCGTGTCAGCTACCTCCATACAAAATTTTATCAAAATTGGTCCAGGTTTGTGCGTGAATAAGAGACAAACATACACACACACTCACAAACATTCGCCTTTATAATATTAAGTGTGATGTACAATGATTGTTCAACAAATACATTCTTAATAAAACATACCCATAATAATACACACATTCCCACGTCATTAATTACTAAAGTACTCATTTCTATGTACGTCATTATTTCGTTTCGTAGTAATACATTTTACTATGATATTAGGTGTAATTATAATTTTAATAGTGATGCGTATTGAACAATAATAATATTATGTTACGTGGATGTATGGGGCTCGTGGCTAAATAATAACAGCCGCACAGGTCGATCGATTAGATTAAGCTACGCTTGCCGCGGTTGGTCTGTGGATGGGTAACCTTTACATACCGAGACTCCTCCGCGCTTCGGAAAGCACGTTAAGCCGTTGGTCCCGGCTGTCATTCGTGGATCTTTGACAGTCGTTACGGGTAGTCGGAAGCCTGTCTGACAATCAGTCGTACCAAGGGGTATCGTATTATCCAGTAACTGGGTTGTGGAGGTCAGATAGGTAGTCGCTCCATGTAAAATATTGGTATGGTCCACGGACCAACCGCGGCAAGCGAAGCTAAAAACAAAATCCTAAAACTTACATACGTAGGTATAATAAAGAAATCTGGATATTTTTCAAGTCTTTAAAATCGTGTGAAGTAAGGGGCAGGTCGCTAGTTTTCCGTTAAAACAAAACATCATTGTTTGTCTTAGGTTTTCTCATGTCTTTGTAAAAGTAAACATGTTTAAAGTTACACCTTGCTATCTCAAATTTATAATTAGTTTTTATCGCACTTAAACCCTCCTCACTCTCCTCCCTCCCTTCTTATCTGCGAGGTGAACAGAGGGTGATGACTGTGTGAAGAATTTAATTTATTTTAGAGTTCCGCGTCAAATTGGTTTCCTAAAACTGCGGGGTAGTTGCGTAACGCACTAATAGTAGCAATGGGTTTCATTTTGACAGATCAACAACGTTCATTGCGTTTTTTACATTGTTGAGCAGACACATTTTTCGCAATTAGGGCGCTGATTGAACCCCAAACAGTGAGGAACTGAAAATAAAAATCATTTCAGCATTCAAATTAAGGCAAGAGGCATCAAATAAAAACTCTTTGAAAGAGTGCCTAATAAGTAGGTAGATATGTATTTTGTTTAAAAAAAAAACTTGTGGCGTTTCATCGAGATTTTTACTTAAAAAAGAAATCTCAAACTTTGTTGTTTGCTGTGTTCTCTGTTGTTTTCAAGATAAACAACAGCGATCAGTCGCGCGAATACGCGATCATCGCGTTCATATGTGACTCATTTGTTCGAAAATGCGGAACGTGCCCTCTGTAAACCTTAGCAACAATATGTTCGAGTTCATCGAACAAAATGAACGCGACTGTCGCGTGTTTGCGCGACGTCGCTTTGGTTAGGACGTGGCTTTAAAGACTACGGAACTCTAGAATAGTGCAAGCACAACTCACACTTGTTCAGTCATATTTAATTGTTGAGACAAGGAACATCAGGCGAGTGTTGTCTCGTGCAATAAATTGAATAAACAGTAGGTATCATTAAAACCCCCTTGATAAGATAAGTTGCTATTTGTAGTGTAACAGTTTATTCACTGGTTGAGGTTTATCTCTTTTATGTACAGAGAACGAAATCGCTGTGCAGAGTCTACAGACGGCAGGACTAACCAAATTTGTGGCATCGATAGTACCTATGTTGAGCGCAAAACTTCTGTCATGGCCCGCCTCCATATACATATTTCAGTTTCTATACGTCATTTGTGTCGTAGTGAAAAGAAAAAGAAAGAAAGAAAATACGTTTATTTGCGGTGAACATGACGCAAAAAGAACAAAAACACAAAAAATAAAATAAATAAACGGTAGGGAGAAACATGCGTCACATCCACGCGAAACGGCTATCGCTCAGCATTATGCTGCGACCCTGTGCAAGACAGAGCCCCAGCGCTGGTTTTCAGCGACAGCCGGCGCTGACGTAATGACGTCGTCCGGTGCAGCAAACACTTAATAGGACACTGTACCGGCACAGCGTACTTAAAGAAAAATGATTTAATTGAATTTAAAAGTGATACAATATTTACTAAAGAGGAAATAGACATAGGTACATGCTATGAGTAATCTCATCCTCAGAAATATCATCCTCAATAAAATGAACATTTCGAAGCGTCCTCATTTGACATAACCTGCACCAAAGAAATTAAGTGCGAGTAAAACCGCTTTCACACTTACAGACGTGCGACCGTCGCTCTTTTAGAATTTTATATTATAAACAGAAGCGCGACAGCCGCGCGGCCCACATTGGTTCAAGGGCGGAAAAAAGTCCTTTGTTTCAACCTTGTTTAAAATGTCTACAATTTGGTACACACATACTAGAATGTTAGTAGAAACAAGTCCTAAAATTAATACGGATAAATAATTATACAGTATTTTATTATATGATGCCAAAGTAGGGTGATCGAGAATTTACAAATTTCGTGCAAAAAATATTGTTATTTCAAGTATGAATAGAACCAAAATACTATAATTATCAACTTTCATTTTTAGTTTAGTCATAAGTTTATTGTGTGTATTAATAAAATAGTAAACATAATGTTATAATATAATGAATAATTACTTGCTATTACATTTTTAGTGAAGAAGGTCATTTGGAACCTTTTGTTTTCAATCATGAGATCATAACTAATCTCCGTTATCGACCGATACGTAATAATATACTTTCGGAGATTAATTAGACCCTATAGATTAAGAATACATTAGTTTTGGCTGCGATAACCTGCGATCTTGGAAATACCAGGTCCTTAACTAATGACGCTCTGTAATTAAAAAAAGTGCATTATATTAATAAGTGTTTCTAATGAGGGTAATTAACATTATATCATATCGTGTAAGTATAAATAGCATTGAATGGTAGTTTTAACTTCACTTACAATTATTTTCTCTTACGATAACAGTGTTATTATAGTGATGGATAGCTTTACTATTGTCTATGCCGATTTAGTGGAAATCATAATATCAAGTAATTGTGAGATACATAAATGCCTCGAAAATTTAAAACTTATGTATCCACAGCTTACAGAAAGTGTTTGGAATCAAGTTTATGAAAAGTTAAGCCGTAATTTTCTACCCGTATTTACAAAAAAGTGGCAAACTGCAGCGAGAAATAAAAATGCTTTTATGGCAAAAAATGAACAGTGGCTGAAAAATATTTTTACCGTTGAGACATCTTCGGTGCAGACTGATGTGGTGAATTGTGACAGTAATGTTCCAGGGCCATCAAAACGCTCTCATAGAGGACGACCAGAAAAATCATTTGATGAATGTTGCGATCGAACAAAGCGATATAAAGTTAAAAGATTGTGTGAAAGCGTTCCTGAAGAAATGATTAAGAAAGCTGCCTCTAAGGTACTCGTACAAGAAGAATCATCGGATACTATCAAGTTTACTCCAGAAAAAGCGTTGGCATTATTACTTGATGCATCACTTTCGAAACATCAATATCAAGTACTGAGAAATGCAGCAAAAAGTATTGGTTGTGATATTTTTCCCGATTATCATAAAGTACTTGAAGTAAAAAGGCAATGCTACCCCACGGATATTGATGTAACGGAAAGCTACGCTTGTGTAAGTTTGCAGTCATTACTGGATCACACAACCAGAAGATTATTTGAAGTAATGTCTGAAGACGACCTTACACAGATTAGTGTAAATTCAACGTTTTTACACAAGTGGGGATGTGACGGATCATCAGGTCATGCTGAGTACAAACAGTCATTTATCGACGAAAATGTGTCAGATTCATATATGTTTTTGACATCATTAGTTCCACTGCGTCTGTATGAAAAGGAAAATAAATCTGTTGTGTATTGGACAAATGCAACTCCTTCTTCTACAAGGTGTTGTCGCCCGGTACAATTCCAATTTCAAAAAGAAACTACAGAATCTACGAAAAATGAAATTGCTAGAATGGAATCTGAAATAGCAAACTTAAATGAAACTGTTATTAGTTTAAAGGAAAAGACTTACAAAGTCTACCATAAACTTGTGTTCACAATGATAGATGGCAAAATAGCGCAGACAGTTACGGACACATCATCATGTGCAGTGTGTTTTATATGCAAGTCAAAACCATCAGAAATGAATAACCTTGACCAAGTGCGAAATAAAACTGTGGATACGGAGGCTCTCAAGGTCGGTTTATCCCCGCTTCACGCACGGATTAAATTTATGGAATGCATATTACATATTGCGTACAATATGTCATTTACCAGTTGGAGAACGAACGCAACTACCAAACAACAAAAAGATGAAGAGAAGAAAAGAATCCAAAGTGAGCTGTTTCAACGTTTAGGTCTAAAAGTGGATTTTGTAAAGCAAGGAATGGGAACATCTAACGATGGAAATACGTCTAGAAGATTTTTCAATAATGCAGACATTGTAGCTGAAGTCACAAGAGTCAATAAAGAACTTATTCATCGGTTTGGTATAATATTGCAAACAATTAATTCTAGTGCATTAGTTGATTCGGATAAGTTTGGTAGTTATTGTTACGAGACTGCTGAACTATACGTAAGCCTGTACAGCTGGTATAATATGCCAAATACTGTGCATAAAATCTTGCTGCATGGCAAAGAAATAATAAGTGTTGCTGCCTTACCTATTGGGATGTTATCTGAGGAAGCTCAAGAAGCGCGAAATAAAGATTACCGCAATTATAGGTTAGGTCATTCAAGAAAATGTTCTCGTCTATCATGTAATGAAGATGTTATGAATATGCTCTTAGCTACCTCAGATCCCCTTATCAACAGTTTACGTGCAGTACCGAATAAAAAATACTATCCTCTTCACGATGATGCCAAAGCTTTATTAGTGGATAGCACCCATCTCTCAATCAATGTCTTCTCTATTTAATATTTAGTTTATTAATATTTATTTATTTAAAAATGCTGATTTAATTATATGAAATTCATGTGAAAAAATTTGATGAATATTTTCATGTTAATAAAAAAAAATACGTGTTATATCTTTCTCTTTGTAAACTGGTACATCCATTATATCATTTTAATAAAGTATTATGAAGAAACGCAACGTCTTTTCATTTAAAAATAATATTTTCCGCATGCCCGTACTACCTGCACCACTGTGCGGCCTCCGGGCTCCGCGGGCGTACAGACGGTGATGAGTCACTGTTGCAAGCGGACGTGTTTATAGACTACACAATGAACGAGTTTGACACCGACCGAATAAATCTAAGCTACGGCGCGGCAGCGGCGCTGTTATCGCGCGGCTGTTCTTTTAATGTGAAGGCATCTGCTTCTGCCGCGCTACTATCGCGCTGCTAACGTCCTGATGTGAACGCAGCCTAAACGGTGTCACCGTTTGGTTTGTATTGAAAATGTTTACAATCCCGCTTCTAGCAGCGGCCGCAAAGGCGTCTCCGTGGTCTGTGGACTTGCCAGAGGCCTTGCCCGCGTGGGCATCGGAAATCATCCCATGAGAACGTACTACGGAGATAAAAAGGGATGTGTTAATTTAGGTTTTATACTATCTGTGTGCCAAATTTCATCCAAATCCGTTTTGGCGTAATTGAGTAACAAACATACAAACTTTTACATATATTATATTAGGACTCTCAGGTTAAGTTAATACTAGATCAGATCGAATTATCCGTAGTCTATATAGCATAGACTACTGCTACAATACTGTACTATATAGAGTGATAGCATTAAGTTCGTGCAACGTAGGCGTTGACTCCGCGTAGGCGCCGCGTAGCTGACATCGCGTAGACGTCGTAAAGCTGACATCACTTAGACGCCTACGCTTGACAGACGCCCAAAAAACATTCAAGTTTGCAGGGCGCAACCATAAGTCAAAGTAAAGGTAACTTGACACTAGAAGGCCAATTCCCGAAATTAAAAACGTTCAAAATCTAGTCGCAATCTCATCTCAGCGACAATTAATGTCAAAAACTTGCCAAAGATGTATGGTTAGAGGTATTTTTGACAGACTGAGACTGAGATCAGAGTGCGAACGTTCTTAAAATTATAAGAATTGCCCCTCTGTTCTTTAAAATAATGATCACATAGTTGTTTGTCTAATCTTTTTCTTTTTATTGGACGTTTTTCAAAGTTTATTGGTTTCTTGATTACACTAGAATAACTTACCTTTTTTTTTTGTGGATGGGAAATCATCAAATGACCCCTCCCGCTCTGTGTGGAGCAGAAGGGAGTGTCAGACTCTTACTGACTAAAACCCACCCGTGTTCCTTCCTTAGCCCTTTGTGTTCCGGGGTAGCGGTATCCCTTTCGGCAGACTTCGGCCCTTACGGGCCCCTTCCTTAAGCTGACATCTCTTTGAGGCGCGCGTGGAACACGTACGCGCCGTCTGGCACGGGCCTGGTCCTGATCGGATGGAGAGTTACCCATTACTCTCCGCCCGCAGGCCCGCGCCTAGAATAACTTCCCTACTGTATTATTTACTGGTGATGCAACACCTTTTTTGATTTAATCACCTACTTGTAACGATTTTCCTCGAAATAATTCCTACGTTCAAACATCAACACCGAACGTTTAGTTTGTTAATATTATCTACGAAATCAAACACAATGAAACGTCACAGTTTTATAGTGATGATTTATTAAAGCTTATGTTGACGTAAGAAACAGGTTACCAAGAAATTCTTTGTGATACTTATTCATGTGTTGTTCACTGTAACTTCGTCTTTCCGTCTTTTGTGTTTGAACATGTTATAGCAATCCTTATTATAATTGAGTTATTAATGTTATTTATTGCCAATTACATACCATACTTAAGTACATAAACTCACACCTTTTCCCAAGCAGAAACTGCAGAACGCCACCTGCTTCGATCCTTACATAGTTCTGTGGCTTCGTTTACGTTCATACATCATTACCTATATTTATCCGGTTAGACTGGAAGCCGACCCCATATAGTTGGGAAAAGGCTAGGCAGATGATGATGATGTTCATACATCATTATTGCCATTTAGTGTTGCAAAACTCATGGTATTTATAGGTATAATATTCATAATACAAAATAATGCTATTTCTTATTTTCGCAAAATCTCCTTATTTTTCTTCGATCAAGTTCTCATTGACGTAATAACTACCTTCGTTTTTCTTGAATTCGCACGATTTTAATTCCTCGTACTCGGGATCGTGGGATAAATTATGTTCCTTTGTTCATATAGGTATTGAAACTAAAGATATTATGCTAACAAGTTTTAATTTAATGAAAACAACTGTCAGTAAATTATTTTCTTATCAATATAATCATCATCTGCCTAGCCTTTTCCCAACTATGTTGGGGTCGTTTTCCAGTCTAACCGGATGCAGCTGAATACCAGTATTTTACATGGAGTGACTACCTATCTGACCTCCACAACCCAGTGACTGGACGATACCCCTTGGTAAGACTGGTTGTCAGACTTTCAGGCTTCAGACCACCCGTAGCGACTGTCAAAGATCCACGAATGATAGCTGGGACAAACGGCTTAACGTGCTTTCCGTGACACGGAGGGGTATGTAAAGATGGTCACCCATCCACGGACCAACCGCGGCTAGCGTAGCTTAACCTGATCGATCGAGCTGTGCAGCTGTTATTACTTTATTCTTATCAATAAACTATGAATATAAATACATAAAGACTAATGTCACGTGAACGAAGCCGCACTCGCAGCCATTTGCCAATAAACCTAATAAATAATAAAACATCGATTAAAATAGCATACTTACAATAAATTATATCGCTCTCCCGTATGTCGAGAATATCGTGAAACTTGAGAAAGATAAAGAAACCAATTACCTTGACTCTGTTCACGAGGTTGTCGACATGTGGGATGTGGACGCAGAGTTCATTATCTCGATAGTTCTTACAGCCAAGTATTAGCAATCGTCTTTTGTTTAGGCAAGTTAGGCGTGATACTGAAATTAATAGTCGCGAGGGTCTAGACGAGGTGACAGTCTATTAGCGATAACAACAAGACAAGAGTCAAAAATGTGTGGGATTGACATAAGCTATAGAAAAGCTTATGTTACTAACCCTTTAAGAGTCTTTTCACAGAATAAAGTTTTTGAATTTGAATTCCATTGAAAGCGATTGCCAATTGTTTATGTCCTCTGATTACGGCGTATTTTAGGGTTTTCGGTTGTTTACAGAAATGCATAGTCATATAATTCTCACTTATAGTTGTTATAGGGGATTAAGTTATGAAGATAAGCAATTATTACCTTTGTGCAAATCTTTTCTAAGTCCGTCAACGAAGATACGGGGCCCGTCCGAAGGTAGTTGTTTCGTCAAAACAAGTGACAAATTCAATATTTCGGACGGAAAAACACATCAGGCGTAGACAAATGTCAAATCGTGTTGTCATTCATTCTTAGTTCGGAAACCGAACTAATCTTTTGTTTGTAAGTTGTGATACCGGAGTAGCAAATGAAACTACGGACTTTATGCTTCCCATGTTATTTGCTAAACCATGATAACCTGCTAACTCATGTAAGATCTACTACCAATCTTGTCGATCCGTCTTGCCATTATTTTTACCACTGCATGAACTTTTTCTGAAGTTCGCTCCGACTGCGAAGACAATTAAAGAAAATTGTGATCACCGATGCGTCTTCAGAGTTGATTTTTGTTTGAGGTGATTTTTTCCTTTGAATGTTGTATGCTCATCTATAGATTTATCTGATCTGATGTGTTAATACCCTAGAGGTCAGCAAGTCGAAATTATTATCATTATGATTCGCTTCTGACGCACATTGAAACATAGACAAGCAATGATATTTTAAAGGAAAGATATGCTACGTTCATACTGAGCGACGTTTTGTGTTGTTGGGATAGTGGTTTTCAACTACGACTGCGATAGATAATACGGAACGTATGACATAGAAAGAGATAGCTATCTGTAGTGTGTTGCGCTTGAAGTATGTGGACTAAACGAAATTACAACAATTGTCTGAATTTGTCTGCAACAATTTGCTCGCGCTAGTGCCCTATCTACCTCTTTATTGTATATAATATAATTGTAGACAAGTATGTTTTACACGATACCTTTGACAGGCATTTGAATTAATTTATCTATGTAATAATGCATCATTGCGTAGGTCAAACTTGGAAGAAAAACCTTGAATATTATGATGATTTTTTTGATTGTTTGCAATTGGAAATAAAGTCTAGCGCCCGGTTGTGTTGCATACCTATTAATGTAGTAACATTTTTATAAGAAAAAACCGACTTCCATAAAAAACACTTCCAAGTGAAAAATAACTTTAATTTCGGAAGTCGGTGTCTTTGGATCTGTATTTTAGTTTATTGCCACCGACTTCCGAAATTAAAGTTATTTTTCACTTTGTAGTGTTTTTTTATGGAAGTCGTTTTTTTTTTTTGTTAAAAAGTTTTTATTTCTCGCTTTTTAGTGGGACTGAATGCATCAAGCTCATCGCCTTTTACAAAATATTACTTTTCCCGATACAGGGACGTTCATTGTTGAGGAGTTCTCCTGGTACTCCACCATCAGCTCCATTTCA
Organism: Globia sparganii; assembly: GCA_949316385.1. Taxonomy (NCBI): domain Eukaryota; kingdom Metazoa; phylum Arthropoda; class Insecta; order Lepidoptera; family Noctuidae; genus Globia; species Globia sparganii. The sequence goes on from OX438654.1 coordinate 19,691,611, forward strand.
CCATTCGCATTGTGACGAGCATAAATTGCTTAGCAACCATATTAAAGTAATCGAATCGCAACCTGTGAAATACTTATTATTGAGTAGTCCCGGTGGCCATCTGTGGTCTTCATCATCACTTTTACTTCACAAAATTTTGCTTTCCGAAAGCAAATGCACGAGTTACTATAAATAATACCCGAATCGCTATAGGTGTGCCTATAATATTTGAAGAGTTCCTTCGATTTCTCCAGGATCCCGCTGGTAATCCTGGCAGCATCATTCCAGACTTATGTCAACATTGCATTGAACTTAAAATTTAGTCCTGTTTAAAATGAGCCCAAACACGACTACGGTGCTGTAATTTCAAGGTTTGTACTTTTTCTGATGCTCCTGGCTTCAGCATCAAGTCTCTATGAACTTCGGTGTTTCTCATTAACAGTACGTTTATCCACATATCAAGCCCTTTTCAATGAGCCTAAACACGATATATCTGCTGTTAGTTGTCGAGGAGTTAGGTACTCTGCAGACTCTCCTGACTGCAGCATCAGGTCATGACTTGATGATCATGAGACCAAATGTGGCAAATGCCCTATCAAACATCAAAACAATTTACTAAAACTGTCCTTGTCTGTTCGAGTAACTTCTTACTGTTGAGGAGTTGTACCTTCCATCATCAGCTCAGCTACCTGAGATGGTGACAATCACACGCAAGATACTTCATAAAATATGCGAAAAACAATAAGTGAGCCTATAAAATTTGAGGGTTGCCCTCGATTTCTCTAAGATCCCATCATCTGATCCTAACTTGGTGACAATGGGACCACCTCAGAACTATCTACTTTCGAACAAAAAAGAATTTTGAAAATCCGTCGACAATTGACGGAGTATTCGATGAACAAACATACAAAAAAAAAAAAAAACATACAAACATCCGAACATAGTACCTCCTCCTTTTTGTGAAGTAGGTAAAAAAGACTATGCCACGACGTAAGACAATGATTGGCAAAGTGATTTTACGGACTTTTAAACTGAACACAACTTTTTTCTTATTTGTACATGTACCGTAGAAAAACTAAATATACATTACTTAAATTCTTATATACCTCTATATAAGAATTTAAGTAATGTTTATTTAGTTTTTCTAAACCGGGAGCTAAAAATCTCATATTGAATTAGAATTTAATCCATGTTATGAGAGTAATTCCTGGAACTTATTAATGTCCGGTTTGTATTGAGTGTCATCAACATTAAATACGATAGGCCTGCGAAATTCAAATTTTCTTACGTTTTTTGCAATTTGCAGGTCAGTGTCAGGTTGTACCTATGTTTATTCAAATTTGATTCACAACAATATGACTTTACAGAATTATAATACAATATTGGGCGCCGGGATGCCAACAAAATAAAAAAAACCAAATTTTTGCGTTAATGTCATAAGGGTGCCTAGAAGACTTGCCGGATTGCCGCCATGGGATCTGGAGGCAAAACACCGGGGTGTAATTCCGCTGCCGCGAGAAATCATCATCGAAAGCCGATTCCTGGTCACCGTAGCCGCGGGCTTGCGGACGGCGAGCAGTGGGCAGCTCGCCGTCCGGTAAGGACTAGGCCCTGGTCGACGGCGCGTTGTGTTCCACGCGCGCCTCAAATAGATGTCAGCACTAACTGACGGGGTCCGCTAGGGCCTATGCCTGCCAGGGTCGCCGGGCTGTTCGAAAGAGATTCCGTGGCCCCTGGCACACGATAATAAGTAATAATAATAAAAAACAACTGAAGGAACACGGGTGGGTTTTAGTCAGTAAAAGTCTGACACGCCCTTCCACTCCGCCCAGAGCGGGAGAAGTTATTTGATAATTTCCCAACCTTAAAAAAAAGGGCGCCTAGAAGAGTGCGTGCGGCCCTCGCGCTGCTCGCACGGCTGTCTCCCCGTCGCCAGCAAATTCTCACACTCACTCGTGGACGGCGAGCTACCAACTAGTAAGCAGTGCATGAACAACCAGCTGTTCAAGGGAACTGCTGGTTGTTCATGCACGCTATGGTAAGGACCATAGCGTGCCAGCAGCGAGCGGTCGTCTTGCTGACGGCGCGTTGGTGACAAGGTGTATTTTTTCCGAGGCGGTGCCGCCGGGCCGTTACTGCACTGGAGCGGTGCGGTTATAATAATAATAATTCCATTTATTTCGGACAGAGTCCATATAAGTGTTAGTAACAATTTTCTTAAGATCTATGTTAGTAGGTATCTAATACAAAGTGATCTAAAAACACAAACTAAACTAAAAAAACATAAACATTACAATTTTCCCGTTACTATTCCCACCCAGTGTGCCTGTATGGGACAGTCATAACGGGACGCAATCATTTGCAAAATGCTGTTGATGCTACCGCGCAGTCTTTGTAATAATGACGCCACTTACTACTACTACTACTGGTACTACTCTCTCTCTGGTCTACTGGTACTTTGGTTATAATGCCGATCGATTCTGTAAAAATGTCACCGTGATAACTTAGGTGAAGTGAGCGTGAAGTGAGCTATCAATAGGGGTGATCCCTAACATCAGGTGGAATGACAGCTCACTTCACGCTCACTTCACCTATGTTATCACCGGGAGATTTTTACAGGATAGCACTGTTGATCGGCTTGCGCCCCCTAAGACCCTGTGCCAGGGTGCCACGCACCCCTTGCCTTTAACCCTTGATACTGCTTAATTCGGGCGAAAATCTGCTTCTGGCTTTGTTTGTTTTTCACAATCTGTGATTACAATCAAACTACATTTTGAAAAGCGTATAATTCAAAATGAATAATACCAATGTCGCCTTTATTGACATTGGCCTTGTTTCTCAGAGAGGCTATAAGGGCAGAGCATTGTATGCTAATTAATAATTACACAAATGATTTGATATTCAACTTGGACATCACGTGTTGTTTTCATGAGCAGTTTCACCTTTTCTTTCTCGTAAAATATTAAGTTAGAGTTAAATTGTTTATTGTTCTATTAGGCTAGATTGTGATCAATTACTAAGAACTTAAACTCTAATTAATAAAGATAAAAAAAAAAAACTTTTTCTGTAATTAATGACTTTCAGAAATAAATAATTTCTCAGGTTACAACTGCGCATTCATCTTCAGGCAAATACATTTTAGTTAATTTTGGGACCAAAGACAATTCTGACTATTAAAAAAAAGGTGAAATATGGTTATCTGTGGCATTATCGCACTAGTGCAGTAACATGAAGTAACACGTGTATGAGGGGGGCATCATCGCCTAATATGTTCAAAACAAAACTAAAAAGGTTTTTCATAAATAAAGCATATTACAGTGAATCTGAATATTTGCAAGATAAAACATAGGATTTATTTTAATACTTTATTTTTAAACTAGTTTTATTGATCTTGTGGTTAGTGCGGTCTGTGTGAAGGACTGTCTTGGGATTAATTAATTAGTGCTGGACTAGTATCAATTTTATTAGTAAATTGAGTATTTTTGTGTACTTTGTATGCCGAAAGGTAAACTATGGTGATTGACTATGATTAATGTATAACATCTGCAATTATTGTTTAACTATATATGATTTTTTTTTTTTCACAATATGGGTCGTAATCATTATAAAAAAACCGGCCAAGTGCGAGTCGTACTCGCGCACCGAGGGTTTCGTACAAATTTGTAGGAATGTAAATGATAAATGATAAATAAATGATAAATGATTTTATTTCTGTAAGTAGGTTTTATTTCTGTAAGTAGGAAACAAACTCAGAGTAATAATTAATTGTAATTAGTTTATCACGGGAAAAAATTTTTTTTTGGAATGTAATTACAAATTTACTTGTACTACATGACATTGCTTCTTGCCAAATTTCATGATTCTAGGTCAACGGGAAGTACCCTATAAGCTTTGATTTCGGTACATAAACGCACGTATCTTTTGATTGCGTGGACTTAGAAGTTTGATTTTTTCACTGCTTAAAGGGATTTCATCTCTGAGTATTTGATATTAATTTCAACTTGATAACTCTACGCGTTCCTGAGAAACAGGGTCTTGACCGACAGACAAATGGACAACGAAGTGATCTGTAGGCCAATAAATGTAGGGAAAATTGTCGTATTTTTGACAGATTGAGACTGAGATCAAACTGTGAATGTTCTTAAAAATTACGAGAGTTGCCCCTCTGATAAGGGTCCAATTTTTGAACCCTAAAAAAAACATAGATACTATGAAACTACTCACGATATGCTTAAGTCTAGATGAGCTCCAGAAGTAAATTAAAGCACATAAGTTTACTTACTAATAAAATTGATAGTAACCCAGCACTAACTAATTATTCCCTAGACAGCCCTCCACACAGGCCGCACTAACCCCTTTAATCTATCTGAAAATCACCACACGGAAACAATGAGCTTGCTTTCGGCTTAAAGCAGTAGGATGCCTTTAGAATAGAAGGCCCACTGAGTTTAAAGCGAAATTATACAGTAAGTAACTATTTAGTAATCTGTGGCAGGGGGGCCATTTGATAATTTCCCACCCTCGAAAAAAAAAAGGTATTACATTTTTCTTTGAAACAGCTGATTTTGTTTTTGATAACCGACGAAAAATATCATCGCAAGTTTAAAAATCGTGTACTGAATCCATGGTAAAAGGCTGCCGAAACTTTCAAATTTTCCCTATCTACTTTTAACGTTATACTGTACCTAGCGATATAGTTGAAAATCTATTCAAGAAATTTGACATATTGTAGTACCTTGATGTGCTGGCGTCTGTACCTGCCACCCTGTATGTGAAAATTTTATCTAAAGTGCTCAGCCAGCATAGGTACTAGTATATACTTTTTTTTTGTGGATGGGAAATCATCAACCCTCCCGCTCAGGGTGGAGCTGGAGGGAGTGTCAGACTCTTACAGACTAAAACCCACCCGTGTTCCTTCTTTAGCCCTTTATGTTCCGGGGCAGCGGTAACCCTTTCGGACAATCCCGCTGCCCACTAGTACATTATACTTGTCAGTTGTTGTAGCCTTTTTTTTACCAACTGAATGGATAAAGGTTTCTTCTTACTCACAGGATTGATTTGCGTTCTGAGACGTTGAGACCTATCCTCTAACTAATGTAATTTCTGCTTATACAGATTCAAAGGATATCGATATCTACACCTGATGACATAAACACTCGAAGTTAGGTCTATATTTTTACATCACCATTGTATAACTTGGATCTTCTGTATCCTATCTACTCTGTGCCTCTAATCTGCAGGACTTCAATTAGCCCCTGTGAAAGCCTGTGTGATCAGTTCGAGCCGGTCGTTGGACAGACAGCTTTACGACCTTTAAAATGTTCCACTATCAAAATAGGTCGCGAAAGTACGTTAAGCCTCGTCTACAGTACGAAAAAATAAACGGATATTGCAGTTTAGAAAAAAAAAAAAATTTTTTTCAAGTTCAAAAAAGTTTTTGATTTTTATTTGCTTATGGTCCTCGTGCAAACAAAGCTAAAATATGCAAGTTATGACGTTGTGTAGCGGTCTAACAATGAAGGTAAACGAAGCAAAAGGAGTATGTAAGGATCAGAAGAAGGCGTGAGTTTATGTATGTGTACTTAAAGAATTCCCACTACTTTTATTGATCTTGAAAAGTTTATTCCACGGCGTGGAACTGTTAACCCTTTAACCGCTTACGTCGGATTAATCCGACTAATATTTTCGTGTTCATTTCGCCAGAGTCGTATATTTACGACCAAATATCTCAGCTCGTTTACTCTGTTTTTTTTATTAATTACGCTGTATTATACCAGGTTATTCGAAAAACAATATTCGAAGCACCATACCGGGCGCTGGGGGCACGCCAACTGATATGAAGTCGGGCGGTTAAAAGGTTAAAAAACAAACAAAAAGGAATTGACGATTGTTTTGATTACATTATAATCACTAGGTTATAAGGTGAGGTAAACTTATCGTAGCAGCACGTGTTGCCCCCGCATGTTGTTACTGAACACATGTATGACGTGTGCTTCAACACTAATCGACAAAATGTTTTGCAACATTTGTAACAAGTGTTTTAAATAACGGAATACTTACCGTGAAACTGTACACTTTTTTGAACGATTTTGTTCAGTTGCATTCCCGTCTAACTTACCTACATGGCAACGATCAAAGAATCGATTGATTCTAAAAAAAAAAAATCAACTGAAAATTCAACTCGAACTCGAATTTTTTGTAAGCACGTAATCTGTATGCCAATTCTGCTAATTTAAAACGTTCAAAATCTAGTCGCAGTCTCATCTCGGCGACAAACAAATGTCAAAAACTTGTCAAAATGTAGGGAAATTTTAAGTATTTTTGACAGGTTGAGACTGAGATCAGACTGTGAACGTTCTTAAAAATTTTGAACGTTTTAAATTACGAGAATTGCGCTTCTGATATTAGAATGCCATAGGTATAGCTGATTTGATGATGGAAGTATGAAGATTGGAAGGTGCCTGTAAGATATGTTTTTCATTAACATTTTTTCATGTCATTATCAGTTTATTTAGGTATTTTTTGGGATCAACCTACGTACTAAAAATATCCTTTGATTTAAAAAAAAATGAGAATCATAACTTATTTATTCAAACTAAGCTGAGAATCAGTACTATTTGAACGATATTTTTAGTTTCAAAATTCATTAAGATTAAAACTTTGTGTACTAGGGAACCACGCAAGACACATTGCTTTTTGTTTCTGTAATTACAGCATTGCGACTGAAATAATATAGCTAGGTTATGCAAAACTTTTTTGGTCTCTGTATTCATCATCTGCTTAGCATATTACCAACTATGTTGGGGTCGGCTTCCAGTCTAACCGGATGCAGCTGAATACCAGTATTTTACATGGAGCGACTGCCTGTCTGACCTCCACAACCCAGTTACTGGGTAATTACAGTACCCCTTGATAAGACTGGTGGTTTTTGATCTCTGTATTTATAGGTATTTAATTCCGTACATAAGTGTAATTGCAGTATTATTTATTGACGTTCCTAGAATTGTTATCACATACTTATTATTAATATCGATAATTTTGACGTCACTTCATGACGTAGTTAACAGACGATCGAGCCTCTACGTGGCCTACGTAAGTATATATGTACTTATCTTTTATCGAATTCTGCAGCACCATGAATAAATCAGACAATACTAATGAGCTAACTGTGTTAGTGTAGGAACGTCAATCGTCTTCAGAATGCTTTTTCAGTTTTTAGTGTGAAAGTCACTTAGTGCTTCCGCATACTGGGCCATTCCGGACACTGGTGTCCGTCAAAATTCCGGCCAAATGCTTTCAAACATTCTGGATGCACTCGGCGTCCTTTCTAAAGATTAGGTTAGTGGTTGTGTGGCGACGTGGCGACTCTTGTAGTCTAGTTGGATGACTGTACTTACGTTCGACGGTGCGACGGTAATCGCAATTCACTGGTCGCTTTTGCCCACGTTCACGCGGACGTAAAAATATCACGTGCAGGAATCGCGCACTGGATTTTCAACTCTCGGTGTTGAGCTTGAGCCGAGCATTGAGAATCCAACAGAGCGCATCACAGCGCGTCAAAAAAACACACTGTTGGATTTTCAACCCTCGGCATTATGCAATGCGTCGAAAACGCAGTGCGCGAAAAAAAATCTACTCGGGAAAAACGCCCCTGTGCTACCTGGGTTTATTGGGAAATTCTGCCTACTAACTAGCAACTACTACATATGAAGCAAGTGTTCGCAACCAATGACATAAAGCCGTGTGACTTTATGTCATTGACGCACGAACGAACAAAAACATGGTGAACGCGAACATTGAACACTTTGTTCGCACGTGCGTACCACTAACGAACATCAAAAACTGTGTCCGTCAAAATTGTTTGTGGCGATCCAATTTGGTTGTTCTGTGCGGACGGTGTTCGGAGAAATTTGATGCCACTGTCGACCATTTCCAACGGTGAATCCATGGTTACTGAGGGGTTGAGCGCGAACACAAGTATAACTGTGTTCGCAAGGCTTTCGCCTGCGATTCGCATTGCGTGTCGCGCCTGCTTGCAGGAGCCTTTAGTTTGTCACCGTGCTAAATCAATACGGAGTCTGACTCAGTACATTTATGAGCTCTAAGAACACAAATGTAGCTCCGATGCCATTCGCACAACTATGCTCTGAGTGCACCCGTAGAGGTTCCAGGAATACCTTTGACACATCTCCAGTGAATAAAGTAGTTTTCTGCTTCAATCTAACGATCTATCGTCCTCACAGGATTCTCTGAAGGGAATTAATCTTCGATCATGATTGAAACTAGATTTATCTTTTTGTACCGACTCGCCCCTGCTTTGCACGGTTTTTATGACTTGTCAAACATAAAGATTTCTTAATTTTTTAGTATATTATGTAAGCTAAATATCAATGTAAGAATTTAGTACGGAAGGTTTATGTGTATTTATTATGAAACCGCTTAAAATTCCGTAGTTTAGAAGAACAACGCGGTAAAACAGACACAACACGAAAAGCGACTTCGCCGCATTTTTGTTTCGCATTGCTTTTATGATGTTTTTAAGAGATTTAAATAAATAAAAAATATTTTTTATATATTTTTATGAACTGCAGTTTATCTGCGGACTACCTTAAATTTTCTACCGATCCAATATGAGATCTAGTTCGTATGCAATTGTATTTATAATGTCGATAATCTCCATTTCAATAATGAAGTAAAAGTAAACCGTGTAGGCCCTAATTATACAGAGTGTTTGAAAGCAAAAAATAATGTCCTTTTGTAACAGCTTACTTAATATAAGTCAATAGAACTATTTGTTTTATTGACATAATTTCAAGACATGACAAAGCAAACAACCTCGTTTTAGTTGATTAAATTGAAAACAATCAATACTGATAGAAATCCCTAGAAATTACTCATTTAAACAGTTCATTCTTCAGTATTGTATCTACCACACATTCTTACGGTTGTTATCTTGAATTAGACATGAAGATACAGATGAATATAAACCCTATTACCGATAACTTTTTGGACAAAGGATTTCAAAATTTGCTGCTTCCTCTCCGTTGCTTTCAGCACTCGGTATTCCTGTCAAGTTTTTCCATTGAGTACAATTGCATTAGACCTCATCTTGCATCTTATTATGTCGTGTCGCTCCTTGGTATTCTTGGGTTTATACTTATTCATGCAAAAAACCTCTTTTCAAATTATTATGACGGAAAAAATGATCTATTCTTCGTCGTTTTTTTTAAAGGCAATATCATCTCGTTGGTGATTCCTTTTGTTTTCTTTTACATACTTAATATTATCCAAAGAAAGGACCACGTTTGGTTGATTTTAAAGATTCAAAAAGCTTTTAGATTGACTAATTTCAAGCGATACAAAAATGCTACCATTAGGAACTGGTCCGGAATTTTACGACACAGTGTTGGCTATATTATCAGTGTGGTAGTAACTCGCGACTTGCAAATAGCAATCAATTTTTACACTCTGCTTTTTTTTGATGTGAACTTAACTTATGGTATTGCTATAATTGCCTTGATAAGAGATGGAATCATCACATGGATCTCTGAAGTCGAGTACTATAGTAAAATCAGCTTGGAGCTAGAAGAAGAAAAATTTGACGATAAATTGAAAAAGCTTTTTCAAGCTTACATCAATTTAATGGAAGCGTTTGATATTTCCAAGAAGATATTTAAGTTTACGGTAAGAGTGACTTTCAGAAGTGTGTTTTAATTAGGTATGTGCCTACATTGCAATTGAGTACTTAATATCTAAACAAATTTAGAAAATTATGTATATTTTTAGAGTTCCGTAGTCAACAAGGAACCCTTATAGTTTCGCCATGTCCGTCTGTCTGTCTGTCTGTCCGCGGGTTAGCTTAAAAACTATTGGTAGCTGTAATTTGGCATGAGTATACACGTTAATGACGCCGAAAAATTGGTAAAATAAAATTTTGAAAAAAACAATTATTTAGGGTACCTCCCCTACATGTAAAGTGATATTTTTTTTCGTCCTTCCCATAGTATGGGAAGATATCGTTGGATAGGTCTTTTAAAAATATTAGGGGTTTGGGAAGACCGTTTTTTGATTAAGTAAACCGTTCGTGACTTATCAAGCTTTGAAGTACCAATTTTCGTTAGAGTCAAGTGGCCCCCCCTCTACCAACTAAACGGTTGTAGTTAGAAATTCACGAACCGCCGTGCCTTTAAATTTCGTTATACGTAGGTATGTATAACGAAATTTAAAGGAAAACTATCACACTTAAGTGGGCTTTACAAGTTTACGAGTAATAGTCGACCAATTGTATATGACTCGAAAATTTAGATTTTTTTTTATTTTGCTATATAGTATCAAACACAAAGCTCCCCTAGGTATAGTAAACTACTTCCTCAATTTTATTTTTTGTGACGAGTGAATAGTGTAGCTCTGTGTCCTGTATTTAAATTCAAAAGACCGGCTATGACAAAGTTAGTCATATCCAAATATCAAAAAAAAAAAAAAACTCCGTGCAAAATTGTCGGATCAGGTGAGGATTATTATAGGAAGTCTTAGGTAGGTAGTCATGTTTGGCTTTTAGTTAGAGCATGGTACGAAACTATCAGTCGGCGAATACGATCCGCACTTGGCTGTTATAAAAACTACGGAACCCTACACTGCGCGTGGCCCGACACGCACTTGACCGGTTTTTGTGTTATTTTTGTCACCGAAACGCTAAGAAGATCGTAATTAGTAATGAAACTTTGTGTACCGGTTTATTTTTCAAAATGTTTTCTAACGTCAATGAACATTTATTTCCAGACTTTATTTAAAACATTGGATACATTTTTTCGTAGTTTAATCTACCTTCAAGCTATTGTGGAAGCGACAAAATTAGAAAAAACGCATTTAGGCTCGGTAAGCATAAATAAATAGTTCATATTTATATGGGCTACAATGGAACACACGTAAATAGAAACACACATAAAATGCTTATCATAACCCATTCTTTTGGCATTGCCGTAGTCGGGTAAAAAATTGGGCGAAAAAAAAAAAATTATTAATATTATTTAAAATTAATTATTAGGTTTATTGGTAAACGTTACTAAGCACGTTCTTCGGCTCCTTAGCCGAACTACACGTTACACGTTGTATCTCTGAAACTGTCAAACTGCAACATCAAGATAGAGTTGTAACATACCTTTATGTTACAACTCTATCTTGATGTTGCAGTTTGACAGTTTCAGAGATACAACGTGTAACGTTAAATGCACAAAACCTGAAAACAGTTTGTTCATAATTGACTACTGAATCGATTTCAGTAACTTTTAATGTAAGGTTTTTTTTTTCAAAAATAATGTATTTTAACATACTATCCGGCGATTGAGCCGAATAAAATTAAGTCTTAATTTAGGGCAATAAGAGTCAATTTTGAATGCATAAAGTAATGCTAGGATCAACACGATTTTCTTAATCATAAGAGTTAGCTTTAAAAAAAATATTTTCGGTTATTGTATTATGCTTTGATCTCAATGCTTTAATTGGGGTGTACCTATGAGGTTTTGCGCATTTAACGTTACACGTTGTATATAATAGATATAATGATAAAATAATGAAATGTATAGATATAATGCTGTCCCAAGTACAGTCAACAGCAAAAGTAGATGATGAAAATCAGAAATTCAATACTAATGAACGGAGTTCGCGTCAGAACAGTGTGGCGTCGAAGTGTCGTTATGTGATTGTAAATTATACCAAACATTTACTACTTCGACGCCACACAGATCTGACGCGAACTCCGTTCATTAATTAGTATTGAATTTCTGATTTTCATCATCTACTTTTGCTGTTGACTGTACATAATAGGTACCTAAGTAACATTTATTAATCTCGGCCTATCTGATTGTGTATGCGAATTACGCGGTAACGGTTATTTGTTACTAGCAGTTAAAGCTAATCAGATACTTATTGTGATCCAACTTTAATTTGCAGCTTGACTTCCAATTATTTGAGTTAATCACCCTCCTTTGGACGGTTAAAAATATGACTTTCGTCACTATGTTCAGTATTTATTGCGAGAGGTTATACATGTCTGTATCTGAGGCAGACGCTGCTTGCAGCAGGTTGCTGAGGAGTCTGCAGTGTACTGGTAAGATCAGATGATTCTTTGTGCAAAATAAACAATGGCCCCGGTTCTGTTTTTCACAAACTAAATTAAATTTAAGTTCAGTGCATCTTTTTTTTTCTATTTCATTATGAAAAGGACTGAAGATAAAATTATTAGTTTAGGCCTGTCAAATTAGATAAACCATAGACAAGTTTAGACGTGATTAAAAAATTGGCTACTACAAATACGTCAATTTACGTCAGGTGCTGACTAATTTGACAGGACTAAACTAATATTTATCTTCTGTCCTTTTCTTAATGAAATAGAAAGAAAAAGATGCGCTGAACTTAAATTTAGTTTAGTTTGTGAACAACAGAATCGCAGCAACTTTCTCTTTCTTTCTGTGATTTAACTTTTAATTGACAAATCCGTAACTTTGATAATTATGTAGTCTTTTTTTCACAAAGTGTCGAGACTGTGTTGTAATAAAATTGTTCTTTTGAACAATTTTTAATTTTGATTTGGTTATTTTATATTTGATTATAGGAATTTCATCTGACTTAATTTTGCTGCTTTAATTCTTTCAACAGATTAAAGTATTGCAGTTAATAATGATATTCTCCTTTTTTTATTTACTCGAATTGTACAATTGTTTTTTTGTGTCTATTACAGTAGAAGCTAAAAAGCTGTGCAAGAACGTGCAGCGGCTGAATCGTGCAGCCTTTCAAAAGATGACTGCTTGTGGGTGCTTTACCATCGATGGAAAACTACCTCAGAAGTTTAATAGTCTGGTATTGGAGTATACGATTGTGATACTGCAGTTTGCTGGCTTGTCATGGATCAATAAACCAATTAACTAATATTAAAATTAGCTTTCACCCGCTTGGAGTTCGGAAATTGTCCCACGGGCACAGATTACTGAATAGTTACCCACGGGACCGTACTGCCGGTATAAAAAGTAGGTACCTTATGTCCTAACTCAGATTATTGTCTTCCTGTGCGGGAAATTTCATTGAATTCTGTTAAGCGGTTAACGCGTGAAAGTGTAACTAATATACAGACAGACTTAATTTCACATTTTAAAATATTGTATTATTATTATGGACAGTCTGGTATTAATAAGAGTATGTCTAAACGTAATATTTTTTTTTCGTTTCAGTAATTCTTTATTTTATATTAACACATATCTGATAATGTTTTATGTTAGTACTAAAAACAATTTCATTTAGTTAAATTATGCAATAAAATACTTAAAATAATAATAATATGTACAAGTATATAAAAAGAAGGAGAAAAAAAATTTAAACTTGGCAATGCTGCCAGCCTTTTGGGCACGTTTCCTGTTGACAGCGATGCGGACGAATTTTTTGATGGCCTTTGATTATTTCCCCTTCTTTTTACAACGTAATAATTAATAATTCCGGATAATTACGTGTCACGGCGACGGAGATCGCAGTTGCTGGCGGTGCCTCGCGGTCGCGGAGTCGCGGCCGGACCAACCTGCTGGGTAAAGCACCTTTGACGCGCGTCTTGCATACACTTAACGAAATCGCGGAAATGGTGGATTTATTTACCTGTTCTCTGAATGAGTTCACAAAAATTACTTTGCATATGATAAGCTGTAATGGAAAACTACTACTACTAATACTACTAATGGAAGCTACTGATTCTGGGTAGCCTGTAATGTAATGCTAGTGGTGTTGGAAATAATAAATATTAAACTAAAAATAAAGTGTACTGCAGTTTGCTGTCTTGTCGTTGAAAAATAAAACAATTCACTTGTACCTACTTTTATTTTATTTAAAATAAAAAGCTAAGAGGAAATGCGGTCGGAGAGACTTCTGAAAACGCCTAACAAAAGTCGTATTTCGAGGTTTGGCTTTTGCCTATTTGCTCCTCCAATATTAAACCAATTTAAAAGATATTTCATAAAATGAATGAAGAGAATATATGCTGTGTCCCTATGTTTTCCTTTTATCATTCATAGTTGTCAAATTTGTACACTAGGCCTCTGTTGACAGACATTTTTTAAGGTTACTATTGCTTATAAAAATAATGTATCATCAAAGAGGAAAACATAAGGAAATACAAATAGTTAATATTTATTATTCTGTAAAAAATCATAGCTTTATGGTCATTAAGCAGAATTTTTTTTTTTCTATTATATAAGTGTGTGCGTGTGAGTAAGGAACTTCGTTCCTGACGGAAGTCCCCCGACCGCACACGTGTTTTCTTTGAAACCACACACATAGTAGGTTTATGATCATACTAAGATTGTGATCTACAAAATCCATTTGTTTCTTTTTTTTGGTACGTGAATGACACTATAAGCTGTGTAAGAACGTGCAGCGGCTGAATCGTGCAACCTTTCAGAAGACGTGTCGTACGCTATCCTGCTTTCACTTTGGTTAGAACTGCACCCTAATTACGTAACACACTATCAATTTCAATCTGAAGATTATTATGAATCTGATCATTTTGAAGGATATTGCTAAATCATTGTTTCATATGTTCGAAAAATTTGTCTGCTCAACAACGCAATGAATGTTGTTGAACTGTCAAAATTAAACGCATCGCTACTGATAGTGTGTTACGCAATTACCCCGCGGGATACAGTTTGAGGTATGTACTTAATCTTAAAATATGCGAGAATCTATCTCACCATTCACGTACATACAAAATAATACCAATAAAAAAAATCTGGATTTTGTAGATCTCAATCTTAGTATGATCATAAAACTACATGTGTGTGGTTTGTTAACGAGCTCATTTAAACATTTTAATGGGTATATACGATAGCAGTAACGCTTTTGAAAAATCAGTGGAATTAATTGTTTCTTAAATTGTTCGTATATTGAAATAACAATTACTGCCTTTTCTACTGCCTCTTCTTTTCACTTGCCATTCTTTGACAGATGTATTAAGTGGCAAATTGACGTAGTGTTTCAATTTATTAAACAACTAGCTTTTGCCAGCGACTTCGTCCGCGTGGAATAATGACTTCCGGAAATTGAGGCACTAACTCTCATAGAGTTTAACCGATGTGTTCTTTCTTCTGCCGATTCTTGAGAACGCGTATTTCTCATTCAACGCGTTTTTCAAGACAATAGCGGGCGGACGCCGGCGTCCGCTTGGGGCTTGAATAACTAAAAATATATAACTACGTCTAATATATAAAATAATATATAATAAAACCTACTTCACTTAAAACTAAATATCTATAACTACTATAATTAATAATACCTATACCTATAAATAATAAAAGTACCTAAGCTTTTACCTACTTAATATTAAAAAAAACTGAACATAAATTAACCAAAACTTACCTACTACTAACCTATTACTACTTCACCTAAAAAGAAATCCTGTTTTCCCAACACTTCCCTTCACTACTCTGCTCCTATTGATCGTAGCGTGATGAAAAGTATACTATAACCTGCACAGGAGTATGGAGAACAATTGTACCAAGTTTCGTTGAAATCCGTCGAGTGGTTTTTGTTTCTATAACGAATATACATACAGATAGACAGACAGACAGACAGACAGACAGACAGACAAAAATTTTACTGATTGCATTTTTGGCGTCAGTATCGATCACTAATCACCCGCTGATAGTTATTTTGGAAATATATTTCATGTACAGAATTTACCTCTCTACAGATTTATTATAAGTATAGATTAATTGCCCTGTATGTATTTACAAGAAATAACTAAAAATAAATATTTGTCTTGGTCCCTTAGCAACAATATATCATAACAATATGTTTACGCAATCACAAAAGCAGAAGAGCAAAAAAACAGGCTGAGTAACTACACACATCAAAAGTGTCTAGGGATCAAGCATTTTTATGCGGATTTCTTGAGATTGAGATGTGGCTTTGTAATAAATTTATGATTTTATAAATTTATATGGATCCTTTTTGGTGCATTTCATAATTTGAATCAGGAACTGTGAATCAAATTCGAGTAAAAGATGAAAATCAGCTGTCAATATTTTCCCTATAAAAACATACAACGCATTGAAGACATTATTAGTGCTACTGTTTCCCTACTACTGATTAAAACCAACGTTATTATGGAGCGGCGACGTCATTTAAGCAGGGAAGAAATGCTCAGAGCCGTGGGAATGATAGAAGCTGGTTCCCGGCAACGTACTGTGGCTTTAGCTCTGAATACAAGTCAGAGTGTTATCAGTCGACTTTGGACACGTTACCGAAGCACTGGTACCGTGGCTGAGCGCCATGGAGGACGGTATCGCTGCACCACACGGAGACAAGACCGATACATTCAAATCTTAACTCGAAGAGCTCCAACAATAACCGCCATGATGTTAGCCGTGAGGCTTCATCACTCTTCAGGGAACTTAATTAGCGACCAAACAGTCAGAAACCGCTTGCATGAAGTGAACCTTCATTCCCGAAGACCGCTACGGGTACCACCTATAGCAATGCACAATCGTAGGATTCGATATCAATGGGCTCTTGAACACAGAAATTGGGCAGAAGAACAATGGCGTTTCGTGTGCTTTTCTGATGAGTCTCGTTTTGGTATGAGACCGGATACAAGACGTATACGACACTGGAGAACCCCTGGACGCCAACAGCGATTAAAATCCTGCCAGGAAGTCCATCCTTATAGTGGTGGAACCATCATGGTATGGGCGGGTATTTGGATCGGCGGAAGAACTGAGTTGATTTGGATCAGAGGCAACCTCAACGCTCAAATTTATGCTGAGACGATTGTATCAGACGTCATCGTTCCTCTACAAGTGCAAATCGGTCCCTTATTTCAGTTAATGCATGATAATGCACGACCGCACACCGCAAGAGTTGTAAGACAGACTCTCGCCGCAGCTAACATCAATGTCCTGCTCTGGCCTGCTCAGTCGCCAGACTTGAACCCGATTGAGCATGCATGGGATATGCTACAGAGAAGAGCTCTGCCGAATATGGAGGGTATCCAGTCGCAAGAAGACCTTTTTTTGTTGTTGCAACGAACATGGGCGGCCATTCCACAGCGTGATTTGGATGAACTCATTTTGAGTATGCCAAACCGATGTTCTTGTGTTGTTAGTGTTCGCGGTAGAAACACGGATTATTAATTGTTTAAGTTACCCAATAAAATTTTAGAGAAAACTGTTATTTCAGTCTTTTTTTCGAACTTTTGTGTTAGTGGTTCAAATGTCAAAAATCCCTTTATTAGGAAAATGGCAAATTTCTTTATTAATGCAAAGGTGACTTGGTTTATCGTTACTGTGACAAACGAAAACACTTTATTTGATGAATCCTTAAAGAAAATTTTAATTAATATCAATCAGGAGAAAAGTTATTGCAAAAATATATGTTGATCCCTAGACACTTTTGATGTGTGTATATATAAAAAAACATTGTACAATAATATTCTTTTATTATTGACTTGGTCCGGTGCACTTATTGCATAACATCGTCCATGTCACTATGACTCGGTTGTCATAGCAGACACTGCAGCACGCGCGCGAACCAATCCCGGCTTTCATTCTGAATTTAAACCAATCACCAAGCATGTCTTCTTGTAACCTCGGAAGTGATTCGTATTTTGAATCATACGTCGTTTTGGTTTGAAGTAGGGCCACTTTTTCTGTGGAATTTGACTTATACGAGCTTTGAGCTTGTTAATTATCCGTTGCACATAAATCAAAAACCAAATGAGTACCTACCCAAGATAAAATCTACGTACCTATCGGATTTCAGATATTATGTCTGGCCACCGCCATTTTTTCATGGCTTTGACGTCAATGCGATTAATCTAGTTCTGGTATGTGTTTTACCAAGGTGTATCGTGTAGAAGGGGGGGGTTTTGCTGCCAAAATATGCCACTATTTGACGGCGGTGGTTGTTATTCAAATGTATTGTATGCGTTATTTATGTACTTTGAATGTACAACTTGACACATTATAATCAAATGTTATATAACACGTTAACACGTTGTCTGCCACGTCAGGCACTGGCGCCTGACAGACGTGGATCGGTTGGGGCCGTGTCAGGCACCAGTGACTCACGCAAACGTATGTGATTCAAATGATCTAAGGGAGCTGTCAGGCACATTTAGCGCGTTTTAACATTTATGCTTTATTTTTTATTGTAACAACGGAAAACAAAATATAAACGACATTTAATATCATTTAAGTCAATAACACAATAAAACAAAAAAAAAAAAAAAGTCGTCTTAAAAATTATGCTCTGGCACTTAAAATAAAACCGCGTATTTACAAATAAATGCCACCAGAAACCACCAGACTATATTATCTCACATGAAGGTATTACGAGTACCTACATTTTTTCAAGACATACCGTATACCTATGTATGTCGCGAGATTTTTCCGAACGTGTCGTGTGAAGTTTGGACTTTGGAGATCGATGTTGTGCGACGTCATCCGACTTTTCTGGCAACACGTGTTCTGATGGAAATTTTAAGATGCATCGGTGTATGTCCACAATTACCCATTCGGAGGTGTAAGTCAGAGGGGCAATTCTAGTAATTTTAAGAACGTTCACAGTCTGATCTCAGTCTCAATCTGTTAACAACACCTCTAGTTTCCCTTTAATTTTAAAAGTTTTTGATATTGATTGCAGAGATGACATTGGGACTAGATTTTGAACATTTTTAATTACAAGAATAGGCCTTCTGATATTGTTTCCCTAATTTACTTGAATTAGACATACACATTAAATGTTAACACATATCAAGGCAATTCTGTGAATCTTATATTTTACAAAACACAGATATAGATACACCTAGATAACGCAAGAGCAACTACTTCGCGTGCCAAAAGTTGCACCAACTTACGTTCAAAAATCGTAAGCCGCCACTTTCGCGCTCAGTCCTATACTGCTGGCTGGGTGGTGTCTATCTATATCTGTGACAAAACACGGTATTGTTACAATCGCCAGTGTCTGTTCGAAATGCGAGAAAGACATACTTACTGATTTTTTTCAATCAACAATCGTATACGAATACATACATGACAAAAAAATCTATTGAACACAAGCAGATACCACACACAGTTAGTCATATAGATACATTCATACATACACAGATAAATATTATATAATACGATAGGCATATGTTTACTAACCTCACCAAATAATTATTATACATATGTAGATACCACAACCTATAACAGGCTGATCTCAATAAAACAAAATGTTATATTTAGTTATATAATGTTAATAACATATTTTAATAAAAATAGCTTATTGTTAATTATTTTATAGTTCTTGCTGTGCCCTACAGGGTCCATAATTGTACCTTACTTCTTGAACCTGTTATAAAAATAAAAAATATTTTAGTTTTAGGTTAATTTTTAGGCACTATAATTGTATGGAAAATTTACTTCTCTTGGCTAAATGTACACCTTTTTGTAAACGTTTTTATTGAAAAAAAAAAATATTATTATTACATTCCATTTTATTTAAATTCAATCCGAAAATAGTACTTCAATGTTTTGTTATTTTTTTATTGTAAAGTGTTCTAAACAGTAAAGTTTAGTGTTAGTTTAGTGTTTAGCTTTAAGCCATTGTAACACCTCAACTACATTATGGAATGCAAATAAATATATGAATATGAATATTTATTTGATTCCAAATGATTCCCATTTATATTTTTAGGAAAATCAAACACACATACAAACACACACAAACATTTTTAATTGGGCTCAATTAAAAATGTTCAATGCAGCCTAGCTACACACATCAAAAGTGTCTAGGGATCAAGCATTTTTATGCGGATTTCTTGAGATTGAGATGTGGCTTTGTAATAAATTTATGATTTTATAAATTTATATGGATCCTTTTTGGTGCATTTCATAATTTGAATCAGGAACTGTGAATCAAATTCGAGTAAAAGATGAAAATCAGCTGTCAATATTTTCCCTATAAAAACATACAACGCATTGAAGACATTATTAGTGCTACTGTTTCCCTACTACTGATTAAAACCAACGTTATTATGGAGCGGCGACGTCATTTAAGCAGGGAAGAAATGCTCAGAGCCGTGGGAATGATAGAAGCTGGTTCCCGGCAACGTACTGTGGCTTTAGCTCTGAATACAAGTCAGAGTGTTATCAGTCGACTTTGGACACGTTACCGAAGCACTGGTACCGTGGCTGAGCGCCATGGAGGACGGTATCGCTGCACCACACGGAGACAAGACCGATACATTCAAATCTTAACTCGAAGAGCTCCAACAATAACCGCCATGATGTTAGCCGTGAGGCTTCATCACTCTTCAGGGAACTTAATTAGCGACCAAACAGTCAGAAACCGCTTGCATGAAGTGAACCTTCATTCCCGAAGACCGCTACGGGTACCACCTATAGCAATGCACAATCGTAGGATTCGATATCAATGGGCTCTTGAACACAGAAATTGGGCAGAAGAACAATGGCGTTTCGTGTGCTTTTCTGATGAGTCTCGTTTTGGTATGAGACCGGATACAAGACGTATACGACACTGGAGAACCCCTGGACGCCAACAGCGATTAAAATCCTGCCAGGAAGTCCATCCTTATAGTGGTGGAACCATCATGGTATGGGCGGGTATTTGGATCGGCGGAAGAACTGAGTTGATTTGGATCAGAGGCAACCTCAACGCTCAAATTTATGCTGAGATGATTGTATCAGACGTCATCGTTCCTCTACAAGTGCAAATCGGTCCCTTATTTCAGTTAATGCATGATAATGCACGACCGCACACCGCAAGAGTTGTAAGACAGACTCTCGCCGCAGCTAACATCAATGTCCTGCCCTGGCCTGCTCAGTCGCCAGACTTGAACCCGATTGAGCATGCATGGGATATGCTACAGAGAAGAGCTCTGCCGAATATGGAGGGTATCCAGTCGCAAGAAGACCTTTTCTTGTTGTTGCAACGAACATGGGCGGCCATTCCACAGCGTGATTTGGATGAACTCATTTTGAGTATGCCAAACCGATGTTCTTGTGTTGTTAGTGTTCGCGGTAGAAACACGGATTATTAATTGTTTAAGTTACCCAATAAAATTTTAGAGAAAACTGTTATTTCAGTCTTTTTTTCGAACTTTTGTGTTAGTGGTTCAAATGTCAAAAATCCCTTTATTAGGAAAATGGCAAATTTCTTTATTAATGCAAAGGTGACTTGGTTTATCGTTACTGTGACAAACGAAAACACTTTATTTGATGAATCCTTAAAGAAAATTTTAATTAATATCAATCAGGAGAAAAGTTATTGCAAAAATATATGTTGATCCCTAGACACTTTTGATGTGTGTACTTTGAGATCGTTCTGAATTTATCGTTAACATAATAATATTATCTAAGCAAATAAAAAAAAACTAGTTCTGTTAGAAACAGACAGGCATTGTGAATATCAGTGTTTTTATTGGAAATCTGGCTAAATAGGTAATTTACCTAGTGACAATATTTACATAATTTAAAAGCTAACAATCTTAAAATAATATCGCTGCTTCAATTCAAAAGTAACACAATGCAAAAATGTTTTTATTGCAAAAATAGAATCGTAAGTCTTCATAATTTTATTATGAAACTAGTTAAAACATTTTTAATGCTGCTTAAAAATACGCTTCTGACGATGTATAATATGCGTATAGCGGTATAATTGATATAAAATAAGAAAACATTAGACACAATTAGTTTTTTCTTCTGTAAAAAAAATGTAATCTTGATTTGTGGTAGTTTTGAATTGAAGCAGCGATGTGTAGATACAATTATATAAAAACGAGGAGAAATAAACAAAGGGCACCAAAAACCATCATCATCTGCTTCGCTGGCAGCATTGTCACTGTGCATGGCAATGCTGATTCTTTGGGCAAATAATATTCCAGCCGTCTGGTCACGTGGATAGTCTATCAACCGCTTCGCGATGTCTCGAAAAACTAAGTGGGCACTCGGACCCCATGGCCTTTGTGTTTTTCTACCTCTAATGTCACGAACAAAAAATATGAGTTCCAAAAAAAATTTTTAACAAAAAAAAAATCGTCGTCTAAAAAACACTACAAACTGAAAAATAACTCAAATTTCGGAAGTCGTTGTGTCTTTAGATCTGTATTTTAGTTTATTGACACCGACTTCTGAAATTAAAATTATTTTTCAGTTTGTAGTGGGGTCTGTTTATAATGTATCTAAGTAACAATAGCCTAATGTCAACTTGCTCATCGCCTCGTACAAAATATTGCTTTTCCCGATGCAGGGACGTTAATTGTTGATGAGTTCTCTTGGTACTCCACCATCAGCTTCATTTCACCATTCGCATTGTGACGAGCATAAATTGTTAGCAACCATATTAAAGTAATCGAATCGCAACCCGTGAAATACTTATTATTGAGTAGTCCCGGTGGCCATCTGTGGTCTTCATAGGTGTGCCTATAATATTTGAAGAGTTCTTTCGATTTCTCCAGGTTCCCATCATCAGAACTCGATTTTCTCAAAAATGGGATCAATCTGGAAGTATATCCTTTTAAATAAAAAAATAATTTCCCAAATCGGTCTATAAATGACGGCGTACTGAGGTAACAAACATAAAAAAGCGAATTGAAAACCTCCTCCTTTTTTGAAGTCGGTTAAAAATATAGAGAATTTGCGCCATTTAAGGTTTAGTGACTAGCATAATACTTTCATGGTTCTGTAGCTTAAAAGTTTAAGCAGCAGTAGATTGAAAATCGAGTGTTGTGGTACTAACTCTATTTTCGTCGAATTTTTTTCAATTAAAATTATAATACCTAATGTTATTCAAACAATAACTTTTGGAATATGTGAGATATAACGTTGTAATCTACGAATTCCCTATAGTGAGTGATTTTTTAAGAATTTAACTGGGGCTAAAAACTAACATCAAAAAGTTTTACATCAGATTATCATCGTTTCAACATTGTTTTTCTTTGATTGTATTGTTTTTTGTCCCAAATAAAGGATGATTTCATGTGTAGACATTTTAAAAATCATCAAAAGTACCACATAAGTTTGTACGGTACAGTTTAATCATAAATCATGAACTTTTTACCTTTTTTGTGCCGTCCCGATCAAATTCCACGATACCATACTCATTGACGTCATAAGACGGCTATCAAGAGCACGAAACCAGTTCAACAAGCCAAGAATGTACTTTGTAATGTACAAAAAATCCAACCGAATGAAAAAAAGTATAACGTACCATTGCACTTTAGGATTTTGGAGCAACGAACAAGTTTTGATCGCGTAACATTCTGAAAACGAGTTAGCACGTCAGTCAAGCCTTAACTCTGTTGGTGTGTGGTGTCGTTATGTGAAGGTATTTATTTGTGTAGGAAGGTATAAATGTACATATTTATCGAAGCAATTTTCATTAATTATTTGCGTATTTCTTGAGAAATTCCTTCCTGCAGATCTGCGAAAGGAGAACTGAAGACAATAGTCTGTGAGAACAAGAAGAGAATAATATGTTCTTCTTAAACAAAAATAAAGGTACACATGCCTCATGTAATTATGTATACGTGCATAATTATGCATATTTATTATCATACGCTTTACTTTTTGTAAATAATTTCATCACCACTGCTCTAAAAACAGTGAAGGAAAACATCGTGAGGAAACCGGCATGTCCTGGAACCAAAAATTCGAAGACATGTGACATCTACCAACCAGCATTGGGCCCGCGAGCTGGATAGCCCACTCCCTCTCGAAGAGGGGGGCCTGTGTCCCCAGCAGTGGGCTTATTATAGGCTGATTATGACATCATGATACGTTTTTTCTGTCATTATTAAAAATCTCCGGCTTTTTATGCCTTTTTTTCGCGGGGAAATCCTCCTGGATACCCTCCATCGGGCAGACTGGATAGTTATATCGGAAACCAACCGACTAAAACTCCAATGTTTCTTCTAGTGCCATGAGTCGGGGTCCCGGGAGATACTTGTACATTCGCTGCAGCTCCAGTCAGGTATAATGCCTGCTTGCTCGTTGTATCGTCGCTCTATTTAATTCAACATCATCTTCCTGGCGGTATTCCGCATCTTAAAATTTGCTGCTCGATACATTTCATGAATAATCATCATCATAATCAGCCTCTGATGTACCCACTGCTGGGACACAGGCCTCCTCTCTTCAAGAGGGACTGGGTCATAATAATCTACCACGCGGGCCCGGTGCAGGTTGGTAGATGATGAAAAAATAATAATTTTTTTGTATGCTATCTATCTATACTTATAATAAATCTGTAGAGAGGTCAATTCTGTACATGAAATATATTTCCAAAATAACTATCAGCGGGTGATTAGTGATCGATACTGACGCCAAAAATACAATCAGTAAAATTTTTGTCTGTCTGTCTGTCTGTCTGTCTGTATGTTCGTTATAGAAACAAAAACCACTCGACGGATTTCAACGAAACTTGGTACAATTGTTCTTCATACTCCTGGGCAGGTTATAGTATACTTTTCATCACGCTACGATCAATAGGAGCAGAGCAGTGAAGGGAAGTGAAGTTTGTATGTAGGGGGTCATCTCTGGAACTACTGCTTCGAATTGAAAAAATCTTTTTGCGTTAGATAGTTCATTTATCGAGGAATGCTATAGGCTATATAATATCACGCTACGACCAATAGTAGCGGAGCATCAATGAACAATGTTGCAAAAATGGGAAAAACCTTTACTAATAATAAAGCTGCCGAGTTTGTTTGTTTGAAAGCTCTAATCTCTGGAAGTATCGATCAGATTTATAAAAATCTTTTTGCATTTGATAGCCCAATTCTTGAGGAAGGCTTTAAATATCACGCTAGAACCCTTAGGAGTTGAGCAAAAAGAAAAAAGTCAGAAAACGAAGTAATAGCGCAGGCAGGCGATGCTATGCGACGCAGTGGGTCGGGGGAGCAAAAAATTTCACGCGGACGAAGTCACTGGCAGAAGCTAGTTTTTATTAAAAATATTTTTATTGCTTTATGTTTATTTTTATCGCAACAACTGATCGGCGGGGCATATGTTATGTTATGTTATGTTATGGGTTTTGGTTTCCGCACTTAGTCCTTCAGTTAGACCATTGTGCGTGGGCCATGGCGGCCGTCGGTGGTTATTCCAACCAGCCCACCTCCCTCCAGAAGCTGATTAGGTCTCCTGGTTTGTTGAGAACATCTGTGTACGATCTGGGTGTCCCGAGGGTTTCTGATCTAATCTGGGTGACGCCTGTGCACTCAAAGAGCACATGCGCAACAGTTTCATCAGCCTCCATGCATGCTCTGCACAGGGGACTGTCCGTTATTCCTATTCCTATGGTGTGGATCTGCGGGGCAATTGCGTAACATATATATATCAATGGGAATCGGTTTCATTTTGACAGTTCAACAACATTCATTGCGTTATTTAAGTGTTGAGCAGACAAATTTTTCGAACTTATGAAGCAATGGATTAGCAATTTGCTTCAAAATTATTCAGATTCCGATTGATAGTGGGTTACGCAATTAGGGTGCGGGTTGTCGGCGGTGTTATACTTGGCATACTGAAAGTTTCTGGATTCTGATAAATAAGACTAGATAAAAGACTTACGATACATTTATTGTTTTTCAAATTATATTTCCTCACAATTAATACATTTTTGCATTTGCTGAAGCCACTGCAGTACAAAGCAGTTGAACCAGTCTTCCTTAGGGACCTCTTCAATGGCTTTATGGAACGCATTCACCGCCGTTTTAGGGCTCGTAAAACGTGTGTACTAAGTTTGTCTTTAATTTTTGGAAACAAAAAGAAGTCACAGGGTGCGAGGTCCAGGCTGTAAGGCGGATGCGTCATCAGTTCCACATTTGATGCCTTCAAATAGGCTTCTGTTACCTTAGCGGAATGTGAGGATCCGTTTTCGTGGTGAAGGAGGACATTGCTTCAAAATTGAGTCTTATTGCCTTAAAATAAGACTTAATTTTCTTTGGCTCAATCGACTGATAGTATGGCAAAATACATAATTTTTGAAAAAAAAAACCTATATTAATAGTTACTGAAATCGATTCAGTAGTCAATTATGAACAAACTATTTTCAGGTTTTGCGCATTTAACGTTACACTTGTATAAGTTTTATTACTCGTATTCCATGTAAGCCTAAAAATCCGGACAAATGAAAGAGCCGGACAAAGTCCGGAAATCGGTCGGGAGGCTATTTTTAAAATTTATTATTGATATGTACCTAGTCTATGAGATCTACAATCTTTTGCACGTTTCTTGAGCGAGAAAATCTCTCGTCGACCGATAGGTAGATACTCTTTCTATTTATTTTCATAGCAAAATCCGGCTTAATTTCATTGTAAGTAATCAAAATAATAACGTCTGTCTTTATAATTGCTGTCTAATGCGAAATAAAAAACGATCTTTCTTCTTTCCGACTTTTTGCTTTTATTCCATAATAAATCATCAAGTCTTCCCCATTATATTGACAATGAAAATTACACAAAATGGAATAAAAAAAAGAAAATACAACGACAATTTACCTACAATCTACATTTATAAATTAAATGAGTCTTAATTTAAATCACGCTTAATATAATATTTGCGATTTTTTTTCGCCTTGTCACACCCAACGCGTTTCATCCTTGAACTTGCAAAATGAAAAACCGGCACCGAAAAACAGGGAATTGGCAACACCAATCGTGAGTGTAAGTCGAAGTATTAAAATGCATATACCTGAACCCTAATTGCGTAATACACTATCAATTTCAAACTGAATCATTTTGAAGGATATTGCTTAACCATTGCCTCATATGTTCAAAAAATGTGTCTGCTCAACAACGTAAATAACGCAATGAATGTTGTTGAACAGTCAAAATGATACACAT
This sequence comes from Globia sparganii, assembly GCA_949316385.1. Classification (NCBI taxonomy): domain Eukaryota; kingdom Metazoa; phylum Arthropoda; class Insecta; order Lepidoptera; family Noctuidae; genus Globia; species Globia sparganii. The sequence continues at coordinate 19,718,468 of OX438654.1, forward strand.
TGCTACTTACGAGTAGCAGTTACTGCGTAAAACACTATCTGTGTTACGCAATTACCCTCAGTCTTCTTTTCTCGCATCCAATCTATTCTTTTTAGGCCAAAAAACCGGCAATTATTTCCAGAAATGGACAGCCAAAGTCTTTGTTAATAGAATGGAGAGTTAATAATAGGTAAAGAGGCTATTTTAGTAGTTATGTAGGCTGCTTTATGTTTCTACTAGTTGACCCGACAGACGTTGTCCTGTGCAATAAAAAACCCATAAAAATAAAGAAAAGAAAGAAAGAAAAATGCGTTTATTGGCGAAAAAAAGGGCGTTCAGTTTCTCCCGAATTTGGAAATGAGTTTCCAATTTTTCTTTCCATAGAAACCTCTCGCTTGCACTTCAAGCCTTTAATGGAACGCCTCAGAGCGAGGTAACGCCGCATGACGTCACGTTTTTTCGTGCGTGCAGCCAGCTTCATCGAATTGTAAGACGTTGTCACGTCAAAAAAAAGAAAAAAAAATAAAGAATGAAATAAAGATTTTTTTTAGTATTTTCTTATGACGTTGTCACGTTCAACTATCGTCAGTAAATCGACTTTACAGACAACCGATTTTTTTTCCTGAATTTTTCTCATGTTTTAATAGTTATTCTACTATTCGGGGCGGAGACAAATCCAACATATCAAAACCCGTCCAGCCGTTCTTGAGTTATAAATGGTGTAACTACTATGGTGTTGTTTTATGTATATACCTAAGTAGATTTATAGACCGCCCTACCTATACAAATAGCAGACATACGGGTCCAAAACAACAATAACATAAATAAAAACCCATATGTTCCGTGCGATATTCCGCTATCGAGCTTGTTAGATACGTAGATATTAAAGCGTAATCCTGTCCCAATTGTGCATAAAAGTCTAGACAAGGAAAGAAATTACGTCTAGTCCAGACTTTTTCAACACACTCAATCAACTCAGCCGATTGCAGTCCACTGCTGGACATAGGCCTCGCCCACGCTGTGCCACAACACCCTGTCCTCCGCCTTCCGCATCCAGTTTGTCCCAGTCACCTTCTTTAGTTCGTCGGTCCATCTAGCTGGGGGGCGCACTATGGGAAAGCCCCATACAAGGCCGTCTCAAAACCTTTTTACGTGAAAGTCGTTGTTATGGAGTAAAACTAATTAATTAATTTAGTCTTATAAAGAAGCTTTCTTTTCTATATTTTTAAATTATTTTTTACTAACCATAATAATGTATATAAAAAGGCATCAAAGCTGACTCATGTTCAATGATGTGATTTTGGCACAATACATTACTACAATTCAACGCCACATTACTCGAAAGTTTTTGATATAAATGTATAAGTATTATACATTTTTGAAATGCTTATAATCTCCTCATAACGTTTCTTAAATAATATTATGTATAATAAACAAATAAATTAAAATTAACCAATATAGTTTAAGATGGTATAATTTTCGGGTTACTTTTTTTTAACGAGACTGTTACCCGTTGCCGCTGTTTGCCGATGTCGAGATATTTGTTGTATTACGATCTTTATACATTAGTTTACACAAGGAGGAAAAAAAAAGTTGCGCATACTTACGCCTTTTCTGACACGGTGCCAAAACATATCGCGAGATAAAATTTTTATTTTTTTCCAATATCTTTTTACTTCTCACATAATCATCTGTTATCTATTAAGGTCAAATTGATAAAATGGTCATTACAGAGATGATTATTATTAATAGTTATTTGTGGTGTTGATATAGTTTTGACCACCTTATTTGATAAAATATGGTTACTTTATCTATTAGGGTCAAATTAAAAACAGGTTGGTTATGGGAAGAGTGCAAATATTAGTTTCTTATCTTTTTGCACATAGCACTATTTCATTGGCCTATAAAAGAAAGGCGAACCCTGAAACATCCACACTTGTTCGTCAGAAATTCAGTTGCCTTAAAAAAGCAGTTACCTAATACCTATTTTCAAATATTCACAGAAGTTATCTGATTTGAAAATAATGGGTGAATTTGTTTGTAGTAAACGAGATTTGTGCAATTTGTTGATAAATGGGAATAATATAGAAGACTACCTACTTGCAAGAAAATTTCAATTTGTCACCAGAGGATATGGCCACTGTGGTCTCCTACATTCAAAGAAACTTGGTATCTAAATGTAACGAACGCTGGAGAAATGCATCCCGGAAAAAAGAACGCTTTGAAAGTCAGAACGTCGACTGGTTAAATGGTGAATTTCGTGTTCCACTGGAGTGTCGAGTCACAGTTAATGACCCTAATACGTCTGGAAGCAGTGCAGGTGGCAGACCATCGAAACCATACGAAGCATCTTCAGAAAAAACAAAGAAACGAAAAAACATGGAATTAATACAAGAGTACGGATTGGACTGTGTGCTCAATGCATAATGCTCAGGAGTTGCGGTCTATGGGTGAGACGGAGGAGGCCACAATTGTTAATATTATATATTATTATTATTATATTATTTATTATATCAAGTTTGAGAAATACCTCAGAAGCAATGTCGAAAGAACTTTTCGATGAAGCCAAGTCCCTTCTTGCCGTCAACGAAAATCTGTAGGAGCTTGTTGAATTTTGTACATTATTTTTTTCTCGTTAGACACTGTTTATATTATGATATTAAATCCTATTTTATGTAAGTAAATTACAAAAAAAAGTATTTTTTCTTATAAATGCATGTATTTTTTTAAGTTTTATTTTTTAAATAAATTAATAAACATAATTTTCAAAATTATTATTTTTTCTATTAAACCTTATACTTTCACGTATATGTGTGCAAAATTACAGATCATTTAGTTTTGAAATAACTGAGATACGGAGTTTTGAGACGAAACATACGCGATTTTCCCATAGTGGGGCGTCCCACACTACGCTTTCCGGTAAGTGGTCTCCACTCCAGGACTCGCCTGCTCCACCGGCCATCGGTCAGTTCGATAAACATGGCCAGCCCACTGCTACTTCAAACAATCGCTGATCATGATATTTTTTAGGGTTTTGCACCCAAAGGATACTAACGGAACCTATACTAGTAATGCTATTACTAACGCTCCACTGTAAGTCCGTTTGTTGTTCACAAGGCTGTATCTTCTGACCTGTAATAGGCAGTCGCTTAAATTTTTCACAGAGTATGTACCTACTATGGCCGCTGTAATAAAAAATAAAAATAAAATAAAGTTATAAATTAAAAGGTAGGTACCCCCTTAGTTATACAGGGTTACAGGTTAATTCGACCTAGATCCTTTAAGAAATTGTTGATATATATATATATTATAAGTATATATTATAGTATATTGTATATTTATGTATTTGTGCACGTTTTATTTATAATTCAATAATTTTAATAGTTTTTTTTTAATCCTTGTTCGGCTCAACCAAAGCACCTGCCATCTGATCTCTGCACCACCCTTGGTTGACTGGTAGAGAATGCCTAAGGCATTAAGTCCGCCTTTGTACCTTTTTGTGCGAAAAGTTTAAATAAATAAATAATATGGGACTTGGATTTTTTTTTGCGTTTTTAGTGTAGAGAATAGTAAAGCAACTTATCTACTACACAAAAATCGCAAACAAAAATAAATTAGAGGCAAAACACAAAAAAAAAAAATAGGTCAACAGACAAAAAAGCATTTTTTTTAAACTTCAACGTCCTACGAACGTCCTACGGTGTTTCACAGTTAAATCAATCAGGAATGATGGAAACTACAACCTCTTAAAGGATCTAGGTCGACTTAACCTGTAGCCCTGTATATACAAGAAATGTAGTGGTACGGAACCCTTTTTGTGTGTTAGTCCGACCAGCACTTGGCCGCTTTTTTGATACAATTAAAGCCTAACAACTCGTAATTTGGCTTACACCACGCAACCTAGGCAAAAACACAAAAATGCTTTTTGTAACAGGATTATACTGCGGTTAAAAGCTTAACGTGAATGAAGTTAAAATGCTAGTTAATTTAACAACAGAACTAAATAGCGGCGGAGATAAATGGCGCCACTGTTTTAAATTATTATACTACTGCAATATATTGCCGGGTGCTGTAATTTGTTTTTCAGTTCAACATCTCTTTGAATTCTAGATTTGTGGCTTTTGTGATGAAGCGAACGTTTTTATTCCCCAAAAGGTTATGATACGTTAGGTAATATTATAAGTGTTCAAGTTTGTTGAACAAATCAAAACAGGGATTTTAGTTTCTTATCAAAAGGCTTAACGCTTTCAACTTGGCATGTAACTAAAAGTTGATGGTTTTCGTATTTTTTCCTTTACTAGTGCTACATGACATGCTTCTTGCCAAATTACATGATTCTAGGTCAACGGGAATGACCCTATATGTTTTGATTCCGGAACATAAACGTACGCATCTTTTGATTGCGTCGACTTAGAAGTTTGATTTTTTTACTGCAACAAGGGATTGCAGCCCTGAGTATTTGATATTAATTTCAACTTGATAACTCCACGAATTCCTGAGAAAAAGGGTCTTGACAGATGGACAGACGGACAACGAAGTGATCCTACAAGGGTTCCGTTTTTCATTTTGAGGTACGGAACCTTAAAAAAGCAGCCAAGTGAGAGTCGGACTAGCACACGTAGTGTAAGTGTAATAAAACGTGTTTTTTTTTATGGACACACCTTTTAATTTTTAACTTTATTTTATTTTTATTATTTGTTTTTATAGAGCCAATAGAAATACATATTATGAAAATTTTAACTGTCTACCTGTTGCGGTTCATGAGATATGAACGGACGTACGGACGGACAGCGGAGGCTTAGAAATTGGTTCCCGTTGGCACCCTTTGGGTTCGGAACCCTAAAATTGTTCTAGACATTTCGTGCTCTTTATTGTACCTAAGCTAGTTTATTCCCTATTCTATTGCCTTCAGCTGTCTTTATTTAGGTCCAAATGGTTTCTAACCTCGGAAAAAGATCAATCGTAGTTTTTTTCAGATCTACGGCCAAGTAAATAAGAATTTATTTTTTCTGTTTTCCATGAATTTAGGTTGGTATAACGTTTACATTAAAGGATTTCTGGAGAAAAAAGAGTGAAATTTAACTGTCGTGTAGCCCAAATAGGACCATTTTGTTGTCTATCTGTCTGTCTGTTCCTTGTGTGCGTCTGCACCTTTTCTGAGGAAAAAGGTCTTAGAGTAACAGCTTTAAGAGCTTTTACCTCGGAAAAGTGCTGAGTTTTGGGCTAAAATTTAAAAGATGTATTTTTACAAGCTTTTATTTAACTAGCAATGTATGTAGCTATGTTTGTTCGGGTGGAATCTTGCAACTCAATTTTGAAGCAGTCATCTTCAACGTATATACGTTTAGTTTGGATGACAAATTTCAAATCTCAAATCGTTTATTGCAATCCATAATGTTCAATTACAGGTGGTAAATAAAAATATTAATAGAAATAATTATGACAATGCATATTGCATGGTTAGCTGTGTGACGTCATTCTAAATCCAACATGGCGGAACACCCAAGATGGCGGATTAGTTATTTTTAATGCACTCCTACAACATTCGTGTTATTTTTGCCGTCGAAACTCTTAAGTAGAAGAAGTATACCTGCAAGGGATCTGGCAATGGCTGACCATTTCTGTGCACAGGGTTAATTCAACCACGACGTGAACTGTCAAACCTGATTTACAAGTTACAACGGTACGGTGGCCAGCACATCAAGCCACCCCAATCTGTCAGATTTTCCCAATTGAATATGAACTTTATTCATTTGTGCTAAAGTTGAAAATCTATCAAAGAATTTTGACAGATTGGGGTAGGTTGACCTGCTGGCGTCTGTACAAGAATCTACTGGTGCGTGGCCAAAATCGGAACTTCCGTCACCATTTTGTATAATACAATTCCAATGACAATTTAACAAATGTTTCTTGTTCACCTTAAGTCCCTTGATGTCTCTATGTAACACTTCATAATGAAGAACTGTTACTTTTGGACTGATATCTAATCTGTCATTTGCCGAACTAAGCTCGTACGTCGTCGGCCGAACTCGGATAAAACATATCTATCGAACCAAACATATCTTAAAAAATACAGTGTGCGTACTCTAATTTAACAGAAATCGTCCGATGACGTACGATATGTATGTGTATGCCTTTTTCCGTTTACTGGTATACGCACTTTCTTTCACACGTGTTTGGTTTAAGAGGAAATGCGGGTGGTCCTTTCTCCATAGAAACGCTCTCGTCGGTTTTCTTTCTGGTTATTGACCATAAAGTAACTATTTTTTACAGAATAATAAATATTAACTACTTGTAGGTCCCTATGTTTTCTTTTTTGAAGATACATTATTTTTTAAGCACTAGAACTCTCAAAAAATTGCCGATTTAAACCGCTAACAACAGATGCCTAGTGTACTAATTTGACAACTACTAATAAAAAAAAAAACATAGAGACATAGTATATATACTTCTTATTCAGTTTATGAAATATCTTTTAAATTGGTCCAATATAGCAGGAGGAACTAGGCGGGAGCCAAACCTCGAATCACGACTTTTTACTTAGGCTTCTTCAAACGTCTCTCCGACCGCATTTCCTCTTAATCACGGAACAGAAAAGTTCCGAGCACTTAATCGCCCGAGTTCAACCGACGACGACGGCTTATAGCAAAACTAAGCGCTGGCTGTCATAACAAAGTATTGGAAATTGCGAGGCGAGCTGCTGCGGGTACAATATAGGACCTGCGTTGGCCATGAGAACAGCGGTTCTCCATTTTGGTGGTAAGTACGAAAATCAGTCGTAACGCTAAGGCCCCTAGCACACGGCGTATTTTAAACGCGCAGACGACGCGCGTTTTGGAGACGTTTGTCGACGCCGACGGCGCGCTTTTATCCTACAGAAAGTCTACAGGCTGCGTCTGACTCGCGTGCGTATCGCGTCTGTATCGCTACAAACGCGAGTCGTCTGCGCGTTTAAAATACGCCGTGTGCCTAAGTAACATTAGACCTCAAACGTATGATTGATTTTATACATTTCAACACTTTTCTAGCTCTGAAATAGGTTTTGGAGGTCTAAAGGAGTCCTGGCACCTGCCTGGTCCTGATATGCGAACATACTAATATTTCAAAAGCTATGATGTTTGTATTTGGCTCTATATTTTGATCTGAGAGAGACATAAGGCTTTTAATTAATTTGTTTCTTAGGTCGGCAACGTGCAGGTATTGAAAGGCAGTACCACGCTTCACAAAATTTTAATTTGGTATATGTGTTATTTTTATAATAACAAGCTCTTCTAGCGTTGAGTGTACTTTTAGATAGAACGGCTGTAACGCGACTGATCCCAGAAAAAATCGCCTCAAGAATATAATAGGGCCATAAACGGAAGCTACGCGTAGCGTCCGTTTATGGCCTTATTGTATTCTTGAAGGCGTTATGTTTATGGCCCATGACGATACGGCCCTGTGACGTGACTCCCTCATGTTTTGTATACTTTATGGCCATACTTGTATGAGCAGTAAAGGTATTAAATGCCTCAGGGATCCTGTTATTGCCTCGATTGTTGGAGGTTCGTATTCACTTCGAAGCTCGTATTTTTACTATTTTAAAATACCGTGAAAACTTTGTGTGGTTGTAAGGATAGAGCTACACTGATCAACAAAGTTTTGCGCTACTTGCAACATGGCATAATCAGCCTATGATTTCCCCACTGCTGAGAAACAGGCCTCCTCTTTGTGAGAGGGAGTGGGCCATGATCCACCACGCGGGTCCAGTGCAGATTGCCCGATTGGTAGAAGACTCGCAACATACTTACATTATATTTTTTTCACTCGAGAAAAAATCTTGATACTTTGATACCATCTTAATCATCATCATCATCTGCCTAACCTTTTCCAATCCATGTTAGGACCGACTTTCAGTATAACCGGATGCAGCTGAATATCAGTTTTAACAGTATTATTCGGATACCATCTTGATACTTTGTAACTTTGTAGGAACGAATAGTTCCCTCGTCGAGTCCTGAGAGTATATTGTTTTTGCAAAATATTGCTATTTTACGCTTTCTAATACCGTTACGTCGAGTTTGGTTAATAGATATAGTCAAGATATAAATTAAAAGCCAGTATCATTAAAATATTATTTTATTATTCGTTGTAATACGCTACGATTAAGGGCCTATACTACCTCAAATGGCTTAGCATTATCCTCCGTTATGTCAAAAATACTGCAGCATTAATTTTGAAATCAATATATGGTAAAGTTGAGGATTAATGTTAGGTCTTATGTTAGACGAAAACATGATTTCATAAAATTTTCTCGATAGAAAAAAATTCCAAAGTTACCTCCATACCGAACAATAAACCATTGGTATTCAAAAAATACTTCAAATTAGATCATGAAACTTTGTATACTAACCGAACTAACTATAAAGCAGGTCGTATGTTAATTACTTTTTTTTTATTACCATTATTTTCACCGTAAAAAGCAAATACCTAAACTATTGGCGCTGCCTGCCGCCTAGCACCGCACTCTGTCCCGCTCTCACTCAGTCCGCGAGCAGTATCGTGCGAGCGAGTTAAAGAATGAGTTTTAGCTGAGGTAGTGTAGGCTCTTAAGTAATTCAAATAGGCAACAAGGACAGAAGATAAATTTTAGTTTAGTCCCGTCAAATTTATCAGCGCCTGACACAACTCCATACAGGTTTAAACATGATTAGAAACTTGCCTACTAAAATTTCATCAATTTACGTCAGGCGCTGATTAATTTGACAGGACTAAACAAACATTTATCTTCTGTCCTTTTCTTAATGAAATATAAAAAAAAAGATGCACTGAACTTAAATTAAGTGTAGTTTGTGAACAAGTGAATCGGCACCATTATCTTAGAAGCTGAACAATATTAAGGTGCCACTAGTCGATATTTTTTCCATATTTTCGGGAAAGTATTAGTCCACTGTTTGACATTGTGCATCCAAAGTTAAACATAATATCGTTTTGTCTTATTACTATTTTTTTCTGTACGGAAACAGAATAGTAAAATAAAAAACCATTAAAAAGATATGAGCCAAAAAGATTCGTTTTTCTTGCTATTTTTAACGTAACTTTGGGTGTTAATAAGTAATAAAAGAACTGTAAAATTTTTAAAACAAAGTCAGTATTGACAAAGCTCAGTTATCGCAGAGCTCAATAAACTTTATTTGTAATTGATTTATGCATTGGTTTTTTAAAATAACTCAATTTTCCAAAGCACTTTTTGATTTTTTTTACCCGCCTTTCAATTCGGAACGGTGTTTCTGTGCGTGAGAACTAGACTTTGTGCGTGTAGACTAGCGTCTAAGTGCTCATCACTGATACTATCTCTGTCGTCAGACACGAAGTCAGGTGAGTCAGCGTGCTTTTTGGCTATGACCACCAGTGAGTTCGAGCTCGCGACTAGTTCCACCTTAATGTTGCCAATTGTTTAGTGGGCTATTTTTAACGGAATATTTAAGACGCAGTTTGGCTCAGACGTTTTTATTAATGCGCTCATAGCAGGAGTATACGACAAGCAAGAGTTAACTTGAGACTTCGTTCGGGTGTCATAAGCGCGCGGTGCTAAGCGTCGATGGCGAGATCGGTAACAGCACGGGAGCGGGAGGGGCAGCTCGGGAGTCAAGTTAATTCTAGGGAGCTGTAAGTATTATAATGTTTGAAATAAATTCAAAGGGCTGTTTGTTGGTTTTTAAATGTATTTTACTTTCTAAATAGAACAGCGAAGCTAACTTCCCAGGGTTCGCTGGAAGTAGGTAGGTACATTAATGTATCGTTATTAATTATGAAGGCTATTTTAATGATTTTTTAAAGATATTATCTTGCTTGATCTTTACAAGATAAATATTTGCTTTAGATAGCTTAGACACTATTCAAATGGAGGCATTAAATCAAAGCGTCTATAATGATTTCACAATCAATTTAGCTATTTACTAATTAACAAACTTGTGCTCAATTAATCTCATTCATATTTTTTATTAAGCCAGTGTGAACACCTCTCGCAGATTTTCAATGAAATATAAACCATAGGAACTGAAAATTAATGACTTTCACAGATTTTCATCACCACATGGCAGAGGTTTTTCATTCAATTAAGGTATTTAATTGAATGTAACATTATCACTGAAAGGGAATATAATTTAAACAGTCCTTCTGTTTAAATTATTTAATATTAAATAATTTAAACAGTCCTTCTGTTTAAATTATTTAATACGCAATTTAATTAAACGCGATTTATTTAATTAATTATTTCGTTTGAAAGTCTGAGTGGATTAAGCTGTTAAAAACGAATATTTTTGCTTGCACTATTCACACGTTTTATAATGAACTAATATTATAAAGAGGAAAGATTTGTATGTATGTTTGTAACGAATTGGCTCAAAAAGTACATGACCGATTTTAAATTCTTTCACCATTTGAATGCTACATTATCACTGATTAATATAAGCTTTTTCTTTCTTTTTTATTCCCACCCGTGAGAAGCCGGGACGGGCCGCTAGTAATGAATAAATAATGTTTTTTAAATTTATGTTTCAGTTTAAAAAAAAGGTTTAATTTTTGAAACCTCATGTCTGTGCTATAGTTCAGTATAATGCCATGTTTATTTATTTATTTATTTTATTATTTATGTACACACAGACATCTTTTGTAAATTTTAATAATAGATTTGAATTAGTTACATGAAATAACAGGTCTTTATATCTCAGTTGGTAGTCTTGTCAAAAAGCAGACTGCAGTCGTGGGACTATAGCTTTAATTCAAATGAGGTTTGAGCCATTATATTGTCTACTGCGTTGTCGCGGCGTCTGTGCTGCGCATACGTTTATCGAACGCCTACGCTGGACAAACGCTAGTGTGAAGGCGCTCTAATTCGTGCGAGCAGAAGTTTTAATAAACTGGTGAACATGATTTGGATGTATTCAATACTTAGATGCCAGTGTTTGTTGGTGAAAAGTTTCTTTACGGAAAAGTTATTGTTTGCGTCTAAATGATTTTTAGTTGATTGTGTACTATTTACTTCTTAATTTATTTTATAGTCATTGTGTACCGACCTCTTTCTTAACGTTATTAATTTTAATCTATATTAGTGGAAACTTTAAATGGCCCTCAATTTCATATTGTTTAAGAGCACTGTATAAGTTAGCTCTAAGTTTCAAATAAAAAAAATAATGCTGGCATTAGGCAGGCACGGTTATGATTTTAACCTATTCCCTGTCCCATGAATCACATTTAATATGATTCATGGGACAGGATTCTATTTCATTAAGAAAAGGACAGAAGATATAGACAAGTTTAGACGTGATTAAAAATTGGCTATTAAAAATACGTCAATTTACGTCAGGCGCTGACTAATTTGACAGGACTAAACTAATATTTGTCTTTTGTCCTTTTTCTTAATGAAATAGAAACAAAAAGATGCACTGAACTTAAATTTAGTTTAGTTTGTGAGTAAGGGAATCGGCGCCATTATTTACACTAAGTAATCCCCACCTCATTGTGGCATTGTCACGAACATGCAGCCACTTAAACTACCTATAGTGCTATTCTGTAAAAATCTCACAGTGAAAACTTAGGTGAAGTGAGCTGTCACTCCACCTGATGTTAGGGATTACCCCTATTGATAGCTCACTTCACCTAAGTTATTTCGGTGAGATGTTTACAGAATCGGCTGATGTTTTATCAAATCCATCTATTAAGGGATTATCCGAAAAGCCCTCGAAAAGGAAAAAGTGTGGTAAAAATTTCAATGAATGAATGATGAACGGAATCCCAGAGAACGCAGATTAGTTAGTAGATGGAGGGATCATTAGAAACCGAATATTGTTGAAAATAAATATAGTATTTTAAAGGCAGACAAGAATAATAACTGCAGTTTCAATTATAGTACAGAAAATTATATTTGGACAGACATTAACATTATTTGGATCATGAAGAAATAGTGTTAAATTAAAAAAAATACAAATACAACGCGGTACCTTACTTTAAAATGCACTCCTTGCGTTAAGCAATCAATCTAGCCTTCTCACACCTGTGTTAGGGTCAGCTTCTAGCCTAACCGAATGCAGCAAAATACCAGTTTTTACATGCTTCATAGCAACTGCTTATCTGACCTTCACAATCTAGTTACCAGTCCTACCACTTGGTAAGACTAGTTGTAAGACTATCGGGCTTCTCGATCAGTGACGACTGTCAAAGATCTGTGAATGACAGCCGGGATCAACGACTTAACGTGCTTTCCGAGGGGTGTTAACCCCTCCGTGCATAGATTCCATTTAAGATTTGAGATTTTTTTTATTTTAAATATTGACATATGTAAGCACTCTACACACTCTATGCACTGAAATTTAATATTTGAGATTTTGTTTTTCTCCGCTCAAATTAAAAGCTGAGTGAGCCTTGTACCCGCAAAAAGGTATCTGTTGATACTTCATTTGTTCCCTACTCTGTGCAGGCACGGATTATAGACAGCTTTTTAGATTGGAAACTGAAATGGTAGCGAGAGATCGGTTTTTCCTATATAAAAATACACAGAGCTTAGATTCGGTTAAAAACAATGTCCTCTGGATTTATTTAAAAACTTTTATGATACAGATTTTCGGTTTGACAAAGTTTATATTGGACCATATTTTGTGCACGATTCTTTGGGATTTTATTAAGTCAACAGAACAAACAAATGGTTCGACTATTTGTAAATGCCTTTTAAATGGTTCTGTTAATGCTCTTTTTTATCCAATACAGAATTAAATTGATCCTATAAAAAAAAAACTTTTTTATAAACAAAATAGGAATCTTTTACAGCTAAACGAACAAGTAAAAAATATTCTTTCTCATACTCTGCTGTGGACTATGATAGACAGCCAGGAAATTGGATAGTAAATGAATCTCTGAGAACCTTTTACATGCCTTAAAGTTATTAACGACGGTCGAGCGATGCGAGCTACGAATAATTATATTTTATAATACGATACAGGATGCAGGATGGTATTTTATCAGATAAGTAAGATATGGAATGTAAAAAATGAATGAATCAGTCATCGTCATCATCATCAGTCGGAAGACGTCCACTGCTGAACAAAGGCCTCCCCCTTAGACCACCACGCTGAACGACAACCCGCCACTTGCATCCATGAGTTGCCAGCGCCTCTCACGAAAAAAAAAATGAATCAGTCGCTCCATGTAAAATACTGGTATTCAGCTGCATCCGGTTAGACTGGAAGCCGACCCTAACATAGTTGGGGAAAGGCTAGGCAGATGATGATGAAGTAAGATATGGAATAGGATAGGAAAATAAGTCTACCTGGATAAAATTGGTTACCGTGGGAAAAGCGAGCATTAGCTCTCGTAGTCGACGATCTTTTATACATCAATTGCGAAACACACTATCGATCTCAATTTGAATCATTTTGAAGCATATTGCTAATCCATTGCTTTATATGTTAGAAAAATTTGTCTGCTCAACAATATAAAAAACGCAATGAACGTTGTTGATCTGTCAAAATGAAACCCATTGCTACTAATAGTGTGTTACACAATTACCCCGCTGGCCAGTATGATTTTTTTTTTGCAAGCCGGACACAGACTGCCTAACACACAACGAGCGCTCGCTATTCATCAAGATACTTCAACCATCTATCAAATCCATATTCCATAATAATATTATGAATATGAAAGTTACTCTGTCTGTCTATTTGTTACCTTTTCATCCCTAAATCACTGAACCGATCGTTATGAAATTTGACAGTTAGGTAGCCTGAGACTTGGAAAAGGACACAGGCATCACATCCTGGATATTAAAAACAATTAAATTACGCATACGAAGTCGCAGGTAACAGCTAGAATTAAACAGCTAAAACATAAACAAAGTTCAATCTCTGTTTGCACGATGGGAGCGATGAAACGCATTAGCAACCCATCTTGCTAATGGAGTTTAAACAAACCCTTTCAAATTTCATGTCTTTTATTTTGGTTCTTCGATAAAACACGTAAAACCATTGCAAATATCTTAGGACTGAAGCTTGAAGGCTTAGGGTTACTTGAGCTTTATAAACAGGTCATGCAACCATTTCTTAACCGTTTTCACAGCAGATAAAAACTTCAGCACAATTAATCTGCCTAGCCTTTTCCAACTACACACATCAAAAGTGTCTAGGGATCAAGCATTTTTATGCGGATTTCTTGAGATTGAGATGTGGCTTTGTAATAAATTTATGATTTTATAAATTTATATGGATCCTTTTTGGTGCATTTCATAATTTGAATCAGGAACTGTGAATCAAATTCGAGTAAAAGATGAAAATCAGCTGTCAATATTTTCCCTATAAAAACATACAACGCATTGAAGACATTATTAGTGCTACTGTTTCCCTATTACTGATTAAAACCAACGTTATTATGGAGCGGCGACGTCATTTAAGTAGGGAAGAAATGCTCAGAGCCGTGGGAATGATAGAAGCTGGTTCCCGGCAACGTACTGTGGCTTTAGCTCTGAATACAAGTCAGAGTGTTATCAGTCGACTTTGGACACGTTACCGAAGCACTGGTACCGTGGCTGAGCGCCATGGAGGACGGAATCGCTGCACCACACGGAGACAAGACCGATACATTCAAATCTTAACTCGAAGAGCTCCAACAATAACCGCCATGATGTTAGCCGTGAGGCTTCATCACTCTTCAGGGAACTTAATTAGCGACCAAACGGTCAGAAACCGCTTGCATGAAGTGAACCTTCATTCCCGAAGACCGCTACGGGTACCACCTATAGCAATGCACAATCGTAGGATTCGATATCAATGGGCTCTTGAACACAGAAATTGGGCAGAAGAACAATGGCGTTTCGTGTGCTTTTCTGATGAGTCTCGTTTTGGTATGAGACCGGATACAAGACGTATACGACACTGGAGAACCCCTGGATGCCAACAGCGATTAAAATCCTGCCAGGAAGTCCATCCTTATAGTGGTGGAACCATCATGGTATGGGCGGGTATTTGGATCGGCGGAAGAACTGAGTTGATTTGGATCAGAGGCAACCTCAACGCTCAAATTTATGCTGAGACGATTGTATCAGACGTCATCGTTCCTCTACAAGTGCAAATCGGTCCCTTATTTCAGTTAATGCATGATAATGCACGACCGCACACCGCAAGAGTTGTAAGACAGACTCTCGCCGCAGCTAACATCAATGTCCTGCCCTGGCTTGCTCAGTCGCCAGACTTGAACCCGATTGAGCATGCATGGGATATGCTACAGAGAAGAGCTCTGCCGAATATGGAGGGTATCCAGTCGCAAGAAGACCTTTTTTTGTTGTTGCAACGAACATGGGCGGCCATTCCACAGCGTGATTTGGATGAACTCATTTTGAGTATGCCAAACCGATGTTCTTGTGTTGTTAGTGTTCGCGGTAGAAACACGGAATATTAATTGTTTAAGTTACCCAATAAAATTTTAGAGAAAACTGTTATTTCAGTCTTTTTTTCGAACTTTTGTGTTAGTGGTTCAAATGTCAAAAATCCCTTTATTAGGAAAATGGCAAATTTCTTTATTAATGCAAAGGTGACTTGGTTTATCGTTACTGTGACAAACGAAAACACTTTATTTGATGAATCCTTAAAGAAAATTTTAATTAATATCAATCAGGAGAAAAGTTATTGCAAAAATATATGTTGATCCGTAGACACTTTTGATGTGTGTATGTTGGAGTCGGCTTCCAGTCTAAACGGATGCAGCTGAATACCGCTATTTTACATGGAGCGACTGCCTATCTGATCTCCACAACCCAGTTACTAGGTAACACGATACCCTTTGGTAAGGCTGGTTGTCAGACTGTTGGGCTTCTGATTACCCGTAACGACTGTCGAATATCTACGAATGATAACTGGGACCAAAGGCTTAACGTGCTTTCCGAGGCACGGATGGTGTCAAATTAGATAATCCATAGACAAGTTTAGACGTGACTAAACATTGGCTACTAAAAATACGTCAATTTACGTCAGGCGCTGACTACTTTGACAGGACTAAACTAATATTTATATTCTGTCCTTTTCTTAATGAAATAGAAAGAAAAAGATACACTGAACTTAAATTTAGTTTAGTTGTGAACAACAGAATCGGTGCCATTGCCTAGAAAGACTTTTGCTGACACAAAATGACCAGGCGCTTTCTATGAAAATTTTAGTAGGTACAGTTAAAATAAATAAAACCACTGTATAATAATGATATTTTTCAACATGTACGCAATATACACTATTCGTACAACAGTTTTAACCAAAAAACAGTAGCGTTTATCTTTCCTGAGTACATGTTCTTTGTGGCTCTGCGAGACAATGTGCTCTACAGCAGAGCCACAATCAACTTCTATTTTATCATTACCTAATGCACGTACAGCGATATATATATGTATACGTATATTATTTACGTTTGGCGTACATCATTTTAAGACATAATTGATCGGTTTCTAAAATGGTGGCTTTGTAGCAGAGCAAAAGGCGAGTTGTGCGAGTTTGTGAGTGTGTGAGTGTGTGTGTGTTTATATGTTTGTTACTTCTTCACGAAAAGACTACTGAACGGATTTGGATGAAATTTAGTACAAAGATAGTTTGTAACCAGAATTAATATATAGGTACTTTTTAACCCGATATTCCCACGGGATCGACACTTATGAGGGTAAAACCGCGGGGTGCAGCTAGTGACACCATATAGGAGGCTTATGTTTGGATTTCTAGGTCGAGTTTTATTGTATTCTCGGGTAGATTAAGTTGGCCGCTACAGGACCGTCAAATTGGTACAATTTTTAACACTTTGCGGGACACTTAACGCCCCTCGACGTAATAACAATAAAACTTCTACTGTGTCTCGTTCAGTGTGTTCATTAGATAGAACAAATTTGTTAGTATGGTTAGAACTTAACTTTTGAACCGTAAAAAAATTCACCAACATTCTCAGGATCAAAAAGTTTGGAAATGCCTTTGCCCACGCCCCTATTTGATTTGATCCATACTTCCAGGGACACCCAGTATAATCAAAAACCTATCTCGGACCCGCGGGATTTTTTAGATATCATAAGCGCCCAACATCTCAACTTTATGTGAATATGCATTCGAATATCCGATCTCTAGTTATTATGTACTGACATAATGACAATAGAATTCTCAATGGCCCTCCACCCACCACGGACCAAGGATGATACTGACAGCTTAAAAAATCACTCACGTTCCAATAAAATTTATGATAAGCTGGATGCTAAAACCGCAGCCAAAAACTAGTCCGTCAAAACCAGTAGTTGACGTCATAGATCAAGTTATAAAAGAGACTATACATTCTGAATACATAGCTTACATGACTTGAAACGTATAGTGAATACGATTGTAAAGAGTCTAATGGTAACTAATAATATACAAAACATATACCTAGAATCGCTTCAGAAACCAGTTTGAAATAATCACTGCATTTTGAAGCTTATTTTAATGGTAGATAAAAACGTAAATAATCTTAAATGAGATCACGTTTTGCCGCGGTATTAGCAACCGCATGGCAAGTAACGTGACTTGATAGGAATCTAATTAATTGCATCAAGCTTGACATTCAACTTTTGCTATTTTAATATTTAAGCATACTATAAGATTAATCTCAAATGGGACTTCTATTTAAAACCATTTTATATTAAACGTGATAATGGCCATTAGAATTAACACAGAGCATGGAGATCGGTGGTGGCTGCTAGATGCGGCATTGTCAATTTTTCCACGCAAACCAAAGGTGTCAGTACGCGTCACCGTTTACCCGCACTACGTCACAAACGACGACGAATAGAAACTGACAGCTTTGACTGGAGGCACGTTACAGAAGTAATACGCTCAACGTACAGTCAATATACAATATTGTTTTACCTCTATATAGCAGCGACAAGACAGCAACCTTATAAGAATGAGAATAAAGATCACTGTGCTTTGGACAATGATGCAAAAACAGAGTTAAAATAACTGTGAAAGGACTGTAGTTCCGGCACCACGAATTTTATTAGTACTGCTGACTCTAGATGCTGCTGTTGGTGCGGATTCCGTGCTGCTTTGTATAATGCTACACATAAAATCCTTTGCTTGCGTATTGGAACGAAGAGCGAAGACGAGGTCTCCGCTTACTCATACGGCTAATATCAATTATGTTGTTACAACATAATCGGCCTATAATACTTCCACTTCTGGGACATGGGAGTGGGCCGTAATCAACCACGCGGGCCCATTACATTGACTACGTTGTATGCAATCCCGTAATTATCATTATCATCTGCACAAATCTACAATAGGCTTGTCAACTGAAAAAATCTAATTAGTCCGTCAGTTAGATTATCAAAAAATATTTGACCCGTACTTTTTTATTTTGTTACGTAAACCAAAATTGACGAAGATACGACGCTTTTGAAATTCTCAATACGTCACACCTTGGTATAATTTTTAGTGAGTTCTGACGTCACGAGCCCCCACTCCCAAATATTGATGCTTTTTATCTTTGTCAATATTAATTAATTTACAAAAACAAAAAATACGTGTCCATTATTTTCCAATACTCTAACTGACGGACTAAATAGATTTTCAATTTATTGATGGTGGAAACTAGCCTATTGTGACGAAGTTTTGGGCCAACAAATAATACACTGTCGTACCATCGCATCGCCACGACAAAGAATCATCTGCAATAATGTGTGCAACTGCATACTTTAATAGGGATTCAGTTCAAGCCGCAACCGCATCTCATTAGATTCTAGAACCCCTCCTCCGAATGGTCCTTAGCTGTAACAAGCATTTATTATTATTAATAAAGTACCTTCTACAGAGTGTTTGTACGCGTAATGTTTCATAATCTGTCTATATCTGTAATTCTGTATACATATAATTATTATTATAAAACAAAAACGTTTTATGTCTTTCTGTGTGAACGCTTAGATCTTATTAACTACTTAATAGATTTCGATACGGTTTTCACCACCAATTAGAGTAACTTTCGTACCCTTAACTTTCTTCTAAAATCATGCGTCCCCGAGTTACGTTGTCGACCTATGCAGAAAACCTTAATAACTGCGAGAATCCATAATGTAAGAGTGAGCGAGGCGAGTTCGAATAATTATTATGCAGCGTTTTGAACATGTTAGATTTTTCTTCTGACTGTTCATATAAAAATAGGAATTACGGTGTCGACTTATGCAGAAAAGCTAAAAAATTAAGAGAATGCACACAGCCTCGGATGTTAGGTTTTCTTTCTTCCATTCATGCAGAAATAGGAAAACTTATTTAATCGACTTATTCAGAAAAGCTTAAGCTCAATTTACAGCACCTAAATATTATTATGAAACGTTAGGCTTTCGGAATCTAGCCTTAACTTTTACAGAACAGAAAATGTATTATAGTTTTTTTTTGGAGCCACCGCGCCCCTTATGTCACTCTACGCCCACCTTGGGCGGCGCGCCTCAATGGTTGGGAACCCATGATTTAGAACATTTATTTCGGAAGGTTTATGTGACAATACATTAATATTTAACTTAGATATAGCATAGAAATCTCTGGGCACAGATAACGGATGTTTTGGCATGTCGCCATTTATGTACCTGGCTAATCTCCGTTGAGATTGGCCCTACAATATATATTGTAGGGCCATTTATAACTTACGAATAAAAGGGCGGGTCGTAACACGATTCGTTTTGTAGATTACTGACGTCATTGTGAGCTTGATATCGTTCCATTGCAAGACAAGGGTTTTTGTTTACACAGAAAAGAAATAATATTTTGATCATCGAATTCTAATTGGAGCAGGATCTTAAATGATTATAATATCTGTTTTCCCAATTGTAAATACAGGCAATCGTCATTAACGATCTTTGCTTTGGGTACTAAATAGGATGTTGTTGCCTTTCGGGTTTGCCATAATGATGATGATTATCATGAATCGATCGACCCAATTAGACTGGGTATTAATTTTTTAATTGTCTAAACATCCGGAATACCAACATCACATGGCTAAGAAGCACTTATCTGTTTTTTTTTTTTTTTAATAAAAATTGACACTTTCGAATATAATAAAGAAAAAAAATTGTTAATGATTCAAATCAGGCGCAACAGCTAAACTTCAACATTAAAATAAATGACCAAAGATCACGCTTGGAACGGCTGCACCAAATTGGTTCAGTTCACAATAATTATCCATACACTTTTTTTGAAAAATTACTCATACACACACTCACATCAGTAGGTATTGAAATATCTAACTGAAGTGAGGGAAGTGCCTCAAATTAAAGATGATCAACAAAGACCTACTGGAATGTAGTACCAATATGCCTATTCTGGCTCTTATACATACTTAAATTACAGGATTTTATTTGTATAAGAGGCGTTTGTCAGCATACGCCTAGTATAATAGGTAAATAACAGAATATACTATACTCCATTTGTTTAGGTAATTAAATAAAGGTAAACAAAAAAACCACGTGACGTGGTAAACGTAATACCAGTCTATTCAATTGTCATGCTACGTCACAGTGTACTCTTCAATTTAACAACGTTATAATTCGTTAATAACGTTGCTAAATTGAAGAGTACAACTGGTTAACTAAGTCACGTGGTTTTTTTGTTTAACTTTATTTAATTACCGAAACAAATAGAGTATAGGTGGCAGGGACCTTTTTGCAGCACTTTTTGTATTAAAATGAGATGCGTTGCGGCCTGACGCGCCTTTAATGTGCGCTTGGCTTTACAGTGACCGATATCCAGTATATTGGTTCCAAGCAAACTACCTCAATATGACCTAAATTATGGTAGCGAGAGATTAATGAGGTCGAGCACGTTGAACCACTTCCGAGCTGCCGTTTGAGGAAGAATTTATCACCTAATCTTATGTTCTTAGCTAAATTAATATGCCGGGTTATTTGTAAAACACCAGCAACCTCTTAAGAGGTCATTGTACTCATCATTATGAACAACTTTTACTATGGGACCAAACCTGAAATCGCGAAATAAAAATCAGCTGTTCCCTACATTTATATCGTCAAAATGTAGGGAACAGCTGATTTTTTTTTCGCGATTTCAGATTTGGTCCCATAGTAAAAGTTGTTCATAATGATGAGTACAATGACCTCTTAAGAGGTTGCTGGTGTTTTTCAATTAACCCTGTATACAAACAAGCTTCTGTCCGCGACTTCGTCCGCGTGAAATTTCACCCTCTTACGGGTGAAATTTCGTAAAACCCTTTCTTAGTGGATACCTACTCTTTAAGCCAGAAAAGTAGTAGTTTTAAAGAACAAGGCGGTCATGCAGATAGACACGAAAAGTGACGTTAATTTATAGCATATATGTATAATGGTTGGCCTATAATTTAATATGGAATACCTTTGCCTTGATGCTACAGACAGAAGGTTTAAGTCCTTCTTGGAAAGTAAACAAGTAGTGCTACTTCTTATCGTGTCGATGGCAATTTATATACAGTCAGCCTAAAATTTGGGTACGAGCTCGGCACCAGTAGCGTCCATCAACTCATGTAGCGTGCAGATAGTACTCCCCAGAGGAGGGTCCGGTGACGTGACGGACAGTCGCGGCGGGTTCACGAGTGCTAACGCGTGCCTGTGTTCCAACCGTAAGCGACAGAAAAAAAAAAGACAGGACACGCTGGACACAATGTTAGGTAAGTGCCCCGTTGTTGCTCCAATACTGCAACTAATCAAGGGACTTCACAGTTCTAAATTATTTTTTTTAGCTAAATTTAAACTTTCCTAATAGCTAAGTATTTAAAAATGATGCTACTACAAACTTACAAATTATGTTTATTACTAGTACCAAAACAGGTAGTTGCATTAACAACATTGCTACGGAAAACGAACCAGCACCCTAATTGCGTAACACACTATTACGCTCAATTTGAATAATTTTGAAGCATATTTCTAATCTATTGCTCCATATGTTAGAAAAATGTGTATGCTCAACAACGCAAATAACGCAATGAATGTTGTTGAACTGTGAAAATGAAACCCATTGCTATTGATAGTATGTTACGCAATTAACCTGCCGTTTTAGAAATTAGCAGAAACCGGATATAAATGTAGATTGTAAAGTTATCGGTTAGCTAATATTTAAATAATTTTTACTTTTTTATTTTGTATTTTAAACTTTATGGGGTTTACCTATTTTACCCGCTGATGTATCCTACACTGTTTGTACTGGGTATGGTGGGGTACAACAAACTCAGAGTGCGCCGGGAATTTACACTTGCGGTGTATGCGCTAAAGTTCCTGCGTGGAGTAGCTCACAATCCGGGTGTGCTGCGTCACCTGAAGCTGTGCGTGCCAGACCGGTACGTGTGGAGGCGGCGGCGCCCGCCACTGCTGGCCGTGCCGGCTACCAAAACCAACCTGCTGTCAAAAACACTTCTCACCCGCACAATGTGTCTATTAAACGAAGTGCATGAGAGAATTGACATATTTTCGTGCAATATGAGTGAATTCGCAAGAGTATTGTTGAATTTAGTTAGTTATATTTAAAGATTAAGGTTCTGTGTTGTCTGTTTTTATATAATATTTATTTTAGGTTAAGATTTTATAGCAATAATAAAAAAGTTTGAAAATTATTACATAGGTAGGTAATTATGCTGTATAGTGTTGCTTTGTATTTTAAAAGTTTAGATGTTTAAGTATTAGTAGTAAGTTATTTTTCAAGTTATTTGGTGTGTGTTTACAAGCCACTATTGTATTGGGGTCATCCTGTTAAGATAGTGTGTGTAAGTTTAGTAATAAATAAATAATAAATAAACTGTGTCTGTGTGTGGGTGTGTGTGTCTTTGACAGTACAGGATATGTAATAGATGCAAATAGCTTCAAAGACTTCAGTATCTAGCATTACTAGTATCTTAAGACGAACATACAAAGCAATATTACCGTCTTCACTGCTCTGAGTCTGTGTTAGTATTTGTGTGCATCCAGCAGTTCCGAAATGACAAAGACGTATTGCGATGGTATTATTTCTCTAGAGATGAAACGAACGCGGATCTCAGACGAAATTAGAGAGAGCTCGCTTTTGCAATCTGTATTGTGAAGCAGCGGCAACGTGGCAATTTATGTAGTTGTAATTCGTGACAAATGAGGAACTTAAGTACCTACGCGTTTGCAAATCTGACAAAAATATCAGACAAAAACTTTTTTACAAAAAAAAAAACAACCGACTTACAAAAACACTACAAAGTGAAAAATAACTTTAATTTCGGAAGTCGGTGTCGTTGGTTCCGCATTTTCTTTTATTGACACCGACTCCCCCCCTCCCGTCCTTTTCAAATAAAAAAAGAATTTTGAAAATTGGTCCACAATTGACGGAGAAATCAGTGAACATACATAAAAAAAAAACATACATAAAGTCGAACATATAACCTCCTCCTTTTTGAAAGTCGCTTAAAAATTCGTATCAGCAGTGCTATTCTGTAAAAATCTCACCGTGAAAACTTAGGTGAAGTAAGCTGTCACTCCACCTGATGTTAGGGATTGCCCCTATTGTTAGCTTACTTCACGCTCGCTTCACTTAAGTTATCACGGTGAGATTTTTACAGAATAGACCGGCAGTTTACTCATAATTTCCCACTGCTGGGACACAGGCCTCCTTTCGGTGAGAGCGAGTGGACCGTAATCCACCACGCGGTGTAGTGCGCAGTGCGGGTAGGTACCTAGATGTCACATGTCTTCGAATTTTTTTGGTTCTAGGACATGCTGGTTTCCTTACGACGTTTTGATGAACCGAAACGACCTGCAACTCTTAAGGTGGAAATAGTCACGAGCTCGAACTCACTGGTAGTCATGGCCGAAAAGCATGCTGTCTCACCCGGCTTCGTGTCCGATAGAGATAGTATCAGTGATGAGCAGATAGACGCTAGTCTACACGCACCACGCCTAGTTCTCACGCACAAAAACACCGTTTCGAACTGACAGGCGCGTAAAAGAAAAGAAAAGTCGATAAGTGCTTTGCAAAATCGAGTTTTATGAAAAAAAAAAACACTGCATAAATCAATCACAAATAAAGTTTATTGAACTCTTCGATGAATGAAGTTAGTCGGTACCGACTTTGTTTTGAAGATTTTACAGTTCTTTTATTACTTACTAGCGTACCCGGCGAAGTTCGTACCGCCTCAAAATTTGAAAAACCTAGCTTCGTTTTTTTTTCCGTTTGAGTTTCCCATATTTATTTTTTATTTATTTCTGCTATTCTGGGCGGACAAAAATCCAACAAATTAAAGATCATAAAAATCGGTCCAGCCGTTCTTGAGTTATAAATGGTGTAACTAACCCAACTTTGTTTTAAAGGTAGTATATTATATTATAGTAAAAGTATGGATAAAAAAAATCACTAGATTTCGTCGACTTCAAAGTATAATAAGATATTTCTTTCTCCTGAAATTTATCTTTCATAAAAATAAAATTCTTAAGACGCAGTTTTCTAACAAAGCTTACAAACCTTTGTAATGTTAGCTTGCCTTTGTTCATTTTTGCACTAGGTTCATGTTTTATCCAGTAAGTAACCTTATGCATATTCTTATGGGTTGGAGCACTATTTACGTTACCTATGCGTAAAGTGAACATGAAGTTTATTTAGAAATGATATATTATTTCATTTCTGTAGGTAGTTTTATACAAGCACCTCAATTCGCACCTATAGAATTATAGAGACCTAATTTGAATTTCAAGTTATCTTAATATTTCAAATTAGGTCTCTATAATTCTGAATTATAAGAAATTTTAACGGATCATTTAAGGAAATTTTAAGATAATAATAATTTAAAATTAGGTCTCTATAATTCTGAATTATAAGAGACCTAATTTGAAATTTTAAGATATCTTAAGATTTCAAAGTAGGTCTCTATATTTCTAAAGGTGCGAATTGTATTATAAAAAGTAAATGAGGTCGCCGTTTCCCGTCGGACTACCTACTCTGAGAAGAAAGGCTGAAATAAATTCAGAGATCACGGTCTCTTTTGGAGTCGAGACATAATCTTGGTCAGATCATGTGAAGACATTGTAGATTGTCCTACACTTTACATTCATAAAACACTCATAAGGCCCATCAGCTTTATAAATACGCAAGTTTTTTTAAAGTTATAACAAAAAAGGCAAAGAACCTGAGTCAGGGGCCAGAATATTTGTCCAGCCTTCAAATTGTTTGTGACAAGTCTGGAGGATTTTAGATTCTTAGAAGTCATTTTAATTTGACATTGAATAATTGTATGTCATCTAAGTTGTCACGGTTTGTGCGTCTGAGAATAAGGTTCGTCATCTTACCTATTATGGCAAGTCTTGGAAAGTGAAACACAAATTAAACTAAGCGTCTTTCCGCGGAATACTCAAAGGCCATTTACCTCGAAGACGTTAAGTGAACTTTAACTTGCTTTATTATTAAGACGGAGTAAAGTTATTCCAAACTTAAGCTTTGAAAAAGTTCTAGTAAACCAATACCAAAGGGAATCCTGGTGTAACTTAATAAGGGTAAGACACTCGACTAAAAAAAATGGTGAAAACGGGAAATTATTGGAGGAGGCCTATAACCGTCGAGGGAAATAAATTTAATAAATCTTACTTACTTTATTAAAAACTTTTTTATTTGACCAATTAAGGAATAATAAACGCCTTTTAACTGACTTCAAAAAGGAGGAGGTTCTCAATTCCACTGTATGTTTTTTTTATGTTTGTTACGTAATGTCTCCGGCAATTGTGAACCGATTTAAAAAATATTTTGTAATGGATAGGGTAGTCTCAGGGGAGGTAGGGGAGGTAAACATATTAATTTTATTGACTTTAATTGGGGGTTTTTGAGTTGGCTTCAATCATACGTGTTTTTGCTTCTTAGTTTATATTGATGATGTTATAATGATTTACTGTCACTGATATTTACATAGCAAGTAGTGTTATACGAATTTGTGTGGGGTAAGTGCAACATAAAAAAGAAAAAAACCAAAATAAAAAAAAACAGCCTTATAAAATAAACAACCGACCTCCAAAAAAGACACTAAAAAGTGAAAAATAATTTTAATTTTAGAAGTCGGTGTCGATGGGTTCGTAATTCCGTTGTTTGACTGACGCTGCTGGTACAATCTATACTTCCATACTAATATTATAATTTCGAAAGACAGTAACTCTGTGTCTGTCGAGTGTCGGCACAGATAGACCATGACCTGGGTTAGTATGTACATACTATACTGTGTAATGTGTATCCCAGTAGTACAGCCCCGTGGTCCCCTATCTCTCTCCGGTCGTGTCGGATTGCCGTCCCATCGGACTATGAGAGTGAGGGAAGAGAGAGTGCAGCTGTGTTTGTGCACACACTTGTGCACTATAATAATATCTCCCGCGCCAAACGCTAATCTCCGTTGATATTGGCCGCCACGGCCGAAATATGGTCTGAGGATTGTAACATCTTCGTGGGATATCTTGTGACCTTCACGCGAGCGAAGCCGCGGACAAAAGCTAGTAAGTACACCATAAAGTCACAGGGATTGCTTATGTCTAAACGGTTTCATAAAATGCTGAATATTTAACAGTTCCAAGTGTCCTTATTCTAAAAATAAAAAAATGTAAACGCGTGGTAGGTATAATTAATACGAAGAAAAATCATCATCATCATCAGCCGGAAGACGTCCACTGCTGAACAAAGGCCTCCCCCTTAGACCACCATGCCAAACGACAATCCGCCACTTTCATCCATCGGTTGCCCGCGACTCTCACGATGTCGTCGGTCCACCTAGCGGGAGGCCTGCCTACGCTGCGTCTTCCGGTTCGTGGTCGCCACTCAAGAACTTTCCTTTCCCATCGGGAATCAGTTCTATGAGCGATGTGGCCTGCCCATTGCCACTTTAACTTGCAAATTTTAAGAGCTATGTTAGTGAAGAAAAATAAAAGCCTCAAAATATAAAGGAATTAATTTTTAATGCCAGAAACAGACGTCCATTTTGTTTTCGGAACTTATTTCAGCGTTTGTGTGGACATCTACCGGATTATTAGAAAAACATTAGCTACCTCTTAAGAGGTCATTGTACTCATCATTATGAACAACTTTTACTATGAGAACAAACCTGAAATCGCGAAAAAATTAGCTGTTCCCTACATTTATGTTCGTTTATCTCGTCAAAATGTAGTGAACAGCTGATTTTTTTCGCGATTTCAGGTTTGGTCCCATAGTAAAAGTTGTTCATAATGATGATTACAATGACCTCTTAAGAGGTAGCTAATGTTTTTCCAATAACTCTGTAAGTATACTAATAATAAAGCTGAAGATTTTGTTTGTTTGTTTGAACGCGATAATGTTTTATTTGATAGCTTTATTTTTTGAGGAATGCTATTTAACATCACGCTAGGACCAATAGGACCCAAGCAAAAAGAAAAAAAATTCAGAAAGCACGTGAAGCGAAAACAAAATTATAGCGACGGTGAGTTGTATAAAAATGTGGCTGATTATTAAGTATAGGCATTTTGTATTTTACGACTTCCACGCGAATGAAGTCGCGGGAAGAAGCTGTTTTTTTTTATAAATGGGCAAAACATGGTTGTGCTTGTTTCCTAGGAAAAGGCCTTAAGTATTTGCATTTCTTTACCGCCGGTTGACATTCAAAGTTACCTATTAATAAATTCCTCGTGTTGCTGACTCATGTTGGCTTTGGTTCCGATTCCGATTATCGTGGAAAACCGAAATTATTATTCACATGTTATAAATAAAGATTGGGAAATCCTTGTGGGATTTTTTTAGTGTTCCGTGTTTATCTAAATTGAAAACTTAATTAATTTTAAATATCGTAAGTTCTTGTATTTTAAAACAGTTAAGTATGAATCATTTCTACTTAAATTAGTGTAAAGACGAAATCCCTATACGTGTTCCTATAAGTATGATAAGGGCAGACTTTCTGAAGGCCAATTCCCGTGATTAAAAACGTTCAAAATCTAGTCGCAATCTCATCTCAGCGATGTCCAGTCAAAA
Organism: Globia sparganii; assembly: GCA_949316385.1. Classification (NCBI taxonomy): domain Eukaryota; kingdom Metazoa; phylum Arthropoda; class Insecta; order Lepidoptera; family Noctuidae; genus Globia; species Globia sparganii. The sequence goes on from OX438654.1 coordinate 19,746,427, forward strand.
ATGTAGAGAAATTAGAGGTACTTTTGACAGATTAAGACTGAGATCTGAGGGGCAGTTATCGTAATTTTTAAGAACGTTCACAGTCTGATCTCAGTCTCAATCTGTCAAAAAAACTTCAAATTTCCCTATATTTTGACAAGTTTTTGACATTTGTTTGTTGCCGAGATGAGACTGCGACTAGATTTTGAACGTTTTAAATTAGCAGAATTGGCCTACAGAGTGCGTACGTTCTAAAAATTACAGGAATTACCCCTCTTTCTCCGCTCTACATGCTATTGATTTTACTAACCGATTTTACCCAAGTGCAGTGTTTTTTTTATGTAAAAACTAGCCCCATAAAATAACGTGCCAAGGGTCTTCTCTCTAAGTCCGCCAATTCTGCAAATGATCGTGAAACCCGTATCAAAAAATCAAAAACTGTTAAGTAGTTTTGACGAATGATGCGGTCACACAGACACAAGTGGCTTTAATTTATCTTCTTCTAATCTAATATATAAAATTCTCGTGTCATAATGTTAGTTACCATACTCCTCCGAAACGGCTGGACCGATTTGTATGAAATTTTGTGTGCATATCGGGTAGGTCTGAGAATCGGCTACTATCTATTTTTTTTTTGCAAAACGACGTTTATAGTAAAAAAAAATGATAGATTAGGATTAAAAATTAGAGAAATTAGATATATCAGAAAAAAAAATTGATAGATTAGATTAAAAATGAAAGAAATTAGATATATGATATTAGGTATCTGTATCCAAATACTTGCGACCTCGAAATATTATAAATATATACTGTTAGTACCATTAGTTATTCTGTGCCTATACCGTTAGTACTATTAGTTATTCTGTTTCCATACCGTTACTACTATTAGTTATTCTGTTTGTTTGATATTTTGCTTGACAAAGGCTTTAGGTTATTTAACATCACGCTAGGACTGTTAGGAGCCGAGAAAAAATAAAAAAACGTCAGAAAGAACGCCAAGGGATAACGAAGTAATAGTGCCGGCAAGTGATGCGATGCGACGGTGTGGGTCGGGGGAACAAAAAAAATCACGCAGATGAAGTCGCGGGCAGAAGCTAGTAATGTGCAACCAGACTAAATATTTATGAATATGTAACCAAATGCCAGCCTTGTCAGTTCAATACAATATTTACTTAACAATGACCCCGATTCTGTTGTTCACAAACTAAATTAAATTTAAGTTCAGTGCACCTTTTTCTTTTATTTCATTATGAAAAGGACAGAAGATAAATATTAGTTTAGTCCTGTCAAATTAGTCAGCGCCTGACGTAAATTGACGTAATTTTAGTAGCCAATTTTTTATCTAATTTGACAGGACTAAACTAATATTTTATCTTCTGTCCGTTTCGTAATGAAATAGAAAGAAAAAGATGCACTGAACTTAAATTTAGTTTAGTTTGTGAACAACAGAATCGGGGCCAATATCGTTTCATTTGCTTACAAGACTATATTACCTCACATGTGTTATAACTAATCCAAACATTTATTAACAGAGACTAATAAGATACACAAAGCCGTAGGATTTTTTCTGGGTAGCCGAAATCGTGTCAAAGGGAAAACATTTCACATGAGCTTATAGAAATAAGGTTAGGTGGCAACACAGTGTACAATGATATGGTGGCAACGTGGCATCCCATTGATAGCCCTTGTCACTAATGCTTTGTGTTAATCCCTATTCTTGTTTATGGTAACATAACCTCTTTTCCGGGGCTTTGTTTTATATATATCTAAAGCGCAACGAATGTGTAAGCATGAAATACACTAATGATAAGGGAAAATGTGTCTTTATTTAAACTTTTTGTCCTAATTTGGAAATTATTAAAATGTAGCTAAAATACCTGTGCCTTGATACAGTGTAATTAAATCCTGCTGTGTTTGTAACTTAATAAAATCTGCTGTATCATTCAAAATTATAATAGCACTAGCTGCGCGCTGCGGTTTTACCCGCGTAAGTTTTGATCTCGTGGGAATATCGGAATAAAAAGTATCCTATGTGTTATTCTGATGTATAAACTATATTACTGTAAAGTTTCATCAAAATCCGTTCAGTAGTTTTTGCGTGAAAGAGTAACAAACATCCATCCTCACAAACTTTCGCATTTATAATATTAGTAGGAATAGTAGGAATTAGTAGGATAATCCCACTGCTGGGACACAGGCCTCCTCTCTTCAAGAGGGAGTGCTATAATCCACCACCCGGGTCCAGAGCAGGTTGGTACATGTCACATGTCTTCGAATTTTTGGTTTAAGAACATGCCGGTTTCCTAACGATGTTTTCCTTTGCACCGTTTTGAGAGCAGTGGTGATGAAATTATTTACACAATGTGAAGCGCCTGTCTGGGTTCGAACCCACGACCTACAACTCATAAGTCGGGATCGTTGCCCAGTTGTGCTCTCAAAACTACAATACTCGTTCGAAATGAATGAAAATATGAAAAGTATTATTTATTTATTTAATACTTCAAGCACATAAATGTACAGAGGCGGACTTAATGCCATAGGCATTTTCTACCAGTCCACCTTTGGGTGATGCAGAGACAAACAGTGGTAGGTGCAATCATTAAAATTGAGGAATAAATATTTTAAATATAAATATACGCATAAACCTATTAAAACTAATATACCTAATTACACACACACATATATATACAAAGTGTTAATGAAATAACCCAAAACCTCGGACACCCCAACCGATTTTTATATTACTAAATTGATATGACATATAATTATTTATTTTCAAAAATTATAGTAAAAGATATTTGTAAATGTTGTTGTCTTACAGATTCGTAGCTCTATCGCCGCCGGCGCGCTTCCCGGCCTTGGCGTCAGCTCTAGCACCCCCTCTTCTCACCCTCGCCCGCGCTGTTTGTTTTCATTGCGTTGGACAGTAGCGTACAGCGTCGTTTAAAAATATTAGACACGGCATGACAAATAATTATTTTTTGGAAAAAAAATAACCCATATTAAAAATTATTGTATTCGATTTTGCTGCCGATTCTAAACAAACTAGTTTCAGGTTTTGGGTTATTTCATTAACACATTGTATATATAACACACAAATAAATATATATAAACACATGAATATAATTACTAAGATTATATGAGAATGTGCTCACGAGCCTTAACTTTGAAGGATAATCGGTTGGTTGCCATCCTGATTTCCTGGGGGAGCGCATTCCACAGAGAAATAAACTGAACGAAGAAGGAAGAGTGAATGAAGTCTGTGCGGTGAGTGGGACATTGGAGAAGACGATTGTGTGCTGAACGTAGATTTCTATTGTGGTTGGTGCAAATGTACTGAAACTGGGGGGCTAGATAACTAGGGGAAGACGGAGAATCAAGAAATGAGAACAAGGTGGTCAGCATCCTTAGCCCTTAAAAGTATGACTTTTTTTGTTATTTCAGCGTTGGTCCCGGTAAAATTAATTTATTTTCAAGAGCAACGGCGTAGTTGCATAACACTCAACCAGTAGCAATGTCATAATTTTGACAGTTTAACAACATTAATTGCGTTATATACGTTGTTGGGTAGACACATTTATCGAACAAATGATGCAATGGATCAGTAATATCCTCCAAAATGATTCAGATTGCGGTTGATAGAGTGTTACGCAATAAGGCTGCTGCTTGACATCTAATCCATCTATCCATCCATCCATTATTCTCCCTGTATTGTAGGTATCGAAGTCTAAACCATAACGACATTCCATCTTTAGTTATAAATACCAATAAAGTCAATGGTATATAATATACTAGCTGCTGCCCGCGACGTCGTCTGCGTGAAGGCTCTACAGCACCAAAAATACCTAAGATGCCATTGTCGCTATAGCATTATAAGTACACAACTTTTAAAATAGCATTAAAATATAAGTTTTTTTTGCAAGCGAAGCAAGTGAAGAGAGTTATATGGGAATCCTGCTGAGTTCAGTCATAAGATGTGACTGAAGGAAATAGAGAAAATAATGCAGGAATACATTCCAGGACACAAAAGAGTAAAAATACGTACAAAGGTATCATACCTTACAACACTTCTCTATAAACTACGTTGGTAGTTATGCTGCCAGGAGCCAAAATGTAAAGAGAGTCAGGACTGGTGACGCGGGAGCAAGCGACGTACAGTTGCCCTTGTGAGAAGCAACTCGTCCTGAGGTCAACACCCGCTGCCCTCAGTATCTGCCCCTGCGACTTATTGATGGTCATCGCGAAGCAAACACTCACGGGGAACTGTACGCGCTTGAACTGGAACGGGAAGTTATGAGGTATGAGGGGAATGCGTGGTATAAATACTGCCTCGCCGACGCCACAACCCGTAAGTTCCGCCTCAATGGTGTGTCTACGGAGCGAGATAACTTTAAGGCGAATTACACAACTTCGGAGGAGATAGGTTCCGAAGAAGCATAATCGGAACACCAACCTTCAGCTTGATGGTATGCGCTGGAAGTCCACTTGCTGACAGGGAGCTCCACGGGATAATGTGTGGCGTCATCTTGCTCGACAACAGTGTTTATCGAGGTGTAGACCACTTCATTCCCCTCAATTTCCGAGAGAATGCATTCGTTAATTGTTGCAGCCTGATCACTTTTGGCCATCAAAATGGCCCGCTCACACACCCGAGAATTCTGCTGGTGCGGTATACGACTTATGTCCCCGTACACACAGCGAATTAGTTCTTCTAAGCTGCATACCACTCACCCGAGAGACTCTGGAACCACCACCTGTCCACCTATCTCTTCTGGTAGAGTGCCTTCGCCAAGACTTAGAAGGACATCGGAGAATTCTTGAGCACGTGCATTGCCGCCGAGCCGAGCTCTCATATTAATGGTCAAGCGCAGCGTACGAACTCGTGACCACAACGAAGATCGTTTCAACGAAGCATTCACCTCGTCAGCCCTCGAGCCCCGCGTCAATACGGGAAGCAATTGCCGAAAGTTACCACTGAACAGAACTGTGACACCACCCATCAAATGTTCGTTCCTGCGGATGTCCTGCAGGATTCTGTCCACGGCCTCAACTGCCTTCCTATTGGCCGTCGTACACTCATGCCATACGATCAGAGAGCAATCCTTGAGCACGTATCCCTTATCGCTGTTACGTGACACACCACAAACAGGCGTTTCGGCGCTCTCTAAATCGATGGGAATTTTAAACATGGCATGTGCTGTCTTGCCACTCGGAAGCAGTGTGGTAGCGATTCCCGACGACGCTACAGCAATAGCAATTTTGCCTTGCCTCCTGACCTCTGCAAGTATGCCAGTGGTAACAAATGTTTTTCCTGTTCCACCAGGAGCATCCAAGAAAAACATTTTACCCTGGTTTTGCCCAACGCTTTCAAGGACGGTGTCATAAAGTTTTTGCTCTGAAGAGTACAAAGCGACATGGTCATTTCGTATGGTGGTCATTTCGCCCGGATCGTAATTTGTCTCAGCGTTATACTCCCGATTTCTACGGTCTTGATGCGGTGATGATTGGGGAGCTGGTAACCCATATTCGATCAGTGGATTGCCGCCGATAGAAATGACCACATCTTGAAGTGAACTGAGACAGGTGTTCAGCACGCGTTCATCAGTTTCTTCGACTTCGTCTCCAGTAGCACGCCTCAAAGCTCATAGAAAATCTTCACACAGATGATGGCGATACTTCTCCCACAAAGCTACCGGGTTCGCGACTCCACAAAACACCAAGATGACGGCAAACAGATGACTCATGCGGCTGGGACTGTCACTGACGCTAGCCTCCGCGAGGGTGTCATGAAATGAAATGATCATCATCAATGAACATAACTTTTTTGTAATACTTAACACCGCATTTTTTTTTTAATTGTCTTCCTCAACTCTGCTCAAGATTTTGAGGGTTTTGTTGGAACTTGAATTTGTCAAAACGAACTATACGATACAACTTTTATGAAGAAAATGCACATCTATGAATTTTAAGAATAACTAACTACTTACCTCGCCAACATGACGAAATTTAAATTATTAATTTCCAAAAAATGTTAACATGTAACTTGATTTGATTTTTATGAAATCTCATAGATGGCGCTGTTTTAAAATTGTCTTTATACTACTAACATTCATTAAACTATATTTCTCTGCCCAAGTTACTTAAATGGCGTAATTTTTATAGTGTAATGCTAGATAATAGCATGGCTTACTCAAAAACAACATTTAAATATGCGTCGTTAGATTACACGCTGTCGCAGAATGCGTAAGAAAAATAAAGATTCACAGCTCCTCCCCCGTAGGTGATAGCGTGATAATATGTAGCCTATATGTTGACCTGACCTCTTAGTAATATTCATGCAAAATTTTATGTAAATCCATGCAGTACTTTCTGAGTTTATCCCGGACAGACAAACAGACAAACAGACAAACAGACAAACAGACAAACAGACAAACAGACAAACAGACAAACAGACAAACAGACAAAAATTCTAAAAACTATATTTTTGGCTTCGATATCGATTGTAGATCACGCCCCAAGTATTCTTTTTAAAAAATATTCAACGTACAGTTTTGACTTTCCTACGATTTTATTATATGTATAGATTAATATACCTATTATAAAAACCTTGAAAATACGCTCCTGTGGCCAGCTGACACACGCAAAAACACGTGCAAATAACATTTGCATTTCTAAGGCCTGCGTAAAAAACGAAGGCTTATAGCGCTAATTTTCGCCTAGTTTACTAGAATCAACAGTGAGTTCAGGATAAACCAGTTGGTTTTTTCCCCCTGACCCTAACTGAGCAGAAACCATATATAGAAATTCTGGTTGGTGGAAGTATTAACCGCCGCACGGGTCGATTGAATACGTGCTACATAGACTAAAAGTGTTTTGGTTGGTTTTCACAAATATAGAAACAACAATAATAAAGTAACGGATGGATTTTGTAATATCTTTCTTCTTCTAATATATAAAATTCTCGTGTCACAGTGTTAGTTACCATACTCCTCCGAAACGGCTGGAAAGATTTGTATGAAATTTTGTGTGCATATCGGGTAGGTCTGAGAATCGGCTACTATGTATTTTTTTTTTGCAAAAGTACGTTTGCGGGGTCAGCTAGTCTAATATATAAAATTCTCGTGTCACAGTGTTAGTTACCATACCTACTCCGCCGAAACCGCTGGACCGATTTGTATGAAATTTTGTGTGCATATCGGGTAGGTCTGAGAATCGGCTAATATCTATTTTTTTTTTTGCAAAACGACGTTTGCGGGGTCAGCTAGTCTTAATTTAAAAGAGTGTCCTTAGAGTGTCATGCCCGTTCTTGTCCATAGAGATCTACGTTTTGGATAGGTACGCCGCGATTTTCTCGCTCGTGGAGACGGCCCCTTACTGATCGACTTTTTGATGATTTAAAAGTGCCTGTAAATGGTTTAATTTAAATAAATGCTCTGGGTTTGAGTTAAGTATCAGTAATAGAATTTAAATCATCCATTCAAGCATTTTTGCCACAATGGTCCAACAATTAACGTTTTCATTTTTATTCTTAGCGCGTGGGCTCACCTACCTTTAGGTAACTTTGTAAGTATTTACTACTTCAGTTATTAATCAAACCAAGTTTCTTATTTTCGAGTATATTGCTGTATATTTCACCTTTTTCTCTCATTTCGTAACTCGAAGTGAACTAAGTTAGCTCCGTCCGTTGCGACATAGCGACAGGTAAGTTAACACCTCGTGCAATAATATTACCATATCCGTAACTTCACCTTGACCAGCCTTGACATTTTGCCGGTAATTAACATAGCATTTTATTTAAAAACTGAGAATAAATGTATCGATTAACTGGTACGGGTAGCTTCAAAAGTCGATTAAAGCTTCAGTTTTTTTATTTTTATTTATTTATTTATTTATATATACTTTATTGTACACCAGAAAATACTTAACAAAAAAAAAAATTATTACTACAAAACATACAATGGGCGGCCTTATCGCTTTCTGCGATCTCTTCCAGGCAACCTTGGAATGGAAAGCGATTGCGTGGATAAATAAAAATGGGGTTGTCAATGGTGCAACATAATCTACTATAATAGATACATAGATAATATAATATATATATATATACATACAAGCTGTTTAATCTCAGTTATTGAGCTAAATATTTGTTCAAAATTGCAGAAGAAATACAATGCAATTTTGAACAAATAATTGCTTAATAATTGAGATTAAAAAAAACTGATATGTAAATATTTTATTATTATTATTAAAAGTGCACGGATTCCTTATTTTTCGAAATTGCACGGATTTTTGTGTCAAATAAACCTATTTATCTTTCTTTCTTATTTACCTGTAAGTTTTAACTTGGCAAATGTTATCTCGATCTCCTAAATTTTTCAAATTTAAAAAGGGTTGTGTGTTGTTAGCCTTTGAAATTCCGGCTTTAGTCACAATTTTTCTAGGATCTGAATACCTGGCGCTACCTACATCCGAAATAAAACTCTTAGATGTTAAAATTACTTAAAATGATTAGATATTGGTTCCTACAGAATTGGTAATAAAAAGGCCTATTATATAATAATGATGGTAAAGATATGATTTATTTACATGTTTTGATACAAAGTTAATTATATAAAGCAGATAGGTATTATAACAAAATGCTGCGCAGATTTTAACGACGCAGTATTATAATCACATTGTTTGAGTACCTATAATTATGATTTTTATGACAAGACCTATTTTATTTTTCACACGCAAAATTAACAACCTCATCGTTCCACAGCTGTCGTAAAAAATGATGTAAAGATTTTTTATATACATAATATAGGTAACATATTCCTATGCCATAAAACATACAATGGTATACAGATTTTCTGGGGCGTGGCCAAAATCGGAAGTCTATAAGTTCTTTAACATTTCTGTAACAATTTCACGCGTGTCAATGTCATTAGGACGCCAAAAGATCCTTCTATTACTCTACAGTCCATTCACTGATATTTTAGCTCTGACATTAGTAACCCAAAAGCAACTTTATTGTAACAAGAATAAAGCTCACTGTGATTTTGATAGGCTTGTCAGTGTGACCGTCAGGATGTCTAGACCAAATGAGATATGTATATGAGACCATGTGTACTGTTTAATACCTATTTGCTACTATTTACTACCTATAATATCTAATGAAAAATTTGCTACCTTTAGATCTAATAAAAGAGTGTGTATTTACGATGAAACGAGGCAGAGAGTTAACAGCATCGTTAGATCAAAAAGTGTTATTTCAAAGTTCCAAAATATCCAGAAACAAGTTGTTCATAAGCCACTAAGCGCCTGCAAAAACATTGTTAGAAATTATTCTGAGAAGAAGATACGTAAATAATTGATGTACAGGCGTTTTATAGGCCTTTATTAATAACTTTTTATAGAGGCTTCTTAAAGGTATCAAAAATATAATATGTTATGGTAGTAAATATGAATAACAATGAAGTTATTAACAATGCGGTTAATACAATGCTAAAACTATGAGAACTTGGAAGTGGTCAGCCAACCTGACATCAGAATGGCTGACCACTTTATTTCTTTGATATATTTCTTAACGCAAAGGTAGTAAATATTTCTTTATAGGTAGTAAATAGTAGCAAATAAGTATTAAACAGTGCACATGGTCTCATATACATTTCTCGTTTGGTTTAGTCATCCTGACGGTCACCTTGTCAGTGGCAGCATCGTAATAGCAACCTTACTGTAGCGAGAATAAATAATACTGTGATTTCGACAGCGATGCAAAGTCAGAGGTAAAATAACTATGAAAGGACTATAGTAGACACATAAACGTGTCTAGTACCAGCATAGGTTATTTCTGAAAAAATCTGAAGTAAATGATAAATTATTTATTTCTGTAAGTAGGTTTGTACAAACACTTTTACACGTCAATATTGTTATTTTTTTTTTTAAATAGTTGAGGTCGGCGTTTTCTAACTGACTATTCTGAGAAGAAAGGACGAAACGAACTCGGAGGTCACAGTCTCTTTTAAAGACTTAAAGTCCAGACAAAATCTTGGTCAAATCATGTGAAGACCATGTAGATTGGTGTCTGAAATGGTCTTTTGAGGAAAGAACCACACAGATTGAGCGGACCTGTCCAGTCAGTGCACGCATTTGTCAAAAATCGTGCAGCTCAACTCAGAACTTGAGGAGCTCAACGATTCGACGAACAATATCAAAGATTGAACATTTGGGTAGGCCGCGTAGATTACTCAAACTGCCAGATCATAAAGTGAAGTTGAAGACCTTTTGTATTTCGATGATCACGGAAAGCGTTTTTTTTAATTTGTTAATAATCATGTACGCACGGCTACACATCAAGCTATACATAACCAGTATAAGCCGACTTCTGATTGTATGAAAAACCTATACCTACAATACGAGGTCAGCTAAAACTGGAAATGTATAGCTTGATGTGTAGCCGTATGTACAGACTGGAGCACATCAAGCGCTTGATGTGCTCCAGTCTGTACACAGTACACACAGCTAACTGTCAAATTTTCCCAATCAACTTTGTACCTTATGCTTTAGCGATAAAGTTGAAAATCTATTAAATAAATTTGCCAGATAGTAGTAGCTTGATGTGCTGGCGTCTGTACAGTATACATTATTCCCTAACCAAGCGGTTGCCTTATCTACATATCTTGAAGATCAGAGTTGAATAAGGTAAACGGTATCATGTTTGTCAAAGGACCGATGGCCGGTGGAGCAGAAGAGTCCTGGAGTGGAGACCGCGTACTGGCAAGCGTAGTGTGGGACGCCCCCCAGCTAGATGGACTGATGACCTAAAGAAGGTGGCTGGGACAAACTGGATGCAGAAGGCGGAGGACAGGATGTTGAGGGGCAGTTTGGGAGAGGCCTATGTCCAGCAGTGGACTGCGATAGGCTGAGTGTATTGAGATGATATCATAATAGATGAAAACACCGTTTTTTGGTAATCTGAGTCTGAATTTGTCAGCATGCGATAAGCAAACGTAATACTATCATTTAAGGGTTATTTTCAAGATGGCAACGTCCTAAAGTTTCATGGTGATGAGAATTTGAGATTGTTAATAATTATTAGGTCCTAAATGTGAATGATCACGAGACCTTTGAAGGATATAAGGTGCATCTTTATAATTGTCTGTAGTCAATTACGTTCAGGGGGGTCATTAACCTGTGAAGGTTTAAAATTTTAAGTGCACCATTTTTCTTTCTGTTGTATGTAATTTATTGAGGGAGGAGCCTTTCTCGTGCACGAGTTTGTTTTTCTGAGCCTGGCTCTTATTAAGGGCACTTTTCCAACTTTAGAGAAATTATTAAAAATAATAATAATTAATTGATAATTATTTTGTGCACATAGGTAGATACTTTTTAACCGACTTCAAAAAGGAGGAGGTTCTCAATTCGACTGTTGTTTGTATGTTTGTTACGCGATATCTCCGGTAAAAGTAAATCGATTTCAAAAATTATATTTTTAATGAATAGGGTATGCCTCAGGGGTGGTTTCGTTTACATTTTATTAACTTTGCTTAAGTAGTTTTTGAGTTAGCCTCAATAATACGTATTTTTGCCACATAATTGATATTGATGATCCTGTCACTGATATTTACATAGCAAGTAGTGTTATACGGATTTTTATGGGGTAAGTACAACTAAAAAGTGAAAATATTTTTTGTTTTACGAAAAAACAACCGACTTCCAAAAACACAAAGTGAAAAATAACTTTAATTTCGGCAGTCGGTGTCAAAAAACGAAAATGCGGAACCAACGTTACGTGTTATTTTTTTGTGAATTAAATTATTTGTACATTTGCATGCCTAATGGTAAAATATGGCTGAACCCACATTGTACCCTTACACCACAATTATGTTATTGTACTACCCATATTTGCAATATAAAATATCTTATCTTATCTTAACGACACCGGCTTCCGAAATTAAAATTATTTTTCACTTTATGTAATTTTGGAAGTCGGTTGTTTTTTTGCAAAAAGTTTTTTGTGCACATAGGAGACACTTTTTACATAATAAACACCATTGACATACGGTGATGGAAAATCCCAGAAAATTCTGAAATAGGTACTTATGATGACCCTAATTGCGTTTTCCAAATTTTGAAGGATATTGCTAAATCTATTGCTTCATATGTTTGAAAAAATTGCCTTTTCAACAATGTAAATATCGCAACGAAAGTTGCTGATCTGTTAAAATGATTGCCTGCTTATAATGTGTTACGCATTTACCCCGTTGAAGTTGAAACCACTAACTCTAGGTAAGTGAGAGAGAGAGAGAGGAGGAAGATACAGATATCAATGCGTTTCTCTTTGTATAAGAAGAGTTTCTTTTGAGTTGCAGTGGACCATTTAAAGACGATTGAACACTAGTTAGTGTATAACAGATGTTAGTTAAAGTTGATTCTCAGTTAAATAACTATCAGAGGACATTTGCGGGTCAAAATTCACCAAGATAACACTTCAGACTTATTTAATCTTCTTAATGTTTACTTGTACACCTTAGTACTCCTTGATCTCATTAATATAACAATGTTAAGAATCTGGATCATGTTTTTGTGTATTACTCAAGTTCAGTTCAATGTACTAATTATTTTAAAACACGAACACGATAAAAACACAAAGTATTTCAATGCTCTTTGAAAATGTGTTCAAAGTAAATAATATGTTAAACTATATTTGTGTCGGTTTATTGTACCTCTCGTTATAATTACGAGTAGGTACATTTTTGAAGACAAGGTTATCATTAAAATAATATATGTTTGTAACTTTCATTGGTGTTAAAATTAATTTGCGAATACTTGAGATCAAAATAAATGACGTGTTGATTTTGAAAATGTGCATTTAGTAAGGCAGGTTCAAAACCAAACCGGATCCGTCTTAGATCAATAGAAGTTTCTGATTACTTAGAAAATATAGCAAGGCCAGAAGTTACTCCAGACGAGAAGCGACAATTTGACTCATGTCTTTAATACCAAGAATTACATTTGCAACTCATCATTAGAACATTGTTAAATCCTGCCTGCCCGCCTGCGTATGCCTGTTTGTTGCTGTTGACAGCTTCGTTGGTAGGTATAGTGGTCGCAAGAATACTGTTGAACATGAGGTCCCGGGGACGATTTCTAGGACGGGCAAAGAGTTTTTGGGTTTATCCGTCAGGAAATTCTTAGAAGCAGCTCGGAGTCAACATTTGTTCCCGGTTCATGGCATTAGAATAGAATAGAATATTTATTTGCGTACAAAATGGTATACAAGGGTGTTAAATACAAATCGAGGCACAAGCATGTTTATCGAGGATAAAACATAGCATGCAAAATTACACTTTAGACACACATTAGGCTTGCCCTTTATAAGATGGGACTTAATAGGTTAAAGGACACTGAACGAGATACAGTAGAAGTTTTATTGTTATTACGTCAGGGGGCGTTCAGTGTTCCGAAAAGTGTTAAACATAGCTGGGAAAATGTGGGTGTAATAATAATAATAGCCTCCCGACCGATTTCGGTCACGGTGGCCAATCTCAACGGAGATTAGCCGGGTACGCAGGAGATATTATAGTGCACAAGTGTGCCCGCAGACATAGGTGCACTCCCTCTTCCCTCACTTTCATAGTCCGATGGGACGACCATCCAACACGACCGGAGAGAGATCAGGCGCAGGACCAACGGCTTAACGTGCTTTCCGAGGCACGGGGGTATCACACCGCCAACTTCCAAACTCCGGGCTATTACTAAGAAATTCCTAATGGAAAAACTCAATAACACTTTAGCCGACCCGGGAATCGAACCCAGGACCTCATGCTCAGCAGTCGTGCTTTCGACCACGAGGCCAACCGAACGGGGCAGTTTGGGTGTACACCACTGCACAATCCTTCGGGAAAAACAGGTGAGTCTCATCTATGTATAGCATAATCAGTCTATAATGTTCCCACTGCTGGGACACAGGCATCCTCTCTTTGAGAGGAAGTGGGCCATAATCCACTGTGTTTGAGGATCTCACATGTCTTCGAATTTTCGGTTTTAGGTAATGCCGGTTTTCTTACGATGTTTACCTTCACCGTTTTGAGAGCAGTGGTGATGAAATTAAATGTTCAAACTCATGACCTACTCATAATATGTCGGGCCGATACCACTGGGCCTTCAAATAGGTACCTTCATACATAAATGGGCCACTGCCCACTGCACTGCACCACTGCTATCTCGACAGAAGATGAGAGATTTATGACAAAAATTGTAATGACCTGCTTATCTAACTGACTTAATTTAAATGGGATTATTTTTAATGTAATCTATTGACATGCCACCTTAATTGTAATTGCTTATATTAGTTTTGTACGCCATATATTGGCAAAACAAAGTGCACATATTTTAAACAATAATACTATATGTAACTATACCTATGTTTAACAAAATAAATTATTGATTGATTGATTATTTAAAAATGTCTGCGCAATTAATAGAAAATTACATAGAAAACTAAAATGAAAATAATGCAACAGTGCATCAAGTTTATTTGAAAAATTAAAATCTAGTTACTATTTCATTTAGCACAAAAGTAACCAAACGGGTTCAAATTGCGAAATAGCAAAATCTATTTTAGACTTATCTACATCTTCGGAAAATTACCACGAGGCAACTTAGGTAAACTGGAAAACCGGAACTAAGATTAGATCGAAATCTCGAGATGCCTTGTACACTAACTTGGAACCTTTCCGGAATATCATATGACTGAGACACGTGAAGGTTACAACGCCAATGCAGCGGAAACATGTTTAAGTAAATATTTTGTACGTATCAAGGTAAAGGTTGAAATGCATAACTAATTATAGAAACGAACCAGCCGGTCTATTTTGTCAAAATCTCACTGTAAAAAGTTAGGTGAAGTGAGCTTGTTATGAGCTGTTAATCAACCTGATGCCAAAGGATTGCCGCTATAATTGACATCTAAGTTTTCACTGTGAATTTTTAGAGAATTGACCGGCTGGACTTCAAAAAGTTGGTCAGGGAATTTTTTTTTGGGATGCGTGAAGAAGCCTCCTCATATAGAGCAGTTTTTTCCGCTAGTTACTCAAGAACCGAGCGCCCGGCGCATTCTGGAGAGTCACACCCAACACATTATTTGACTGGTCAATTCTTCCCTTGTGGTGGTAGGGCTAACGCCCGCCTGATTTGCGACCACCCTCCCACCGGAGTCCGGCGTCAAGCAGCCTGCTGTGTTTCGTCGATGCGTGGGAGTTCGAGTGCCTTAGGCATCTTTTGGGCACACTCGATCCATCCTATGATGGATCATCCATCGCTTTCCATCAGGCGTGATCGAGGTCATGAGCGGACCCATTCAGCAATAAAAAAAAACTCTGTAACACATTGACACACTAGAGTTCTGCCAACAAGAGAATGCGTTCTTGATACCTGTTTCATACAAAAAATACGTGTTTTACAAGTCTGATCTTTATTAGATACTAGCGACCCGCCCCGGCTTCGCACGGGTGCAATGCTGATACTAAATACACTACATATAAACCCTCCTCTTCAATCACTCTATCTATAAAAATCTGTTGCGTAGTTTTAAAGATTTAAGCATTCAAAGGGACAGAGAAAGCGACTTTGTTTTATACTATGTAGTGATTAGAATTCAACGTATTCTCTCGACGGTCGGACTCTACGATAATTTGCCGTGCCTTTGAGACATCTGTCAAAGAATGCCAGTTGTGATTTGAATATTTAGACAATTTAAGTTGGTAGCCAAATTGTTAAACAATTAATTTTCTTGACTTTACATGATAACAACTGTTGTTTTCTGACAAAAACACCAGCGTGCAAGAAAACACCGGTCAATCAACCCAGACTATCGCAATTCACTGCTAGATATAGGACACGTCCTCCGTCTTCTGCATCGACCGCATCTAGTCTGTCCCAGCAACCTTTTAAAAACCTTTAAAAGGTTCGGTCCATCTAGCTGGCGGGCGTCCCACACTACGAACGAACGATACGATCTTCCTTCCAGAACTCGTCTGCTCCATCGGCTATCAGTCTTTCGACAAACATGGCCAGCCCATTGCCACTTCAGCTTGCTTACTCTGCAAGCTATATCAGCGACTCAGGTGATATTCTGGATAATTTCATTCTTGATTTCATCCTTCAAAGAAACTCCGAGCATAGCCCGCTCGACCTTGATTTGTGGACTGGCCCGACTGTGAGTTAAGAAAATGTGATTACGTAGAATTAACATGTTCATTCGGAATTCCTCACGGGTAGGTACTGTCGACAAAATAAGAATAGCGAAAAGGTGTCAGATTAGGTTCTGAAAATAAACACCTAAATATATCATAAACATTTTATTACAAAATATTTTTATGTAACAGCGTATAAATTATAGTGTTAGCGTTTAATTTACTTTATGATATTATTAAAGCTTCCAATGGCGTTAAATAATACTTATGTGAAAAATATTTGGAAAAACACGTTTGTGTATTTTTAGTTTTGGTTGACTATAACAATGCGTAGAAAACTAGGTATTATGATAAATCTTTAATTAAAGATTACATTGCATACAAAAAAAAATGTGATAGAGATACATTATCATCATCTGTCTAGCCTTTTCCAACTATGTTGGGGTCGGCTTCCAGTCTAACCGGATGCAGCTGAATACCAGTATTTTACATGGAGTGACTGATTATCTGACCTCCACAACCCAGTTACTGGGTAATACTACCCTTGGTAAGACTGGTTGTCAGATTTTCGGGCTTCTGACGACCCGTAACGACTGTCAAAGATCCACGAATGATAGCTGGGACCAACGGCTTAATGTGCTTTCCGAGGCACGGACGAAAAGATGGATACCCATCCACAGACCAACCGCGGAAAGTTTAGCTTAACTTGATCGATCGACCTGTGCGGCTGTTTTTATTCAGCCACGGGCCCCTCAATATGCCCCTCTTATGATTAGATACATAAATAGAAAATAATCCAAATACAACAGAATAATACAAATTTAAAATTATCATCTATAAATGATGATATTTTGTGTGTAGGTATGGTCAGCAAAAAAAGTCGATTAACGCTTCAGTTTTTTTAATTTCAGTTATTGAGCAAAATATTTGTTCAAAATTGCAGCTGAAGTACAATGCAATTTTGAACAAATATTTTGCTTCATAACGGAGATCAAAAAAACGGAAGTGTTAATATTTTTCTCTTTATAATATTAAAGAATAGATTCTATGGTAGGTATATAAAACTAAGAGTGAATATAAAAATTTAAATATTTACAATTTTCACACGATATATTATAAGTAAATATCTTAAAACTTAAGTATAACTTTCTTTTTATAAAATCGATCTGCCTGCCTAGCCTTTTCCCAATTATGGTGGGGTCAGCTTCCATTCAAACCAGATGCAGCTGAATACCAGTATTTTGCATGGACCGACAACTTTCTTTATGTATAGACGCCAGCAAATCAAGCTACCCGAAACTGTAAAATTTTCCCAATCAACTTGGAACCTTATGCTTTAGCGATAACGTTGAAAATCTATTAGAGAAATTTGACAGTTTGTAGTAGATTGATGTGCTGGCCTCTGTACATACGGTACCGTATTTAATTTGCTAACCCTATCTTATTTTACAACCTAAATAATAATTATATGTTTGTTCTTATTACATAACGTTATGAATCTAATAATATTAACATAAGAATATGTACACTGTGTGTTAATTAAATTAACCTTATGTACCTACTTATTTATTTTTAGCTCCTCTAGACAATTTAGCTTTAGTTAAACTTAAAAATATGATAACATCAATGGATGTTTAGATAATATGGTATACACGGCTACACATCAAGCTATACAAAACCAGTTTACGCTGGTCTCGCATCGTACGGAAATCCTATACAATGTGAGATCAGCTTATACTGGAAATGTATAGCTTGATGTGTAGCCGTGTGTACAGACGCCAACACATCAAGCTACTACAATCTGTCAAATGTATTTTTTAGATTTTCAACTTTATCGCTTCAGTTTAAGATTCAAAGTTGATTGGGGAAAGACAGTTTCGGGTAGCTTGATGTGCTGGCGTCTATACACACAAGTATTAAGTTCAATAATAATACAATTTATTGTCATCTCCATTATTGGAGAGCCCATAGACAACTACATTTACTACACTTTTTTTTTTTATTAATTTAATCGATTCTAAACGATTGATTGTCAACAATTTAGTATTGCAGCGACATAAAAAATATGTTTTGCGTTAAAAACTACACTTAAATACTTAGTTCTCCTTGTGCCACTGCAAGAAATTATGAAACTTTTCGCAACCTCTAACTCACATTATACCTACATGCAATTCCTTTACGCAGACATTTTATTTTATGGTGTAATTCGTGGACTATAAACGACTGTGTTTTACAAAAACAAGTACAAATATAGATAAGTCTCAGAATTTGTCAAGTAACAGATAGACTAACTATAGCAAAAAAAGAAAACAATAATGGCGCACAGACTCGCTACAGAACAGCGTAACAGTCAAAGTTTACACATTTTAATAAAAACTGTTTTGACACAAAAAAAAAATCTGTCTATGATTTACCAAACTGTTTTCCTTCTGGGGTCTACTTTATTACAATAAATATCTAAGTTTAGTTGTGAACAAAATCTTTTGAAACAGAGCTTACGACAAAAATCAGTTTCAAAATACATAAGAACTGCTGATTGTACGAGTATTTCACATCACATGCATTTTATAGATCATTCAACTCCCAGTAGACTAACATGATTAAGAATTTCATATTATTTAATCAGATCCAAATATTTGTCAAATATTACTACGACTTGAAATTTGATTTATGTAATAATATTATAATTTACATAGTATTAATGCTTACATTACTTTTCCGGAGACCTCTACACTATTTATAATCAAATGACTTTTTTTTCACTAGGAAATACTGGTGGAATATTTATTTTGTCCTTATTTGTATCAGGATTATCTTTTTGGGATAATATCTTCGTTTTGCAGTCCAAGGCGCCATCACGTACCTGTAACGAGCAAAATAACTTTAACGTAACTGTTTCTAAAGGTGAAAATGGTTTGGCATCACCAACGGCCAGGGTAACCCCGAAATAATAAAAGCTAATTGAAAGTGTTCGTCTTGAAGACGGACAAGAGAGAGTAAAAATTAGTTAGCTTGATTAACCCATATCACTCTCGAGGTGTCAATTTAACCCTGATTAGATTTAACAAGTTGTAGCAGCTTTTCCTGTTAGCCCTCTTACACCTCGCCTTGTCCCTATTAAAACTTGAGATGTTCTAAAGTGGCTTAAAAAGTTACTAATTTTTATTATTGATTTAAAATTGTTCAGTAGGCGTCTAATCTATACTTACCCCCTTACTATTAAACGTATTTTAACAGATGAATAGTTACACACCGATTTCTCTCTTTCAGTCGTCAGTAATTTGACTTTCAAAAGAAGAAGACAAAGTGTTGTGTAACTATACAGACGCTATACAACGTTTATTAATAAGGGGGTAATAATTTAACAATACTAGCTAACCTCGCAAATGTCGTTTTGCAAAAAAAAAATGTAGCCGATTCTCAGACCTAGGTACTGAATATGCTTATAAAATGTCATAAAAATCGGTCAAGCCGTTTCGGAGGAGTATGATAACTAACATTGTGACACGAGAATTTTATATATTAGATAAGTGGCCTTTGTTTATAAGTTTGTATGTAGGGGTTAAACTCTGGATCAATCAGTCGGATTATTTTTTTTTTTTGCATTTCATAGCCCAATTCATGAGGAAGCCTATAGGCTATTTGACATCATGCTATGACCCATAGGAACCGAGCAAAAAGAAAAAAAAAACATAAAGAACGCCAAGCATACACGAAGTGATAGCGCGGGCAGGCGATGCGATTCGACGGGATGGGTCAGGGGAGCAAGAAACATGCGGACGAAGTTGCAAGCAGAACTACATGCCGACCGCTTAAGATGATTGCGCAATGGTAGACCGCGAAATTTCTAATTTTCTTACGTTTTTTGCAATTTGCTGGTCAGTGTCATGTTGTATCTTGATCAAAATATTATGATTCGCGACTATAGCATGTACTGATTCACAGAATTATAGTCATTGCATCTTCCTAAGTTAGATTTGTATCACAAGAAGAAATCTCTTAGGGAAAAGTGCTTATGGTACAAATCTCACTTAGAAAGATGTATTAATGTTTCTAATGATTATAATTCTGCAAATACGTACCTGTTATAGTCGTGAATCAAATTTTGATCAAGATACAACCTGACACTGACCTGAAAATTGTAAAAAACGTAAGAAAATTTGAATTTCGCGGTCTAACACTTCGCATTCACCTTAACTGAGACGTTGCCTGAGGTAGCTGCGCGGTGCGGGAGGGGTGGTAGTTGTCACAAGTTGATGAATCACTGAGCTCTCGCATCACGAATCACGATTCACGTCACCACACGCACCGCGCTGCTACGTCAGGCGACGTCTCAGTTAAGCGGTCGGCTTATAGTAACTTAATAATTATGCCATAATGATTGATAGAATAAGCGTGCGTATAAACAAAAAAAAATCAAGGACGTATAGCATCGGAATCCAAACGGGTTAGTAAGCGGATATGATTAGATACTTCCACCAATATTTCCCACATCCCTATAAAAATGCATATTATTTGCTGATTTTTAATAAATAATATGCGGAATTGGTTAAGTATGAATAAGTATCTGGGAAACTATACGCCATGGTCTGATTATTACCACGCACAAGGTTAAATATATTTTATAATATTAACTTTATTTTGCTTTTTTCCATGTGAATAGCGTGACTTTCAACTGCTGTACCTAAGTTTGTTGTTGTGAGTTTGTTTTGCCATTTCTTCTCATGACTATCCTTATCTCCTTATCTGACTACATAGAAAATGTCGACCCCATCTATTCCCGAATAGTGATTCGGTGTAGCGTGTGCCAAATGAACAGATTTTCTTTTTTCTATTTGCGTTAGATAGAGAGTTTCAAAGTATTGACTTTGAAACTCATTCACTCCAACTCACTCACACGCCATTGGGCGGTGACCCAGAAAAGCATAAGGGTTCGAGTATTTTACAGATTCTTTCGGAAATTTACCGATCCTCTTACCTACTGATTCTTCTGATTGCCTATGAAATAAAATTAAATTGTTTATTCTGTAAATAGGTAATCGGAAAAACATTTCCACCAGTATTACCAAAGGGTATTGAGTTACCCAGTAACTGGGTTGTGGAGGTCAGATAGGCAGTCGCTCCATGCAAAATACTGGTATTCAGCCGCATCCGGTTAGACTGGAAGCTGACCCCAACACAGTTGGAAAAAGGCTAGGCAGATAGATAGATCCTTGCATGATCATCAAGCAAGAATGTTGATGTTTTAAAACGAAGTAAGTTTACTATTCTTTATTTACTTACATCATTTTGATAATTTACACGTGTTCCTATTACCTACAACCTACTTAAGTACAGGCTACTATTGTTTAATAACTATCTTAATACCAATCAGATACAAAATCTTATCAAACAAACGAGTTATTAACCTTTTAAATTAAAATCAACGAAACAAGATCAAGGTCACATAAATAAGTTACACTTTGAAGTTCAACCAAGCAGGTAAGTAAGTAAATAGTAATGGGCGACTTTTCATACAGATATGTTTTTTTTATTTAGGTTCAAACAAATATATCCAAAAATATAACAAGCTTAAAAATATTGTGATGTTAAGAACCTAAATACGAAGGTTTCTAAGTTATAAACAAATCACCACCATTGTAAAAACATATATTGTTTTCTATGAATATAAAATTAAGTTGTATAACTAAGGTGATTCCCTTTGCAGATAAATCTTAGCGTTGAACTAATGGGTATTGTTTTAATAAAGGAGAATGCGCATGGATGTATGGAATCCCGTACCTACCATGCTGCATCAAAGTCAAACTTTGTTTTTTTATAGACTACACTTATCACATTAACTCCAACAAAAAAAGTTATTTTTGTAAACAAAACCCGGGTTTCGGAGATTTTCAAAAAAATCAAAGTAACCTAAGAACAAGGTACTTTATTTCGTTTGACATTTCATACACGAACGGCCATTATTGCTCTAAAATACAGAGTAATCCGAGCCGTCAGACTGAGTAAAGCGCTCGTTGAGTCTAGAGAACATCTTAAACCCTTTAATAATCTTAAAATACTATAATATTCATGACAGATACTATTACGCAGCCCTTATTGTCATCGAGAATCGACTAGGTATGTCATAGAAAAAATTAAACAAACAAGTCCATCATCCAGATAAAAAAATGACAATCGTTTAAATAAAAATTCTATTTTATTCTATTCTAGTTATTTTTAATTAATTTAGTATAATTTTTAACATATTTTTTGAAAGACGTGATCATGACACTTTCTAAATTCAAGGTTATGTTAATCATTTATCATTTGAAACGGAACGTCATGTAGGGAATAAAACAATATCAACACTTTTTTACTTTAAATAAATTCCCTGTTCAAAAATCAAATCCCCGACACGTAATGTCGTAAAAATTATGAAAATAATTACTATAATATTTTGATCTTGCTGCATGAGACATTTTAGTACGACTTTTGGTCATTCTCGTTTCTCAGTAGAAACTACAATCTATGACCTTTTGAACTTTGTGCTTCAGACATCATCAGCCTAGCATGTTCTCAACTATTTTGGGGTTAGCTTTCAGTCTAAGCGGATGCAGCTGAGTATTAGTATATTACATTGAGCGCCTGCCTATCTGACCTCCACAACCTAGTTACTGGGTAAGTAGTATGATACCCTGTGGTAAGACTGGTTGTCAGACTTTCGGGCTTCTAACAACCCGTAACGAATTCAAATTCAGACTGTGAAAGAGCCACAAATGACAGCCGGAACCGGCTTAGCGTGTTTTTCGAGGCACTGAGGGGTATTGGTATGTAAAGATGGTCACCCATCCACACATCAACCGCGGCAAGCGTAGCTTAACCTGATCGATCGACCCGTGCGGCTGTTATTACTTAGCCACAAGCCTCTTTGCCCGCCCAATTTATATTTTCAGTGACCTTGAAAATATAAATTTTAGTGTCCTTGGTTTTATTTTGTGAACTTTTAACAGGAGCCTCTTCAGCATGCGTAACATGACCACTTTAACTACTCTAGTCTAGACGACAAAGACATGACATTTCATTATTTTTTTATCTTTTATTTTTGTCAACGTGCCGTAGGAGTCTTTCTATAATCTCTCATTTAAGTACTATTATTCCTTCGTTTCTGCTATGCTTGATCATGATACCAGTGCTGGTGGCTCTAGGCTAAGACCATTTGCTATTACCACTTTCGACACAATATTTTAAATGAGTCCACGTCCCGTTTACATTACTACAACAAATCTGTTATCTACTGTTTCCAAACGCTGGTTGATTAGTCTTGTTCCAATACTATCCGAGTTATGTTACTGATTCTTGGAGCTCATTGTTCACAAGGTACTTATTCCGTATGGAGCCCTAGAGGCGCTCTTTTATGAAGAGTCTACTTATAAACATTCATAAAAATTTCGTTATAATAATAAATTTAAAAACCACCTTGTTAATCTGTCATCTATATACTATTACGTGGGCAAAGTCATTTCCAAACTTTTTGATCCTGAGAATGTTGGTGAATTTATTTACGGTTCAAAAGTTATGACCAACTTTTGTTATTTTCAATCACTTTGCATATGCATAGTGCTCAAAGAACAAAATCATTAAAAAAACTAACAGGAACTGTCAATTTAAGTATTTTAGACAGCCCTGATAGTTTTTATTAATGATTTTTTTTTCTTTGAGCACTATGCGAAACGATTGGAAAAAAAAATTGGTCACAACTTTTGAATCGTAAAATAATTCTCAAACATCAATCATTCTCAGGATCAAAAAGTTTGGAAATGACCTTGTCCACGCCCCTATTCGATTTGATCCATACTTCCAGGGACACCCTGTATTTTTTGTAGTAACAATAAAAGTTGCTCGGTTTAAACACTGTTTAGACGGTGCAAGTCACTAGTTGCATCCATTGTATGGTATACCCTGTGCAAGAAACTTGAGTCGTGTATAAATGGAGCTTTAACCAAAGCTTTGCTACACACTTCATCCTGGAATGCGAGGCCGTTGCTTCTCAACGTGCAGAAATCCTCGGAACAGTGAGGTCGCTCCGCGAAGCCTATGAAGCTCCCAGGAAGCTTCTGTGCTTTTGGGCGAAGCCTGTCTCTGTTAGGCAGAATCCCCACGCACAACGGACCGAATGGGAGTCTAAGTGCGGAAAAGGGAGTCCCATCATCATCATCATCAAGCTTTGCTACAAACTTCTGTTTTTTTTTACAGCACTTTAGTGCATCCGTAGTGTTAAAGAAGGAAGAAATTGACTGTGTGGCAAAGAAATTAGTTACACGTGTACGAGTATGCAAAACTCGCTGTCCCATTATTTAGTCAATTTCAGCGGTTTTATTTTATCAATGAAATTAAAATGACATGCAAAAACAATAAATTTCTAAGTTAAGATATCATAAAAACTTAGTTGATATACTTTATATGCGTTTTATCAACCTATAAGAATAATTAAATACAACAAATTCGATAAAAATATCAAATAAGTCCATGATTTATGAACTGATGAGTCTGTCACGTTTTTGCTAAAAACGTGACCAAGATATTTGTAAAGCTATCATTATCACATGATAGAAGTTGTGGACTAAGATATTATTATAATATATTATACTTTTTTTTTTGTGGATGGGAAATCATCAAATGAGTCCCGCTCTGGGTGGAGCAGAAGGGAGTGTCAGACTCTTACTGACTAAAACCCACCCGTGTTCCTTCCTTAGCCCTTTGTGTTCCGGGGTAGCGGTAACCCTTTTGGACAATCCCGCTGCTAATATATTATATTTGGAAATTCTTAAAGGCATGTGATGACGAAGGTACTTCGAAACTTTGTTTAAAAAACTATCCTCATTATAACTGTTTTAGGAGTGAGATTTTGGGCAGCAGGATTGTCCGAAAGGGTTACCGCTGCCCCGGAACATAAAGGGCTAAGGAAGGAACAGGGTTGGGTTTTAGTCAGTAAGAGCCTGACACTCCCTCCTGCTTCACCCTGAGCGGGAGGGATCATTTGATGATTTCCCATCCACAAAAAAAAAGCAGTGAGATTTTAAACGAGTCAGTTTGTTACATTTTTACCTACAATTACATAATGGATGATCAACCAGTATTGTGCCACTGCAGGGTTTGCCCTGCAGGCTTGGCCTCTCTTTCCTTTTTTGACACAACTTGATCCTGAGCCAATATGAACCAATCCATCCATATGAGCTTCAAGTTCGTCCCTCCATCTACGCCGGGGTCTTCTATGATACCGTTGAACGTTTCTAGGACCCCAGGAACGAAGTCTTAGCCCACAATTCATACTACATGCGTCAAACGTGGCTTAGTCCCATTTGAGCTTGGCTAATTTCTGGGTGAAGTCTGCGATTTGTGTCTTAGAGCGCAGTATCGTCGTCCATATCCGGTCGGTAAGTTGAACTCCAAGGCTAGGTGGAATGAATTAATGCCTAAATCAGCTACTTTTCCGTAGATAAAAAAAACAGGGTTTGTGCTGAATAGAAGTGAAGCCATACGACTTTAGCCGAGTGTACGCGATTCAGCGCTGAGTATACGCAATTCAGCGTCACCGACCTAATGTAGACGAGTACCCCGATTCAGTGACACCGACCAGTCCGTGATGAATAAATTTCCTTCACTGTTCAGAAAGAGTTCAAAGTGCGCCTAAAGATTTTTCCACATCAAATATATGTTCGGGAGGTAGAATACCTAATCGCTTTTTCCTAAACTTTACCTCACCTGTTCTAGAAACGTAAACTAGACACGAAAACCCACGAAGCATAAAAAGTAATTCAATAACGGAATCATACAAATCAGAATTAAAAACTAACGTGCAAACGTATGGAAAGTGTTTATTTCGCCACGCGATGCGTCCGCGCCGGCTGCCGAGACCGGTCGGCGCGCGCATAGCAATGCAATCCAATGTGTGTCGGCATTCGGTATTTTATAGCTCTGTTAATGCACATAATTCGTAATTGTCCCAGTACGTGGTGCTACAATTTAATGGCTGGATTAAGTAAAAATATTGTTGAGGTTGCAAAACTGTAGTTAGAAATGGGTAAGTAACTACTTGGTTAACAGAAATGTTTGAAATCGTAAGAGAATGGTGGCCAATGTATGGAGACCCAAAAGTAGTGTTTCAACAATCAAATAGTCTTGAAGAAGTAGGTTATGCTATAATCGATCACATATTATTATTTAAAGATGTATTTTTATGCAAATTATAGCTGCGTTATAGCCATTTCATACAGCTATCGAAGAATGACTTGAATATATGACTTGTTAGGAGACTGATACTTAACTCTGATCAAAAAACATGTTACCTTATCGAAAACAACAGATTCTAGACAACTATTTTCGCGTTCAAGAGTAACACAACAATGGCGCCGATTCCCTTATTCACAAACTAAACTAACATTATTATAATTGCCAACTCTTATTAGCAGACAGTTCGAGAAAAAGACGGACGATGACAGATAGAAGTAAGTAAAATAAATTAGTTTACCTCTGTCTACAAGTTTATGCCCTTGAACTTTGAACTTCGCCCTGACAGCTGTAACATAATTTCCGTCTCTTTCTTGGTTTATTAGAAAGAAAAAGACGAAAATAGCCTAAATTAAGTTTATCTAGTGCAAAACAGAATCGGTTAATACCAAGAGTCCAAGATCCACATTAACTTAAGTAAAGTACCGATTAATTCCACCTTATTGATTGAATATAACAATTATAACCGAACAAGGACACATATTAGCCATGTGCCAGTAATCAGTAATATAGCAAGTTTCCCTCAATTAGCCTGAACAGACGATTAGCGTTCAACACGCATACGTACATAAATGCTTCATTAAGGGGACTACAGGACCTAAACGCAAAAAACGCAAGTTTTATAATGCCTAAAAGTATGTTATGATCAACTACAGTAAACAAAATCAGAAAAATATATGATATTCTTCAAGGATAGTGTGTTAAGAACATAATACAACTAATTTGATACGATAGAAAAAAATCATGAAAATACCTCTAAAAACTTTCTTTTCACAATAAAAATCATACTAATACACATACAATCATTCCGATTTTTTGTCAGATTATTCTACAAGCAACGTACTAAAGCACTAGGTAGTGTTTTATTTTTTTAGTCCAAACAATAAATTTTTTATAAATAGATAATTGCTTCATATTTTGCGTTGTGTCATTGCATCGCGCTTCTGTTTATTTCTATGCAGTCCAACAGTGACCGCGCTTTAGGTCATGTAGTCCCCTTAATACTTAAATTATATTTCATTGACATAATTAGATAGGTACTTCTTAATATTGTTCGTGAAGAGTATGTTAGGAGCGAATTATTAAAGAGCTCTGTTAGGAGGTTCATGTAAAGTAGAAAAATCTTCAACAAGGCACTGCTTAAGTTTTTTGGTTTGCACGAAATTTACTGATTTTGAACAGTTTTGTTCATAGTTTGTGAGAAAAAGAAAATGAATAAAACTATTTGTGATTTGAAAAGTCGAGTTCTTTGTTTTTCATGTAACTGATAGGGATTTTTTTTTTGTACTTTTAGAGTCAAACAAACTCATTGTCATAATGTTTAAATTATTTCAAGATTTATAACAATTAGATAAGAAACTGACAAAAGAAGTTTTTTTTTTGTTTACGATTTGAAAGAAGTGTACCTACAGTACAGCCATATTTCGCTAGTAAAGTTTATGTAAGTCCCATGTAATTAGGATTTCTTCAAGCTCTCAGTAAAGTTTATCGATCTGATAGTGTGCCCATTATTTTAATGCCGAACCACGAATTCAGCATCAGAAGGATAACGTTGGCACATTTTTCAAAACAAAGCCATTTGTTATTTACTAGCTTCTGCCCGCGACTTCACTCGCGTGGAGGACGGAAATTATATCACGAGTACGTGCTAGCGGCATGAAAATCCCATTTCCTAACCCAGGTCATGGTCTACCTGTCTGCCAAACATCGAAATCCTTTCAGCTGTTAAGGCGTGAAAAGGTAAGTAAATAGATAGTAGAGATAATTTCGCATTTAAAATTTAGTATGGAAGAAATTATAGTTCAGTATCATGGAAATT
Organism: Globia sparganii; assembly: GCA_949316385.1. Classification (NCBI taxonomy): domain Eukaryota; kingdom Metazoa; phylum Arthropoda; class Insecta; order Lepidoptera; family Noctuidae; genus Globia; species Globia sparganii. The sequence goes on from OX438654.1 coordinate 19,774,666, forward strand.
AATAGATAAAGTTATATGAAAGAAGAAAGTAAAATAGGTTTATTTGTCACAGAAACACATGTAGGTATACAAAAAGATAATTAACTCTAATAATAAAGAAAAATAAAATCTATCATCAAGAGCACAAAACAGAATTAGTCGACAGCTACACGTCATTACTGTGACAAGAAGACATCCTCCCAGCATGATGCTGTGCTATATCCACAGCACAGCGCTGATTTTCAGTGGTTATCTGAAAGAGACCTAAGGGAACCAAGTCAAATGGCCTTCTCATGTGTTTTTTTTAACTACTGCTGGCCTCCTTAGAACTCACTTCTGGGCGCGAGTTTATCAAAGACCGCTAAAAGAATGACCGCAACCAAAGATTGCCACAAAATGGCCCCTTCTCAAACAAAAAGGTGTTGGCGTCATGTTGTCACAATTTGGGCGTCATTCTTGACTTTGACCGGCCGATGCATAAAGGCCGACGGCCGTCGGCCGTTGGCACATTTTCAACAGTATCATCTTACGTCATTATGTGACCAATATCGGTTTAGCATACAGTTTCAAAAGCCGTATTTGTGTAACGATTTCAGAGTTATATAACGTGAGTACCTACTAGTAGGACTTAGGAAGTTAAAGTGGTCCTTTAAGTTTTAGTGTTAAAACTAGATTATTTTTTAGTGTATTGTATACATTATATTTGCACCAACGACAGCCCCATTTTATGTCCAGGAAAATCACTGTCCATCCTAAGGTTGCCTGGAAGAGATCGCAGAAAGCGATAAGGCCGCCCATTGTATATTTTGTAGTGTTTGATGTATCTTTACTTGTTGTTTTTTTGTGGTGTACAATAAAGTATGTATAAATAAATAAATATTTTTTTTTTGCAATAGAAGATTTTTTTTTATCCAGTGAGCTTGTATCTAGGTTTACGAGTATTTTTGAACTAGAATCGACAAAGAAACCTTCTTTTGGCCTCTTCAACCGCGATTTGACTCTGCGGTCAAGGACATGAGGCTCGAAAATTATTTAGCATATCGTAATCAGTCTGTAATATTCCCACTGCTGGGAAACAGGCCTCCTCTTTGTGAGCGGGCACCACGCGGGCCCAGTGCGTGTTGGTGGATGTCACATATCTTCGATTTTTTGGTTCTAGGCTATGTCTGGACTTTAAAAGAGAATCTGAGTTTGTTTCGGTCTTTTTACTCAGATTCGTCGGTAATGAAACGCTGAACTCAGATCAAAATTTCAGAATATTAATTTAATTGTTTTTTTTAAACCTATTTACAGATATTTTTTTAACTCTTATAGTTAATTTACTAACCCATCGACCCATCGTATTACCCAGTAACTCATGGGTTGTGGAGGTCAGATAGGCAGTCGCTCCATGTAAAATACTGGTATTCAGCTGCATCCGGTTAGACTGGAAGCCGATCCCTACATAGCTGGGAAAAGGCTAGGCAGATGATGATTTAACTTAATTTACTAAGCAAGGCACATCAACGACATATTTATAAGGATAACAATTATAGGTAATCACGAGTCTTCAATACTGTATAAATACATGGCATGCACAACAATCTTATCAAACTATTCAATTTTGTTTTAAATCATTACAATATTAGCCATAACATTCATTTGATACATAATAAAATTAACCAATAACTTTAGATTATAAAATAAAATAAAAAGTAATACATTTTATTATACCTACTCGTTATACTGCTTAAACGCAGAAGATCACTGAACCCATTTCCCGCTAACATTTTTAAAATATGTCTTTGTAACTTTCAAACGATTAAAAGGAACAGAACGATATTTTGTTAAACGAATTCAGTGGTTTGTGGCCTAAGATTGGCAAAAACAAACACCAGTCGGTCTACCAAGCTTGCAATATTCCGCGATATTCCGTCACATTACAGTCTATGACCACATTGACCAGAACTATGACGTTTAGTGACAGACGTTTACTCTTCTAATCTTGACAAATCTTTCCTAACAAATTGTCTAACCTATGTCGATAGATTCTCCTGTCGCCTTAAGCGGTTAGCACATTGATAGATTGTTATACAATACTAGTGGAGACCTTATGACAGCTTCGAGGTACTTAACCCTACTTGTGATTCATTAGAACTATGTCCTATGAAGATACAGAGAAGTTATTAATTGTGCCAAAGTAAATATTGTTCGTATTATATAATTTTAATTATACAACTAAACTTATACACCTTTTTACGTATATACCAATAAGATAAATAAAATAATTAAGAGATTATTTAATAAACTAGCTGTGCCCGCGACTTCGTTCGCGTGGTTGTCGAGAACAAAACAACGTCGTTTAGATAAGAGTATATCACCTTTTTGATGATTTAGATAAGAATCCTGACTTTGGTATAGTTGATTACGTTAATGCTTCTCTATATACTATGTTAGCGGTGGAATTACCCGGAGCATATACAAAAAGGTTGTTTGGGTTGCTAACACGTGATAGAGAAACATAGAGTTGGCCGTGTGAAAAACAATCAAAAGTAAGGTCTACACCCGCAACGGATAACGTCTGGCCTTGGGCTTTATTAATAGTCATAGCGTAACAGAGGCTTACAGGAAATTGCACACGTTTGAAAGTAAACGGAAAATTATTGGGGATAATGGGTATCCTGGGAATGAAAACAACATCACCGGAGCCGCAACCTGTTAAGATTTCGGCTTCGATGACATTTCGTTGGAGATTTGTTACTCTCAACCGAGTTCCATTGCATATTTTTGGTGGGCTTAAATTTCTGAGTAGAATGATTGGTACTCCGACTTTTAAATAAATTTTGTGTGCTGGAAGACCTGGTGTATTTAGAGAGTCTAAAAACTCTACTGGATAGTGGGTGGCATCTCCTTCTTCTAAAACCGTGTTAATAGATAAATATTCCCTACTTTCTCCAGAAACATGTACCAATATTTGAGAATTTATTGCTGCTGCTTGGTCGTTGCGAGGTGCCAAAATAGCTCGTTGGCATAGCCAAGCAGCGTCATGGTTCGAGATCTCTGATGGATCTCCGTATACAGAGGAAATGAGTTCCTGCTGTGAGGCAACAGAAGAACACAGGCTTTCGACTAAAGTTACTTTACCTCCTTCTTGAGTCGGGTATGTGCCGTTACCAATTTGAAGTAGTAAATTTGAGAAAACCTGCGCGTTTGCGTCACCTCCCAAATATGCTCGCATATTAAAGCTCAAATTAGTTAATATGACACTACGCCATAAAATAGAGCTCTTTAAACAGGCACCTATTTCATCGGCCCTCGTTCCTCTGGGTATTATAGGGAGTGTCTGCCTGAAGTCTCCACAGAATAGCACCGTTAAGCCTCCCATCGGTCGGTCATTTTGTCTTATATCTCGCAACGTTCTATCTACAGCTTCCACAGCTTTACGATTTGCCATCGTACACTCGTCCCAAACGATAAGGGCGCAATCGCGTAAAACCCTTGCTTTATCACTATTGCGAGACACGTTGCAAACAGGGTTTTCTGTGCGGTCCAAGTCGATTGGTATTTTAAATGTTGTATGTGCAGTTTTTCCTCCTGGTAATAAAGTGGCAGCTATTCCTGAGGAAGCGACGGCAAGGGCAATTTTGTTTTGGCTCCTTATTTGAGCCAAGATAACTTTAGTGAGGAAAGTTTTACCTGTTCCACCAGGTGCATCTAAAAACAGCATTTCTCCTAATGAATGTTCTACACTACAGCATACTCTATCAAAGATTTGACGTTGTTCTGACGTCAAATTTGAACAGCCATTTCGCAATATTTCTGCTAACTCTTCGGGGTTGTAATTTATTTCAGATGTATACTCCCTATTAATTCGTTCCCCACCAACTGTCGGTGTCGGCAAGCCGTATTGACTGAGGGGGTTCCCTCCTATACTTGTAACTATATCTTGTATAGCCAGCAAAGCCCTATTATGGCAGCTTTCACGTACTTGGTCAGAAGTTTCACTATTTATATTTTGCTGTCTCAAAAAATCTTCGGCAAACGCGTCTTTATATTTTTGCCACAACTGCCCAGCGTCCGATAGGCCACAAAATGTCAACAAAATGGCAAATAAATGGCGCAAACGATGTGGACTATCACTGACGCATGCTTCGGCTAAAGCATCATCCCAATGCTGATCGCCATCTAATAAATGCCGTGCGCGGCAAGCAGCTTGAAATGTGGGATATTCTATATCGTCCACTTTGCGGAGCTCAGCAAAAGAAGTAGGTCCTCGCACTGTGTGAAGAAGAAGGCGTAAATAATAACACTCTGCATTATTTGGGTGCACCGTGTATACTCTTCCAATCACGTGTTCTTTAAAAATGCCGGACTCGCCTTCTACAGCAGTTCCACGTCTCCTGCGATTAAAAACACCTTGCTGCTTGTTATAAGTATAATAATGTGGCACTTCATTGTACAACAGAGACTTAGCGAAATTGTCTCTTTCGCAAAGGCGAAAGAATGCGAGCAAGGTGGTTTGTCTTGGGTTGTTCATTCTTTCTGCCACATTTTCTGGCTGAAAGTAAACTCGCTGCCCGCCTTCCAGGTGCACGTCAAGATGGATGACTGGCGGATACCTTTCATGAATAGGGAAACTCAAAATGCGCCAAACTGCCTCCGAAGAGCTTATGTATCGGCCAGATTGATACCTTGTCACTTCATCAAATTGGTTGTTATTTCTTAGTGCTATCATGGCTTGATCACTACCTTTATTAACATATTTACATATATATATTATAGATTCGACGCTATTACAAATTTCAACATTAATGTGTGCTTGAAAAGCGTTTGACAAAACTGGAGAATACGGTACCACCCAACTATTATTTAGAATTATTTCTTGTCCACGGAATCTGACAGTAGCTGTGAAACCACCTTGTGACGGTGATCTTCGCCGGTATTGCGGATACCCATTTTCCCCAGCCATAGTTAGTTCTTTCAGTGCTCTGGGGTATTTTTTTGAGCATTGACCATCTTTCATGCACGGTGATTCCCTGTTTAAGAGGCCACATGGCCCGTGAACCATATGTGTTTTTACTATGTCATGCAAAATCGGATCTGCATTATAGTCCGGAAATTCTGCACTTATGACACTGTCTATAGCATCGGGACGAATTTTTTCTTCCAGCCACAGAAGAATGTGCGCGTGGGGTAAACCACGCTTTTGCCACTCGACGCTATACATAAAACAAAGAGTTGAACCGAAAACTTTCTCCTTTGTAAGTAGATTAATCAAGACTTTGAGTTTTAAATGAAAAATCCTAGCAATAATGTCATGTCTGTCGTATGACGCCTGTCCTGTGAGAAGTGCCTGGCAAATCTCCGTCCACTTTGGATTTGTTGTAAATGTTATAAAAAGGTCCGGCCGGCCGTATTTACGGACGTAACAAAAAGCATCTTGCGTTCGTTCGTGCATATACCGCGGACCGCCTGTGAAACTGGATGGCAAAATAACCAATCGACCCAAGTTTTCGACGTTATTATCTGATTGCATGGCGTCCCGCAAGTGCACGTATTCTTCAGCGCGTAACCGTCGCTGGTTAGTGCGAATATACACTAAACGTTCAGTTTCTATTTTTGCGTACATGTCCACAATAAATTGGCTGAACAAACCACGAAATCGTTGCAAATATACGAAACTGTTTTGCCTTATTTGTAAAAGGTAGGAATAGTATTGTTGAGCAGATATTTTTTTTTGATAATTAGTGACTCTCGTAGTAGGGTTCACTTGGTACAGCCCAAAATTGTACCCATCTTCACCATGACAATAAATTAGTGGATATTGCAGGGCGTCGTAAGCTCGGTGGGTTTCCAAAATGCGTTGAAGGCGATCGTCGCGTGTACGCAACACGATATCACGTCTCTCACACTCCTGGTCGACTAAAACAACTGCAACTTCATCTGCGACGGGTGCATTGTGTCTTCCACGGTGTTCACCCACAGGACGTCTATCGGCACTTATAACAATTTTGAAATCATTGCTGCCTTGTGGAATTGACTCCAATGCAGCTTTGAATTCACGAACGTACTGGTTAACGTGATGCAGCAATTCTTGAAGTTGACCCAAAAGCTCAGCATTGAGCTGGGGAAAATTGTGATTTCTAACATTGAGCTGTTGCGTGTAATCGGATACAAAATAAATTTGGAGAAATTTGGGTTCATTTTCTGGCAGCAAAGATCCAATAAGGTGATAAACTTGACCTTGTACTTTGAAGGTTGGCATGAACGGTCCTTCCGTTATTTGTTTTGCCCCAAAGGAAGTCATTTGGAAAGCACTGTTATATAAACGAATATTATCCAAAAAACGGTTCGACTGGGGATGATCGCCATTCAGGAGACTTTTAAGTAAGTGTGGTGGATCTTGGAAATTTGGAAGAACAATTTTTCCATTTGAGCAGCACATTCCATCTGTCTCTTTCCTCCATTTCAAAGCATGACAAAAATTACAAATTTCTCTCATGTCACCCACGAAAGTAAAGCCAGCATAATTAATTCTAGACGAATATGTGAACCCTGATTTTTCCCTATTGTCCCAAGGTAATAAAATATTTGCATCGTCATTTTCCATGGACTCATCAGCTCCGCTATTTGTTTCTCTATTCATATGGTATCGAGCTCGTTCTATTTCTAGGCGAGATTGACGTTGTTCTGCTGTTTCTGCTCGTCTTAGTTCATCTATTCTTTCCCTTTCAGATGCAAGATAACTTTCATTGTTTCTTTGTACACCTACATAGTTATGTCTAGCTATTTGTAATCGTTCTTCTCTTTGGGAGAGAGATTCAGACTCGCGCGAGAGAGCGTGTCGCTCTCGGTCAGATGACAGACGTGCTTGGCGTTCCTCGATACTCTCTTGAGAACGCAAAGTCGCGGTCCGAGTTCTTTGCGAACTTAAGCGCGACTCCCTTTCTGTGAAAGTCTCTGACTCGCGTGAGAGAGACTGGCGCTCCCGATCAGCAGACAGCCGAACTTCGCGTTCCTGGATATTCTCTTGAGAACGCAAAGTCGCGGTCCGAGTTCTTTGCGAACTTAAGCGCGACTCCCTTTCTGTGAAAGTCTCTGACTCGCGTGAGAGAGACTGGCGCTCCCGATCAGCAGACAGCCGAACTTCGCGTTCCTGGATATTCTCTTGAGAACGCAAAGTCGCGGTCCGAGTTCTTTGCGAACTTAAGCGCGACTCCCTTTCTGTGAATGTCTCTGACTCACGTGAGAGAGAGTGGCGCTCCCGATCAGCAGACAGCCTGTCTTCGCGTTCCTGGATACTCTCTTGAGACCGCAAAGTCGCGGTCCGTGTTCTTTGTGAACTTAAACGTGACTCCCTTTCGGTGAACGTTTCCGATTCACGTGAAAGAGCGATGTGCTCTCGGTTAGCAGATAACCGTGCTTCACGATCTTCTTCCGATTCCTGAGACCTACAAAGTCTCATCCTTTTCGCATTTCGGCTACGCAGCGAAAGGTTAGTTTTTTTTCTTTGAGGAATTTTCAAAGAAAATTAAAGCAATAAACAAAACTAACAACACTTATGACTGAATAGCCTACAAACTTAAAAGAACGGTGCGTCGAACAGTCTAGTGTGACAACGTATCGTCTGTTCGTGGTCGTGACTCAACGAATTGGCAACACTAACTTACTGTATAACGATTGGCACTATTGGATTCAAACTACGAAGTAAATCAAATACAATCTTTACTTCGTACTTCAAACCAATGACCAAAGTTGACCAAACGAAACCAATAAGATAAGCAAATACTTTTTTTTCGACCAATTTAGAAAATCGATAAACCAAGCAACCAAAGAACTTTTACGACACACGCAAGAACTTTTAAGACACCTAACGAAACCCAATTTGCCTAGTAAACACGGTGGACGTCATCCTCGCGCGGAAAATCTTAACACCGCGATTCAGAAAATGACGTCATTTGCACAACGCCATCTATCGGATTTAGATTTCAACTATCAACATTAGTTCTATTTTTAGTCTTAAGATGTCGTTGCAAGTACTATACTTAATTGCGTAACGTAATATTTTACTTCTTGAACTCACTAAATTAATCATATCTTTTGATAGAGTGAACCGATTTCGATGAAACAAAAACTAAGTTAAACCTCAAGTTGCGTATAATTTTTGTATATAAACATTGTCAGCATTGAATTCGTAGATTTTACGTGATGTGCGCACAAACAAACAGACAAACAGACAAACAGACAAAAATTTCAAAAATGATGGAAATGGGTTCTGTTACTTATCTTTTCACACGCTGGCTATTTTTTGTTTCAATTTCTTCAATGTACAAAAATGACTTTTCTACAGATTTATTATATGTATAGATTAATGTTACCTCCAATCGCCTGAAACACAAGATTACCTAGTTCAGGCACAAATCATGAGTGAACTTGACATAGATTTAAGAAAAACTGTATTTAACGTTAGTTCTTTTAGTTTTGAATAAATTTTATTATTATTATTAAATTCCGATAACTTTTGAATAATGCAGATTGTGTTACAATAATTTACTCTATTTAAAATTTTATAGACAAATGTATATACCTACCGGTTGACTTATTACTGTCTGGACTAAAACAATATAAAAGGCGAACACAGTGGAAGACACGGAAATTTATTTTTTATTTTAAAAACCTAAAAAAATTAAGCTATCAGTAAGTACTATTACTAAGGGCTAATGTTTCCATCGCCAGATAACTTTTATTCGAGGAATAAAATTGACGTTTGACAGTTTTTGTATGAAAAATTAAAAATATCAATTTATTAAAATTTTAAAATTATTCCTCGAATAAAGTTTAAGGTGATTGAAAAATCAACCCTTATTAAAAGTAAACTTTTCAAAGTAAATCGGAAAAAATCGGCAATTACTATAGAAATTCAACATATAGTCACCCTACTCTACGCGCGGAATTTATCAATGAACTCATAGCGAAAAAAAAAGATTTTTATTTTATTTTTTTGGAAACAAAAGAAATTTTGTACCATAGGCAGAAACTTCACTTTGTCCAAACGGTAAAAAAAGTCAGCCGGTATAATTGAATATTTCATTTTCACTTCTATTGCTATTATTTCATAACTGATTAATTATTCAACTCTAGTAAGTTCGAAGTGACTTTTAGGTACTTTTTGTAATCATTAATTATTTGCATTATTCATTGCAGTTAACTATATAATTTATGTAAATTGCTCTTGTGGAAAATTTTAGTGAGTATTCTGTCGAGGTCATAAAATTAATAAACAAAGAGCTATATATCTCTCATATACAGAGCTACAGGTTAAGTTGACCTAGATCCTTTAAGAGGTTGTACTTTCCATCATTCCTGATTGATTTGACTGTAAAACACCGTACTCCAAACTTAGCCATTTTCAAGATATTGGACTTGGTTGTCAACGTGGTACAATTACAAGTGATTGATGGTGTGTGTGAGTGTATGTGAGGGTGTGTGTGTATGCCTACATTTATTGTACATACAATATTTCATAAAAATGTATATAATATAATAAATTATGTAAATTTGAATAGAAAATTAAATAAACCTAAATATTATATTACACGTAGAAAACTACCAAGCACTTGTCTCACCATCTTCGAGTAAATTCCCGTTGGTAAAAGCCACTCAGATACTATGGAACAGCCCCAAGAGTATGATACATAAAATAAAAATTATAATATTAATAGTAAATATACCTTGTTACTTTACTATCTCAAGGACTTTTTCCGTCTGCGTAGCTTCGATTTGTTTTGTTTTTGCGTTAAATTTTACGACGATTCGCTATATTAATTATTTTATTGAAAAATTCGCCTCCTCGGAATGGGCAAAATCTTTGCGCAAGGTAAGGCTTTTGGAGGTATTACTAGACAGCAGTTGACTCACATATGTATATGTTGTTCTGTTATATTACTCCGCGCGTTCGTGCTAGGCCCACTATATGAGATAAGCTGTGACGTAAGAGCCCTTACACCTAAGTTTTATAATACCGACGTATAATAGTCGCAAGGTCGAACCGAAATAACGGACTGGTTGCTTGCGAAAGTCTGCCGTCTTCGTTTATAAAAATTAAATTGCTCAAGTTTAAACAGCGTTCGAATGGTGTAATGAATAGCAAATTTATTCGGCTACCGGTGAAATAGAGACGGGCTCGCAACAGCTAATACTCGTAGTAGCTGTGGAACTTATATATTAGCGTATTGATTGCCAGGTTTCTGAGGCCCTCAGACTCATAATAGATATTGATTTAACAATGATAATAGGTCCATTATGTCATCCTATATCTACATTTAATTCTGTAATTTATGTGGTCTACATATTAAAGAGTATTCCGTTCAAAGAAAGTCCCTTTCTTTAAATAAGCATTATTTTAAATAGAACTAATCTAAACTAATAAACAACCGACTTCCAAAAAAAACTACAAAGTGAAAAATAACTTTGATTTCGGAAGTCGGTGTCAAAAAACGAAAATGCGGAACCAACGACACCGAAATTAAAGTTATCATTTTGTAGTTTTTTTGGAAGTCGGTTGTTTTTTTTTTTTTTTTAAAGTTTTTATAATTAGACGTTCATCATCATCATCTGCCTAGCCTTTTCCCAACTATGTTGGGGTCGGCTTCCAGTCTAACTGGATGCAGCTGAATACCAGTATTTTTACATGGAGCGACTGCTTATCTGACCTCCACAACCCAATGATTGGGTAATACGATACCCCTTGGTAAGACTTGTTGTCAGATTTTCGGGCTTCTGACTACCCCTAACGACTGTCAAAGATACACGAAGGACAGCCGGGACCAACGGCCTTAACGTGCTTTCCGAGGCACATCTCGGTCGTGTTAGTTTAGTTTAATTTAATTAATTAGAAAACAAAGTACCTAAATAAAAATAAAAAAGGTTTCAACAAGACACTCCATTGTTTCTTTCATATTATTTATTCAATATATATTCAAGGAAAAGAATGCTGGTATTAGTACCTACAACCAAAACAAAGTGCATTAGGACTCGAAAAACTGGACAGAACGTTACAGAGCACTCCTGCAGGATCATCCAAATCCTGTGATGAAAGCGATTACAAAGCCAGATCATAAAAGGCGACAGGAAAGGTTAGCAGTCCTTGGCAATGCCAACTAGGACGTTGCCATGAAAGAGGGAAACCTCGCTGCAGAAACCACTCTGCATTATCAAATCCAAAATCAAATCTGCTTATAGTCCAAGAAAAGCTCACAGAAAAAAAAAGAAAAAAGGGTACCCAAATATATGTTATTAGATGATATTATTGAAGAACGATAGATAACCTAGATGTTATTGAAGAACAAGTTCTCATATTACTATGGTTTAATAAAGTACAGATAAACGTGCGTCTTTGGTATCAATGCAGCGCCTGAGCCCTAATTCACTATGACCACTTAACGATTCCTTACTTCGAAGCCACGTCAATTCCTTAGTTAATCACGACATCTGCTACTTACGTATTCTCTATGACGATGTCGTGGTTTGAACTGTCAAAATACATGTTGTCTGTACGGTTGACATTTCGATTCCTTGCCGTTAACAAGACACCTCCCTTCGCACGTTTTCTCATAACACGTCTGACATTGGCAGAATTGTCGACATCGGCACCATTGCCATAGAGAAAAATAGAATAGAATAGATATTGACATCGTTTGCATGGGTAAGATTTCTCGGGGAATCATACAGAATTGGGGCCCTGCTGTCAAAGTCAAATTGATGCCACAGAGGTACGGTTAAAAACCACCTCTTATTGCTACGAAATAAAGGTTTATTGTGTCGTAGAGGTGGTTTTGTTTTCATGTGTTCGTGGTGATAACCACCACGAACTTTGATACTATAATAATGGCTGATCTTTTAATAGATTAACTTTTATCTGAGCAACAAGAGCTGTCAAACCGTCATTTTAAATAACGGTTTGACAGCATTTGTATAGACAATAATATATATGTCAAACTGTCATAATTATTATTTAGATAGAAATTTCAGCCTTTTGCATAAAAAAGGGAATTGCACAACTTCATTGATATAATATGACAATGGCTCCGATTCTGTTGTTCACAAACTAAACTAAATTTAAGTTCAGTGCATCTTTTTCTTTCTATTTCATAATGAAAAGGACAGAAGATAAATATTAGTGTAGTCCTGTCAAATTAGTCAGCGCCTGACGTAAATTGACGTATTTTTAGTAGCCAATCTTTTAATCACGTCTAAACTTGAATTAAATTTAAGTTCAGTGCATCTTTTTCTTTCTATTTCATTATGAAAAGGACAGAAGATAAATATTAGTTTAGTAACGTCAAATCAGATAATCCATAGACAAGTTTAGACGTGATCAAAAAATTGTCTACTAAAAATACGTCAATTTACGTCAGGCGCTGACTAATTTGACAGAACTAAACTAATATTTATCTTCTGTCCTTTTCATAATGAGATAGAAAGAAAAAGATGCACTGAACTTAAATTTAGTTCAGTTTGTGAACAACAGAATCGGGGCCAATGACTGACAGACAATGCACAGTATAAAACAAGTACTTAACATTGATGTGGTTAAGTTGTTCGTCACGGGGAAACACCTTAGATAATGTAAAGTTTGTAAAGGTGCACTAACAAGGTTTTTTATAAATAATTCTGAAGCTACAGCAGCAGTTTTACATTATAATTGTAATTAACTACCATAAAATAATGCAAGTAAAACGTATTTAAATACAACTCATTATTTTTGTATCGTGCATTTAATTTTGCATGAATTCTAGTCACGAAATATGTTTATAAAGCATTAATTTTAGTTATCTGGCCATGAAAAAACTTAATGATCATTTTCCCTCGTTATTAGCAAAGATATTAGAGATTTAGGTTAGTAGTGTCTATCCGCTGACAACATGAGAAATTGCTTTTGCAATAACGGGTCATTTGCCAATACGTTCAGAAATATGCCTACTAGAAACATCGACGTACAGTGGAGGTTTATCTTTATAAGATTACTTATATTTTACTGATCCTCCAGGATTGGTTTGACGATCAAAATTGGTATGAAAGTGTTTTGTGTCTCTCTATGAGAGAATTGGGGCAGATATACAATTATAACACAGTTGCTGCATGGAATATAGACATAACTATACAGGGCGTCCCACGGATATCAAAAAATCGACAGGGAGTGAAATAATCGAAAGAATGCGACTTTGTATTCAACAGGAAGGGACTCATTTTGAGCATTTGATAAATTGATTAATTTTGTATTAAAAATGTTAAAATTCATGGTCTTCCTTTTATTTCTAACGCTATGTTATTTAGCAAAAAAATAATCCTTATGATGAAGCCTTTCGATCGGTATGATAAAGCTACAGGCTGATTATTTTTCTCGTGTAATGGGTTCGATTCCCGGTTCAACCATGTAATTATTTAAATATTTATGAATGCAGTTTAAATTGTTTTTTTTAATTCATATAATGTCTTCTTTCATTAAAATGTTTCATCTACAATATTCCCACACTTCACTCACCCACCACTCACACTCACTTCCCCTCCATGTGGCATATCCGTGGGACGCCCTGTATATATTTTTGAAGTATAAAAAGTGTCAGTAGAAATAAATGCTTATAAAGAAGTACTTACTAAAGTGTCAAATAGTGAAAGTGAACCGCTGACTAGCGGACTGCAACGAACCAACACGATTACAAATCACAAGTGTACACCGAGTCAGCGCAAACTAAACCCGAACATCTTTCGGCTCTCCGAACTCGACGCGGAACAAGACGAAGTGTTACTATTCTTTCTCGAAAGTACATTTTTCCGAACACTTTTTTCCCGAAATATTCTGTCGAGAACCTGCCTGATCGTCGAATGTTTTCTGTCAAACGGATTTGGGTACATGATCGAGTCGTGCGTTCACCACGGCTTGTGTTTCGATATTGTTGGTGAGTGCAGTAGGCACCAGTGGGGGGCGTTTTGCAAGCCTGGAGGTCAAGTTCAAAGACACTCTGTTATCTTGACTAAGTATTATGAAACTTTTATTGATATTTGAAGGGGTGGCTTTTGGACATTTGTGAAATGATTGCGCTGCTCTGCCGCGCTTGCGAGATCTCTTCATTCATATGTTAGCGCCCAATATTTCTTCCGTCTTTTGATTCTTAATTAAGTAAAAGTCAAGTTGACTGTGTTAAAGTGAGACTAGGATAATACGATTCCACCAAAATATTATACCTAGAATAAGTCTTATCATGAGAATAAATTTAAAATTTTTGACTGTATTTCCATACTAATACTGTCAGATGTTAATTATATTCCACGAATAAAATATATCTATCTGACTTTGGTAAAATCAGCGGGATTGTCCGAAAGGGTCACCGCTGCCCCGGGAAATAAAGGGCTAAGGAAGGAACACTGGTGGGTTTTAGTCAGTAAGAGTCTGACACTCACTTCTGCTCCACCCAGAGCGGGAGAGGTCATTTGATGATTTCCCATGCACAAAAAAAAAGCCCTAAGTGTGGTAATTAAGGTTATATTTATTCACTGATATATTTATTATATTTATTGACTGCCCCGTTGGTCTCGTGGTTGCAAGCGCGACTGCTGAGCGTGGGGTCCTGGGTTCGATTCCCGGGTCGGACAAAGTGTTATTGAATTTTCCCATTAGGAATTTCTTAGTAACAGTCCGGAGTTTGGAAGTTGACGGTTTAATACGCCCGTGCCTCGGAAAGCACGTTAAGCCGTTGGTCCTGCGCCTGATCTCTCTCCGGTCGTGTCGGATTGCCGTTCCATCGGACTATGAGAGTGAGGGAAGAGGGAGTGCACCTGTTTCTGCACGCACACTTGTGCACTATAATATCTCCTGCGTACCTGGCTAATCTCCGTTGAGATTGGCCACCGTGACTGAAATCGGTCGGGGAGGCTATTATTATATTTATTCAAAGTTCATCACGAGGTCATGACGATCAGTTTTTTTTTAAAAGAAGGTTACAACATCACTTTGAGCTAGGAATTTAGTTGAATAATAAAGCGACTGAAAGGATGAGCACGTCAAGCAAAGTGTAATAAACAGAGCATAACAATATTATGCGGCAGCTTAGTACTCAAGATTGTAAGATGAAACTGTGGTCGAGTCAGGGAACTGTAGAAGGTCACCGAGATTATGATCGAAAGTTTTTGGTCATTGAACTGTTACTATAACTAACTGTTATTCCACTTGTATAATCAGCATAATCTTTTAGTTTTAGTCCAATTTTCGTTATTATTTTTTTAATTCAGAGCATCACTGTAGTTTTCATTGTGCGCTTCGACAACGCTTCGCAACTTACAAAAAGAAGTGAAATCCCACCAAAAACATTTTCATGTAAAGTGTTGCCAAGACGAGACCATATGGCTCGCACTGCCAAAAAGTTATCAGGTCTCACTTAGAGCCAAGCTTCTAACTCTACACGCCCTAACATTTAATTAATAACATTTTATCATTTTTTCCTGATCCTCAAAGTTAAGTATTATAATTTTAGTAAGTACTTAATAAAATTTTATTTAACATATCATCTGCTGATAGTACTTTTAAACTAAACAGACTTTTAATTGAGTTTATCAATCAAGATAAAAATAAATCGGGGTCCTCCGGGACGAGGGCCTCGGGGATCGGGCTATTCAAGGAATAACCCTTTAAAAATACAGTCTGACATAGGAAACAAAATTGGACCTCTATTCAATTGTTTTCTATTTCAAACTAGCTGGCTAAGGTCTCATCCTTTGCCCAGCAGTGGGATAACAAAAGTTAACTGAAAAAAATAACCGGCTGGTGTCCGCAGGTCCACGTTCCACGCGTGTATTTTGTACAGTATGTATTTTAAGCAAGAAGTAAGAAATTATGTGTATTAAAATGTCATGTATAATAAAAATTGTGAAAATAAAATATTATTATCTTAAACTTCGATCACAAAATTTCCTTTATTTTTTATCCGTAAAATTAACTAGGTATCAATTTATATTATCAACTGTCTGTGCTTAAGGCACGCACATGTTTATAGCCCGCAGTATATATCCTGCAAATAACAACTTTATCTATTTCACTACGTAGAAGTTAAGCTAAGTAGAGAAATATGTAGATTAAGTTATTGCTTGCAGGAGAAGCTGTGGGCTGCGGTAGCTTATTGAAACTTAGAACTGAGAACTGTTCACGGGAATCACAGAAAATTTGTGATCAAAGACCATACAAGAACGTTATACTACTATCAGAAGGCCAATTCTCGTAACTAAAAACGTTCAAAATCCAGTCGCAGTCTCATCTCGGCGACAAACAAATGTCAAAAACTTTTCAATATGTAGGGAAATTAATAGAGATATATTTGACAGATTGAGACTGAGATCAGACTATGAACGTTCTTAAAATTACGAGAATTGCCCCCAGGTATGTGTGTAAACAACAATTAATTACTATCCGTGCGTCCGATGGGATTTCCTATATAAGCGAAAAAGATGAACTTCCCTTATTTAAACTTCTTTCTTCTTTAGGCCCGATTTTCCCATCACCAGATAACTTTATTTGAGGAATAAAATTATCGTTTGACGGTTTTTGTATGAAATATTTGTCAACATTTCAATATTATTCCTCGAAAGTTATCAGAGGGGCAATTCTCGTATTTTTTATAGCTAATAATTCAGACTGAAATTCATTCAGTAATGAACTGGAATTCCAGCCGTAAGCTGACCATTAGTTGTGCGGTCACGTTCGACGTGTTTCATCGAATTTTATGTGCGGTTAAGAGGCCTCTTACAAAAATGCGCGTATATGCATGATTTCCTCGTTGAAATTGAATACTATTCGTTGGTTTGGTATAAATAGCAATTTATTGGTAAAAAAAATAAAGCGATTTTTTTTTCTTCTATTTATTTAGTAATAATCGTTCTCCTGATTCATGTTTAGGCACAAACTCATGAAGAGCTGATTTAAGAGCTCTAATTTGCAGATGCTAAGCTAAATGGAATATAAAAATAATATAACATTAATGTATAATAATATAACATTTCTTTTTCATATCACAAATATCATATACTTTTATAATAATAGAATACAGTTTTGTTATATTAAACAAAGAACCTTATAAACAAAGAAAAAATTACTTGACCTAATTCAATTTTCTACTGGAAACAAGTCTGAATATCTCCGTTTTGCCACGTCATTTTCACGTAGTATTTATACCAAAATTTTTTGAATAAATAAAATAAAAGTACTCTAAATTTCACTGCGCCGGCGATGCGTGGTCACCCAGGCTAGAGGCCTTAAGACTAACCACGTTAAGTTGTACTTCACAACCACCACCACCACCACTACATTCCGCCACTATATTCCGTTTTAAGGATTATGATAAAACTAAACAATGTAAAACTACCGTTTCTAATAATATTAACGTATAATCTTGTGAAGCACAATTCAACTTGCTTATTTTCTGCATTTTCATTCTAAATTGTATGAAATAACCAAACAAACGTTCGTCACAGTCTTAAATTATTGAGGCATCCACAGGCAATCCTGGTTAAGAAGACGACAACCTCATGGCTTGAACTGCGAGATGCCATTTAAACCCAAAAAAAAAGTATTACCAAAATGTAAGAGCGCTCTTAAGAGACCGTACGGATACGTGAACGAAACGAAAGATATTTATAAATATTTCGATTTATCGAAGGTGTTCGAGGTGAACGTTCGGGTTTGTAACCCCTGTTTTCTGATCTTTTTTTTTTTGTTGTTGTACAGACGACAACATAACAAGGTATATATTTCCCGTTTTAGGTGACCTCCCATTGTATAAGGTTTTCTTACAATGAAAAGTCAGATTATACTGGAAATGTATAGCTTGATGTATCGTCGTGCGTACCTTACGGATCTGTTTAATTGGCGAGCAAAGGTCATACAACATTTTTAACTTAAGGGAGGTTTTGAGCCACCTCGTTGCACTAGCTCTTGCGTCATGAAATTATATTAAATTATCTGTTAATAGAATATCGGAATCACTTTGACACTTCATATTATAAAACTCAACTCAACTCAACTCAAAGCATTTATTTCAATTAAACCATTTACAGGCACTTTTGAATTGTCAAAATTAACTAGTCGGTCAGTTAGTCAGAAAGTTGAAGCTAGTTGCCCATTCCAAAACGTAGATCTCTTGGAGAAGAACGGGCAAGAAACTCCAAAGACACTCTTTTAAATTAAGATATTACAAAATCCTGAGTACAGTATTCTTGTTGCTTCTATATCTATGTGAGAACAATGTTATGAAGAAACAAACACAAAATAAAAAAATAAGCTAGATGAGGTCGGCACTTCCTGTCTGACTACTCTGAGAAGAAAGGCCGAAAAAACTCAGAGGTCACATGTCATATTGAGCTAGCAAGGTTTTTCCTCATACTAAATTAAATACATGATCTGTGATGAAATACAATTTAAAATAGCATAATGCAATAGTGGATCGCATTGTAATTCTATTGATTGGAGTTAAAGAAACAAGCGGTGATTGTTTAGGTAGGTAACTTTTACACCTATCAAATAAACATTTTTACAAAAAAAAATAAAATAACCGACTTCCAAAAAAGTCACTAAAAAGTGAAAAAAAAAACCTACTCAAAATAAAAACTCTAAAACAAAATATCCCCCGATTTTTGCGGCAAAAGGTTATTAACAATTTCATTTACAGCTGTTTTTATACTTTCTGGAGTTGAATTCATATCATAGCGATATGAATTCAACTCCAGAAAGTATAAAAATCGCTGTCTATTTCTATTTTATAAAACTTTTCTTGCTAAATATGGCGTATCAAAGTTTTACAATAGTACTAAATGCGCGCCATTTGCTTTTTGTTTTTCACCAAGTCGGTTTTATTCAACCGTTTTTTATTTTCAGCCAGTATCTTTTTGATCTAATGCATACATTTTATACTAGCTGCTGCCCGCGACGTCGTCTGCGTGCATGCTCTACAGCACCAAAAATACCCAAGATGCCAGTGTCGCTATAGCATTATAAGTACACAACTTTTAAAATAGCATTAAAATATAAGTTTTTTTGCAAGCGAAGCAAGTGAAGAGAGTTATATGGGAGTCCTGCTGAGTTCAGTCATAAGATGTGACTGAAGGAAATAGAGAAAATAATGCAGGAATACATTCCAGGACACAAAAGAGTAAAAATACGTACAAAGGTATCATACTTTACAACACTTCCCTATAAACTACGTTGGTAGTTATGCTGCCAGGAGCCAAAATGTAAAGAGAGTCAGGACTGGTGACGCGGGAGCAAGCGACGCACAGTTACCCGTGTGAGAAGCAACTCGTCCTGAGGTCGACACCCGCTGCCCTGCGACTTATTGATGGTCATCGCGAAGCAAACACTCACGGGGAACTGTACGCGCTTGAACTGGAACAGGAAGTTATGAGGTATTAGGGGAATGCGTGGTATAAATACTGCCTCGCCGACGCCACAACCCGTAAGAATTTCCGCCTCAATGGTGTGTCTGTGGAGGGAGATGACTTTAACGGCCCATTCACGACCTTGCCGCGGTGAGCGGCGGCTAAGCGCGGGGCGGCGAGCGGTAAGAACAAAAGTATGAAAATGTTTGAAGCACACCACGAGTCGCCGCTCACAGCGAAAACGCGCGCGGTTTTGTCGGAGCGAATCGTTGCAGCGGCACGCGGTGCGGGGAGCGGCGAGATCAAAAGTACTGGCGAATGAGTGCGACGCGACGCCACGAAACACAGCGGCCCGGATAGCGGCGTAGATGTGACGGACTCGGCGGCGAACTTAAAAACAAAAAAATTTTGACGATTTTGTGGCGGTAATGGATATAGAGTATAAGTATAGAATATAATCAAATGTTTCCACACTCATTCTTGTGTACTCATAAAACTTATCCGGATATTTTCTGTAATCTTCGTATAGGTCACGAAATTTGCCATTTAAATATCGATCTTTATTCAGTTCGTGCACTCCTTCTGTCATACTTGTTTTAAAAATATACTGCTTTCTAAACACAAAAGAGATAATTTTGATAACGCCATAATTTTGAGCACGTTCTAACTACCTAAATACGTCCACCTCGACCGCTGCCGCTAGCCGCTACTGAAGGTACGTGGCGTGTAAAACGCACGCCGCGCCGCCTGCCGCGCCGCCTGCCGCGCCGCCTGCCGCGCCGCGCGCCGTTTAGACCGAAGTCGTGAATGGGCCGTAAGGCGGTTAACACAACTTCGGAGGAGATGGGTTCCGAAGAAGCATAATCGGAACACCGACCTTCAGCTTGATGGTATGCGCTGGAAGTCCACTTGCTGACAGAGAGCTCAGAAATTCCACGGGATAATGTGTGGCGTCATCTTGCTCGACAACAGTGTTTATCGAGGTGTAGACCACTTTATTCCCCTCAATTTCCGAGAGAATGCATTCGTTAATTGCTGCAGCCTGATCATTTTTGGGCATCAAAATGGCCCCGCTCACACACCCAAGAATTCTGCGGGTGCGGTATACGACTGATATCCCCGTATACACAGTGAATGAGTTCTTCTAAGCTGGATACCACTCCACCGAGAGACTCTGGAAGCATCACCTGTCTCTTCTGGTAGAGTGCCTTCGCCAAGACTTAGAAGGACATCGGAGAATTCTTGAGCACGTGCATTGCCGCCGAGCCGAGCTCTCATATTAATGAACTCGTGACCACAACGAAGATCATCAACGAAGCATTCACCTCGTCAGCCCTCGAGCCCCGCGTCACCACTGGAAGCGTTTGCCGAAAATCACCACTGAACAGAACTGTGACACCACCCATCAAACGTTCGTTCCTGCGGATGTCCTGCAGGATTCTGTCCACGGCCTCAACGGCCTTCCTATTGGCCATCGTAAACTCATCCCATACGATCAGAGAGCAATCCTTGAGCACGTGTCCCTTATCGCTGTTACGTGACACACCACAAACAGGCGTTTCGGCGCTCTCTAAATCGATGGGAATTTTAAACATGGCATGTGCTGTCTTGCCACTCGGAAGCAGTGTGGTAGCGATTCCCGACGACGCTACAGCAATAGCAATTTTGCCTTGCCTCCTGACTTCTGTAAGTATGCCAGTGGTAACAAATGTTTTTCCTCTTCCACCAGGAGCATCCAAGAAAAACATTTTACCCTGGTTTTGCCCAACGCTTTCAAGGACGGTGTCATAAATTTGCTTTTGCTCTGAAGAGAACAAAGCGACATGGTCATTTCGTATGGTGGTCATTTCGCGTTATACTCCCGATTTTCACGGTCTTGATACGGTGATGATTGGGGAGCTGGTAACCCATATTCGATCAGTGGATTGCCGCTGATAGACAGTACCACATATTGAAGTGAACTGAGACAGGTGTTCAGCACGCGTTCATCAATTACTTCGACTTCGTCTCCAGTAGCGCGCCTCAAAGCTCGTCGAAAATCTTCAGACAGATGATGGCGATACTTCTCTCACAAAGCTACGGGGTTCGCGACTCCACAAAACACCAAGATGACGGCAAACAGATGACGCATGCGGCTGGGACTGTCACTGACGCTCGCCTCCGCGAGGGTGTCATGAAATGAAATGATCATCATCAATGATCATAACTTTTTTGTAATACTTAACACCGCATTTTTTTTAAATTGTCTTCCTCAACTCTGCTCAAGATTTTGAGGGTTTTGTTGGAACTTGAATTTGTCAAAACGAACTATACGATACAACTTTTATGAAGAAAATGCACATCACCATCTATGAATTTTAAGAATAACTAACTACTTACCTCGCCAACATGATCAAATTTAAATTATTAATTTCCAAAAAAATGTTAACATGTAGGTAACTTGATTTGATTTTTATGAAATCTCATAGATGGCGCTGTTTTAAAATTGTCTTTATACTACTAACATTCATTAAACTATATTTCTCTGCCCAAGTTACTTAAATGGCGTAGTTTTTTATAGTGTAACTTCAGATAATAGCATGGCTTACTCAAAAACAACATTTAGATATGCGTCGTTAGATTACACGCTGTCACAGAATGCGTAAGAAAAATAAAGATTCACAGCTCCTCCCCCGTAGGTGATAGCGTGATAATATGTAGCCTATATGTTGACCCGACATCTTAGTAATATTCATGCAAAATTTGAAGTAAATCCATGCAGTACTTTTTGAGTTTATCCCGGACAGACAAACAGACAAACAGACAAAAATTCTAAAAACTATATTTTTGGCTTCGGTATCGATTGTAGATCACGCCCCAAGTATTATTTAAAAAAAATATTCAATGTACAGTTTTGACTTTCCTACGATTTTATTATATGTATAGATAAGTATTCGGGCCAATATTTTAGTTAAACTACCTAAGATGTTTCAAATAAACTATCCTCCCTTTTCAACACGACAGGGCTTGTTTTTGCATTTGGTACGTTTCCATTTTTATGATATAAAGATTATTTATACTTACCTACTCATTTTCGTGTTAATGGAAGTTGGAATTTCTACTCCTTAAACTTTATTACCCTTTTCTACCCCGTTAGGAGTAGAATAAGTAAAACCCTAAAACTCATACTTTTTTATTATAAGTAAGTAATTAGTAAACCCCTAAAAGTGACAATCTTTATTATTTACTGAGGCAAATGTTGAAAAGTTTCAAGTTTCTTAACCAAAGGAATAAGACCACATTTTCACCTTCACAGTTTTTATCCCCATAGGGGTGAAATATTGAAAACATGTATGGGACGTTTCCATATCTTGACTCAAAGATTATTTATACCAATTTCCCATTGAATCAAGCCACGCAATAAAATACTCCTCTGTGATATGGACTACCCCCGTTCACCCCGTTAGGGTTAGATTTTCGAAAAACCCAGTCACACTTTTTTATTTATTTTGGTCTTAAGTATACATACTGAGTTCCGAGTTTATATTATTGGACCGCGCGATAAAATTCTTCCATACAAACTGACACCCTCAATCTCCCTTTAGAGCAGAAAAACATAAAATGACAAACTATAATTTACTTAGATAAGTATAGTGCCAAGTTTGAAGCTTAAATTTATCCATACCATTTTTTTGGAGTAAATCAAGCTACGCAATATAATACCGGCCTTAAAAATCGAATTACCACATTTTTACCCGTCAGGGATCTACTTTCGAAAGACCCATTTCTTATTACTTACTTAGACAAATATTCCTTCCAAGTTTCAAGTTTATTAACCAAATGAATAAGATTTTTCGTATAAAGTTTTTCCCCACATTTCACCCCACACAGGAGGAATTTTGAAAAAATGTTTGGGATGTGTTCATAACTTGACTCAAAGATTATTTCCAACAATTTTCGAGTTAATCAAGCCACGCAGTAAAATGGAAAATTAACTACTCCTTTTCACCCCGTCAGAGGTAGATTTTCGCAAAACCCTGATACATGTATTTCTTTACTTTTGGTCTTAAGTATAAATACTGAGTTTCGACTTAATCGGACCGCGCGTTAAAATTCTTCATTACAAGTGTTGACTCCCCCTGATCGCCCTTTAGGGGGTAGTTTAGAAAAGCAAAAAATGCCAAAATTCATAATTTACTTAGATAAGTATTCATGCCAAGTTTCAAGTATATTAACCAAATGAATAAGATTTTTCATATAAGCTGTATCCCCACTTTTCACCCCCACAGGGGTGGAATTTTGAAAAATCGTTTGGAATGTGTTCATTATTTGACTCACAGATTATTTATACCAATTTTCGAGTTAATTAAGCCAGGCAGTAAAATTTGCCCTGTAAAATTAACTACCCCTTTTCTCCCCGTTACGGGTAGATTTTCGAAAAACCCTGATACACGTAATTCTTTATTTTTGGTATTAAGTATAAATACTGAGTTTTGAGTTAATCGGACCGCGCGTTAAAATTCTTCCACACTTATTTTGACACCCCCCAATCCCCTGTTAGGGGGTAGTTTAGAAAAACAACAAATGCCAAACTTTATGATTTACTTAGATAAGTATTCGTGCCAAGTTTCAAGTTTATTAACCCAAGGAATAAGATTTTTCATATAAGCCGTATCCCCACTTTTCACCCCCACAGGGGTGGAATTTTGAAAAATCGTTTGGAATGTGTTCATTACTTGACTCACAGATTATTTATACCATTTTTTGACTTAATTAAGCCAGGCAGTAAAATTTGCCCTGTAAAATGAACTACCCCTTTTCTCCCCGTTAGGGGTAGATTTTTGAAAAACCCTGATACACGTAATTCTTTATTTTTGGTACTAAGTATAAATACTGAGTTTTGAGTTAATCGGACCGTGCATTAAAATTCTTCCATACAAATTTTGACACCCCCTCATCCCCCTTTAGAAGGTAGTTTAGAAAAACAAAAAAGACCAATTTTCATAATTTACTTAGATAAGTATTCGTGTCAAGTTTCAAGTTTAACTCAAGGAATAAAATTTTCCATACAAACTTTCATCCCCCATTTAACTCCCTTAGGGGTTGAATTTCGAAAATTCCTTCCTTATTCCTCGTCTACATTATAAAAGGAACCTCTGTGCAAAATTTCAGTTTTCTAGGTCTAGGGGTTTGGGCTGGGCGTTGATGAGTCAGTCAATCAGTCAGTCAGTCAGTCAGTCAGTCAGTCAGGACTTGTCTTTTTATATAAATAGATATACATATACAGACTAGCGGCGCCCCGCGGTTTCACCCGCATAAGTGTCGATCCCGTGAGAATATCGGGATAAAAAGTAGCCTATATGTTAATCCAGGGTGACAGCTACCTTCATACAAAATTTAATCAATATTGGACCAGCCGTTTGAGCGTGAAGAAGTAACAAACATATGAACACACACTCTCACAAATTTTCGCCGTTATAATATTAGTGTGATTTCAATCAGTCCGTGCCAAGTTAAATCAAGTCCAAGGTTTCATAAACATATTTCATTCACATAGACTCCTACATCCTATTTAATACTCCCAAAGTCCGTAAAGCTACCGTAAGCAATTCACAGCGAAGCGACGTCGCTGGACGAAGCGCTAACTAATTAAGTTATTAGCGCTCAAAGTTAACGAGAAAACTTTCTCGTTGTAACCGGTCTTTAAAGAAGCTTGCTGCCGTTTTCAGAAGTTTTGTGGATTGGAGTCTTTTTTTAAGCTGTGAGGCTATTGTGGGGTATTAAAATATCTTAGTGCGAAGTGCAGGTTGGTTGGATTAATAATATTTACCTACATAGTTAGGTACTTTTACATACTCGTATTTTTTCGAAGTTTTGATATTGACTTGAAAGAGCATGGCAGTTGATGTCATGCTCACTTAAATGTCTCACTGATGGTGGCGCGTGTGTTGGATCATTCGGTTCCCTGCAAAATGGTTGAGCTGGATGGTGCTGATCCATGCGTCATGTTCGTGAACGGGCGCCGTCAGTTGAGACTGGTCATCTCTTAGCTGCCAAGGCTTATTTTTAATCTTATATTTTGAATTGTTTATTCATAACATTGTTCAGAAGCAACAAGAATAATGTACCCAGGATTATGTAATATCTTGATTTAATAATAATTAATAATAATTCATTTATTTATCAAGTAACAAGGACTGATTAATACACAGAAAATAAATACAGCACAAATCTGACACTGAAAACACACTGAATACATTATACATTACATTGCAATAGGTACAACACAAAAAAAAAGAGTGTCCTTGGAGTTTCTTGCCCATTCTTCTCCAAGAGATCTACGTTTTAGAATGGGCAACTAGCTTCAACTTTCTGACTAACTGACCGACTGTTTAATTTTGACAATTTAAAAGTGCCTGTAAATGGTTTAATTGAAATAAATGCTTTGAGTTTGAGTTTACGTTCGTAAAATAAGGAAAGTGAGTACTTCATCTCCTTTATAAACGTTTTATATTATACTAGCTTCTGCCCGCGATTGCCTCCGCGTGAAATTTCATCCTCCCCCATATTCACCCTCTTAGGGGTGAAATTTCGGAAAACTCTTCCTTAGTGGATACCTACTCTTCACAAAGAACACACCCCTCCAAATTTAATGTCTCTAGGACCAGCGGTTTAGGCTGTGCGTTGATATATCAGTCAGTCTGGACTTTGAATTTTATTTTAACGCCTCACTCTGATGTTATTTAAAATTTTAAAGGAACATATAATAAAAATTTCATTATATAACATAATCAGCCTATAATGTCCCCACTGGTGGGATAAAGGCTTCTTCCCGTAATTCTTCACGACGGCCTAGTGCGTTTTTATGGATGCTACACGTCTTAGAATTTTTTTGTTCTAAGTGATGCCGATTTCCTCGCGATGTTCTCCTTCACCGTAATGAAAGCAGTTTAAGTTTTTTTTTTCGAAGTACCTACCTGCCTGGCTATAAATCGTATCGTTTCCACCGGGGCACATGAATCGGTTTTTATTGCGATACATTTCCCAAGATCTCTCGCGCCTCAAGCGCCTGTTAACAGAGACAAAGTTAAAAGTCGCAAGTGCCTTTTCTAGACACACGGCAAAATCTTCGAAGCTGCATTCTGCTGCGATTAATAGGTACTAAATTTTCACGATGATACAAAATATATCCAGGGTACCAGATAGGAGATTTGTAACTAAATTAAATTAATCAGTGTGACTCACACTGATGATGTGGATATCACCATCATTAAATCCGCATGACCACGAGAGCACACATATTGAAAACATTTAGACGCGAATAATTTGTGTTTTTTCCGAGGCACTCAGCGGCGCTAGTGCAGCGCAATGTGAAGTTGCGTCAAATTGTACAATTATATATCTATCGACAGGTGGAGCTGACTTATGATTTCAGTTTTATTTTGTTAATTGATAAAATAATATTAGATAATAGAACAAGATTATAAATATTTATCTGCGTTGCGTAGGATAAACAGTGTTTTTCTGTCTTTATGAAACGTATGCCACTGAGTGTGACACATTAATACTGTAAGAAAAACTAAGGGACTCGAGGAGGCTACATGAAAGATTGTGGTTCGCCCTTTCTCGTGAGATAACATATTAATCAATGTCATACTCATCCCTCTAAGAAACGTGATACGAGTTAAACAACCATTAACAAACGCCGTGGATACTGATACTCTCCAAGTCTCCATAGATATTCTTAAATGAAAGTTAAAAAACTATAATTTCCTTACTTTATATTAAGAATTTAAATTAAATTACCTATCTAAATAATCAGAGCCGCACATGTAGATCGATCAGGTTAAGGTACGCTTGCCGCGGTTGGTCTGTGGATGGGTGACTGTTTTTACATATCGAGACCCCTCCATGCCTCGGAAAGCACGTTAAGCCGTTGGTTCCGGCTGTCATTCGTGGATCTTTGAGAGTCGTTACGGGTAGTCAGAAGCCTGAAAGTCTGACAACCAGTCTTACCAAGGGGTATCGTATTACCTAGTAACTAGGTTGTGGAGGTCACATAGGCAGTGGCTCCATATAAAATACTGGTATTCTGCTGCATCCGATTAGACTGGAAGCCGACCCCAACATAGTTGGGAAAAGGCTAGGCAAATAATGTATATTAAGAATTTAAATTATCGTCATCTGCCTAGACATTCCCCAACTATGCTAGGTCGGCTTCCAAAATAGAATTAAGAATTTTATACATGCACCAATTTTAGGAAACCGTATAGTATTGCCCAGCGGTCACTGTGCGTCTACGATCCCCGTTTTGGAGAAGCGAGAAACTATGTGTTGCCTTTGAAAAATTAAAATATTTTTCAACCCTCATTGTCTCTTATTTACCTATTAGCTATCACACAATCATGCTTAGTTTGAAAAGCAATAATTTCAAGAATTATCTTGGAAAGTCGTTCAATGGAAATATACTTAATACTTTATAGATGAGCATGCGAATCCAATTAACTACATTAATCTAAATAATTTAGAATAATTCGAGGGTTAATAACTTAATTTCATGGGACACGCCATTTGTAGGTATGACCCTTTCATAACAATAGAACTAACTCTTTTAAAACTACTAAAAGGGACTAACAAAACGTGATCGGACTACGAACTAAACGTGACTTTGATTCGACCCATGGTAAGGTAAAATAAAAACTAATAGTACGGCAAAAATTAAGATCGGAAAATGGAAGAAGAATGTCCATAGCAAGCAATAAAGATACAATCTATATAGATCTAAAAATATCTTACCTTGTTGGCAAAGGATGAAATGATGTCCTCCACTTGCCTCTGCCATTCATTGAAGAATCTGAGATGATTCATGTTTCTGTAAGGCCTTACTCAAGATCCGGAATAAAAGCTACGTGACACCTAAAGAAATAGTTTTTTTTGGATAGCTTATTTTGTGAAAAGGAATAGTGGGTATTTTTGGGTTCGTGTTTGGGTGGGAAAGGAAATTAAATTACAGTGGTACTGTCTAATAAAGTGAATATAAAACTAAGCAAGTATGGTACCAATACCATAAAAACAGGAATAAGCTGAGACTTAGGATATAATTTTTTAACTTCATATTAGGTATGGTAGTTAACATTTAGATATAACTGTCTCGGACAGTGGAATGCTATTGAAAGATGATGATCAAAATGAAATGGTGAAGGATTTGTGAGTTGGGTACTACTATGACAGTTCCAATGTCAAAGAAAAACATCTTGCAATCGTTTTATACACGCGCTACGAATAAAATTGAAATAAATTTTATGTGATAAAAAAAGTCATGGTTTAAATTCTATTACTGATTAAATTAATTAATTCTATTGTTATACCTACTACTAAAACACTTTCAGATTTGCTGTAACAATGAGAAATGATGATCAGTATACGTTCTGTATAGCACCATTATTTTCCATACTGGAGTAAGATTAAAATGAATACTATGAGAGGTGGATGGTAGGCCCCCAGGAGCCTGTTTAATAAAACCGATAAGGCGACATTTTTGCAAAAAATTACATATTTTCACGATACCCTTTTCCCAACTATGTTAGGGTCGACTTTCAGTGTAACTGGATACAGCTGAATATCAGTTTTTATATGGACTATGGAGTGAAGGGCTATCTGATCGCCACAACCCAGTTACTGGGTAACACGATACCTTATGGTAAGACTGGTTCAATAATAATAAAGTTCTCAACCTTGTTTTACCCACCGCCTAACTACTTTGTGATTTTGTTTTTCTAGAGCTCACCAAATTTTTTACTTACATACCATTTATCGCAAATCTGAAACAGCTGTTGCCATGATTATATTTATACGTGTAATATTATTTACCTAGTCCTAAGATAGGATGTATCATTTTCTCTGGGTCTTCTTCTCCCTGAAAGTCTCAAACGCCAACGAGATGGCGTTATCGCACACGTTAAAAATATATGATATTAAATCGTATACACAGTATTTAAAGTCTATATTACCAAGCCGCGCACAGAAGCTTGGGCGTTATCCGCGACACGCGATTGTAGCCGAAAGTATACTGCGACGCGCGATCGGCTCCGTTCGCCTCCGATCTGATCTCGTCGTATCCGATCGAATCCTTTCGGCTGTCGTCGAGTGCGCTCAAAGCCGTGGCCTAAAACTAATAATAAACGTAAACTAGGTAATAGGTAAAACAGGCTGCTGTCGGCAACTCCACGTCAATGCGTGTATTTTGCGTACTAAACGTAAACTAATAATAAAAACACGCTAGACAGCTAATCAGAACAATACAAAACACTTAAATCTAGGTAATTAGATATGCCCGCCAGTCGTGTGCCTTTATATACCTATTGAAATATTAGGTCGGGGCAAAAGTATTTTCGTATTTTTCATACAAAAAAAAAATCGTTTTAGGTTTAATTTTTTATTTATTTATAATATGTATGTGCCGTTTTGATCGATGACTTGTTGTCACCTTGTGGGCAATACCATGATCCCATTGCTGTGGAAGTTTTGAGATTTTTTATCAAAAAAATCTGACAGGTAGTTTTCACAGTGTTCTTTTGAGGTTAACTTTATGCTTCCTAAAGAGTTCTGAAGTGACCGAAACAGGTGGAAATCTGATGGAGCAAAATCAGGGATATACGGTGGATGCATCAACACATCCCAGCCAAGCTCTCTCAATTTTTGCTATAGCCATAGCTGAGTGCGGTCTGGCGTTGTCGTGATGAAACACCACGCCCTTCCTATTCACCAGCTCCGGCCGGTTTTTCTCAATGGCTTCTTTTAACCTCATCAGTTGTTGACAGTAGAGGTCAGAATCGATAGTTTTACCCGGCGGCAAAAGCTCATAGTGGACGATTCCTTTCCAATCCCACCAAACACACAGCATCACTTTGTTCCGAGTCAGGACGGGCTTTGCCACGGTCTGTGGGGCTTGCCCATGCTTCGACCACGACCTTTTTCGGATATTCTTATCGTAAGTGATCCATTTTTCATCACCCGTAATCAACCGTTTAAGAAATGGGTCGGAATTATTACGTTTCAACAAAGAATCGCAAATGGAAACACGTTGCATTAAGTTTCTCTCAGTGAGATCATGTGGTACCCAAATATCAAGTTTTCTTGTACCCAGACTTTTGTAAATGCCGTAAAACTGTTTTGTGATCAACATCCAGTTCTTCAGCAATATCATAACTACTAATATGTCGATCTTGCTCCACTTTTTCAAAAATGGCACTGATTTTATCCGTGACAAGGGGCGTCCAG
This sequence comes from Globia sparganii, assembly GCA_949316385.1. Classification (NCBI taxonomy): domain Eukaryota; kingdom Metazoa; phylum Arthropoda; class Insecta; order Lepidoptera; family Noctuidae; genus Globia; species Globia sparganii. The sequence goes on from OX438654.1 coordinate 19,805,302, forward strand.
AGCGAGCTTCATCCTTCACACTAAAATTTCCTGACTTGAAACGCTTGAACCACATTTGTGCTACTCGTATTGATACCGCATTAGGTCCGTAAACCGCACAAATTTTATTCGCGGCGTTCGTCGCATTTTTACCTTTTTTGTAATAAAATTTTAAAATGTACCGAATTTCTTCGTCACATACGTTCATGTTGCTTGCTTGAAAAACAATTGAGAAATGGCGGGAACTGGTTTTTTTTTTAATTTATTGCATCTTTAGAATGCCAACATTTAATAGTATTAAAACCAGCCAGTTACATTCAGTACTGCCAAAGAGGTTTGATTACTAACAATAGATTCAAAATACGAAAATATTTTTGCCCCGACCTATTATAAACCCGTCGTGTTTAACCGTTATGACGCATTTAGGCACATCCCGCATATCTTCCAAACACAATACGTCGCTTATATTCCACCCTATCATGATACAGTGATCACGAACAAAAGTCAACACATTCCTTTATAACATATAAAATATTCCCTCGAATAAAGAAACTTCATATTCACAAAAACACCTCACGAGTACCTGTCCAACCGACTCTCAAGATCAGGAGATATTATCGTACACAAGTGTGTGCGCAAACACTGATATTAAATCGCCAACTTCCAAACTCCGGGCAACAATTCTTAATGGAAAACCCAATAACGCTTTGCCCGACCTGGAAATTGAACCCAGGATTCCACGCTCAGCAGCCGCGCTTGCAATTACGAGACCAACGGGGCAGTCAACCACGATTCATACTATGTATATAACTGTAAAGTGTATCCATAGAAGGAACAACCTACAGATTTCCTCGCTATACATAGATTGCCATCTAAGATACTGGTTTGCTTAGACTGGCTGTCAGACATTCAGGACCCGTAACGACAGTCAAGGATCTACGATGACAGTCGGGAGCGAAGAATTAACGTGCTTTGAGAAGCACGGAGAAGTGTCGGTATGAAATGAGTATCTAAAATCACTCATCCACGGACCCACGCACACACCACGGATTGCTACCACCACTTGTACAGACGCCAGCATATCAGCTACTACAAACTGTCAAATTTTTATAATAGATTTTCAACTTTATCTCTAAAGTGTAAGGTTCAAGGTTGATTGGGAAAATTTTACAATTTCGGGTAGCTTGATATGCCGGCGTCTGTCAGTTACGATGTATATAATTTATGTAACGACGGTGCTATCTAAGGCTGTTAAACGTTGGCTGAAAGTTGGATATGATCCTGAAGTACATCATAAAGAACAAAGTTACGATTCTTCACGTCCATTGTTTATTACACAGTTATGAAACCAATGTAGTGTCAGCAAATGTTAAGCGAAAGCGGAATGTTTCCTGATAATTAATTGTTTTTGATGAGGAAAATATTGGTGTCTTAAGTTCTTTATGTAATTTTGTCACAGGTACTGCGGATATCTTTTATTTGGCTTACAGGGTATCATCGTATATACGCGTTCAACTCAGGCTTTTTTGTATATTCACTTTTTTAAGGGCAAGATTTATACTTTACTTTCCTTAATAAAGTAAGCGTCGCAGACGAATCTGAAATTATAGTATTCGTATGCAACGCTTGCTCACATGCGCCTAGATGAATATGAGCAGAGCATTTATCACGCTCGAATAAGGTTTATATTCTTATGTAACGCTTACTTTACTTTAGCTAAGTCAAAGTGCTATCTGTGCGTTTTGCCGTAACGGTACTGCTATGATACAAAATATTTATTTTGTGAGATTTTCTCTGAAATATTCTAACTTGCACCTTTTCGGGTATACAACTGTGATTGGCTGTTGAGTTTCTTCGTCGCAAGACACGTAGTAGAGAAACATCAAATGGTTATAAATGGCAGGATCTGCAACGCTGAAGTGACAATTAAAAGATTAGGGGCGAGAGATTAAAATCCCGTTTCCAAAAATTAGTAGGTATTAAGTTTCTTTGAGTTTGAAGAACTAGTTCAAATATTTTCAATTTATCAATCTTTACAACTGACTATTATTTTCTACTCAATGCTTTTAAAACTTTTAAGGATTCATAATATCGTGAGGGAACCGATGTTTGACGATGATTTTGATTTTTGCAGTAATAAAACAACAGACTGGTCAAAAATTAAAAGTTCTTCTATAAAGCAGTTTCATGACTGATTGTCTTTAAACGCACATTTTTGAAGATATGTTTTAAAGGGTGTGGTGTGGACTGAAAAGAAAATCGAAAGATATCCCCAAGAAATACCCATTCTTCTCCCAAACAGTTGATTGTTACACTTTGTGAAGCTTTTTAATGCAGATCAAACGAGGTATTGAAGTTTATTGAAGAATAAAGTCACGTTAATACATCATCATTAAGTCCAGATTAGTCAAACAGTTGAGTTTTTATTTTATCATCTTAGGATATTTACTTGCTTATTAAGAAATCTTAAATACAATATACAATCTAACACTAAAATAAATATATTATTTACAAGATTACAAAGGAAAATAAATTGGGAAAAGCTCATTGGGCATCAAAAAATCCGCCCACATCACTGCAGCATTGCCATACAGCGTTGCCACGTTGTATGGCAATGCTGGCTTTTTGACTTAAAAATAGGCAAGCCCTCTGGTCACGTGAAGAGTCGACCAACCGCTTGGCGATGTCCCGGAATACTCGATGAGCACTCGGACCCCACGGCCCTAGTGTTTCAATCCCAAATGGCTGAAACACAGATTAATTCAAATCCGAAGTTCAAAATTCCATACGAAATAGTACTTCGCAGTTCGTGGAGCAGGCTTAATTTGAATATAGTACACGCTTAGTTACACGAATTAATGCAACGCTGGGAGTCGTGCATATTATACAATTTGTGCTTGCCGACACAAACTGTGTGAAGTCACACGAGTGCATCTAAATGGACCCTAAGGGAAATTAGGCTGCATGCTTTCGTGTCGTGTGTGACCTTTCTACGTAGTATACAAATTATACCCATGGTCAAAGATTTAAACGTAGGTTCGCCCAACCGCGTCAAAAGATGGGTCGCATTTGTTTGTTCATCTCTGACAGAAAGTCGCAGACTTGTCTGTCATGGAAACTCCATTATGATTGTGTTAGCTCACTCTTTACATTTTTGGACACTTTTTCGGCCGAATTCTTCCAGTGAGGGCAAATGTTACGATTTTAATCTGTGTAAACGTGTATCTACACGTAGGAATGTAATGTAGGCAAAGATTTGAAACGAAATCGTCAGAAGAAAGATTTCTTCTGACGATTACGTGTCGAAAACTGTTGACGAGTGATAACATGATGACGTCACATTATGAAGTTAAGAGGAATCCTTTGCATGTACCTATGTCTATTTCCTGCTTAGTTATTCTGTCACTTTTAAATTAAATTATATTATTTTTCTTTAAGTACGCTGTACCGGTACAGTGTCCAAATAAGTGTTTGCTGCACCGGACGACGTTCTTTGCTTGTTTACATTAAAATAGTAGTCATCCAGAATGTCAAAGATGATTCCAATGGTGCGACTGCCATATTTAATCGGGACATGGACCCGCACTGGGCCCGCATAGTAACATTATAGGCTGATATTGATAACAGTCGGTGGCCTAATATACGTTTGGTGTGAAAAAGGAAATTTCTTTCAAAAACATTCGAAACTTTGGAAGGTTTTGCCCACAATATAAAAATAAAAATTTCTCGGCTCAATCTATAGTATGTCAACTGAAGGTAAAACATTTCCACGAATGAATCAATACAAACCAAATAACAGGAGAAAAGCAGCAAAAACACATTCATATTTCATTTATTTCATAGAAAATGAAAAGAGAAATTGTTTCAATGAAACCACAACACATTAAAGAACATTATACACGTGCTGAAATAATTGATCAAAGCAAGTATGTTGTTGAATCGTTTTGTTTTTCATATTCTCTACTTTTTCTCGTTCAATTAGTAATTATTTAAATGGTGTATTGTTTAATGGTAAAGTATCTTTGAGTGGTATTTTGTATGTCATCATCACGGTCTGCAAAAATAAGGCTACGTTATAGGTAACCACCGACTGTGGATTGTATGAAATACTTACAACATTTAGGCCCGTATTACAGAACGTCACTCAATATTCAAGCATTACCTACTTAAAACTAGATTCAAGCCATTTGATTGGTTGAAACTAGTTTTAAGTACTCGTAATGCTTGAGTATTGAGTAACGTTCTGTAATACGGGACTTAGGGCCGAATTTTAAATCGTCTTATAACCTTTGTTTAAGGAATAAAAATGTCGTAATGTCAGATTTTGTATGGAATATATGTCAAACCACCATTTTTAATCTTTAGATATAAGTTTTCTGACCATTGAAAAATTTGGCTTTAGGACCGATATTTCAATCGACAGATAACTTTTATATGAGGAATAAAAATTGCGGCTTGACAGCTTTTGTATAGGAAATATGTCAAACCGCCATATTTATTCTTCAGATAAAAGTTTTATGACGATTGAAAAATCGGTCCATAGATGTTGTATTTCATACAATCCACAGTCGGTGGAAGTGGCAATAGGCAGGCCACATCACTCGTAGAACTGATACCCCATGGGGAAGAAAAGTTCTTGAGTGGCGACCACGCACCGTGAGACGCAGCGTAGGCAGGCCTCCCACTAGGTGAACCGACGACATCGTGAGAGTCGCGGGCAACCGATGAATGCAAGTGGCGGATTGTCGTTCGGCGTGGTGGTCTAAAGGGGAGGCCTTTGTTCAGCAATGGACGTCTTTCGGCTGATGATGATGATGATGATGATGAAAAGTAATCTGACTATTGAAAAATCAGTGCTTAGAAACACAACGGACAGTCAGTCGGGTTGCTGACTTTTTCTCATACGTTTTGAATTGATTAGGATGCTCGCAGTCGGCGAGCAGGTAGCCTCACTAGGCTACCTGCTCGCCGACTTACGACCTCTCGTAAGTAGCGGCTGTCACCACTGTGACAGCCGCTACTTACGAGAGGTCGTAGGTTTGAACCCTGGCAGGCACTTTACTTTGTGTAAACTATTTCATCACCACTGCATTCAAAACCTTGAAGGAAAACATCATGTGGAAACCGGCACGTCCTAGAACCAAATATTCGAAGATATGTGACATCTACCAACCTGCACTGAGTTCGTGTGGTGGAATACGGCCAAGTCCCTCTCACCGAGAGGAAGCCTATGCCCCAACAATGGGAACATTATAGGCTGGTTATGCTCACAGTCGGTGGTCGAACATACATTTGGTGTGAACGCGGCCTGAAGCGGTAAAAAAAGAGTGTCGCGTTTCGTATTGCTGTATCGCGGTGGCAAGCCGCCTAAAGTTCATTTATCGTTTTTTATATGATAAATAGCAATATTTTGGTTTACTTAATAAGATTTACGGTTCATGTCATTTGAAGCTCTAGTTTATTAGGCTTTCATAAATATTAGTGTTGCTATATTTTATAGGGTAAAACATGGCATAAAAGATGAGTGATGTTCATCAATGTTTTTTAGGTCTTAGCTATTTTTCTGATAAAGTATCTAATATACATACAAATGAGTGGTTGTCGTAATAATTTTAAAAGACACTGATTTAAAACGGCAGTTGTTTATTGTAGTTTTGGTAAATTTAAATTACAAAATGCAGGATTATTTAAGTTCGGCAGTAAAAACAGAGCAAAAACTAAATAAAAATGAGTCATAACAATTTTTTAAATAGATAACTAAATAAATATTAAGCAGTAAAATGGCTTAACTAGTAGCTACGTGAGAACAGTTAAAAAAACCTAATTAGGTAGTTGGTAAGAAATCTGACTTGGATGTGGCGCGCGGTTGGTCACAGTTCTAACCTAACCCAATTAGTCGGGGTGCCCTTTTTATGGATGGGAAATCATCAAATGACCCCTCCAGCAGTGGGTGGAACAGAAGGGAGTGTTCTGACACTCCCTTCTGCTCCACCCAAAACCCACCCGTACTCGTCCCCGACCACGGGTGGGTACTAAAACCCACCCGTGTTCCTTCCTTAGCCCTTTATGTTCCGGGGTAGCGGTAGCCCGTTCGGACAATCCCGCTGCCCCGGCAGTCAGGGTGCCCTGGCTTAGTTACTGCGACCAATTCGACTCGCGTGGGGTTGGCCACAGTTCCAACCTAACCTATGAACTGCCGAGCTTTTTACCTAACTGCCTATTTCAACATTTTTACTGCCTATTTGTTTATTACACTGCTTGAATTATTTTTTCTACTGACATTGTAGGATGATAATTATACGACGGATTTTCTTCTTATGTTTTATTATCGCACTAATTTACCCACCGCCGAAATCTAAAATTACTGCACGTAATTTTTTCTACTGATCATATAAACTTCCCTAATGTTTAAATAACAGTTTAAATATAATTATCCGGCTTGCGAAAGGTTAAAGTATGTCACATAGTATAAGGTGGTTGTAAAAAACTATGATAGGGATCGTGTAAATTTAATACTTAATGTACCTACTCAGTCGTTTATTTATTATCATACTTATTAAATACATATTTAAATATTTTTATAAAAAAAATATTTAATTTTTTTTTTAATATAAAAAATTATTCCGCCGGTGTCGGGTGAAGGTCCAAGGCACCGGTGGTTAGGGCTCCAGAGACAGGAACCTCCTTACGAGCGACCCGTATCGAGGCGTAAATCAGGCCCTTGATCCAATTGCCTAACAGGAGTCTCGAGCCCCCAGCGAATCTACTCAGACTCAGCCAGTTAGAATGATTAACCCCTGAAATATCGATAGATTTATATAAAGATAAATATAGCAAGATATAGAAAAAAAAGAAAGATGTATTAAAATAATTAAGTTACCCTATTATCGTAAAAATAACATTTTCTGTTCAGAGGGGAAAATAGATAGCCTTTCTGAATTTCTCCGGTCCCTACTTTCCGAGGGATTATCCCAGTATTAGGTAGTTGGATTAAATGTTAATTTACGAGGTAAATCATCCAGCATCCGAATATACACATCGTCTACAATATGGTCGTCAAAGGACATTGTAGCGTCGTTCAGCGTAGGCAGCGGCTGGCATCGGTCGGGAGTAACATCATATAAAATCCATTTTTTTGCGTTTTCACATGATGGTCGGCTCTAGGACACGTTCCTGTTTACGCATCGATATTGGCAAGTGAAACAACGTAGTAATTCGCCGCGTTCTATTAATTGCTATTAACATACTTCGCTTTGCTTAAAATATTTATTTTTACATACTTAATAATCTTTTTCAATAATAATTATAGCAATCACTCAGAGTATTCATTGATCTGAAATCTAAATAAAGAATTTATTGAAGTTAACCTTTGATACCCGTATTTATGTGAGACCAAATATTTGTAATGTAGGCTCTGACCCAATTAGGGTTAAACTCAAACTCAACCTCAAAGCATTTATTTCAAATAAACCAATTATAGGCACTTTTGAATTTTCAAGGGTCGGTTAGTCAGAAAGATGAAGTTGCCCATTCCGTTAGTATAGTCGCCTCTTTATTTTATGGCTTAGCAACAAAATACGGAAGGATCGATTATACAGGGTTAAAATAAATTACCTAGCGAAACTCCGCAGACGTGATGGGTAACTAAATAAATGATAAATGTTAAATGATTTATTTCTGTAAGTAGGTTTGTACAAACACTTTTACACGTCAATATTATTATTATTATTATTATTTTTTAAACTAGATGAGGTCGGCGTTTCCTAACTGACTATTCTGAGAAGAAAGGCCGAAACAAAGTCAGAGGTCACAGTCTCTTTTAAAGTCCAGACAAAATCTTGGTCAAATCATGTGAAGACCATGTAGATTGGTGTCTGAAATGGTCTTTTGAGGAAAAAACCACACAGATTGAGCGGACCTGTCCAGTCAGTGCACGCATTTGTCAAAATTCGTGCAGCTCAACTCAGAACTTGAGGAGCTCAACGATTCGATGAACAATACCAAAGATTGAACATTTGGGTAGGCCGCGTAGATTACTCAAACTGCCAGATCATAAAACTAACTAAGAAGAAAAACAGAAAAAAAGAAAGAAATGACCCACACAATCCTCACATTCACAATAGTTAATTAAAAATAAAAATATTTTACAAAGTAAATATTCATGTCATTGTATAAAAATAAATAAAATTCATCAATGTCAATGTGTATATAAAAATAAGAACATAATACTTGAGCACCATGTGTGTTGGTGTTTGAGGAAAGAACCACAGATTGAGTGGACCTGTCCAGTCAGTGCACGCATTTGTCAGTAACCGTGCAGCTCAACTCAGAACTTAAGGAGCTCAACGATTCGACGAACAATACCAAAGACAGGACATTTGGATAGGTCGCATAAACTACTCAAACTGCCAGACCATGATTAAAACGGAAGCAATGACCCACATAGTCCTCACATTCACAATAAATCAAATAATATAATACTTTACACAGTAAATACTAAATGTTCATGTCATTGTTTATGTAAATAGATATTTAGAAAAAATAAAGTGTAAAATAGCAAAATAAAGTAAAAACAACATTCGCAGTTTAAATCTATTGGAGCAGCTCAATCCCAAGCCTTTTTGTCCTCAATAAAGTCTTTTACAGTATAATAGGCATTTTGGCATAGTTTTCGCTTTATAAAAGATTTGAATTTATTTAGGCTTAGTTCTTGAATGTGGCTAGGAAGTTTATTATAAAAACGAATGCATTGGCATTTAAATGACCCACCTATTTTCTTGAGCCTTGTTGTAGGAACAACAAATTTGTGTTTGTTCCTAGTATTTATGTTATGGATATCACTGTATTTTTTAAACAGATTAATATTTTTATGTGCATACAAAAGATTATCATAAATGTACTGAGAGGGCACAGTCATTATATTAATCTCTTTAAATTTGTCTATGAGGGAGTGTCTGGGACTTAATTTATAAATGGAACGAATTACCCTTTTTTGTAAAATAAAAATTGTCTGAATATCGGCGGCATTTCCCCACAACAGAATACCGTACGACATCACACTATGAAAATAACTAAAGTAAACTAAACGGGCTGTCTCTAAATTAGTTAAATCACGAATTTTCCTAACGGCGTATGCTGCAGAGCTAAGCTTTTTTGACAATTTATCTATATGGGGGCCCCATTGAAGCTTAGCATCCAATGTTATGCCTAAGAATACTGTGATATCTTCGGGTTTTAACTCTTCATCCTTTATGAGAACACTAGTTTCTACTTGTCTAACATTGGGTATCGTAAACTTAATACATTTGGTTTTTTTTTCGTTAAGAAGTAGGTTATTAACATTAAACCAGTCAACTACTTTTGCGAGGGCGCTATTCACATTGTCAGTAACCAGCTGCTGACGTTTGATTTTAAATAAAAGTGAAGTGTCATCTGCAAACAACACTATATTATGATTATCCTTTATGAGGTATGGCAAGTCATTAATATAAATAATAAATAAAAATAGGCCAAGAATTGAGCCCTGGGGGACGCCCATTCTTACCTCTCTGAATCCTATTACTCAAGTAAGAAGTAAGAAGATCCAAGGAGGCGTTACGGATTCCGTAGTGATGCAGTTTCCTGATTAATGTTTCATGAAGAACACAATCGAATGCCTTAGACAAATCGCAAAAAATGCCCAACGCATCGCATTTGTCCTCCCATGCATTATAAATATGTCCTAAAAGTTCAACTCCGGCATCGGTAGTCGAACGACCCCTTGTGAAACCGAACTGTTTGTTATGCAGTAATTTATTTTTATTAAAAAATCTTTGCAATTGGTCTAAAATAAGTTTTTCAAAAATTTTACTAAAAGTAGGTAGTACTGAAATGGGTCTATAGTTAGTAGGGTCTGATGTACTACCCGATTTAAACAATGGTATTATTTTACTATATTTCATAAGATCAGGAAACTCACCACGGTCAATACAATTATTAAATATAACAGCTAAAGTAGGTGCTACAATGTTTATAATCGACTTAACAACATCCACAGAATTACCCCAAAGATGCGGTCTTTTTAACATTTAATGTGTGAAAGGTTTTAATTATATCTTTACAGGTGACATATTCGAAGTGAAATTCAGTATCACAAACAGGAACATTTTCCTTAAGTAAAGACTCTGCAGCAGTGGGTGATGAGTTTAGAGATTTAGTAGTTGATACGGGAATCTCTGCAAAGAAATTTTCAAAGGCCGCGGCGACTTGAGAATCTGATTTAATTATTTTGTCATCAATAGCAAGGCTGTAGTCACTACTTCGGTTGTATGACTTTCCCGTTTCGCTATTAATGACATTCCAAGTCATTTTAATAATGTTACTACTATTTTTAATTTTTGAACTCAAGTAACGTGACTTGGCAATACTACAAACTTTTCTAAATATTTTAGAATAATTTTTAACATATAAATTAAATTCCGCAGTGTTTATACAAATCCGTAAAATATGATAAAACAAAAAATAAATTGGTGTGTTGAGTTTTTTGGGGTCATCAACCGAAGGCAGTCTAGTCACTTGAAATATCAGTATATCTATACTTATCTTAATTTTTTTTTGTAAATTTTACACTTCATAAACGTGATAGGTTTCGATACATATACAGGTTGTCCGATTAATGGATAACCTCTTAAGGGGTCATTGTACTTATTATTACGAACAACTGTTACGATAAAACAATAAAAAACACATTTTCTGAAGTCATACTTTAAGTAACATCACGACAAGCGGGCGTTGACCCAAAAAGAAATCATGAAATCGTTTTTATTTTATCATAATATATTTAGATATCGATACCCAGCATGTCTGCGGAGTTTCGCTGTATATGATAATGAAAAAAGAAAATGGATGATTTAATAGTCTTTTACAAATATTATTTATTTATTAAAACTTTATGCACAAGTCAAAACTGTACAAAGGCGGACTCAATGCCTTGGGCATTTTGTACCATTTGTATTGTCTCTGCATCACCCTAAGGTAGACCCTTAGGGTGATGCAGAGACAATACACAGTAGGTGCAATAACAAAAAACAAACTAGAAAAAAATTATAATAACGTAATTATAATATCGTTGTGTATTTATGACAAGATAAAGTTAATCGTTGGTTGTATTGTATTAATATTTGGTTTTAAAAGATTTGATTATGAGGGATTATTTTTTAGGTAATCATTGGGTAAGGCCATCGCCTGTTAGGCAATTTTAACTTTGAAAATTAATAGATATTATTTGAGTGTCTTACTTTTATGTATATTACTAGCTCTTGCCCGCGACTTCGTCCGCGTGGGTTTCGTACTTTCCTCAAATAAATTTAACACCCTCTCCACCTCCCCTTGAAAGGTAGTTATTTCGAAAATTATTGATTACGATCTTTATACTTTATTTAAAGGAATAAGTATTCGGGCCAATATTTTAGTTAAACTACCTAAGATGTTTCAAATAAACTATCCTCCCTTTTTATCACGACAGGGCTTGTTTTTATTAAAAAAAAGCATTTGGTAAGTTTTCATTTTTATGACATAAAGATTATTTATACCCATTTTCGTGTTAGGGTGAGCGCAGACAGAGAGGAGCGCAGCGGAGAGGATTTTATTAAGGCTCTCGAAAATCAACTTTAAAATTATTGAAATAAAGTGCATATATGCTTGAACCTGACAAAAAATTACGGTAGGAGTCGAATAAGTAAAACCCTAAAACTCATACTTTTTAATTTTAAGTAAGAAAGTAGTAAAACCCTAAAAATGACAATCTTTATTATTTACTGAGGCAAATGTTGAAAAGTTTCAAGTTTCATAACCAAAGGAATAAGACCGCCTTTTCACCTTCACAGTTTTTATACCCATAGGGGCGAAATATTGAAAACACGTTTTGGACGTTTCCACATCTTGACTCAAAGATTGTTTATACCAATTTCCCATTGAATCAAGCCACGCAATAAAATACTCCTCTGTAATATGGACTACCCCCGTTCACCCCGTTAGGGTTAGATTTTCGAAAAACCCAGTCACACTTTTTTATTTATTTTGGTCTTAAGTATACATACTGAGTTCCGAGTTTATATTATTGGACCGCGCGATAAATTTCTGCCGTACAAACTGACACCCTCAATCTCCCTTTAGAGCAGAAAAACATAAAATGACAAACTATAATTTACTTAGATAAGTATTTGTGCCAAGTTTGAAGCTTAAATTTATTCATACCATTTTTTTGGAGTAAATTAAGCTACGCACTATAATACCGGCCTTAAAAATCGAATTACCACTTTTTTACCGTCAGGGGTCTACTTTCGAAAGACCCATTTCTTATTACTTACTTAGGCAAATATTCCTTCCAAGTTTCAAGTTTATTAACCAAATGAATAAGATTTTTCATATAAGCTGTATCCCCACTTTTCACCCTCACAGGAGTGGAATTTTGAAAAATCGTTTGGAATGTGTTCAATACTTGACTCACAGATTATTTATACCAATTTTAGAGTTAATTAAGCCAGGCAGTAAAATCCTGCCCTGTAAAATTAACTACCCCTTGTCTCCCCATTAGGGGTAGATTTTCGAAACACCCTGAAATACGTAATTCTTTATTTTTTCGATTAAGTATAAATACTGAGTTTTGAGTTAATCGGACCGCGCGTTATAATTCTTCCATACAAATTTTGACACCCCCCAATCCCCTGTCAGGGGGTAGTTTAGAAAAATAAATAATGCCAAACTTCATATTTACTCAGATGAGTATTCGTGCCAAGTTACAAATTTATTAACACAAGGAATAAGATTTTTCATAGACACAAAATCCCCCCTTTTCACCCCCTTAAAGTTTGAATTTCCAAAAATCCTTCCTTAGTGGATGCCTACACTGTATAAGGTATCTATGCGCAAAATTTCAAGTCTCTAGGTCCAGCAGTTTGGGCTGTGACTTTGAATTTTATATTTATAGATTATTAATTGAATATTGGCGCTGCGAAATTTATTTTGAAGTCATTGACTGCCACCGCGGTCACCGTTGACCGCGAACAATAGATTTTCCTATTGTGTCTGTTGTCTGGCAGTCAATATCGCAGCATCATGGTGAGATAGGAGCCTTTTAGCCTCGTGTAGGACTTTCTGTTTAATTTTTCTTTTTTTACAATTTGATATTTTATTTTAGGCTGTGTTTAGTTTGTGATCCTCCTGTACGAGTCGCAATAAATATTTTTTCTTTCTTTATTTATTTTTAGCCAACAATGTTTTCTTACTACAGGGCATAAGTTTCCCTCTCCTTTTCTACTCCTTTCTGTCTTAAACTAGAGTGGACTAATTCTGTCAGCAGGCGTCAAGCTTGACCCACCATCTTCTCTTGAATCAGCCTCGATATCACCGGACGTTTTCTGGGACCCTCATGGTGGTAGAGGTCCATGACTCGTTCGATATGCGGCAAACTTGTCCGGCCCAGTCCCACTTAAGTTTAGTTGCTTTTTGGGTAACGTCGGCAATTTGAGTCCAATTGATCTCTGATCTGACTCCAAAACGCTGCGCTCCAGAATACAAAGGCATTTTAAAGGCGAAGACTAAAAAACTTTATGTTTGCAGTTTACATATTAATACAAACAATCTGTTCTATACATACGAGTACCTAGTAGTAATATTTCTAAAACCTTGTTTATTAGCAAGCTTCAATGGGGCCTCCATATAGATAAAATGTCAAAAAAGCTTAGCTCTGCAGCATACGCCGTTAGGAAAATTCGTGATTTAACTGATTTAGAGATAGCCCGTTTGGTTTACTTTAGTTATTTTCATAGTGTGATGTCGTACGGTATTCTGTTGTGGGGAAATGCCGCCGATATTCAGACAATTTTTATTTTACAAAAAAGGGCAACTCGTTCCATTTATAAATTACGTCCCAGACACTCCCTTAGAGACAAATTTAAAGAGATTAATATAATGACTGTGCCTTCTCAGTACATTTATGATAATCTTTTGTATGCACATAAAAATATTAATCTATTTAAAAAATACAGTGATATCCATAACATAAATACTAGGAACAAACACAAATTTGTTGTTCCTTCATCAAGGCTCAAAAAAATAGATGGCTCGTTTAGATGCCAATGTATACGTTTTTATAATAAACTTCCTAGTCACATTCAAGAACTAAGCCTAAATAAATTCAAATCTTTTATAAAGCGTAAACTATGCCAAAAAGCCTATTATACTGTAAATGACTTTATTGAGGACAAAAAGGCTTGGGATTGAGCTGCTCCAATAAGTTTAGACTGCGAATGTTGTTTTATTTTATTTTGCGATTTTACACTTCTTTTTTTTTCTAAATATCTATTTACATAAACAATGACATGAACATTTAGTATTTACTGTGTAAAGTATTATATTATTTTATTTATTGTGAATGTGAGGACTATGTGGGTCATTGTTTCCGTTTTAATCATGGTCTGGCGGTTTGAGTAATTTATGCGGCCTACCCAAATGTCCTTTCTTTGGTATTGTTCGTCGAATCCCTCCCTAGCTCCCTAAGTTTGAGTTGAGCAGCATGATTACTGACAAATGCGTGCACTGACTGGACAGGTCCACTCAAATTTGTGTGGTTCTTTCCTCAAAAGACCATTTCAGACACCAATCTACATGGTCCTCAAAATGATCTGACCAAGACTATTTCTGGATTTTTATATACACATTGACATTGATAAATTTTACATATACAGTGACATGAATATTTACTTTGTAAAGTATTATATTATTTTAATGACTGTGAATGTGAAGACTATGTGGGTTATTTTTTTTTTTGCCTTTTTTTATTTTCTCAGATAGTTTTAGTCATGGTCTGGCAGTTTGAGTAATTTATGCGACCTACCCAAATGTCCTTTCTTTGGTATTGTTCGTCGGTCGAATCGTTGAGCTCCTTAAGTTTGAGTTGAGCTGCATGATTACTGACAAATGCGTGCACTGACTGGACGGGTCCACTCAATCGGTGTGGTTCTTTCCTCAAAAGACCATTTCAGACACCAATCTACATGGTCTCCACATGATCTGACCAAGATTATGTCTGGACTTTAAAAGAGACTGTGACCTCTGAGTTTGTTTCGGCCTTTCTTCTCAGAGTAGTCAGTTAGGAAACGCCGACCTCATCTCGTTTTAAAAAATATGATTGACGTGTAAAAGTGTTTGTACAAACCTACTTACAGAAATAAAATCATTTATCATTTATTAATTAAGTATCTTCCTAAAACGATAAGTAAATCTTTTATCAGTTTTGAGGAAGTTTGGGCCCATGTGTAGTTAAGGCAGCGTGTCTCCTGAGGGGCAATTCTCGTAATTTTAAGAACGTTCACAGTCAGTAGGCCAATTCTCGTAATTTAAAACGTTCAAAATCTAGTCGCAGTCTCATCTCGGCGACAAATAAATGTCAAAAACTTGTCAAAATGTAGGGAAATTTGAAGTATTTTTGACAGATTGAGACTGAGATCAGACTGTGAACATTCTTAGAAATTACGAGAATTACCCCTCTGATCTCAGTCAAAATGCCTATATTTTTAATTCCCCTAGATTTTGATAAGTTTTTGACATTTGATTGTCGCTGAGATGAGATTGCGACTAGATTTTGGACGATTTTAATTACGAGAATTGGCCTTCTGTATCTATACTTACAAGTACCTAGTAGTAATATTTCTAAAACCTTTTTTATTAATTAAGTATCTTCCTAAAACTATAGGTAAATCTTTTATCAGTTTTGAGGAAGTCTGGGCCCATGTGTAGTTAAAGCCGTGTCTCCTGCACGTGTTTTTTTTTAACATGTATTTACACTCAGATGGTAAGTAGTATTTGGACACCAACGCGGTAAGGAGCATAATTTACACCTCGAAGGTAAGGAGTAATTACCGGAGTAATTATTAACCCCGAGGGTGAGCAGTACATGCGCCTCGATGGTAAATAGTACATTATAATAATAATAATAATAAACCATTTATTTTCAGGTAACAAAGACCCATATATACATACCTTAACCTAAGTATACATAATAATATAGTAACAACTTTGTGAGTAAATAAAACTTAATAACTATGTTAGTATCACTTAGTTGCACTATGTCTTTGTGCGTTCTGGTGGCACTTGTCCGCGAAAGCGGCGAAATACCACATCCTGCGGCCAAAAGCTTTCTTCCATCACCAGGTGCAGGTAGCATGTTGGTATGCGCACCACAAACGCCTTAAAGTTGACGTTGCGATGCGACTCCAGCAGCTGCACTCTCGGCGCGTACTTCAACCTTTGGCGCACGTACGTCACGATGTCTTCC
Organism: Globia sparganii; assembly: GCA_949316385.1. Taxonomy (NCBI): domain Eukaryota; kingdom Metazoa; phylum Arthropoda; class Insecta; order Lepidoptera; family Noctuidae; genus Globia; species Globia sparganii. Next base: position 19,821,596 of record OX438654.1, read on the forward strand.
GCGTCAGTGGTGTAGTGGAGGCGGGAAATATACACCGGAGTATTCGGCTTTGCAGCACGCAGTTTTTGGTCGGGCTCTGCAGGAGCCTTGCCGCAGCGGTTCTTACAGCTACTCTGTCGGCGCTTCCTTCTTAGCACCGTCACGAAGCCGTCATCATCAGCCCTGTCCGTTTCCTTTATAGGCACGGGCTCTGCGGGGGGAGCAGTGGAGGTGCTCACAGTGACCAAGGGGTCAGATGGTCGCGTCGGTCGGGCAGCGCTTCGGGGAGGAGCTGCGGGGACTGGAGCGGGGTTACGAGGCACGCTTGCGGCGCGCAACGCAGACTCAGCAATCGGCGCCGGCGACAAAACTGCTGACGCAAAACTCGTGACCGATGTGTCTAGGCAGCCGGCACCTCGGCGCGTATTTACATTGCTAACACGCGCCGGTGACCCAATTAACGCCACAGAGTTGCGCAACTCATCGAGTTCTGTGCGCAGGTCTGCGACGGTCGTCTGGGATGTCTCCAACTTCCTCTGCACATCAGCTAGACTAGCCTTCAAAAGCACAATGTCCTTCAACAGGCTCGTAACGTCGACGTGGTCGAATGTGACTGGAGGTAACTTATTCAGATCCCTCGCCACAAACGTTGGCACGTCGTCAGGGTCGGTAGCCTTTAGAAGCGTGATGATGTCTTGCACACTTTTCTTTGTCCCGTCTCGTCGACGAGACACCATCTGGTCGACTTTATTAAGCGACCGGAACAGCAGCAGCTTCGCAGCAGCAATGTCATCCTCACTGAAGTTCGATACACAGATCTGAATAGCGGACACCTCGTCCATCACGTCCAGTTTCTGCTGCAAGAACGCCAGCAGCTCATTTGCCACAAGTTTATCACTCATGACAAAAAGATTACGAGCGTCGGCTTGCGCCGCGCTATCCGATAATAATAATATTATGAACCGTGTTGCAACGTCCGCCTCAGAGTGCGGTGCACACACTACTGTGCACCGCTACATTACACCGCGACGGTAAGTAGTACTTACACACCTCGAATATAAGTAGTTATTACACCTCGATGGTAACTAGGCATTACACCTCGATGGTAAGAAGTACTTATGTCCTTATAGTAGCAGTACCTACACACCAATGGTAAGGAGAATTTACACCCCGAAGGTAAGTTGTACTTACAAGACGATGGTAACTAGTACATACGCTCCGATGGTTAGAAGTACTTATACAACGATGGTAAGTAGTACTTACACCCCGATGATAAGTAGTACTTACACATCAATGGTAAGGAGCATTTACACCCCGAAGGTAAGTAGTACTTACATCGCAATGGTGAGTAGACAAACAGTACTTACGACCCGATGGTGAGTAGTTATACCCCAATGGTAAGTATATGAATTCATGATCGATGTTACGAAATATAAACCAATTTGTGTGATTTCAGTTATCGAAGTTGGTAAATGTGTTCATAGCTTCTTAAGATAATTATTTCTTAATTTAAGCAGATAATAATGATATTATTACGTACAATCTTGTAGATTATTATAAACTAGGACAGTTACAACTAGAACATAATTAATAGAGGCGTGTTTTTATTACGTCGATTTTACTAAATTAATTCAGTCGAGCAGGCACCCCAGTCAATTTCTTTATCAGTAGTCTGGCAAAAGGTTTGCTGTGATGCAAGTGTACGGGGAAACTGCAGAAGACCTGGATCCAATAGCATTGTTACACACCACATACGCCTACACCACACCTAAAGACACACACCTCACATACACACGACACACAACTCTGCCTAATCCTGCACCACTGGCTTATCCCTGAAGCCTGCACCACTGGCAAACTCTTCGGGGAAATCCAGCATGGTGTTATGTTATTGAGTGTCTCAGTCTAGTGGTCGCAAGCGTGACTGCTGAGCTTGAGGTCCTGGGTTCAATTCCCAGATCGGGCAAAGTGATATTGGGTTCTTCTGTCAGGAATTTCTTAGTAGCAGCTCGGTTTTTTATCTGATTAAAACAAGTTTATTTTGATTTTTGTATTAACATTAGTGAGATTACATAGCTATTTATTTATTTATTATCAAAGCACATCAAGAACACAATCACAAACATTTACAAATAACAGAGAACAGAGACATGAACTAGTGTCTACGTCAATTACAGACGTGCACAGCATTCACAACAAAAGAGAAGAAAAAACAGTATTCACGTTACAAAAAAGAAAAAAATATAAAAGAAAACAAAAACAAAAGAAAGAAAACAAAAAGAATAAAAACTCTAGCTAAAATCTCTGTAATAGAAAGCATACCCTCATCGACTTAAACATTGACTAATTATAATATAATACAATATAATATAATATAATATAATATAATATAATATAATATAATATAATATAATATAATATAATATAATATAATATAATATAATATAATATAATATAATATAATATAATATAATATAATATAATATAATATAATATAATATAATATAATATAATATAATATAATATAATATAATATAATATAATATAATATAATATAATATAATATAATATGATATTATTTTGTTTTGCTGTCTTCAGTCTTACCCTCATTTATAATCTTAGATCTAAAATGCGTGGGATGGTCGTGGAAGATGTCCAAATCATAACTAAACGATAGTAGGTACCAACCTATTTATAACCAAACCTATTTTCACCCTCCCCCATTCACCCTCTTAGAGGTGGAATTTCGGAAAACCCTTTCTTAGTGGATATCTATTCTTCACAAAGAAATTTCACGTCTCTAGGACCAGCGGTTTTATAGGCTGTGCGTTGATTTAGCAGTCAGTCAGGACTTTGAACTTTATAATATAAATTAATAGATGACACTATAAATAGTATAGACATAGATACTAAAAGAATCTAGTGTCTGGACTCATTTTTTGATGACGTGATCAATTATACCTAATTAGCATGTTGGCCAGTTGATTTTGGTCGAAGAAAGTCCTCAATTATAAAAAAAGTAAAAAAATAAACGTTCACAATAACTTCGTTCTCTATGTCACCCACATTATTTATCTTTATTCAACACATGTTTGTCAAACAGTATTACATCCATATCAATAGCTTATCGGCTCGCCGAGTTGACTGACATATGCCCTTTCTTTATTACTGTTCTAACTCGCGCGAATAACGACGTTTTGTTAATTAATGTTTCAGTAAAGTAATTAATTATGTATCCTAACCCGTTTGAGAGACGGCATTCTATTGTTTGGCAAATGTTTGAAAGGATCTTCTTGAAGGATGTGCGTTGCAGAAGGAAACGGAAGATTGGTTGATGGATTTTTGTGCTCCTATTTGTATATAGCAGGTATGTGTACATTTGATTACATTTTGTTGGTTATAGATAACCTCAGTTTGTAGTGTGCGATGTAGGATTTGTTCTGGCTAATTAAATGTGATTTGGTTACTAATAGTACCTAATATAAAACTAGCTGAACCCGCAAACGTCGTTTTGCAAAAAAAAAAAATAGATAGTAGCCGATTCTCAGACCTACTGAATATGCATATAACATTTCATAAAAATCGGTCAAGCCATTTCGGAGGAGTATGGTAACTAACATTGTGACACGAGAATTTTATATATGTTAGTTAATATTTTTGTAATAATATTTAATTATGGTATTAGATGTGAATTAGATTTATTTTTGTCGTATTTAAGTTCGTAAGCCGGTACAACTGCTAACATAGTATGTATAAGCATAATTAGCCTAAAGGTTATAGGTAATACGAGGAAAAGTTGGTAGCAACTCCACGTCAATGCGCGTATTTTGCGTAATTAGCCTATCATAATCATAATCATTTTATTATCAGGCAACTAAGGCCCATAGCATTAGCAAATTAGCATAGGCAATAATAAACTATTACATATTAAAAACCTTAAAACCATGACTCTACACGTAACGTTGTCGGCGTCGTGTTTCGCTGTGTGGTGTCGCGTAACCGTCCTCGGAAACGACGATATACGACACCTTTCGGCCAAAGTCCTCTTTCAGGCAGGTCCTGTAGATGTTGGGTTGGAACTCGTACCACGAATGACTTAAAGTTGATGTTGTGGCGCGATTCCAACCTTTCAACCCTCAGAGTCCAGCTAGTCTTTAGCTTCGAAGACTTCCTCAGTTGTCGTGGAGTGTCGATGCAGACGCGAAAGCCTATCACTGGAAACAGTATTATTATTATTACATTACTTTGTGTGTATTATTTTGTGTAATATCGAAAAAACAACTTTGTTATAGGTTGGACAGAATTGGAAAGAGAAGTCTTTCCAATTCTGTCACATTAACTTCAATTTCATCACGCTATACGATTTTGATTCTGATAACGATTCAGCAGTGCGATTCTGTAACCATCTCACCGTGAAAATTTAGGCGAAGTGAGCGTGGAGTGAGCTGTCAGTGTCATCCTGATGCTAGGGATTGATACTCTTGACAGCTCACTCTAAACTCACTTCACCTAACTTTTCACGTGAGATTTTTCCAGAATCGATCGGCTGAGCTTGAATTTATCAGCCGTACCTACCTTTTATTTTGCCTCAACCGTATCCAAATAATAAAATATTTTTCTTTTGTTCACAGGTGAAAAACAATAAAATAATCTCATCTCATTTATGTGTGGATTTAAGTACCTAGTGTAAGAAACAACATGACAGCTGAAGACTATAGTAACGATGTTTATACAAGACTGGGAAAAAACAATCACGTTCAGAGTTCAAGGAACGGAGATGGATGGATTCAAAAGAAAATTAACTGAAAAAGAAAAGACTTTTATTTTCTTGAAGAGAAAAATAATTAAGTGTAGACTAAATTAACGAATGAAGAACTATTAAGTTATTTTGAAGAACTTTCTTTTTCTACATAAACTAATAATAAGAATGCGTTGGATAGGTACGTTAAGTATACTGAAAACGTTTAGTATATTTTTGATTAATTATAGCACTTAACAACCTACCTATATATACGATACTTATTATTTCTTATTAGGGCCATTTAAACAGCTACAAAATTACTATACTTTTATATATGTAAGTATAGAAAGAAAAAGTTACGTCTGTAGCTCTTTTTTTATATTGTGGACGATATGCTTTATAATTTATTTACTTACGTTGCTTGTATAATCGACTACCTATACACTGGTGTTTTCACCCTAATGTTGAATGTAATATGCACGTCATAAAACGAAAAGGTCTATTTTTGGTTTTGAGATATTTTATCAACCTTAGTGAAGTTTCGCAGTATCGAAAACAGAAGTTTTTGTCCAAATTGATAAAACAATTATAAAATCAATTATACCTAGTTTATAAATAGCTACATTGCATGTATTAGAATAAACGATACTTATTATTATATTATTATTGCATATATGTAGTAGAATGCACAAGTTCATGGAAGTGTGCAAGTTTTAAGCATTGTGTAAGACCATAAATGTAAAATTTTCTTCAATTTACATTCTTGTGCAGAAATGAATCAGACATAGGTTGAATTATTTTGGTCAATATAGGTATGTTATTAAACGAACTTTTGTAAATAACGTGTGTTTAGGAGTTTTAAACTTGAACTGCTTAGCGCCTGTCAGACATTAATTCCTTTCAGCGATCGTACAGCATCATCGTCAGTATACTAAACTTGCCAGGTGCTTAAACTTCCCGTAGACCACCAAACTCAAACTCGAAGCATTTATTTCAAACTAGCGGCCCGTCCCGGCTTCGCACGGGTGGAAAAAAAAAAGAAAAAAAAAGCCTATATTAATCAGTGAAAATGGTAAAATCGGTTCAGTACTTTTCGAGCCAATTCGTTACAAACATACATACAAATCTTACCTCTTTATAATTTTATATTATTATTATTATATTATTAGTATTAGATAAACCAATTATAGGCACTTTTGAATTGTCAAGGGTCGGTCAGTCAGAAAGATGAAGCTAGTTGCCCATTCCAAAGCGTAGGTACCTGTGGAGAAGAACAGGCAAGAAACTCCACGGACACTCTAGTAAATCATAAATATGTTACAAAAATCTTGGTTACATCATTAATGTTGAAATTATAGATACATGTGAGAACGATGCAGAAAGACGTGCACGTTAAAGGCGTCCGTATTATAAGGAACAATTCAGAAATGAAAATAAATTAAAATAAGCCTAAGAGATGTCCAGTCCCACCAAGAATAGAATATTCTTTATTATATACACCATATAAATTATAGATACTTTATGTAGAAGTTATACAAAGGGTGACACAGTGAGCGGTAAAGCTGGGGCCTTTTTTATGGATGGGAAATCATCAAATGACTGCTCTGAGTGGAGCAGAAGCGAGTATCAGACTCTTACTGACTAAAACCCACCCGTGTTCCTTCCTTACCCCTTTATGTTCCGGGGCAGGGGTAACCCTTTCGGACAATCCCGCTGGGCAGGCTTCGGCCCTTCCCTAAAGCTGACACTTCTTTGAAGCGCGCGTGGTAAAATGTACGCGCCGTCCGGCATGGGCCTGGTCCTGATCGGACGGTGAGTTATCCATTACTCTCCGTCCGGAGGCCCGCGCTTAACCTTACGTTATGGTTTATTTAGTCTGCGTTGGCTACCTCATAGCATCCGCAATTTGCCGTCGAATAACGTCACTTTAACGTTATTTATGAAAGTAAGCTAGCAGTACCAAAGGGTGAGGTTATGAGAGAGGTAAGCCGGAGCAAAATAAAAGTCAATAAAACGTTTATATTTCAATGATGAATTGAAATATAGAGTAGTTGTGTTCTGAATTTTCGAAGGGAAGCCGGCGGGAATCGGGTTGTATGATATCTTCGCCACTGTAAGCTAGTAAGTTTCCCTAGAGAGCGCTTTTTGACGACGTAAAGTCAAACTACACTGACGATATTTTCATGACGGCTGTCTCTGCGGCCGTTATGTGGCGGCCACCGGAATCTTAGGAAACCGAAGCTTTACTACAACCTCACATGGCAGTATTATTTTGATCTTACTTCAGTGTGTGAACGAGTTGGAGCTATACAGGACGTGTAGCTATATCTATTATTATATTAAAATAATACTGCTAGATGAGGTGGTGGTAGGCCCCGAACTGATTAAGCCAAGGCCTGTACGACAGTATATACAAGCCCATAGTAGTGCTACTTAGCCTTCACTTAGAAAATGCTGATAAAAAGCACGAGTACACAACATGCTGTAAAAATTACGACTAAAGCATAGTGATGAGGTAAAGTGCACAATGTTCAAGGCATACTGCCAATCGTTTTATTCGTGCACCCTGTGGAACAGCTGTAGCTGAGTGTACTCAGCGGACACTCAATGCCCTTCCTGTACAATATAATAATGCTTTTAGGATTTTGTTGGGGCTGCCAAGATGCTGTAGTGCGTCTGACATGTTTATGGAGGCTCGGATTGATGGTTTTCATGCTATCATGAGAAAGCGAGCGGCTTCCATATTGCACCGTATATCCGAGCAAGCTCTAACAGCATTCTGAAAGTAATAGACGGTCATTTTCTTAGACACTGGATCGCATTCCACGTGTCTATTTAATTTCGTTTGTTCTGTTGTGTTTTTTTGTGATTTACTAACTTAGTTCTTAAGTATTTACTAACACAAATATGGATGTTTTATTGTATGAATTCAAGTTATTAGTATTATTATAGACATCAACATGGCGAATGTGGACAATGGCCCATCTTCGATCCTGTCACGTGTGAACGGGCTGCGTCAGTGAGCGAAGTTCGCGCTGCTGAATTTTGGGCCAAAAATGTTTGAATTTTTGCCAAAGATACGCTAAGAAGATGAATGATATGGCATAAAAAAACAAGATTTTTAATATCAACACTACATTTTTGTCATGCTGTTATACTTGTGCTTTAATTAGCATAATCTAAATGAGGTAGAGCTGAATGCCATCGAATTAAACGATTACGTCATTAGTTCGTCCGTATCCGTATATTTTGATATAGCCGTGAAGTTTTTGGCTCCTATCTGTCGTAGCTTAGCTACCCCTGAATACCCGCGAATGCGGTGTATTTTCTTGCCCTTTTTTCTCCATGAAAAAACTACCTTTTGGAAGGGGCGATTAGAATCAATGCTATTTTATTGTAAAGTAGCTGTGCCACACGGTTTCACCCACGTTAATTTAAGGAAAAAGCCTACTAAAATAAATTCCATCACTTTAAGAGTATTATGTATTACTCAAGATTATTTTAAGCCTTATTTTAGAAAGCTATTTTTGGTATAATATCACTCTATGATCAGTAACGACGGGCCGCCTTGCGGAGTTATTTTAAAACTAAGGTATCTCGTAAGATATTCATTGAAATAAAATGATATCAAGGGCAATTTTGTTCAAAATTAAATACTTGTGATGAATAACGTATTTATTTTGATAAGGATTAATATCATGTTTTTAAAAACACCTTCGCAAATAATGCATTATTGTAGAACAAATTTGATTACCATATAAAGTTATAGTGAGTCAACCTTAAAAGATAGACATATGCTGTCGCAAATTTTTAAACTTTTAAAGGGGAGCTATTCCGTCATACATTATTTTTGTGTAACTTTAACCGTTTAGATACGCAGCGTACGCAACGGAAGCTCTCAAAAGGAATAATTTTTACCGTTTTTGCAACATGTTTCATTGATGCTCCGCTCCTATTAGTCGTAGCGTGATGTTATATAGCCGATAAATAGACTCTCCAAATCAAAAATAATTTTTCAATTAGAACCAGTAGTTCCTGAGATTAGCGCGTTCAACCAAACATACAAACTCTTCAGCTTTATAATATTAGTATACATATATGCCTTTTGACTTTACCAGCCAGACTGTTTTACCAAATCATGCCACAAAAACAATTTCGCTTTGATATTATGAGATACAAGATATATCTTCCACTCTATGATGAAAATGTTCTTGTTCTAAATTTATAATCTTCATATATATAAAACTCGTGTCACAGCACAGCCTAATGTTAGTTACCATACTCCTCCGAAACGGCTGGACCGATTTTTATAAAATTTTATATGCATATTCAGTAGGTCTGAGAATCGGCTACTATCTATTTTTTATTTTTGCAAAACGACGTTTGCGGGGTCAGCTAGTCTAATATATAAAATTCTCGTGTCACAGTGTTAGTCACCATACTCCTCCGAAGCGGCGTCTTGACCGATTTGTATGATATTTTGTGTGCATATCGGGTAGGTCTGAGAATCGGCTACTATCTATTTTTTATTTTTGCAAAACGACGTTTGTGGGGTCAGCTAGTATTATATATGTATACCTATTATTAGATATCTAGCCTATTCGTTGACCTCCTGACCGGAAAGTATGTGACAGATAGCTCGGCTTGAACTCAGACACTTGCAATACTGTATTGTCATACATCATTATATGTACTTAGTGTGTATTGTTATACATCATTATATGTACTTAAATATTAGCACACTTGCCGCGGTCAGTCAGTGGATGAGTGATCTTTATTCCACCTAGGGCTTCCCACCTTAGATATATTGAAGTGTTTGCAGATTTATGTTACGAGTTAGCTAGCTTTTGTGCTAATGGAAAATCGCCACTATAATTGGTAACTAACTGCTAACTTCTTTTTAGTGTACTGATGGCAAAAATTCAAATATACTGACGCTGTCATAAGATCATCAAGAGCACAGGGGCCAAAGTCTGCTATTTTTATAAATTCGTCATTCCAACACGATCCCATTGTCATTTTGCTAAAAGTTCGTTATCTCCTAAATTCATAATGGTCGATCATTGGTCGGTCAATGGTCTGAGAAAAACTAATACTAAATTTCATGCTAGATTTCATTTAATATATATTTTTACATATTACTTATTAGTGTTTGCAATCTGAAGTAGTAAGAAGTTCGTAAATAGAAATATAAGTACATTACATTTATTCATTTGTCATTATGTTCGAGATTACCATTTTATGACATTTCTTTCAATAGTGTCAGTGGTTGACCATTGGAAAGTCATAATGACGCCATTATATTAGTAGATTACCAAACCAGATGACCGGGCATGCTGCGCAGAGTGGAAGATGGGTGTACTAGAGCAAATGAAAGAGTACTAGCTCTGTTAGCGCGAAAGCGCCTCCGCCAGTTAATTTTATTTTATTTCCAGGATAATTTCAAGGGAGGAAGGGGACCGTGGTTAAGTAATAATGGCCGCACCAGTCCATCGATCAGGTTAAGCTACGCTTGCCTTGGTTGGTCTGTGAACGAGTGACCATCTTTACATACCGAGACCCCACCGTGCCTCGGAAAGCACGTTAAGCCGTTGGTCCCAGCTGTCATTCGTAGATCTTTGACAGTCGTTACGGGTAGTCAGAAGCCCGAAAGTTTTGACAACCAGTCTCACCAAGGGGTATCGTATTACCCAGTATCTGGGTTGTGGAGGTCTGACAGGCAGTCGCTCCATGTAGAATACTGGTATTCAGCTGCATCCGGTTAGACTGGAAGCCGACCCCAAGATAGTTGGGAAAAGGTTAGGCAGATGATGATGATGACAATGATATAATTTCAATTTAGCGTTGATGAGCTATAAACCCATCTCTGGCAAGATCTGTTGTATTCGTCTCCATTGTGTCGCTAGCACGACAGTATTTCAAATCTTGTTGGCCCACTTTGTACACAACTTCGCCACTTCCGCGTCGTCGTCGGTGGCAACTGAGGGGTCACATTGACTGCATGATTTGGGACACAAAGGGCAGTATAAGAGGTTGCTCGGCTGTAAACATTATAAATCAGTGACTTTGGTTTGTAATGATAACCTACCCATTCAATAAAATTTATATTTTTTATTAACTGCCTGAAACAGTATGGGTAATTATGGCTTTATGAAATTGGACACAAATTTTAGGTGAAATACAAGCAGTGATTTCGATTAAGTTAAGGTGCAGCTTCAGATCTTTTAAAAAATAAATGTTAATGCTGGCTTACTAAGATTATAAGGAAAAAAGGGGAATTATGTAGGTACTTGATTGTAGTAGAGTGTCTTATAGTGTAGAGCTGTTCCGCAGAGGATAATTTCCTGCATGTAGCAAGAACTAAAGAACTAATGAATAATACTGATAATGCCCGAGATCTAGGGTGGCATAATTTAGATTGGCATCAACAGACTAAGGAAAAGACAAAAGCTATGTAATATACACTAATATTCTAAAGAGGAAAGTTTTTTTGTTTGTTTGTTAGAAATTAATAGGCTCCGAAACCACTAGACCGATTTCGAAAAATTATTTTTGTGTTGGATAGTCTATTTATCGAGGAATGCTATAGGCTATATGACATCACGCAAGAACCACCAATGAAAAGTGCACTAATCAAAACGCGGAGCGTCGCACCAATGAAAGCTGTTGCAAAATCGGGAAAAATTATTCCTGTTGAGAGTTTCCGTTGCGTGCGCTGCGTAAACGGATAAAGTTACGCAAAAAAAAAAATGTATGATGGAATTGTTCCGCCTTAAAATTAAAAAAAAAGTCCACGACAGCTTAAGTCTATCTTTTAAGGTTGACTCACTATAATCTTTTTTATGATAATCAAATTTATTCTAAAATAATGCATTATTTGCGAAAGTGTTTTATAAACATGATATTAATCCTTATCCAAATAAATACGTTATTCATCATGAATATTTAATATCGAACAAAATTGTCCTTGACATCTTTTGATTTCAATGAATATCTTAGGAGATATCATAGTTTTAAAATAAATCAGCACGGCCGCCGCGCGCCGGTAGTTATGCGAGGTTTCAGTCTTACTGATCATAGCGTAATGTACAGAAGCCATATTTCTTTGATAGAATTTCAACTTTACTACAAAGGAATAAGATTTATATTCAATTGGGAAAATTTGACAGATTGGGGTAGCTTGAAGTGCTGGCCTCTGTACCTTTAATAGCTTCTTAAAGTAATGTACATTACTTTACACACGGCTCCACATCAAGCTATACATTTCCAGTTGACCTCGCATTGTATAGGCTTTTTGTACAATCAGAAATCCGTCCTGTAGTTTCGGAGCCTATTCATTTCAAACAAACAAATCTTGCCTCTTTATAATATTAGTGTAGATTGGTACCAGCTTTTGTATTGTTTGTCATATTATGAGTCATCATGTATTGCTGGCAGATTAGTTCAAATTAAAATGTATTTATTTGTACATATAGGTTTGACATAGTGGTACATTGTATAAAATCAAAACATATGTTGTGTCACTATGTGCTGCCTTGCAAGGCGTACAAGTATTGCTTTCACAGTAGGTAATAGGTGTACAGGTAGCGTCACGTGCTGCCGTGCATAGCGAGGCTCAGGGGAGGCCCGTTTACACTCTCCCCAGGGATGTGCCTTACAGGCGTTGCACGGGGGGCTTCCGGAATTCGTCTTTTAAGAGGAATCGGAAGCCTATGGTTTTAGTGAGGTAAAAATCCCACACTGCCCGGAGGTCCGGTGCCTTTTAAAGGTTTTTCCCCGAAGACTCATATAATATCTTCTTCTAATTATTGTTCAATATTTAAATAGTCTGAAGAAAGGAAAAATAACCATAGAAATACGCTCATGATTAGAGATAACTTTGAACTAACACAGTTATCATAGTACTACCTAGTTATATCGAAGTATTATTTAGTACTGTTTGGTCGTTTTAATTAACTGAGTAATAGAAGTTTCTGTATAGTTGAATTCAGAGTCTCAGATAATTATCAAGTTTTGGGAACACAAAGATAATGTCATACCTTCATGATTCGATATCTGTGTTCATGATAAAATTGAGATGCCATGGCAACTACCATGGGACCACAATATAGACGTTGAATCTAAAGTTAACTTGGACTGGTATCACGTTCAAAGTAATAGTTGAATAAGTACAAGTAAATTATCTAAGACTGATTATTCGATCACAGGTAGGTTCTTGAATATGGGTAGAAACGACGACAGACATACACTTATTCGGTAAGGAGTGTAAGGACACAACAACAATGACAGAAGTAAAATAACAGAAGAGCATGAAAACACTCGCGTGCATTCTGTGCGGTGTAATTTGCCTCGTGTGAATTTGAAGTTGTGTTCTTTCGCAGTAACATACTCGTACATCGCAGTAAAGAACTTTCGCGACAACGAACGTCGCGATAGTAAACTTTCGCAGTAACGTACATCGCGGTAATGAAGTTCGCAGCTATAATGTACACCCGTTAAAAAGATCTAAATAATATTACAACAAGTTAAGTTGTGTCAAGTCAGTTTGATTTAAATTGAACTACTTACCTACCACCTATAAAAACAGCGACGGAAACAGGTCACTCACCGTGTCATATACGTACATACACATAATTATAGCATTTCATTTCAGCACAACAGTGGTGGTGGTCTAGCCCAACTAAGGTCGTGGGTTCGAAACCAGGCAGACATTTTCCAATGTTTTTTGTTTTCAAGTCGTTTGTGGTGCGTGTTCCGACGAAAAAAATAATTATTGATAGCTAGGTGACCATTACAATGCGTTTGAGTGCGACAGACGATTACGATACGCGTCTTAAAAAAAATTAAATAATTTTGTTGATGAAAAGGAAACGGATATCGAAAGAGCTACAGATTTGAGAGTCATGCAAGGTGATAGAGAAGGAGGGATTGAATCCATACGACGTAGAAGTAGCTAATGAAAAAGATTTGACAGATAAGAGTAAGGAACCTGAGGCCCGTGGCTAAATAATAACAGCCGCACAAGTCGATCGATCAGGTTAAGCTACGCTTGCCGCGGTTGGTCTGTGGATGGGTGACCATCTTTACATACCGAGGTCCGAGACCCCTCCGTGCCTCGGAAAGCACGTTAAGCCGTTGTTGGTCCGGGCTGTCATTCGTGGATCTCTTGACAGTCGTTACGGGTAGTCAGAAGCCCGAATGTTTGAAAACCAGTCTTAACAAGGGGTACCCCATTATATTATAGTTGGGAAAAGGCTAGGCAGATGATGATGAGATGAGAGCAAGGAATCTGGACATAGGATGAGATTAAATAAAAAGACGGTGTCCGACATTTTAATGAGTTCATAAATACAGATGATCAGGCTCCAATAGTTTCGTTTTAATTAATTTAATTATTGCTTTCATTTAATTGGTACTAACACTCGCAGTAGATCGCAGAAAATAATCTATACTTGAAATAAATATGTTTTCACACCACCTGCTCGTTAATGTCAAATTTTATGTCATGTAAACCGAACATAAAGTAAGTCATTTAAGCCCTAGGTTCTAGCTGGTCATTGATATAGTACTGAATTTCATTATTACGTTGGTCATTAATGCGATTTGAATTTGGAACGTCAACTGAGAAAATCGTATGGAAACATTAATAAAAAAAAACTTGTCACTTCTCATGCTCTAACAGTTCGTCTTTGTGTTGTGCGTAGGCGACATAGTCGCTTTTTACGCTCTAGCTTCTTCTTTTCTAAGACTAAGATAATCAGGCTCAACAGCCACACACACAATAAAACGTCGCAGATTAAAGTCTATTATTGTATAAATAAATAAATAATAAAGTCGTTATTTTAATTTATTTGCTGTAATTTATATCACTTCCGTGTTTTCTATCGTTAATTTAATAAAACCAGTTATAATAATTGTCATTTATTATTTAAAAACGCAAAGGAACGTTTTTATGATTTAGCAGTATGAAGTACCCAATATACCTATAGTCCAGTCATTATATACATTTAAAAGTGAAAATGAACCGAGAAAGCCAAATTTTGGATATCACGTGGGGGGTGGCTAGAAAAGCTTAAGTTCAAATTGTCGACCAAAATAACCTTGTGCAATTTCCGCCATCTTGAAAAAACCCTTAAATTCAGTTTTTTCATCATAACTCGATTCCACGTTGAGATACGAAATTTTTTACAGAATACTTTTTTATTGCTCTTCTTGCGATCTACAATTAAGGTCCCATGCATTTTTCACGTATCGATCGTCGTTTTCGAGATATCGATCAAAAATATCAAACATTTTTTTTTTCGCTATTTACTTTTTTCTGGTGAAAGATATCGAAAAATGTTTAAAATAAAACTTGTAGAGCGTGTCCAGACCTACAAATTCGTTTTTTATTTTTCGTTTCCGACAAAAATTACGACCTCTAGCGCGCCACAAAGTCAGTGAAACTGTGCCCGGTTTTCATTTAGCCGCTCGCTCGGTTGTATCCACGCGTCAAAATGGATGGAAAATGGTTCAGGGAATTATTGCAATACAAAAAAAAATCATAAACCAGCCAAATTAGAAATCAAACATTGATGAAATAATTTTTATGCAGCAAACATAATGATTACAAGTGGTAATTTTTTTCACACGTTTTTCGTCGTTTGGATGGTCCTGGCTGTTCAAGTTCCTCCTCCGTAGACTCTTCGAGTCGTGAAACCTCTTCAATCGCAGGAAATGATGTTGTGACGGTCGAAAAATCGTAATCATCGTCATCGTCGTGATCGTCGTTGAATAAAATTTCGACTCTGGCGACATTGTCACATGTCTGTCCACTGCAGTGCAGGCAAATAACGGAGCAATGGATTCCTGCTTTCCTGCAGCCACAAGCAGCTCCACACTTTCCTTTGCATTTGCACGAAATGAGTTTCAAAAGTTCAGGTGGAGCGGGTGCGGCTGTGGTGCAAATTGGTTCGAGCCCGTTACTTGTTTGTCGCCAACCCCATTCTTGAGGATCTTTAAAAATTCCGAGCCACGTTTGTACTCGTAAAACATTTTTCGATATCTTTCACCAGAAAAAAGTAAATAGCGAAAAAAAAAATTCTCCCCAAATTTTTGATATTTTTGATCGATATCTCGAAAACGACGATCGATACGTGAAAAATGCATGGGACCTTAATTGTAGATCGCAAGAAGAGCAACAAAAAAGTACTCTATAAAAAATTTCGTATCTCAACGGGGAACCGAGTTATGATGAAAAAACTGAATTTAAGGGTTTTTTCAAGATGGCGGAAATTGCACAAGGTTATTTTGGTCGACAATTTGAACTTAAGCTTTTCTTGCCATCCCCCACGTAATATCCAAAATTTGGCTTTCTCGGTTCATTTTCATTTATTTCCCGATTTTTCCGACGTAATGACTGGACTACTACTAATACTACACATGTTGAAAATTAAAAAAAAAAACAAAAACTATTAAAAAGTTTCGTGGCGGGAATTTAGGTCCCTTTTTCAATTTTGCAACATTTTTGAACAGTGGAAATACTTTAAGCTTTATTGCCTGTTTCATATTCTCGCAAACTAAATAAAAAACAGAGTGTATAACTTGGGTATAAACGAGCCATTTTAACTTTAAAGTGGCTTCTTTTATGCACTGGTTGTACAATCTACTATTTTTTCTATTAATGTACAACCATGCTATTCTCTAAGGATACAGCCTTGCGGGCAGCGCTGTCGCGGTGGGTTTGACGGCTGCGACAGCGCTGCCCGCAAGGCTGTATCCTTAGAGAATAGTTCCCCAGGTTGACCAAAGAGTTCTCATTTCATAAGTTTTAGTCGTCCGTCGACGAACAAAATGATCGGTGGTTGCTGTGGCGCGCATACCTCCGCTTTAGAAGGTTGGGTTTGGGCTGACGCTCTATGTTTGGCCTCCATTGATATTATTTATTGTGTTTTTGATCAAAATACATGAGAACAGATTGAAAAAAAAAAAATGTTGTTTTAGTTCAATCTCAGATTTCATGCCACCAACTGCATCTGACTGATTGAAAAGTGAGGTAGTTTTGAATCTTAGTTGCAGTCGGGTTTTGATTTTGTCATTTTATTATTATATTGTTCCGTTTAGTGTTTTATTTTTGGAACCGTCTCCTCAAGCCCTTTATTTGATACCCTACATAGTAATGGTACAATTTTTTTTCAAGACCTTACTTTTTTGTTGTCTAATATCCGCCATTTTGATTTCATAAAAACAAAACCTAGCCTCTAAATTTTGCGTGACCCAAACGAGTCAATAGACACCTCAGGTTAAAAAACCCATCCGACTAGGCTGTTAGAATATCACGAGGCAGTTCGAGGATATGAGTAATTCCACATACAAAGATACATAGTTAAGTACGCATAAAAACATAACTTTGTCCTGTTACGTAGTCCGGTAAATAGTGAATGACACTGCACATAACTAGGTATTCCCCGGTTATTTAGCAGTTTTATAAACTAATCAGATGATAAAATTGGTTTATATTACCTCGCAGCAGGTGCGAAAAGAATCGTATTCTCGTCGGGGATAAACCTGTCTTCGTCTTGGGCGAGCTTGAATCCCTCACTACACTCAGGATTTTAGTCTTAACTCCCTCGCTTCGCTTAGGAGTTAACTCAGAGCTCCCTTGCAACGCTCGGGAGCTTTAGGCCTGAGTTCACCAACATTCAAACCACCGATTAGATATTTAAACAGTTGGTTTAAATGTGGTTCACTACTTGCGTCGCGAATCGCGTATGGCTACACGCGTGCGCATCTTTTTCACGTTTTTTTTTTGTCATCTCGCTTTTCAACCCAGGTGGTTGTCATCTGCTTAACCGGACTTGCCTATGGATGCCTCAATTAATTAAGGCCTCTAGCCAGGGCTTAAAAAACTTAAAAACTAAGCGACTATACGCTAATGGCATCCCCTGTGGGGTACGGACCTTGGCTTAGGGCGTCGCTGGGAGATGTCAGCAAGGGACAGGTTGGATCGTAATTATAATCGTGGCATGCTCTAAACCACTTATTTTATTTTTTGTTTTCCGCCGTTGCCGCACCGGGCTTCACAACATTCGTGTCTAAATTTGCCACAACTGAGCACAGTTAGCTGTTACAGGACATTTTTAGAATTGTCATAAAAGTATCCTTATACAGCGGCTGAGGAGGCGTCTCCGTGCTAATAAACTTGTTTCCATCTTAAGATCCGAATACGGCCGTACTAACATTGGGCTCTCGTAAAATAACACAGGCCACGCACACACACACACAGGTCATGCACCTTGAGATAATATTTTGTATTGTAGTTGCAATAATAATTCACAAAGACGCCAATATTTGACTTTTACTTCTATCAGAATGAACTAAGGTTCAAATTAGAGTAGTTGAATGAGTGAGTATCGGTTTCTTTTATCTAATAGCTATAAGTCATAACCTTATTTTTTATGAAAGTATGATTATATGTAAGCAACTGTATTTTTTTTACAAAAATAATTTAATGTTTAAATTTCGTGGAGGAATCCCCGGTTCCTTATAAACATTACTGGAGATGTATATATGAATATGTGTTCGCAGTATTAGGGATCCGTAGTCAAAACAAAATACGCTGTTAAAAGTCCTTTATCAATCTAAATTAAATATTTTAAAATTTTTGTCCTTGTATTTTTGCTGTGACGTAATACTACAAAAATCTTGGGTTTTTTTTGGGAATATCTGGTTATTGCAGATTGCCCAGGTTTGGAATTATCTCCAATAGGGAGATTGGAAGGCATCAAACAGGGATCTAAAATGTTCATCGTCGAACATTGGATCAAAGTGTCAATCCACGATCCGAAATAGATTTAAACAGGCTTTGAAAAATCCGAAAAAGATTTGACGATTACGGACTAGGGTATTATTTTCTGCTTATTTCTTTGAGTAAATAAGTGTATCGTAGATGGAGCCTACGCTATCATAACGAGTTAGCTCCATCTTTCTTTTTAAAACATTTCTTTCTTTCTTTGCTATCCCAGAGGCGGTCCACAAGTAACTTGTTAGCTGAAGATTTTCTATTGTGTCTGTTGCGTGACGTTCAAATAATGTTGATATGAAAAAATAAAGGCTTGAAAAATGGTGAAAGTTCTGTGCTCCTGTTATTTAGGTAATTCGGTCTACAATGTATGAAATTAGGTAGTTTATAGTCTGTTCACATCTGATAAAAGTGTTAACAAACCCAGTTCAGGTTAAATTCATCTGTATTTAGAAGGAAAAATAAACTTGTTTTTTTTTATTAGCCATTAATGTCTCACTGCTGGGCAAAGGTCTCCCTAATCTCCTTCCACCTCTCTCTGTCCAAAGCTGACAAAGACCAATCTATATTAAAGGCGTCAAGCTCATCCTACCATCTTCGACAGGGCCTGCCGCATGTCGAAGATGGTAGGATGAGCTCGACGCGATTGGTCTTTGGCAGAGACGATCAATGGACAAAACTTACGACCCGTGGCACAGAATACAAAATAGTACTTAGGTACTATGCCATTGGGTCCCGCTTAATGGCCAACCTGAATAATTGTAAAATAAAAAAAAAATCAATAAGGTGATTTAAAATTAAAATTTCTGGTTTATTTATTCAAAAAATCAAATAAAAGCACTCAATTTTTATGTGGCATTATGATGGGCTTCTGCATGTATGGTTTCTGATCCATTTGTTTTAATATTCATTAGATACAACATCGGTTTTTTGCGGTATCTAAAGGTATTATGAAACGATTTTGCTGATTCTCTTTTATTAATGAATTATTAATAACGTGAACTTAAACATTATAGTTTGCAGTAAATCACAATTAAGTTATTCAAAAGAAAAAAAAAATCAAAATACTTAATCATCTTAATTCTTAATAATTATATATTTTTAAATATGCGGAACCTGAATGTCACTCCGAACAAAAATCAACAAAGTTAAATCTCGTATGCGTCTCTTTTACACACTATAGAGCAAGAAAGGGATGGCATGAGGATTCTTCTTTGCTTTACAAAGTTCATTTGCTTAGGTCTCGCAGTTCCTTTAGTGTTTATCAAGAGTTTGAAGTGTAAAGTTACATTTAAAGATACATAATGAAGTTATTTTGTAGCGTTTTTGCGTTATTTATTATTTTAGTAGCTGTAAATGGAGGTAAATCAAATTGTATTATTATATTTTATGTAGGATATAAGTATATAGTTTGAATTAATTTAAAATAAAAATATTTTGAGTAGATTAAAATGATAAGCAGACATTTAAAATAGTTATTTATTCAACTGTTGTTGTATAATAAGGGGCATTAAAGCACGAATGTGGATTTATCACACTCGGCTTCGCCTCGTGTGCTCTTAGTATCACACTAGTGTTTTAAATACCTAATTATGTACAGCTAGACTTTATCTACACCCATGATATGAATCCTCTATAAACGCTTCTGAAACCATAGAGTACAGTGTTGTAAGAACTCTATGTAAATTCATGGAAAGTTTAATTGCTGAGTATCACAGCTTGTATCACTCATATTTTTAAACAACAAAGTAATCATTTTTTGCAATTTGATACTAATGGTGGGATACGACGTGAATTCGAATAACCTATGAGTTTTTTTTTTAATATTACGGCGCCGCTGTGATAGTGAACCGCGCGTGCTTGACAATATTCTTTTTTTGAAATTCATAAAGATACCACGAATTGAGTAGAGAGAATGTGGCTGTTTGATGAGTAAGGAAGAGATTGAAAAAGCAAAGGAGTTGCATAATGAAATTTAATACAACATTATAGCACTCGTCTGGATGATATTATGGGCTGGCAATAAGCTAACTGTTTCAGAAACTTTTATAGAGGATTTATATCATGGGTGTAGATAAACATATTAATGGTCTACTACTGCGGTAAAGATACAATGCGGGGTTATTACCCTTAAGAAATAATCTTGGCAACCAGTTGCTACCAGACCATTATTGCTATCGTTATTTTTATTATTTAAATGTAAGGATCGTAGCAGGTAACTCTGTAGTTTCCGCCCACCCTCATGGGAAAAGTGAATTTATATAATGTATGTGTGTACCTGTGTCTACGCACATACTTGTGCACTATAATATCTCCCGCTTCGATGTCAAGACTCCGCTGAGATAGCCGTGGCTGAAATATGGTTTTTATGACTATTATTGTAGTGAAAACTTCTTTAGGCGCGTTGAGCGATTTTTAGTAGGGGAAAATCTTATGGGAACGCGTCACCGACAAGCTTATGTTAACAGTATTATGTCTGTCGCTTTATGGGTGACCATTGTTATTTCATGGTTTAAAGTTTTCACTTCTGTCGGCAGTCCCCATGACTGCCTATTTTTATTATTTATTATTAGCCATTAATATCCCACTGCTGGGAAAAAGTCTTCCTACTTTCTTTCCACCTCTTTCTGTCCACAGCTGCCAAGGACCGTTTTTTATTAAAGGAGACCAGCCGATCGATTCTGTAAAAATCTCACCGTGATGACTTGAGCGTGAAGTGAGCTATCAATAGGGGTAATCCCTGGCATCAGGGGGAATGACAGCTCACTTCACCTTAGTTTTCACGATGGGATTTTTACAAAATAGCACTGCAGCTCATTTTTATTATGTAGTTATTTTATTTTACAGTAGATATTTAATTATAAAAATATATATAAAATGAAAAAAATATATATTAAAAAATATATGGAAAAATATATATTAAATGAAATCTAGCATGAAATTTAGTAGTAGTTTTTCTCACACCATGCATTGTCCGACCAATGATCGACCATTATGAATTTAGCAGATTACGAACTTTTAGCAAAATGACAATGGGGTCGTGTTAGAATGACGAATTTATAAAAATAGCAGACTTGGGCCCCAGGTCCTTGCACCAGTGGAGTTGTAGTTGAGCCGATAATTTTTTCTTGTGACATTACCAAAATATTAGTATGCGCACGGCCAAAGGGTGGAACTCTTCGCCAACGTCTCACCCATAGATAACCCGTCAGTCTTCAAATCAAGAGTGAACAGCCGGTTATCCTGTCAAAATCTTGCCGTGAAAACTTGGATGAAGTCAGCTTTTAGTCTATCCAACTGATGCAAGGGATTGTCACTATTGGCAGATCACTTCACCTAAGTTTTCACGGTGACATTTCTATCGGCAGGTATTCACAGGGCACGTTTGTTCCATCTTAGACCTCATCCATTGCTTTCCGTCGCGCGAGATCGTAGTCAAGAGCAGGATCATTAGGCAAAATAAACATGAACAATGATATTGCTAATTCAAATCAAATTAGATTACAACCAGAAATCGGAACGGACGGACCTCGATATTAAACCAGTCAATCTTTCGATTTATTCCGGTCTGATTCCCTGAACCCCCCATCCACCCCCCCTGGATTCCCCGCTAGTTTATACTAAAAGAAAAACAGATTTTCTTACTTCAGGTTGTAAAATTTTTACCTCTTTTCAGACTGTGGCGTCGTTACTAAGCGAGAATGGGATGGCTTAAATCCAATCCAAGTTGATTATCTTGCGAGGCCGGTGGACCTGGTCATCATCCAGCATACAGTCACACGCACATGCAGCACTGATGCGAAGTGTGCGGAGATAGTGAGAAATATACAGACCAATCACATGGATAACTTGAATTATGCGGATATTGGTTCCTCGTGAGTATACCCACTTCTCTTACCTAGGTACTCTGTATCTGAAAGCTTATCATTACTCTATAGTATCACGTTTCTCGTCTCTTTTGGGCACCACAAGTTCAAACTGCAGTCTCCCCTAATGATTATTTAGCAGAGAATGGTATGCTAAAGTTATATAATTACTTTGTTGTTGATAGTACATTATCAGATCAGTTAAATCTGGTGAATTGTGAATCTGGTTAGTTGAGAATCTGGTGAGTTGAGAATCTGGTGACTTGCTCATGAGTGCTAAAAATACATGGTCGTACTTTCACAGCTCCCTAAAATCTAGCGAGGTTCTAGCAATTGTTCTTTCGTTTTATCAAGAAAATAAGAAGGAAAGAGTGATAATTTTATTCGATCCTGGTTAAAGAAAAAACGCTGAAAAGTACTCAATTATAATACCTACATCATCCTAGTTGTGCTTCAAAGGATATTGCTATCTATTGCTTTGAAAAGTTTGACTGCTCAACAACCTAAATAATGCATTGAATGTTATTGACCTGTCAAAATGAAAGCCATGCGGTCACCCCGCAGTTTTACGTGCCTCACATAAAAAAGTGCAGACTGAGACCAAGCAAAATGGCTGCAAGGTTCATCATGTTGTTACACAATTTTACGAGGTAGTGGAGAAAATTACTTTAAAATAAAGTTTACCTTAAGCATCAGGTGGACGGGGACCTAATGGAGAAAATTGCTTTTGGTAACACGAACTGAAGGTTTTACTAAATGTAGGGCATCTAAGCATTAACTGCTCTAGAATATGAGGTAGAAGCTTTTATTCGACGTTATTAACATGCGGTCTCTTTTAAGTTCTTTTTGGCCGAGGTATGAAAGATGCTCACGTGTCTGTTGTTCACTCTTTCCACTGTTTATTGGCGGTAGCAAAATTTTGTTACAGCCAATAAACAGCAACAAAAAACAAATAATTGTTTGTAATTTTGAAGCCGGCTGATGTAATTACATCAGCCGGCTATTCAGTAAAAATATCAACGCCGACTCTTAGGTGAAGTGCGCTGTCAATAGTGGCAATCCTTAACATCATGTGGAATGTATAACTCACTTCACCTTGGTATACCGGCAGGACTGTATTTCCTGAAGGGACAGGCAAATATGTATTGCGCACCCAGATTTCGACAGTTATGTTAAAAGTCCCTTAAAAAAGATATAAACCTAGATACCGGCTGCTATTGAGAAATTCCAAATGGAACCCAATAACACCTGACCCGGCTTGAGGATAGAACCCAGAACCTCCCAGACTCGAATGTATACTTGGTAAAAAAAATAACCTTTCTTATAATTCCAGGTTCATAATAGGTGGTAACGGCAAGGTGTACGAAGGTACTGGCTGGTTACACGTCGGATCACATACTTATGGCTACAACAAGAAATCGATCGGCATCACTTTCATTGGAAACTATAACAGTGAGTAGTGAACTGCTTGATCACTACTTTTTTGGAGTACAGCATAATCAGCCTATAACCTTCCCACTGCTGGCATGTGTCCCAGCTGGGACACATGCCTCCTCTCTTGAGAGGAGTGGGCCATAATCCATTTTTCTCCATTTTTAGGGTTCCGTACCTCAAAAGGAAAAAACGGAACCCATAAATGATCACTTTGTTGTTCGTCTGTCAAGACCCTTTATCTCGGGAACGCATGGAGGTATCCAGTTGAAATTAAAACCATATACTTAGATCTGCGGTCCTTTGAAGCTGTGAAAAAATCAAACTTATAAATGAACGTGAAAAAAAGATACGGCCGTTTATGCCGCAAATCAAAATGTATAAGGTACTTCCCGTTGACCTAGAATCATGAAATTTGGCAAGAAGCAAGGTCATGTAGTACAAGTAAAGGGAAAATTCGAAAACCGTAAATTTCTAGTTACATAGGTACCTACTTTGTATGGAACCCTCGGTGCGCGACTCACACTTGTCCGGTTTTTTTGGAGTAATACGGATATACAGGGCTAAATTTTAATCACCCTTTTCCTCTTAAGGGGTCATTGTACTCATCATTATGAACAACTTTTACTATGGGACCAAACCTTAAATCGTGAAAAAAAAAAACAGCTGTTCCCTACATTTATGTTCGAATAACTCGTCAAAATGCAGGGAACAGCTGTTTTTTTTTTTGTTCTGCATCACCCTAAGGTTGAGTGGTAGAAAATGCCCCAGGAATTAAGTCCGCTTTTATACAGTATTTTTTTCACTTGTGCATTTAGTTTTAATAAATAAATAAATATAAGTAACTGTAAAGTTTATCTTGACAGTATAACTCCGCTTTAAAATTTTATTCTTCAGTATTTTTGACAATTAAATTGCAAGCTTTTTTTTCTTCTAACTAATACAATTTAACGCTGACGAAATTGCATAATTTATGAAAATACTCCTGTTCTCTTTGTTCCACTTCATGCTTCTAGGTTTATTTTGCTAAAAAACGATACGAAACGTGCAAAATGAGCAAGCATTTTCAGCGTCCGCGCTTATAAATGAAAACTATAAATTTTAATGCACGAACATGTTCACTCGACGTAATAATATTTAAATTGCAACTAGAATGAGAACTGAAAGTTCATGAAGTTCTACAATGGTACCTTATTAGTGTTATTCAAGAGTTTCAAAAGTTTGAAGTCATAAGTTTTATTCGTATTAACTATTAATGGGCACTTTAGAATAGTTTAATCAACTGCTATGAGGGATTTATTTTAAATAAGTATAAGTTAGTGCCAGCCTATCGATTCTGTAAAAATCTCACCGTGATCACATAGGTGAAGTGAGCGTGAAGTAGATCAATGGAGGCAATCCCTAACATAAGGTGGAATGACTCACGCTCACTTCACCTTAGTTTTCACGGTGAGATTTTTACAGAATAGCACTGCTGGTAATAAAAGTCAAAGGAATAATGTAGATACGCTACCATAGATATTTATTTATTTATTAAAACTTTATGCACAAGTAAAAACTGTACAAAGGCGGACATATATAATATAGACAGGGTTGCCGTCTGCTTGTGACTGATAACGCGTAGATCAATGGATACAATATTAATTATTTGCTTTAGTCTTTTTATGGCTTTATGAATCTGCGTCTTCTTACCCTTAATCATTCATTATGAGTTGGCAAAACGCAAATTAATTATTTTTTCTGATGCACAACAAAAGAATATGGATATCAATTTGAATCTGTACAAAAGCATTCAAGATTTTTGTCTCATGCATAATCAGCCTATAATGGTCCCAACTTCCCAATGCTGGGACACAGGCCTCCTCTCTTCAAGAGGGAGTGGGCTGTAATCTACCACGCGGGCCCAGTGCGGGTTGGTAGATGTAACATGTCTTCGAATTTTTGGTTCAAGGACAGTTTCCTTAGGCCGCTATCCCACTGGCGTTTTACGAGCGTCGGCGTCTCTCGAACGTCTGCGCAGCGTCAACGTTGCGCAGACGCGGCGTTGACGTCGCGTCGTCGCGTGACAAGCATTAACGTCCGCTGAATGCGACGTCAACATCGCTTCTGCGCAACGCTAACGTCGCGTTTGTTGGCAACAGTA
The DNA here is from genome assembly GCA_949316385.1 of Globia sparganii. NCBI lineage: Eukaryota > Metazoa > Arthropoda > Insecta > Lepidoptera > Noctuidae > Globia > Globia sparganii. The sequence continues at coordinate 19,847,536 of OX438654.1, forward strand.
TCATGTGCGCTATGTTAACGTCGCGGTCAGCGAAAGTTAAAACTTGTCACGCGCAGACGCGACGTTGACGTCAACGCTCGTAAAACGCCAGTGGGATAGCGGCCTTACGATGTTTTCCTTCACCGTTTTGAGAGCAAATACAAATCATCAAAAAAAAAAAAAATCTGAACTACTTCTATGTCAGAACACGTAATGAATAAAAATGGGTCTCTAACTCTATACAAAGCTTATAGTTACACCGTAAACTGTCCATGTTTCAGATGATACTCCAACGGACGCATCATTGGATGCTTTGAAGGCATTACTCCGCTGTGGCGTGGAACATTGTCACCTGACTGAAAACTACAATCTTGTTGGACATAGACAACTCATCGCCACTGAGAGTCCCGGCAGGAAGCTGTACAATGAGATCAGAAGATGGCCCCACTTTCTTAGGAATGCCACATCTATCAAGAACGCATAAATTATGAGGGGAAATACGGTACTTAGCTACCAAAGATGTTTAGAGTACAACATATTATAAATGCTAAACTTAGTAATAAAGCCTATAATCTGGAATCGGGATTTATATTTCATTTTGCAAGCTTTTATTTTACTTGCAATGTTTGTTTGCTAGTTTTGTTTTTGAAAATCAGCTTTGACCGTATTTGCAGCAATTATATATTTGTATTTGTACTTGGCTACTCATCAAAATTTAGTTCATTCATTATCTATACTAATCTATACTAATATTATAAAGAGGAAAGATTTGTATGTATGTTTGTAACGAATTGGCTCAAAAAGTACTGGACCGATTTTAAAAATTCTTTCACCATTTGAATGCTTCACCATTTTAATCACTGATTAATATAGGTTTTTTTAATTGCAAGAAAAATAAAATGTTTAAAAAATAAATTTCCACCCGTGCGAAGCCGGGACAGGCCGCTGGTTTAAAATGAATTTTATTTATGCCTACCTACTTCTTTGATTCTAAAGACAGATTTGCAAAATTCTTTTTTTGTTCGAAGGAGGTTTATTTCGAAATGGTCCCATATAAATATTAACTTTGCTTGGGTAGTTTTTGAGACTTCAATAATAGGTTTTTTTTTTTCCACTTAGTTTATATTGATGATGTTTTAATAGCTTCCTGTCACTGATATTTATATAGCAAGTAGTGTTAATTGAATTTGTGTGGGATAGGCACAACTAAAAAGTAAACACTTTTTACAAAAAAAAAAAAAAGTTTCATTCACAACGAGAAATTAGAAGAAAAAACTTTTTTACTTAAAAACAACCAACTTCCAAAAAAAAAAAAACACTACAAAGTGAAAAATAACGTTAATTTCGGAAGTCAGTGTCGTTGGTTAAATTAAAGTTATTTTTCACTTTGTAGTGTTTTTTTTTTTGCAAGATGGTTTTTTTTTAAGTAAAAAAGTTCTTCTTTAGATTAAGATCAGGGAGGCTTTGAAGGCGGTATGGTTTTGAATTCCAGTAGATAGGTCGTAAAAAGCATGGTTGTCGTTTGCTGACGCCATGCTTCGATTCGATGCATGGCCGTTATGCAAATGGCCGCCATCGCGATCCTAATTTCCCATGTCGCTTTCCATCTAAAAAATATGGTGCATTAGTGCATGCCTACTGCTTTACATATTTGGAGAGTATCGTAGTTATAGTGTAAATAGGAAATACACCACACTGTACACAACGTTTACAGTTAGTAGGAACTTACCTAATATTTTTGTTTTAGGAAAATTGTATGGTTAGTTTATGTATTTTATTTTAAATTATAAGAGCTATTTAAACATATATATTTTTATCTATTTATTATAATTATTAGTACACTATGTTCAGCTAGGATCACAGAAGTATTTCTGCGTAAGAACACTTACCCGATTTACGGTGGGACGTCATTACGTCATTCGAGAGGTAGTTGCTGAAAATCAGCGCTGTTGACTTTATGTTTGTCTGAAGTCACAGCATTTTGCTGAGCAATGACCTGTAGGCCAATTCTGCTAATTTAAAACGTTCTAAATCTAGTCGCAGTCTCATCTCGGCGACAAAGAAATGTCAAAAACTTGTCAAAATGTAGGGAAATTTGAAGTATTTTTGACAGATTGAGACTGAGATCAGACTGTGAACGTTCTTAAAAATTACGAGAATTGCCCCTCAGTTCTTGCACAGATGCGACGCACGGCTTAATTGTTTTTAATATTGGTTTGTTTGTTACAAAAGTAGTTATTTTTCCACTCTGTAATTTATTATTGGTATTTTGTTTTTGTTTTTGATTGTTGTTATTTTGTTGTCACTATGCCAGTGTCGCGCGGGCGCACTGTCAATGTCAAGTGTCAACTGTCAACTAAGGCAAAGAGTATAACTAATGGACAAAATTGACAACATTTTTTATGGTTAAGTACGAGCCTTTTGACAACATTGCATATATTATGATGTTATTTTTTTTTTTATCTGTAATGTGCGTTTTGTTTGTGCAGAATAAACATTTTTTCTTTCTTTCTTTTCTTTCTTTTCTTTCTTTTCTTTCTTTCTTCTAATTTCTCGTTGTTAATGAAACGTGAAACAGGATATCCTTTCGAATAATTATATTAAACTGTGTTCTGGACCTCTGGCTAGCGACTGCAGTCTAAAGTTGAGATTGGCAACTCAAGATCTCGCCCGGCAATTTGGCGAGATTTCGATTTCGAAATTTCGAGGCCAAGATTTCGCCTAACCTTTAAAATAACGTGGTTTTTTACTAAAAAAATTTATAAAAACTACACTAGCTACGGTATTGTGTAATATAAATTTGTAAATGATGCTTCATTTACCTACATGTAGATTCAGTTAGCATTGGTACTCTAATTGAATCTCGAAAAAATTCCTGCACTATGCACACATATCGCAACAAAATAATACACACGTATTCTACACACTATAAATCCATTAATTATTATTTTTTAAATGACTTCAAAAAAAGCATTGTTTGCTAAGCGCGTGGTCTGTCTCGGAATTTCGTTCATAATCTCGATCAATACGGTCAAAATCTCGAACGAAATTTCAAACACGAGATTTGACAACATGCTCGAGATCTTGCGACGACATCGTCATCCATCGCGACTGCATTCCCTGGTGTTGTTCGCGTGTTGTCAGAGGTGTAAATAGAGATGTGCCAAATATGTTACATGCACGCCTAAGCCCCACTGCTAAACTTCTCATGAGCGTTGGCAGAAAATTAAAAACGCCACCTACTACGATGCTTACACAATCATTTTGCTTCGTTTACATTAATACATGTGGTCATAAACGCACGCCCTTTGCGAGTACTACGCATCAAAAAAAAAAAAAACAAAATCAAAATATTTTATTTCACATAAGCCTACTACAAGGGCACTTATGAAACGTCAGAAGCTAGGTGAACGGTTCCAATTGGTCGTTTCCTATGGAGAAGACCACCTGATCTTACTGAAGATCATTACAAATAAGGTCAAATTTTTTACATCAGTAAATTAACTTTAGAAGCTATTATTAGTTTTCTAAAGTTAATTATTATTAGTTATTATTATTAGTTTTCTTGTACAATTAGTCAGCGCCTGACGTAAAGTGACGTATTTTTAAAGCCAATTTTTTAATAACGTCTAAACATGTTTATGGATTATCTAATTTGACAGGACTAAACTAATATTTATCTTCTGTCCTTTTCATAATGAAATAGAAAGAAAAAGAAACACTGAACATAAATTTAATTTAGTTTGTGAACAACAGAATCGGGGACATTGACAGTAGCTTCAATATCTGTCCTTTGTGGGTTACAACGTGGATTGTTAATTACCTGCAATATCCCTTGTGGCTATCAACGTAGATTCTTAGTCATGCACCACATACACACCCCACCACACATAGTTTTAATTCGTTTTCATCAATTACAAAAGTTTGTCAACTCTCAGGCGAATTATTTCAAAGCGTTAAGTGGGATTTTGTAAATCAAGACTATTACATAATTCAAATTGAAAGCAATGTTAGACAAAGTTTTAAAATAAGCACGATCCTTTAACAATCTTCTTATGACCGAAGCAAGTCGAATCTAAGCAATGAGATAAAGGGTTTAACAAGACCCTTCACGAGCCGACATCTAAGCATTCTGTACATCAAAGACACTTTGTGCAAAAATAATTGCTGGAAAACTACTTTTATTTTTGGTGTGAACATTCGCTGTTATGGTAGTGCACAACGTAACCTACCCAACGCACTGTTCTTATGGGTGCATGCAACGGTACAGGGATCGCGGGATTATTTAAAGTTAAGTTATAACATTTCAAACTTAATTTTAGTAAATAAACATTGAATAAAGTTTGACCTCCTATTTCTTAGCTTGTTTCACACGTATCACAATCACACCACAACACGAGGGCGGGCACTAATTTCAAAGTCAAAGTCAAATCAAATCATTTATTTCAAATAGGCACTTAAAAGGCACTTTTGAACGTCAAAATTTAAAATGAAAAAATAGAATTGATTCTAGTCGCCCATTCCAAAATGTAGTTTTCGTGTGGAGAAGAATGGGCAAGAAACTCCACCGTCACTCTTTTAAAATGTTTTACAAGTTTTTGTATACATTGTTTATATTGTTTGTTTTGTTTGTTTTGTTTGTTTTGTTTGTTTTGTTTGTTTTGTTTGTTTTGTTTGTTTTGTTTGTTTTGTTTGTTTTGTTTGTTTTGTTTGTTTTGTTTGTTTTGTTTGTTTTGTTTGTTTTGTTTGTTTTGTTTGTTTTGTTTGTTTTGTTTGTTTTGTTTGTTTTGTTTGTTTTGTTTGTTTTGTTTGTTTTGTTTGTTTTGTTTGTTTTGTTTGTTTTGTTTGTTTTGTTTGTTTTGTTTGTTTTGTTTGTTTTGTTTGTTTTGTTTGTTTTGTTTGTTTTGTTTGTTTTGTTTGTTTTGTTTGTTTTGTTTGTTTTGTTTGTTTTGTTTGTTTTGTTTGTTTTGTTTGTTTTGTTTGTTTTGTTTGTTTTGTTTGTTTTGTTTGTTTTGTTTGTTTTGTTTGTTTTGTTTGTTTTGTTTGTTTTGTTTGTTTTGTTTGTTTTGTTTGTTTTGTTTGTTTTGTTTGTTTTGTTTGTTTTGTTTGTTTTGTTTGTTTTGTTTGTTTTGTTTGTTTTGTTTGTTTTGTTTGTTTTGTTTGTTTTGTTTGTTTTGTTTGTTTTGTTTGTTTTGTTTGTTTTGTTTGTTTTGTTTGTTTTGTTTGTTTTGTTTGTTTTGTTTGTTTTGTTTGTTTTGTTTGTTTTGTTTGTTTTGTTTGTTTTGTTTGTTTTGTTTGTTTTGTTTGTTTTGTTTGTTTTGTTTGTTTTGTTTGTTTTGTTTGTTTTGTTTGTTTTGTTTGTTTTGTTTGTTTTGTTTGTTTTGTTTGTTTTGTTTGTTTTGTTTGTTTTGTTTGTTTTGTTTGTTTTGTTTGTTTATTTGTATGAAAATCAATAGTTAAATTCACATGGACCACATTTTGCCGACATTATCGACCACTTGTGTGATACCGACCACAGCGCAGCCACGTTGCAACCGCAACGCAACCACCAGCGACAGCGCAAACTAGCGGCCGGCCCCATCGCAAACACAACGTTAACCACAGCTGCTGTCGCTGCGATGTGGTTGTGGTACGTGTGAATGGGCCCTAACTATATAAGGCCCGGTATCCACCAAAGCGGAGAGGAGAGATGTGTTTTGAATAACCAATTAGATTTCGTCATTTCCACATCTCCTCTCCGCTTAGCTTTGATGGAAATGGATCAAGCGGAGAGTTGAGATGTCTCATTTTTCTATAAAGTTTTGTGCCGCGAGCGAGCAAGCGGCGCGGCAGAGCGGAGATGTGTGTAGTTGGGTGGCCGGGCGGGTGGCAGCGCCCGCGCTCGCAGGATACCTATAACTTTTGTAACGACATTTCGTCTTCCTTTCGTAGACATCACTTGACTGATTTCGAGCTCTCACAGCTCACATCTCCGCTACGCATCTCCTCTCCGTTTTGGTGGAAATAACCTGCCCGCTTCGCAGCACATCTCTCCTCTCCGCTTTGGTGGATAACGGGCCTAGGTTACCAGGTATGGTACAATATATAAAAAAAAAAAACATAATAACTGGAAGAACAAGAAGAACAAGTGACTGTGTGACGAGTGTATTTTACAGCCGTTTTATTTATCCTTAATCTTAAAATTTTATACATATACATCCACTCCACAAATAAATCCTTTAGAACGATGGCACCAAAACATAAGTAGATATTATTAAAAAAAAAACAAATATAATAAATCTACCGTTTAAAAACAGCAACGAATTTAATAATAAGCGTCTGTTTTTGCAGGAAATATGGAAAAGATAATCATAATATTAGCAGAAAATTAATACAAAATTTCACCGTATTAAAGTTTCTTATAAACGACGCAGTAAAAGGGAGGAAAAACAAACATAAAAGACAAACACAAAACAGAGATAATTGGATGATGTCTCCGTTATATTTACCGGAACCTGTCCTTAAATGAGTTGAAACAATTTAGTCTCTGTTTGTATTAACGAAATACCAAAAAATTTGAAAGCAGTTAAAATACCAAAGAAACCAGATTTATACATAATTTATGCTAGCAACTAAAAACGAGTTGACGAGCAACTAGCAAAAAGTGCGCGACGGCGCGGCAACGAGCGGTTTCTCGCTGGTATGTACCCAGCGTGAGTCTCTCAACGAGTGTTCTGCTCGCCAAGTGAGTTCAATAGCTCTTGTCGCGGGTACAAACGAGTATTAGCCAGCGGTTATTCTGTTTATCATTCCCAAAAAAAAAGGTAAATTCGTGGAAATAAATGTACCGATAATTTGCCCTAAACCTTATAAATTCCGTTGATCCAATTAGGGCTAGGGTGAATTCCCGAACATACGTTTCCGCGTATCCACGTGGACAATCGGAATAACCCTTCGCCGGCGCGGCGGTGTAAACAGTCAGCGATCAACATTAATAGTTTATCTTTTACTTACACGGAACCTACAATATTTTGTACGTTTCTTGAGCGAGAAAATTGTTGATAGCTAATCGCTTTCTCATCAGCGATAGTGCCATAGACTGAGCTTTTTCGAAGGTTTTGCTTGACAGAATGATATGTGGTGAATTCGGAATATGTGACCACAAAGCCTTGCTTGCCGAGGCCGTGCATTTAGCCTAAGATCACACTGATGTAAAAATATCACGGCGGGATTTTATCGCGCACTAGATTTTCAAATCTCGGTGTTGAGCTGAGCATTAAGAATCCAGTGCGCGAAAAAAATCGCCGCGGGAAAAACGCGCCCGTGCGTACCTGGGCTTAGAATAATAATGACTAAAGCGGAAGGTGCTATGTGAAAATTAACAAAATTTTAAGTCAGGGAAAATAAGTAGTTGTCAAGCAAATTCACTACCAACTGAAATTGTCCGTATATTCCAATAACAACTGCCATTTCGACGTAAGGTGACAACATGCTTAACAATTTATTTCTCTGATTGTGCCTTCTGATGCATTTTTTTTTCTTTGCACGCTTTCTTTAACTTGGCAAAATGGTCGACATCGACATCGGCTTGTCATTTTAGGAAGTAATCGAATTTTTCTGACTGAACTTAGAAAGAAAAAATGAAGAAGGAAGTATCTGTGCTATGTTATTTAATTAGGCGTATTATTATTTATTCATGTGTATTTACATTTTACAGTCATCTGTTTTTAGTGACTTGATGAAATATTTCGAACTTTTCAACGCACTTCCTTAACACTTTGTTGAAAAACCAAGCCTAGTCTCACTTTTAAAGTTAACAATAAAAGCTCTATTTTTTAGAGTAACAATATTTTATAATCACTTTTATTATGAGCTAAACATATTATTTACGCGTACTTGTTTTGAGTATTATTTTAAAAATAATTTAATTATTAATGTGTGTTAGGATCATTCTTCGCTTTCCTGCAACTGGAGTCTGACTTCGTACTGAGAACGGTACCATATCCACCAACCGAGGGCATGACGGGTCGCTGCGGAAACTATCCAGCAATAGTAGCACACCTTAAAAAGGAAAAAGGCATTATTATGAATGAATAAAGTACAGTCAGCAACAAACGTCGATTAACACTTCCGTTTTTTTAATCTCAGTTATTGAGCCAAATATTTGTTCAAAATTGCATTGTACTTCTGCTGCAATTTTGAAAAATATTTTGCTCAATAACTGAGATTTAAAAAACTGAAGTGTTAATCGACTTTTGTTGCTAACCGTACCTACTGTAGTACGATGTAAAGGTACGCGACTGTGTGCATCTTTTGTTTTTGATTAAGGGCCGACAGATTTAACGAATCGCAGCGCAACGCGGTTTTCAATGCCAAACAAATCTGAACTTTGCAAACATTAATATAAAGTTGAAATTACCTAATCTTTCACTAGTCCGTGAGAGCAAGAAAGCGGACAGATACACAGAGTTTATTTATTTTCGACTTAATTTTGAGAGCTATAAGATTGATATTTTGCGACTCCCCTATGAAGTCGCGCGACTATTCGCGCCAGTTTTGGACACAATAAAAATACAGTACAAATTAGTTGACACAATCGGCGCGAGCGAATTTCACCCGTACATGCGTGGAATTCGGTTCAGTTTGTCCAGAAATTTATGCACAGCGGCAATATTCATCTATCATCTTCGGTAACTTTATTGGAGGGGTGCATACACGAAGTATTGTTCCTATAATGCTATGGGTAAAAGGCCATATAGGTGAGATGTGGAAAGTTTGATCTGCTGGACAACGTTTATTACTTTGCTACAGTGCGGATTTTGTCCGTAATGGACAAAATATGAAGCGCTTTATTTTGCCCATCATTATTAAGGGGCCGTAATCACGAGCGAGAGAATCGCGGCGATATTATGCCATCAAATTCAAATCTCCACACGGCGATATCATAGGTACGATAATTTGATGGCACCGCATGACTATCGCCGCGATTTACTCGCTCGTGGAGACGGCCCCTAAGGGTTAGGACTTAGGACTTTCAACAGTTTAGGGTCACAAATATACTTTTCAGTCAGTCATAACAAAAATATGGTCATACTTTTACAACCCACTTACATCTTTTGTGTTTGTTAGTCTAATTAATGACTTTGTATCTCGACTAAGCGTGACGCCAAAGTGGAGCACCTATACATATTCGGGTTTCCCACAAACAAACGATCATGAATGAAGTTGTGAAGCAACTTTTGGACATCTCAAGTTGATTACTTCTCCTATCAAGCTACATCTTATTAGTTTTTGAGCGTCCTGTGAATTGCTAAAGCACTTAAATAACTCGTATCCAGTTAACCGCACGATTTTCTAATGAACAAAATGAAGTTATCACCGAGTTAATGCCTCTCCCCTGGTACACGGCGCGTCGCCGGCGCGATATCCATTCTCGGTAATATAGGCACTAGAAAGAATCAAAATATAGTTTCGGTAATTTTGACATTATAAACAATCACATTGGAACGCGGTTCGCGGAACTATGGGGCGGTTACGAGGGGTAGAAAGGGAGGTGGATTAAATTTAGGTGTAACTGGTAAAGCAATGCTCTTCTGTTAAATGATTATACAAACACCTATACGTATATATACAACACTAGCACTTCACCCGCGACTTCGTCTGCGTGTATTCGTACCAAATTTCAAGTTTATTAACTCAAGCAATAACATTTTTCATACAAACAAAATTCCCCCTTTTCACCCCCTTAAAGGTCGAATTTCCAAAAACCCCTTCTTAGTGCTCCCCTACATAATAAATGGAAGCCGTATGCAAAATTTCACGTTCCTAGTCCTTGCAGTTTCGGCTGTGCGTTGATATGTCAGTCAGTCAGTCAGTCAGTTTCTCCTTTTATATATATAGATGTTCTGGAATTAACGCAAATCACTAAACACCCCAATTAGAATATAATGTTATAATTTGTCGCAGCAAACTGGTTATATTAGCCGTTTAGTTAACTGCCTGGCCTTTGGAAGTTGTGCTCGCCTCGCTTCGCTCTCACGGCTCGCACGCGGTTGATCATAGTTCTAACACACTAATTAGCCACTAATAGTAATTAGTGTGTATCAACAAAACTAAAACACTAGCGGAATGTTGAACACTTGTGCTGTAAGCATTAGGAAAAAGAGTGGGGCGCGTCTTCGTGGGTTGCACTATCTGTAGCGTAACAATACAACCAACATGACCTCATTCGTTGCTAAGGAGAAATAGTGCTTATACAGGCAGGGCCGTGAAACGCGGTCCAAAAAATTTTCAAGACAAGATTCGTTCCAGATTTTCAGTCTAAAAAAAAAGATAAAAAGATTGGGTCACTGGCCACAAAGTAGTTTTAAAAAGTTCCACAGACCCTCAGCTTTCAAAAGCAGTAGAATTTTGGCGAGCAAAAATTTTCCCTTTGAGCTAAACCATCACTTTGGGTGATGTCTGGACAAATTTTTTTTTTTACCGATCGTAGACCATAATTTAAAGATATATAATTTAAAAAAAAAATACCTACACAAATGCGACACAGAAAGAGAAAAATAAAAAATTCTGAAATTAAGTGAGAATTTCCCTAAAATATTAAATCCGTAAATAATTGCTGATCATACATGTGGGTGTTTCGAGAACCCTTAAGAGGACGCTTCTAAAATTTTGCTTTGAATCTCGTTTCACGGCCTCTTTGCCCTTGTATAGGTAAGGCAAAGAGGCCGTGAAACGAAACACACAGAGAAACAGTAGGGTAAGACTGTTATAAGAGAAATGTTACGGACAAATCTTTTCATAATTATCTAGAGTGCTACGAGTACAAGGATATTTTGGCGCCTGAAGGACAGAACATTGTTGGTAAACATGTGTGGAATTGTGTTACAAAAATTGTATTAACAAAACAAGATGGTGACGTTAGAGATACGATTTTGGCAACGCGCCACAATAATCCTGTATCGTTGTAATAGTACTAGATGAACGTACAATAACATCACTTACCAGCGTCATACAAGCCAGTACGAAGGTCGAGGCCAAGGGCCAGGGAGTCACCGCGCTCTTTTGCGTCATGAGACCAGCCAGCGTGCGTCCTGATAGCCACGCAGCCAGCACAGCGAGAGGCGACATCAGCATTATGCCGAGACTGTCTACCATCAACTGGAACAAGAGAATATAATAATATTATATGGATTATGGGATCATTAAAGCACTCAATCAACAACTTATCCCCAGCGAAAGCACTAGGAAGTGGTGAAGGGCGGGCGTCTTTTGTAATTTTTACGTTCGAAAACTGCTGATTCTCAGCCTAGTTTGAATAAATGACTTTTGATTTTGATTTTTATCCTATCGCAGTCCACTGCTGGACATAGGCTTCTGACAGGCTACGCCATAACATCCTATCTTTCGTCTTCCGCATCTAGTCTGTCCTAGTGACCATTTTAAGGTTGTCGGCCTATCTAGCTGGGGGCGACCCACACTACGTTTATCGATGCGAGGTCCCCACTCTAGACTTGTATGCTCCACCGGCCATCGATCTTTCAACAAATATGACCAGCCCACTACTTCTTCAGCTTGATTACCGGCTATTAAAACATATTGAAGCTCTGAAAAGGCTAGGTAGATGATGAATCTCTGGTCAAACTGAAGTAAATCCCGCGCGGTATGTGGGATGAAATACCCTCCTGCCGAACTTGTAAGGAGCTGTTCAAACTGGAGCGAATAGTCGTGTGACGTCATGTTCTGCATCCCTCGTGGGATTCCCTTCTGTGTGACCAGCTTAGGTAAGATTCGAGTGTATTTATGATCGTCCCATGTTTCATGGGAATGAGACCTAATGATAACTGTCGAAATGTGGAAACACTATTAATATACAGGGTCAAATTAAATTAGCTAGCGAAACTCTGCAGACGCGGTGGGTATTGTTAATAATTTGACAGACGATCGTTGTTGGTAGTTTTGTTACGTGAGTTAAGAAAATCTGTTTCCTTTGGTTTTATCGTAATTAGATATCGCTATCCAAATCGTCTATAAAATTTACACACAAAATAACAGTTTTTTTAACTGATATTTCAAGTGACTACTTTAACTGCAGTCAAAAATCATCAAATTAATTTATTTTTTACTAGCTGCGCCCCCCGGTTGCACCCGCATAAGTTTTGATCCCGTGGGAATATCGGGATAAAAAGTATCCTATGTGTTATTCTGATGTATAAACTATATTACTGTAAAGTTTCATCAAAATCCGTTCAGTAGTTTTTGCGTGAAAGAGTAACAAACATCCATCCTCACAAACTTTCGCATTTATAATATTAGTAGGATAGTAGGATTTTACCATGTTTAGGTAATATCGATACCATCACGACTGCAGAGTTTCGCTAGCAAATTTTATTTGACCCTGGATAAGTTTGCCCCATGTTACACGGGACTTAGTTATAACTGTGGAAATGAGGAAATACATATCCATCTAGCTACCCCTTCGGGGAATGCGGTTGTTATAATAACATCTCCCAGATATATTTTGGCTACTGACTACTTGTAATAGTACTTATATTTTTTTCATGTAGTATTTAATATCTTCATAATAAGGTTCAATTTGCAGACTGAACCAGCTCAGCAACTTTGGCGGGCAAGCAACGTAATTAATGACAGAAGCACAGTGGCTTTGGCACTGCATGTTGTGGATCAGATTTATTTTTGGGATAAATATTTTAATGATACTTTGAACGACAGAACTCTACGCAGTTCTGACGTTCTAAGTATAAATTTCTAAGCATTGTTAGTTTTGTGGGTGAAACGTATACTTAAAGGTCATGTTCCGGGTCTATTTTTAGGTTTAAGCACTAACCCGTATACCAATTATTATTAATATGGCAATGAATACGATTAATGTGTGTATTTTACTGAAGTAATTAGGAAACATAGCTAATAGCATGTAAAGAAAGCAAACAGCATTGCGTGGCTGATGTCTATAAAGGCCAGGCCTACTTTAGACAAAGGCCTTTAGTTGACCTGTAAGGATTGTACAACTAGAACTGTAACACGATTACAATTTTTACTAATATATATAAACCTATAGTTGATCGCCCAATATTAAACAAGCCGTTGCCGAATCACGAAAATCTTCGTCAAGTTAGCCATTGGAGCAGATGAGTCCTTGAGTGGTGACAACGAACCGGTCTCTTCTTAGCGTGTGGATAGCAATCTAAATGGACTCGGCCCAGAATTCGGCTACCTGTTTGGCGCCATCACCAGCGTCCATCAGTTCCTGTAACGTGCAGCTGACAGGACACGCAGGACACGATACTAAATGTCCCATCGTTTGTGGAACAGCACCACATTTACACTCCAAGGCGGAGTCGTCTATGAATCTCCACCTGTACAGGTTTTCCGAAGACAAACCGGTTAAAGTAGCGTAAGACGCTCGCAGATAACAACATAACATAACATAATCAGCCTATAATGTGCCCACTGTTGGGACACAGGCCTCCTCTGTGTGAGAGGGAGTGGGCCGTAATCCACCACGCGGTCCCAGTACGGGTTGGTAGATGTCACATGTCTTCGAATTTTTAGTACGAGGATATGCCGGTTTCCTCACGATGTTTTCCTTCACCCTTTTGTGAGAAGTGGAACCCACGACGGTTCGAACCCAAGGAGACAATTTACTTTAATACTACAACATAACCAGATAACATGCAATTTTATTCATAGTAAGTCACATCATCTGCCTAGCCTTTTCCCAACTATGTTGGGGTCGGCTTCCAGTCTAACAGGATGCAGCTGAATACCAGTGTTTTACATGGAGCGACTGCCTATCTGACCTCCACAACCCAGTTACTGGGTAATACGATACCCCTTGGTAAGACTGATTGTCAGACTTTCGGGCTTCTGAGTACCCGTAACGACTATCAAAGATCCACGAATGACAGCCCGGACCAACGGCTTGGCGTGCTTTCCGAGGCACGGAGGGGTCTCCCATCCACAGATCAACCGCGGCAAGCGTAGCTTAACCTGATCGATCGACCTGTGCGGCTGTTATTAATTAGCCACGGGCCCCTCTTTATTCGTAGTATTTTAAATTATAAAAAAAAAATTAAACATACCTGTTTAGCATTATGGCTCAACACCCACATAACCAGCGCCTTGGGCACACCATATTTATGCACGCGTCTCGTTGCATATCGGGTCCCGCACAATTCGCATCTCGATTTCCCGGATTCAGTCAACCAACGCTCCAAACATTTCACATGGACCCTACCAACGGTACCGCGACAAGAACATGCTGATATCAAGCATCCAAGTTCTGGTGATAATGACTCCCCTCCGTGGCAAATGCGACACATGTCATCAAAAGAGTGAGTACTTATCCTCTCCTCATCCTCAGTTGTTTCAATCAAGTTAGCTATATCATCTACACTAAATAGTTCAATTTCTAAACCCCAATCGATTGCAGTAGTGCCAGTTGTTCGTCTACTGCTGTCTATAGCTTTATTTTGTTGCTCTATAATTGTCATACGGCGCTTGGGACTTCTGACTTTGATGCGGTGTTGACGAGGATACTTATCTCTTCTCATTGGTGCTCTCTGCCTAGAAAACGGTATTTCGTCTCTTCTCTCAGTTTCGATCCTTCTCTTCGGCATTTCGTTCCCAGTTGTTGCTGATTTTGATGCAGATCGTTGAGGCTGTACTGAGTCTTCAGTAGTATTTACTATATTATAAAGGTCTATGATACTGGAGCTTGCTGTGACATTTTTATCCACAGTCGTATGTGAGTGCTTCTTGATCCTTGTCACTGATGAAGAAGTTGCAGTTTCAGGAACGATCTCTAGGTAAGAGTTTTTCGAGCTATTCGTATACACTTTGATTTTAGGTTTCGTAGATTTTGTTGCGACTATATTAGTGGCCATCAGTTTTGATTCGGGGTCGAGGTCGGAGTGGCTAAAATAAAGAAGAATTTTAGTAAACAGGGAACGGTTGCGTATGTAGTTCATATTCGTTGATTTGAAGGCACTGTAGTGTTATTTATTTTTATCGACTTCAAAAAAAAGAAGGTTATTTTAACAGTGAAATTAATCCTACAGATATTTTCAGCGAAATTGTTGATGCAATGAAATCAAGTAGCGCGCTAGTAATTTTTGAAAAAAAATATTAATTATATTTTTATCTTTAAGGAAAAGGTTTTGTTCCTAATCTGGAACAGGTACCCGTCAAGACTAAAGCTGCTCCTCCAACATAAACGTTTACGATTTTAGATAAAAGAAATAAGCAAAAAGTAAGAATTTAGTCAAGGATAAATCGATAGATTAACCATTTATTTGGCGCACACAAAAGACAGCACAACACACAAAAGTACAATAAGATGAAAACCAATTACCTACATATGCATGTAGGTAATTAGAGCATACAGATGCTCTATATGTATTTAAATATACAAAAAAACAAACAAAGTCGGGTTAGTTACACCATTTATAACTCAACAACGGCTGAACCGATTTTTATGATCTTCGATTTGTTGCATTTGTCTCCGTCCTGGATAGCAGAATAGCTGTTAAACCCTTGAGAAAATTCACGATACAAAAAATAATGAAGTAAATTCATTTTCTGATACATTTTGTATGGAACGGTTCTGAGGCGGTACGAAGTTCGCCGGGTCAGCTAGTATAATATAAAACAAGGTGCCGATAATGTTTTATACAAAATAATTTCGCCCTGAACGCTTTGTTTACAATATCATAGTCCTTGAGACTAAAAATAAAAATATACTTACTTGTCACCAGTTGTTTTGTTGTTTTTTATCTCATAAAAGTAGACTTGTTTTCCTTTGAATATTATTTTGTAATCATTTTTCCTAAAAATATTTCTTACGCCAATCAGCCTATTATTAACTAAAGCTCTCTCAGTCCTGGCAGTTTCTTGGACCTTTTATTGTTATTAATTTTTACTGTGCTTCAATACATCTTAACTCAAAATTCAGGCAACTGTTTCAAAAACTACCTACGGCACAAGCATAATAATATACTGGTTATTTGGTTCAAACTAGCGTGATTTCGTGCTTATAAGGAGCATAAATTGCCTCGGACACGATAACCGTCACTTCATCAATATTATAAGTCTCGAAGACTTCTCACCTACATACTCACTGAACTGTCTTTGCATGCATGAGGTCAGTGAAAGTTTAGTAACTGAACTGGCATGCAAACTGGGGCCCAAGTCTGGTATTTTTATAAATTCGTCATTCCAACACGATCCCATTGTGACTTTGCTAAAAGTTCGTAATCTGCTTAGTTCATAATGGTTGATCGTTAGTCGGTCAATGCTCTCGTAATAGAATTGTGTTCTAATGACATAGTCGTATTTCCATTATTATAAAACCCATTAGTAGAAATGAATTTCGAAAAACTACTACTAAATTTTAACATTTATTCATGCTAGATTTCATTTATACATATATTTTTACATATTAAAAGCTGACCCCGCAAACGTCGTTTTGCAAAAAAAAAAAAAATAGATAGTAGTCGATTCTCAGACCTACTGAATATGCACACAAAATTTCATACAAATCGGTCCAGCCGTTACGGAGCAGTATGGTAACTAACACTGTGACACGAGAATTTTATATATTAGAAGAAAGATGTACTAGTGTTCTAAACAATCTGAAGTAGTAAGAAGTTTAGCAGATTACCGCCTAAATCATTTGTCAATGCATTTTTTGTCATTGTGTAGGTACGAGATTAGCATTTTATACCATTTCTTTCAATGGAGTGTCAGTGGTTGACCATTGGAAAGTCATATGACGCCATTATATTAGTAGATTACCAAACTTGTCAAAATCAACAATTATGAAATCAATGATAGTGATAGACCATTTTGACACTACTGTAATAGCAGACTTGAGGCCCTGGCCTCGTTTCCGGGGCCCATTAAGCCGTGTTTTCACATTCCTGCCGAGCGAACATTTTGTTTTGAGCAAATGTTTCCTGTTCTCGCTGGCGTAGCTGCGATCTCATTCTCACTTGGTAGATATGGACGGTAATGACATTGATTCGCTTTTGGCTAGTGCAGCGTATGTGTGCCAAACTCCATACTTTTGTGCGCAAAACATTTTCAGGTGTATAGGTATATCTTCTGCTCCTGCACTTGTACGCTGCAACTTACATTTAGATCTTTCACGCCGGTAAGAAAGGGTTAATGATTCAATCTTCTGTTTGACTTTCAATGGTGTGCATCGCATCATATCGCCTATGTATTTTAAAGCATCGTTTTTATTGCGTTACTTTTGTAATTTTTTGGTTTGCGGATGTCCTTAAGCTTGGACGGGCTCAATAATTTTCAATTAGTTGCAAAGTTTTTTCCTGATTTTACTCGTACGCTCGCGTTAAATATTAAAAAAAAACCGGACAACAACTAAGCACGTCCAACGTCGAGCGAATGCACAGAGCAACTGCTCGCTCGCCGGTGACGTCGTTAATGCGCGAGCGAGCATTCGTTCGCCCAGTCCAACCGATCATTACTGAACAAACATGTTCGCTCGCTTAAGTGTTTTCATTTACTGCGCACGAACGATTGCTCGCTCAGAAGGTTTTATTTAGCGTTCTGAACCGACGCTAGGTAAAACCGCAGTTACAGTGTATTTCAGGCCCTACCAGATATAGTTTATCGAAAATTTAAATCTCAAGAATGTACCTGAGTTGCATTCCATTTTGCAGTTTACCGTCTCTTCCAGCAACTTCACAATTTCGAACGGAGAACCTACGACGCCTAGTATTAGGCATTTCACTTGAAATTTAATGAATTTTTTTAGTTTTGTAATTATTTCTAAATATTTTTTTTTTACTACACTTGACGCATGATTTTTGATAACTGACAATTTAACGTCATTGTGGCGTTTTTTTTTTAATATTATATGGTTTCGAGGTTTTTGTTATGAAAGTTTTTAAAGGCAATGCATTTAAAACGGTGCATGGTAAACATTTACGAGACGCGCCTTATTCCTGTGTATTCCCCAAAGGATAGACTGAGGCGTATTTATTAGACCCCACATTTTTCTAGCTAGATAAGTTAAAATCTCATTGCCATAAACCAAGCAAAAATCCAAATCACAAACTTATATTTTTGGAATTAAATCAGCCAAGTGCTAGTCGGATTCGCACCTGAAGGGTTCCGTACCACACTGAAAGAAAATAAGCAGTAATTATAAATGAAAAACCATTGATCTGAACTGCTTTAAACAGTTTCATATGAGCCTAACGTACAAAAGAGTATTTTTTACTGATACCAAAACAGTTAAAGTTTCAGGCAAAATGTTACTGTCATGTCATGACAGTAACATTTTGCCTGAAACTTTACTGTAAAAAACAACTAAAAACGTTAAAGTTTACACTTTAACGTTTTAAGTTTTAACTTTAACGTTTTTTCCAGTAATTGGTATGTTAAATCATGAAACGTTACTGTTTTGTATTTTATTGTATTACAAACATTTCTTCTTCCTGTATAAAGTCAGTAAGTCTTAACGAAATCACTTTAATGTGATGTAGTAAGAAATTATTTTTTTCAGTGCACCGTATAGTATTTAACACGTATGTAATACTTACGGCCTTAAAATAATGTTTCCGAATGTGCCTTTATCTCCGCCCCGAACTTTGCTCGAGCCAGCCCGCGCCGCTGAGCCTGTAGTTTTAATTTCGTCCCTAAATAATTCCGATTCAGCTTGTCCCTCGCTGCCCTCCCCTAGCTACGCCCTAAGCTACGTATCCCACAGGGGATGCCCTTAGGGTGTAGTCGCTTAGTTTTTAATTTTTTTAAGCCCTGGCTGAAGGCTTTAATTTATTGAGGCATCCACAGGCAAGATCGGTTAAAGCAGACGACAACCTCAAAGGTTGAACTGCGAGATGCCATTTAAAATAAGTAAAAAAAAAAAAGTGAAACGGTTATAATGAATAAATTATAACTTAATGCAAAACGTAGCAATAACCAAATCTGTGACAAAATATAATTCGACATAATTAAGCAATCAGAATCCGTACGCTTGGATTTGGTTTTATATTCATTCAAGCTTTGTAATGAGTACGATACATAAAGATCCGTTCCTAACTAGTGTGTCATCAGCTAGAAAGTGCTTAAGCCGTAACTTTTTCTTGTAGTTATTTTTATTATTATGGTTGTTATGCAGTGCGAGCATTCCAGCAACATAGTAATTATGCTGTAGTTTATAGTAACTTGGTGTGAATGTCCTAAGAATTTACTTTTTCTTCTGTGTTTTTTATAAGTAGAGTATTTTATAAGGAGACCTGTAATTGGCTTTCAGACTAATATACTGTCCTTGATCTGTTTGTTTTATCTGTAAGTCTCCCATGTTATTAAAAAAATATATATATGTACTAGCTGCGCCCCGCGGTTTCACTTGCGTAAGTTTTGATCCCGTGGGGATATCGGGATAAAAAGTATCCTATGTGTTATTCTGATGTATAAACTATATTACTGTAAAGTTTCATCAAAATCTGTTCAGTGGTTTTTGCGTGAAAGAGTAACAAAAATCCATCCTCACAAACTTTCGCATTTATAATATTAGTAGGATTAGTAGGATTTGTCGGAGATGTTGAGGGATTTTTATCCAAAATTCACACGGTGTCCGCCATGTAGCACGTGTTTGGGCAGAATCGGTGCTCACACCCGGCGCGGTCGAACTCTGGATGTCAATTATGTCGCTAAGCTTTTTTTTTTTGGATGGGAAATCATTAAATGACCCCTCCCGCTCAGGGTGGAGCAAAAGGGAGTGTCAGTCTCTTACTGACTAAAACCCACCCATGTTCCTTCCTTAGACCTTTATGTTCCGGGGCAGCGGTAACCCTTTCGGACAATCCCGCTGCCCATGTCGCTAAGCTAACACACTGGTCGCACCTTGGCATCTGACAGATGTCAAACGCCACACGCGACAGTTGATTGACAACCCCGACTTGAACTACTGACTCAATGACAACTGTTATCGATTTGATTAATCGAGTAAGGTATCTTAAACGATAATAGATGGCGTGACTGGTACGTAAACAAACCTTTTACTTCACTCCTCCGACATATTTTTAAAATGTAGTTGAGCTTTTAGAGCCAATTTCACCAAGGAAACTGAATGCGATCAGCACATCTAAACCGCGTTCAAGAGTTGTCAGTGTCATCATTGTTTTGAAGTATTGACAAAGAGTCGACTGGACTAATTGTTATACCATTTTAAAATATATTTATACTATTTCAACGCAGCGGATTCCTATAAATAATAATAATTAGTATTGTAATTGACATTAATATTTTCTGGGAAAAAATACCTACTATATTCGATGAAAATAAAATACCTACTGGCTAGAGTAATTGGCGCCCAGCATGGGGCTAACAAAAAGAGACGTCGAAACAAGCAATCAAAAACCGAATGCAAGCAAGTTTGAATGAATTGAAAAAAAAACTGAAAAGAAAATTCACTGTACCTTTTATATTTGTATCTTTGTTAAAATTTATGTTTGAAGCTCGTAATAAATATTGGCAATTCATTGAGAGTGACGCTTCTAAATGAATGGTTAACTGTCGCGTCAAACCAAGTGGGAGAGTCTTAAATTTCCACGCTTCCTAATTTAAAAGGGACAATGACCTATTACACTGCAGAAGATGGTACTATGGCAATTCCAGTTTATGGAAATTTACAGCCGAATAAAATTTTCAGTTTCATTTCATTTGACAGGTTTTATGATCGCTTCTGAGAAAATTGGTCGTAAAAGATTTAATAATCGTAATAATTAAAGCAAGTGTTTGAAATACCTGGGATTCATAATAAAATATACAGCTCTATTATTCAGTTCGGCTAACTAATACAATTAATTTAATGTATTATTTTAAGAAGTCCACAATAACTATTCAAGTGTTTGGCAATATCAAGGTCGTATTCTAAGAATTAAATTGCGTTTGAAATACAGAAAACTTAAAAGTAGCTTTGAAATATAAAACGTAAAAAAAAAACGCTCCACAATCAAAACCGAAAATATTATAATTTTGCACAAAAGATATTTTTTTAACTCTAGCTTAAGCCGAGTTGATTGATTTATTATTTATATTTTTAACGTTCCATTTAACCTGAAACCTCACAAGTACTAATTGAAACACAATCTATATACATTAGAAAAATTGAATACGCTGTCTACGACTCAACTGTCAAATGAATAGTGAAAGCAATATCAATTCGGCCATTGGCTTGTTTGTTTTTTTCAAATTAGGATCGGCAAAGGTTTGGCAGGAAAGGCTCGCTTCAGCCAGTCAATGCGTAGAGCACGAGAGGTACGGACGCGTCCGCGCGAGCCCTCCCCAGACCACTTACGATAACTTTAACAATTTTCGAACTGTATGAAAACTGGTGATTATCCGAAAGTATTAAATTGATGGTTTGTGCTTTGAGTGAAATTTGAATAACTGAAAAATATTTTGTTGATTAACTTACCTGAAGTTTTGTTTGAAAACAAAGTTTGGAATTTTTGGAAATAAAGTAAGTTTAACTATAGATAAGTATGATTATGTTAAGTTTAATAACAGGTTCGCCGATTAATAAGAAGAGTCAATTAGTAATAATTTTGGAAATTAATTATTGGTCAAATATTTTCGACCGAAAACTCACCTCAACAACGGATGTTTAAAAATAAGCATTAGGAACTGCTAGTACTGGTAGCTAGAAAATTGAAATTAAAAACAAAAATCAAAGCTAAAGGCCCAAGTTTAGTGAGGCAATAAACTTTTAAACTTCGAAAATGCAGAAAAGTTTTAAAGAGTAGTTATGCTATCTGAACCTAGGATTCTTTTCTTTAACAGAATGTTTAATAATAATTTTACTTCGTTTTCATTTAAATAGAGTTATAATAGAAAAACAAAAAGCCATAAGTCGACATTTACAACTTTTGGTAGATACCGATAAATAAACGAAACGCTTTAACTTTGGTAATAAACTAACAGTCATTGAGATGATCACTCATTTTGGAAATTAAATACAATATTATGATATAATCGAATTATTTTACTTCTGTAAATTGATTAGAAAGTAACACTTTTACACGTCAAAAAGAAAAAATAGTAGGTTTTTTAAAACTATATGAGGCCAGTGTTTCCGAACCGACTACTCTGAGAAGGAACACCAAAACTCAGAGGTCACAACCTCTTTAAAGTCCGGATATTTTTTTTTTTAGTATTTGATATATTTATGTATGGCTAGCTGACCCGGCAGACTTCGTACTGCCTCAATCGATAAATAAAAGACAATTGACCCTACATTTTATTTAGAAAACGTTTGTATGGGAAATAGAAAAGGGCTGCTTTTAGGGTTTTCTCGGGAATTATTCAATTTTTCTCACCTTTTAAACCTTTCCTAGACCTCCACGAACATTTCAAGACTAGATAAATCCGTTCAGCCGTTCTCGAGTTTTAGCGAGACTAACGAACAGCAATTCATTTTTATATATATAGAATAGACTAGCTGACCCCGCAAACGTCGTTTAGCAAAAAAGAAAAAAAAAATAGATAGTAGCCGATTCTCAGACCTACCCGATATGCACACAAAATTTCATACGAATCGGTCCAGCCGTTTCGGAGGAGTATGGTAACTAACACTGTGACACGAGAATTGTATATATTAGAAGATTAGATATATATTATATTTATAGTTTTAATAGGTTTATGCGTATCTTTGTATTTAAAATATTTATTCCTCAATTTTCATGATTGCACCTACTACTGTTTGTCTCTGCATCACCCAAAGGTTGACTGGTAGAAAATGTCAACGGCATTTATTCCGCCTCTGTACATTTATGTGCTTGAAGTATTAAATAATAGTAATTATCTTGGTCAGATCATGTGACAACTATGCAGATTAATCATATGATTTTGTATTTCCATTGAAATTTTCTCAGTCTTAAGCAACTTAAAACATTTTTTTGTATAGATAAAAACTTATTTGTCCACGTTGTAGTTAACTATACTGTAAAACATTATGGCACTCGGAAATCGTGTAGCTTTCTGCCAGTGAAAGAATTTTGAATTCGAAATCGGATAAGTACTTTTAGAAATTACCTGCTACATCCAAACTTATAAATATTGCCTGCTTATATTTATAATGTATTAAAAAAATAAATACAGGCTGAAATTGAAAACATGCGACAAACCGAAATGGGAGATTGTACTCATCATTATGAACAACTTTTATTAAGGGACCAAAGCTGCAATCGCGAAAACAAAATCAGCTGTTTCCTACATTTTGACGAGTTATGCGAACATAAGTATAGGGAACAGCCGTTTTTTCCCGCGATTTCAGGTTAGCCCTATAGTGAAAGTTGTTCATAGTGAAGAGTAAGATCTCCCATTTTGATTGTCGCATGTTTTCAATTTCACCCTGTATTGATTGAAATGCTTGAAAGTTTCATAAAAATATTTTCACTATTTCTTTGGCTACATACAAAACACTGCCATCACCTTATTGGTTGGTTCCCTCCTGTTATATTTCTTATCGGATAATGTATCGCTGGCCTTTTCCCTTTGTACTATACAGCGACTACTAGCCTTAAGGGGCCCACGATGCATGCGTAGTTCATACAAACGTAATACCAAAATAATTGGTAAATCAAACACATTCTTAAGGTGATGTGTATTTATTCCGTTTGGATTACAGAATATCTAGGTTACCAAATATATATTTTGAAAGGATACTGATATAATGACGAGATAATGAGGAATTTCATATTTCTAAAACTTATTTTTCTCATAAATCGTCTTTAAATCATTGTCAATTCAAAACATATATTTGGGAACCTTAAAATTCTGTAATCCAATCGGAATATATACACACTACCTTAAAAATATGTTTGATTTACAAATTATTTCGGTATTACGTTTGTATGAACTACGTAATACTACGCATGCTTTGCCGGCCCCTTAAGCAAAAAAAATTGAGACAGTGCAGGCTATGCGTCTTTAAGAACGAACGTCGATTCAAGACATCTAGCATCGCGGCATAGCGACGACGTCGCCCCACCTTCCGATCAGCCAGCGGCGACCAACCTTGCGGTATGAATTCCACTTGTAAAAAATGCAAAAAATGTTCAGATGTAGTGTCGGATGGCGCCCTCTGTTCGAGTTGTCGCCTGACTTTTCACTTTCATTGTGTAAGCCTCGCTGAGGTCGGCTGGAGGAGATTGGGATCAGACAGACAGGGAACTTGGAGTTGCCCTGATTGCAAAAACACTACACAACTAAACTCTCCGAGAACCCAAATACCGGAGAAACCGATTACGCATAAACATGATGACCCCTCTATCAACGTCTCATCTCTTCAGAAGATAGAGGCAATACTACAGACTTTAATTAAGTTACCCGAACAGGTTGAGCAATTACGCTCCGAACTAAACAACATGGCGTCTGGCATAAAAACACAAATAATGGACGAGTTCAATACAAGATTTGAGGAAATTGAAGCGAAAATAAAAATTGTCGAGACTTTTAAAAAGGAGCGTAATGCCTTGACAATTAAACTGAATAAACAGGAAGAACGCTTGTCTAGTTTAGGAAAAACAATTGAGGACAGAGATGAGATAATTAAAGAACTGCAAATCAAAACCAGCGTCTTGGAAAGAGAGTACAACCGCAGCCAACAGCAAAACCGATTCCTTAACATCGAAATAGTAGGGATACCGGAAAAACCCGATGAAGATCTGCCACAGTTGTTACTTAAAATAGCCACCTCCATCAACGCCAACATTACCAGCGAAGATATTGAATTTATAACGCGAGTACAGCCGCTGCAATCCCAAGCAGGTAAGCCCAAGCGAATTATTGCCAAATTGAGGAACAGACACGCTAAAGATAGTATTATTGCCAACTTTCGGAAAATCAACAAATCCAAAGGCATTACTTCAAACGATCTAGGTTTCGAAGGCAATTCAACAAAAGTGTTTATAAACGAGCACCTTACTATAGCTAATAAAATCCTGCTTAATAACTGTCGAAAACGCGCCAAGGAACTAGACATCAAATTTGTGTGGGTAAAAAACTGCTCAGTCTACATGCGCTGCCACGAAAAATCACCATTGGTTGCAATCACCTCGGAAGAAGATTTAGAGAAGTTTTTAAATTTAAAGTAATTTGCATGTCTCTCTTAATTTTCTTATGTTCGCCAGTTGCTTTTATTATAGCTATTGTAATAATAACCACTTTCATAATGTCTAACCTAATACACTTACACACTATTTATATACAATCTTTCATCTATAAACACAATCATAACCAGACACTAAACAAATCAAGTAAAACACTGGCATTCATAGCAGCCCCTGCGTTGAGAGCCGCTGGCTCGCATATTACTCACTACTTATCTTCGGTCCACGACAACTCGCGACACATACATTCTGGCAAATTATTTTCTGAGTACCCGCGCTCATCTAATTATTTCTCTTCTCTTCAAACTTCAATAGTATTCCGGTTAACTACGTGTTACACTCTAATCACGGCATGAATAAGTTAAATATTTATTATCAGAATACGCGCGGACTTAGGACTAAACTACCCTTGTTTTATCGTAATATTGAATCGCAGGACTTTGATATTATTATTATTACGGAAAGTTGGCTGTGCGACGGAATACTGGATACAGAAATATGTGACGATCGGTATGATGTATTTAGATACGATCGCCCTAGCGGTAGGAAGGGTGGCGGTGTCATGATCCTTACTAAACATGGTTTCTCTGCTACTGCGAGGTCAGACATTCATACTGGATGCGCGGAATGTATTTGGGTAACTATTAGGAACAATGTTTTTACAGAGTCATCAAGGAAAGGCGACCTACATTTAGCCGCAGTCTATATACCCCCCAACAACAATTCCCCATTAATGCTAAAGAACTTTAAAGACTCATTTCTTCAATCCTATAATTTGAGCCCAAATGATACGTACCTAATAGTAGGCGATTTTAACTTACCCTTCATAGCATGGTCTTCGGACGGATACGGTTGGAAATCTAGAAGTAATTCTGATTTATTTGAAGTCACAACCGAATTTCTTAACTGTTTGGATTTTATGAATATGTCTCAATACAACCTTAAACCAAACTGCTGTGACAATGTTCTCGACCTTGTCATCTCTAATATATCTTTAGAGTGCACCTTAAGTGAGATATCGCTGGTGGACATAGACAAGTATCACGCCCCACTGGAACTTTGCATTGAGAATTGCTGTAATAAGCCTATTCGCTCACAACCTAGAATTATAAAAAGGTTTTTCAAAGCTGATTATGGAAAAATTAATTCGGAGCTTGTTAACGTAGACTGGAACAATCGTTTCGAACAGCGTAGTGTAGAGGAATGCGTCGACATCCTTTACGAAACATTAAACTCAATTATTGAATCGCACGTTCCAACGGTAAAGGTGTCGGGGCGTTTCCGATACCCGAAGTGGTACCCTCCAACATTAATAAATGCTATCAAAGAAAAATTTAAAGCACACAAAAAATGGAAAAAATACAAATACCAAACAGACTATGCTGAATTTGCCTTGCTAAGAACTAGGGTAAAACTTCTCCAAGAAGAGTCGTACGCTAAATATACTGCTAGATGTGAGGAACAATTAATAAAATCACCTAAGGAATTTTGGAAGTACGTAAATAATAAAAGGAAATCTACTGGGTACCCTCGCAAGATGATATATCAAGGAGTAACGTACTCGAGCGGTGAGGATATCTGCAATGCATTTAATAATTTTTTTCAAAGTGTTTTTAGTCCAATCAGCAGTAATAGTACTATGTGTTACGATGATTCCCCCTTGTCAGATGTTACTCACTCCATTGTTATAACTCCCGAATTACTAAAAACCGTTTTCGGATTATTAGATAGCAAGAAAGGAGCTGGTACTGATGGGCTTCCTACAATATTTATTAAAAAATGTGAATTAGGCTTAACTTCTCCCCTTAAGATCATCTTCCAGCGATCTCTCGACGAGGGCACGTTTCCGCGACAATGGCGCGAGGCTC
Organism: Globia sparganii; assembly: GCA_949316385.1. Classification (NCBI taxonomy): domain Eukaryota; kingdom Metazoa; phylum Arthropoda; class Insecta; order Lepidoptera; family Noctuidae; genus Globia; species Globia sparganii. The sequence goes on from OX438654.1 coordinate 19,874,528, forward strand.
AAATTGTACCAATACACAAGAAAGGTTCCAAGCGGGATGTAACTAATTACCGAGGTGTATCCCTATTGAACAACTTTGGGAAGATGCTGGAGAAAATTGTATACGACCACATCTACGCTGTGACCAAGCATTGTATACCCACTTCCCAACACGGCTTTGTAAAATCTCGTACAGTCAACACCAACCTTCTTGAGCTTACCGACTATGTTGTTACTGGTATGAACGACGGTGCCCAAGTGGATGTAATATACACAGATTTTGAGAAAGCGTTTGACCGGGTAGATTTCCGCATTCTGACCGAAAAACTAAAAGCCATAGGTATTAAGGGGAACTTGCTAAGATGGATAGACTCTTACCTGAGAAATCGGCGGCAAGCTGTAGTTATCGGTAGTTACCGATCTGATTATGTGGACGTCACTTCCGGGGTGCCCCAGGGCTCACTTGTATCCCCCTTACTTTATAATATTTATTTATTTGACATAACGCAATGTTTTCTTTACTCTAAACATCTTCTCTACGCCGACGACAAAAAAATCTTCATGAAAATTTATAACACCAATGACTGTCAATTGATCCAATCTGACTTAGACAGACTTAGGAACAGGTAAATACCAAGAAGTGTCAAATAATAACCTTTTCTAGAAAACGCAACAATATTATGTTTAATTACTGTATCAGTGAATTGAGTGACGATATTATCCCAAGAGCATCACAGGTTAGAGATTTGGGTGTGATTCTGGACGAAAAATTCACGTTCGAGGCACATATTGATCACATCACCAGTAAAGCATACAAATCCCTAGGATTCGTTATACGTAATAGCCAGCAGTTTAATAGCCCACTATGCCTTAAAACGTTATATTACTGTTATGTTAGGAGCATACTAGAATCTGGAAGTGTTGTGTGGACACCTTTTTATAAGAAATATATTAATCTAATCGAATCCATCCAACGTAAATTTATTAAGTACCTAAATTATAAAACTAAAGCTGACATCGTTAGTTACCCGGACTCCTGTCGATACCATAACTTTAATACTCTAGAAGAGAGACGGCAGATGAATGACATGATGCTATTGTATGATCTACTTAATAATAAATTTGACTGTCCACAATTACTCGGCAAAATATACTTCAACGTCCCACTCAGACGTACCAGACATACCTCTCTGTTGACAGTTCCTTCGGCCTCCACTAATTATATGAAGATGTCGCCTTTTTTGCGTCTACCCGCATTATACAATGACAAGTTCGCATCACTCGACCCCTTTAATACCACACGGAACCGTCTTAAAAAAGAGATCGTTACAATCCTGGATCAAACGCGAGATACTCAGTGCCGCAATTAGTGCCAGGACATAAGTATATAGACATATACACATTCACAGACACCCACACCACACAGATACTCACATGCACACAGGCACACACTACAAATTTAAATATGTCAATTAATTTGAGTCACTCTCGGCTAATCAAATGTTTTTTTGTGTACTTCGTAATTGGCGTAATGTTTGTTTTTTTTAATTTAATGCTAATGTACTGTCAGCTGTGAAGCTACCTTTCATAAAATAAATAAATAAATAAATAAATAAATAAGAGTGGTTGCGAGCGTAATGGCTTTGAACACGGAAATATAGCTAGATACATTTAACTTTAGTATTAGAACTTTTTATCGTCCGCTGGATGCAAGAAGGACAGAACTGCGGGGTGATTGCGTAACCCACTATCAGTAGGAATGACTTTCATTTTGACAGTTCAACAACATTCATTGCGTTATCTACGTTGTTGAGCAGACACATTTTTCGAACATATGAAGCAATAGATCAGCAATCTTCTATATCTTCTATACTTATAATAAATCTGTAGAGAGGTCAATTCTGTACATGAAATATATTTCCAAAATAACTATCAGCGGGTGATTAGTGATCGTTACTGACGCCAAAATGCAATCAGTAAAATTTTAATCTGTCTGTCTGTCTGTCTGTCTGTATGTTCGTTATAGAAACAAAAACCACTCAACGGATTTCAACGAAACTTAGTACAATTGTTCTTCATACTCCTGGGCAGGTTATAGTATACTTTTCATCACGCTACGATCAATAGGAGCAGAGCAGTGAAGGCAAATGTTGGGAAAACAGGATTTCTTTTTAGGTGAAGTAGTAATAGGTTAGTAGTAGTTAGTTAGTAGTAGGTAAGTTTTGGTTAATTTATGTTCAGTTTTTTTTTAATATTAAGTAGGTAAAAGCGTAGGTACTTTTATTAATTATAGGTATTATTAATTATAGTAGTTATAGGTATTTAGTTTTAAGTGAAGTAGGTTTTATTATATATTATTTTATATATTAGACGTAGTTACCTATATATTTTTAGTTATTCAAGCCCCAAGCGGACGCCGGCGTCCGCCCGCTATTGTCTTGAAAAACGCGTTGAATGAGAAATACGCGTTCTCAAGAATCGGCAGAAGAAAGAGCACATCGGTTAAACTCTATGAGAGTTAGTGCCTCAATTTCCGGAAGTTATTATTCCACGCGGACGAAGTCGCGGGCAAAAGCTAGTATCCTATAAAATGATTCAGATTCTGATTGATTGTGTGTTATGATATTATGATGCCGGTTGAAATGGCCGTGCCTGGGGAGGTCTATGTACAGAAGCTAGCACATCAAGCTACTGCAATCTGTCAAATTTCTTTAATAGATTTTCAGCTTTATCGCTAAATCATAAGGTTCAAAAGTTGATTGGGAAAATTTGACAGTTTCGGGTAGCTTGATATGCTGGCGTCTGTAAAGCAGAGGACGTCTTCTGGCTGAAATGATGACGGTTAGACTTTTTTAGTAGTGGTAGAGCTCTTTGTGCCAGGATTGTTTAGAGGAAGCACAGTCAATAGCAAAAGTAGATGATGAAAATCAGAAATTCAATACTAATGAACGGAGTTCGCGTCAGAACTGTGTGGCGTCGAAGTGTCGTTATGTGATTGTAAATTATACCAAACATTTACTACTTCGACGCCACACAGTTCTGACGCGAACTCCGTTCATTAATTAGTATTGAATTTCTGATTTTCATACCTACTTTTGCCTATGCATATTGACTGTACTACCATCGTATCTATTTCTGCTTCAAATAGATAGAAAGAAAAAACAAAAATTGTTGAATTGTTATTGTCGAAATGAGGAGATATTCCACTCGGAGCACTGATTTCAACCGCACTTGAGCAGTTCCACTAACCGCACTGAAACAAAATTTTGTAACGTGCGGTTCAGTGGAAGGTTCTCTGGTGACCCAGTGGTAACGGCCGCGACTTATGAGTTGTAGGTCGTAGGTTCGAACCCAAACTGGCGCTTTACTTCGTGTAAAATATTTCATCACCACGCCCTCTCAAAACGGTGAAGGAAAACATCGTGAGGAAACCGGTATGTCCTAGAACCAAAAATTCGAAGACATGTGACATCTACCAACCCGCACTGGGCCCGCGTGGTGGATTACGGCCCACTCCCTCTCACAGAGAGGAGGCCTGTGTCCCAGCTGTGGGAACATTATAGGTCGTAGAACACAGGTCTTACTTATAAGTCGCTTATTGTTTGCCATCCGGTAACTATTGAGGCTGCTGCAATGATTCGATGATCCATCCTACTAATATTATAAATGCGAAAGTTTGTGAGGATGGATGGATGGATGTTTGTTACTTTTTCACGCAAAAACTACTGAATGGATTTTGATGAAACTTTACAGTAATGTAGTTTATACATCAGAATAAAACATAGGATATTTTTTATCCCGATATTCCCACGGGATCAAAACTTACGCGGGTGAAACCGAGGGCCGCTAGTTATCCATAAAGCAACTAGTGACATGATAGATTTTCGAATTTCATACATTTATAAGGCAGGGTTAATGGAAGCGAATAATAGCCGGATAGGGAAAAAAAAACGCAAATTACAATCAACACTATGGAAATACACAATAAAATATTATCACTAGGTACTATAAATATTATGTATAGTAAATTACTACCAAGGGTTGGAAGATTATTTAGGTACTTTTTATTTACTTACTGAAATATCATCATCTGCCTAGCCTTTTCCCAACTATGATAGGGTCAGCTTCCAGTCTAACCAGATGCAGCTGAATACCAGTATTTTACTTACTGAAATAATTATGACTAAAAAGTTTGTAAGTGTAACAGTAGGTCTAACTTCTCAGCGATAAAGCTCCAGAATAAAGTGAAAATAACTTTAATGGACTGATTTTTCCATCGCCAAATAACTTTTATTCGAGGAATTAAATTGACGTTTGACAGTTTCAGTATGAAATAACTGTCAAAATTAGTCCTCGATAAAGTTATCAGATGATTGAAAAGTCAGCCCAAAGTCTAAGTTAAATCTTGAACAAAAAGCTTTTTAATTTAAAGGTGTTTTATGAGCTTTTGTATAATGATAACAACTTTGAAAAGTTTCTGAGTCTCTAAGATGTAGGTACTTATTAGCTTTTCATGCCAACAAAAAGTTTAGATAATAGATAACTCGCAACTCCACGCCAATGCGCGTATTTTTTGTAAAAAACTTTTTTAACTGCTACAAAAAGTTATATTGTAAAAATTTCTGAACTATTTAGTGCTTATTGTTTCCAGCTTAAAATGGAATACAAAAAGCTGCTTAGCTGTTAAGCACTTCCTCTCTCCTTAAATAGCATTATTTTATTTTCTTTGCTCCTGTTTCATGTTTATTATTATATGTATATATTTATTTAGATTAGTATTATATATGTATCCTACATTACACCCCCTTTTTTTTGTGGATGGGAAATCATCAAATGACCCCCTCCCGCTCTGGGTGGAGCAGAAGGGAGTCTCAGACTCTTACTGACTAAAACCCACCCGTGTTCCTTCCTTAGCCCTTTGTGTTCCGGGGCAGCGGTAACCCCTTAATAATTACACCCCTTAATGATGATAGTTGAGTGATACGCAATTTTATTTCTATGAGCAGGTTTGAAAAAACAATTTTACACGTCAATCATATTTTTAGATCTAGATGAGGTGGGAAAATAGATGTCGAAAATGGTCTTTTGAGGAAACAACCACATAGAATGAGTGGACTTGCCCAGTCAGTGCAAGCATTTGTCAGTAATAGTGACGTTCAACTCAAACTTAAAGAACTCAACGACATTAAAATACGTTGTGATAAAAACAACTCACTCAAGTTTAACATGAAAATAGTTTAATAGGATTCTGTCCATCAAAATTCTATTCTTGCTCTTTTTTTCATTAAAAATAATTGTTTTTCTCATTAGTTTTGACAGCCCATTAAATTTTTAGACTCTGAAATTGCGGCACTTTAGGCAGCGTGAAAGCGCGTCCAAATAACAAAATCAGTGTCAGTAACATAACAATTTATGTAGGTACATTTTGCCTCAAAAAAAAACGAAATAATATTAATTATTAGATATAATTGATTTAATTGTATACTAGAATTATTAATTAAATTAAATAGTTCAATCAGTTCAATTCTTCGATTTAGTTTTTATTAATTATTATTATTTATTTAGACGAATTTATTTAATAAATTGTCTACAGTCTTATTTCTTAATATTGTATCAATCTTGTGGGTAACGCACGGGTCGATCGATCAGGTTAAGCTACGATTGTCGCGGTTGGTCTGTGGTTTAGTGACCATCTTTACATACCAAGACCCCTCCGTGCCTTGTAAAAACACGCTAAGCCGTTGGTCCCGGCTATCATTCGTGGGTCTTTGACAGTCGTAACGGGTCGTTAGAAGCTCGAAAGTCTGACAACCAGTCTTACCAAAGGGTATCGTATTATCCAGTACCTGGTTTGTAGAGGTCAGATAGGCAGTCGCTCCATGTAAAATACTGGTATTTTACATGGAGCGACTGTTACTGTTACTGTTACTGTGACTGTTAGGCTGAAAGCCGACCCCATCATATTTGGGCACCTAGGCAGATGATGAGGTATAGCCACAAAATCTTATGACACATTGGGTACTTCATTGTAGCTTCACATCGATACAGTGTCATGGAATACAAATTGAAGACAATCATATGAATTGTCGATGTATTCATCTATTTGAGACTGCCTACAACTACATCATCTACGCGTTATGAACACGATAAAGCTTCAATGTCAAAGTTAAATAACCAAGTCCCAATTAATCATTTCGAAGAACAGATAACAAAACAATGGTCGATTAGAACAATGTAGAAGATGTCTGGACTTTAAAAGAGACTGTGACCTTTGAGTTTAGAGCAGTCACATTGAAGTGTAAAAGTGTTTGTAAAAACTTATTTACAGAAATAAAATCATTTATCATATCATTTAGGTACAACAAGACGTGTTCCTGATGGGTTTTCCCATCAAAATTTTTTATTTAACAAGCTTTGTACTACATAGCTAGTGATAAAAGTGTCTCTTTAAGCAAATAAATGCCTGAATTAGGACACTCTTCTCTTCCGCAACTTAGATTTACGTGACGTACAGACGTCAGCACATCAAGCTACCTGAAATTTTCAAGTTTTCCCAAACAACTTTGAACCTTATACTTTGACGATAATGTTGAAAATCTATTGAAGAAATTTGAAATATTGTAGTAGCTTGATGTGCTGGCGTTTGTATATATATTTTTTTTCATTAACATTTTCGAAACAATATATTACAATGTTTTGAAGATCCAGCTTAGTTTCCGAACCCTATTTTGTGATCTGCTCAAAGTGAGGGTACCATAATAATCTCTAGACAACCATGGACCCTAAATATTTGGTATGTGTGAACTTATTAATGGTAAATAATTAATTGACCATAAGTTGGACACAAAAATAAAACAAATGACAGTGGATTAATTTCTTTTATGTAAAAGTGAGTGTAGGCTAGAACATTTACTTGTTGAGAATATCGAACATTCGCCATTTTATAATTTTATCGAACCGCACTTTGAACACGACGCTTAATGTTTTGTTACAACTTGATTTTAAAAACCAATGAGCTTATTGGCGTAACATTTTATAGAAGAAAGCCAGGAGCGCGGGCGACGCGAAGTGAGGTGCGCGAGCCGACGGCAGCCTATCGATTCTGTAAAAATCTCACCGTGATAACGTAGGTGAAGTGAGCGTGAAGTGAGCTATCAATAGGGGCAATACCTAACATCAGGTGGAATGACAGCTCACTTCACCTTAGTTTTCACGGTGAGATTTTTACAGAATAGCACTGCTGGTCGTTACTTGTTCAAGTTCAACGCAAGGTAGAAAGAAATGTTACATTACAGGTCTCTCGCCGTGAGCGTTGCGACTGGCGAACGCAGCGTCGAGCATTTGCAGAAACGTTACATTACATGGAAATATAATACTTACCTTAACACTTTGCGGGACACTAAATCACAGACAAAATGCTCTCAGACGTAATAACAATAAAACTACTTTTGTTTCTCGATCCTTGTCCTTCAGTTGGTTAATCTTTATTAGTTTATAGGGAGTTTAATCTGAATTAAGTTCTTACAAAAATACTATGCCATCACGTTCCCATCTACTATATCCTACTTCCTACTATCCTACTTCCTATCCTACTCCTACTAATATTATAAATACGAAAGTTTGTGAGGATGGATGGAAGGATGTTTGTTACTCTTTCACGCAAAAACTACAGAACGGATTTGGATGAAACTTTACAGTATTATAGCTTATACATCAGAATAACACATACGATATTTTTTATCCCGATATTCCCACGGGATCGACACTTATGCGGGTGAAACCGCAGGGTGCTGCTAGTATTATAAATGCGCAAGTTTGTGAAGTTGGATGGATGGATGTTTGTTATTCTTTCACGCAAAAACTAAACGTATTTTGATGAAACTGTACAGTAATATAGCTTATACATCAGAATAACACATAGGATACTTTTGTATTTGTATTTGTATTTATTTATTTGCATAAAACATGGTATACAAAGGTGTTACATGAGTTAAGGATGAGATCATACATGTTTTGCTTAAGGCGAAAGCATGCAAAATGATTAGTACAACTTATGTTCAAAGTATTCCTTAATGCTATAAAAATTATTATCATTTAGCCATTTAAACAAGTGAATTTTGAACAGTCTGCTATTTAGTAATTCAAGCTTACATGGTAATCTGTTATATATACGTACAGTCATAGCTACACAGCTTTTACTATATTTAGTTAATCGAGGGAAATCATCTAAAACAAGTCTACATTTGTCACGCCGATTCCTAGAGCTTACTTCCGCTGCTGCTCTGAATAAATCTTTGTGTTTCCGTACAAACATACATGTTTCATATAGATATAGTGAGGGTAGGGGTAGCAAACCGAGTTTTTTAAATATTGGTCGACAAGATACGTCCGGTGGAATGCCCTGAATAGCTCGAATACATTTCTTTTGAGCGATAAATGCTCTGTTATGGTCGGTACTATTTCCCCATACAATTAGTCCATATCGTAGCGAGGACTCCACATATGCACGATAGGACATTACAGCTGTTTTAATGTTTGTAACATTTTTAATCCGTCTAAGAGCGTATACGAATTTATTGATTTTATTACATACACTATCGATTTGAGCTTTCCAGTCTAGATACTCGTCTATAATCGTTCCTAAAAACTTAGTTTGTGCTACTTGTTGAAGTTTTGATATATTCATTTTAAAATTAAATTTATTATTATAAGATTTATTGAATTGTAATATACTGATTTATTAAGGTTAATAGATAAATTATTATTATTAAGCCAATGTATAAGATTTTCTATTGTATTATTTATATCTGTTTCATGATCAACTATTGATTTACATTTTTTATCAGTAGAAACAATTATCGAAATATCATCAGCAAACAGAAAGCATTTATGATTAGTCACGTTAACAATGTCATTAACATAAAGGAGAAACAAAATCGGGCCCAATATGCTGCCCTGAGGAACGCCGCGTTTGGTATTTTTAAATTCAGAGCGGTATGAAACCATATCCTTCTTAGCATTAATATTAGTGATAGTAACACACTGCTGTCGGCCGGATATGTATGACGATATCCACTGCAGTGGAGGTCCTCTAATTCCTATAGTCTCTAATTTCTGAACAAGCATGTTATGCGAGACCAGGTCGAACGCCTTAGATAAATCAAAAAATAAGCCCGTCGTTAGTTGATTATTGTTAATATTAGTCAGTACCGCTTTCAAGAGTGAAAATATAGCTAAAGTTGTTGATTTATTTTTTTGGAAACCGAATTGCTCTTTCTTAATGATATTAAATTTTTCGCAGTAATTAATAAGCCTTTTATACATGCATTTTTCATAGATTTTTGACATAATTGGTATTAAGGTTATTGGGCGATAGTTGTTAACATCATGTTTTTCACCTTTTTTAAAAAGTGGTTTTACTACTGATATTTTTAACTTATCTGGAAACACTCCTTGAATGAAAGACAAATTTATAAGATGCGTTAAAACGCCGCTTATTTCCTTAGCACATTTCTTAATAATTCTAGTGCTAAGTTCGTCGTAGCCTTCTGAGGTAGTGTTATTTAATAACATAATATGTTGTTCTACTTCGCTTTCTGACATTGGAACGAGGAACATTGAGCTAGGTATTATGTTTTCATTACCATGACTATTTGTACTTTGCTGTGTGGGACTATGATTAAGATAGAAATTGTTGAAAGTAGAGGCTATTTCTGTTGGATCTGTAAGTATATTATTATTAATTTTAATAGATTCTATGTTGTTTTTAGGACTAGCATTATGTATTTCCTTTTTTATTACTGTCCATGTAGCCTTACATGTATTCTGATATTTATTCATATATTTTATATTAGCATTTTTTACGGCATTAAAGATACATTTTTGTAATATTTTTGAGTATTTCATGTATCTAGTTTTGTTGGGTTGGTTTTTTTTCTTATAATATTGATAACGCAAAAATCTCTTAGTTTTACAACTCTGCTTTAGGCCCTTACTTATCCATGTTTGTTTTACTGTTTTGTTTTGATTTATCTTTATCTTTATTTTCGGAAAACATAGATAGTAAAAGAGACACATTAGCTCATGAAAATTATTAAATGCTATGTTTGCATCTTTTTCTATGTATACTTCTGACCAAGACAAACTTTGTAGACATTTCTTGAACTTGTGTATATTATGGACATTGTAATCTCTTTTGCAAACGTAATAAATTGCATCTTTTATTGTTTGGTTTTTTAAGGGGAAGCTTATCATTTGTGCTGTTTCGTGATCAGAGAGACAGAGTGGGAGTACTGTTGTAAATGCATCTGGGATATTACTCAATATGTGGTCAATACAAGAGGATTTGCGAGTAGCTTCATCAATATGAATTTTTAAATTATAGTTGTTTGCTAGGTCTTGAAATTCGTTAGTGATTTTACCTTTTTTTAGTGTGTTTATGTTAAAGTCTCCTGTTAGAACTATGCGGGTTGAAGGTTTATATTTTTTGAGAATCGCATGTAAGAGACTATCTAGATTAGTTAAAAATAGGTTGGGGTCAGACTGGGGTGTTCTGTATATGCATATTATCAACAGTTTTTCGTTAGTTAACTCAATGCCACAAATTTCGAATGTATTTACTGATGCATACTTTTTAACCATTGATAACTCATTGAAAACGATTTCCTTTTTAACTAGGATGCAAGTTCCACCTCGGTTTTTTTCTCTACAAAAGTTGGCTGCCATTATGTAGTCTGATATTTTAAGATAGCTCTCATGGCCCTTTTTAATAAAAGTTTCAGAAAGGCAGATTACATGTGGGTCATTATGAGCTTCTCGCATCTCTTGTAATGTTATTTCTAATAGTTCTTGTTTAGATAGAATGCTTGCTATGTTTTGATGTAATATCTTAAAGTGGTGAAACGAAGTTGTGTTAGATGACGTATTTTTAAGAGCGAAATAAATTGTTAGATTTTTTTATTGGGGAAAAGTAGTATGGTATAGTACCCTTTTTTATGTTTCTAATATTTTCAGCGGGATCACAAGTATCTTTAATTTCCAGTTCTTTCTTTGCGGAACTTTTGAAATAGAAGGGGATAGTCCCCTTCTTGGGCTCCTTAGTTTTTGTTAAAAAACTTGTTTTGCTACTCACCAATCGTTTTTTTATTTCAGCAGGATTCAAAAATATCGCATTATAGTATTCACAATCTAAGACATAATTTATTGATTTGCAAATATTAGATATATTGGAATATTCGAAGTTCGTGAAATGACAGTTCTTATAATAGTGGCAAATATTTTTTATGCGATGATTTAACTTCACGACATCAAGTTGGTAATTTTTTTGTACATTTAGTAAAATAATAGTATTTTTATAAAATAATTTCAGCATGGATTTTAGTTGTAATAGCACATGTTTCATGTTATGATCATTTTCACCTAAACATATTACAATTTTGTCGTCTGGTTGTAGGTTGAAGTTCACACAGCTTCTTATTATTACATCGCTGCGTGCATTTGGCATCGTTTGGGCAAAGACTTCATACTTCTCATATTGTGTAGTCATTCTCGACTGTATAAGAGCTGCAGCCAGACCTACGCATTGTTGGGCGCCGAAGATCACAATTCTTTTTCCATATTCATGCAGTTGTTGTTTTGTAATGCTGGATTTTGTTGTACTTATTGAAGCTGCGTAAGGTTCATGTTTTTTTGCAGTCAGGGCCTGTATCTGTTTAGTGAGCGATGCTATTTCTTGTTCTGCATCTTGCAAGTCCTTTTGCAAAACTACGATTTTATGTTGTAGGCTCAGATATGTTATGTTGCTGCTAGAGTCGACGTTTGATGTCGGTCCAGGCGAGGTTGGTGTAGAGGACACATTTTGGAATAAGATTTTTATTCCGATATTCCCACGGGATCGAAACGCGCTAAACTTTGGAACTACGAGCCAGAGCTAAAAATTGATATTTGCATTTGGTAGCCCAATCTTTGAGGAAGGTTATAAGCTATTTAGCATCACGCTGCGACCCTTAGGAGCCAAGCAAGAAGAAAGAAAGTCAAAAAGAACGCTTAGCGAAAACGAAGTAATAGCACGGGAAGCCGATGCGATGCGACTGGGTGGGCTGAAGGAACCAGAAATTTCACCCGAAAAAAGACGCAGGTAGAAGCTAGTTCAGCAATATACTTTAATGTTGACAACATTGTTTCTTCGCTATTTTATTTTGCCCCAAACGTAGGGGCAGAATAAAACAGCACAGGGTTTTAATCGTACGGTTTTATACCGGCGCCGAATTGACCCAAACATACTCGAAATTAAACCCGTGAATAACCAATGCAGACGATACGAACATTCACTCCAAATGTAGATACTCCGCTACTGCGGGTACGAGTTACGAGGCTAAGCGCTACGAGGCTACGCGCTACGAGGCTACGCGCTACGCCATTATGACAAAATCTTTTCTTGAAACTCTCACCGGAATTAATTCTGTGCACGTCTACATTTTTGAAGCTTTATTGCCCAATGATCGGTAAGATATTGCCAACATCATCATCATCTGGCTTTCTCCTACTATCTTGGGGTCGGCTTCCAGTCTAACCGGATGCAGCTGAATACAACCTAATAGTATTTTAGGTGGAGTGATTGCCTACCTGACCTTTACAATGATACCTCTTGGCAAGACTGGTTGGCAAAATTTCGGGTAAAACCGCTTCTCACGAATATTATTACGATATTACCACGAAATAACAACGAACTAATTTAATTCTGTTTACTCTAAGTTGTAGTATTATCTTCTCTTATCCTTACGCAAATCCTAGTTTTGTTTGTTTAGGGTTTTAGACTCATCAGGAATTTCGATTGCTTTGGAATTTGGCTAACGATATGGTTTAAAGATAGTTAATATATTTCGCATAGCAGTTACAAAATATTGGAGGCGTCATACGGCCGGCTTGATGTATTTTTAGATACTGGAAAAGGTCGAACATTCCAGTTTCGGCACAACATAGGTAATAGGTAATACGGGCTGGTGTCCGCAATTCCACGTCAATGCGCGTATTTTGCGTACGGTTCGACATACATCGGCACGATGGCTTTGTTATTTCCGTTAAAAAATACTAGATGTTGCCCCCGACTTCGTCTGCTATCCAGGATAAAAAGTAGCCTATGTCCTTCTCCAGGTCTTGGTTTACCCACGAGCCAAATTTCATACAAATCCGTTCAGCCGTTTTAGCGTGACAACGTAACAAACAAACAAACTTATTTTCGCATTTATAATATTAGTTAGGATTTGTGTACGATTTTGTTAACAATGTCGACTTTGATGACAAAAAAAAAATACATTCTCTAAATTATTTTATCATCACTGCTCTCAAAACGGTGAAGGAAAACATCGTGAAGAAACCGGCAAGTCCTAGAAGAAAAAAATCGAAGACATCGCACATTGATAAGAAGAGTGACACTAACCAAAAAAGCTATAATTTAAATAAAATAATCATAACTATGCTATATTTAGTTTAAAAAAAAATAATAAGCTATATTTTTACATCGGTATCATGACACGATACCAATTTTTTATTCTTTCTGTCATTTTTTTTATTTTTTTAGCCATTACTGTTTGGTAAAACTTTAAATGCTTCAACTAAAAATATCGCTTTTTTGTTTAGTGTCACTCTTCTTATCAATGTGCGACATGTAACATCTACCAACCCTCAAGACTCTGTGTCCCAGTAGTAGGTATTCTTCGAAATATACGGATAGACTGAGTCACTTTTTAATGTACTAGCATCTGTCCGCGAACTTCGTTTGGGTTTTAAAAAATTTCACCCTCCTCCTATTCATCCTCTTAACGGTGGAATTTCGAAAAACCTTTTGTTAGTGGATACCTACTCTTCACAAAGAACACACCCTCTAAACTTCATGTCTCTAGGACCAGCGGCTTAGGCTGTGCGTTGATATATTAGTCGGTAAGGACTTTGAATTATACAGGGTGGGCCATAAGGGTGTTGGCCACTAAAAAACTACAAAACATAACACAAATATATTTGTATTGTTAAAAAGTAGAAGCATAGGAATTTTTAAGACTTAAAAATAATGTTGTCCAAATGGCTTCCCTCGGCTGCTTGGCACTCTTGGAACCGAAGTCGCAAATTTTGGAAAACTCGTTGTAAAGTTGTTCTCGGTATTTTGTTACTTTCCTGAATAATATTCCTCTTCAGCTGCTCTAAATTGGTCGGATTATTCTCGTAAACTACCGATTTGAGGTAGCCCCATAAAAAATAATCGCATGGAGAGAGATCGGGGCTACGTGGGGGCCATTCAATATCCCCCCTTTTCGAGATGAGTTTTCCGGGAATAACATTTTTCAGCAGCTCTATGGATACCCTAGCCGTATGACATGTGGCCCCATCCTGTTGAAACCACATCCTCGAGGTATTGCCTTGAAGTTCTTGCAAAGCTGGCACCAAAAAGTCTGTTATCATGTTACAATAATTGTTAGCTCTAACCGTCATCGCTTGCCCTCTTTCGTCCTCAAAAAAGTATGGCCCAATAATGACGGTTGACGTTATCCCAGCCCACACGACAAGCTTAGGGCTGTGAAGTGGACATTCTGATCCATTTTCGTAACACATTGGCGCTTGGAACTTCACATAAATCGCGTAAACCGTGTTCATGCCGATACAAACGTCGTGCAGTAATCACTGATTTATTGTTTTCGTAATACGCTCGGACACAAAATGCACGCTGCACTCCCGTGTACGGCTCCATGGCGACTAAATTTCCAGGAAGCGGCGCAGCGAACAACATATCCCCCCGCCACCCCGCGCCGCGCGTTACGGAGAAATTGAAGAATTAAATCGCCAACACCGATATGGCCCAACCTGTATATATACTAGCTGACTCCGCAAACGTCGTTTTGCAAAAAAAAAAAAAAGAATAGGGGTATGAAAAATAGTAGCCGATTCTCAGACCTACCCGATATGCACACAAAATTTCATAAAAAATCGGTCCAGTCGTTTCGTAGGAGTATGGTAACTAACACTGTGACACGAGAATTTTATATATTAGAGATATAAATATTCTTATGGATCAGAAGCGGTTAAGATTAAAAAAAAAAGAAAAACAAGGCACTAATCAACCAAAGAAGTTTTATTCCTTACAAATGATTTTACTTAACAAAGTTATCAAATAACAAAAATAGATTATACCTAGAACTGAAAATATTTATAACAATGACTAAGCACTACTAAAACGTCCGTCACGTCCGAGACCCAAACACAGAATGGCTCAAAACGTAACCGTCCGTTTTATTAAGGCTGACCCCACATTAGGCGTGCGCGATCCTCGGGCGTGTGAGTAGAACGGGCGCGCTGCGTGAGCGTCGCGTTTTGCTGCCCTGCGGCGTGTGTGAAAAGTGCAAGCGGCGCGCGCGCCTAATGTGAGGGAGGCCTTATACCCTCCCACTCGGTCCGGTTTGCTGGGTAGGAATATTATTTAAGAATATATATATTAGTATGAATATGGTTCGGGAATCACTCCCGTGCCTCTATAATGCTGCGACATAACGCCAAAGTCAATAAAAAAGTAATTAAAAGTATGAAAGTGATCTCAAGTTTCAGATATCGTTTTTTGATTGTTTTGCGTGAAGGAAAGCGAAAAGTAACTTCATTAACTAGGTTCACACCTGCCTTTTAATTGAAATAAATGAGAATTTACGATCTCACGTCACGTTAAGAGGACATGCGGTTGGAGAGACTTTTGAAAAAGCCTAAGTAATCCTACTACCTATAATATTATAAATGCGAAAGTTTGTGAGGATGGATGTTTGTTACTCTTTCACGCAAAAACTACTGAACGGATTTGGATGAAGTTTGGCACACATATAGTTTATAACCAGGATTAACCCATAGGATACTTTTTATCCCGATATTCCCACGGGATCGAAACTTACGCGGGTGAAACCGCGGGGCGCAGCTAGTAAGTCAAAATTCGACGTTTGTCTCTTGCCTATTTCCTCCTCCAATCATCATCATCTGCCTAGCCTTTTCTCAACTATGTTGGGGTCGGCTTCCAGTCTAACCGGATTCAGCTGAATACCAGTATTTTACATGGAGCGACTGCCTATCTGACCTCCACAACCCAGTTAATGGGCAATACGATACCCCTTGGTAAGACTGGTTGTCAGACTTTCGGGCTTCTGACTACCCGTAACGACTGTCAAAGATCCACGAATGACAGCCGGGACCAACGGCTTAACGTGCTTTCCGAGGCACGGAGGGGTCTCGGTATGTAAAGATGGTCACCCATCCACAGACCAACCGCGGCAAGCGTAGCTTAACCTGACCGATCGACCTGTGCGGCTGTTATTATTTAGCCACGGGCCCCTATTTCCTCCTCCAATATTGAACCAATTTAAAAGATATTTCAAAAACTAAATAAGAGGGATATATACTGTGTCCCTGTGTTTTTCCTTTTTTCATTAATAGTTGTCAAATTTATACACACTAGGCCTCTGTTGACAGCGGTTTATATCGGCAATTTGGAGCATATTTTGAGGGTTCTAGTGCTATAAAATAATAAAAGTAGTGTATAAAATAATGTGTAAAACAAAAAAAAAAAACAACAGAAACAGTTGGAACTTTGACCATTAATATCTCTGTCACCAGAAGGTTCCAGAGCAAAAAAAAATATCATAGTAACAGCAAGAACTTCGAAGAGAGAGCAAGACTCTCGACTTCGGCTTCCGGTTCTATATAAAAACGATACTTCAAAGATTTCTAGAGCTGGTTATGATATGACAAGATTAATTACCGGAAAGGCTTCAAAGCCAATGGACTCAAACAAATAAACTTAAAATCTAATTGCTCTCGCGCAAGACAAAAGATGACTCGAAGGATTAACTTAGCTTAGGCTTGTCAAAGTTGAGAGCTCAATGGCAAAATTGAAACTGACAAAAGATGAATTAAATTTATCTTTGTTGCCGGTTGTCGCTGTAAATCAGTGCTGTGGCTCAATCTCGCATAGGGTCAGAATATTATGCTGAGCGATGGCAGTTTTGCGTGGATGTGACGTTCGTTTCTCCCGGGATATTTAGATAGATAAACCATTTATATCGCGCACACAAAAGTCAGCAAAACACACAAAAGTTCAACACTAGGTGATAAGATAATCAATTACCTACATGTATATAATATAAAAAAACAAGGTGCCGATATAAAACCAAAAGGAAAAAAATGCATATAGAAATAAAAGTGACACTATGACTAATACTTAAAATAAAATTAATAACGAAACATAACATTGGTTTCTTTTTTGTGTTTGTGTTCTATATACCACTCCTCACTGCACACGTCAACATACACAGTTAGCACGTTTTTTATTTTATTTTTGTATGTTTACGATCTTTATTTTAGCTAAACTGTATCCAGACGTTGATAGCTACGAGACAGTTTTCAACTTTTGTAGCTTTCACCGTTTCGATTCTAATACCTATGTAGTTTCTGTTCGAAAATTAAAAAAAAAAACTGTCACGCAAATAAACGTATCTTCTTTCTTTCTTTTATTTGACTGTCCATAATGGCTATTGAATTAACGCGGGAAAACTTTTTCGGGGATTACAAGCGTGATGTTATATTATGTAGTAAAAATCTGATACATTCTCCAAATTAATTAGAAAAAAAGTTATGGACCTCATTATTGACTCTTTCTAACCGGTGCTGTATAAATACAAGCTTTTATGTTTTAAAAGTTATGCCTAATCATAAATGATTTGAATTATAGTTTATGCAAGCGACTTCATTAAAGCCTGACGAAAGCTATAGATAGGTGTTCTCCCCTTCTTCATAATTCTTCTGTCCTTATTCCAATTTCTTTGTGGTTGGCGCAATATGTCTTTTTCTTTCTTAATTCTCTATTAGTCATCATCTCGGTAATACCCTTTCCTCATCCACTTAGGCCATCCATCGTTTCTTTAAACCATTATCACCACTTCACTGCTGATAATAGTTACATTAACAGGAAATGCGGGTGTTCGTTTCTCCATAGAAACACTCTCACCTGTTTTCTTTCTGGTTAATTATCATAAAGCAATAAGTTTTTTACAGAATAATAAATATTAACTACTTATATGTCCCTTTGCTTTCCTTTTTGGTGATACATTATTTTATAAGCACTAGAACCCTCAAAATATGCTCAAAATTGCCGATTTAAACCGCTGTCAACAGAGGCCTAGTGTGTATAAATTTGACAACTATTAATGAAAAAAGGAAAAACACAGGGACACAGTATATATCCGTCTTATTTAGTTTTTGAAATATCTTTTAAATTGGTTCAATATTGGAGGAGGAAATAGGGGCCCGTGGCTAAATAATAACAGCCGCACAGGTCGATCGGTCAGGTTAAGCTACGCTTGCCGCGGTTGGTCTGTGGATGGGTGACTATCTTTACAGGACATATAAGTAGTTAATATTTATTATTCTGAAAAAAAAACCATTGCTTTATGGTCATTAACCAGAAAGAAAACAGGCGAGAGCGTTTCTATGGAGAAAAGACCACCCGCATTTCCTCTTAAGATTTTTAGGCCAACTGCGATAGTTAATTTTGATACTTTACGTTTCTTGTTAATTAAATGTTCAAAACTTTACCAGGAACCCCCTCAACAATTTTTATGATAAAACTGTTCTGCCATCCCCGAGATAAAAGTTAAAGATATCGTAAAATTGTTTCACTAGTATTTTCATGTGGAACAAATTGAACCATGGATAACATAATGGATATAATGTTACCGTAGTTGAAACTACCATGTAAAAGCTACAAAACGAACCTTTTACAAGCTAAAAATAAGCTTTTAAAAGGTTCGTTAAATTGTAGCAATAAAACCGACTTCAAAAAAAGGAGGAGGTTCTCAATTTGTTTGTATTTTTTTATTTTTGTTACCTCGGAACTCTGTCATTTATAAACAGTGTTTTTTTTATATTTTTGTTTTGAAAAAATCTTCTTTAGTTTTGAAAGGGTATATAGAGCGATCCCATATTTTGGTCAAGTTCTGATGAGTGGTTTTAGAGTTAGCTTCAATAATATGTAATTTTTCCACATAACCCGCTACTAACAAACTTTGTATAGCGACTGTGTACACAACGCTTTGTTTTCTTCTTTCGAAAGTCAATTACTGACGACTGAAAGAGAGAAATCCGTGTGTAACTATTCATTTGTTATTATACGTTTAATATTAAGGGTGTTTAGTGTTTACTTTATTTACTTAGCAAGTGAAGGTATAATAAGTTGTTTGGGACTACAATTAAACCGTGAAAAAAAAAGACTGGGATGAGGCTTTTAATGCTGCTCAAATTGGGTTTAATGTAGTAAACCAATGGCTCAAACTTCATCTTTTAACCTTAAATATTGATAAAACGAAATACATGACTTTCAGTATTCGCCGTTCAACGCAGACAGTGAGCAATTACAACATAGTCCCTCACCAATGTTCCCTAGATATACACTGCACTTGTAAGCCAATAGAACGTGTGAATACAATAAAATACTTAGGTATCCTCTTCGACGGTAACCTCAGCTTCAAAGACCACATAAAATTACTCAGCGCGCGAGTCAGAAAGCTTATTTATGTGTTTAAGAAGCTGCGTCACGTAGTTGATGCGCGGTTGTTAAAACAAATCTACTTTGCCTTGTGCCAGTCAGTATTAACATATTGCATTTCATCCTGGGGAGGAGCTCCCAAAACAGTTATTAAACCTATTGAGATCGCTCAACGCACAATTCTAAAGATTTGCACTTATAAACCGCGACTATTTTCCACTACGTTGCTATATAAATACTGCGAAGTACTTACTGTTAGACAGCTCTTCCTACTAACTATAATTCTGAAGCAACATCAAGAATTGACATATGACCCCAACCTTAACCATAGGCGTAGGAAACAATTAGTGTGTATTCGTCAACATAAACCTAAAACGTCTTTTATTAGAAGATTTTTTGTATTTTTGGGTCCATATGTCTATAATAAAATTAACTCTATTCTAGATATTTACCCTCTTAATAGGTTTCGTTGCAAAGACAGGGCGAAGGAGTATTTATTGACCTTAACTTATGATGAGACAGAAAGACTATTGATCGTTCCAGAGTAGACAGGGTCCTTTGTGCAACTTTTAAGGTATTTTTTTGCTCTTCTTTTTACTTTCATTCCATACATCACCACACGTGCTCACACATCCTAACACTCACCGCCCCTCACACGATCACTTACCGCTCTCCACACATACACACCAATTCATTTAGTTTTTAGCTTAGTTTACTTTATTTTATTTTACTTGTTGTTCTTTAATCTATTTAAAGTTGTACTTGTTAGCTTAATTTCTTACGCAAATAACACACTGAGAGGTTTGGCGCTGCATGCCGAGATACAGGTTTCACCTAGTTCGGTTGCAGATGCTCCTATTTTGTATTGTATTTATAATTTCTTACTAGTTTTTAAGTTATTTTTGTACAATCTTTTTGTTAAATAAAATATTATATTATTATTATTATTATTATTATTATTATTACAAAAAAATAACAACCGACTTCCAATACAGACAATACAAAGTGAAAAATAACTTTGATTTCAGAAGTCACTGTCTTTGTGTATTTTCGCTTTTTAATTGTAATCCCACAACAGAAGAAGATCTAGCGGGAGATCCAGGGGATTAGACCGGAATAAATCACAAATTTGTATACCTGCCTTCACTTGCTTTTTTTTGGAAGTTGTTTGTTTTTTTTTTAAGAACATTTCCAAGATATTGGTATCACAGAACTCGTAATCGCCGCCCGGTACCGTCTAGAGACGACTAATCAAATTTGTGCCTTAAAGCCTTCAGTTTAGGGCACGCCGCGATAGCGGCGGTAAGACCCCTCTTTGAGGAGTGGCTAGAGAGGCGCCACGGCGCCCTCACCTACCGCCTGACGCAGGTCCTCACCGGACACGGGTGTTTCGGGAGGTTCCTGCACATTATCGGGCGGGAGGATACGCCCGGGTGTCACCACTGCGAGGGTCGCCCGGAGGACACGGTGGAGCATACGGTGGCGGTATGCCCCAATTGGGCGGGGCACCGCCGTGTTCTCGCAGAGGCGATCGGCGGCGGCGGCGACCTCTCGCGCCCGGCCCTGGTTCAAGCCATGGTCCGGGGCGAGAGGGAGTGGGAGGCAGTCACCTCCTTCTGCGAAGCAGTCATGCTAGCGAAGGAGGTGGCGGGACGGCTGAGGGAGAGGGCCTCACGTCCCAGCCGCCGCGGGAGACGCCCCGGGCGTCGGGAGCCGCGAGACGACTCCCGGCCACCGTAGGCGCGGGCCTGCGGGCGGAGAGTAATGGGTAACTCTCCGTCCGATCAGGACCAGGCCCGTGCCGGACGGCGCGTACATGTTCCACGCGCGCCTCAAAGAGATGTCAGCATAAGGAAGGGGCCCGAAAGGGCCGAAGCCTGCCGGGGCAGCGGGATTGTCCGAAAGGGTTACCGCTACCCCGGAACACAAAGGGCTAAGGAAGGAACACGGGTGGGTTTTAGTCAGTAAGAGTCTGACACTCCCTTCTGCTCCACCCAGAGCGGGAGGGGTCATTGGATGATTTCCCATCCACAAAAAAAAAAAAAAAAAAAAGCCTTCAGTTTCTATAGGACATTAGTGTCGTAATATGAGTAAATGTTGACACGCTTGGTTTGTGTGAAAAATGTTGACAATACCTAGTACCGATTCTGTTCACAAACTAAACTTAATTTAAGTTCAGAGCATCTTTTTTCTTTCTATTTCAATAATGACAAGGACAGAAGATACATTTTAGTTTAGTCCTGTCAAATTAACCCTTTAACCGCCAGACTTCATATCAGTAGGCCAATTCTGCTAATTTAAAACGTTCAAAATCTAGTCGCAGTTTCATCTCGGCGACAAACAAATGTCAAAAATTTGTCAAAATGTAGGGAAATTTTAAGTATTTTTAACAGATTGATACTGAAATCAGACTGTGAACGTTCTTAAAAATTACGAGAATTGCCCTTCAGTTGTCGTGCCCCCAGCGCCCGGCACAGTGATTAGATTTTTTTCTCGATTAAAATGATAGAATACAGCGTAATTAATAAAAAAACGGAGTAAACGAGCTGTGGAGTATTAGGTCGTAAATATACGACCCTGGCGAAATGGATACGAAAATATTTGTCGGATTAATCCGACGTAAGCGGTTAAAAGGTTAATCAGCGCTTGACGTCAATTGACGTAATTTTAGTGGGCAAGTTTTTCTACCACTTTCGCGCTCAGTCCAGCGTACTGCTGGCTGGGTGAGCGTGAATGAGAAAGAGCGCTTGTGACGTCATAGTAGGTAGTCAAAAAAAATGGCACGCTTAGTTCTCATATAGATAGAAAGAAGTGTGTGTGTGTGTTATGTGCTGATGCTACTCATCTTTAAGCACATATTCACAGCGTGCTTATATACTTGGTTACCACACGTAGGCACATCGCGCGTCGTGATTTCGTGAGATAAAAATTCTATGAGTACCAAAAAAAAATTGCTACATTTTTGTCATGTTAAATTCTATAAGAGCAAAGAAATTGGACTTACGAGTAGTCCAATTTCAGCAATAAATCCTTTATGGAAAGGCACTCTGCCTTTCCGTAAAGGATAGTATGTGCACTCAAGCGTTTTGTTGAAAGTTTTCTCAACAAAATCTTTTATATGCTTCGATCGATATTAGGAAATTCTATCGAATCTTTCTTTCTTATCGGACGGCTTACCTACATAATTTGGATATAGGTAGCTGCGGTTTTATAGTGAAATGGTTTTTCCCGGAAAGGAAAATCCTTTGACACATGTCAAAGGTTTTTCACACATTTATAGTTTGACCTCTGAAAATCTATTGAAAACCCTCGATTATTTGCCTGACCAACACAATTTGTTTGAATGATGTTTCTAGAGGAATATAATTTACTAGCTGCTGCCCGCGACGTCGTCTGCGTGAAGGCTCTACAGCACCAAAAATACCTAAGATGTCAGTGTCGCTATAGCATTATAAGTACACAACTTTTAAAATAGCATTAGAATATAAGTTATTTTTGCAAGCGCAGCAAGTGAAGAGAGTTATATGGGAATCCTGCTGAGTTCAGTAATAAGATGTGACTGAAGGAAATAGAGAAAATAATGCAGGAATACATTCCAGGACACAAAAGAGTAAAAATACGTACAAAGGTATCATACCTTACAACACTTATCTATAAACTACGTTGGTAGTTATGCTGCCAGGAGCCAAAATGTAAAGAGAGTCAGGACTGGTGACGCGGGAGCAAGCGACGTACAGTTGCCCTTGTGAGAAGCAACTCGCTCTGAGGTCGACACCTGCTGCCCTCAGTATCTGCCCCTGCGACTTATTGATGGTCATCGCGAAGCAAACACTCACGGGGAACTGTACGCGCTTGAACTGGAACGGGAAGTTATTAGGTATGAGGGGAATGCGTGGTATAAATACTGCCTCGCCGACGCCACAACCCGTAAGAATTTCCGCCTCAATGGTGTGTCTGTGGAGCGAGATGACTTTAAGGCGGGTTACACAACTTCGGAGAAGATAGGTTCCGAAGAAGCATAATCGGAACACCGACCTTCAGCTTGATGGTATGCGCTGGAAGTCCACTTGCTGACAGGGAGTTCAGAAATTCCACGGGATAATGTGTGGCGTCATCTTGCTCGACAACAATGTTTATCGAGGTGTACACTACTTTATTCCCTTCAATTTCCGAGAGAATGCATTCGTTAATTGCTGCAGCCTGATCATTTTTGGGCGTCAAAATGGCCCGCCCACACACCCAAGAATTCTGCTGTTTCGGTATACGACTGATGTCCCCGTACACACAGCGAATTAGTCCTTCTAAGTTGGATACCACTCTACCGAGAGACTCTGGAAGCACCACCTGTCCACCTATCTCTTCTGGTAGAGTGCCTTCGCCAAGAGAATTCGGAGAATTCTTGAGCACGTGCATTGCCGCCGAGCCGAGCTCTCATATTAATGGTCAAGCGCAGCGTACGAACTCGTGACCACAACGAAGATCGTTTCAACGAAGCATTCACCTCGTCAGCTCTCGAGCCCCGCGTCACCACGGGAAGCGTTTACCGAAAATCACCACTGAACAGAACTGTGACACCACCCATCAAATGTTCGTTCCTGCGGATGTCCTGCAGGATTCTGTCCACGGCCTCAACTGCCTTCCTATTGGCCATCGTACACTCATCCCATACAATCAGAGAGCAATCCTTGAGCACGTGTCCCTTATCGCTGTTACGTGACACACCACAAACAGGCGTTTCGGCGCTCTCTAAATCGATGGGAATTGTAAACATGGGAGGTGCTGTCTTGCCACTCGGAAGCAGTGTGGTAGCGATTCCCGACGACGCTACAGCAATAGCAATTTTGCCTTGCCTCCTGACCTCTGCAAGTACGCCAGTGGTAACAAATTTTTTTCCTGTTCCACCAGGAGCATCCAAGAAAAACATTTTACCCTGGTTTTGCCCAACGCTTTCAAGGACGGTGTCATAAAGTTTTTGTTCTGAAGAGAACAAAGCGGCATGGTCATTTCGTATGGTGGACATTTCGCCCGGATCGTAATTTGTCTCAGCGTTATACTCCCGATATCCACGGTCTTTATACGGTGATGAGTGGGGAGCTGGTAACCCATATTCGATCAGTGGATTGCCACCGATAGAAATGACCACATCTTGAAGTGAACTGAGACAGGTGTTCAGCACGCGTTCATCAGGTACTTCGACTTCGTCTCCAGTAGCACGCCTCAAAGCTCGTAGAAAATCTTCAGACAGATGATGGCGATACTTCTCCCACAAAGATACCGGGTCGCGACTCCACAAAACACCAAGATGACGGCAAACAGATGACGCATGCGGCTGGGACTGTCACTGACGCTAGCCTCCGCGAGGGTGTCACAAAATGAAATGATCATCATCAATGAACATAACTTTTTTGTAATAGGTACACCCCGCATTTTTTAAAATTGTCTTCCTCAACTCTGCTCAAGACTTTGAGGGTTTTGTTGGAACTTGAATTTGTCAAAACGAACTATACGATACAACTTGTATGAAGAAAATGCACATCACCATCTATGAATTTTAAGAATAACTAACTTCTTACCTCGCCAACATGATCAAATTTAAATTATTAATTTCCAAAAAATGTTAACATGTAACTTGATTTGATTTTAATGAAATCTCATAGATGGCGCCGTTTTAAAATTGTCTTTATACTATTAACATTCATTAAACTATATTTCTCTGCCCAAGTTACTTAAATGGCGTAGTTTTTATAGTGTAAAGCTAGATAATAGCAGGGCTTACTCAAAAACAACATTTAAATATGCGTTGTTAGATTACACGCTGTCACAGAATGCGTAAGAAAAAGAAAGGTTCACAGCTCCTCCCCCGTAGGTGATAGCGTGATAATATATAGCCTATATGTTGACCCGACCTCTTAGTAATATTCATGCAAAATTTGAAGTAAATCCATGCAGTACTTTTTGAGTTTATCCCGGACAGACAAACAGACAAACAGACAAACAGACAAAAATTCTAAAAACTATATTTTTGGCTTCGATATCGATTGTAGATCACGCCCCAAGTATTCTTTTTAAAAAATATTCAATGTACAGTTTTGACTTTCCTACGATTTTATTATATAAAAAAATTTATGTTTATTGAAATATTATCATCACGTAAGACACGTAATCAGCTATAGAATTTGTCTCTCTAGATTTTTATTATAATACCCCATTAATTATCACTTGAATATATTACATACAATAAACCTCATATTACCTTACTATTTGCACCAGAATCACTTCATTACCTTCTAGTTTATATTCCCAAATGTAGTAATTAAACATGAAAAGGTTACATATGCGTAATTGACGACGTGTTTACATTCAAATTTATGGTAAAAAAAAAAACTAAAACAGGGAAAACAATAAAATAAAATTAACTTCGTCGCGTATTCCAAAGAGCCTGAAGACTAAGGTCTTCAATCAGTGCGTCCTGCCAGTTATGACTTACGGAGCCGAAACACTTACGGCACGGCTGGTCCATAAATTCAAGGTCGCTCAGTGAGCTATGGAACGGCTATGCTTGGAGTCTCTCTGAGGGATCGAATCCGGAACGAGGTGATCCGACGGAGAACCAAAGTTGTCGGCATAGTTCACAGAATAAGCAAACTGAAGTGACAATAGACCAGCCATATTAGCCGTAGAACCGATGACCTTTGGGGTAGACGTGTTCTTGAGTGAAGACCGCGAACCGGTAAACGTAAGGTAGGACGCCATCAGGCTAGGCGACGATCTTCGCAGGAGGGCTGGTAGCAGCTGGATTAGAGTTGCCGAAAATCGAGTTGAATGGCGTGCAATAGGAGAGACCTTTGTCCAGCAGTGGACTGCTATAGGATGATGATGAATGAACGTTCTTAAAACAACGGGATTGCCCTTTAGAAATTGGGTCTTACATGTCTCAAACGAATTATTTGGTTACTTAAATAGTGTTGCTTGTTATTGTTTTACTCTGAGGCAAACAAGGGTTGAAACAAGTTAGACATCACATCCCACTAACCGAAAGAAACTTAATTAATTTAACCCAGGTTATAAATAGATTACTACCTGAGTACCCCGATCCCTGAGGCCCCCGTCCCGGAGGACCCCGGATACGATAAATATTATTACATATACATATTTTTTTTCTATTGTTATACACACATCAAAAGTGTCTAGGGATCAAGCATTTTTATGCGGATTTCTTGAGATTGAGATGTGGCTTTGTAATAAATTTATGATTTTATAAATTTATATGGATCCTTTTTGGTGCATTTCATAATTTGAATCAGGAACTGTGAATCAAATTCGAGTAAAAGATGAAAATCAGCTGTCAATATTTTCCCTATAAAAACATACAACGCATTGAAGACATTATTAGTGCTACTGTTTCCCTACTACTGATTAAAACCAACGTCATTATGGAGCGGCGACGTCATTCAAGCAGGGAAGAAATGCTCAGAGCCGTGGGAATGATAGAAGCTGGTTCCCGGCAACGTACTGTGGCTTTAGCTCTGAATACAAGTCAGAGTGTTATCAGTCGACTTTGGACACGTTACCGAAGCACTGGTACCGTGGCTGAGCGCCATGGAGGACGGTATCGCTGCACCACACGGAGACAAGACCGATACATTCAAATCTTAACTCGAAGAGCTCCAACAATAACCGCCATGATGTTAGCCGTGAGGCTTCATCACTCTTCAGGGAACTTAATTAGCGACCAAACAGTCAGAAACCGCTTGCATGAAGTGAACCTTCATTCCCGAAGACCGCTACGGGTACCACCTATAGCAATGCACAATCGTAGGATTCGATATCAATGGGCTCTTGAACACAGAAATTGGGCAGAAGAACAATGGCGTTTCGTGTGCTTTTCTGATGAGTCTCGTTTTGGTATGAGACCGGATACAAGACGTATACGACACTGGAGAACCCCTGGACGCCAACAGCGATTAAAATCCTGCCAGGAAGTCCATCCTTATAGTGGTGGAACCATCATGGTATGGGCGGGTATTTGGATCGGCGGAAGAACTGAGTTGATTTGGATCAGAGGCAACCTCAACGCTCAAATTTATGCTGAGACGATTGTATCAGACGTCATCGTTCCTCTACAAGTGCAAATCGGTCCCTTATTTCAGTTAATGCATGATAATGCACGACCGCACACCGCAAGAGTTGTAAGACAGACTCTCGCCGCAGCTAACATCAATGTCCTGCCCTGGCCTGCTCAGTCGCCAGACTTGAACCCGATTGAGCATGCATGGGATATGCTACAGAGAAGAGCTCTGCCGAATATGGAGGGTATCCAGTCGCAAGAAGACCTTTTTTTGTTGTTGCAACGAACATGGGCGGCCATTCCACAGCGTGATTTGGATGAACTCATTTTGAGTATGCCAAACCGATGTTCTTGTGTTGTTAGTGTTCGCGGTAGAAACACGGATTATTAATTGTTTAAGTTACCCAATAAAATTTTAGAGAAAACTGTTATTTCAGTCTTTTTTTCGAACTTTTGTGTTAGTGGTTCAAATGTCAAAAATCCCTTTATTAGGAAAATGGCAAATTTCTTTATTAATGCAAAGGTGACTTGGTTTATCGTTACTGTGACAAACGAAAACACTTTATTTGATGAATCCTTAAAGAAAATTTTAATTAATATCAATCAGGAGAAAAGTTATTGCAAAAATATATGTTGATCCCTAGACACTTTTGATGTGTGTATAATATTAAAAAAAGGAAATGTACTTACTCATATTTATCGTATTCGGGGTCCTCTGGGACAGGGCCACGGGGATCGGGGTACTCAGGGAGTAACCCAAGAGAAGCCTTCGAATAATTCAAAAGAATATCACGTAATATGTTTCTGAATCGTCTTTACCTCGTAAGCGTGTAGTAAATCTCAGTCTTGATAAAATTAACTGAAGCTCAATGCCAAAGATTAAATAGTAGATTCATTATATATAATACTCGTACATTATATTATTATATTAAATAGTGGTGTTGGAGGGGCCCGTGGCTAAATAATAACAGCCGCACAGGTCGATCGATCAGGTTAAGCTACGCTTGCCGGGGTTGGTCTGTGGATGGGTGACCATCTTTACACACCGACACCCCTCCGTGCCCCGGAAAGCACGTTAAGCCGTTGGTCTCGGTTGTCATTCGAGGATCTTTGTTACGAGTAGTCAGAATCCCGAAAGTCTGACAACCAGTCTTACCAAGGGGTATCGTATTACCCAGTAACTGGGTTGTGGAGGTCAGACAGGCAGTCGCTGTATTCAGTCGACTGGTATTCAGCTGCATCCGGTTAGACTGGAAGCCGACCCCAACATAGTTGGGAAAAGGCTAGGCAGATGATGATTAAATAGTAGATTGTAGTCATGAATGTAATGGAAATCGTATTCGAAATGGAAATCACTCGTACGTGGGTTATTTAATTCAAAACTGTGGTGGAATTCCAGTTTCCAATGGGCTCTGATTAAATGAATATGTAATGAGAAATAGCTTTGAAACAATAGAATAGTGCGCTGAATTTATCGGCTATTTCCGGATCATAATATTCAACTCAGCCAATCGCAGTCCACTGCTGGATATAGGCCTCTCCCAGGCTGCACCACAACACCCTGTCCTCCGCCTTCCTCATCCAGTCTATTCCAGCCACTTTCTTTAGGTCGTCCGTCCATCTAGCTGGGGGACGTCCTACACTACGCTTGCCGATACGCGGTCTCCACTCAAGGACTCGTCTGCTCCACCGGCCATCGGTCCTTCGACAAACATGGCCAGCCCACTGCCACTTCAGTTTGCTCACTTTGCAAGCTATGCAAGCTATATATTATTACCTATTAAACGACTACTTGACGCTTGACAACTACAGACTGGATTGGTTTACACTAGCTCAAGACAGAGGGGAGTGGAAAGGAGAAAGGGAGGCCATAGACCTGCAGTGGGAGAAATCTAAAAAAAATTACTACCTTGTTTTTGCTTACATAGTAATGCCAACCGCCCCGTTGGTCTCGTGGTCACAAGCGCGGACGTATTCGCCATGCCCCTGTGCCAGCCTAGTTCAGTTTCTACCCGAGATGGTAACAATATTGTCCACCCATCTCGCCAGCGGACGATAGACATTTCGTTTTCCAGTCCTTGGATATCAATCAGTCACTGTCTTACTCCACCTCATATCACTGCACTGATACTCATATGGAGTTCCATATGAGTTCTATAGCTCGTTTTCCAATATCAAAAACCTTCGTCTAAGTCTGCGGACTCCTTTCGCTTCGTTGCAATTGCAGTGAAAAACAAAACAAGGCATTTCCTGCTAGCTTCAACAGTAACTATAACAGAGAAATGGACATCAGCTTGCACACTCGACTTACTTCACAAAGTTATTACAAGTCCTCTGCATTGGACATAACGGACGCCACTTGCAGGCAATTTAATAAAGCTTCAGTATGAAATTCTGGACTCAGCAAGAACGACATCTGGTTTGATGTAAGAACAATGGAGCTTCGTATATGACCTGAAATTTATATGCTATGTAGTAACACAAAAGCATGATGATTTCGAGTAGATGCTAACTAGTATCAAACAACGAACAGATGTATACGAAAAGAGAATGTTTATTTTACACACACGGAGAGCATGCTAAATAAATTTATTACCAAAAAAGCATGCTTTTTAATGGAATGTGTAGGCCTATTTCAGCCCCAATTTCATCGTGTAGTAAAAAAGTCTAAGAGTAGTAGTAGTAGTAGTCAGTCTTTGGTAGTTGTAGTAAACTGGGTATAGCAGTTTTAGTAGGTTAAATCTAACGAATTTGTCAAAGAAGAACACCAACTTTTTCCCCACCAAAAATTGAGTATTATGTAGGTAGCTAGGTACACTCTTAAGTATATTAAACTTGCTTTAATTCTTTTTTCTTTAAAAAAACTAGCATTACAGCGCAGGCTACAGAATTCTCAAAATGTGTCTCTACTACTTACTTACACATGCGCTCAAAATATTCCTATAACCAACTTTATTTCTTTTAATTTCACTTTTTTAAATCTAGACAATGTCCAATGATAAAATTACTTTTAAATAATTACACTTTTTTGTGAGCTTTTCGACTGTAACAATCCACACAGACCTTATTCACTCTTCCTTTTTCGTTCAGTCTATGTCTATAAGGAATACGCTCCCCCAGGAAATCAGGATGGCAACCAACCGATTATCCTTTATAGTTAAGGATTCGCGAGTACGTATATTCATGTATTTATGTATATTTGTTTGTGCTTATATGTATATTTAATTCGGTATATAATTATTATATTTATAGTTTTAATAGGTTTAATCTTTGTATTTAAAACTAGCGGCCTGTCCCGGCTTCGCACGGGTGGACATTTATTTCTTTAACATTTTATTTTTTTCTTGCAATTAAAAAAGGCTATATTAATCAGTGATAATGTAACATACAAATAGTGAAAGAATTTTTAAAATCGGTCCTGTACTTTTTGAGCCAATTCGTTACAAACATACATACAAATCTTTCCTCTTTATAATATTATTATTAGTATAGAAGTATAGATATTTATTCCTCAATTTTCATGATTGCACCTACTACTGTTTGTCTCTGCATCACCTAAAGGTTGATTGGTAGAAAATGCATATGGCATTAAGTCCACCTCTGTACATTTATGTGATTGAAGTATTAACTAAATAAATCCATCAGTATTAATGTAATGCGCACTTCATCATATGGTATTATCATGGACTCCACGAGACAGGCTCGACTCGTTCACAAGCAATATGCTAGCTTTGCGTTTTATTATTATCTTTGTATGTAAACCTTTACACATATGTACCCCTGTAGACTTTAAGGAAAAGAAAAGCACTGTATTTGGCAAATAAACATTTTCTTATCTTATAAGCGCTGTTAAGTCCAGAAAGCCAACAAGAGTCAGGTAATTAGCTAATTAAAGTTATCGCAAAACAAACTTCAGGGCCTGAAACTATTAGGTATAAAGTCCATTCAGGATACACAATACTGAATTCTCCCTGGAACCGTCTAGCTTTTAACAGCAAAAGGACGCTCGTTAGTTGTGCACCTGATTTCACTAAACAGCGGTTTTTAAATACCTAGAAGCTTTCAAATGTCGACCACAAGCGGTACCCGAGATACCTAATGTTAGATTACGGCCTATTATTACGGTCTAACTGTAGAATTATCCAAAGAAAGGGTAAATGCAGCTGATTTCCAGATAAGCATAGAGAGATAATGAAGTAGAATTCTAGATAGGAATTTAGTGAAATCAATAAAAAAATGCTGTGCTCCACATCTTTCAGTGTTGAGCATCTTAGTGTTCATATACACGAGCGACACGCCTCGACGATAGACGCAACTGCATCCGTCGACATGCGTCAACGACAGCCGTCAATACCCGTCGACGCGTCGCCGGCTGCCGTCGACAACGTGTCGCTCGTATATTTGAGTACGGTGCTCAAATACGCGAGCCGTATGTTGTCGACGGCTGCAGTTGTCTCTGTCCAGGGACTTGAAACGTTACTCAAAATAACGTTACGCGCAGTTCCGGTACCGATAATTTGTAACGTTCCACCAAGAACGTAACGAAATTAATTCCTTGACTATAACGATACTGACAACCGGAACGAAATCCTAAATTGTTCAGTAACGATATTATCAATATAACGTTATTAGTAAAACGTTATAATAACGTTTTTCAGTTTGATACTTAACCTTGCCACTTTTGCCAACGTTATACCAGTAACATTATTACAAGCGGACAAGCTTAATGTTACTGTTACCTATAACGTTACTTGTAATATCATTCTACGACAACTATATTCTATAACGTTGTTTTTTAACGTTATTGATATTTTTAGATTCTAGTATCGTTACAAATTTTAGAACGTTATACGATAACATTAGTGGTAACGGAACGAAATTTATATCGATTTCAAGTCCCTGCCTCCGTGTGTATTGCACTAAGTGTGCAATACACACGTTGAAATGAAATTACGTCAACAGAAAATTTATTAAAATTTGGATGTTAGTAAGCGGTTTTTCTGGGTTTACTCGCAAAGCGACGTGGTTGTATTTTTCAAAGATTTAGGATACGAAAACGAGTTGGAAACATTTCCTTGGGAATCAGTGAGAGTTTTCGTATGTTACAGTTTTATGGTTATATCTAACTGGCTTCTGCCCGGAATTTCCATACGCGTGGAAGTCAACTATACCATAACTTAGACGTGGAAGTAAACCATATATCCTGTGGCACTCGGCAATTGTGTAGCTTTCCATCAGTGAAATAATATTTGCAATCGGTTTACCAGTCCTGGAAAACGTCTTAAAACATACAATTTATCTCATTAAACTAGCTGTGCCCGCTACTCCGTTCGCGAGCATTTTGGAAAACAATAATGTACCTATTATATTAGATTTTATGGCTTTTATTTTCTATTTCTAAAACAAAAGTGCCCCAAGTTATTCCTTATAACAATTAGCTATCTGCCAGTGAAAGCCCCTCAAAATCGGTCCAGCTGTTTCGGAAATTAGCAGGAACAAACAGTCAGACGAAAAAAAAATGTTTTTGTAATAAGTCACCGTATATACTTTCATATGCATTTAGTAAACAGCTTTTATTTTGGCATTACAAAGAGACACTTCAATAGTATCTATTTGTATATCTAATATATAAAATTCTCGTGTCACAGTGTTAGTTACCATACTCCTCCAAAACGGCTGGACCGATTTGTATGAAATTTTGTGTGCATATCGGGTAGGTCTGAGAATCGGCTACTATCCAATTTTTTTTTTTGCAAAACGACGTTTGCGGGGTCAGCTAGTAATTATATATGTTAATTGTATAGATAACATTACAATAGAAGAAGATTAGAAGAAAATCACAAAAGACATGAAATTCTTTGCACGAAAAGTCCTTTTTAAGTTAGTTTCTAAGTCCAAAGTTTATTACATTGTTGTTCCACTTGTTCTTGATATTTACGTAATGTCTAGGGCCTAATTTATTAAGTAATTATAAATCTTAACTAAAACTAATCTGAACTTAGATAAAAACAAGTCTCTCAAAGGAATAATGTCAACTATAAGTAGAGTTCTAAAGGAAAAGTTGTGAAGTTTTAGGTGGTGTTGATGAAACTAACTAATCAAACCATGTAATTTTTGGGATTAGTCTATCTTGGTCTAATTTAGACTTTGTTTTATAGTCGAGGTTATTATGTTAAAAGGGCATTCCGACTACGTCTTGATAAGTAAAGTGCTCAAGGTTGGTCGCAGAGTTTAGCTTAGCTTAAAAATAATTTAAAAAAATATATAATCAATATATAGCTTAATCAAAACATAAAATAAACCAGAGTCAAACTTACTCTTCCCACTAAAATAATAATTAATTAAATCGTCACAATACATTTTACGCAAAACTCCTTTCAAAAACATCTGTAAATTCAATCAACAGAATAAAGAGTACCCAGAGGGCCTACCACCACCACTTATAGTAGTATTATTTTAATCTTACTTCAGTGTGGGAAAGAGATGGAGCAATACAGGATATGCAGCTCCATCTCTTTCCTACACTGAAGTAAGATTAAAATAATACTGCTATAAGAGTGGTGGTAGGCCCTCAGGTAATTATAATTTTATGGTTTGGATTAATTCGTATTTTTACTAGGCACCTGTTCCCCCTCAGACATAGAAGCGACTCATTATCATCATCTGCCTAGCCTTTTCCCAACTATGTTGGGGTCGGCTTCCAGTCTAACCGGATGCAGCTGAATACCAGTATTTTACATGGAGCGACTGCCTATCTGACCTCCACAACCCAATTACTGGGTAATACGATACCCCTTGGTTAGACTGGTTGTCAGATTTTCGTGCTTCTGACTACCCGTAACGACTGTCAAAGATCTACGAATGACAGCCAGGAACAACGACTTATCGTGCTTTCCGAGGCACGGAGGGGTCACGGAATGTAAAGATGGTCACCCATCTACAGACCAAACGCGGCAAGCGTAGCTTAACCTGATCGATCGACCTGTGCGGCTGTTTTTATATAGCCACGGGCCCCTCGACTATAATAATAATAATCTATTTCTATTCTATCTATAATAATAATCTATTATTATATAGCACTCGCTCAGCGACGCTCGCTTAGCGCCTGGCGTGCAGAACACGCGTTGGGTACATACGCATATCAGCCAATAATCGCTCGTAGCCGTCGCGTACTCCTTGCTCGTTAACTCGTTTTGAGTTGCTACCTCTACTCACTTCAAGTTTATCACTGGTGGTAAGCACAGATGCCTTAATAGGACGCTTGGGAACTCATCATCATCTGCATAGCCTTTTCTCAACTATGTTGGGGTCAGCTTCCAGTCCAACCGGATGCAGCTGAATACAAGTATTTTACATGGAGCGACTGCCTATCTGACCTCCACAACCCAGTTACAGAGCTTGGGAACTGCCATTTTGTTAAAATATGCAGTGTTATTTTATATTGCATCGTAATACTCAGCCATACGTATATTTTAAGTAACCTTTAAGTCACCGAGAACCCTACAAATCTTAACTGTACAAGACACAGATAAATATGTAGCTATCTGTGCTCTTAATCGAATCTCTCTGCTTATGACTTACATAACATTTAAAGTACCTACGACCAGTGCCGGATTAAGCCAGCGCGGGGCCTGTAGCAAAATCTATCAAGGGGCCCTTGGTTTGCTTTAGGTTACGTATCAAGTTTATGATATTAAATAAAACAAAACTGTTACAAACAAAATTTTCTGTATTTAATTTCGGCAAACTTAGAAATAATGCTATTCCTATCGACTCCTCTGGAGCAAATGTATTCAATTTTCATCAAAGTGAGATAATCAAGTCGTTTTTGGCTCATCGTGTTCCTTAACTGACGCAAGCTTGTAAAATTGCACTTCCAGAGCCACGTGCTTCTTGCTTGCTGTCAATAATACTAGCCAGATCAGATTTTAGCAGTGCAGCAAACTGCACTAATTCGTCGCATAAGCTCTCCAAAGCACTGACGATAATTGTTTTTTTTTAGCTTTTCTATTAGAATATATTTTAGCTGTCGGAATATTCCAAAAACTCCAGTAATTTTAATAAGTGCTTTTATACGTCTTCTGTCTAAACTGATATTTTTTTACGGCCAGAAAGTATGGGTCGCGAGGCCCCCAAATGCGCGGGGCCCGTAACATTGCTTGCTACGTGGTTAATCCGCCACTGCCTACGACGCTTATAACGTAATGCGGCTGAGAATTTGGCATATTTATCAAACTTCCAATAAAAAACGAGCAGTAAAACTGGGCCATTATTTAAACACCGAGAGAGTACCCTTTATTCGTATACTGAAATTGCCTATAATAAATACCTAGCAGTTTTTATTAGATCCACAAATCGCGTGTTTCACGGTACTTATCCGCCTAAACTGATAAACAAGAGGCTTAAAATTTACAATCAGTTCTATTTTATAAGAGGATTTACGGAACTGGTCAAGGGCACCCCTTTAAATTCATAATCCTGGCAGTTAAAGAGATGGATAGCTGCAATTTCAGGGGTCATTAATTTTGTTAAGAATAAACAGGTGCGGGCAATGACTGACTAATGTCTTTGTGAAGTTAATCTATTTTCTGTTTTAGTACTTTCTTTAGATAAGGAAGAAAGGAAATTTGTTTGTCATCTTTATTTTGAAGGTGCTGCTAATGAAAAGGCGGAACCGCACCCTAAGGTGCAGCGCAGACGACAGACTATCCGTGACGCACTTTTTAGTCTGTGAAAATAGAACCTATGCAATTATATGCAGTAACGCACACGACGCGCAAAAAGTCCGGCGCACAAAAAATCTGTGAAAAAAATGGAACGTTTGCTTCAACGCGCGCTAACGCAGACGGCGCACACTTTAGTCGGCAATCTGCATTTGCTAGGGGTGGACGTAACGCACGCGATCTATTATCATGGCGCGATTTATTATCAAAATAATACTTCGCGATCTCTGCACGATTTCCATAGCGTCTACGTCCCTACAGCTCTGCCGACAGAATGATCGAAGATGTGCGTCGTGTGCGTTGAGTCTGTGAAAAATCCGCGACCGACTTTTTGCGCGCCATGCAGACTTTTTGTGCGCCGCAGACTCGATCGCACAAAAAGTCTGTCGTCTGCGCTGCACCTAATTGCGTAACACACTATCAATCGGAATCTGAATAATTTTGAAGCTAATTGCTAATCCATTGCTTCATAAGTTCGAAAAATTTGTCTGATCAACACGTAAATAACGCAATGAATATTGTTGAATCGTCAAAATGAAACCGGTTCCGATTAATAATGTGTTACGCAATTGCCCCGCCGGTTAGGGATTGTTGTTGTAGTTGATGAGATTTCTTTCTTTGCAAAGGTTGCAGATTATCATCTGCCAAGCCTTTTCCCAACTATGTTGGGGTCGGCTTCCAGTCTAACCGGATGCAGCTGAATACCAGTATTTTACATAGAGCGACTGCCTATCTGACCTTCACAACCCAGTTACTGGGTAATACGAAACTCCTTGGTAAGACTGGTTGTCAGATTCTCGGGCTTGTAAATACCCGTAACGACTGTCAAAGATCCACGATTGACAGCCGGGACTAACGGCTTAACGTACTTTCCGAGGCATGGAGGTGTCTTGGTATGTAAAGATGGTCACCCATCCACTGGCCAACCGCGGCTGATCGATCGACCTGTGTCGCTGTTATTATTTAGCCACCGGCCCCTCTTGCAAAGGTTGCAGGTATGAAGCTAAAATAATTTGAAAGCAAAATAAAGTAAGCACTGAGTAAATACCTAACATAACATATCTATCATTATCACATCCACCTTTGGCCAATAATAATTAAGCCTCATGTAATAGCGGGCAAGCAATCAACCGGACAGAAATCCAGAGCCTGGGCTGCTACCGAGAAAATCCAAATAGAACACCCAATAAGAATGCCCGAAAATAATGATGCTGATCTCTCATTAATAAGATATATCTCACACATAGACAAAGATATATCTCATATATGACAGAGATGGTTCGGGCACGGTATAATTATCTATACAGTATTCTATCTTCAAACAAATGGCCGGAAAGCGAGTCATACCTACGCGTCTTGAGTTCGGACTTCGGTTTACACTCGGTTAACAAACAGTTTCGAATGCTTCGCAGTGACGAATGGACGCCGGACGGTGTGATGTTTTTGTAAACAGTAAGCGTGCGATTTGTGACTTAAGTATATTCATTGAAATAAGTACATGTAAGTACTTACCCACTTACGCAACAAATAACTAAAAACAGTTAATGGTACATGAATTTAAAAGTTAAGTGGGCCTTAGGTCTGGTTTTTTAATCATCGTATAACTTCGAGGAATAATTTTGAAATTTTGACAGTTATATCATACAAAAACTAACCGGCGATGGAAAAATGAACCCTAAGAGTAATTAATAACTATCTCTACAGTCCGTTCACAGTTATTTTACGTTTGACAGCAGCGGCCTAATAGCAACCTTATTGTGACAAGAATAAAGATCACAACAATTTTGACTGACTTGTCAATGGCAGCAACCCAACTTCAACCTTATAAGAATGAGAATAAAGAGCAATGTGATTTGGACAGTGAAGCAAAATTAGAGGTAAAATAACTGGGAAAGGACTTGTAGTCCACCGACGTGCGTTTGACCGCACTTCCCAGTGACTAAAACCCTTCAAAACCATCAATTGCAATTGTCATTGAATACGTGATTAATCCAAATTCATGCGCCAAATGATCGTCTACAAAATGCAATTGAAGCGATTGACAATAGTACTACAATTGCAATTGATCGTGTCGGGGACCTTTTGTGTGAAAACTACGGTGCTCGAAACACACTTTTTTAACATTATGCCGACCGCACAGTGCGCCCTCATCGTTTGTTTAGTTATTTCATACAATTTAGAATGAAAATGCAGAAAATAAGCAGGTTAAGTTGTGCTTCACAAGATTATACGAAACTAATAATATTATTAGAAACGGTAGTTTTATATTGTTTAGTTTTATTATAATCCTTAAAACGGAATATAGTGGCCACTGTTATCCGTTTTAAGGATTCTAATAATATTAACGTATAATCTTGTGAAGCACAACTTAACGTGCTTATTTTCTGCATTTTCATTCTAAATTGTATGAAATAACCAAACAAACGATGAGGGCGCCACTGTGCGGTCGGCATAGTCTTAAGCCCCCAGAAAATAAATCTTCGCGAATGGTGGAAACTAAATAAACTCTTAAATTACTTTGGGTTTCTCAGATAAGTTTAGGTTAGATAAATGATTGCGACTAAGATAGATTTTCTTTTTGTACCTATCAGTGAAAAAGTTTGGCGATTGCTTCACCGAGAACGATTAAGGATTACTTTTTATTGCTTAAACTTTTTTTTTTAAACTTAAATAAATACACCAAAATCCCACCAGTACAGCATATTTGAAGAATGGTGTCACCATACCACCGGGAAATAATTGTATTCCCTTCTTCGCTATATTTGTGGTATGGTATGTAGATATTTCCCGTGACCCAAGGGCTGGTTTTTACCTTGGCCAGAGGTTAAACATTGCCATACAACGTGGCAAAGCCGCCAGTCTTTTCGGTAAACTATCGAAAGCAATGCAGAGGAATTTTTCGACACCATATTTTAGTTTGTTAATAGCTTTAGTTAGGTTAGATCAATATATTTTTGTTTTGATATTTTGTTAGTTAATTTAGTATAATAAGTTTATCCAGTGTATTTTTATCTTCTTTAATAAATTAATCTATTTTTCTCTTTGAGAAACTAAATTCCGGGTACCTAGGTTTTCCTAGGAGATGTTTTGTCGTAATGAAAATCAAGTCATAGAGAAAATAGAACAAGATTTTTCTGCAATTGCTTTTCTTTGACAACATTTTATTTGTTTATTATAGTGATACAATTAACGCAAGAACAAAAGCTTTCACATAGTGAAAAGCTCCCGAAAACATCTATCAATCTTTTTAATATAAAATTCAAAGTCCTGACTGACTGATATATCAACGCACAGCATAAACCGCGGGTCCTACACAGTTGAACTTTATTGTGTAGGAATCAAAGTTATTTTTCCATTAATTCGTATTTTTTAAATTTTTGCTAAATAAATCGCGAACGCAGGTTATGTACTCACATCCATGGTCTCCTGGGAGGGGGTGTGTTCTTTGTGAAGAACAGGTATTATTATTATTATTTAATACTTCAAGCACATAAATGTACAGAGGCGGACTTAATGCCATAGGCATTTTCTTGCCTTTTTTCTATTTTATCTTTTTTTTTTCTGGGTATCTACTGAGAAAGGATTTTTAGAAATTCCACCCCTAAGAGAGTGAATGAGGGGAGGGTGAAATTTCAAGCGGACGAAGTCGCGGGCAGAAGCTAGTTGTCACATCCTACTTAATAATATTATAAGTAGATGTGAAAGTTTGTTACTCAATCACGAACAAACGGTTGAACGGATTTAGATTAAATTTGGCACACAGATAGTTTATAGCCAGGATTAACACATATAATATTTTTATCCCGATATTTCCACGGGATCAAAACTAACGCTGGTGAAACCACGGGGCGCTGCTAGTATAAAATAAAAATTTATCAATTGCTTGAACGTCACAATATAGCCAATATTTTAGCAATATTATAATTTTTAGCCTGCATTATCTTCCTATAAAGGTTACCTTCCCTTTCCCATTCAATATTTTTCTGTGCCAATATAGGCCAGTGTTTTAGTTAAAGGCCAAGTTCATCCTTTTGACATTTCGATGGGCTCAGCACAACTGTCGTTGAGTGACGTAAGACAAGGGTGTGTATTTTAAGCACCAGACGTATATTTTAGTACTTACCTAGATTTTCGTGGTTATGAAAACTTGAAAATTTTGGGAATGCTTTTTTTATCGTAACTTTTTAAATTTCCTAACCGATTGAACGGAGAATGACTAATCACTCCAATCATACACTAGAGTGATGTTAAATAGCCTAAAGCCTTACTCATAAATTGGGCAATAATAATAATATGCAAAAAGAATATTTCAAATCCAACCTGGAGGTCCAGAGATTAGCGCGTTCAAATAAACAAACAAACTCTTCAGCTTTAATATTACTATTAGTATAGATATACTCGTATATAGCTGTAATAAACAGTGGGTAGTACCTATATATTTAGATAAAAAAAATGGAAGTATCATGAACTGTAACGTAAAAAATATACCACCACATTTGCATAAGATTACTGCTTTAAATGGAAAAACCAATTAGCAAACGTAAACGGTAGTCAAAGCTAAAATTAATGAAATCCCGCCCCTAAAGACGACCCACTGACCAAAAGAAGAAATATAAAAGGAAGTAATTAAGAACAACAAAGCAAACATTGAGTGTAGGATGCATGGTCTATGATAATAATAAATTGCGTACTGCCTACGGAGTCTACTGTTGCTCCTTCAGAATTTTAACGACTAAAACTTTGCGACACGAACTGCTATAGTATGGCGGTTAAGCTATATGTTATATAGCTACCGGATAAAATGAGAAAACTCAATGAATTAGCATTCAGTTGAGCTTTATTTAATATTGATTATGTGACAGATGTTTTCATTCGATTAATGACTTTATAAATTTGAAATTCATTGGCATTGTGTGCAGTATTTGACATAGTGATTATATTTTTTTTTTCTTTTGTGTCTTGCGTAAATCGTATAAACATAATTATTTAAAACAGTACAGTAAGTATTGACTAAAAATGAATTAATAATGTAATATTGACTTTATAAAAATGAAATCCTTTTGACATTAGTGCTGTATTATTATATGTATTTTTATATATTTTTTGTGTCTTGCGTAAATCGTATAAACATAATTATGTATGACAGTATAATCGTAGTTATGACTAAAAATGAATTAGTAATGTAATATCTGTATTTAAATAATGTGAGAAGACTGTAAATTTATTAATATGCTTCGAATACTGTTACAATGGCCCCGATTCTGTTGTTCACAAACTAAACTAAATTTAAGTTCATTATGAAAAGGACAGAAGATAAATATTAGTTTAGTCCTGTCAAAATAGTCAGCGTCTGACGTAAATTGACGTATTTTTAGTAGCCATTTTTTTAATCTCGTCTAAACTTGTCTATGGATTATCTAATTTGACAGGACTAAACTAAGATTTATCTTCTGTCCTTTTCATAATGAAATAGAAAGAAAAAGATGCACTGAACTTAAATTTAGTTTAGTTGTGAACAACAGAATCGGGGCCAATGTCACTTAAAAATTTGTACGACTAGAAATTCGAATATAGTGAAACCATATGTCACTTTACCATAAACAATGTACCTATATTCTGGCAAAAAAAAAAAAAAAACATAAATATACCTATCACTTTTTTAATGAGTAAACTAAAGTGTGTTTTCCATTGTTCCAGGTATGCTCGGTTCAAACTGTCAGTAAAAATGTGGTCTTTTAACGAATCTGTAACATAAGCTGCAGAATTTGTGAATCATGATTTATTTTGTAGTTAAAAAGTGATTTTAACTATGGAGAGTGTTAAAATAGTGCAGAATGGACGTTATGTATAACATCAGTTTGGAAAGGCAAAAGTTCTACGCGACACACATTTTCAACAAATATCCCGAATCTAAAGACGTGGAAGTAAGTTTGACATTTAGAACAGATATTTTTGTTTTATTCTTTTGAACACAGATTTCTTTTGACAGTGCTCTCCTTAATATAAACACATGGGACAAAGTAAGGTTGACATAAATATATTTTTGCTTTATTATTTGGTTCAGCTTGTGGGGTATGGGTGTATTGTGGGTTTATTATTTAAGTAGTTCCAACCTTAGGAGAAAAATCAAAAGACTACGACGTTTGAATGGTTGAAAGAAAATCAAACGAATCGGGTTTTATTTTCGTATTATTTTCTGAGT
Organism: Globia sparganii; assembly: GCA_949316385.1. Taxonomy (NCBI): domain Eukaryota; kingdom Metazoa; phylum Arthropoda; class Insecta; order Lepidoptera; family Noctuidae; genus Globia; species Globia sparganii. The sequence continues at coordinate 19,917,063 of OX438654.1, forward strand.
ATAAATAGAAGGACGTTTAGACAAGGCGTCTCAAGTCTTGAGTGGGTAGTTACACTTGAAAAAGAACCTGAAATAACAAAGAGATGGCGCAATTAAGACGGTAACTCAAGTCATGAACGTGTCTGAATGTGTTATTATTAACATTTATTTATTAGGAACACCAAATATATTTTAACTAACTATATTTATAATACATTTTACTTATGATCTTCGTTCTGTAACTTTGTCACTTAAAGGTGTACACAAGTTATAAATAAAAACGTAAACTAGTAAACCATAAGAGCCATAGTACGTCTAGTTAAAAATAAAATGGCAACTACCAAAGCTGGTGGAATTTCTTGACACCGCAAACTTCAAAACTTTAACTAATCTACCCACATTGCGGTCGCGCTTGCACAACATTTCTGAACATATTGTCAAACATTCTGAACTTTATAGATTAACGTGACAGCTTAAATATTTATACAATACTGGTTAATATTCACGTAGCTGTCACTCGAAGTCACAAATGATAAACTAAGCCCATCGAAGTAAAATAAATAAACATTTAATTACTAATAACAATAACAAAACCACGGTAATATTATATACAGTATTGTAACTCGGCCGTATCTTTAACATAAATGCCTACAGCCGCGCGGTACTTAAACATGCGATAGGGCTGCCCGCTTCCAGCATTTTAATTACATTTGCCTACTTTGTGTTTTCATTTGGTGGGTATTACCGTGAGAAAACCATGGTCAGCAAGACGATCAGTCACAACAAGCAGCACCCTTTCACGAGCATAACTCAAAGATCAGCTACTACCGCCCTCGCCATATTTGAGGGAAGGTGGCAACCCGACCCGACCCTCTACGCTTCCGCAAGCAGTGACATATAAGGGAGTATGACGAACTTGCTGTCGGTTGCTCACAATAAAACTCATTAATAAAACATTTAAGTGAGTTGATTATGCTAATAATAAATTTAATTTAATATAATTAACTTATATAATTAAATAAAGTCAGTAAAGAGGGGCCCGTCTGACAACCAGTCTTACCAAGGAGTATCGTATTACCCAGTAATTGGGTTGTGGAGGTCAGATAGGCAGTCGCTCCATGTAAAATACTGGTACTCAGCTGCCTCCGGTTAGACTGGAAGCCGACACCAACATAGTTGGGAAAAGGCTAGGTAGATGATGATGAATTAAATAAAGTATACCATTATATGAATTACTCAAAAACTGTCAGTAGGTAATATAATTCTGGAGTTAGAATATAAACATTGTCTTCAGTTAATGACAACGACCAACTATTCTTATCGTTTAGGTAGTCGTTTGAACAAAATATTTGATTTTACTTGAGCTTTAAACGCATTAAAAGGCAAATCTAGCAAGGAAGAGGGTAACTTGTTACCAAGCCCAACAAATGAGTTATGAAACTTATGAAGCCGGGGAAAGGGGGCTCGTAGTTTGTCCTTATTTATAATATTAACATTGTGAATATCACTGTTTTAGTGTATAAGTGTATATTTTGCCTAATATATATCTAAGATGTTAGCTAAGATGAATTGTAATGCAACCGTGAGAATACCAATGTGTTGTAAAAATCTCTTAGGGAATCTATGACACCTAGCTGGTAAATTTCTCGAACAGCTCGGTTTTGAAGGACAAAAATGTATTTTGAATATTTATGTATTCAAAATTACGTAAATAATACCTTAACAGCTAGGCCAGTGCAATATTACTACCACAAAGATACACATGCCTACATCTAGCTTCAATTGACTACCCAAAAATACAAAATCACTTAGCTTTGCCCCACAGCAGAATACCATAGGACATAACGCTGTGAAAATAACTAAAAAGACTAAGGCCTCGTTTACGGAGGCGGGGCGTTGCGCGTCGCGTTGGGCGGTGCGGCCCGCATTAAACTCAAACATATAGCGTTGTATGAGAGCGTTTACGGAGAAGCAACATTAAAATCGATTATTCGATGCGCCGCGAGACGCCACGTTGCACGCGACGCGCGACGCCCCGCGTCTTCGTAAACGAGGTCTTACGGAGCTGTTTCAACGTCTGGTACCTATTGTGTTACTTTCCTGACATTCCAAACTTGATTCATTAACGTAACCTTTTTCCCTTTAAATTATACAGGTAGTATAAAATGTTTCGAAGAAATTCGCCTTTAAACTATGTCGAAGCACCTACGAAGAATCGATACGCTAGGTCTATTAATACCTTTATCGGATAGTTGAAAGCAATAAATTTTGGTCAAGTAGGTGTTGAAGTTATATATTAAACAGCTGATTTTTTTTTCGTGATTTCAGAGTTGGTCCCATAGTGAAAGTTAATTCAGTTCGATGGTATAAAGCACCTTTTAAAGTATGTAAGGGTAATTTTTTAACACCTTAGAGAATGAACTATGTCGCTCTCAACTATTACCCACGTAAAATAAAAAACTTCAGTTTTTTTGGCACGCAACATGTTTATAGTACTTAATAGTTATTCTATAAAATTCTGATCACCATTCTACAACGCGCCACGCAACGGGGCGCGGGAAACAGAACGGAACTCAAATGCCCCGCGCAAAAACGCGTTTTTATTGAATTTGTATGTGTTGTGCCCCGCGCACCGGAGCGTGGCGGGTGGTAATTCACACTGCATAAAATATCCCACTATTCCGCGTTTATTTAGTAAAATAATAGGATGTGATTAAACTGTGACAAACTAAAAAAAAAATATTCCTTTTATATTATTTTTATTTGTTACATTCTTATAACTATCTCTTTTACCTTTAATTGACCACTATCCTATCAAACCGAAACTTAAAACACGTGCACTGAAATAATTTTTCCTCGTCAATTAATTGTTTAAATCAATAATGATTAAATAAGGCAAGTGTAAAAAACATCACCCTTATTGCGTAACATATTGCTAATCTATTGCTTATTTATGTTCGAAAAATTAGTCTGCTCAACAACGTAAATAACTCGATCAATGTAGTTGATAATAATATTAAAATAATAAAACGCACGCAGTAGTTACATGTGTTCAAAAGACTCGTAAAGGAACACTACTTGTCGTTGTGATCTTGTTGTCCTAACTGCAATCATCTACTGTCGTCTTTTATTTTCGTTGCGTATGTATGTATTTATGTATCTATAATTTTGGATATATATATATCTGTGTATATATTTTAGTGTATTGTATACATAATATTTGCACCAATGACAGCCCCATCTTATGTCCAGGAAAATCACTGTCCATCCTAAGGTTGCCTGGAAGAGATCGCAGAAAGCGATAAGGCTGCCCTTTGTATATTTTGTAGTGTTTGATGTATCTTTAACATGTTGTATTTTTGTGGTGTACAATAAAGTATATATAAATAAATAATAAAAGCCATTGCTTCTGATAGTGTGTTACGCAATTACCCCGCTGCGCTGGTTATGTGCGTCAGGTAATTCTATTGTATTTAATGTTATTTATAGCTTAAAACAAGGTTTTTTATAAATAGTTTTATTCTTAGGCAATTATTGAAATTCACCTTAATAGTTTTCTGTCGTTAAGTAGTAGTAGAAGATCCTAGTAGTTATTTTTGTGCTAATGAGGGCTGAATTTCTCAACGTCAAATAACTTTTAACCGTGGAATAAAATTAACGTTTGACTGTTTTTGTAGATAAAGATATATGGGATAAGGTTGACTTTTCAGCCTTAAGTATAACAAACCGCCTCGAAAGACCTGTCCTCCTAATGCGCTGTCTTGAAATATTTTACCTTTCTTTTAAGTTACCAAACTACTGTCTACACAAAATGAAAACAACACCAAAATACACTTACACAGAGCGCTATCAACCCACGCAGTTCATCATCGAAGGTCGGCATCGGTCGGCATCCAGTGTAACCATATCTTTATGAATGTTTTTAATGATTATAATTCTGTAAATACGTACCTGTTATAGTCGCGAATTCAATTTTGATCAAGATACAACATGACACTGACCTGCAAATTGCAAAAAAAACGTAAGAAAATTTGAATTTCGCGGTCTGAGCACAACCCCGCCACAACCCAGTTGCTGGGTAATACGATACCCCGATAATGTCCTATTGTTAGAATAATTTAGGTGATAATTAACTACGGCTACTAATTAGGCAATTCCTTTGTATTATGTATGCTATAATAAGGATAATACCGTAATATAATAAGCACCCTGTTTATTAAAATTAATAATGTGTTGCAAACGCCTCTCTGGAACAGACATTTCATTTGTTTTGGTTTAATGACATCGATCTATTGTTTAGAATACCTATCTGAAACGTACGTATTTTTCTATAAAACCCGGGTGTTCCTAATCTTTAGACACATCAGTTAAGACCTGTTGAGACATTATTTCATACGAACCTATACAAGATGTTTTTTTTATATCCTATAACGCTAGGGATGATGAGATCATATCAAAGAATCAACTGGCATATGAATTATTTTCCAATTATAATTTTTTTTGTTATAATTTTTATAGTAAATAATTCGACAAAGTCACCATTATTAATGTAAAACACCCTTACGTGAAATATGACCACGTCGCATTTTTTTAGCTTTAAATATGAATGATTGGTTTGAATAAGAATGAATTACTCGAATTTATCAAAATTAGGTACAGTCGGCAAAGGAGATAAGTATGCAGGGTTGTCGAATATAGTTGTAGTTTACTAAGAAACCGATTGATGTTTTCGAATGAATTTAATTATATAAATGAACTGTTTGTTTTCTATTAATTAAATTCAATTTTATTCGAAAACATCAACAGGTTTCTTAATAAACTTCAACTATATTCGACGACCCTGCATTTTTTCTGTTGCTGACTGTACATGATATCTTCGAAACTATGCATTTTTGGACCACATATTCCAGGACTTTTTCTATTATTTTTACTTATAGAATATAAAGAATTATGGAATATAAAAAAACACGTTGTATAATATTACGAAAGCAACGAGCGTTGCTTCCTCCCGAGTAAAAAATAAATAAATGAAAACTGCTACATATTAAATATTTTACACTCCTTCCTTAGAATTTGAGAGCAGTGGTGTCTTTCAAGTGTCGTTTTTATAATTAACCGCGCACTTTGTTCCGCCAGTTACTCAACTGTCAAAGTCAAATCATTTATTACAAATAGGTACATAAAAGGTACTTTTGAACGTCAAAAATTAGAATTAAAAAATAGAATTGATTCTAGTCGCCCCTTCCAAAATGTAGTTTTCGTGTGGAGAAGAATGGGCAAGAAACTCCACCGTTACTCTTTTAAAATGTTTTACAATTTTTTGTATACATTCATTATATAATTATATGTGAAGACGATGCACCTAAAATAAAATTTAGTCTACCACAAATGGTAAAACGAATTAAAAACATAACAGACTGGTAAATCAATTATGTGATAGATACATGGTGCTCACATATTTACAAAGATTGTAAAATTTTACTAGTATTTTAAAAAGTGTGTGAGTTACATTTGTCACAGAATGTAAAAAACAATGTATTTAAAAAAAATGTGTATGTATAAATTAAATTAGCAACCAGTTTGATTTTGTCTAGAGCCGAGCGACTGAACTGAGCGGTCGGTGTATCCTGGACAATCACACTCAACACCTTATTTAACTGGCCAATTCTTCCTTTGCCGTGGTAGGGCTAACGCCCACCTGGTTTGCGACCACCCTCCCAATGGAGTCCGTTGTCAAGCAGCCTTCTGTGTTTCGTCGATGCGTGGGAGTTCCAGTGCCTTAGGTATCTTCTGGGTACGCTCGTTCCATCAAAGACCTCATCCATCGCTTTACATCAGGCGAAATCTAGGCTAAGAGCGTCCAATCAGGAATAAAAAAAGTTTGTGATTTTTGGCACCAGCAATACCAATTTAAGCCTCGCTTTACAAAGTTTTTTGAGAGCTGCTAGACGCAAGTTTTTTGAGAGCTGCTAGACGCAAGTTTTTAATAAGCGGAGCAAAATTTATAAACTTCACTAGCAATATATTGGCAACATGCCACTTTATTTATTCGAGTGATTGCTTTTCAATCATGTAATTAAATGGTTCGGTTTCCTCAATATCTACTAAAAAAATTACTCGTCGATCGAAGGACCGAAATTAAATATAATATTAAACGCTTTTATTCAAATTATTTGTACTTTTTGTTACACAATACGTAAAGTCACGAACGTTTTTTTATGGAAGAACTGTCAAAAAATCAAAATGGTTCCTCCGATAAAGTTATCTGGAAATCAGTCCTAAGTCATTTAAGTAGGTCTCTAAAATCAACAGTCCGGATGGGTGAAATCATATTAATATTCCTAGAGATATACTCAGTTAGGCATAGTCAAGTTTATGCTGAGCTGCGACGAATATTTCTCCCTATCTGTATAGTATATAAGTTTTTCTTTTTGTACTTTTTTAAAGTTACATAATTCATATTAACTTCTATGACCCAACAAAGTTGAGAATTCCCATACGTTTATAAAATTTAACCACATCAGCAACAAGAATCTTTTGCCTCTCTAGGGTTATCAGCTTACCTAAGAGGGCTGGATTAATTAAGACTAGATAATTCACTGAATTATTAGATATTTACTCCAGTTTGTAAACTTAGCTAATTCTGCTAACAAACTTACTAACAAAGGGATCTTTAAATTATTTCTAAAAATAGAGTTTAAAGTAACGTAGATAGTATCACTAGTGACTAACCATAAATGTATATTATTTGCAGATGACATTTCAATAATCGTGACGTCTTTTAAGAAGTATAAATCAATATCTGATCATGAAATAGACATTAATAATACTATTGACAATATTTTAGAGTAACTTAAAAATCAACTTATTGTTATACAAATCAAATTTTATACAATTTATTAAATTTAATCATGCTAAGTACAATAAATTTTAAACTTAATATAAGATTGAAAGAAGTTACACAAACTAAATTCTTGGGTGTAAATATGTGCAATAGAATCAATAAATTTGCTTATGCTCTCAGACAAGTAAATATCGTGACGAATAGAAAAACGGCAATAACTACATACGTACCACGCATATATAGAATTTATTTTATGTTATGGGCTTATTATATGGGGGAACATCACGGATAAGGATAAAGCTTATATTGCACCAAAAAAAATGCACAAAGGCCATTTGTGGACTTCATCCTACTGTGTCCTGCGAACCGTTCTTTAAAAAGCTGGGCTTATTACCACTTCCCTCATTTTATGTATACGAAATCTGTACATTTGTGTACAGTAATAAGGGATTGTTCAAAAAAGCGTATGAAGTAATCTCTCGACCAACAATGGATCCACACAGACTTTTATTAAAGGATAATCCTAAGTCAGCCAAGTATACTATAAGCTGCCTTGTTATGTGTGTACGTAACTACGTATAAACAGTAACATACCAAAAGAACTAAAGTTAATAAATAATACTAACTCATTTAAAAAGAAACTATATAAATGGCTGAATGGAAAACTTTTATGACATTAAATAAAATATTTCTTTGACTAGAAAATATAGAATATTTACTAAGAGTTAATGAAAATGTTTGTGTTGCCAATGAATCTGTGACATTGTACAGATCACCTTTACCCCGTGTATTAATTATTTTGCATCCAATTGATACAAAATTCTATAAAGCTAAACATGTGGACATTATATCAAAACCAGACTGTAACAAATTTAAACCATGTTTAAGGCAAATAAAGACTTATCTTATCTTATCTAGATATTTCAATAAAGGAGGTTTAATAATATTATTTCAATGATTAACGTTCTTACTAAAAAGTAGTAGGTATAACCTTTTAAAATCTTAGCAATTCTAGAGCTATTGAGATAAACGTTTTAGGAATTTAGGCAAACGTGTCATACGTTTAATTTCGCTACCTTTGTACATCTTCTGACCAGACAGACACATACCGAAAACTTTGCTGAATACAAAATGGTTGTTTTAAATTATTTTGTCTACGTCACTTCTAAATTATTTATGGCTGTGTGAACATCTTCAACTAGATACAAACAAAAACTTACGGTTTGAACACTGTTAAAAGTTTTCAAAAGAGAAACACATAATAGCTAGGTCCACACCGAACGATCCAGTGCGCTTCGATCGGGTGCGGCAGGAGCGCGATCCATATGCGCGGTCGGCGTAGACCCGCGGTGGAGCGCGCGCTGTCGGTTTTTTGACAATGATCAAAGGCGCCTCAGTCATTTGTCGCGCTCGGTATGAGCAGTTGCGTGTGGATTGGGCGATCAGGCAATATGGATAGTGCGCAAAGTCGCCGTTTCACAATAATATCCATTTATATAGAATATTAGCTGCGCCCCGTGGTTTCACCCGCATAATTTTCGATCATGTAAGAAAATCGGGATAAAAAGTAGCCTATAAGTTATTCTAGAATGTCAGCTATCTCCATACAAAATTTTATCAATATTAGTCTAGCCATCTCAGTGTGAAGAAGTAACAAACATATAAACACACATACACTCACAAACTTTCGCCTTTATAATATCAGTGTGATAAGTATTACTACTGCTGTACTTGCAGCTTCGTATCGAGCGTATCTACTGGAGCGCGCAGCAGGATCGCGGGTTTCTTAAAAGGGATCGAAGACTCTCCGATCCTCGATCCACGATATGGAATGTCGATCCAAATTGGATCGTCCGCTCTGGACGCATTCCCAATAGCTGGATCCACACCAGACGACCCAGTGCGCTCTGATCGGGCGCGGCAAGACAGTGCGCGGTCGATGTGGAGGTGCCACGCGCGGTCGGAGCGCACTGGATCGCCTGGTGTGGATCCAGCTAATTACATTCACGCCTTTCTAAAATTCACATGAGTGTTTTAATAAGAAGTGCAGTAGAAGTCGAAATACAAAATTATAATGCTCTATCAGTACTTACGTATCTACAAGACCTACGAATTCGTTCACGTGGATATCGTGTGGGTAAGAGGCACAATATCTATATTGAAATAACAGCCACATTTTTGTAAAACTCTCACGGCTCCCGCCCACCGCGTGGCATCGCAAGGCCCGTCCGCGCTGTTAATTCGTTTTCGTTTAGCGTCCTATCTGCTTTTTTTATATTATTATTAGATTTGGCAAATATTTGATTCAAATGATCACAAAACGGTTTCCAAACAATTTGCACCTTCATTTGTTTCATAACCTTTGCTGTGAGGGCACGAAACAGATTAAACGAAGATCGTTGCAAATATTGACATCATTCGTTTTGTTCGTTCCAATTTAGTGTTCGTTGCCAATTTTGAGGTTTTGCGGATTTTGCTCAAAGAATATTCTTTTGAATTGAATTTCAATCTTTCATGTTTGGAGTCGCAAAAATAAAAGAATAACGATTTTTAATGGGGGCTTCACATTTTTACTTTAGTTTTTGTTTATTAGGTTGCGTTAGTACCTAGGTAGTTTCTTTTGAATAACATTTCAATATCCTTCATGTTTGGAGTAACAAAAATAATTGCTGAAGAAGCACAGATTTTAACGCGGCTTTAAAATGTTAACTTTATTTTGTAGTTGATTAAGATGCGGTAGTAAGTAGTAGTAAATATCATCCAATGTTTCTACTTTCGGTGCAATAAAAATACGGAAATTGCCTTCATGATATAATCCGTATTTTTTTAAATAACTTATGCTACCTGGAAGCGCTCCGTCGGACGTAAATTCCGATAGTATCGGATGTTTTTGTCACCATATTATCAGTTGCAACCCGCAGAATGTGCTGTGTCCGATAAATGCCAACAGATTCGACCCGAATTACACTGACTGCTCGCCTTTGTAGATGACTTTTTTATATAAAATTATATAGTGGAGTTTATATACCGTGTAATAATATAGATGTATAGGCTGGAGTTTGGAAGTTAGCGGTGTGATACCTCTGTGTCTCGGAAAGCACGTTAAGCCGTTGGTCCTGCGCCTGATCTCTCTTCGGTCGTGTCAGATTGCCGTCCCATCGGACTATGAGAGTGAAGCAAGAGGGAGTGCATCTGTGTCTGCCCACACACTTGTGCACTATAATATCTGCCGCGCCGAAGTCCGGCCGTTAAAGTTGGTAGCCATGGCTGAAAAACGGTTTGGACGATTACTAGTTATTAATTAATACACGTAATTTTATTATCACACGTAAACACGTGAGTACCGAAATACATCTTGTATAAGGTAAGTTTATGAGCTTGATCAGTAGAACTGATGAAGCGATTTTCTTATGGAAAAGATTAAAAACGCGGAACATACATAAAAGAAAATGTTCTTTTATGTGTAGGTACTTTTTAGCGACACTTGTTGATTCCCAGGAAAACAGAACTTTTCATTATTCATGCTACATCGTAGGTAGGTCGTCGGTAGTTGAATAATTTACCTGTAGTTGATTCCCATGCAATAATGATTGTAGTATTGTTTGGTTTCAGTAGTGTGTGTGCTACCAAAATAAATATTTCAAAGAAGTAAAGGTCATTACTTGAATACAGCCGGTCTATTCTGTAAAAATCTCATCGTGAAGATTTGGGTGAAGTGAGGTTGAAGTGAGTGTCAATCCCTAGGATCAAGTGAAAGAACGGCCCACTTCATTAACCCGGTAAGATTTTTGTAGAATATAGCGACTGATGTTTTACTGTTACGTGCAGCGGCGTTTTCAGGCACTAAGATCGACCTCGTATTTGCTTTATCAATTTTAAGAATAATTTTTAAATTCCCAGTCAATTGAACATCACTAAGGATCTAACTATCTAACTGTTAGATAGACAAATAGACGTTGTCGTTTTATGACGTGCAACTGACATTCAACCTTATTTTGGTAGAGAAATTACGAGGTCGAATATACTTACAACAATTTTGAAGCCAAATCATGTAAGGCTTATCTAATATTAAGATAATCCCACCAGACAAATTAGTCCGAAACAAACCTGAAGATTACGGCGATCATTACCTACGATTATTATTAGTACCTGTATATTAATAGCCTGGCATTAGTCCGGCTAAGAACCAGTATAATAAATGTCCTGAAATTAGGACATAGAATAATCATTTTCATCCTGATAGTACGCGGTTACCGTGGGATAATTTGCGACATCCACGCGAAGCTGCCTGCAAAATCTAGTTTATGATAATTTGTATTTCATAAAAATGTGTGTCGTACAACATTTTATTCTATAAATTTAATATTATAACATAAGATAAGATAAGATTTTTTATTTGCTTAAACATGTGTGTTTACATACATAGAAAGTGCATGCAAGATGATAAAACAAGTTGAGTGCAAACATGTTTGTCATGACGTGACGTGCAAAATAATATATTTAGGTATACAATAAAAAAAATAAATTAAATAAATAAAAATTTACAGAATATTAAAATTTGTCATACTTAATTATTAATCAGTTATTAAAATTATAGAGTAAATCAACATTATTATATAAGTAGCTCCAAATAAATCTAATTACTAAATAATATTACTAAAAATCATGTCAAGAAAAATTCCTTTTCATTAAGGAACTCAGTAACGCTATAATATGCTCTGGCGGTCAAAAAAGTACGTAGTTTATTTTTAAACATAGATAGAGGTAGTTCTCTCCAACTTTTAGGTACTTTGTTATAAATTACTGGAGCCATACAGTATACACTTTTGCGCATTAGGGTCGTCTTAGCAGATTGGAGACAAAGTTGACCATTGTCACGTCTATTGCGTGGAAATATGTCGGCGAGACGCTTATAGTGATGCGGATTCGACTTAACAAACACAGCTACTTCTAATATGTACAAGCACGCTAATGTTAATAATTTGTGATTTTTAAAATAAGGCTCGCAGCTATCGGTCTTTTCAAGTTTAAACATCGCCCGTAAACATCTTTTTTGAGACTTGATAAAGTTCTTAGAGACTTATAAATTTCATTTTATAAGCAGCTAGGCGCTAATCGGTGACATGAGTTACACATTTAGTTCTGACAGCCACATTCCCCAAGAAAGGTTACTTCCAACTCTCTATTGGGATAATTTCTTAGTATTTTGGATTTCATCAAATTATGATTGCATAAAACAATTGTATTAATGGCGCCCGGCGTGGCACGGGGTGGCACTCAAAGACTGCTTACCAACCTTGGTGAAAGCTAATCTTTTTACTGCGACATGAGATATTTGAGTGGAAAAGAAACCCATAGGATTAGGACGTATTATGGATGGGTAGGTACGTATAAGGTCATAAATTCAGAACGGATTTTCGTGTGCAAAAATGTCACTCAAGATTAAGGTAGTAATGTGCTCATAGAAACAGTACTCATAGGAATTCGAGGAATACGCACGAAAATGATTTGGAATAATGCAAAATGTCAAGGTGAATAGAACAACGGAACAACCAGTCTTGCAAAATCCTTCCGTATTATCAATGACATTGATTTTTATGCAGAGTACACCGGTAATGTCTTACATTATTTATTTTGCTCAGCTTACTGATAAAATACCTATCTTCATAGTTTTTTATTATTTATTCAAAAACGTTATAGTAGAGATGAGAAGAAGGCTATGGGGAAACGCAAACAGTAAACGATCTGCACTGAAAGGACAAAGTTTCCTAAGTCACAAATCATTAAAGGGGAATATTCACCGTCCATACATTTTTAAGCTAAATGTGGAAGTCGGGCAAACAAAATAAAAGCTATATTCAAAAGACTACGTATTTCTATTATTTTTTTAAGTTCTCATGTAGTTCGAAGAATCAAAAGAAAAGAAAGAAAGAATCATGTTTATTTCACAGATATAGATACACCTAGATAACGCAAGAGCAATACTTCGCGTGCCAAAAATCGCACCAACTTATGTTCAAAAATCTTAAGCCGCCACTTTCGCGTTCAGTCCTGTGTACTGCTGGCTGGATGAGTGTGAGTGAGAAAGAGTCGTTATACTTGCGTTATCTAGGTCCATCTATATCTGTGGTTTATTTGGACACGAAACAAAAAATCTATATATTTGATACGAGTTTATGAATGATGTATTGATTTTGATACATTTTTATTCGGTCAAGCTATTATATACATTGAAATAGTCGAATTATTGGAATATATTCTAAAGGAATCTAATTTTTCTTTTTATTTGGCCTTTGATTTGACTTTCATACTCTAGCCCAAAATAAGTGATCTCCTTTGCGCGTAAAACATATTTATTGATATGTAGCATAAGTGGGACAGACAGACAAGACACTAGAGGTAGTAGGACACGGGTAGGTGGTAGAGGCACATGACATCGGAAGTCAATAATCATTCAAAAATAAATTCCGCCCAAGGGATGGAAATGTCACAAAAAAGTTGAAATACGGAGACATCCTTTGATATCCACCCACACAAAGTTACAAAATAATATTACGTGTCTACGTTTCAAATGCTGGCATTTCCAAATTGTATAGACACTGTCCACTTCGGTTATTTGTGAGATATTAGGTCCGGGAATTCACGTCTGCGTCAATTTACCTTACATGTCGATATCGTCCCGTTTTTGGGACTTTTTCAGGTAACATTTACAAGTTTGCGAGGTACACGTGGAGGGAAACTTTTAGCGTTTCTGAGTGAAAAATTTCACCCAAATCCGTTTTGCCGCAAAGGCGTGAAAAGGTAAGAGACAAATAGAGTTAAGCCCATCACAAACGTGGCTATAATATTATATTAATATACTGTGTAATCCTACTTATTACTATCCTACTTATAATATAACATTATAATCACACTATTACACTAATATTAGAAAGGCGAAAGTTTGTAAGGATGGATGTTTGTTACTCTTTCACACAAAAACTACTAAACGGATTTGGATAAAATTTGGCACACAGATAGTTTATAATCAGGATTAACACATAAGATACGTTTTATCCCGACATTCCCGCAAAATCGCGACTTATGCAGATTAAACCGCGGGGCGCTGCTAGTAATATAAATAGGTATATTATAGCAACCCACCACACACGGAGACAGTGATATAATAATATATATTTTGCATTCATTTCATTTATGGACGGTCATACAATAATATGCAATAATATAAGTTACAGTTTAAGTTGGCGACTTCTTATATATACTATGGCTGCGTGTCGTATCACTTGAAGATAATATTAAAAATATATAGTTTATGCCTAGCTATGGTTTATAATAATTATAACGACGTCTGATATAGGCTTTACCGCCCATATCGTATTCATAATATTAATATGCAACGTGTAACAGTAAATGCGCAAAACCTGAAAATAGTTTGTTCATAATTGACTACTGAATCGAATTTAGTAACTTATAATATAGGTTTTTTTTAAATTATATATTTCACCATACTATCCGCCGATTGAGCCAAAGAAAATTAAATGTTATTTTAAGGTAATAAGACTCAATTTTGAATGCATAAAACAATGCTAGGAGGATATTAATAATAAATAGTTAGCTTTAAAAAAATTGTTTTGGTCATTGTAATGCTTTTAACTCAATGATCTAATTGGGGTGTATGAGGTTTTGCGCATTTAACGTTACACGTTGTATATAGCAAGGATTTAATCAAATCCTGCTTCTTTTAGTACCTAATGAAGCATTAAGGCGACGTAAGATAGATGGGATCTTAGGTAGGCCGGTAGTGTTGCACGGTAATGTTCAAATCGGATTATTAGTTCAGGTCCACCTCGGTATTGCACCTGAAACCTATTTTCCCAATGAATTAATAGCTTACTGGGTATTGAAAAGCGGTTCTATGTTCATTATTAAGAGTACTATTGGAATATGAACATAAGCCTAACCTCGTTGATTCTAAACGACTCGCGCGAGCGCTTGTGTTTCACAACGAGGGAAATTTTTTTTCAGTCAGCCATTAACCACGCGTCATTTGTTTTTTCTCAATTTCCATTGTTGTAACCGTTTTTAATAAACACATTGTAAATTCTTTAAACCGTATTATTTCATTACATTAAGTAGCTACCTTAATTGACCCAATGGAAGAGGAATGGGGGATTCACACTGTTGCGAATTTTTCACCTTTTAATTTACATCTACACAGCCATAAATTCACTGTCAGCCAGGGTACATTTAGTTGACTCTAGCTATGAAGGGGTAATTGTGACCTGTTGTTTTATTATGTTCAAATATTTATTTTGCTGATGACTATTGGCGTGGCGTGGGTATTCTTAAGTAGTAATCGCGAATTGGCAAACTTAAAGTAGGACGCGACGATCTTCGCAGGGTGGTGATGGCGTAGCTGGATGAACACAGCCGCGCGATTTGATAGGCTCGTCTCCATTAGAATACTGTACTCTTTGTCGTAACCGAAAACGATCAGTCGCTCGAATATGCGATCGTCACGCTCATTATTTCCCTCATTTGTTCGGAAAACTGGAAGGCACTTTCAGCTGGCGCAACGACGCGTTCGGGTGCGTCGAACAAAATGAGCGCAAAGATCGCATGTTTGCGCGATTATAACTTTGGTTGGGAATATTGGCCGATCGTGATGTATTTTTCTAATTAGTACGTTTCCCCACAGGTGGTGTATACATGGAATATGGACTTCAACCGCAGTATACTGAACGCGGCCACCATCTTGGTCCCAAAATCCACGGCCACACCATCGTCCAACACCATGCCAACATGGGCACACAACTCCTGGGTGTGTCTGTTCACGGCTATGCTCGCAGTTGCTATCGGAGGAAATATCATCGTCATTTGGATAGTTACAGGTAAGAAGCCATGTTGTTTTTGGATAACGATCTGTTTTTACACAAAATATACTTCTACATGGTCAAATTAAATTAGCTAGCGAAACATCGCAGACGTGATTGGTATCGATATCTAATAAAGACAAAATAAAGGAAAACTAAATTTCTACTACTACTACTACCATTAACCAACTACCAGGTTGTTGACCCCTAAAAATACATCATATCATTTTTTGGGGTTCCGTATTCAACAAGGAACCCTTATAGTTTCGCCATGTCCGTCTGTCTGTCTGTCCGCGGTTTAGCTCAAAAACTATTGGTACTAGAAAGTTGTAATTTAGCATGAGTATACACGTGAATGACGCTGAAAAAGTAGTAAAATAAAATTTTGAAAAAAAAAAAAACAATCATTTAAGGTACATGTAAAGTGCCCTTGCCTACATGTAAAGTGGGGATTATAATTTTTTTTTCGTCCCGTCCTTCCCATAGTGTGGGATATCGTTATATAAGTCTCTCAAAAATATAAGGGGTTTGGGAAGACCGTT
Source organism: Globia sparganii (assembly GCA_949316385.1). NCBI lineage: Eukaryota > Metazoa > Arthropoda > Insecta > Lepidoptera > Noctuidae > Globia > Globia sparganii. Next base: position 19,933,301 of record OX438654.1, read on the forward strand.
TTTTGATTAAGTAAACCGTTCGTGACTTATCAAGCTTTAAAGTACCAATTTTCGTTAGAATCAAGTGACCCCCCCTCTACCAACTAAACGGTTTTAGTTAGAAATTCAAATGTCACGGAATTAGTACCTATATATAATGAAGTTTAAAGGAAAACTATCACACTTAAGTGGGATTTACAAGTTTACGAGTAATAGTCGACCAATTGTATTTGACTCGAAAATTTCGAACAACTTTATTTCAGCGAATACGACCCGCGCTTGGCTGTTATAAAAACTACGGAACCCTAAACTGCGCGTGGCCTGACACGCACTTGACCGGTTTTTTAAATTTTATCCTCTTTATATATCAATCCACCACTTCTGCAGAGTCCGCTAGCTAATTTAACTTGACCCTGTATATTGTCCATTATTTATTTATTTATTTAAAGGAAAACCAACAGCTATAACAGATGACAATTGTATATGAGACATAAAGCCAATTACAGGTTCTCACGGGTAAAAATAGAAAATGTGGTAGAAATCTTAGGATCACTAACAATAGAAAATAATACATATAATAAGGTATATGTATAAGCAGGTATATAACGAACTTTACATTTACTAGGACTCTGAACGGAGTTAAAAGTTATTGTTATTCATAATAATAAGTACAATGATCCCTTAAGGGGTTATCCAGTAAGTACGGGACAACCTGTACACAGGGTTATTGGAAAAACATTAACAACCTCTTATGAGGTACGCTCTTAGGTAGGTGAGGTGGTTGTACTCACCATTATGAACAACTTTTACTATGGGACCAAACCTGAAATCGCAAAAAAAAAAACAGCTGTTCCCTACATTTATGTGCGCATAACTCGTCAAATTGTAGGGAACAGCTGATTTTTTTTTGCGATTTCAGGTTTGGTCCCATAGTAAAAGTTGTTCATAATTATGAGTATGACCTCTTAAGAGGTTGTTAATGTTTTTCCAATAACCCTGTATAGATAAACAAGGCACCTAGTTACCCACTACTCTTATTATAGCCGACTGCCCCAAACAAAGGGTATTGTGTTTGCGTAAGTCATTTATTTGGAGCTGTCAACTACACAATAGTGAAATATGAAAAGGATAGTTATGTACCTACTAGGTTCGTAGTTTGTAGTAAAGGCGGAAGCGGCAAGGTAACCCGCTAAATTTATTTTTTTTAGGCTTTTTTGGAATTCGCAGGTCAGTATTAGCCACCTTCTTTAGGTCGTCCGTCCATCTAGCAGGGGTGTTCCACACTACGCTTGCCGATATGCGGTCTCCACTCCAGGACACGTCTGCTCCATCGGCCATCGGTCTTTCAACAGACTCCGGGCTGTAACTGAGAAATCCCTGATAGAAAAACCCAATAACACTTTTCCCAAACTGGGAATTGAAGCTAGGACCTCATGCTTAGCAGGACTTCATTAAAGTTCTCCAAGAATATTTTCAAATACCCATCACCATCATCTGTCTAGCCCTTTTCTTACTATGATGGGGTCGGCTTCCAGTCTAACTGGATGCAGCTGAATACCAGTATTTTACATGGAGCGACTGCCTATCTGACCTCCGCAACCCAGTTACTGGATAATATCGCTTCGTAAAACTGGTTGTCAGACTTTCGAGCTTGTGACTACCCGTACCAACTGTCAAAGATCCACGAATGACAGCCAGGACCAACGGCTTAACGTGCTTTCCGAGGCACGGAGGGGTCTCGGTATGAAAAGATGGTCATCTATCCACAGACCAACCTCTGCAAGCGTAGCTTAACCTGATCAATCGATCTGTGCCGCTGTTATTATTTAGCGACGGGCCCCACAAATATCCATCATAATATTTAAAAAAAAAACTTGCACCTTTACTTCCAGCAAGTCATTAGACCGCAGTACTTACTATTGTTCCTCGAAACCGCTTAATTACTGCCACATCGCTAAATTAAAACAATAAACTAAACAGACAAAACTTAGGGAAACAGCCGGAATTCAGCTATTCTCGCAGAAAACCCTGTTTATAAACTTGCTTGGAGTAGCGGGCGATAGAAATAATAAAGTTTATTCTCAAGGCTGATTCGAGATTGAAATAATACTTGTAGATTGTACGGATGTAAAATTTGGGTGGTCTTTTCGTCATAGAAACGCTATCGCTTGTTTTCCTTTTGGTTAATTACCATAAAGAAATGAATTCTTACAGAATAATAAATATTAACTACTTGTATGTCCCTATGTTTTCTTTTTGATGATACATTATATTTATAACACTATAACCCTCAAAAAATTCCGATTTGAACCGCTGTCAACAGAGGCCTAGTGTACAAAGACAACTATTAATGAAAAAGAAAAACACAAGGACACAGATCCTTCTTATTCAGAGTATGAAATATCTTTTAAATTAGTTAATTAATATTTTTTTGTTTTGAGGATGGGAAATGATCAAATGACCCCTCCCGCTCTGGGTGGAGCAGAAGGGAGTGTCAGACTCTTACTGACTAAAACCCACCCGTGTTCCTTCTTTAGCCCTTTACGTTCCGGGGTAGCGGTAACCCTTTCGGACAATCCCGCTGCCCGTTAATTAATATTGGAGGAGGAAATAGGCTAAAGCCAAACCTTGAATTATGACTTTACTTAGGCTTTTTCAAGTATTTCCGACAGCATTTCCTCTTCATCATCTGCCTAGCCTTTTCCCAACCATGTTGGGGTCGGCTTCCAGTCTAACCGGGTGCAACTGAATACCAGTATTTTACATGAAGCGACTACTTTTCTGACCTCCATAACCCGGTTACAGGGTAATACGATACCCCTTCGTAAGACTGGTTGTCAGACTTTCGGGATTCTGACTACCCGTACCAACTGTCAAAGATCCATGATTGACAGCCGTGACTAACGGCTTAACGTGCTTTTAGAGGCACGGAGGGGTTTCGGTATGTAAGGATGGTCACCCATCCACAGACCAACCGCGGCAAGCGTAGATTAACCTTAACGATCGACCTGTGCGGCTGTTATTATTTAGCTACCGCATTTTCTCTTAGAGATGAAAAAAAAAAACGCCACAAGTAGCAGATTAACTATTAAAACTTGGGAAAAATTCACGAAAAACAATAACCATTTTGTACGAGTATGGAAAGGTTTTTTTGATGATGATTTAATTTTTTTTTTTTTGTAAGTCGAGCAGTTTTCCGGCGCAATGGAAAACTGAGAAAAACACAAAAAAATAAATCCGTATACCACGCCGTCTCTTTGATTCTGAGGCAGTAAGAAGTTCGCCGGGACAAATCGACATACGTACAACAAATTAATGTACCTATTATACTAATAAATAAGTTTATTCAATATTGTAGTTTCGTTGTTTGTTTTGTGTAATAGTAAAGACTAAAGCAAAATTATGAGAGTACCTTCGTTAGGGACAAACACTAAAAAATCAAAATATAGATGATCACATATTTATTTTAATAACAACGATGTCGATCCTATGAGAATATCGGGATAAACAGTATTTTATGTGTTAATTCTGGTTATAAACTATCTGTATGCCAAATTTCATCCGAATCCGTTTAGCCGTTCGGGCGTGAAGAAGTAACAAACATATAAACACACACACTCACAAACTTTCGCCGTTATAATATTAGTGTGATAGTGTGATGTGATAAAAGACTGAAAATAGTCAAGCAATCCCAAAACCAGCACCCAATACCTTGTATGTTACTATATTTTTCATTATAATATCTTTTGTTGCGTGATGATACTTGTAGACTTGGATCAATTCTTCTTCGAGATACAGTAGATACAATGTTTACTCGTTCATCGAAATTGCAGATATCGTAAGTATAACAACACTAAAGCACGCAAATACCAGCTACACTAAAATGGGACCACACTTTAATATCTACTAACTCAGTGATAAATTAGTTCAATCCGCCTACTTGCAAAAAGAATGAGAAAATCAAATATACTTTTATGTCGAGAGTAGTTTTTTTTTCCTTTTGAGTAACGGAACCGTAAAAAAGTAAGGAATACAGAACACTAAAAAGGTTCTGAGTGAAAGCTAAAGCCTGTAACGATGTTATTATCAAGAAAAAGGACACGTAATTATATATCTACACGTGGTTCACCTCAAGAATCCATTCTGGGCCCGTTTTTGTTACGAGTACATGGGCTATTTTATATTTCTACAATATTATTTTTGTGTATACGCAAACAATATCTCTCTGATATTTGTTTTGGATTTACTTAGATCGGAGCGTATTTCGGATTTCCTGTTATCCGCTTTGTTGAGAATATTACATTCGTGTACTATTCACAATGTGGGAATGGAAAACGTGACACGGATAATTGAGCACACGTTTATGGGATAACAGAAAAAGGAAACTCGAATATTTTAACTAACGGTCTTTATTATAACATCAAAGAGTCCTGAATGAAATTTATGGTCCGAACCATTGATATTACGTACCGTTACGTAATCATCCTTAGGCTTTGTATAAAGCTTATTTTTAGTACGAAGAATATTCCTCGTTAATATTTTTTATTGTTTACAGCTCATCGACGCATGAGGACTGTCACCAACTACTTCCTGGTGAACCTCTCCTTCGCTGACCTGATGATGGCATCCCTTAACTGCCTCTTCAACTTCATTTACATGTTACACAGGTTAGTAGTCTTTTTTGTACATTGGTCTGGCATTGCAATAGCTTAAGCATTTGTCTAATGTATACGCTGCACAAACTTGACGTTAACACCGCATCAACAGGACATAGATATTTGTGACCCTCAAACAACCCAGGTAGCGATGTCAACGCCAACGCTAGACATAGTGGGAGGCAGTCACCTCCTTCTGCGAAGCAGTCATGCTAGCGAAGGAGGTGGCAGGACGGTTGAGGGAGAGAACATCACGTCCCAGCCGCCGCGGGAGACGCTCCGGGGGTCGGGAGCCGCGTGACGACTCCCGGCCACCGAAAGCGCGGGCCTGCGGGCGGAGAGTAATGGGTAACTCTCCGTCCGATCAGGTCCAGGCCCGTGCCGGACGGCGCGTACGTGTACCACGCGCGCCTCAAAGAGATGTCAGCAATAAGGAAGGGGCCCGTAAGGGCCGTAGCCTGCCGGGGCAGCAGCATTGTCCGAAAGGGTTACCGCTACCCCGGAACATAAAGAGCTAGACATACCTACGCTCTATTAGAAGACACTCTGATTGAGCTATCTGTTTGAGAGTTAAATAACGAACTCCTTGTTGTTTGATGGTTTAAAGTATAATCAACAACTTTTACAATGAGTAATGAGAAAAAAAATTAAGAAAAAACTGACACTGAAACGCAAGTCATCCTTTCTTCAACGGATTGGCGCGGGGAGCGACGGCCGGCACACGCGGTACTTTTGACAGCTCGATGACACTTGACGTTGATGACATTGACGGCGTCAAATTGGCTATCCGTGGCGCCAAAAATATTATTCTCCTATTTTATGCCAAGGAATAAATAAATACCATTCTAATTTTATTCTACTGATGAGTTTGTCAGTTATTTACATACAAAGTGTTACTTGTCCAGAGGACACAGTGTTATTTCATAGCGTCTAAAGAAAAAAGTTTAGTCAAAAGTTTGATATAATGAATTCTCGGTAATCACACGTATTCGTATTCGAAATGTAGATATCGATCTAAATTACCAGATTGAATACTTATTCAGAATATGACTCCGGAGAATATTAAGGACTAGCTTTTGCCAGCGACTTCGTCCGCGTGGAATAATGACTTCCGGAAATTGAGGCACTAACTCTCATAGAGTTTAACCGATGTGCTCTTTCCTCTGCCGATTCTTGAGAACGCGTATTTCTCATTCAACGCATTTTTCAAGACAATAGCGGGCGCGGCGACCGTTACACAAAAATAATCTTTATAGCATGATTCAGTATTCACGCGCGATGGCTTATTAGCGTATTTCATGTATAACTTTGGTGTTTCTGTACCAATTTCTATGATTCTTTTTTTATTACTTATGTAATAATGTTAATATTTTTTAATTAGGGATGAGTGAGAGTGTTATAAACGTAAGGGTAGATAAATATAATCAGAAAGCTCCGAACTGCTAAGCTATCGGGAGTTACACGTGTTATTGTGACTCAACCATAAAAGATAGACATTTGCTGTCGTGGAATATTTTTTATATAATTTTAAGGAGAACATTTCCGTCATACATGATTTCTGTGTAGCTTTAAGGCTGCACACGCGACGAAAGCTTAAAAAATGGAGTAAGTTCTCCTGTTTTCCCAACATTTCCCTTCACTGCTCTGCTCCTATTGATCGTAGCGTGATGAAAAGTATACTATAACCTGCCTAGGAGTATGAAGAACAATTGTACCAAGTTTCGTTGAAATCCGTCGAGTGGTTTTTGTTTCTATAACGAACATACAGACAGACAGACAGACAAAAATTTTACTGATTGCATTTTTGGAGTCAGTATCGATCACTAATCACCCGCTGATAGTTATTTTGGAATTATATTTCATGTACAGAATTGACCTCTCTACAGATTTATTATAAGTATAGATATAGATAACTAGGGTGTTGTTTGCGTAATAATAACCAATGTCAAAAGAACGCTTACGTCATTAATTTGGGATCATATTTTATCCTCTCAGAAATAGTATTCAAGACATAATGTAGGTTTAGTAACACGGTTTACGGTTTATTGTTAGTGATATGGGAAAGACAAAGAGAAAACGAAAGCTTGGATAAACTCTATTAATTATATAATTTGGGGAGTAGGCAGTGGAAATACTAGAGGGGCACTTTCCGAACGTTCCCACTCTAATCTCAGACTTCTAGAAGACTAGCTGCGCCCCGCAGTTTCACCCACGTAAATGTCGATCCTGTGGAAATATCGTGTTAAAAAGTAGCCTACCTATATGTTAATTCAGGGTGTCAGCTACCTCCATACAACATTTTATCAAAATTGGTCCAGCCGTTTGGGCGTGAAGAAGTAACAAACACATACACACACTCACAAACTTTCGCCTTTATACTATTAATATTAGTAAGATAGTGTGATTACTGTAATAAGAAAAAACTGTTTTTGAATTATATAAATTCAATCTCTTAGCATTTCATAATTTTAATTTAATTTAATATTTAATTTTTTTTCATCTTTTCACTACACACACTTTTATAAAACGTTCTTCGAATTTGAACGTTTTGTTTAGAACGATATTATTGGTTAACAAGTGGTCCTTTTCAAGGTAAATCTATAGTATATATACTATATATATTATACTACTATATATACTATGTATAAATATATACTATATTACTATATACTATATATCTATACTAATATTATAAAGAGATAAAGTTTGTATGTTTGTATGTAGGGGGTAATCTCTGGAACTGCTGGTTCGAATTGAAAAAATCTTTTTGTGTTAGATAGTCCATTTATCGCTATAGGCTATATAACATCACGCTACGACCAAAAGTAGCGGAGCATCAATGAACAATGTTGTAAAAACGGGAAAAAACCTTTTCCGAGCTTCCATTGTGTGCGCTGCGTAAACGGTTAAAGATACGCAAAAATAATGTATGACGGAATTATTTCCCTTTAAAAGTTCTAAAAAAAAGTCCTCGATAGCATATGCCTATCTCTTAAGGTTAGCTCACTATAACCTTTTTTATGGTAGTCAAAGAAAAAAGTCAGAAAACGAAGTAATAGCGCAGGCAGGCGATGCGCTGCGATGGGGTGGGTCAGGGGAACAAAAATTTCACGCGGACGAAGTCGCGGGCAGAAGCTAGTACTATTATAAAGAGGAAAGATTTGTATGTATGTTTGTAACGAATTGGCTCAAAAAGTACTGGACTGAGTTTAAAAATTCTTTCACCATTTGAATGCTACATTATCACTGATTAATATAGGCTTTTTTAATTGCAAGAAAACAATAAAATGTTTAAAAAATAAATGTCCACCCGTGCGAAGCCGGGTGGACATTTATTAGGACAAGACAGGCCGCTAGTACAATCATAAAAGTTTGAAATAGTCAAGCAGTAGCTGGTAAGGTTTAAGCCTATTTATACAGAGCAATTTAATTTTGATTACTTACACTGTTGATCACAAATAGGCATTACTTCAGAACCACACAAATTACGCCCTCAGTGCATCGTCCAATTACCTACGATAAATGTTTCTCTATTAAACCCCTAATGTACTACTTGACAATATATGTAATATGTAGAAAAGAAAGAAAGAAAAAGTATTTATTGCGACTCGTACAGGAGGATCACAAACTAAACTAAACACAGTCTAAAATATAATACCAAATTATATAAAAAATAAATAAAAAAAGTAACAAAAAGAAAAATGAAACAGAAAGTCCTATACGAAGCCAAAAGGCTCCTATCTCAGCATGATGCTGCGATATTTAAAAATAAATTTCGCAGCGCTGGTATTCTGATAGGTTAATTAGTCGAGGGGTAATGGAGGGGTGAGATTAATAGTTTTTTGGAATAGAAAAGCTTCTATTGTCCGCGCAGTTATTGTTAAAGTAGGTACCTGAGAGGTCGTCCTGAAATCTGTACTAATAATAAAGTTAAAGAGTTTGTTTGAACGCGCTAAACTCTGGAACCACCCAAGGGATTTGAAAAATTCTTTAGGCATTTGATAGCCCGACTATCAAGGATGGATATAAGTAACATGCGTTAGGACTTTTGGGAGCCAAGAAAAAAGAAAAAAAATCATAAAGAACACTAAGTGAAAACGAAGTAATAGCGCTGGCGGGTGATGCAATGCGACGAGGCGGGACGGGGGAACACGCAATTTCGCGTGGACGAAGTTGCAGGCAGAAGCTAGTTACATTATATTTTGATTATTAGGTATAAAAGAAAACTATATTACAAGTATTTTTATTTAAAGTTTAAATTGAAACATCAGGAAAATTATCCATTTTGGTCGTAGTGATATTTCTACCGAATTTCAGAAAAAAGGTCTCTGTAAATGTTTCAAAACTCCTTAACTCAGTGCTTGAGAAGTTGAGAGTCCCACTGAGTTAGGTCTTTAATATTTAGTATTAGTCAAAAGAAAGATCTTTATACTTATTACTAAAAGATTTAAAATGGCGCTCGTGTTTTTATTATTAAAAGTACTTAGACACACTTTTATATACTGCCTGATTTGGCATGGATTCAGGTGAAATAACAGACATGTGAGGCTTTTCAACTTTGTTTTTTAGTGAGAGGTGCGACGTTATAATATCGAGAAGAGCACGTTCTAAGTTGACGTGATTGATGTGAACTGGTAACAATTAGACACTAAGGAAAAATAAAATGTTAACATTTTTATCACAGAAAAATACATTAATCAATCGGCCTAACTTTTTCCCAACTATGGAAAAAGTTAGGCCGATTTGACTCTACATTTTATTTAGAAAACGTTTGTATGGAAAATAGAAAAAGGGCTGTTTTTAGGGTTTTCCGGGGAATTTTCCGATTTTTTCTCACCTTTTAAACCTTCCCTAGACCTCCACGAACATTTCAAGACCAAGATAGAGAAGAGAGGTCTAGGGAAGGTTTAAAAAGTGAGAAAAAATCGAATAATTCCCGGGAAAACCTTAAAACAGCCCTTTTCTATATTATTTCCCATACAAACGTTTTCTAAATAAAATGTAAGTAGAGTCAATTTGAACTTTATTGAATCACTTCATACTTCATTCAAAAAATGTTTATTTATTAAATACGGATTAGTTTTGTTTGTTTTAAAATTAATTTATACAAAAGTTTAGGTCTTTTATTTATCGATTGAGGCAGTACGAAGTCTGCCGGGTCAGCTAGTTTGAAATAGAAATAACATCAATGAACTACCAAAATATAAATACTGTTTAACAATAGTCTGAATGATAATTTCAAACAAAAATATATGTGTAAAAGGAACGTAGATGAGCATCTGTAGCATGATTCTCAATACCCTAGCGTCGTCGTCGGTTATCAAAAAACAAATCAGCTGTTTCATAGAAAAATGCAATACCTGGGCTGTCAAAGTGTATGGAATAGCATTTCTTTTTAACCGACGAAATGTTTCAACGCCCGTTTTGTCTAGAATCATGTACAGACGCCAGCACATCAAGCTACCTCAGGGGCAATTCTCGTAATTTTAAGAACGTTAACACAGTCTGATCTCGGTCTCAATCTGTTTTTGACAAGTTTTTGACATTTGTTTGTCGCTAAGATGAGACTGCGACTAGATTTTGAACGTTTTAAATTACGAGAATTGGCCTTCTGAAACTGTCAAATGTTCCCAATCAACCTTGAACCTTATGCTTTAGCGATAAAGTTGGAAATTCTACTGAAGAAATTTGACAGATTATAGTAGCTTGATGTGCTAGCTTCTGTACTTACTGGATCCATAGTAACAAGTGGCGCGTCCCTGTTACCCTGTCTAATAAAACTAGTTGATGCCCACAACTTAGTCAGCGATCCGAGATGAAAAGTAGCCTATGTACTTATCCAGGTCTCAGGCTACATATTATATCAGTAAAATATCATATCTTTCAAATATCAGTGCTCGGGGTTTACTCCCTAAACATGATATTCGTATTTTTAGCCGAAGTTACGGGCGCTTTCAGCCAATTTCTTCATCAACAACTAAAGTAATCAGTCAAACTGACTTTTACTGTTGATTTTCAAGTAACAGCTAAAATAGTGAAGAAACAAATTTAACCGTTACTTTGACTTTTGTGACGTTACTTTGGCTGTCACTATTGTTGAAGAAACTGGCCGGTTAGGGCCGGATTGTCCGAAAGGGTTACCGCTACCCCGGAACACAAAGGGCTAAGGAAGGAACACGGGTGGGTTTTAGTCAGTAAGAGTCTGACACTCCCTTCTGCTCCACCCAGAGCGGGAGGGGTCATTTGATGATTTCCCATCCTCAAAAAAAACAAAGGGGCCGGTTGTTTCAAACGGTTGGTTAACGTAACAATTACGTAACGTCATAATTTTGTAATTGTATTTATTTTAAACAACGCTTTTTTTGGTTTGGCGATCGTTAGCGCCATTTTTGACATACACGCGTGCGTCACGTGGACGTGAAACAACTCAACAACGGACATAAGATTAGTTCCGGGCTCAAACTAAGAATGAACGTCAACACGATTTGACAGGTGGTCCGTATTCCCACTAAGAATTTGCCCGTCAGTAAAAAATAATTTCATCCTTGTTTTGACGGACCATCTTGTTTCTGTCGGGCCCGTATCTTCATTGTTCGCATTTATAGTATGAAAGTATAAAGTACAGCTGATATTCTTATCGAGAAAATCCTACTATCCTACTTCCTACTAATATTATAAATGCGAAAGTCCTACTTCCTACTTCCTACTAATATTATAAATGCGAAAGTCCTACTTCCTACTATCCTACTTCCTACTAATATCCTACTTCCTACTATTTCTATTCCTCTCCTACTAATAATATTATAAATGCGAAAGTTTGTGAGTACGCAATTACCCCGCTGCGATGGTTGGTGAGTCAGGTAATTCTATTGTATTTAATCCTACTTCCTACTATCCTAGTTCCTACTTATCCTATCCTACTTTCCTACTTAATCCTACTTCCTACTATCCTATCCTACTATCCTAATAATATTATAAATGCGAAAGTTTGTGAGGATGGATGGATGGATGTTTGTTACTCTTTCACGCAAAACTACTGAACGGATTTTGATGAAACTTTACAGTAATATAGTTTATACATCAGAATAATACATAGGATACTTTTATCCCGATATTCCCACGGAATCAAAACTTACGCGGATGAAACCGCGGTGTGCGGCTAGTAAATAATAATATTTTATTTAAACGCCAAAGTTTGTGTGGATGGATGTTTGTTACTCTTTCACGCAAAAACTACTTAACGGATTTGGATGAGATTTAGCACACATATAGCTTATAATCAGTATTAACACATAGGGTACTTTTTATCCCCATATACCCACGGGATCGAAACCACGGGGCGCTGCCAGTGCCTAAATACCTAAGTATTTATTTTGTTACACTTTACTAAGAACCTTAAACATTAAATTTTATGAAACTACCGTACGGTCTACAATACCTGATCTAAAACATGCTTTTCTATTAAATTCAACGTTAATTACCTAACATAAAAGTCATCCAACGATTTACTTTACCACAGACAAGCGGTCTTGTAGGCTCAAGTTTATAGGCGATTTATTTAAGTGCTCCCATTCACCTAGCTTTATTAGGCGTAAAATTAAGTGTAAGTCTTTGTTGCCTATATCTTGTTCAGGAAAACGATTTTAATTAAGTTTAGATATTTGTTTGATAAGGTTGACAGGTTTCCAGTTAAATGTTAAACCAGTATTTCTTTACAAAGTCAATTTAGCAGACTGTTTAACACAGGGGTCTGAAAACCTCCACGTCATGGGCCCGGGGACTGGAGTTCCTTTCTGGATACGTCCGGGGGGAAGACCAGTGCTCGGGCCGGTGCATCCTGGGGTGCGGGGTGCGATTTCCCGGTGGGATTCCGCTGTCCGCATGCTAATGTTCTGCCAGGAGGATCGCTCCACACGTGTCGCTCTGAGTAGGGATCGCTCCACACGTGTCGCTCTGAGTAGCAGAGCGGCAGTTGTGGTGGGGTCAGAGCGGGCCCGGTGTGCACTTACCCTGCCGCCGGGCAGGCAGGAGGGGTAACCCAACTGCTACCTCTAATCTCGTAGCCCCGGAGACAGTTAAGGTCATGTCACTGGCTGACAACTTCTTCTGGAAACTTTATCTCAATTGGATAAAGTTCTTATCAAATCAAATCAAAATCAAAAATGTTTATTTGTCAGAATATGGTATAATAGATATTATTTATTTATTTATTTAATACTTCAAGCACATAAATGTACAGAGGCGGACTTAATGCCATAGGCATTTTCTACCAGTCAACCTTTGGGTGATGCAGAGACAAACAGTGGTAGGTGCAATCATGAAAATTGAGGAATAAATATTTTAAATATAAAGATACGCATAAACCTATTAAAACTATGAATATAACATATACCTAGTTATATATATATATATATAAGCACAAATAAATATATATGAATATACTTACTAAAAATAAATTAGACAAACAATGAGAAAATATTACTATATTATTATTTTGATTCCAGCATATTCTGCCATACTATGGCGTACAAATATTTATTGAACGAAGCCTTATAGTTATAATTATAACCTATTAATTATTAGTAATTATCATTTAATAAAATATGTAATAACGATTAAAATTTAAATTGCATTAATAATTAGTAATGTCATTAATATTGAATAATTATGTCATTGTTGGATATGGTAGGTTATAGCCTATTTTTATGTAGGTTTTATGTTACAAGCGACTTATCCTCTAAATATTCTATAATACTGTAATAATTTTTATCAGAAGGATAGTTGCCGTGTACAGTACACGGCAACTTCATTCTGAAACATTAGTTGTGTGATTGAGATAAAGTTTAATTTTCTTAGTTGTTGAGATCTTTTTGAGCAGTCTGTTCGTCCCGATATTTTTGACGTTGACTGTACCTTTAGTACAACCTCATTTCGCCAATTTTATTTTAGTCCCATATACAGGGTAAAATTAACTTTGCTAGCGAAGCTCTGCATACGTGATAGGTAATCTAATCTCGGTAAAATAAAAATGATGTGATGTTTTTTTTGGGGTCAAAGACCGCTGGTGCTGTTACTTAAAGTATGAGTTGAGAAAATATGTTTTATCGTATTTAGTTATCGATAATCAAAATCAAAATCAAAAGTCATTTATTCAAAATAGGCTGAGAATCAGCATTTTTCGAACGTCAATTACAAAAGACAGTCCCCCCAAAACGCCCGCCCTTCACCACTTCCTAGTGCTTTCGCTGGGGAGAAGAAGTGGCGCAACAAACTTCCCAGCAGCACAGCTGTCTGTTCAGTTAGAAAATATTTACTTGTATACAATACTAGGTATGCAAAGTTATTGACGTTACAGAACACAGAACATTAAATTAAATTATTTGCCATATGTTAGCTTGCCACGCCAATATACCCACAAATACAATAAAAACAATAAGTACTCAAGCAAAAATTAAAAATGTAAACAAAAACTTGCTACCTAAATAAAAGCCTCCAGGTATAAAGGGCGTGACAGCTTACACGTGTATGCAATACTGGGTTCAGTTCACATAGCTGTGAATGGTAAACTAGGACCATCGAAATAAAATAAATTAAATAAAAAAAGTTATTACTAATAACAATAGTAAAACCAAGGTCAGCAAGACGACCAGTCACCACAAGCAGCACCCGTTCACGAGCATAACGTAAAGATCAGCCATTACCCCCCTCGCCATATTTGAGGGAAGGAGGCAACCCGACCCCCGACGCTACCGCAAGCAGTGACATCTAAGGGAGCATGACGAACTTGCTGCCGGTTGCTCAGGCAAGATAAATGTGATCAATCGTAGAGGTCGCTAGATAACCACATATAATATAATCACGTCTGAGAAGTTTACACAAAAAAAAAAAGATTTTTAAACTGATATTTCAAGTGAATACACTAACTGTTGTCGATGACCCCACAAAAAATTATTATAATATCGTTTTTGTTTTATAGTGTTTATATATCGATACCCATGTTTCGATACCCGATGTTTCGCTAGCTAATTTAATTTGACCCCGTTATAGGGAGCAAACCTACTGCTATCAATCAACCCGGCACAAATCCAAACACCGAGATATTCAAATCAAATCAAATCAAATCAAATCAATTTTATTTGTGTAACATAGGTATTGAGTACAGTTCTTAAATCAAAGATAGGTCGCTATGTTATGCCAAGAGGCGTACAAATATATGGTTGCATGCGAAATAAAAAAAATATATTAATCATGCGAGAGGTAAACACAAATTATTTAATAGGTATAATATGTCAATATTCATAGAATGATGTTAAAAAAAATAAAAAATAATCAATAAAAAACAAAAATAATAATAACAATAATTAAAATGTCACATTAGGAATTAATTTCTACAATCAATGCTTCATTACTATAGTGTCAATATTCAGCAAGAAATTCAAATAAAATAAGTCTACATTAATTTATCATTAAAAAATTCATCAATCGTATAATAACATTTTTCAATTAACAACAGCTTTAATTTTGTTTTGAATTGTGTAGCATTCAATTTTTTTATATTATCTGGTAATTTATTGTAAATGCGCGGTGCCATGCCTAAGACGCTCTTTCTCACTAAGGCTGTCTTACAACGCTGATTACTCAAAGAGTTTGCGTATTGGCTACGAATCGCTACATCTCGTAAAGTTGACATTTTTTCGAACAACCTCATGTTTGTTTTGACGAAAACACTCATTTCAAAAATATATAATGAGGGTAAGGTTAATATTTTCAGCGATTTAAAAATTGGTACACAGCTATCATCAATTTTCAGACCACACATCGATCTGATGCATCTTTTTTGTGCCTTAAAAACTATATTTTTATCAGTAGAATTGCCCCAAAAAACAATACCATATCGCAAAATTGCGGCTACTAGGCCGTGATATGCAACTAGTAGTGCATTCATGTTAACTTTTCTTGCAATTTGGAAAAGTGCGTATGCTGATTTATTTATTTTCTTACTTAGGTCCTCTATGTAGGCCTTCCAGTTAAGCTGATTATCAAGGAGTAAACCTAAGAATTTTGCTACTTTAACTTCCTCAATGTCACAGTTACTATGTCTAATATTTACTTTTGGTACTTCAGTTCTTTGGTGAAAGTGCATTATTTTGGTTTTCTTTAAATTAATAACTAAATTATTTTTATCAAGCCAGTTAATTATGTCCGATAATGTATTATTTATGTCGTCTTGATAAATATTGCGATCAATACATTTCACTATGGCAGTACTGTCGTCTGCAAACATCACCATTTGATGTTGAGTCACCTTTGGCAGATCATTTATATAGATCAAGAAAAGAGGTGGCCCAAGGACGCTACCCTGTGGGACACCAAACTTTATTAATCTAGGATGAGATAAAAAACTCTTTTCAAATTTAGTCTTTTCACATATTCTTGCAATCTCTGTACATTGCATTCTGTTGGAGAGATAGGATTCGAGTAGTTTTAAAATGTTACCTCTGATACCGTAGTTACGCAGCTTGTCCAACAAGATGTCGTGCTTTACGTAATCGAAGGCTTTGGTCATATCTGTGTAGATAGCACAGACAGGAGCTTTTTGGTCTACTGCCAACAAAGTACTACGTAAAAAATCAAAAATTGCCATGTTGATCGTGGTATTCTTCCTAAACCCATATTGTTCCTTGCATAATAAGTCAAATTTATTGAGATAACAATACAGAGACTTATAAATAATTTTTTCGAAGATCTTGGAAAATACAGAAATTTTAGCTATTGGCCTATAGTTCTGCATATCAGTTTTGTTATCTTTTTTATGTAGTGGTTTGATAATAACTTTCTTCAAGTCTTCAGGATAAACTCCGTCAGCAATGCCAAGGTTCATAATATGCGCTAATACGGGTGCTATAAGTTCGTTCACAAATTTTATCACCTTTGTTGACATACCGTCAAATCCTACAGTACTTGTATTTTTAAGTGATCTTATGGCCGAAATCATGTCGTTTGCTAGAACAGGCAGCATGAACATTGATTGGCTTGTTAAATTATCTAATCTATTGTCAAATTCAATGTCAGTTTTAATATTATTCTCAATTTGATCTATAAAATAATTATTAAATGTATTTGCAATGTCAAAAGGTTTTGAAAAGGTCTGGTAAGATTTATTAATAGTCATTATTTGTTCTTTAGGATAGTTATTTTTAGGTCTATTGACAATTTGCCATGTAGCTTTCGACTTATTCTTCGAGGTTTTTATATAATTATCATTTTGAGCTTTTTGTGTAAGCCTTATAATTTTCTTATATTGTGAAGAGTATTTTTTAAAGTTAGTTTTATTTTCTAATATAGGATTTAGTCTGTATGTCCACAGTAATTTTCTTTGTTTTTTGCTACAGCTTTTTATGCCGCGCGATACCCATTTTAAGTTCTTATTTGTATGAATTGTTATTATTTTATCAGGAAAGCAAAGTTTGTAGAATAAGGAGAACGTTTCATAAAATCTTTTGTAAGCTATATTGGCATCGTTACTTGCATATACATCTGTAAAGGTTGAACTTCGAATGCAGTCGCGGAACTTTTTGAGGTTCTCTGTTGAGTAGTCTTTTTTAATAGTTTTCCAGAATTTTAAGCGGCATGTTCTATTTATGGGAACCCTGAGTATCTGTGACGTGTGATCAGAAAGGATAAGATCCATAATTTCAACTTTACATCGTCTTCGCAAGTTATGCGCGAAATTATCGATACATGTGTTACTACTGAGCCTGGTAGGTTGATTTATTTCTAATTTCAAGTTATAATTCAGTAAAAAATTCTCTAGTTCTAAAGTAACCCTATTCCTTTTTAACGTATCAATATTTAAATCGCCACACAATACAATTTTTTTTCTATTGAACAAACATAACTTATTCAAAACAATGTCAAGCCTATCATAAAATGTCAAATAGTTATATTTAGGAATTCTATAAACACAAATCACAATAATAGAATGAATTGTCAATTCAATTCCACACATTTCAAAAACGCCTGTCACAGAGTGCTTAGCAATATCTGGCAGTTCCTTGTATTGATGCCCAGTTCTAACTAGAATACAAGTCCCTCCGCGATTTGTTTCGCGACAAAAGAAAGCAGCGGGATGAAAACCAGGAACGTACAACAAACTTTCATGGCCAGATGTAATAAAATGTTCAGATATACAGAGAACGTCTATTATAGTTCCTTGATTTTCAAGATTTTTCAATTGAACAGTCAATAAGTCCGATTTGTTCAACAAACCGGCAATATTTTGGTGCAGAATATTCAGAGACTTATAGAAAAAACTGCGAGTTTTGTTCTTCTGCACTAGTCGCTGACGTTATCTGAGAATTATTAGTATGCATTTTGTCATTTATGTCAAATCCACATATTTCATAATAATTAGTATTTACACTTTGAATATAAATAATCATGTCATAAATGTCATTAAAAATTGATTTCATTCCGGAGTAATTTATCATGCCCGTGCGTTTATTGAACATGGCATCATCATATGTTAAATTCTTGTTACTATCTATAAAATAAGCATGTCCATGAGTATTTGTATCCAAATATAACAAATGATTAAAAGTTTCTACTCTCGAATTGTATAAGTAATTATTATTAAAGAATTTGTACGTTGGTGTGCATATAATTATGTTTGTATTTGTTATTTCTTGTAAAACTTGTCTTATTAATAAAATACTGTCATAATAATTACATGTGACTTGGAAGTCTTCGCCACCTATCAGTATAACGCAGTAGTCCAGCATGGTGAAATTTGCAAGTTTTTCTTTGATGCCTTTCAGGAGTGCTTGAATACTTCTATGAGGTAAGATGTAGTGACACAGCCCACATTTAGTGATAGTTTTTTCTGCAATGTCAAGCAATTTATTTCTGTTGTCGGTGCTTAAGATGCAAATTTTGCTATGTTTTAAATTACAGGGGTCCGAATTATTATTGATTTGTTTTGTTGCTGTAACAGTATGGGTTGTTTCAGTTTTGTTGTCCTGATGTATAGGAGTACTATCGCAAATATTTACATCAGTTTGTGTTTGTTTGCATGCATTTTCCGTTCTAAGTTGTTTATTACTATAGGCTGCTGAAGTTTGATGTTTTATTTTTGCTGGCGTATGATCCTTGAGATTACTGGTTTGGGTCTCCTTATTCAAAGTTTGTATTCGGCGTGTAGATTTATTTCCAAATGGTTTTTTTGTTGGGGTTGATGTTAGGCTACTCACTTGGAGTTTTATGTTTGAAGCCTTTCGTTTAGAACTTGTAGTGGCACACTTGGGTTCTCCTGTACCCACCTGCTTATAAAATTCTATTATACGATTACATTTATCCAAATCAGACTTTAAATTTTTATTTTCACATAGCAAGTTGTCAACTTCCTGATTCGCGCTTTGCAGCTTAATCCTTAAATCGTTGATCTCTTCCTGTAGCGTCGCAATGGTTTCATCGTCCCGCAGTGAAGTTTCTGGCATACTCATAACAGTAGCATCGAAAAGTGACGTTTCTGAGAACGACGAAGAGAGGATTTGTTTTTTTCTTAACGTTATGTTTTCATCCATGATAAATGCAACTTGGTACACTTTATTCGCCACTGGAACGCTTCTGCGTCGTCAGAGTGTTGGTAGCACTGATAATGATCAAGATTACGCGTACACAGGACTTTCGCCTTTCGCTAGTTCGCACAACCGTGAGGATTCCTTGCGCACGCGAATTAGTCACTATGACCGGCACTTTTTCGAGTTTTTATTTTTGTTTATTATTGTTTGTATCACACTGCAAACAATTATTGGGCAGTTAACACTTCACTACACTTAAGTTTAGTGGAAAAAATATAGTTTTTATAGCTGATAATTAATTCTACGACAATAAATTGCTATGGATACAACTTAGTGGTTTCTGGGCGCGTTCCATTCCTGATGGTAAAACTCAACTTATCGCTTTTATATGTCTAAGGCTCATTCTCAACAATAAAATAGAATACTGCGTCACCCACCAAAATTTTGTGACGTCTATTTGCTAAATTGCAAAACGTTAGCGTCGTAAAAAAACTATTTCTTCGCGAAGCTCCTTAACTTTATTGGACCAAAAATAAACTTTGTATAAACTGGGTTACTTCAGTTAATTTAGGTCTTATTACTTCAAGAGAACGTTTCTTGATGGGTATTAAAGCTTGCGTCATAATAACGTTTTTATTTTAATGCCTCATTTTATTAAAACTGCCCCTCGTACGTCTTCCAAAGATCCGGGACCCTAGGGTCCCGACAAATATCAAAAGACATCAAACAACGTTTCTTTTTATATTTTTCAAGGGCTAAATTTTCTTCTGTGTTGTTGTGAAGATAATAATAAAAAGATATCATTTCTTACTGTAAGCCCACATTTGCGCGGACGTCAAAGTATTGCGGCGGGATTATATTGCGCACTGGATTTTCAACTCTCGGCGATAAGAAGTGCGTTGAAAATCCAGTGCGCGAAAAAAAATCACCACGAGAAAAACACGCCGCGTACCTAGGATAAACGGTTCATAATATTATTTTTCTTTTCAGCGTATTTGCCTGAGATATCTATGACTAGACTGCCTCGATGTTCTAGTAGTCGCAAGTGCGTCTTCTGAGCGTGAGGTCCTAGGCTCAATTTCCAGGTCAGGCGAAGTGTTATTCATGAAACTTAAATACAACTTACGAAATGTCGGCTGACAATACTTCTCTGCCTAAATCTTTGGAGAATCTTAATAGATGATATGGAAAAATTGGTAGATAATATGCTATCTCAGGCTGTATTTGGTAGATAGTCCTCAACTTATTGACACAAATAGCTTGGAAATTGCCTTAAATCACTACATAGTCGCTTTCTCTGTCCCTATATCCCTATGTATGCTTAAATCTTTAAAACTACGCAACGGATTTTGATGCGGTTTTTTGAATAGATAAAGTGATTCAAGAGGAAGGTTTATATGTATAATACATGTATAATATAGTAGAGAAACACTGATAATTGTAGAGGTTTCTAATGTGATGTCGTAAATAAACCCTTTTTTTTACGCTTACATATTAAAAAAAAAAAAACATTAAATTAAAATTGTTAATTATTTAATTAAATTTATTAAATTGCATTGCACCCGTGCGAAGCCGGGGTGGGTCGCTAGTCTGTATAAATAAAACAAAGTCGCGTTAGTTACACGATTTATAACTCAAGAACGGCTGGAACGATTTTTATGATCTGTTTGTTTTGTCTCCGTCCCGAATTTATTTTATTTATTTATTTATTTAAGGGACAAGAAAACAGTTACATGTTTAGGTTTAATTAAAACTATGAGTAAAATAATGAATTGGTGAAACATGTAACCCACACCATTGTCCACGGATTAATATGTGCAGAGTTGGAAACGGAAGAGTTGACGAGATTGCTCATCGCATTACAAGTTCAAGTTCTTTGATTATTGTGATAAAGTTTTTATAGCCAGATATTTGAATTTTTTACTAGAGAGAGAGAAGATATCAATTTCCATGAAGTGTGTGTTATAGGTTTCCACAAGCTGTCGAAGAAGCACTCGCGCCCCGGCGTTGGTCTTACATGAATCCACATGGAACAACCAACCACCAACGAATAGCAGATTAACTATTAAAACATGGGAAAATTCAAGAGAAAAAAAATATAAAGATAATGAATTTTGATATTGACGCCGCGCCGAGGCGCTACGACGTTCGCTGGGTCAGCTAGTACCTACATATAATAGTAGGACGTGTTTCACATTTGAATTACTATTCTAGATTTAATAAATTGTCATGATTATCTCGTCTGCAGCCCAAAATTCTGACGAGCGGTCTGTGACATAGATAATCCATAGGTTAGGAGTGTTAGGGTAAATAGGCTTTATGTATATTAGGCATCTAAGTTGGGTTTTAGTAGTCAGAAGGCTTGAAGGCTTTATTTAAAACCCTTTTACTATTCCGTATTTGTGTAGGCTGGAACCAACCCTATCCCATTCCTATCTATGACAATGTTCGGTTCCCAATATAATTAATTTACAATGTTCTAGAGCATTTTTTTTTTATTAAGCTTATTGCCATTCATTAGGGCTTAAGAGCTGGAGATTTGTTCTTGCGGTCCACGGATTGATCCCAGATTGAGGCCGGGCAAAGTGGTATTAAGTTTTTCATTAGGAATTTCTCAAGCGGAGAGGTTGGCCAGAAGGGCAATTCTCGTCATTTTAAGAACGTTCACAGTCTGAGGGGCAATTCTCGTAATTTCAAGAAAGTTCACAGTCTGATCTCAGTCTCAATCTGTGAAAATTGCCTCTAATTTCCCTACATTTTGACAAGTTTTGACATTAGTTTGTCGCCGAGATGATGATTTTTTTTTGTAGCTTTATCACATAGGTTTTATATATTTTTATTTTTTTTTTGTGCACCGATATACATGTTGCCTCACCTACCTCTGTAAACCTCACCACTTTTTTTTAATGTTCTTTTCAAACACAGTTCGTTTTTTAGGGTTCCGTACCCCAAAAGGAAAAAACGGAACCCTTATTGGATCACTTTGTTGTCCGTCTGTCCGTCCATCCGTCCGTCTGTCTGTCAAGACCCTTTATCTCAGGAACGCGTGGAGGTATTGAGTTGAAATTAAAACCATATACTCAAGTCTGCGGTCCCTTGAAGCTGTGAAAATATCAAACTTCTGAATTAACGTAAAATAAAAAACTTTTTACAAAAAAAACAACCGACTTCCAAAAAAACACTACAAAGTGGAAAATAACTTTAATTTCGGAAGTCGGTGTCGTTGGTTCCGCATTTTCTTTTATTGACACCGACTTCCGAAATTAAAGTTATTTTTCACTTTGTAGTGTTTTTTTGGGAGTCGGTTGTTTTTTTTTGTAAAAAGTTTTTTATTTTTCACTTTTTAGTGGGCCAGTTTGTAACTTATGTAATTTACAATAGCCTAATCTCAGCTGCTCATCATCTTTTACAAAACATTGATTTTCCCGATGCAGGGACGTTAATTGTTTAGGAGTTCTCCTTGTAAAAACCAGGAGAACTGAATCTGATTGAGAAGTCACCATCAGCTCCACTTCACGATACGCATTGAAACTTAGCAACCACATTAAAGTACCTAATCGAATTGCAACCCGTGAAATATTTATTATTGAGTAGTTCCGATGGCCATCTGTGGTCTTCATCATCAGTTCCACTTCACCAAATGGTGCTTTCTGAGAGCAAATGCAAGAGTTACTATGAAAAAACTTTTTAACAAAAAAAAAAACCGACTTCCATAAAAAACACTACAAAGTGAAAAATAACTTTAATTTCGGAAGTCGGTGTCTTTGGATCTGTATTTTAGTTTATTGCCACCGACTTCCGAAATTAAAGTTATTTTTCACTTTGTAGTGTTTTTTATGGAAGTCGGTTTTTTTTTTTTGTTAAAAAGTTTTTATTTCTCGCTTTTTAGTGGGTCTGTTTATAATGCATCAAGCTCATCGCCTTTTACAAAATATTACTTTTCCCGATACAGGGACGTTAATTGTTGAGGAGTTCTCCTGGTACTCCACCATCAGCTCCGTTTCACCATTCGCATTGTGACGAGCATAAATTGCTTAGCAACCATATTAAAGTAATCGAATCGCAACCTGTGAAATACTTATTATTGAGTAGTCCCGGTGGCCATCTGTGGTCTTCATCATCAGTTTTACTTCACTAAATTTTGCTTTCCGAAAGCAAATGCACGAGTTACTATAAATAATACCCGAATCGCTATAGGTGTGCCTATAATATTTGAAGAGTTCCTTCGATTTCTCCAGGATCCCACTGATAATCCTGGCAACATCAGGCCAGACTTATGTCAACATTGCATTGAACTTAAAATTTAGTCCTGTTTAAAATGAGCCCAAACACGACTACGGTGCTGTAATTTCAAGGTTTGTACTTTTTCTGATGCTCCTGGTTTCAGCATCAAGTCTCTATGTACTTCGGTGTTTCTCATTAACAGTACGTTTATCCACACATCGAGCACTTTTCAATGAGCCTAAACACGATATATCTGCTGTTAGTTGTCGAGGAGTTAGGTACTCTGCAGACTATCCTGACTGCAGCATCAGGTCATGACTTGATGATCATGAGACCAAATGTGACAAATGTCCTATCAAACATTAAAACAATTTACTAAAACTGTCCTTATCTGTTCGAATAACTTCTTACTGTTAAGGAGTTGTACCTTCCATCATCAGTTCAGCTACCTGAGATGGTAACAACCATACGTAAATACACAAGATACTTCATAAAATATGCGAAAAACAATAAGTGAGCCTATAAAATTTGAGGGTTGTCCTCGATTTCTCTAAGATCCCATCATCAGATCCTAACGTGGTGACAATGGGACCCCCTCAGAACTATCTACTTTTGAACAAAAAAAGAATTTTGAAAATCCGTCGACAATTGGCGGAGTATTCGATGAACAAACATATCTACAAAAAAAAAAAAAAACATACAAACATCCGAACATAGCATACAAACATCACAACCTCCTCCTTTTTGTGAAGTCGGTAAAAAAGTTGATGTCACAAAAAACGTACGTTCGACACTCTCAAGGGAATCAAAATGTATAGGGTACTTTCCGTTGACCTAGAATCATGAAATTTGGCAAGAAGTAATGTCATGTAGCAAAAGTATAGGAAAAAATCCGAAGTTGACCTAGTTTCACCTGAGGGACAATTCAAGAACGTTCACATTCTGATCTCAGTCTCAATCTGTCAATAATACAATCAATTTTCATACACTTTTGACAAGTATTTGACGTCGATTGTCGCTGAGATGAGATTGCGACATGAATTTGAACGTTTTTGAAGTATGAGAATTGGCCTTCTGATATATTTTGAAGAATTCTGTTAGACTAGGTACTCCCAAATTGATGTTATAATATTACATCCACGCACTGATTCCTGCCAGCGTTCAATGTTTAAGAGTAAACTAGTCGCGAGCTCGAACTCGCTGGTGGTCATGGTCAAAAAGCACGCTGTCTCGCCTGGCTTCGTGTCCGACAGCGCTAATATCAATGATGAGCAGTTAGACGCTAGTCTACACGAACAAAGTCTAGTTTTCACGCACAGAAACACCGTTCCGAACTGATAGACGCGTAAAAAGATTTGAAAAGTGCTTCGGAAAATCGAGTTTTATGAAAAAACCACTGCATAAATCAATTACCAATAAAGTTTATTGATCTTTTTGATAACTGAGCTTTATCGGTACGGACTTGGTTTTCAAGATTTTACAGTTCTTTTATTACTTATTGACACTCAAAGTTACGTTAAAAATAGCAAGAAAAACGAATCTTTGTTGACTCATAACTTTTTAATGGCTTTTTATTTTACTATTCTGTTTCCGTACAGACACAATTAATAATAAGTCAAAACAATATCATGTTTAACTTTGGATGCACAATGTCAAACAGTGGAGTAATATTCTCCCGAAATTTGTATAGAAAAAATATCGAAAAGTGGCACCTTAAAGTCTTGATGTCGAGCTCCGCATCATAAGCCGACCATGATATTTATGGTGCAGTGATATTCTCCAAACCTAGTGTAGAGCCAGTGTAAAATGGCTATTTTCGCTTTTTCCCGGATATCGGATCGTCTACTGCTTTGCGAGTCACCAGTTATTGCATACTCCAACCTAGCTGCAGTGTATTACTGCACTTCGAGTCCCGCGCGACGTGGGCTGCTGAATCTCATGACCACCTTCGCCTGTGTCCAGGAAACTACGATTGGATACCTTTTTTTCTTATTAACACTAAATCTCCCTTATCTTTTTATCTCAGGACAACACAGATAATACATTTTATATAAAATTAATTTTAAAATCTTTTCTAACGAGCCTAAAACCCGATTGCAATCAGGTATAAATATTCGCAATATTCGAAAATTTAATCTAAAAAATATCCTGAATTTGTTAAAATCTCCTAATTCTTTTTTTCTTTTCTTAATATTTATTTTTCCAACAATTTTCAAGCAAGAAACCTCCGTTTTTTTGTACATTTAGATGTTTTATACATTTTATATTTGATTTTGATTTGAACATTATACGTATATATAATTATATTATATTTAAAGTGATGGATTTTTTTTATTTTCTCTACGATATGTATATCGATGTATATAATTATGGGAGAATATGTTTTGCAACTACAATATTAAGTTTGTCCTTGGAATAAATTCATTAAAAGTTTCATTGTGCGTGATCCGACACGCACTTGGCTGGTTTTCAATACCTACCTATTCAGTTACTTTTTATCAGAGGAATATAAATTGTGGTTTGACAGGTTTTGTATAGAAAATATATCAAACCGCCGTATTTATTATTCAGCAAAAAGTTATACAAATTTTGGAAAATCCCCCTTATATTTTACTTCCGCACTTATCTCTACTTAAGTGACATGCAAATTAAGGTCAAACCGAAGAATATGAAATCCTTAACAGATGGTTAAAGTCTGAGTATGATGGATCATTGGCAGCAATGAGTAGGTATTTTTTAAATATTTAGTAGGAACAATGTTTTGGGTGACTAAATTATCCATGCATTCAGAAGCCTGCTGTGACATGCCGCTGCTTGCCGCGGTAAGCTCAAGTCTCCTTGTAACGTATTCAAATAAGATTCAAAATCATTTCCGCTTACGGAAATCCTTTGCATGCCATTGAGCGCCGCCGGCCTTTACGTTATGTATTCCGTGGATAAAAAGAATTTAATACTAAAATGAATGAAAGGTTAACCCTGCGAGAGTAAGGTTGGTTGTGGCACACCCAGACCAAGATAAATCGATCGATATTTTAGTGGGTACCTAATCGTTTTAATAGGCTTTGCGTCTGAAAAGCAGCGCGGGTTTCAATTATTTATATGGAAAACAATCTTTGTGAGAAGCAAAGCTAAATATCTAAGTGTTAAATGTATCAAATGATGATAAATATATTTTTATTTTACCTTCAATTTTGGTTCAATAATAACTACAATTATTTAGTAATCAATAAAATAATAATAATAAATACATTACACTATTAAATTCATACGATCTCTTACCAGGGTTTGCTATACCCACCTAACGCTCCGTGTTACATAATTTTAATCTTTCTACTGATTAAGATCAGAATCTCGAGAAAGGTAATTTTGTCGCACCTGTTATATCTTTGATACTTAGCTTTAATAATAATAATATATTTTATTTAATTTGACAACATTGGTCCACTGGTTAGTATAAAGCAAACTTATCAACTAAGTGTTAGTGTTTATTAACTAAGTACGTGTATTTTTCACCCCTGCCACACCAGCAACCGAACAAAGTGTTTTACTAAGGGTGCTACGTGCTGTTCAGCTAGGGTTTTCAAAATACTGTTGCGGCTAGGCCTCATTCTGCCTACTAGGGATGCGGTCTTTTTCCTCATAATGGCATAAAAGTCATCAGTTCGTGCTACAGCAAACATGCTTGACGCGCTGCAGAACCTGGGCAACCCCAACAGCACCCTGAAGCCATTATTATATTGCACACGCAGAGCATCTAGAGCCCTCCGCGTATAGCTGACCCACAAACTGCTCGTGTAGAACCCCTGACAATAAGCTTTAAACAGAGTTTCACGAATTTGCTCAAAGATTATTTTCTTTTACTCACAAGAGATGAGTTAGCGAAGCAGCGTCACATAACAAAGCAATGCAAAGGGGGTAACCCTTTACATTTAAAGGTATGAACTAATAGGTAGGTACCTAGGTAATTACGGCTTACGATAGCAAAAAAAAATAATCTTTCTGATAAAAAAAAAATACAGAATTCCAGAATAACGTAGAGTAATATTATTGAAGATCACACAAAGTAAATGACAAATGATTTTATTTTTGTAAGTAGGTTTGCACAAACACTTTTACACGTCAATTATATTTTAAAAACTAGATTATTGTATAAGTATATTACTGTGTAGCAGTTCTTAACGCCCACCTCCAAAAAGTCGAGATAAAAGCAAAACTAAAAGACTAAAAACTAAAACATTAAAAAAATATATAAATGTGTTCTTTTTTATTAGTTTTCCTCTTCTTCTTTGGGTAGCAATCAGTATGAATTACTTTTACGACCCATTATTTCTAAAAGAAGGATTTTTGTTACCCGTAATTGATTAACTTTTTATTGTCTACTAATAAGTAACATTCACATATAAACTTTATAATAAGATTGTACAAATAGTTTTTGTGCTGGCGTCTGTACAATTAATACTTAGTTATTTATAGTTTTAGTCATAAACTAGAAACAGCCGAAAGCTGTAAAAACGTATTTGATAACACCAGCAACAAGATGATTATAGTTTTGGTGATAAATATCCACGAATTCCTTCTAAACCAAGATATTTCTTTTCAAATTTATGGGGGAACCAGAAATATTCACCCCCCATAGCTATAAAAAAAATAAATTAGGTAATTCCCCAAGTCATCAGTGCGTGACGTATATCAACTTAAGGTGCAGCGCAGACGGCACACTTTTTGTGCGATCAAGTCTGCGGCGCACAAAAAGTCTGCATGGCGCGCAAAAAGTCGGTCGCGGATTTTTCACAGACTCAACGCACACGACGCACATATTCGATCATTCTGTCGGCAGAGCTGTAGGGACGTAGACGCTATGGAAATCGTGCAGAGATCGCGAAGTATTATTTTGTACATGAAGTACAGAAAAAGAAGAAGAAATAGAGAATTTTGGGTACATCCTATACTTTCGGAAAGATTACTGAAGGGACAGTTCCATACTAAACATTGAATTCTGAAACAACATCCGGAAAATTTTTTAAAATTTTATAAAATGTCTGTTACTACATTTGATGAGTTGCTATTTATTTTAAGACCTGCTTTGACTCATTCGAAAACAACAATGAGGCTTGCTGGTCTGTTTTGTATTTCTTGAATTAACATCATTACATCGACCTCTGGCGCCATGATAATAGATCGCGTGCGTTACGCCCATCCCTAGCAAATGCAGATTGCCGATTTAACTTGTAGTCTTTTTTGTTATATGTGCTCTTAACAAATCTGTCAATTTCAAAAATTGCCAATATTCCATACTATAATACTCATAAAATGTAAGGCTATCATTCTTCAATTCCTCGAAAATGGTGTGAAACTCCCCATGGATTAATCGATTTTTCCAAATATTTTTTGCCCATAATTGTCTCCGCTTGCGCTTTCGTTTGTTTTGTTCTGCTTTAAAAAATCTTGCTAACAAATATATTTCTTCATCGGAGCTAGTGCATCCGACCGGCTGCGAGCGCATCCGACCGGCTCCGAGCGCATCCACTTTCAGATAGCTTCCAGCCGGTCTATGTGAAATAGTTGGCGGCTCCGCTCCGACCAACTCCAAGCGTATACGATCCGGTCTGTGTGAAAAGAAAAATGCGCGCCGATGCTCTCCGAGCCGGTCTGTGTGAACGGATCCTAAAGTGTGCGCCGTCTGCGTTAGCGCGCGTTGAAGCAAACGTTCGATTTTTTTCATACACTTTTTGTGCCGAGCGGCGCGGTGCGGTCTGCCCGAATTACACGGATTTTTTGTGCTCCGGATTTTTTGCGCGTCGTGTGCGTTACTGCATATAATTGCATAGGTTCTATTTTCACAGACTAAAAAGTGCGTCATGGATAGTCTGTCGTCTACGCTGCACCTAAAAGGCATTATTTTAGAATATTGTAATAAAAAAATGTGAGCTTAAAATATACATATATGAATATAGGGAGGTAAAGTCGTATTCTATAGTATGCTTAACTTTATTTGTTAATTTTGTCGTTACCCTATGTTTAAATAATATTTTTAATACATATTACATTTTAGATTAGTATTGCTTTCGAATATTTTATTTTTGCGTCGATTCAATCTTTATCTAAAATCTAATCAATATACGACCTTAAGGACTTTATGACCAGTAAATATGTATGTTTTATTCAAATTTTTCCATGCTGACGGTTTGATACAAAAGCAGTGAAAAACCTTTATGTTTTAAGTTTGCTCGACATTGGGAGTCGGAAAATATCTATTTTTCGAAATATCAATGTTAATATTTCGAAAAATAGATGTTTTCCGACTCCTTAACATTGTTATCAAAATTCTAATCACTCTACGAACTAAAACAAAGTCAGATTTATGAATCTTCGTTGAAACATTATATTTAAATAACAAATATTGAGGACTTGAAGAAGTACGTATTTTTGGTTGAATGCCCAAAATATGTGAGCGCGCTCTTAAAGTGGTAACCTAAACACTGAGCCATCACGACTTAAAAAGAAAAACGTTTTTCTAAAAGAAAATGTCATGATTATAAAAAAAAGAAATAAAAAATAAAAAAAACTGTTTGTCATTTCATGATTACAATTCCTCCTATCGTATTAAAAATAAAGTGACAAGAAAACGGATAACATTGTGCAAATCACCTTTCTCATCACTCTTTATTTAAACGAGTATAGAAGAAAAAGATACGAAGGAGTTTTGGATTTTTTTTGGACGTAGTTATTTTTTTATGGTCGTCTTATGTCTTTAACATTATTTTGTTATATTATGGGCTGATTTTTCAAGCGACCATTATTTTTTATTCGTGGAATAAAATTGACGTCTAACAGTAATTTGCATGGAAGAATATCAAAAATTCAAAATTATTCCTCCGATATAATTATCTGGCGTTGAAAAGTCAGCCCTAAATGATATTGATTCTGCTACAATTGCAGTCGTTTTTTTTTATTTACATATCTTGTATGTTATTGCAATATTTAACTATTATCAAAAAAATTGGTTGTACTAACGTACTAATTGTACAAAAAAAAAAATAAAAACAAAAGGACACTTAGGCGTCAAAGTTAAAGCATTTATTTCAAAAAGGCACATAACAGGCACTTTTGAACGTCAAAAATTACAATAAACTAGAATTGATTCTGAGTCGCCCCTTCCAAAAGATAGTTTATGGAGAAGAATGGGCAAGAAAATCCACCGTTACTCTTCTAAAATGTTTTACAATATTTTGCATACATTAATCATATAATAATATGTGAAGACGATGCACCTAAAATAATTACTATAAGTGGGTAAAATAATTAAAAATGAAACCATGACATATAAATTAACTATTTGGTAGGTACACAGTGCTCATATATTTACAAACATGGTATAAGTAGACGACTTTAGTTAAAAAATATCGTTCGCATCTATTAATTAAATGCAAAATATTTTATGGAACAGCTCATTTTAAAGACAATGTTGCCATTATTTATTTTTACATAAGGCTGTCAAAGAAACTGATGTAATACAAGCATCAAAGAATACATTTTAATGGTCTTGTGAACGTAGTATAATGATAGCCATTTTTAATAATAAAACAAGCAGTGTCATAAGTTTCGGGACAGCATAAAGCTGAATTCACGTATTTTGTTAAAAACTTAGATACTAATATTAAGTGTTTTTGATAAATAATTAATTTGAGTTTGTCAAAACGACATTAAAATGTCTGTTAACCAAAACTGATTGATTACTGGCAAAGGTGATATCTGAGAAGCAATTCTCGTAATTTTAAGAACGTTCACAGTCTGATCTATCTCAATTTGTCAAAAATACCTGTAATTTCCCTACATTTTTGGCATTGGTTGTCACTGAGATAAGATTGCGACTAGATTTTGACCATTTTTAATTAATGACGGGAATTGGTCTTTTGATTTCTTCTCTAATTTTCACTCTGGTTTTCTTTACCACAACTTTAACTTAGTACGCCATTATCGATGGTAAAACATACCAACATAAACTCAGACCTTCTTTTCATGGGGATATAGCAGTAACTACGGAACGCTACAATAATAAATTGCTACAATACTTACATGATACTCTTTGGTAAAACATGTAGGCCATTATTTAAAATTTAACATTTTAAGTAATAAGGAGTTTTAAACTCCAATTTGTACACTTTACTCATGCTTTGTCAAATATATTATTTTTATCGCTTAGTAAGACTAACTATATCATTTTTTAGCTTAAAGTTGTAAAAACATATAACTCCTTGCTTCAGGCTTATTTAAAAACGCAACTAGTATAGAACAATATTAACAACTATTTTATCCCCCAGGGAAATTTGTAGTAATATTTATTGTTATCCGGAGATTGTATGTACTTGAGCTGTTGCAATCTGTCCTCCTGAGGGCCTACACAAAGTGACATTCTATCAGCGATAATGTTGATGGAAAAGCCGAAAATGTATAGGATTGGTAAACTGCGTAGGACACCGTAAAACGCTCTCTCAGTTTTTGTCGCACAGCCAAGCGTTTTGGTACAAATATTACAAGCCAGAAAAAAGGTTCCTTAGGGACCATCTTCAATGGCTTCATGAAACACATTCACTGCCGACTCAAGGCTCGTAAAACGTGTGCCTCTAACTTTGTCTTTAATTTTTGGAAACAAAAAGAACTCGCAGGGTGCGAGGTCCGGGCAGTAAGGTGGATGCGTCGTCAGTTTCACATTTGAATTCTTCAAATAGGCTTCTGTTACCTTAGCGGAATGTGAGGATGCGTTATCGTGGTGAAGGAGGACATTGCTTCGAGGACGCTTTTCGCGAACTTTTTCTAAAACTCTGGGCAAGCAAGTGTTGACGTACCAACCTGCAATCACTGTCCATTGATCTTCAAGCGATACTGTAGTGTAATGTCCTGATTTGCCGAAAAAAGAAGCAACCATTTTTACCAATGCTTCGACTTTTGGCAAATCTTTAATAGACCCACTCTGCCGACTGGCTTTTTCTTTCGGGTCAAAACAGTACACCTAGGTTTCGTCACCTGTCAAGATATTATAGACAGCCAATGACTGTCCTCCGTTAAACTGTTTTATCATTTTACGGCACCACTGGACACGCAGTCGTTTCTGGTCCTCGGTTAACCGAGGACCAGAAACGACTGATGAGGGCGCCACTGTGCGGTCGGCATAGTCTTAAGACTATGCCGACGGCACAGTGGCGCCCTCATCGTTTGTTTGGTTATTTCATACAATTTAGAATGAAAATGCAGAAAATAAGCACGTTAAGTTGTGCTTCACAAGATTATAAGTACGTTAATATTATTAGAAACGGTAGTTTTATTATAATCCTTAAAACGGATAACAGTGGCCACTATATTCCGTTTTAAGGATTATAATAAAACTAAACAATGTAATGTAACAATGTATTAACAATCATAAGTATCTTAGTATAAATATAGATTATAAATAATTTAATTATTAGAATGATTGATAGCCACACAAAATTTTAAAAGGATGTCACAAAGAAAAAACAAATGACACTCGCAGATTAAAAAGTAACATGTTCCCAAAGAGTTCAATTTTTGAATTTCGTTGTTTTTTCATTTTTTTACATTGATATATATGTTACACTAGATTAGCAATTACCGCACCAAGGCGTTGCCACTAGGCTGATGGCCACAGCCATCAGAGTAGCTAACGACAGTTCAGTGCTCTGTGTGACACCAACCAAAGTCAACCGAGTGACATGCGACAAAAAATATCGCGAAATAGTGCGATTCAAGATCACAAAAACATAATAAATTAACCGGAATTACTTTCTACACGTAAATTAATTGTCTCTGTGTTTATAACAACGTAAAAACGCAATAAAATGTAGAATTTTGTATATTAGGTTCAGTGTTACCACTAAAAACTTAGTTTTAGTTTCCCACATTAGTGGGAATTCTTAATTTATGGAATAAGTGATTTTAAATATTTTTTAATAATAACAACGTAGCAGGGTGCCTAAAGATGCAGCACGCCGTGAAAAATGGGTGGAAATAATCCGTTTGCTGAGAAAAGAGACTGACTGGCTACCTATTAAATCATTCAATTTCATTAATAATAAAGAAAAAATATTCAAAAAGAAAACGTCTTAGTTACTTTCATTATTTATAAACTTCTATTACACATCCAATAAGAAATACATAATTCAAATATTTAAAAAATAATTTAACTTAACCTAAAACGCTTTTTATGGCTTAAAATGTAGGGTAAAATTTCGCATGGGTAGGCAACCCCATCCCGTCATTGCATGTTTATATTGCGGTCTTTGTTTAATCTAAGCGACTGTATTATTCTTACGACGTGTGTAAGTGAGACAGATATATGTTTACTTTCAAATGTTTAGTGGTTTCAAAGCTACGTCGTTGCGTTTATAAAGTGGCTACACTTTTTTGACACATTTTATTGAGGTTTGCTTCTCTAGTTATATAGCTCAATGTTTTTTTATGGTTAGTGGCCAGATCCAGAAACTTTCAGTATTCCCCACGTATCAACGGTTGCGCGTCGATGTCCCTGCCACCCTTTATAATTCAATAGCTTAGAGTTATATTAAAAATATAATAAGCATCTTAGAGTAATTTGTCTTTGTTTCTTATAATATAATAGTTATTTATGCAACTGTTGTATAAATAAGGGCTATTATAATACTAATGTGGGTTAATCACACGAGGCGAAGCCGTTTGTGATAAAAGTATCACATGAGTGTTGTAATACTTAGTTATACACAGTTGCACACAAGACTTCATCTACACCCATGATATGAATCGTCTTTATACTTTTCTGAAACCATAGGGTGTTGTACAGTGTTGTAAGAACTCTATTTTTAAATTCATGGAAAGTATAATTGCTTGTAGCGTTATCAAAAAATCACTCATTTTTGTAAACAACAAAGTATTACATTTTTGTAATACTAATATCGAACAATAATGGCGGGATACGACGTGAATTCGAATAACCTATAAGTTTTTTTTTTATTACAGTACTGTGGTAGTGAAACGCGCGTGCTTGACAATGTTCATTTTTTTGAATTTCATAAAGATACTACAAATTGAGTAGTGAGAATGTGGCTGTTTGATGAGTAAGGAAGGGATCTAAAAAGCAAAGGAGTTGCATTATGAAATTTTAGTACAACATTATAAAACTCAGATTTATAGCATGGGCGTAGATAAATATAGATACAACATGATTGATAAACTGTCATAATACCTATTAATCAAATTCGTGCTTTTCGTGTGTCACGAAGCCTTTCATTGTTTCGTCTAATGGCATAATCATAATTTACTGTTTATTGCAGTTTATAGTTTGTCATTGTATTTCACCCTTTTGTTCTACACAATAAGGTCACCGAACGCAGTTTAAAAACGTTTTTTCATCGACCTTTAAGTGATCCGCTAATATTGTAGTGTCTATCAAAACTATCGTGCTTGTTTTTTTTTTCTTACCCCTTAACAAAACTTTCGTAAACACGAAAACGAAAATTGAATTAAGTTCTGTCTTATCGATGTTCGTAGTGAAGTAGGTAGTTATCTCCTGGAGCTACATCAATAGAACACCAATCTTGGCAGACAAAATGCATTTCAGCTGCAAGTTTTACTGTAACTACACACATCAAAAGTGTCTAGGGATCAAGCATTTTTATGCGGATTTCTTGAGATTGAGATGTGGCTTTGTAATAAATTTATGATTTTATAAATTTATATGGATCCTTTTTGGTGCATTTCATAATTTGAATCAGGAACTGTGAATCAAATTCGAGTAAAAGATGAAAATCAGCTGTCAATATTTTCCCTATAAAAACATACAACGCATTGAAGACATTATTAGTGCTACTGTTTCCCTACTACTGATTAAAACCAACGTTATTATGGAGCGGCGACGTCATTTAAGCAGGGAAGAAATGCTCAGAGCCGTGGGAATGATAGAAGCTGGTTCCCGGCAACGTACTGTGGCTTTAGCTCTGAATACAAGTCAGAGTGTTATCAGTCGACTTTGGACACGTTACCGAAGCACTGGTACCGTGGCTGAGCGCCATGGAGGACGGTATCGCTGCACCACACGGAGACAAGACCGATACATTCAAATCTTAACTCGAAGAGCTCCAACAATAACCGCCATGATGTTAGCCGTGAGGCTTCATCACTCTTCAGGGAACTTAATTAGCGACCAAACAGTCAGAAACCGCTTGCATGAAGTGAACCTTCATTCCCGAAGACCGCTACGGGTACCACCTATAGCAATGCACAATCGTAGGATTCGATATCAATGGGCTCTTGAACACAGAAATTGGGCAGAAGAACAATGGCGTTTCGTGTGCTTTTCTGATGAGTCTCGTTTTGGTATGAGACCGGATACAAGACGTATACGACACTGGAGAACCCCTGGACGCCAACAGCGATTAAAATCCTGCCAGGAAGTCCATCCTTATAGTGGTGGAACCATCATGGTATGGGCGGGTATTTGGATCGGCGGAAGAACTGAGTTGATTTGGATCAGAGGCAACCTCAACGCTCAAATTTATGCTGAGACGATTGTATCAGACGTCATCGTTCCTCTACAAGTGCAAATCGGTCCCTTATTTCAGTTAATGCATGATAATGCACGACCGCACACCGCAAGAGTTGTAAGACAGACTCTCGCCGCAGCTAACATCAATGTCCTGCCCTGGCCTGCTCAGTCGCCAGACTTGAACCCGATTGAGCATGCATGGGATATGCTACAGAGAAGAGCTCTGCCGAATATGGAGGGTATCCAGTCGCAAGAAGACCTTTTTTTGTTGTTGCAACGAACATGGGCGGCCATTCCACAGCGTGATTTGGATGAACTCATTTTGAGTATGCCAAACCGATGTTCTTGTGTTGTTAGTGTTCGCGGTAGAAACACGGATTATTAATTGTTTAAGTTACCCAATAAAATTTTAGAGAAAACTGTTATTTCAGTCTTTTTTTCGAACTTTTGTGTTAGTGGTTCAAATGTCAAAAATCCCTTTATTAGGAAAATGGCAAATTTCTTTATTAATGCAAAGGTGACTTGGTTTATCGTTACTGTGACAAACGAAAACACTTTATTTGATGAATCCTTAAAGAAAATTTTAATTAATATCAATCAGGAGAAAAGTTATTGCAAAAATATATGTTGATCCCTAGACACTTTTGATGTGTGTATATCTATTAGGCCTTGCTCAAACGAAGCAATTGATCTTCCAGTTTCTGCAACTGGCAATAGTTAATGGCAACCCTTTAAAAAGTTTACAGTCGTGCAAAAGTTGCGGACACCAGCCCGTATTACCTATTACCTATTGTGTTGCTTCGTATGAGCACCACCTTGATCAAATTGCGTTCTTCAATCAAGCTAGCCTAATTCACTGATGCACATAGGCCTATTGGCCTCTCCACTGTCTTCCAAGTTCCACCACAAAAACCGGTTCTCCGCCTTTCGCACCCAGTCCGTCCTAGCCGCCCATTTAAGATCTTCGATCCATCAAGCTGGAGGACGCTGTGCTTCGCGATTCACGGTTTCCACTCCAGGACTTATCTGCTGCAACTGTGTACTTCATCATCAGAATCATTATTTCAGCCCGGAATTACCTACTGCTGGGTTTAGGTTACCCCTTTCTTTAACCATGCCTCCCGGTTCCGTTCGTCCTTCACTGGGTGAAGGGCAAACGGAACTGAGGATTGTTTCCCGTGACTCTGACGTTAACCCAATGCGCTTTTAGAAGCCCTGGTTTCATTGGCTTAACCTTGGCCATTATTCGATTAAAGCTTTACTCCATCGATGTCTGCGCTCTGAGTACTTACAGCACTGTACAGCCTATAATGTTCCCACTGCTGGGACCCAGGCCTCCTCTCTCTGTGAGAGGGAGTGGGCCGTAATCCACCACGCGGGCCCAGTGCGGGTTGCTGGATGTCATAATGTCGTCGAATTTTTTGGTTTTAGGACATGCCAGTTTGCTCACGATGTTTTCCTTCACCGTTTTGACAGCAGTGGTGATGAAATTAAATACACAAAGTAAAATGCTTGCCTGGCTTCGTACTCACGACTTACAACTCGTACATCAGGGCCGTTACCAGTGGCCCACCATCGCTCTGAGTACTTATTGCATTAAAACTAAGAAAAAAAAAATCCTGCAGAAATTGCACTTGCAATCATGATAAGGTCAGAAAGATTCTATTAGACGGCAAGCTTAAAATGTTATCGTTAATCATTTAAGCTTGATATACTTACCAATAATCAATATCTGTTCCAATATTAGCGTAATGCAATATTTGTGTTGCCTCTGTTAATATATCGGTTGGATTTAACAGTTGGTTGAACTTTGAATTCGCGCATGCTTTCGTAGATGCAAATAAATTTGGTATAGGTGTTAATTGTTTAACACTTATAACGACGCTTGCCACGGTTGGTTTGTGGTTGGGTGACCATCTTTACATACCGAGACCCCTGGCTCCGTGCCTCGGTTGGTCCCGGCTATCATTCATGGATGGACAGTTTTTACGGGTAGTCAAAAGCCCGAAAGTCTGACAACCTGTCTTACCAGGGGTTATCGTATTGCCTCGTGAGGAATGGTTTCCTCACGAGGCAATACATTGGTTCGAACCAATAATTCGAAGACATGTGATATCCGCTAACTCGCACTGGGCTCGCGTGGTAGATTATAGACTGATTATGCTTTATGCTAAATAGTTTGTTTATGTTTGTAAGAGCTCATCTCTGGAAGTATCTACTGATTCGAGTACAAAAATTATTTCACTGATAGAAAGCTACGCTATTGCCGAGTGTCATAGAATATATTTTGACTCTAAAAAAACCGTTTTTTTGTGTAGCATAGATTATACCGAGGTGTTTTTATAGTGTTTATTGTCAATCAGTTTATCCAGATATAAAAAACAACCAAAGAAAAAATCGCCGTCTTCACAAACTTAAGTTATTTTTCACTTTGTAGTGATTTTTCTGAAATCTATCGTCGTATTTCTTATAAACAGTTAATTTTAATAATAACTTAAGTTTATGAAGACGACGATTTTGTCTTTAGTTGTTTTATTTTTTTTGCCAATGATTGAAAAAGGCCAAGATACCCCGAATAAGGTGAACGTTTTTTTTTAAATTGAGACATGGATGTTATATTTTCACACGATGTAGGTACCTTTTTGTTGAAACTCAGTTAAGTCTTCTCGACATCCGTGTGTCACTAATGGGATGCAGCAGAATACCAGCGTCAGGTATTGTACCAGGCATAGGCTGAGCTGGACTCCCATTTGGTGCAACCATGAGACAAACACCGCCCAGTAGTGATCAACCGTTATAGATGTATCGTATATCCTTATATACGATACATCTATAACGGTTGATCTAACGGTAACGGTTGTCTATGGGTCAATTTATCTTTTTAATCTTTGTTTTTTTTTTTCACCTTCTTTGATGTTTTTTTTTTAGTAAGTACCTGTATTGTGTCTTTTGTTGCACTGAATAAAAGTTTTTAACCGACTTCAAAAGAGGAGGAGGTTCTCAATTCGACGGTATGTTTTTTTTTTTTTTTGTGTTTGTTACGCGATTACTCCGCCAATTGTGGACCGATTTTAAAAATTCTTTTTCTGTTCGAAAGGGTATGCTTCCGAGGTGCTCCCATTGTCGAGGGAAACCCATGGAAATCGAGGGAAACCCTCAAATTTTGTAGGCACACCTATAGCGATTTGGATATTTTTTATTGTAAAGTCGGTGTCAATAAAAGAAAATGCGGAACCAACGACACCGACTTCCGAAATTAAATTATTTTTCACTTTGTAGTGTTTTTTTGGAAGTCGGTTGTTTTTTTTTTTTGTAAAAAAGTTTTTATCTATCTATCTATCTATATTTTCTTCCAGTTGTTGTTGACCAATTTTCTAGGTTTCCACATCGCTAAGCGAATTTATTTTTTGTTGCAGCGACTGGGTGTTTGGCGTCCGGTACTGTCAACTGAGCAACTTTATAGCGAACGTGACGGTCGCAGCCAGCGTGTTCACGCTCACCGGAATATCGTTTGACAGGTAAATAATATTATTACTCGTACTAAAAATATACATTTTGCTCAATAGAGCAAAATGTATATTTTTACTACGAGTATACTTTACTGGAAATATCCAGTAAAGTATTGGAGGCCCTATTGTAACGGCCGCGACTTACGAGTTCTAGATTCGAATACAGTCAGGCGCTTTACTCTGTGTAAATTACTTCATCACCACTGTTCTCAAAACGGTGAAGGAAAACATCGTGAGGAAACCGGCATATACTAGAACCAAAAATTTGAAGTTATGTGATATCTACTAACCCGCACTGGGCTCGCGTGGTGGATTACAGCCCACTCCCTCTCACAGAGAGGAGGCACGTGTCCCAGCAGTAGGTTATAGACTGATAATGTAGTATATCGAGGTAAGAACCTTCTAGGATTTTGGCAGTCTGAATTGTCTGGGACCTGTTCGTCTACACAAGGCGAGTTATTATTAATATAACACTGGCCACTTAGATTCGGGTTAAATATCATGGGGCCGATTCTACTAACAAAATTGTTCAAAAACGCAATGGAACCACAGCTGAATCACGGCTGATAAGCGTTTTCATATTCTACTAATGAACAACGATTCAACTGCGGTTACGTTTTAGTTTAAGCCAACGATCGATCGAAATAATTTCAAAATATATTCTTCTAATAAAATCGAACATGAGCGTGACGTGGTAACACAGGTTACCCGCTGTTAGGTTCCCGCTACCATTCAGTTACGATTCAGCTTAGGTTTAGTTTCCAGTTTGCTTATGAAATAGTAGAATGACTTTATAAGTAACTATCGAACGGCGAACGAAATCGAACTATTACTATAACGCAATCGAACGTGTAACGTTGCAAATTAGTAGAATCGCCCCCCAGGTTTTGTTACTTTAACAGGTTTTGTTAACTTTGTCGGATTAAAGTTCAAAATGCAAAAATACTTCGATTATATAGTAAGGCCACCTGTGTTTCTTCTTCTTCTTCCCACTACTGGGTATAGGCGTCCCCCACCTCCACTTCAACCGGTTTTGCGCATACGCTCAGTCGAGGAATTTAATTTTCAGGCATATTGATACACTATGTCAATTTACCGTCTCAATAACCGGACAAATATCCATTATTTATGGAAAGTAATTCTACTAGAGCAGTGCTCAATCAAAATTATGATTAGAATCCTAGAAGTTTCGTTCAAAAACTTTGTTCAAGAATTTTCCCCTTTAAATATAGACTTTTAAAGCTAAGGGCTAAAGTGTTAAGTGCAAAATAAGTGCTAAGTGGCAGCGCTGTATAACTTATGATGATGAAATTCGGAAAAAAATATGAAAAAATATTTTATATTGGCAGACTTCGTACCACTTGTCTAGGCTATTATTTGAACGAAATGTTCTCAAGTAGAAAGTTTCTTTCTTTAATCTCA
Source organism: Globia sparganii (assembly GCA_949316385.1). Classification (NCBI taxonomy): domain Eukaryota; kingdom Metazoa; phylum Arthropoda; class Insecta; order Lepidoptera; family Noctuidae; genus Globia; species Globia sparganii. The sequence continues at coordinate 19,974,201 of OX438654.1, forward strand.
ATGTGTTAGGGTTCCAATGTTTAGTTCTAGTCCAGCGAAACACGCCTTAAATTATAACACTGCTATTTTGATCTCCAATTACTTAAGTTCCCAGATTATCGGGCTCTTGGACTATCCGAAAAAAACTGAAAATTTTATTTACCGAGTATACTGCCATAGATATTCAAATAACGAGAATACTGCCATAGATATTCAATTAAAGGGAAATATTTTAACTTAACTATCCTCTTAAAATGAGGATCACTAGAAAGTGATGGACGCTTTTTAAAATTTATGAACCTCCAAAAACTTTTGCGTTTCTAATGAAGCACAGTTTTAAATAATTGAGCCTCTTTTTGTTTTGCTGACCTTTTCTTACAGTTGGTCACAGTAACTAAGCTGGGGTACCCCGAATAACCGGGTAAGGTAAGATTAGAAGTATAACCAACAGCGCACGAGCCGAGCGAGCAAAACGACCGTTGCCGCGGTAATTTGGTCGCAGTTGCATGGCTATTTAATATTTTTACAACCCCAAAATTGAAATAACTTGAGTTTCACAAAAAGAGGCGCAATAATTTTATTAGAGTGTTCAATAGTATTTTTGGGTGCGCAAAATTGAAATTATTAGAGGTTCGATCAAACAAATGACATTTTCAAAATTCAAAAACATGAATCACATTCTCTCAAAACAATCAATTGAATTCGAGTCATGCATTTGATCACATCAATCAGTGAGAAATTCATAACGCAAAGACACTTTCAGATATCCATGGAATGTCCAATCAAAATGTGAAAGTGTAATTCATAAGACTGATAGATCATACCATTTTTTTTTACTAGTTTTAACAATATTAGAGAAGTCATTTTTAATTTGAGAATACATTTTTATCTGTGAAAAACTTGAAAGGAACGGTACTAGATAAAAGTACTCGTAATATAACTCAACATGGAATGACTATGTAGGTATCTAGCCGAATTTAAATTACGAAACTAGTTGCGCAAACTTAGTTAGGTATTCGTGGATAGTTTCACGCACAGATATAGATAGATTAGATAAAGCAAGTATCACGATCTGTAAAAAAACCAAGGCTTCAATTTTTGACTACCTTTTATGACGTCACAAGCACTATTTGGTGATGGGAAAATCAAATCGATTCAATGACGCCGCCGCGTACGGCACCTGTCTTGCCCCCACCTGGGGCCTTTTTTTGTGGATGGGGAGTCATCAAATGACCCCTCCCGCTCAGGGTAGAGCAGAAGGGAGTGTCAGAGTCTTACTGACTAAAAGCCACCCGTGTTCCTTCCTTAGCCCTTTATGTTCCGGGGCAGTGGTAACCCTTTCGGACAATCCCGCTACCCAACCTGGGGCCTAGCGCCAGCGCCCATGCTCACCCAGCCAGCAGTACACAGGACTGAGCGCGAAAGTGGCGGCTTACGATTTTTGTAAGTAAGCTGGTGCGATTTTTGGTACGCGAAGTAGTTGTTCTTGCGTTATCTAGGTGTATCTACATATATATCTGTGGTTTCACGTGCCAATAGATAATTATTTACATGTGAAACTATCAATGAATAACAATAATGTATTTCAGTTACCTACTCGTACCAAAGCAACATTACATGAAAGATATTGCTAATCCATTGCTTCATACGTTCGAAAAATTTGTCTATGCATCAACATTTAAGACGCAATGAATATTGTTGAACTGTCAAAATAAAACCCATTCCTACTGTTAATGTGTTACGTAATTACTCTGCTGCCTAGTCTGAGGCCCGGATTCCACCAAAGCGGAGATGTGCGGAGCGGAGCGGAGACGTGCAGGAATCGTCCAATCACAAACGAAACGAGTGACGCGATGAGGATTTCAACCATTGTGATTGGTCGATTCCTGCACGTCTCCGCTCCGCTTCGCACATCCCCGGTTTGATGGAGTCCGGGCCTTATTCCAAGTAGATAATGGTCGACTTCTAGTCTAACTAAGGGCTGATTTTTCCAACGCCAAATAATTTTATCTGAGGAATAATTTTGAATTTTTGACAGTTCTTCCATACAAAAACTGTAAGACGTCAAACGTCAATTTTGTTCCTCGAATAAAAGTTATCTGGCGATGGAAAAATCAGCCTTAAGACTAAAGGTGGTATGTTATTTAACCACATTGTTGCCCATTGCGAGACATGACCACCTATTTTTGTCCCCCGACTGATATAGAGGGGTGTTATAATAATTACGATACTATAAAGTATTTTTTCAAATTTTTTGTAAAATGTGTGAATGGAAGGCATGAAAAATAATATGATTGGTAGTTGACCGCCGGGTTGCGACCACTCTCCTACCGGAGTCCGGCGTCAAGCAGCCTGCTGTGTTTCGTCGATGCGTGGGAGTTCCAGTGCCTTAGGCATCTTCTGGGCACGCCCATTCTATCATAGACCTCATCCATCGTTTTCCATCAGGCGTGATCGAAGTCAAGAGTGGACCCATTCAGCAATAAAAAAAAAAACTTTTGTATCCACGGATACCTGAGGACATTATATTTGAACCAGATTATCCGTATTTTGTTCTGTCCACATAGTTTAACCACTTAACGTACGGTCTAGTGTTAGTAATATGTCATCCGTCTAAGAGGGTCAAACGGCTATCCAAAAGTGGTCATAAATGTTTAACTTCAATCCTGAATTATATGACGTAAAAATGTCTACATTTGTTATAAGCTGGAAATTTAATTTGCAGCCTCGCAACCGCTGGGTTTTCACATAAATGCCTGTAAGAAATGGTATTCTTTGTTATACCTACATTTCTACAAGAGTCTACTTTTTTATTGATAAATATTTGTACTTTCTTGATATATTTCGCTTCTTATTTGCCCGCAATTTCTATGTTGCTAGGGGGTATATCTACGAATAGTGCTGCCTTTAGCTGAATCGGAAAAAAAAAACCTTCGAACGACTTAGCTCCTTCTTACTTTTTGCTGAAGGTTTTATTTGGGATAGTAGGTTTGCTATAGTTCCTAGTTACACTGGAAGCTGGGTAGAAAATTAATATAAGGCGTAATTAAGTGACACATGGTAGTGACATTTTTATTAAAGCATTTCGCAAATTGTTATACCGAAACTGTGAATACAAAAATAAACGCGTCTTCGTATATCCTTTTTTTAGTGTTAATATTATGTCTTATATGGAACTTTAGGCAGTGAATAATAATACCAGCGTATAAGGTCCCATAACCATTGCAAGACAAAGGCCTCCTCTCACACCGATAAGTCATGCAATGAGCATTGATCAGCACGGATTGTCGATTTCAAACTTATAATTATTAATATTAATACAGGTTTCCTCACGTTTTCCTTCACCGATGTTAGCGAATATAAACTAGAAAATATTCATATTTAAAAAAAATAACTAGATTATACTTTTTGCTTCTCGAGTTCCTGACTCGAGACATAAGAGAAGAAAAAAGTGGGGCTATTGGACCTACAGAACCAAGGCTACGCTCATTGTAGCAAATTGTGTATACATAAAAAAATTATAAGGTGACTTTTTCCGTAGGATGCACCTTTTGAAGTTATAAGTCAATAACTGAAAGAAGTTTTACGAGCACCACGCAGTTCAGGACAGGTCTTTCGAAGCTGCACATTTGGTATAACACTATTGGCACCCATCCTTACAACATCCCAAAAAATCAGTACAGTGCAAATTTTTGCGGCCTAACGCGATTTTTGTGTCTATGGTGACTGGTCCATTACTTATAGCCAGCTTAGGCCAGCTCAAGGTCAACGTTCTACCGCTCTCTTTACCAACCAGTGGCGTGCATTGGTTTTCAGAATAAGTAGGCAGGTACTAGGCCAAGTCTAGTCTAGGCTGACGCGGTCACTAATCAGAACCATAAAACAAAAGTATCTATTTTGGATGTTCAAATTATTTTCTTACCCACGTACCTATGATAATTTAGTGAATTCCTTAATTGTGGGGCACACACACTAAAATGCAATTGATAGGCTTATGGTGATTTATCGAGGTAGGCACTGCTTATATGTCTTTATTCAACCCAAGCCACTTGTACCAACCCTTCTACAGCAGATTGGTAGCCTGCTGTAGAAGGGCTTGGATTCGTCTTAGAAACAATAACAGAGGAACATTGTTTTTTTAAAGACATTTGTTTGAAGATTTCCAAGGCGCCATCTACGCGAACTGTAGCCGCGAAACTCTCGCCCGTATAGATGGCGCCTTAGTCTATTTCAATACCAACCCTTTCATCAAACAATCCTATTTGATACTAAGCTTATTTGCTAAAGGTTCTTGTTAGTTTTTAAAAATGGGCTTCACGAAATAAAACGTGTTTTTTTTCATATTTATATACTAGATAAACTTCTAATACTAAATAAACTAACAAACTATTAAAATAAAAAATATAATATCCTAGCCTTACTAAAACTATTAAAAAAAACTAAATATTTCGTTAGTTTCGAATAATACAAATTGTCAGACACTAATAAAATACAGTTGTGGCAAAATTAGACGACTTGCCATTTGAAACATCGTTCTACTTCTGTCAATCGTTTTTAAATTGACTGAGACAGAATGATGTTTTCAATATATCTAGCGTTAAATGCTTTTAGTACTTTGTGGTGCAAGTAGGCCTAACTCGATACCAACTTTAATTCATTTTAAACTCACTTTAAATTCAAAAAGTCTTGGACAGAATATTCTTGCTAATGATTCAGATGGCCATTGTTCACCACTTCGGTAGCTACTGAAATCCATGCTTTTCAGAGGATAAGTGAGTGTAAGGAATCTCATTTTCTCTCACTTCTACACCAGGTTCATTAAGATAAGGCTCAAATCTAGGAACCCGTGATGGGTAGAATAAATCTTCTGAGAAAACTTTTGACGCTAAAATATAACACCAGAATAACAACAAAAATAAGTACATAGTCAAAATTTTAATTCTAGACAGATGAACTATTTTTGTTTATTCATACACTTAAACCAAAGATGTAGGTACTAACAATTTTTAGTTTAAATTAAAAAGTCAAGTGATGTTGTAGTAGATAATTTCCTGGCGTTTATACTATGACTTTTCTATTAATTATAGTGCGAAAAGAATACTTAGTCACGTAAGCAAAACCGCGGCGACAGCCTAGTTGGCACATATGATTGATCAAGTAGTACAATTTAATCGAGGGTTTTCTTTAAAAAAAATATTAGCAATAATACATACTAAAATACCACTAAACGTCGTTTTAAGCGTTAGAGGTTTCAAGATAAAGGAAATAAAACGTGATAACAAAACTATAAAATAACTCTTACCATTACATTCTCCAGATTTGAACGTCAATACATTCGGACAGATTCTTTTCAATACCGAAATTAATATAGCCTCTAGGCGGTTAAAACGCTTTGATTTAGGGTTGTAGGTCTTCATAGGCAAGTTGTCTGTCAACAAAAAAATATTTTTTAAACGTACTTTAATATTTCGCTGGTAATATTTCTACCAAAGTCATCTTTTGCAAAAGATAAAATTCCGGATGATACTCCATTATCTTCTTCTACAACAAAATTATTTGGTAGATCTTCAAATGATTTAATAACTATCATATCACTGTCTACAAATATACCACCCCACTTGTATTAAGTAACAATTTTTAATATATTTGATGTGTCTTCTATCGGTTGTTTGCTTTTCTTTATATCATTCACTAGTATTGATTCCACTGGAGTGCCTTTCGCAAATTGAGCGATGTTTATTCTTGCGACATACATTAGAAGTTGTGCAAGGTATTTTTTACTTAGTGAATCCGAAATTGGAAAGCTGAACAGAAAGTATATGTGCCACTGCGGATTAAATATTGCGGCAGACTCTGCAACACATGCTTACATCATTGTCAGTTTTCCTTTACACGTAGAGTCAATGAAAAATATAGATTTATTTTTAGGAGAAAAGCTTGGGTCTTCTGCTGGTAACATGTCTCCGCCAGTCTTATAATAACACGATATGTCATGAACTTCAGCTTTTACAAACATTTTGTCATCGCGTTCGATAATTTCCACATAAGTTACTAACATTGCGTAAAGGAACACGAAAACACAAAATGTGAGCACAAATCGAATGCGACGAAATCGAATGATCCAAATTATAATATTGTGCATTTTTTTTTTGTTCGAAACAAGGTAGCAATTTCACTTCACTGTTTAATCCGATTTAAAATTCTGTTTGTAAAAGTCCTTCACTGTACGGAATTTGATTACTCGTACAGCCGGCCGCAGCATTCAAGGTGATTACAATATTAGTTGTTGTAAAAATGTGGGATACCAAGGCCTGGCAGGATTAAAAAAATGCTCGCTCCGCTGTAAATTTGAAACAATTAACTGGAAATATAATGATGTTTAATGTGTGTGTGTAGACTGTGTCTTCTTAAACATAAACTTATCCAAAAGCTAAGCCACAAGATTATGTGTAAAAGTGCATATAGACAAATATTTAAATCTTTGCAGATGAACAATAGCATAAGATCCACCACGCGGGCCGAGTGCGGGTTAGTAGATGTCACATAACTTCGAATTTTTGGTTCTAGGATACGCCGGTTTCCTCACGATGTTTTCTTCACCGTTTTGAGAGCAGTGGTGAAGAAATGAAATACACAAAGTAAAGTGTCTGTCTGGGTTCAAACCTACGAATACAATTCACACACAATAGTTTTTGCATATTCATTTCTACATTTCTTACATAATTTATCTTGAGACGATGGATTGTTTAGGCATTGCGAACTACACTAGTTACCCATTCTATACTAAATATTACTTCTAGAACAATACGATTTAGCGGCACGTATTTCAATATAAAGTCGGTACCTATTCACGTACACACAATCCAGACTCTAAAACCTTTTCTCCAGAAAATGATGTATCGTAATATTTCGTCGATTGCTTTTCTTGTTTTTCGATGTACAATTCAGCGTTCAACAAAGCAAATACGTCTATTAAATGTCAGGGCTGTGTTTTATTATAGAGATTTTTCTCAGACCAAAACGCCATTAGGATTTCGTTTAGGAAAACGATGTTTGACTTACCGGGTACTTCAAAGAAATTCGTGATGAAAAAATCCAATATCACTTTGTCTGACCTGAAAATCGATCGCAGGACTCCGTGTTCAAAAGGCGTGGTTCTCCGCGCTCACATCATTCGTATCGTATCATTCGTCGATCTGTCGATTCTATAATCGACAACAGCGACTAGAGACGCCTTTACTAATAATATTTAAATCAATCAATAAACTCAGCGTATCGCAGTCTACTGCTGGGCATAGGCCAGGCTGCGCCACAACACCCTCCCCCGCATCCCCCTTCCGCATCCAGCCACCTTCTTAAGGTCGTGGGTCCATCTAACTGGGAAGCGTCCTACACTACGCTTTCCGATACTTGGTCTCCATTCCAGGACTCGTCGCAATAATATTTGTGCTCGCGCAATAGCACTGAGCGCAAGTTTCGGCTATAGTTTTTATGAGTAAACAGTGACATTTATTTTTTTTTTGTTTTTTTTTTGTTCGAAGACATGTGACATCTACCAACCCGCACTGGGCCCGCGTGGTAGATTATGGCCCACTCCTTCTCATAGAGAGGAGGCCTGTGTCCCAGCAGTGGGAACATTATAGGCTGATTTAAATGTCAAGTATGTTATGTTTTTTTTTTTTTTTGTTAGCCTATAAGTACTGTCCTACTGCTGATCAAAGGCCTGTCCCAAAATCCTTCCAGAAACTCTTTTCCCGCGCCACCTCAAACCAGCCCTCTCAGTACGCTTCCAGGTCATCTCGCCATCTCTTTCTGGGCCGGCCTCGGCGGCACCGTCTATCTTCAGGTACCCATTGTGTAGAGATTTTTGCCTACCGGTCATCGTGCAAAGTCAAAGTCAAAGTCAAAGTCAAATCATTTATTTCAAATAGGCACTTAAAAGGCACTTTTGAACGTCAAAATTTAAAATGAAAAAATAGAATTGATTCTAGTCGCCCATTCCAAAATGTAGTTTTCGTGTGGAGAAGAATGGGCAAGAAACTCCACCGTTACTCTTTTAAAATGTTTTACAAGTTTTTGTATACATTGTTTATATAATTATATGTGAAGACGATGCACCTAAAATAAAATTTAGTCTACCAAAAATGGTAAAAGAATTAAAAATATAACAGACTGGTAAATCAATTATGTGATAGATACATGGTGTCCACATATTTACAAAGATTGAAAAATTTTTCTAGTATTTTAAAAAGTGTGTGAGTTACATTTGTCAAAGAATGTAAAAATCAATGTAAAAAAAAAAAATGTGTATGTATAAATTAAATTAGCAACCAGTTTGATTTTGTCTAGACTCTAGATTGTCCTATGGAGCAGGACCAGCATGTTTCCAAACATTGTTATCTTGGATATAATCCTCCAATTTGTAATATCCTTGTTTACAAAGTGTACTTTTTATATGAGTTTTAAATTTTCTTTCATTTAATTGTAATATATCAAAAGGTATTTTGTTGTAGCATTTAACACAGTACCCCATAAAAGATGTTTGCACTTTAGATAACCTGAAAAAAGGTTGATCTAATTTATCTTTATTTCTAGTATTAAAATTATGTCTATCACTTATTTTATTAAAAAGATGTTGATTTTTTCTTACATACATAATATTTTCATAAATGTATTGGCAAGGTACCGTCATAATATTAACCTTTTTAAATAGTTCCCTAAGAGATTCACGACGACGTAGATTGTAAATGGCTCTGACAGCTCTCTTTTGCAAAATAAAAATGGATTCAATATCAGCAGCCCGACCCCACAGTAAAATGCCATATGACATAATACTGTGGAAGTAACTAAAATAGACCAAACGCGCGGTTTCTACATCTGTTAACTGTCTTATCTTTCTAACAGCATAAGCGGCCGAGCTTAGCCGCCCCGCAATAGATGTTATATGAGGCCCCCATTGTAATTTCTCGTCTAGCGTGATTCCTAGGAAAACTGTCTGATCAATAAACTCTAGTTTTTGGCCATTCAATATGATGTCACATTCGCTGCTTCTAACATTAGGCAATTTAAATTTAATGCATTTGGTTTTTTTTTCATTAAGTACTAAATTATTTACCGTAAACCAATCTTGGACCTGAAGAATAGAGTTATTCACGTCGTCAAGATTTTGTGACCGTCGGTCTATTTTAAAGATCAATGATGTATCATCTGCAAATAACACCATCTTTGGTTGATTTTGAAGTAATTGGGGTAAATCGTTAATATGCATACGGTTGATGTCCCGCCCAATCCCATTTGATCCTGGCAGCCTTCTTTCCCACATCCAGTATGCCAGTATTGGAACGCAGCGTGGTGTTCAGAATTCTGTCCTGTCTTTTAACACTCAGAATGCTGTGTTCCATCGCTCTTTGGCAAACTCCAAGGCGGAACTTTTGCGACTCGGTAAGCTACCAGGTCTGAGCACCGTAGGTTAGAACGGACAGGATACACATGTCGATGACTTTGCGCTTCAACATCTAATGACACTCATTTTTCCTATGGAAAGTATACCTTCACAAGCAGCGGCCGCCGAGGCGTCTCATTGTTCTGTGGTATACCCTGTAATTAGATTGCTGGGACAAAGGCCTACTTTTTGTGAGAGAGATTGGATTATAATCCTCCACGAGAGCCCAGTGCGGGTCGGTGGATGTCACATGTCTTCGAATTTCTTGGTTATAGGATATGAAGGTTTCTTCACTATGTTTTCCTTCACCGTTTTAAGAGCAGTGGTACAAAGTAAAGTGCCTGCCAAACTCACGACCGCACAGACTGCTCTCAAACGATAATAAATCAATTTTGACCTCACTCGGCCTTAGCACCCTAGAAAATCACGGAAACGATATCCATGATTAAAAATATTAATATTTTCGCGTCCGCCATCTTGGATTTTAATTTTGACCTCACTATCGGCCTTAGCACCCTAGAAAATCACGGAAACGACATCCATGTCGAAAAATTTGAAACTTTTCGCGTCCACCATCTTGGATTTTCGTTTTGACCTCACTATCGGTGTCAGCACCCTTGAAAACCACGAAAACGAAATCCCATCGAAGACACATGAAACATTTAAAAAAAAATGATTTTGTAAAACACGAACGCTTTTCTCTTGACTGCACTTACCTGTCAAAAAGAGTAACCTAGATAATGTGGATAAGACACGAGTTTAAAACAGAAAAAAAACTAGCGGGGCATCCAGGGGGGTGGTGGGGGGTTCAGGAGATCAGACCAGAATAAATCAGAAATATGCGTACCAACAAAATGATTTTTTCTTTTGTTTAGGTACCAGGCCATCGTGCGACCAATGCGGCCGAGGATGTCGAAGACTTGCTCCCTCGTCATGATCGCTTGTATATGGATCAGTGGCATGCTGCTGGCGATACCCTGCTTATTATACTCAACCACCAAGGAATATAGGTATGTTTTACAAAGATTATGTTTCCAGTAATAAAATTTTATTAATGTTCGTATTAGTAATTAGGCATTTAAGTGGTTTTATCATAACTAGCAATAAAATTTGGTAACGCAATTTTACGTAAGTATGGTAATAAACTAAATTAATCTATACTAATAATAAAGCTGAAAAGTTTGTTTGTTTGAACACGCTAATCTCTGAAACTACCAGTCGGATTTGAAAAATTCTTTTCGTATTTGATAGCCCGATTCTTGAGGAAGGTTATGGATTGTAAGGATTTTACATCACGCTATAACCCTTAGGAGCCGAACCAAAAGAAAAAAAGTCAGAAAGAGCGATAAACGAAAACACAGTGATAGCGCGAGCGATGCAATGGGGTGACTCGGAATAAATTTAGTAGTTCAGAAGCTGGTTAGTATTAAAGCAATAACTTCATATTCTGAGGCTACACTGAATAGAGAGAAAATAATTGAATATTCAGCGTCATAAATAACCCGTAATTCTGCTGACTTACATTGTCCAGAAAACGCAACCCTCAATGACGTCAGCAAATCCTAAATTGGTAATCTCTTGCTCACAGGTCATGCGATCAGCAAGGGATTTACCCTCACCTGTTTGAGATTTGAGATTTTCGATTGCTATTTGTCATTGTCATGTGCGCCGCTGCAAACTGCTTTGATTGGTTGATTGCATTTTTAACAGCCAATAGATTCTCGAACTTGTGATAATTTTTAGGGTTACTAAGCCTCCGCTAATCGGCCGAATCGTAACAGGTAGACAGTTGAAATTTTCAGATAGTGTGCATTTCTGTTGCCGCTATAACAAAAAATGATAAAAGTAAAATAAAGTTTGTAAAAATTAAAGGGGGTCTCCGTACAAGAAACGTATTTTTTGTCATTTTTTTCCTTTTGGCACGGAATCCTTCGTGTGCTAGCCCGTCTCCCATTTGGCCGGTTTTAATTATCAACAGCCAATCTGATTAGACTTGCATTTTATTTTGACACGTCGATAGTTTTCGCCGGGTGATATCCTTCCAATTCATTCGAGGACATTCAATAGAGGTAACTTATATACAGTCGGAAAAGTTGCAAATGTAGATTTTCGGAGATAGTCGAAAACATATTTAGCCGTTTGTCAATTTTGCTTCAGGCACGTTCAAGTTAGCACTTTTGCCTTCACCCATTTTTGAAGCTTGTCCATAAAACGATGATACTGACCTATTTAGTCGCTTTCTGCTACGAAAAAGTGTCACTACGTTAATACGGAAAAAATCAAAACTCATTTGTCAGGCATAAACACTCGTATAAAAATTAATTTCGGGGATTTAATTCATGTATTAACAATGCCAATATTACCATGACATGGACATAAATAATAAAAATAAAATATCGAATCACTTTGCAATTCACTGGTATTTTCAATTTTTCGTTTCAATATTTTTATAACTCGTATTTTGCAATAATAATTTCTTTTTAGTGATTTATTTCATATTTGGAAAAATATTCTTCAATTTAGGAAAATATATTTCACGGGACAGGGTTACAGCGACCCCGGCCAATTACAGCAATTTTCAATTCCATCGCATTTCACAATGTTGCGTTTTCAGTCTGTTTCAATCAGAAACTCAGTACGCTGTAATTTGCAAAATTGGTAACGATTAATTTAAAATGAAGAGCAGTGTTTGGATTTCAACTATCGTAAACAAAAAATAAAATGGAAATGTAACTCAATACACATTTTGTTGATAATTATAATATATCGTGATGGCCAGTGGTTAATCACGGGCGATTTCAGACTTATATGTAATTAGCTGTGCCTCGCGGTTTCACCCGCGTCGCTCGGATCCTAAGGGTAAGTGTAATGTTAAACAAATCGCCTATAACCACAGATAAAGATACACTTAGATAACGCAAGAGCAACTATTTCGCGTGCCAAAAATCACACCAACTTACGTTCAAAAATCGTAAGCCGCCACTTTTGCGCTCAGTCCTGTGTACTGCTGGCTGGGTGAGCGTGAGTGAGCAAGAGCGCTTGTGACGTCATAGTAGGTAGTCAAAAAAATGGCACTCTTGGTTTTCATACAGATCGTGATACTTGCGTTACCTAGGTATATATATCTGTGTCCATAACCTTCCTCAAGTCATCATCATCTGCCTAGCCTTTTCCCAACTATGTTGGGGTCAACTTTCGGTCTAACCAGATGTAGCTGAATACCAGTATTTTACATGCAGCGACTACCTATCTGACCTCCACAGCCTAGTTACTGGGTAATACGAAATCCCTTGGTAAGACTAGGTTTTACAAAGGGTGACACAATGGGCGGTTTTATCGCTAAGAGCGATCTTTTAAAGACAACCTTTGGATGGACTCATTAATTAAGATTTTAAACACTGAATTGGGAATCGGCTTTTATTGCGGACTGTGTTTTATTATTTTAAGAACTTTGTGGGAAAATTCAAAACTCCTTTGTCGAAAAGCTTAGTCGTGTAAAATTTTAATTAACTTGTGCTTTTGTCTGTGGCAGGTCGAAAGGCACCCTCAAAACTGCATGTCTGCTATCGTGGCCCGACGGATTACCCGATGTGTCATACATGGATTTTGTGTGAGTATTCAGCAACTTTCTAAATCTGGTATGTTTGTTTTTTGTTTGTAGTTTGTTAGCTAATATTTTGGTTGAAAAATATTTTGTGTCAGCTGGTATCAAAATTTATGATACTTACACTACTCCACAAATTTCAAACTTTTTATTTTATCTGGTATTTCAGTTTATTCCTTGTTATTAACCTAATAAAAATCCGTAAATTAAGTTTATCCATCAAATCTCATTTTCAAGATAAAAGAGGCAAGTCAGTAATTACTGTTTTCTTGAAAATCAAGCACTCACTTGAACTTTTATTGACGTTTTTTGAAAAGGTGAAGCTTTCTTGGTACCTATAGCTGGTTTTTCTCTTGAAATGGGGCCCAGGAGTATCTCTGACAAGACTCGCAACAGTAATCTGCGAGCATAGCTGGCTCCCAACTTCCTTGGAAAAGTTTTTCAAATTTAACTTTAACTACATATTGATGAAAGCGTTCCCCATGTTCATCGCTAACTGAACCCATAATAATATCATTTAGGGGAAAAAGTCCAAATGAAGGAAATGCAATTTTAATGACATAATGCATTCCATTTTATGGTAGCCGTTTCCTTAGTTTTATTCTTTCGCGAAAGTCAGTGGATGTAATGTTACCAAAGATTTTTTTTTGTCACGGCAATAAAATATAAAGCATTCCACTTGTTTTTCAATATAGTTAAGGGTAGATGTAAGTTAAATCAGCTTTTTTACAAACCTGTTTTATATTTGCCTCACTAAGCTAAGAAAACTTTTGCTTTCTCCGCTTCTAGACGTGATAGCAAAATAAAATGGCTACAGATATTTATTATTAGTCAACCTCATTATGAAATGATATGTGCCCATTCAGATATTTTTTTTGTGTTGAGTTGTGCTATAGGTACATTTTCATCAATATTTATTGTCACATTTAAGACATTAACTGATTTTTTAAATATTAAAAAAACCAACCCTTTAGTTTTTTAAATATTAAAAAAAAAATCATGTGATTTAGTTAGTTAATTTCCGTTATTAAAACTAAAACTCATAACGCTTATTGAATTAGGTTACCTGCCATCCATCAAGTTTTTCTGTTGGGAGATTTACTACTACGCAAAATGTCACGCTATTATTAGATTGAAACCTAAAAGTCTCCGCTTTGTTTAAGTAAAGGAAAAAAACAACATAAATGGTTAAACACGGTTAATAATTTTTACAACATAAAATTATTTATTGACGGGAGACATTTTATAAGCAAACATGTATGCTCTAATGCATTTTTAAAACAAGTTTATATACCATGTTTTATGCAAATAAATCTTATTTCTATTTAAAGTAAATTATGGATGCCTTAATAAATTAAAGTCTATACGTTCATACTATTTACAGTGAGTATACATACGGTCGAGTCAACCGTCGCTTTGTCATTCTAGGCTGCCAGTTTGAAAACTAAGTTTACGTACATAAAACTAAGTTTACAACAAGTAAGTTACTGCAGATTACGGCCAATCAAACACAGTTCGGACTTTCTTACTTTCTCCGTTGGTAGCGACCAAAAACTTGTCCTGGCATCCAATGCGGAAGTACCCATCCTATAGTATCTATTTAGGTACTTAGCAGCTGAACAATAAAATAAATACCGGCCAACAACCACCCCTAATGAAAGGTTCTGTAGCTGGGATGAATTATCTATATATTATTACTACAAATTAATGATTTTCGGACATTACTAGTGCTGTGAGACCACCATGCTTCTTGACAAATTTCATGATACTAAAATTTGAAGGAAATTAATCAGTATCAATTTATCATTTACGTTGAAGGCTGTTGCAAGTTCCAATATAGTTTGAGATGAATCTGCTTCCACTGTGGCTTTCAATTTTTCGTTGTTCCGGTCGGCCACGTGGCTCATTGTTGAAATAAAAATTTCCAGAACAGAAGCGATTAGAACAAAAATCGACCGTGCGTTCACATGCGGTACCATGTCCATACACTTTGTTAATATTACGTGCTGTCTGTGCTGCATTGGTGCCCCACGGAACCAGTATTCGAAAAACAGCGCGCAATTTCGATTTTTCCATGGTTATAGAAACTCGAACGGCAGGAAAACAAATGAACAACTGATTTTGAGAAAAAAAAAATTTTATACTACATTATAAAATTAATTTAATTTGGAATTCTAAATAGAATAAAATATATCGATCTTCACAATAGCCAGTATCAAAAGTCGGCAATTTCATAGGCATAAATGGCCGTATTTTCTTATTGCGTTGATTTAGAAGTTTGATTTTTTAGAGCTCCAAGAGACCGTAGACCTACTACGTATTAGATACCAACAGGAAAAACAATTTGCACAGAAAAGGCTACTTTTCAAATATTATTCCGACGACTCAGGAACAAAATCGAAAATAATAATAATTATGTTTCTGTGACTTCATGGCATATCCGTTTGAAATAAAAGTTAGACACTTCCTTATTCTAATTTCATGTTAAACTTAACAACTTTATGTTTCCGCATGACGGCGATGCGGACGAGTACTTCGATGCCTAAGTGTCCTTTTGTTTTTTAATTGATTTGTTCAGTTAGTCATTTAATTTAGTACCTAGTGTAAATAGTTACATATCTATACATACAATAATGTTACCGCTAATTATTGAAAGAAAAATTACATATACAAATACATAACGGCGCGTGATGGTTTAGTCGATTTTATTGTTTTACTTTTTAAAAGTTGTAGTTGATTACTTTTACCCTGTGGTTTAGAATTTATTTCTTTAGTGGTTTTTTTAATTTAGAGCGGGTATCACCGAAAGGCGTTGTGAGTGTCATGGCGGCAGTGGCGATCACTTTTTGAATGCGATCGTCAAGTGGTGTACACGCACAAATTCATTGACTTAGATACAAGTTCATTTGACTTAATCTATACTAATATTTTAAAGAGGAAAGATTTGTATGTATGTTTGTAACGAATTGGGTCAAAAAATACTGGACCGATTTTAAAAATTCTTTCACCTTTAAAATGCTACATTATCACTAATTAATTAGGCTTTTTAATTGCAAGAAAAAAAAAAATATCCACCCGTGCGAAGCCGGGACAGGCCGCTAGTCAGTGATAATCATTGTCATTCAATTTTATGGTTGTTCCGTTGCGATATTTGGGAGTAAATTAAGTGGATTATTTTGCAAGTATTATTTTCCAAACACCTGCACGTACACGCCCATATTAGAGGACTAACTGATGACGGATCAGCAGCTACACGTGGTGTCTCAGCCGCTCGAATATCCTACTTAAATATAAATAAAAAACTTTATAAATCTTCTATTTCCTTGCCAATGAAGTTAATGTTTATTTTTTGTCTTAGCGGGCCTTATTTTTATAGGGTGTTGTCTAGAATAATGAAGGAGTGTAAACTGATATTTATAGTCTTTCTTTTAACAAAGACTACTTTTCTTGACACACTTAAAGTTGATGTATTTTGCTGTCGTTTGAAAACCGAGGGGCAATTCTCGTAATTTTAAGAACGTTCACAGCCTGATCTCAGTTTCAATCTGTCAAAAATACCTACAATTTCCCTACATTTTGACAAATTTTTGACATTTGACTGTCGCTGAGATGAGACTGCGACTAGATTTTGAACGTTTTAAATTACGAGAATATTTGTATGTAGAAATCACGTGCATGTACCGCGCACCGGAACGTTACGCGTGTTAGTGTGAGATCCACCTGGCTAAACTTTATTTAAAACACAATTAGGTACTTAAATGGAAAAATCGATTCGACGACGAATAGGAAGTGCACAGACATTAATTATTCATTAAATTAATTATGTACTGTATTATTTCAAGTATTACTGATTTTATTGATTATAATAATCTGTAAAGTTATCGGTCGCGAATCATATAATATTTTAATAAACATGCAACTTGAAACGCACCTGCAAATTGCAAAAAACGTTGAATTGTGAAATTTGAATTTCGCGGGCTATTTTATCGTAACGCCCTTAACCAAAACGATTGTCCTCATTCTTTCCGTCCGTATAAACAATATAATTGATCTGTAACATTGTTCAATTCAGGAGATATTAAGTTGAATACACTACCTTTATCCGCACAATACATTACATTGTCTATGGAAACCTCTTTAATTATCAAGTCAATTATTGTAAAGTAATTTATTTTATTATTTATGTACACACAGTAAAATACATAGGAATATGAGATAATTATAATTTGAGTTCAAAGGTACTGCTTATTTCTTAAGAAATTTCTTCCAGTAGACCTGCAAAAGGAGAAGTAAAAACTAAATGTAGACAATAGTGTGCGAGAACAAGAAGAGAAAAATATGAATGTGTGAAGTCTAAAACTAAAATTTTAAATAAACTTACACATTAATGCAAAAAAAAAATTAACATAAGTACTTAAATGAATACATAATGCTAAAATATATAAATATATATGTCGGAGTTGGTGGTCAATTACAATAGTGGGTATTATGTTATATGTTGATTTTCTTGTGATTTTTACTATCAATTATTGTCTAATAAATCGAAACATAATTTATGTACCACTAATTGATTTTTGGCAACTTATTTCGATAAGTGTGACCAATAGTTTTGTTCAAAACAGTGATGACATGTTGCTTTAATTTTAAAATGATTAACTTTGTATTATTATTGTATTATTTTTGATTACTTTATAATGTAAAATCTTATTAGATTTAGCACGTTTTGTATCAAGTAAACGCGTGACGTACATTCCGTGCATCAACGGACAGAGTAGTCGTGGAGGGATTGCAAAGTGAGGGCATCGTCCTACAAAAGAGCGTGCACTCGCTGTCTTCGGATTTGACTCAATAAAGAGCTCCCCTGCTCCCGACAAAACTGTCGGTTTACCTGGTACAGCGCTGCTGTATATTGACATAGCTGTATTTAACTTGCTTATAGCGAGCGGATACACTGTGTAATTGGGTGGCTTGGCCACTGTACGAACTGTGACTTTAAAAATCTGTTCGCCTAACTGTTTTTACCTGCTTTATCTTTTTATTAATTACCATTTTTTATTGTGTACTATTTTTGTATTGTGTACCATTTTTTTTATTGTGTATTGTTAATAAAAACTATGTCGCATTATTGGGTGGCCGAGATGCGATACATCGGATCTTCTTCACGATTCGACATAGTTTAGATAGGTGTGGGCATTACAGTGGGTACTCGAACGAAAAGATAATTTGAATTTACAGTAACTTTAATAAACTAGCGATTAACAACCGGAACGCACACGTGCGTCGGAAACAAACACGTGCGTCGGAAACAAACACGTGCGTTGGGATTGAGAGTTTGCCAAGACTATCCGAGCTCAACCGTTGACTGTAGACTGTAGACTGTCGACTGTCGACTGTCGCAGCAACACTCGGTCTCTCCGCCAGTCCTCGCTGCATCCTCTCCACCGACGATCGTGTCAAGGGTAGGGCTCCCTTGTGTTTCCGATCACGTGATCCTTCTTGTACCAATCAAATTGTTAGATGGCGCTGTCCGCTGTACTGTGGCGCCATCCATTCACGTTATATATATATTTATTGATAAATAATCAATCTATTGAATCAGTACCTCTTATAATAATTTATCTCAGCGAGTCAGTACCTAAGCTTCAATAGTTTATCCAACCGTAACAAATGATTATTAGATAAGAACTGTCCCAAGATCTTATAGTTTCCTATTATCTATCTCAAACTGTGGCATTATATTGTGAAACATGGGTTGGTTGAACAATGATTTATTATAATAGGAAGTAATTTAGATGCTATTGTACATATTTATTGAAAAGGGATTAATATAGTTCTTGTTGTATTAATTTTAGTTTATTGATCACTACAAAATAACATAAATACAATATGATCTAAATTGTATTTATGTTATTTTGTAGTGATGGGGAGCCCGTGGCTAAATAATTATATCCGCACAGGTCGATCAATCAGGTAGAGCTACACTTCCCGCGGTTGGTCTGTGGATGGATGACCATCTTTACATACCGAGACCCCTCCGTGCTTCGGAAAGCACGTTAAGCCTTTGGTCCTGGCTGTCATTTGTGGATCTTTGACAGTCGTTACGGGTAGTCAGAAGCCTGAAAGTCTGACAACCTTACCAAAGGGTACCGCATTACCCAGTAACTGGATTATGGAGGTCAGATAGGCAGTCGTTCCATGTTAAATACTGGTATTCAGCTGCATCCGGTTAGACTGGAAGCCGACGCCAACAAAGTTGGGAAAAGGCTAGGCAGATGATGACAATACGTTCTAAATTGTGAGGTTGTAGTTGTAATTTCTGTTGACTACAACTTCCTTAGGCCCATGGACCGTGACCGTGAACAATGTTGTTTCGAATAACCGAACGGTGTTTTACTTAGCCCTAATGGTGTACTACCTACTTTTTCATAATGCTTAATAACTGAAAGATCCAATAGTCAAATTATATCACTAGCCATCTTTCATTTAATCAGGGCTGTCCAAACGAGATACGATCCCGGGCCAATTTGAATTTCTAAATAAATTGGAGGGCCGCGGAAACCTAAAACTTAACTTTTTAAGAAAATGGGCGCCTTTACTATTTTAATAGAAGTCCATTGATGACTAAATGGCGCTATAGAAATCTTGGAGGCGGGAATCGATGAACTCATGAAAGATGTTTATCACAGACGAAGTCGAAGAATTGTTTTTTTTATAATCGCCAAATTTTCTAAAAAACAAATTAACTCTGTTGACAAGTTGGTGGGTGACGAAGAGCTTCCAGTTGAGGCATCTGTGTTTTTGAAAAGGTCCTTTGTGCGGTGTTTGCTAAGCGTTTTCTTTAAGAAGGAGTGGACTAAAGCCGTTGACTTTTATTGATTTTCTCTGTCACTAATCATATTCGCCAGACCTTATATCAACTTACTTTTAAATTGTTATTTTTCGGATTTAGATATACAGGGTTACTTTTCAATAACCAGCCAAATTTAAGGGTGTGGTACAGACCATCAAACTGAACAACTTTCTCCATGGGACCAACATCGTAATCGCGAATAAAAATTCAGCCGTCCCATACGTCTAGGTCGAGTAGTATGAAGTTTTCTATGGGACAGTTGATAAATTTATGAAAAAATTTGATAATTGATATTTTTTGGCTATTATGGTTGAGGCCAAAAAATATCAATTATTATTATTTTTTATCTCGTGGCCTTGCTTTGGACAGCCCTGATTTAAACTATCAAGTATAAGAAAGGTGACGTTGCGGGCCACAAAGGATGAAGAAGCCATGGTGACCGCCCGTTCCATAGCTCGCTGAGCTACCTTGAATTTATGGACCAGCCGTACCGTAAGTGTCCACGTTTCGGCTCCGTAAGTCATAACTGGCAGGACGCACTGATTAAAGACCTTAGTTACACAATTTACTTACACGATGACAAATGATGTATAAAAACTGACGGCTTAATGGCGGTCCGTCACCGTGACAGAAGTTGTGCACTCAACATACTTTCGGCGCCATGAATTCTGCTCCACCCAGAGCGGGAGGGGTCATTTGATGATATCCATCCTCAAAAAAAAAAAAAGCTTATGTAGGTACCCTCGAAAACCATAAAAACGACACCCATAACGAATTTGTTTTTAATTTTTCACATCCGCCATCTTGGATTTTCATTTTGACCAAATTCATACAATCAAGACTGACAAGACTTATAACGCTTTTTCGTAACGTGACGATTTCTACCAGATTACTCCTACCACAAGACGCGTTAAAGAACTTCGTTCCAAAAAGTATATTATAAGCTTCTTCATTATAGGTAGTTGATAGGTAACTAAACCCATAACAATTGTTTCAACTGAAATGCCAGTACAAAGTTATAAATCCTTGGACTTTCAATATTTAAGCAGATATTTATTATTTATTTATTTATTTATTTAATACTTCAAGCACATAAAAGTACAGAGGCGGACTTAATGCCATAGGCATTAATGCTTTCCAAAGACGAAGGATAGATTAGAACGTCAAACGCAAACTAAACGGTTATATGAATTAGCTGAATAAACAAAAGAGCTATTATACTATTATAATTTTCGTCTTGTCTAGACATAACACGCACCCTTTTCAATATGAGAATAATTATTAAACAATGGGCTTCGAATATTACCTGTTAATACATGGCAATCATGTTGACGTCATCATGTCAATACCAGTTGTCCCAGAAAACCAGCGCTGGGGTCTGTCTCGCATAGGATAGCATTAAGGCTCTCCCCTACAAGTGTGTTATTATCGGTCGATAATATCGGATATGATGTTGCGAGAACTGTTTTCAGTACATTTTGTATTAGGGCGGACACACTGCTGCGATAATAACGATGTAATAGAAGTAGAACGCTTGCGTTCCTTCGTCCTGCGATATGAGTTCTTAGAACAATTTGTATTAGTTGTGTGTTCTCTCTCTGCCTCATGTTTCCCGCAAATAAACGTATTTTCTTTATTTTTCTTTCTATCCTGTCGAACGCGTGGTAGTACCATATCTAGTCTCGGAGAAAACATATAATTTCGAACGATACAGTAGCATCCACAAGCCAAGAAACAAATGAATGCGATTAATTTTGGGTGCACTGTCCCGTAAAGCTCCATTTACACGACGCATGTTTCTTGCCTGCAGTATACAATGAAATTAAAACAACAAATAATGACTAGCATCGTTGATCAAACACTTTTATTGTTGTTTAAACTTATGGGATGCTACAGGCAATTAAATCTTACCGTGTAAGTCAGGCTTTATTTGCATGTATAGAGCAAACCACAAACGATGTAATAGTTCAGAGTTGCTGTATTTGTGAACAAATTAATCAATTCAAAACATCTTCACACTATCTTAAAGTCCCACAGTATAGGAGATTACAAACTTATTGAAGCATGTTATTCTGATTGAAATTACTACTGTTATTTAACCCACGTCTGTCCCTTGAGATCCCAACCTCCCTCAATTATCTCTGCTTCTCACGATCAAAGCTTATTCAATAAAGTTAATGGGGTGTGTAATATATGGCATAATAACGGATAGTATAATATCACTTGAAATAACGTTTACATATGTTAACTATATCTTCACGCAAGGTATTTAAAACATGTATTAATTATTTAAACAAACATTATTTATCCAAAATAATAACAATCCACAAAATCAAACTCGTTTCGCGGCATGAGAAAAATAATAATGGCGGGAAGTTTTCTTTCTATACTCTATGGAAGTTTCTTCCTTCAAGAACTTCACTGCCAGCACCCGAAGTAGCTTCACTCAGTGTTGCCAACTCGTGATACAATTTTCGTATGCTATAAAAACGTATAACTTAATTTCATGTGATCGAATGTTATATTTCATATAACCTTCTTTTGCTGTAATAACATTTAGTATAACGTCCATTACATATAATTTACAATTTGTATAATGCTCTTTTTTTAACGTTTAGTTGACTTAATTTTTATATTTACTAATTTTCAGCCAACATTGTGGTGTCAATGATATTTTTTACACAGAACTTTCCGCCACATTGCACCACAAACACACTCCAGGCACAGAGAGCCATGAAACTTTTTTTTTTTGAACTTGCCTACCCTGTCCCATTCCTGAGTAAAGGCTTCCTTTCACTCCTTTCATCTTTTGCGAGCCCGCCTACACCTATCCAGGAACCTTTCCAGCTCGTGCCCTGCCTATCGATTCTGTAAAAATCTCACCGTGATAACATAGGTGAAGTGAGCGCGAAGTGAACTATTAATGGAGGCAATCCCTAACTAATAACATCAGGCGGTATGACAGCTCACTTCACCTTAGTTTTCACGGTGAGATTTTTACAGAATAGCACTGCAGTTCCGGATTAGTTCTTAAGCAAATTAAGCAATTGCCTATGGCATCACGTTTAGGAGGGCACCATAAACAACACTGAAAAAATATTTGTTAGCACATGAATGGCAAGGCTGTTTGAAAAATATTTTATTAGCAGTGAAAGGCAAGTCTGTTTTAAAACCCGCGCGTTTTGTCGGCGAAAGATGTCGTCGCGTTGACGTTGGAAAGATGTCGTCGCGTTGACGTTGGAAAGATGTCGTCGCGTTGACGTTGGAAAGATGTCGTCGCGTTGACGTTGGAAAGATGTCGTCGCGTTGACGTTGGAAAGGCTCGATGCTTTATCAATATTATATGTAGAGGCAGATATGCTAAAAACGTTGAAATTAAAAACTATTGTCCGCGAATCAAATGCCCGTATATGTCGCGAGTCGCAATTTAATCATTAAAAAAAAAATGTATGCTTTCGTATAGACGCCAGCACATCAAGCTACTACAAGCTGTCAAATTTATTTATTAGATTTTCAAATTTATCTCTAAAATATAAGGTTCAAAGTTGATTGGGATAATTTGACAGTTTCGGGTAGCTTGATGTGCTGGCGTCTGTACATAATCAAAGGTCGGTAAGATCTCGTTGTAATAATTATTTTTAAAAAATAAAGACATATACTTACTAGTTTACTAGTGGATAGGGCGGCCCACACTGGCGTGGATTGCTCAGAGCATCAAGTACTCTTAATCCGGCACTGATTCGTGCCGCCGTCTTCTATATGGTCTGCCGCGACCCCACCTCACTGTCTCAGGGTACCAGTTCTGTACTATTTGGACCCACAGTTTATCGCGGCAGTTTTTTGCGGCATACATATATGTCCTCCCTAGACCCATTTAAATTGGGCAGCATTTTGAGCCACATCAGCTATCTTTGTTTTGGAGCGCAGTATTGTGTTACAACAGAGGGGCCCGTGGCTAAATAATAACAGCCGCACAGGTCGATCGATCAGGTTCAGCTGCGCTTGCCGCGCTTGTTCTGTAGATGGGTGACCATCTTTACATACCAAGACCCCTCCGTGCCTCGGAAAGCACGTTAAGCCGTTGATTCCGGCTGTCATTCGTGGATCTTTGACAGTCGTTCGTGGATCTTTGGTAGTTAGAAGCCCGAAAGTCTGACAACCAGTCTTACCAAGGGCTATCGTATTACCCAGCAACTGGGTTGTGGAGGTCAGATAGGCAGTCGCTCCATGTAAAATACTGATATTCAGCTGCATCCGGTTAGAATGGAAGCCGACCCCAACATTGTTGGGAAAAGGCTAGGCAGTTGATGATTGTGTTACAAACACTATTCGTTAATTTAACGCCTAATACACTCTATTTGTTCGTTGGTAGACCTTGAGTTTGGACTTCTGGATGTTAGTCAAGGACCAAGTTTGTGCACCATACTGCCCTCCCGAACCTAAAGTGCAGTAACAGCAAAAACACGAATTCGAGAAAAACGCGCTTAAAGTTTAGAATTCATAAAAATATATCTTAGAGAGACTTTAAGCTAAAACTTTGAATGCATGGTGAAAGGATATGTACAAAACTAAAATTCTAAACATTGTTTCGTTAGTTTTATTTATAAAAACTATAATTATGGCCACTTTTAGTTTTTAGCCCCTATTACTACACACAGTTTTTTTTACAAAATCTTTTTAAAAACTCATTTAAATGCAGTAAATCCTGTTATTACTGCATTTTAGATTTTTTTTCCACGATTGTTACTAACTAAAGTGCAGTAATATTGTGAAAATACTGCTATTTAATCTGTTTTTGGAAAAAAAAATGAAGTTGCACACTTATAGTAAAATAAAATTACCTTTAATTTAAATAAAAATGTGTAAGTATTTTCGTAATCAAGTTTACTTGACATGCATTTATGACTATGCCATTAAAACTATTTATCAAAACATTGTACCTTATTACAACATAACAGTGCAAATTGTTTTAAACAACAATAATATCAAAAATATTATTAGAATTACAAGATATTTTTAATCTTTACTAGGAAATGCACCATAAAACGTAAATCACGTGTATTTCTCATGCATAAATCAACAAAATCAACATAAAGTCTTTCTTCTGAACATAACTTTTAACACTCCTTCCTATAAGTAAAATTGAAATCATTGTCTAGTTTTAGTACACAGGAAACAATAATAAAATTATGTACTTGTGGCGGACACTGAAGGCCTGAAATACAGGCTTCGGCTTAGCTTAGGCACCAGTCTCACAATATTTTTCTATAAGCCTATGACTGGGCAATATTGTTTTTGTTGTTTTTTTAAAAGGATATTGTGGTGAGAAAATAAATACATACTTATTATTATTATATTATCTAATTAGGTACTAAATGACAAGAATTGTCATACAAAAATAATAGTCAGAAAAGATGAATCAAAAACGTACCTACAGATAAAGAAAAAGAGGAAGAGAAAAAAAAAGATAAAGAGATAAAGTGTTAGCAATAGAATTAAACATTAAAAAAACGAAACAAACTAATTAATAAGTTTTATTAAGTAATATAATAGGATAAAAAATAAAAATAATCAGTCTTCATTGATTGTATGAATGAAGTACTTTATTTTACTCGTCTACATCAAATTCAAATAGGTACCTACCTACTTCGTTTGTAGGTACCGTTTTTGGAAATAGGGAGATTTTTCCAAAATAACAACCTATTTTCAGGCATTAAGGAACCTAATTGTTTTATTATATTTTGCTTCCTTCCTAAATCGATACCTTTAGGGGGACCTAAAGCTATCGATTTAGGAACGCAATATTAGGGAATATTACTTGACTTTAGGTATTTTAGGTATTATGAATTGGATGGATTAAAGTAACTAATATGCAGTAAAATTAATATAATCACTGTAAATTATATGGTTTTTCACAAATAACTATAAAACATCCTACAAGTTAAACTGCAGTAAAGTTATTAAATACTGCATGTCTTTTGGTTTTTCACAAGAAATTACAAAATCCCCAACAAGTTAATGTGCAGTATGTAATGTTAATACTGCACTTTAATTAGGAATTTAAAGAAAAAATATTTTGTCTTCACTTTTGCAGTATAATAAATTTGTATGCGTCGAATAATACTGCACTTTAGTAAGTTTTTTCTTTAATCTTTTAGAACAAATTACTATTTTAAGTGTCACAAAATATCATAAAATACTGCAGTTTAGTTAGGAAACAGAGAAAAATCTGATGCAGTATTCATTTTACTGCGGTTTAGCTGGTAAACATTTAATATTTTAATAGATCTGTGATAATTTTCCTGTTACTGCATCCGAAATAAATTAAAATAAAATAATTCATTGGAGCTACAAAAAAGAAAAAAAAATCGGCTGATAGCTAATAAAATGGGGATTCAGAATATATATTTAACTCAAAACCGACCAAAATGCCTATTACTGCACTTTAGGCTCAGGTGGGCAGCATAGGTTAAGACGGCAAAAAATGATAATGAAGAGAGAGTATTTTATTGCACATACACGCATACCATACCATATATCTCAAATCAGCTCTCTAGTTTCCACACTGGAATTCGTACTCCGAGCCCCAAGATACAGACTAACTGTCTAGTTTGGGGCTCACTGGCAAATTTAACCTAGCTGTAGGTTATATTTTAAGCTGATCATTTGGTCCAAACTTGCTGTTAAACTGTGAACCTGCTTACTGTATTACCTGGAAAATAAATATTTTCTATTCCAAGATAATTAAATTATTCATTCATTTATTATGTAATTTCTTTCTCCGTAAACATCATCATTATATTTTCTTTGCTCCCGTTATGTTTATTTATTAGTATATGTATGTAAGTATATATTTATTTAGATTAGTATGATATACCTACTTTATGTATGTTTTTATTGTTTTATGTAAATCGTACACCACAGACTACCTACAGTATTCGTCTCTCCCCCTTTTTAATCGTTTCAAAGGTTGTCTTTAAAAGATCGCTCTTAGCGATAAGACCGCCCATTGTGTCACCCTTTGTAAAATTTCTATATTTATGTCTGTAATTTATATGGTGTACATTAGTTGGTATAGATATTAGCCATGAACACTAAATTAAGTCTTTACCGAACTGTAAACATTCTAACATTATCGTCTTATTTATATAAGCCAACAAATCCAATTCTTGACTTTTACACGAGTATATTGAGCATAATCACCATTCGTGGGTACAGTCGTCAGCACAGCAAGCTACTACAACCTGTCAAATTTCTTTAATAGAATTTCAACTTTAACGATAAAGCATAAGGTTCAAAGTTGATTGGGATAATTTGACAGTTTCGGGTAGCTTGATGTACACTGGCATCTGTACATTAGCATAACTGAATAATATCAAAAGTTCAAAGAACTCATCATATTGAACCGTTTTGGGGTGAAAACAAACGAGACGCATCGAATTAATTTGCAGCGTGTCATTAGTCTGCCACGAAAATTTATTGTGTATGACGACGTGTCTTTTGCTTAAATTAACGGCAATTTAATACGAAAATCGGCCAAGTGCGAGTCGTAATCGTACACGAAGTGTTGCGAAGGTCGAAAAACACCAAAAAAATCGTGTTTCTTATAGGGAGTCTTTAATTTGTATCAACTTTATTTTGCCCAATTGTGTTGCGACACGCGGCAGATGTGGCCTGCCCAATTCCACTTTAGTTTGGCGGCTGTGTTGCCCACGTCTGCAATTTGTGTTTAATTAATTAATTTCATTTTTTGTTTAATTTGTTTTTATTTTACCACTGACTGGGTTCCGAATAACAGGAATCGGCGACGCGGTAGGCCCAGAAAGAGATGGCGTGACGAATTGGACGCCTATCTAAAGGATTGGCCAGGTGTAGCAAAAGACAGGAGAATATGGAAAGACGGAAGGGAGGCCTTTGCCCTGCAGTGGGACATAACAGGCTAATAATAATAATAACTTTATTTTGTTTTTTATTATTTGTTATTAAAGCGGTAATAGAAATACACACTGGAAATTTCAACTGTCTACCTATTACGGTTCATGGAGATACAGCCCGCTGGTAGAGAGTCGGACGGACGTACAGCGGAGGCTTAGTAATAAGATTCCGTTCCGAACTCAAAGGACGCCACCCTTTGATTCTATTTCTTTTTTATAAATTTTTAGCAATTTTTTGAGATACTTCTTTTTGTATAAGTACGAGTACCTACGTGGGGGTATTTTCTATGGGAGATGAGACTTTTCCGAGCATGTTTCCGTAGGCAAGCGATAGCAAAGTCGTCGTACGCCCTTATTTTCGTAGGAGCAGTCAAAATTAGGTAAATACCGCTCGTTCAACGCGTCGCCAACTTGCTTCATGTTGTGAACTCTGCGATGAATGGATGGGATAAGCCCATCGCGGGCGCGCGCTAAAAATTAAACTTTAATTTCCTTATTTGTTTTGATAGACTATGATAATTATATATTTTTTCTTACTACTTCAATAACTTAGTTTGCACTATCTAACACGATAATTACACAATTTTTTCCTAAGATTTGGGAAATGGCAGTTTATAATATGACTATGCAAGAAAGATCTACCTATTTCGAGTTGGCGCATGTTTTCAATTTCAACTTGTATACATGCTGCAGTGCGGCTACAAGGCAAAATACATATTTTCTAGCTGCCAACGTAAAACGTTACTTTACCGATACAATGCCTACATAAAGTTACAAACACGTCTAAAAGCCTCGAGTCAGCTCCTCCAATAGAGAGCAGGTAAAAATATTTGCCAATTTATATAAATGCGGAGTACCACCCGAAATAAATTCTGCCATTTTGAAATTGAATATAGTGGATCGTTCCAGACCGTGGAACGTAACTATTTTGGAATCAAGTTCGATGCTGCAGTCTCAATTTATTTTCGCCTACAAACAACTAAACTAGAACTAGGAACATTCTGAAAAATAGTTCAGAAATGTTAGGTGGGTACTAAGAATAACTTTGACCGGCACTCGTAAAGACTGAACACGATCGAAAACTTCGTTTTGTATTTAGATAAGTTTTCTTGCTTGTGGCTGACTTATTAAAAAAAAAAATGGTCCATATCATCATGATTTTTCAAGAGCAATTGATATCAGCCTATAATGTGCCCACTGGTGGGACACAGGCCTCGTCGATTCGTGAGGGAGCGGGCCCAGTGCGGGTTGGATGTTGAATTTTCGGTTCTAGAATATGCCGTTTTCTGACGATGTTTTCCTTCACCGTTTTGAGAGCAATGGTGATGAAATTCTTTACACAAAGTAAAGCGACTTACAACTCGTAAGCCGGGGCCGATACCACTGGTTCACCAGTACTCTTCATTTTGTTGCTGGTAGCTGTTTGATTACAATTGGGAGGTCTCCTGCATGAGATGAGATCTTATTTTTTACAATAATTTCTGCTATAAGCTTTGTTTCTTCTTTTAAGGGTGAGGACTGTATTACTAAGCTCACCTTGACGGTCTGCCAAAAAGCTGTATCTTTTTTTACGATTAAGGGGGATGCCCTAGGGTGCCCGCAAAATTATTAAAGTATGACCGTAATAAATAACGCTTTACAGAAATATAATCAGCAATACCACTTTCTGAGTTAGAATTGGCCAAAATGAAGGTTGGTTCGTTGTTCTTGGTTTCATGAAGTAATCATATAATATGAACTTAGAGTTGTATTTTGGAGATTTTTAAGATTTATTATCTAATATATAAAATTCTCGTGTCACAGTGTTAGTTACTATACTCCTCCGAAACGGCTTGACCGATTTGTATGAAATTTTATATGCATATGCATTAGGTCTGAGAATCGGTTACTATCTATTTTTATTTTTGCATAACGACGTTTGCGGGGTTTGCTAGTCCTATCCTACTTCCTACTACCCTACTAATATTATAAATGCGAAAGTTTGTGAGGATGGATGGATGGATGTTTGTTACTCTTTCACGCAAAAACTACTGAACGGATTTTGATGAAACTTTACAGTAATATAGTTTATACATCAGAATAACACATAAGATACTTTTTATCCCGATATTACCACGGGATCAAAACTTGCGCGGGTGAAACCGCGGGGCGCAGCTAGTATTTATATAAATAAATATTTGGTACGACCATGAATCATATTTAGATCAACATACAATCTGATAAGGATCTGTAAATTGCGAAAAACGTAAGCAATGAATTTCGCGGGCTGTCTTAGCGCATTCCCTTTATGACAAAAAAAAAAAACATCAACCTTTTGGCAGACAGACAAGGGATACACTGACGCTTGACGCTTTCAACATACTCAGCTGATGTCAGTTCATCTCGTCAAGTCTATTTATATCAATACTTATAATAAATCTGTAGAGAGGTCAATTCTGTACATGAAATATATTTCCAAAATAACTATCTGCGGGTGATTAGTGATCGTTACTGACGCCAAAAATGCAATCAGTAAAATTTTTGTCTGTCTGTCTGTCTGTCTGTCTGTATG
This sequence comes from Globia sparganii, assembly GCA_949316385.1. Classification (NCBI taxonomy): domain Eukaryota; kingdom Metazoa; phylum Arthropoda; class Insecta; order Lepidoptera; family Noctuidae; genus Globia; species Globia sparganii. Next base: position 20,004,561 of record OX438654.1, read on the forward strand.
TTCGTTATAGAAACAAAAACCACTCGACGGATTTGAACGAAACTTGGTACAATTGTTCTTCATACTCCTGGGCAGGTTATAGTATACTTTTCATCACGCTACGATCAATAGGAGCAGAGCAGTGAAGGGAAATGTTGGGAAAACAGGATTTCTTTTTAGGTGAAGTAGTAATAGGTTAGTAGTAGTTAGTTAGTAGTAGGTAAGTTTTGGTTAATTTATGTTCAGTTTTTTTTTAATATTAAGTAGGTAAAAGCGTAGGTACTTTTATTAATTATAGGTATAGGTATTATTAATTATAGTAGTTATAGGTATTTTTTAAGTGAAGTAGGTTTTATTATATATTATTTTATATATTAGACGTAGTTATATATTTTTAGTTATTCAAGCCCCAAGCAGACGCAGGCGTCCGCCCGCTATTGTCTTGAAAAACGCGTTGAATGAGAAATACACGTTCTCAAGAATCGGCAGAAGAAAGAGCACATCGGTTAAACTCTATGAGAGTTAGTGCCTCAATTTCCGAAAGTCATTATTCCACGCGGACGAAGTCGCTGGCAAAAGCTAGTTTTAAATAAACTTGGCGGTACGTAACCCGTACTGCGCAAATCCGACTTACTTGGCCGGGTTTTTCAACTTGTTAGGTAAAAAGCATTTTATTTTTGAAAAACTTGAACCACAGCTGCTCAACGAAGCCTTAAATGTTGGTTTCTTGCCAGAACTTAGTTGTAGGTACTCGTGTTTACTGCTGATAATAATTATTCAAATTTTATTCAAGTTTATTTTCGGTTTTTCCATTGTTGTCTACTCCGGATCCATACTTAAATTACAAATTTCTAGCCTAATTTAATAATATTATATTCATGCGTGTCCATGCCTCGGAAAAGACGTTAAGGGTCAGTTCACACCGAGACGCGACGCGACGCGACGATACTGGAAGAGGCCAGTGATTTCGCGCTGCGCCGAGCTGCGCCGCGCGATGCAGCGCGGCGCCACAAAGGCACCGCTCGCGGTTCGCGTCGCGTGTCGCGCCTTTTTGAAGGAGCCTTTAGACGTGACGCATAAAAAATAAAAGTTCATAAAAACGAATCTCACACAGAAATAATGTTAGCATAATTTGCGTCTGTTTGGTTAAAAAGTTTTGACCTTTTTTTCTGACTCCTAACTTATAGCAACGTATAGAGAATAAATTAGTTTGTTTTATTATATTAGCTGTTCTGAGTACTGGTAGGTAAGAACAAAATGGCTTTTTTTTTTGGTCTATTTACAATTTTAACAAGTATTTTAGCAATAGATTAGCTTTCCCCGTGGCTTCACCTTCGTGAGTAGGTACCGAAAAAAGATCCCACGAGAACGTACTACCGGGATTAAAACTACCAAGCTAAGTGTGCCAAATTTCTTCCAAATCCGTTCAGCCGTTTTTACGCTAATCCGGAACATACATCCAGACTAACAGATACACGGACAAAAATCTTCGTTACTGTTTTATTACTAGCTGTTCCCGCGACTTCGTTCGCCATAAAACATATTGGATTCTATGAGCTTTATTATCTTTGGTCGGAACGCTGTCTACCAAAATAAAAGTAGCTTAAGTTACTCCTTATAATATCAGCTATCTACCAGTGAAAGTCGCGTCAAAATTGGTCCAGTCGTTTCGAAGATTAGCCGGAACAAACAGACAGACAGACAAAAAGATTAAAATTGTTTTTTTTTTTTTGTTTTAGGAACCGTATATGCATTTAGTAAAAAGCTGTTATTTTGACACCACTAACACCTCTACCCCACCTTTTTAAGGAGAACAGGCGTAATATTGTGTCTTATGTATCTTCTTTTTTGTCACAGGTACCAAGTATTGTTCTTCGTAGTGACATACGCCATCCCTATGCTTGGGATGACATTCTTCTACTCGGCTATGGGCAAAGTGCTGTGGGGTTCTGGATCTATTGGTGAGATGACGCAGCGACAAGTAGACTCAATACGGTCGAAAAGAAAGGTAAGGCTGTTAAAAATATTACCAGGAAGGAAGAACGAAACGATGTTCTAGAACCAAAAATTTGAAGATATCTACCATCTCATCTACCCGCACTTTGCTCGCGTGGTGGATTACGGTCCACTCCCTCTCACAAAGAAGAGGCCTGCCAGGAATATTATAGGCTGCTTAAGCTAAGGCAAGTATGTACTAGTTTCAACCAATCAAAAGGCTTTAAATGAGTTTTAATTAATGCTTGAGTTTTGAGTTAGGTTCTGTAATACGGGCGTAAGTCTTCTATAGTTTTATCAATACGAGTACATTTATCGTCATAATTTAACCCCGAATTCACACTCTGACATGTAATGGCGTGTTGTCATCGTAATCCAACACGCGGGTCCAGTACGGGTCGGTAGATGTCAAATGTCTTCGAATTTTTGGTTCTAGGACATGCCGGTTTCCTCACGATGTTTTCCTTCACCGTTTTGAGAGCAGTAATGATGAAATAATTTACACTAAGTGAAGCACCTATCTGGGTTGGATACGACCTATATTCATTATACCACTACGAGTATAATAGTTCTATAATATCTAGATTGCCTTACTAATTAGGTACTGGTCAGCCCGCAAATTTACTTTTAACTGTTATAAAACATAAAACTTTAATATTTTTAATCCCACGTCCGGACATGATTCCTTGTAAAACAACGAAAACAAGGATAAAGTTGTTGCAACAAAATCATATTGAACGTGTAAGCTATCTTGGATTTAACGATTCACCTTTTTAACCGACTTCAAAAAAGGAGGAGATTCTCAATTGGACTGTTTTTTTTAGTATGTTTGTTACATGATATCTCCGGAACTCCTAAATCGATTTCCAAAATTATTTTTTAATGAATAGTCTAAGCCTCAGGGATGGTCTCATATAAATTTTATTAACTTTGCTTGGGCAGTTTTTGAGTTAGGTTCAATAATAATTATGTATTTTTGCCACTTAGTTTATATTGATGATGATGTTATAATAACTTCCTGCCACTGATATTTACATCGCAAGTAGTATTGTACGAATTTGTGTGGGGTAAGTACAACTTAAAAGTGAAAAATAAAAACATTTTTACAAAAAAAACAGACTTCCAGAAAATACACTACAAAGTCAAAAATAACTTTAATTTTTGAAGTAGATGGAAACAACGAAAATGCGAACCATACGACACCGATTTCCGAAATTAAAGTTATTTTTGACTGATGGTAGATGCGATGGTAGATTTCCGAAATTAAAGTTATTTTTGACTTTGTAGTGTCTTTTTTGGAAGTCGGTTGTTTTTTCTTGCTTTAATTCTTATAACAACAAATTGTTACCGATAGTTTTTCATCCAAACTGTAACTCACCACACAGATTTTCGATACAACACGTCTTCAGCAAGCATCGTTATTGCCAAACCAATGTTTTATTCAATTTCGTTCGCTAGCGTTGTGTTTGTTCTCGTTCAGGCCACCGAAGTGAAGACAATGAGACTCTATTGGAAATACGCCAAGACCTCCTAAATTGGAACAGAAAATGGCTGGTCTAGCTTTATAGATAATTCAATTCAATTTTTATTCAGTAACAATTCACATTGAGTTCGGTTATAATCTTGCATGAAATTATAACATTTACAACATTATTAGATATAATATTTGAAGAAGGAATTTTGTTTTTCACATAATGAAATTCCTTCCAAACCAACGAACACTAAAGTTTTAGGGACTAAATGTACAAAATAAATTGGAGGGTTGAGCTAAAAGGTTGCTGAGATCGAATACAGCCTATTGCACAATTCACGTGAACCCAATTTATTCAAAAGCAAAGTTGAAGAGTTTATAAAAAATAACTAATAAATAAAGTGTAGTGACTTTCAGACTGAGCTACAGAATTCTAGTTTGCATCGATGATTTTCGGATATCGGATCGAAAGTCGTAAAGCTTAAGTCGTTTAGCTTTTACCCCCATAGTTACAGTTCGGTCGTCGATAGAATGCGTTCCTGCGCAATTATAGTAACTAATAAAGACCTAATTGGCCAAACACGTATTCATTTGTATGAAACTGATAGATATCAAGAAAGCATTTTCACGACAGTCGGACTGTAGTTTGCTACTTAGCTATCTTTTTATATGCTTGTAATTAGGGGTTCAATGAATACATTATTTATTGGGGGTCGTGGGGCCCTCTCGGCCTTATCGGTATTTCGTTTAGGTAAATAAATAATTTTTCTTTTTCTTTGTTTTCGTTACGTATGTTGTGACTTTAGTAATTCTTTGTTCCCAGGTTGTGAAAATGTTCATCTTAGTGATAGTAATCTTCGGGATCTGCTGGCTGCCCTACCACACCTACTTCATATACACTCACTTCCACCCATCGATACTGTACATGAAATATGTGCAGCACATGTATCTTGGCTTCTACTGGTTGGCGATGGCAAACGCTATGGTCAACCCCATCATCTATTACTGGATGAATGCCAAGTAAGTTTTGTTTTTTTTTTTGTTATGAATAAGTTGAGTGGTAGTTGTATGAATTCTGGCTGGTTATTTTGTTGAGATTTATGTTTAGTAGTTTGTTTTTCTGACGACGACGTCCGATGTTTTCTTTTTGTTATTTCTTTTTTTTATTAGCCATCAATGTCTCATTGTCCAACAGTGGGACATTAAAAGACTCCCCTACTCTTCTTCCATCTCTCGATCCAGATACTCAGTTTTCTCTTAGAATAGGTTTATTTCAATCTTTAACTTTCTATGTTTCGTTTGCCACCACCCAGCCGTTGTTTATTGTTGCAAAAACTATATTTTCATATTATGGTAGTTATTAAGTCACCAGCTGGTCTATTCTGCATAAATCTTGCCGTGAAAACTTAGGTAAAACGGGCTTGAAGTGAAGCATCATCCCATCTGACGCTGGGGATTGACAGTTTCATTCAATCTCACTTCACCGACGTTTTCACGGTGATTTTTTTCCTGTACAGCACAACTGTAACATCCCTTGTTGTATTAATTCGAATGTTTAGAGTTAGGATCTCTTGGAAAACATTTTTTTTTCCTATATAATGTAGCACAATTGTCGATAGTCAATTGCGAAAGTCTGACAACCAGTCTTACCAAGGGGTATCGTATTACCCAGTAACTGGATTGTGGAGGTCAGATAGGCAGTCGTTCCATGTAAAATACCGGTATTCAGCTGCTTCCGGTCAGACTGGAAGCCGACCCTGACATATTTGGGAAAAAGGCTAGGCAGATGATAATGAATGTAGCACAATTGGTGATACTTTATTTACATTACAATCTGGCTTATTAGCTAATAACGTCTTTCTTATTCACTAAAAGTTAAGGGGAAGACACTTGATTCAAATGTTCTTTATTAAATTCAGCACTTGTACTACAGTTTAATTTCACTTAAACTACACTAAACTAACTCAAAAGGTTTTACCCTTTTTAGTCTTCGCACTAATTCAGTGTTGTCAAGGAGTTAACCATAAAATGGTAACAAATCGGGTAAAAAGTGTTTTTTGTTGTAATTCAAGAGACTCCATCAATCTGTTCTATCGTTTACGTATTTATGTATTTAAACTTTACGCACACAAAAAGGTACAAAGGCGGACTGAATTCCTTAGGCATTTTCTACCAGTCAACCGAGTTCATTCAAAACTGTTCAGATTTTCATTTAAATATACTTATATATTACTTAATTTAGTAGCTTTTACAAAGCTCCAATCTTTTCTAAGCCACAAATAACTCATTTAAATATTCGTAAGCGGTGGATCCTTTACAAATAAACTGGACAGACCTTTGTTATCTATATTTGAATTGTACACAAACCTTTAAAATTAACAAACGCCAAATGATAATATAATTAACGATTTGCAGTGAAGAAGGTAAGGCTATTATTTGTTTATTGTTTAATCTGGAAACCGTTGAAGGGTCATTTTGACCTTACAGCAATTTACGACGGATTCAGAGGCTATATCTACAACGGATCCCAAAAGGGTAGGTAGATTAATTAATCATTCGAATCGTGTATACGCTTTGGTTGTTAATTTAAAATTGCCAAGTGATGTGGAAAACTGATAATATTGTATTAAATAATTTAACAGAATTTCTATACAAGTATGTATTTGAATAGTTTTCTGGAAACTATTCATGTATGAAACCATTCCTGCAGAGAGTCTAATCATGGTTAGCAAATATTCAGTGAAATTAATTACTTATGTGAGCCTGTAAACATCAATTTATTTTAAGAAATCCTTTAAAAATGTTCTGTTCCAATCAAAAGATAAATATCGAGGTTTGTGTGCAGGTGTTTTCATTATATTGAAAGTAAGTAAATAGTGGCCCCGATTCTGTTGTTCACAAACTAAACTAAATTTAAGCTCAGTGCATCTTTTTCTTGCTATTTCATTAAGAAAAGGACAGAAGATAAATATTAGTTTAGTCCTGTCAAATTAGTCAGCGCCTGACGTAAATTGGCGTATTTTTAGTAGCCAATTTTTTAATCTCGTCTAAACTTGTCTATGAATTATCTAATTTGACAGGACTAAACTAATATTTATCTTCTGTCCTTTTCTTAATGAAATAGAAAGAAAAAGATGCACTGAACTTTAATTTAATTTAGTTTGTGAAGTGGGGCCAGTATCTAGTTATCTTAACTGCCTCGTTGGTATCATGGTTGCAAGTGCGACTGCTGAACGTGGGGTCCTGGGTACGATTACTAGGTCGGACAAAGTGTTATTGTGTTTTCCATTAGGAATTTCATAGTAACAATCCGTTGTTTGGAAGTTGGCGATTTAATACCCCCGTGCCTCGGAAAGCACGTTAAGGCGTTGGTCCTGCGCCTAATCTATGAGAGTAAAGGAACAGAGAGTGCATAGTCATGAGAGTAAAGGAACAGAGAGTGCATAGTCATGAGAGTAAAGGAACAGAGAGTGCACCTGTGTTTACTGCGCCTAATCTCTCCCCGAACGTGTCGGATGCCATCCCATCAGACTTGATGGGATGGCATCCGACACGTTCGGGGAGAGATTAGGCGCAGGACCAACGCGGCAACGCCTTAACGTGCTTTCCGAGGCACCTGTGTTTACTCACACACTTGTGCACTATAATATCTCCTGCGTACCTGGCTAATCTCCGTTGAGATTGGCTACTGTGACCAAAATCGGTCAGGAGGCTATTATTATTATTAGTATCTAGCTGTTTCTCTGTCCCATGATTCAAAGCGACTGTAATAACTGGTTCGTACAGTTTACAAATTTATTTATAAAAGCTGCTTAAATTAAAAGAACGAGTCAAAGTCAAAGTTTTTATTTGTAAAACATACATAGGTGGGTATAAAAACAGCAGTGCGATTCTGTAACCATCTCACCGTGAAAATTTAGATGAAGTGAGCGTGGAGTGAGCTGTCAGTGTCATCCTGATGCTAGGGATTGGTACTCTTGACAGCTCACTCTAAGCTCACTTCACCTAACTTTTCACAGTGAGATTTTTACAGAATCGATCGGCAGGTGTTGTAAATAACATAAAAGGGCAGTTTGATAAGTTTGACTTAAATATTGATGTTTGACTTAAATACTTTTGTTTCATAATAAGAAAGTCGTTAGGAAGCTAATGCCGTTCATTTTTCAAATTTTGAAATTTGTTTACCAATTTTTTTTTATTTGCGACGTTTTTCTAAATAAACCCTCTAATGTATATGTGTGCATACTCGTACTAATGCAAAGAGGAAACACACACTTTAGAAACATTAATTTGAGCGACGAAGGAATTTCATTATCAAAAATATGGAGTAATTACCTCCAGTCTAAACAGAGAAGTCGTTAAGGCACACGCCTACGGCTTACACTATAAATTATGACAGAAACACGTGCAGGAGACATTTATTTATTTATTTAATACTTCAAGCACATACATGTACAGAGGCGGACTTAATGCCATAGGCATTTTCTACCAGTCAACCTTTGGGTGATGCAGAGACAAACAGTAGTAGGTGCAATCATTACAGGAATAAATATTTTAAATATAAAGATACGCAGACCCCTATGTAAACTATAAATATAATATATACCTAAATACATATAAATATAAGCACAAGTACATATACATAAATAAATGAATATATTAAAAGAAATAAGACAAACAATGAGAAAATATTAGCGTTGTGATGATACTGCCAGCTTCCTGCGAAAGTCAGACATTATCGGGCAGACGTGATAAAAGTCTAGATTACCATATTTATATTCCCAGGTTGCTTAATTTTTAATTTAATTAATGGGTTGGGAAACAGGGTAACTGGCCAACTTACTAGGCACTGCCTTATATCTAGTTAAATGGAGATCTACTGGGTAAATGCGTTAAACATCTTTCTAGGTGGCAATTGACAATTCAACAACATTCATTGCGTCATCAACGCGTCGCGTCGCATCGCGTTCGTTTGCGTTGTTGTCGTCATTTATATGGTGTACAAAATAAAGAGTATTCTATTCTATTCTATTGCGTCATTTATTTATTTATTATTTCAAGCACATAAATGTACAGAGGCGGACTTAATGCCATAGCAATTTACGCTGTTGAGTAGATGAATTTAGTCAATCATGAAGCAATAGATTAGCAATTTTCTTTCAAAATCCTTTGGATTGGGATCGAAAGTGTTTTACGTAATTGAGGTTCTGTAATGATCTACTGCCGATCGATTCTGTAAAAATCTCACCGTGATAACTTAGGTGAAGTGAGCGTGAAGTGAGCTATCAATAGGGGCGATCCCTAACATCAGATGGAATGACAGCTCACTTCACGCTCACTTCACCTAAGTTATCACTGTGAGATTTTTACAGAATAGCACTGCTGATTCGTTGTCAACCCTGAAAAACTGCGTGCGGATTTTGTTCCTTCTACTACACTATTATTATCTCACGAAGCGACGCGCGCTGTACTTTTTGTAAATAAGTAAATAAACACGCTGTGAATGTGTGTATAAGCGTAAAATGAATAAATAAAATAAAATAATAATTAATTATATAATATAAATTTATTTTTTTGTGCGCAAAATACACGCATTGACGTGGCGTTGCGGACACCACCCCGTATTACCTATTACCTAAGCGTAGAAGCTGTCTGTACCGTCCGAGACACTGGCGAAGTAAGTGTATGAGGGTGTGTGTGTGTGTATTATTTGCTGACGCTACGCGTCTTCACGCACCCACTCACAACGTATTTGTATATTTAGTTACCACAAGTAACGCACGTCGCTTCCTGAGATAAAAATACTGTACCATGAGTCGGGAGTGCTGGGTTTACTTACACATGCTCCACTACTAAGTCTCATATATGCCTAAAGTTTCACACACCTCTCAAACCAGTCTCCTGTCCCTCTCACACTCTCTGCGTTCAACGCTCTCTTGAACGCAAGCCTAATTGTGGTGTGTTCACGGATGAATGGAAGAAGATCTTGTCAGTATGTCTCGAGAATCGTCAGATGGGCGGGCGTATAACTGTTGAGTAGTTGTTGCCTTTTCGTTACTGTACTTAACTTATGTGTTTGTATCTTTAACTAATTTAATAGGACTTGGCCATTTTATGTTAAAACTAGTTCTGCCTGCGGTTTCGTCCGCGTAAAATTTCGAACCCCCACCCACCCCGTCGCATGCGCTTTTTTTTGTGGATGGGAAATCATCAAATGACCCCTCCCGCTCTGGGTGGAGCAGAAGGGAGTGTCAGACTCTTACTAACTAAAACCCACCCGTGTTCCTTCCTTAGCCCTTTATGTTCTGGGGCAGCGGTAACCCTTTCGGACAATCCCGCTGCCCCGGTATCTCTTCGTTTTAGCGTTAGCGTGCTTTCTTACTTTTTTTCTTCTTGCTGGGATCCTAAGAGTACTGGCATGATGTTAGCCTATGGCAATGGGCTTTCAAACAAAACAATTTTTTAAATCCGACTTGTAATTCCAGAGATTAGGGCCTTTAAACAAACAAACTCTCTAGCTTTAATAATTAAAGCTAAATCTATGTATACTATTAATAATTTTTAGTTTATATAGATTAATAACATTACAATTAACTGGTACATGTCGGCGGCACAGAACTTCTCCCATCGCCCCTCTGTTCGACTTGTTTCGCTATCAGTATAAAGGAGCAAGCAGCGAAGCGGAAGGGGAGACTTGACCATTGGACATCTTATGGACAACATGTGCTCAGAAACTGTCTCGCGTTACGTATCTGGTTGTGTCATGTACCTACAGTGTGTGATTTGCTAGTGTGATTAAATTGTTTGTGAAATTATATTATGATTTAAACTGCTAAACCGTTTTTCTATTGCGCAATAACCAACACTACCCACAGTTAGCCCACAGTACTAAAAATATGTCTGATAATAACGAGACACACATGTCCTCACCCGAAATACACATAAAATTACATTCAAATCTTGAATTTCCAGGCAGTTTGGTAAGGGTGCCAATTTGTAAAGAGGCGTCGAAGCGGACAAGCATTGTTGTGTTCGAACTCATTCAATCGTTCTATCGTATTCACTTTCAAGCATTTCAGGCGTGTGAACCTGAATTGATGGCCCGCGGCTTGGACTATTGCATTGAGTCTTCATTTCTATAGACTATTGGACATCGGGAACTGTCGCTTTCAATGTTTGTTAGCAACAATATTGCACTAGGAGCGTATTTACAAAAAAAAAAAACACAAATTGAGTACATACATGAAGTAGCTCCATTATTAAGTAGTATCTAGTGTTGGAACTGAAAATTAAAAAAAAAAAGTTTAAGAGTACTGGTTTTTAACAGATTTCCAAAAAGGAGGTCCTGTTCTGTTCTGTATGTATGTATGCATGTATGTATGTTTTGTATGTCCGCGATTTTCTCGAAAACTAATGAACCAATTTTGATGCTTCTCATTACCGTGATCTACATACATTCAGGAAGGTTTTAGTATATAATGCATTAGGTAATTATTCTTATGTACGAAGTTGTATGCATAAATGTACTGCATCTCCGGTATTTTGATGATTCTTCTAGTAGGTGTTTTCAATTCTTCAATGCACCTCAGCTTGGCACCGCTTCGCTGCAATTGTATTATCTATGTATTGTTTTTAATCGTATGCCTCATGGGTAGTCCCATATACGTTTGATTAAGTTTGCAAGGATAGTTTTTGAGTAGGCTTCAATAATATGATTTTTTTCCACTTAGTTTATATTGATGATGTTTTAACTGATATTCACATATTTATCAAGTAGTGTTAATTGAAAATCAATTAACACACAATTTGTGGTGTAGGTACAACTAAACAGTAAAAACAAACGAATTAAAAAAAACACTACAAAGTGAAACATAACTTTAATTTCGGAAGTCGGTGTCAAAAAACGACATTGCGGAACCAACGACACCGAAATCCGAAATTAAAGTTATTTTTCACTTTGTAATGTTTTTTGAAATAAGAAATCCAATTATTGGCTGAGTGGCTGTTACTGAAATTGTAATATTCATGATTGGTACGTTCGAGTAGGTACCACCTAACCAAATGGTTTGACTATTATAATCGTTAATTAATTAATTAAGGTAGTTATATATATACCTACACTGCTTCGTTTTTACATCCACGTGCCTGCGCTAAATTACTTTATAAGTAATAAAATTTATGAAAAGAGGTTGAATTTATTATAAGGCTACAAAATATATATATATGTAAATATTAATGGTAATGCATAATGGCCTTGGGAATACATTAATTTACTTGTTAACATTTTAGAGAGAAATTTTTGTACTTAATAAGATATTTCAATTAAAAAATTAATAGTTATTAATTATTTTTTTAATTTTTTGGTATAATTTCTTCGAAAATAATTTTAGTGGGAAATATTGTTCTTATGCACACAATGAGAAATGTCATGTGGGGCGTATGACACGAGATATAGAACTAAACTGAGCGAGGTGTGACACGAGACATAGAACTAAACTGAGCGGGGAGTGACACGAGACATAGAACTAAACTGAGCGGGGTGTGACACGAGACATAGAACTAAACTGAGCGGGGTGTGACCATGCCAATAGTGACAATCTCTAGCATGTATGGTCGAATGACAGCTCATTTCAAGTTCACTTCAGTCACAGTTCAGTATTTTCACTTTGAGATTTTTACAAAATAGATAATAATTGTCCGTATTTATGCAAAATGGAACCACTCGACAAATTTCATTTTTTACTTTTTTTGAAGAATACTAATGTAAAAGACTTTTACATTAGTATTCTTCAAAAAAGTAAAAAATGAAATTTGTCGAGTGGTTCTATTTTGCATAAATACAGACAATTATAAGAAGGTATTGTAAAATAGGAAAATAGGGCTTCTGTAGGTAAAACATAAAATCAGATAAAATAAAGTTTCTCAGGGCAATAACCATAATTTGGTTCAACCATAATTCACTTCTATTGACTTTGATTGAAAGTCAGAGAAATAAAAAGTTTTTCTGAGATTGAATAATTATTTTCTTATGTTTATAGGATTTAATGTTTGGTTATTTTATCCAAATTGAAAGAGAACCATGTGTTATTGCCATTAACTAAGAACTTTTTAATTTCTTTTTCTTTAGGGAATACCTAAATAAAAAGAAATTAAAAAGTTCTTAGTTAATGGCAATAAAGAATGAGATGAAGTACAAGAATTTGTACTTCATCTATATTTTTCTTTCCCCAGGTTCAGGACATACTTCCGAACAGCAATCCTGTGCCGATGGCGCGATATCCTGCGCCGGCGCAAGCGGCCGCTGCCAGAATCACCGCCGGACTGTATCTCGCAGTCCGGCAGTCGATCCCGATCAGGTTTTTACTCGTTAACGTAATTATTAAAAGTGATCTTTGGTATCATTCATTTTCGTCAGCAGTCATTTGTCAAAAAGGTTAATGAAAAGAGAAGAGAAAGTTTGAGAAAAATAACTTGCACGTAATATTAAAAATAGAAAATAATATAATATTTTTATTTGAATTTAAACATGGTACAATATTGGCCTTAATAATAGGGTTATGATCAAGACAAGATATTATTTATTTATTATTATTTTATATTTTATTTCTTTATCTCAAGACGTCTGCGGTTTGCTTCGAGCACTTCTTGATCTTTATCAGATCTGTGCAAAATGGGGGGCAGGGCTTAAACGGCAGTCTTTTCGTTTTAATTAATTATAAGAAATCAAAGCTATGGCTGGTTAGCTAACCCGTCAAATAATTGCCAACTGGAAGCCGCTTGCATGTAAGCGCTCAACGGTGTTCACAGTTACATTTTTAATGTCGTTTTGAGTGTAGTTTTCTTATGATTCATCGCTGATTCATACGTCATTTTGTCAGTTAAAAGTAAGTAAAGTAAAAAATTACATTATATTCAATCTCTTTATGTAGCAGAAAAAAACGGCTCGAAAAACGGCCCTGCAACAATAAAACTATAGATACAAACAGATGAAAAATCATAAATGGGGAATCGCATCAGCGCGGATTGGTCTTGGCGCTATCTCCTAATATTATCTAAAGTAACGTGGGTATGCAAGACCCATATCCAGTTGAAGGCAAGTATAATATGCTGATAAATATGATGAGGGTCGAGAGAACCATTCCCGTACTGTACGGATGAGTTATTTTTTAAATTAACTTAGTTATGAAATCTAATGTAAAACAGAATATAAAAAGACAAGCATCACTTTTATCTAATTTTTACATTCATAGGCGTTTAGATCTCCGGAGGTCCGTGGCTAAATAAAAACAGCCGCACAGGCCGATCGATCAGGGGAGCTATTCTCTAAGGATACAGCCTTGCGGACAGCGCTGTCGCAACTGTCAAACACACCGCGACAGCGCTGTCCGCAAGGTTGTGTCCTTAGAGAATAGCATGGCAGGTTAAGCTACGCTTGCCGCGGTTGGTCTGTGGATGGGTGACCATCTTTACTTAACGAGACCCCTCCATGCCTCGGAAAGCACGTTAAGTCGTTGGTACCGGCTGTCATTCGTGGATCTTTGACAGTTGTTACGGTAGTCAGAAGCCCGAAAATCTGACAACCAGTCTTACCAAGGGGTATCGTATTACCCAGTCACTGGGTTGTGGAGGTCAGATAGGCAGTCGCTCCATGTAAAATACTGGTATTCAGCTGCATCCGGTTAGACTGAAAGCCGACCCCAACATAGTTGGGAAAAGGCTAGGCAGATGATGATGAGGCGTTTAGATCTCGTTTTCGAATTTTCATTACTTCTCAGAATTTGGGAAGTAATGAAAATTGCTGAGCATATATCATTTTTTTTTAATTAAAATGAAAACCTTTGCTACGAAACAAAATGAATCTTTTTAAATAAAATTCGAAGTCCTGACTGACTGAAATATCAACCCACAGCCTAAACCGCTGGTCCTAGAGACATGAAATTTGGAGGGTGTGTTCTTTGTGAAGATTTAGTATCCACTAAGAAAAGGTTTTTCGAAATTTCCCCTCTAAGAGGGTGAATGGGGGGAGGGTGAAATTTCACGCGGACGAAGTTACGGGCAGAAGCTAGTATTATCTATAAATAGTACGGAAAAAATAAGAAAAAAAAAACAATAACGTTCAAACATTTTCAAAATAAACTTGTCAGAAAAGAGATTATTTATCCTGATAAGCAAAATTATCCTAAAGGTCAATTTCCTAGTAGTAGATACTGAAGCAAAGCAATCCGCGACTCGACTGCCGTAATGATTTGCTGTCTCTATCACGTTTCTGTCAATACTTTAGTGTGATTAATAAGATCAAAACCTGGTTATTTAATAATGCAATATGTATAAGTTTATGTATTTACGTTCTTTCTTGTCTGTGTGAAAAGAATCGTATACTTTGCAATAGAAAAGCTTGAAAATATTGCAGTATAAATCTTTAAAAATATCTTGAAGTTTGCCTTCGACTAATGAAAACCGCATTTAAAAGATCTTACAGCTAAGAAAAAAACTTCGAGTTTACTTAACTAAAAGTACAGTGAAGAAAAAGGTTACTCAGAAAAATTCTTTGAAGAAAAATGTGTCTTGTGTAGTCAGTCAGGGCTGTATCTTTGTTTGTGTTCTTGCACAAATTAAGTGTAATATGGATATTTCAAAGGATTTCAAAAATAGCGTTTTTTTCTCATTAAATAGGTACCTACTTTGAAAAAAAAAAGAAATAATAAACTTTATTTGGATACAATTCGTGAAACACACACCATTTAAGTCATGTTTGTCTTATACGAAGTTTTACCAATTTTTTTTAAACAAATTTTTATGTTTTTTTTATGTCTAATGACACAGGGGCCTAAAACATATTTTGTTACATTGCTTACACATTACTTTAATTAAATAAAATAAAAACGAAATCATTTATCATTCAATTTGACCATAAATAAACAGCAGGGTAATTGCGTAACACACTATCAGTAGCAATCGGTTTCATTTTGACAGTTCAACAACATTCATTGCGTTATTTACGTTGTTGAGTAGACACACTTTTCGAACGTGTAAGGAGCAATGGATTAGCAATAAGCTTCAAAATGATTCAAATTGAGAGTAATAGTGTGTTACGCAATTAGGGTGCAGTTTAGTTAAAATAAGAATTTACGAAAAAATAAAATAAAAATTAGGTAAACAAAAATTGGTAAGACTTCGTCTAAGACAACCATGGCTTACATTGTTTTATATTGTCTGTGCTATCTTCGCTTAAAGCTTTGCACCCATCTTCCAATCACCCTGTATAACAGGTATCTACCCCCAAGAGTCAAAAAAAAAAAATGGTCGTCATGCTTGACTTTGTAGACTTTTGTCAACTAAAGAATAGAAACACTTCTTTTCTTCATCGCCATGCTTAAGACGGAATACTTTTTACAATCTGTTATTTTGTCTATTCTTCCGTCAACAAAACCCGTTTCTTTGTTGGTCATGTTTCTTGCAACACGAAAACATGTTGTTGAAACAATGTTGCACAACTCGGTTTCCCAATTAATACACAGCTTAAACGCTTTCCAACTTTATAATAGACTTGTAAAAAGAATGGCAACATGGCAATACCCGCAGATGTTTAAAATCATAAAACGTTTACTAGAATGTATGAATGTTAGACAGATTTACATCAGCTGGATTTGTGATCCATAATAAAATGTCTCGATCTGAATACGTGCGGTCAAGTACGACCGTGACAAGATTTATTTTCAGCTTTAAATATTATAGTCGACCTTTTTATCCCTTGACGTTTAGGTACTTACTTCAAAGATCAACTTGACAGACAATGTTCATAATTCAAATACTAATACTGTATTTTTTTTTAATATATTGTGTTGTCCTTACAGGCTACTCAAACAGATCCACTTGTAATTAAACCGGACTAGAGGCAGTATAACCGGTCATCCTCAGCAAACACACTTTGTTTCTTTCAACCTTGACATTGTCAGAATCATCGTTAAAACGATGGAGCCATTAAGATAAAATTGGAATTGGAATTGGACTGTATTTTTGTACTAGAGTGTTTTAAATGATACAGTAGGTACTAACTTTTGTACGCGGATTTTCATACCGGGGCTTTCATAAAACTCTATGTTTACGCGGCGCACGCCAGTAAAACTCCCAGTCGGCATGATTTTTTCCGAAATCTTCAACAATCGTCGTCTTACACACAAAACCTTAAGGGCCTATACTACCTCAAATGGCTTAGCATGATCCTCCGCTATGTCGAAAATACTGCAGCATTAATTTTGTTATAAGTATATGCTAAAGTTGAGGATTAATGTTAGGTCTTATGTTAGACGAAAACACGATTCCATAAAATTTTCTCGATAGAAAAAAATTCCAAAGTTACCTCCAAACCGAACAATAAACCACTGGTATTCAAAATATACTTCAAATTAGATCATTAAACTTTGTATACTAACCGAACTAACTATAAAGCAGGTCTTATGTTATTTTTTTTTTTTAATTACCTTTATTTTTCTCAACGTAATAAATTCTTATTTACATAATAGGTTCCAATGTGTAGATGTTAATGGTGTGAAATCTTCTGGGCTACCAGTTCAGTTAGGTGTACCGCAAGGCTCAATACTGGGTCCATTCTTGTTCTTAGTATATATTAATGATTTACCTTTCTATTTAAAGGGCATCTGTGACGTTGTACTGTTTGCAGATGATACCTCTCTTATTTTTAAAGTAGACAGGAATAGACAAGATTTTGACGACGTAAACAGTGCACTCTCTATTGTTACGGATTGGTTTACGTCAAATAACCTAGTTCTCAATGCCAAGAAAACGAAATGTGTAAAGTTCGCCTTACCGAATGTTAGAAATCTAGGACCCAACATCGTCTTAGATAAAGAGGTGCTTGAAACTGTGGGCTCGGCAGTTTTTCTTGGAATAACATTAGATGCCAAACTTCAGTGGGGACCACATATATCAAGCCTAGCAGGAAGGCTCAGTTCGGCTGCCTACGCCGTCAGGAAAGTAAGACAATTCACTGACGTTGATACAGCTCGTTTAGTTTATTTTAGTTATTTTCACAGTGTTATGTCCTACGGTATTCTGCTATGGGGCAAAGCTGCTGATATACAAAATATATTTGTCCTGCAAAAACGAGCTGTTCGAGCAATTTACCAGCTAGGTGCTAGAGTTTCTCTAAGAGATTTTTTTAAAGATATTGGTATTCTCACGGTTGCATCACAGTTCATCTTAGCCAACATCTTATATATTAGGCAAAATATACACTTGTACACTAAAAACAGTGATATTCACAATGTTAACACCAGAAACAAGGACAAACTACGTGCTCCCTTTCACCGGCTTCATAAGGTTCATAACTCATTTGTTGGGCTTGGTATAGCCTTTTATAATAAGCTACCTTCTTCTTGGCTAGATTTGCCTTTTAATGCGTTTAAAGCTCAAGTAAAATCTAACCTTTGTTCAAAGGCATACTATTCCATCAACGACTACTTAAACGATAAGAATAGTTGGTCGCCCTGATTAACTCAAGACAATGTTTATGTTCTTTCTCCAGAATTAGCTTACTGACAGGTTATATGAGTTCATATAATTTTTTTTTTCTGTTTTTAGTTGACTTTATAAGTCAATTCAGTTTAATTTTATTTTAATTTATTATTGACATAATCTACTCATTTCAATGTTTTCTAATGAGTTGATTGCAACATATGTGGTTAGCTAGCGACCTCTACGATTGATCACATTTATCTTGCCTGAGCAACCGGCAGCAAGTTCGTCATGCTCCCTTAGATGTCACTGCTTGCGGTAGCGTCGGGTGTCGGGTTGCCTCCTTCCCTCAAATATGGCGAGGGGGGTAATGGCTGATCTTTGCGTTATGCTCGTGAACGGGTGCTGCTTGTGGTGACTGGTCGTCTTGCTGACCTTGGTTTTACTGTTGTTATTACTAATAACTTTTTTAAATTTATTTTACTTCGATGGTCCTAGTTTACCATTCACAGCTATGTGAACTGAACCCAGTATTGCATACATATGTAAGCTGTCACGCCCTTTATACCTGGAGGCTTTTATTTAGGTAGCAAGTTTTTGTTTACATTTTTAATTTTTGCTTGAGTACGTATTGTTTTTATTGTATTTGTGGGTATATTGGCGTGGCAAGCTAACATATGGCAAATAATTTAATTTAATGTGTTCTGTAACGTCAATAACTTTGCATATCTAGTATTGTATACAATTAAATATTTTCTAACTGAACAGACAGCTGTGCTGCTGGGGAGTTTGTTGCGCCACTTCTTCTCCCCAGCGAAAGCACTAGGAAGTGGTGAAGGGCGGGCGTTTTGGGGGGACTGTCTTTTGTAATTGACGTTCGAAAAGTGCTGATTCTCAGCCTAGTTTGAATAAATGACTTTTGATTTTGATTTTTGATTTTGATTTTCACCGTAAAAAGCAAATACCTAAACTATTGGCGCTGCCTGCCGCCTAGCACCGCACTCTGTCTCGCTCTCACTCAGTCCGCGAGCAGTATCGTTCGAGCGAGATAAAGAGTGAATTTTAGCTGAGGTAGTATAGGCTCTTAATAAATTATACACGTTTAATCATGAAATATTCCGTGTCCGTTGGTGAAAATCGCATGAAAATACATTCAGTAGTTTATGAAAGAAATAAAAAAGAAGGAAAATACTTTTATTTGCGGTAAACATTACGCCGAGAAAGATCACAAACACAAAAAAGAACAAATTGGGAAAAAATATGCGTCACATCCACGCAAAATGGCCACCAACCAGCTTAATACTACGACCCTATGTAAGGCTATGCGCGCACTACGATTTTAATCATTGCGATTTAGTTATATAATCGCAAACACAAAAGTTTTTCAAGCGAATTCTCAAGCGATTTTTTTCCGCAGTGTGCGGACTCTAGTATATTAGTATATTGTCCACTGATTGGCGATTATTTATGCGCGCTTAGCCTAAGACAGAGCCCCATCGCTGATTTTCAGCGACGATGACGTCAACTGGTGCGGTATACGATGACATAAATAACACAGTTTTGAGTTTATCGCGTTCAAACAGACAGACAGACGCGGCGGGGAAGTTTGTTTTGTAATATGTAAGTAAAGATTTTATACCAGCAGTGGATTTATGTATGGTGTGTGTGTGTGTGTATGGTGCGATAATAGTTACTGATTTAGCGACGTCGACATTATTTTGTAATGTCAAAACATTGCTACAAGTTTACTTTGGGTGAATAATGCCATTATAAATATTTTTGGAAGCGATGAAGTGTCTACCAGAATCTGATTCACAACGTGAGGTATTCAAAAAAAAATTATAAAGTACTAAAAACTCGGCGCATTCGTACTTCGGAAAGAAAGAAAAAAAAAATAGGATTATTTGTCACAGAAACACGAGCATACAAAAAGATACTGAACTGGAATAATAAAGAAAAATAAAAACGTAATAGATCTATAATCACGAGGACGAAACAGAAATAGTTGACGGCTGCACGTCATGACTGTGACAAGAAGGCTTCCAGTTAGCATGATGCTATGCTATAGGGGGGACCCACAGCTGATTATCAGTGGTTACTCGAAAAGGATGTACGGAAACCAAGTCAGGTTTAATAATTGGTAATATAGGTAATAAAATAAAATAAACAGTAGGAAAATATATGTGGGAGTGAGGGTAGAATAACAGACATAAATAGGTTCGTTAATTTATTGTGCAAGCAACACAGCGATATTTCATAACAATATTATAATATATCACATTAAAGTTTTAAAGTTTAAAAAATAATAACATAGTAAAAATAAAAATACAACATAAAAATAGAAATACAAAATTACAACATTATTTGAGAAACATACCTGACAGTTCAGAGCACCGTTGTGCCGTGTCCGCTATCGGACAACTTCTGATCTGTCGAGAGACAGTACGCCCCTTATATAGCTTGCTCACATGTATAGTGGGGGAACAAGTAGTCAGTTGCACTACCCGCATATACCGGAAGTTGATAAAAATATTATTTAAACAATTTTTAGAAATCATTAAACAACTTCTCTCTCACACGGCCATGCTGACGAGCAGCCTTTATGGCTCGCGAACAAAATTCATAACAATATTTATAACAGATTTTTTAAATCATATAATAATGAATAGTTAAAAATCACACGATTCAAAAATTATCAAATAACTACAAACAGTCAAATCACATGACCCAATCACCATTTTTAATGGCTGTTAAATTACATGGCCAAATCACATGACCATCAGAGCCAAATCACATGGCATCATGTTTCTGTATCTACCAAATCACATGGCTATTGTCAAATCTCATGACAATCAGATACATGCCAAATCACATGGCCTTTTGTCAAATTTCATGACAACCAAATACATGCCAAATCACATGGCCATTTGTCAAGTCTCATGACAACCAGACATAATGCCAAATCACATGACATTAGTGAGATTGTCAAGCATAACCATAATCGTTGGCCAGACGCTCAGAGATATGCAGGACAATCTTCAGAATTACTATACAATATAATCAACACAAAAGTTTATTGTTTTCAATATAAGATTCATTAATTTTCTAAAGAGTCTGTCAATTCACATCCCATGTCAGGAGTAACAATTCGCAAATTATCATGAGAGACATACAATTCATTGCCTGTTTTATTAACTCTAACTGTATATCTATCGTTATCGTTTACTTGAGTAATGACGCATGGACCCTTAAATTTACTGTCAAGTTTATTAATTACTCGCGGATTTTGTTTTACCAGTACTATATCACCGACTTTAAAAGGTATAATTTTAGCTTTAGTTTTGTCATAATCTGCTTTTCGAGATTGAGCTAGCTCGTCCATTCTGAGTTTTGACTCTTGACGGCAAATATCGAGGTCCATACGTTCAACATCATTTAACAAAGCTGATATAGCAGGAGGTGACTGATCGCAGCCCATCAAAAGTTGGAAAGGAGTATGACCAGTACTTTTACTAAAGGTGCTATTGATAGCCAATTGTACTTCGCCAACAGCATCCTTCCAACTTTTTTTTTTTGTATTTTCAACAATAGTAAAACAGTTTGTCAGAACTTTCATAATCCGTTCGACCTGACCATTTGCACGACTGACACCACTAGCTATAAAATGCAATTCTATAGACCAATTTTCACAGAAACTTGTAAATTCTTTGCCAGTATAGGAAGCAGCCTGATCACAAATTATACGTTTAGGAGTACCAAAAGTATAAATTAATTGTTTTAAGGCATTTACTGTAGCTACTGCAGTTAAATTAGTAACAGGTTTCAAGTAGCAGAATTTTGTAAATGCATCTATAAAAACAACTGCGTATTGTTTGCTAGGTTTATTGCCACTTAGTTTGCCCGTCGTATCCATATGGACTGTATGAAAAGGAGTAGGGGGCTTATCTATAGGGTGTAATGTAATCTGTCGTGAGCCAGTTTGACTTTTATTTATTTTGCAAGTCAGACAATTGTCAACGTATTTACGAGTATACCTAGACATATTTGGAAACCAAAATTGTTCTCTTATTTTGTCGAGGGTTTTTTCCCAACCAAAGTGTTTAAGAGCATCGTGATAAATTTGTATAATATGCCACCTATAACTTTTTGGAACATAGAGACGTTTCTTAACTTTATCATGAATAGAAATAATACGATATAGTAATCCATTTTGAACTTCATA
Organism: Globia sparganii; assembly: GCA_949316385.1. NCBI lineage: Eukaryota > Metazoa > Arthropoda > Insecta > Lepidoptera > Noctuidae > Globia > Globia sparganii. Next base: position 20,026,703 of record OX438654.1, read on the forward strand.
AGTGGAAGCTATATTTTTGTCGATACTTCCTTTGTTTAATTGATTCTATTATAGTTTTGGTTTCTAAATCATTATTTTGTTCTACTTCTAACCATTCACTATAATTTTGAATATTATTTATATTGACAGTTGATGGATTGCGACTTAGATAATCAACATGGGGAATACGTTCTCCCTTTCGATATTCGATACTAAAATCAAAAGATTGTAGGTAAGCCCACCACCTATGAACCCTGGGAAGCAATTCTTTTTTATTACGCGAGGCTTTTAGCGAGTTACAATCAGTAACGACTTTAAATGGTCTACCAAGTAAATAATGACGAAAATGTTTAATAGATCTAACCACTGCTAGAGTTTCCAACTCATAAGAGTGGTAACGACTTTCGGTATCAGTGGTGCGCATGCTAAAATACTCCACTACTTTCAACTGATCATGTTTTTGAAAAAGTATTCCCGCTAGACCTGCGGAACTGGCATCAGTGTGAAGTTCGACAGGCTTAGCAGGATCGAACAAAGTTAAAACTGGTTCAGAGGCAAGGTATTCAAGGATTTTATCTCTAGCGGTTTCCTGCTCCGATGTCCAGTGCCATTTGACATTATTACGTGTAAGATTATACAAGGGAATCATGATAACGGAAAAATTAGGAATAAACTTTCGGAAATAACTTGCTAATCCACAAAATTGTCTCACTTGTTTTACAGTTGTAGGAATGGGAGCATTTAAAAGAGCGGAAACTTTACCCTGACTTGGTTTTACTTGGCCGTTGGAAACAACTCTTCCCAAATATTCAATCTCAGTTTTTAAGAACTTACATTTTTTTACATTGATGGAAAACCCTGTTTTTTGCAAAGCTTCAAGAACTAACTTCAAACGCTCTATACCTTGTTCAGCTGTTTCTGAATAGATTACTACATCATCAATGTAAATTAATACGAATTCACCTACGAACTGCTTAAGAGCAGTGTTGATGGCTCTTTGAAACACAGAAGGTGCATTACATAACCCAAATGGCATTCTTAGGTATTCATATTGCCCATCAGGAGTGACAAAGGCAGTTTTTTCTATGGAATTATCTGCTACAGGAATTTGGTGGAAACCGGCCGTCATATCTAAAATTGTAAAATATTTAGCGCGCGATAATTTACTAATATGATCATCAATAATGGGAAGCGGAAAATGATCACGAATGGTGTTGCTATTCAACTCCCTGTAGTCAACACACATTCGGTCACTACCATCCTTTTTTCGAACTAGTAATATTGGACTTGCAAATGGGGAATTGCTATCACGAATTATATTGTTATCCTTCAAATCTTTAATAATGTTTTTAACTTGTTCACGCTCAGTGGGAGCTAATCGATAAGGTCGTCGTTGAACTATTTTATCCGGATTTTTTAATCGAATATTTAATTCACCAGTAGTTACTTGAGAAACCGCATTGCCGAATGTAAACATTTTAGAATATGATCTTAATAAGTTAGATAACAGTATCTTATGCTCCGAGATAATTTCAGGATTGATATCAACTCCGTCAAAATCAACATCTTTCTTAAAACAGTTTACACTGAAAGAGTCGCGGTAGACTTTGGCAGAATTCCTTGAGAAAATTACCTGAATTCCAGGTATTTCAAATAAATTTTGACCTAGTAATATGTCATACTGAATGTACCTATCAGGGACCAGAATGAAATCTAATTAAACGTTTATGCCATCAACACTGACCATACACAGTTTTTTGCGCGTTGAACAGAAAGCATTGTCTCCAACACCTCTCAAAAGAATGGTTTCATAAGTTACTTTACCTCTAATTGAATCGCCAATACTTTCGCGCATTAGAGAGCATTCCGCACCACTATCTATCAGGCAGGAATAATCGTGATTATCAATTTGAATGGTGTGTAATTTTTTGTTACTTAAAACCAAGCTATTCACGTGAGAGGCCTTTTCATCTTTAGTTTTCTTATTTAAGCGGTGAAAACAGTTCTCACTGGAATGCCCCTTTTTATTACAAAAAGTGCACGATGTTACAGGGGGTTTCGTACTAGATTCTACTGGTTTTGAACTGTTAGAATTAGTAGTAGAAGCCGAATCTTTACTAAGGCCGCGATTAGTACCCGAACGACAGTCTCTTTGAATATGACCTACTTTGTGGCACTTGTGACATCGTCTAGACGAAGTATCTGGAGTAGATAAGTTTTTAGAACGTTTAGATGGGATATTGTGATCAGACTCTTTGGCAGGTCTTTTTCGCTTATATGAATTTAGACTCTGAATTAACTGTGGCGAATTTTTCGGTGTAAGGCGTAGTAAATCAGAACGAATACGAAAGTCAGACATACCTGAAAGAACTGCTTCGACGAGGCGTTGTTCAGTCATCTCCACACCAATCGCCTTCTTTGCCAACTCCCATTTTCGAGTTGCGTACTCAGCAAGACTACCGGCCTGCTCACTGGTGTAGTCCATAAACAGCGTGAGGTCGTCGTAGTAACGAGCTTCATCTGCAAAAGTTTCAATAAGACCCGATTTGAGATCTGGCCAGCTACTAAGACTGGAATAATTACGACGCGCCCATTCAGCGGCACGTCCGCGCAAGTTCTTCCTAGACAAGTTCAAAATTTCTCTATCAGTTAGTTCATACTCATTTTTAAGTTCTTCGATGTTTCGGCACCAAACTTGTATAGTATCGGCACGATCGTCAGGGTCAAAGATTGGTAAATAGATATGCTCAAGACTGCGCATCCGTGGAATAGGTCGCACATTTGGTGGATTAAAAGCTTTCGCAGTGGTATGAATTAATTGTGACATCATTTCCTGCATCATATTTTGCATAACTTTAATAGGTACAAACTCTACTGTCCTTGAATCGCTGCTGCTATTAGCCGCCATTGAACCGCCGAGAGGTGCATCGCCATCACTTGGGAATGCCATAGCCTTGTTGGTTGCACTTTGAGCTGCGCAACCCGATGTCCTTCGTCCCAAGATTGGCGATTGATGATCAGGTGTATGACATTCTTGACACCCTTGCGTTGTTTCTGTTTCTGCAGCATCCTGCAGGAGCCCGGTCTCGACTGCTACAGATTTATTCATTTTCCTGAAATCAAACATTTGTAGGCGTAGTTTTTGTAATTTATCCCACTTCTGATGTGGGAGTGAGGGTAGAATAACAGACATAAATAGGTTCGTTAATTTATTGTGCAAGCAACACAGCGATATTTCATAACAATATTATAATATATCACATTAAAGTTTTAAAGTTTAAAAAATAATAACATAGTAAAAATAAAAATACAACATAAAAATAGAAATACAAAATTACAACATTATTTGAGAAACATACCTGACAGTTCAGAGCACCGTTGTGCCGTGTCCGCTATCGGACAACTTCTGATCTGTCGAGAGACAGTACGCCCCTTATATAGCTTGCTCACATGTATAGTGGGGGAACAAGTAGTCAGTTGCACTACCCGCATATACCGGAAGTTGATAAAAATATTATTTAAACAATTTTTAGAAATCATTAAACAACTTCTCTCTCACATATAAAGCAATTACATAAACAACCGCGGTTGTGATAAGTTAAATTTATTTTTATAAAACTAAATATTAATTGACCAAGTTACAAGCTAATTGGGTAGAGTATCTTTCAGATTCAATATCCTACTTCCTACTTCCTACTAATCCTACTTCCTACTAATCCTACTTCCTACTAATATTATAAATGCGAAAGTTTGTGAGGATGGATGGATGGATGTTTGTTACTCTCTCACGCAAAAACTACTGAACGGATTTTAATGAAACTTTACAGTAATATAGCTTATAGATCAGAATAACACATAGGATACTTTTTATCCCGATATTCCCACGGGATCAAAACTTACGCGGGTGAAACCGCGGGGCGCAGTTAGTAAAATATAAAGTACTAATAAAAGAGCCACTCCGTAATTTGTCTTCGGAGACAGCTTATGAACAATCGGGTGACGTAAATAATTACTGTAAGTCGCTCAAACTTGCTTCGAACCTAATAAGACGGAAAAGCTTAGTAATATTCTTACGTTATTGCTAAGAGATTATTTGTTTATTTCTTATAATAAGATAACATTTGACGTTATGTCATATTGTACTGAAGGCTTAGATGCTTTTATAGTATACCCCAATGATATTATATACAATTAAGAGGTAGATAGGGCACTAGCGCGCGCAAATTGTTGCAGTCAAATTCAGACAATTGTAGTAATTTCGTTTAGTCGACATACTTCAAGCGCAACACACTACAGATAGCTATCTCTTTCTATGTCATACGTTCCGTATTATCTGTCGCAGAGTCGTAGTTGAAAACCACTATCCCAACAACACAAAACGTCGCTCAGTATGAACGTAGCATATCTTTCCTTTATAATAAAATTGGTATACCCACATTTTGCCAGTTATGTTAATGCATACATAATCAGCCTATAATGTGCCCACTGCTGGGACACAGGGAGAGAGCTTTCTCTCTGAATCTACCGCGCGAGCCCAGGGCGGGTTGGTAGATTTCACTATGTCTTCGAATTTACGGTTCTAGGACATGCCGGTTTCCTCACGATGTTTCCTTCACCGTTTTGAGAGCAGGTGTATTAATACGTATCGTGTATTTTAATAGCGCGTTCAATATGGCTATAGATAATCAGATAGGTAGCACACAGTAATACTGAGGTTATATCTATCTAATATATATAAAATTCTTGTGTCACAGCTTTAGTGTTTATACTCCTCCGAAACGGCTTGACCGATTTTGATGAAATTTTATATGTATATTCAGTAGGTATGAGAATAGGTTTATAACTAAATTTTATACCCCTATTTTTTTTGCAAAACGACGTTTGCGGGGTCAGCTAGTATGTATATACATTTGTCGTAATTGTCCAGATACAGAGACGAATAAGCGAAAACCAGTCAGAATACAGGATTAAAGCCAGGCAGAATGTAGGATTAAACCTAGTCTGAATGTAGGATTAAACCCGTGTTTTACATAATAGAGCACTACTCCAGAGAGTATAGTTAAAGAGCACTGAAGAATTAGGGAATTAAAAGGCAAGGATTTCTTGTTTGTGAGTGTTAATAAAAGCCTAAAACTTTAGGAAGTTCAGTCTACAATCTACAACAATAGTAAAGCTGTAGATTTTGTTTTTTTGAACGCACTAACCTCTGAACTAACTTTTCTTTTCTAATTTGCATTTCATATCCCATTCCTTGAAGGGATTAGGCTTTTTATTTATTTAGTCTATATATTTAATGCTGAGAGTTTCACGACGAACAAGTTTCACGCAGACGAAGTCGCGGGAAGAACCTAATTTAAAATAAAGCAAATACTAACTACATTAGTAACACAGCATTTATTTAACACAAACTAAAAGGCAAAGGTATAATTAGTTAGTTGATGATGCGTTTAAAGGACATTGTTCGGCGTCCATATCTACATCGTTTTCCTAAGAACCAGCAGGGATGTGAATATACTTTCTGTGTTCCAAATAATGCATATTGGAACGAAGTTCCTTATCGCGCGTTGTGAAAGGGGGCTAGACGGAAAAAATTCTTACGAAAAGTTGTCACGACACTTTTTGCTATAGTAAGCTATTGTAAGCTGTGCGGCGTCGCATGTTTCTCTGTCTGTCTCTCTCTCTTATAGAAAGCAAGCCAGATAATTTCATTTGAGGGGTATAGTTTCAAAAACCGCCAAGTCCAGTGACGTCTAAAATCCAGAAATTGAAAATTTGTGATAAATTCTTGTAGCATTACTTATAGAATTAAACTTCTGTGTCTTTTTAAAAATTGTACGCTTTTACTACATTTTGTAAGTTATTAATTTATATATTATGTTTTACAAACGTCTAAAAAGCAAAAAAGTGATGGACTTAGCTGATTTTGAAACTGAAGTTTGGACATTGTTAGTTATGAATCTGACATAAATGGACATTGCTGTATTTGTTATGATTAATAAGATGTATACACCGACTTAAACAATTTTGATACTTTTAAACTATGTCATAATAATTTCGTCCGTCGTCCCGTTAAAAAGGTTATTGTAGAAAATAAAAAACAAAATATTACAATCAATTAATATTGTTTAATTGTTAAGTATTTTTTTAATTATTAAACAAGACGAGTTCAAACATCGCCAAAGATAGGTAAAGAGAAAGGGGAGGCCTTTGCCCAGCTGTGGTACACAAAATAGGCCGTTAAAAAAATTAAATGATTAAGTCAGGTACACTTTCTTGTTCTTCGCATACTTGTTCTTCATTTTCATCATCCTCGTTGTGCTCGTCTCCGTCGAGTGCCGTGTTTGGTATTAATTTATCATAAAAAGACAGAATTGAGTAACTCCTCCAGTTGATGTCAAAGTGTGAACTCAATAGTTTGCCGACATCTTTAATTTTAGAAGGTTTTAGTATTCCTGCTGAGCACTGAATATCTTTAGGAACGATCATGTTTGCTATTTTGCCACTTTTGCAAACATTTTTGTAGGTACCTAAATTTGCAACATAATGTAGTTCGCCTCTTACTAATATATTGCCAGTTTTGCGTGTTGACCGCTTCAATACAAAACGCTTGCACTTCGAAAAAGGCGCATGCCAAGTGCCAACTGGTTTTATAATATTTTTAACGGCTTCCTTCCAATCTTTTACTGGACACTCTTCTCCTACTGAAATGAGACTTGAGTATTCTCTTATAATATTGGTGTAACCATTCGGTTCTAATATTGTGTCTCTTTTGCGAAACTCCTTTTCAATTCTTCCAAAAACGCGATCTGCGGGAAGAAAAGAGTGGCCAACAACGGGAAATATAATTTCTATATTCTTTATATGCTGTGGGCCGTCTTCAGATAGCCACTTAAGGCACATTCCTACTACGGTAGTGTTTTTATTTTGACCAGCGCAGCCATCAGCCATTAATCTTAGAGTATCAATTTCATCCGGAAACGATGTTGAATTTAAACGATGGTATAAGGCTGAGGCTATCAAGTTAGAGTCTTTCGGAAATTGGTCTTCTGTCCAAACATAAGCAAAAGTGTTTTCTTTATTTAATTGAGATTTTGACGATCCTGCTACTATTGTGAAATTGTAAAGATAAAACTGCCTTGAATAATATGTGCTTTGATCGGGAATTTTAGGGAGTGGCATATTCTTCTGACAGTCAAATGAAAATATAAAAACATTTGGCGATTCATCTTTTAAATAAGTGAAAAATGCTTTAGCACGTTTTTTGTGGACACACTGTTGGATAATTAAGTCATTTTTAAATCTCTCATTAGCAGCCACCTTTATTTTCTCTGTATATTGTAAGCAAACTGAGCATACGTCTGTCCGAGGCGTACCGAATCCCAAGTTAAAATTAGTGTTGAATACAGTCCTGAAGTAACTTCTTTTAACTTTTAGTTCCTCTTCAGCTTGGTTATTGTAAAATTTAAACAACTTGTTGATACTCAATTCAGCATCTAAATAAAGCCTTGCGCTGCTTCCTCGACAGTAATGAGGCTCAGAACATTTCAGTTTTTTTATAAATTCGATTATTGCTGTTTTCTTTCCTAAATATTTGTGAGATTTACGGTCTCCCCCGCGGTTCTCTTCTGGCATAAGTCCTTCTTTCAGAATTTTTTTTGATATTCTCTCAACTCGGTACCTCTTAATATCAAGTATATTAATGAATGTTTTTTGACAAACTCTAATAATTTTCTTCGCTGAACGGCTGTAAACGTAATATTTTGTGGTTAACTCTTTTTCTTTGCGATTACCCTGTCTCGGGCGACGTCTAGCAGTATATGATCCTTTAATGTGTTTTAATATAAAAGCATCCTGTGATCTTTTATCCTTGTTCTTGTAATAATGAGAATGAAAGGCATTCAAATCGCTCATTGTGAGAGAGGTACACTGATAATTTTTTTTATGACTACAGTTAGGTTTTTCTGGTAATTTTTTTGCAGAATATCTGAAAAGACAAAACAAATAATTAAAGAAAATTGCTTATGATATATGTTCATGAACCTATTAAAAATTAATACCTGGGACCAACTAACTAAATAAAATACTCAAAAAAATGTTAATAAATTAATAAATGAAGCCAACGCACAGACTCTCCCTCTGCCAAATAAAAAAAAATCAAGTTTGTACAAATCGGAAATTTCAATAATTTCAATTTGCAATACGCATATAAATCTCGTCAAAACTTGGGAATCGGCTCACGTAAATAAACATGGACATTACGAATAATATAGTATCCCGAAATTCAGATTTTTTAAAAATAATTTGGAAGATCAAAACTACTCATAGTAGTATCTACTTACCTCTCTAATTTCTGCAGGTTTCTCTTCCATTGTTTCGGATTTCTCTGCCGTTTCCGAGCTTTACTTTTATCCACAACGGTCGGGGTTGTATCCATCTTCGTAAAGATAGCACATTTACTTTGAAAATACCACAGTATCTATTAAAAATATTAACTTTTTCACGACAAAAACACAACAAAAACTAAGCTGACGCCATAACAGTTTTGCGTATCACGTGACCAAAATGGTGGCTCGCTATTGGCTAGTCGGGACTTTGCAGTTTTTGCATTAAACTATGATGGACTTTGCTATGTTTGATACTTACAGCCTACTTTAAAGTAGAATTTCTATTGGACATAGCTGTGTTTGGTAAGATCTGATAAATTGAAATTGTGTGGAAAAAAATAGAGTTACCAGAGAAACAAAAATATTGCTACATGAAAAAAATGGACTTTGCGGGTTTTGAAACTATACCCCTCATTTCTATTTCGCATTGAATATAATTATTAATATAATTATTTTATACAAGATTCAATAAATTACATTATTTATTATTATAACTTAAAAAAAATAAAATTTTATTACAATTTCTTCACTAATTAATCGAAAGGAACTTCGTTCCATCCGGGTGTCCCTTGACACCTCTCAAGTTTTTTTTTATTGAAACTAAATTAAAATCACGGACACTTCTGAGAATCATAAAAAATCCAAAATACTTTCGGATTTTGAGGTTATAATTAACGTTTATAAGAATTCCAAGTCGTCGTTCTTTGTAGGTCCGTCATCAGACAATAACAGCCAGAGTGTCGATATTTCAAGAAGACATCCTTTGTTCACGCCAAGTTGTTATATAAAATCGGAACAGGAATACCAAGAAAAGGCAATAACACAAATACACAACCAACGCAAACCGGACACAGGTTGCGGTATGCGATAATGCGAGTGATAAAATAAATGGACGAGACTGTCATTACTATCAAATGTCAAAGTATCATTTGCCAAATTACCGACTGTCAGTGTCGACTTTGCTTGTTTTACACAGCGCTTTCAAGGGCTTTATTCCGTTTGTAACTAAAAAACTTATTCATAGATCAAGCGCTGAGGGTATTGAGTTTTGTAATTACACTCCGCTACGCACAAAGACTTGGCTGAATGAGCTTAATAACCCTTTGCCTATGCAAAACGTCAAATTGAAATAAAAAATAATGGCGCCGGGGAATAAGACCCAACTGAATAACTTTTTAAAATCTTTTCGAAATTGTGAAGTGTCCGTTCTATTGTAATAATTGTAATGTAAATTAAAATAAAAACTAGTAATTATTTTAAAATTTTCATACGTCCTGATTCATAGGCCATTTTTAACAATGTCCTTTATAAATAATGGTCAAAGTGAATGCCGAGTTTTTAAAAGTCTCTATGAACAGTACTCGGCTTTCATCCAATATTGAAGCTCTCGAATATTGATGTAGAGGATGACGGGTACTTAACTTTATTACTACGAGCTGGTACACGTGTACCACAATCGGTAAAAAAATTACCAGCTCGTCCCTGAGAAAATAAAAGCAATTAAAAAAAAATGTGATAAGATTATATACATGTGTATAATCAAATCACAAGCGTTATTCATTAACAGTTATTTGAAATGCTTATATCACGGCAAATTGACGTAGGGAGGCAATTAGATTAGCAATTAATTTCCTTGACTATACCTTACTTATACAGGGTCAAATAAAATTAGCTTGCGAAACTCCGCAGACGTGATTGATATCTATATCTGAATATGATAAAATAACAAACTTATAACAGCCCTCTGTTTTGTCAGAGGTTAAAAAAAAAATAATTTGATGATGTTTTTTTTCGGAGCATCTACCGTTGATAGTGTGTAGTCATTTAAAATATCAGTTTTTTTTTTGTGTAATCTTCACAGACTTGATAGACAAATAAACATAAAACAAGCTTTATCAACTCATACTTCAAGTAACAACACTACTAGCGGGCATTGACCCCAAATAAAAATCCTCAAATCTTTTTTATTTTTATTTTGTCGTGTTTAGATATCGATACCCATCACGTCCGCGGAGTTTTGCTAGCTAATTTTATTTGACCCTGTATAAGTAAAGTGCATTCAGGGAGATTAATTGCTAATAATTGACACCCTAAGTCAATTTGCCGTGATATAGCCATTTCATACAATTGTTAATGAACAAAACTTGTTAATCACAAGTTTAACAAGTTTTGTTCATTAACAATTGTGTGTTGTTGTTGTTAAGTGAATATACGGGGAATATCACCGGTTAGGTTAGGTTAGTTGGTTAATGTCAAATTTCCTAAGGAAATTTGCAATACCAAACTGATTAAATATTTAATTATTGATTTAAATGTTGGTGAACACAGGGATAATCGGTGACTAAAGTATTTTGTCCATTAGGGGTACCTACTATAACTAACAGAAATACATCTTAATATTTTCTGACGAGAATATCGAATAAAACTCTCTCTACTCTCTTGGGTATGCTGGGAGAGATTCCTAAAGAAATCAGCATCACTTTTATACATATTTGTCTGTCCCTTACTTCTTGCCTGTTTATATGTGTGTAAATGGAAACTTCTACTATAATCCCCTTGAAGTATTCGTCTCTACAGGTATCGAGGAACTCAGAAATTCAAGAGGAAGTGCTGTAAACGAACGGCAGCTCTCGTCGTTTCGGATGTACAGCGACCTCCCCATGCAGAGACAGCATTTGCTTGCTAGCTGCCCTAAGTGTCCACATGGAATCTATTATGATGGTGAGAATTAATATTAATACTAGTTTAGTAATAGCACAAAATACAGAGAGTACAGAAGTCAATCTACGTACAAAGTGCGTTCGTGCAACGCACACATAGACATCGCTCACGGACACGATATCTCGGTCCGGTTGGGACCTGTACGAGCGCAAGTGCCATCCGCTTAAGACACGCGTCTTTAAAGTGCAAAAATGGAGCAACAAAAAAAAGTTATTATGTTCAGTGTACGGTTGTTTAAGTTCAACATTAAACGGTGAATTGTCGTTTTTTAAGCTACCAGTTGTTTCACAGAGGTAAGTAGGTATTTGCTTGTATTTCTAAGGTTCGTTTTAACGTAACACAGTAGTTAGGTAAGTAGGTAAGCGACCCGGCCCCCCGCCCCGCGCCGTAAAAGCGAACATGACTTTGTGGCACTTTATGACAAATTTGTAAGTAATATAACAATAACATTAAAATATATTCTAGTTATTATTGGTTTATATTTCCTTTCTTCCTGTTTCATTCTCAACAATAAATCAAACAACTAGATACGAGTGCAACTATAACGATATTTTTTTGTGCATAAGCCAAAGTTGACAACCCTAGCGCGACCGTCGAGCGTAGGTATGAAAAGTGAAGTACATACATGTGATTGACTTCTGTACTCTCTGTATTTTGTGGTAATAGTGCCTTTTGTTGGTATTTTTAAAATGAATGTTATGGGAGGTTAGATTGCAGGATGGATGATCGCAAGTGTGATCGTAGTTTAAGGCCCGCTTGCACCAGAAATCACTAAATGCGTTTAGTATCAAAAATATTTATTTATTTTATTTAAGGATTACTAACGAGATACATTACAATTGTCCTTAACAATAATTAAACTTGTGTAATAAACACGCTATCCCGTTTATCTGTAAATCAATTTAGTGACTTGCAGAGCACGTGGGCCTAAGTAAGTATCGCATAATTAATGAATAAGAGCTTGATGAATTAACGTATCAAAACTAAAGCTGAAGTAGCGTAGAATATTTATGAACGCTAGATCATTATTTTGATTGGTCAGTAATTAGATAGATATGGGCCCCGATTCTGTTGTTCACAAACTAAACTAAATTTAAGTTCAGTGCATCTTTTTCTTTCTATTTCAATATGAACAGGACAGAAGATTAATTTTAGTTTACTCCTGTCAAATTAGTCAGCGCCTGACGTAAATCGACGTATTTTTAGTAGCCAATTGTTTAATCTCGTCTAACTTGTCTATGGATTATCTAATTTGACAGGACTAAACTAATATTTTATCTTCTGTCCTTTTCGTAATGAAATAGAAAGAAAAAGATGCACCGAACTTAAATTTAGTTTAGTTTGTAAACAACAGAATCGGGGCCATGGACAAATCTCTCCCCTGAAGACCAAAATTTTTTCTGTAAATCGTAATTGAAATTAGCGATGATTATGTTCTGTTGATTCTGAAAAATTCACAAAAACAAAGCCCGTTTTTAAAAACATATTTACTAAAGAGATGAGAAAGGCGAATTCTAATATTTTCATAGTAGTATGATAATGTTAAGAAAAGGTGCAATAAACATCAAACTAAGGATGTAGTAGAATCAGGAGTTTTAACATTAAGAGCCTACACTACCTCAGCTAAAATTCACTCTTTATCTCGCTCGCACGATACTTCTCGCGGACTGAGTGAGAGCGAGACAGAGTGCGGTGCTAGGCGGCAAGCAGCGCCAATAGTTTAGGTATTTGCTTTTTACGGTGAAAATAATGGTAATTAAAAAAAAGTAAATAACATAAGACCTGCTTTATAGTTAGTTCGGTTAGTATACAAAGTTTAATGATCTAATTTGAAGTATTTTTTGAATACCAGTGGTTTATTGTTCGGTTTGGAGGTAACTTTGGATTTTTTTTCTATGGAGAAAATTTTATGAAATCGTGTTTTCGTCTAACATAAGACCTAGCATTAATAAAAACTATACCATATATTTATTAAACTTTACCATATATTTATTTCAAAATTAATGATACAGTATTTTCGACATAACGGAGGATCATGCTAAGCCATTTGACGTAGTATAGGCCCTTAATGATGTAACCAATATTTTGTAACAATTTTATGATTTAAAAGTGTCCGTGGAGTTTCTTACCCGTTCTTCTCCATAGGTACCTACTACGCTTTGGAATGGGCAACTAGCCTTATTTTTCTATCTGACCAAACCCCTGATAATAATTCAACAGTGTCTGTAATCGGTTTATTTGAAATATAAACACTAGAACCCTCAAAAAATGCCGATTTAAACCGCTGTCAACGGAGACCTAGTATACAAATTTTACAACTATTAATGACTAAAGAAAACATAAAGACACAGTATATACACACATCAAAAGTGTCTAGGGATCAACATATATTTTTGCAATAACTTTTCTCCTGATTGATATTAATTAAAATTTTCTTTAAGGATTCATCAAATAAAGTGTTTTCGTTTGTCACAGTAACGATAAACCAAGTCACCTTTGCATTAATAAAGAAATTTGCCATTTTCCTAATAAAGGGATTTTTGACATTTGAACCACTAACACAAAAGTTCGAAAAAAAGACTGAAATAACAGTTTTCTCTAAAATTTTATTGGGTAACTTAAACAATTAATAATCCGTGTTTCTACCGCGAACACTAACAACACAAGAACATCGGTTTGGCATACTCAAAATGAGTTCATCCAAATCACGCTGTGGAATGGCCGCCCATGTTCGTTGCAACAACAAAAAAAGGTCTTCTTGCGACTGGATACCCTCCATATTCGGCAGAGCTCTTCTCTGTAGCATATCCCATGCATGCTCAATCGGGTTCAAGTCTGGCGACTGAGCAGGCCAGGGCAAGACATTGATGTTAGCTGCGGCGAGAGTCTGTCTTACAACTCTTGCGGTGTGCGGTCGTGCATTATCATGCATTAACTGAAATAAGGGACCGATTTGCACTTGTAGAGGAACGATGACGTCTGATACAATCGTCTCAGCATAAATTTGAGCGTTGAGGTTGCCTCTGATCCAAATCAACTCAGTTCTTCCGCCGATCCAAATACCCGCCCATACCATGATGGTTCCACCACTATAAGGATGGACTTCCTGGCAGGATTTTAATCGCTGTTGGCGTCCAGGGGTTCTCCAGTGTCGTATACGTCTTGTATCCGGTCTCATACCAAAACGAGACTCATCAGAAAAGCACACGAAACGCCATTGTTCTTCTGCCCAATTTCTGTGTTCAAGAGCCCATTGATATCGAATCCTACGATTGTGCATTGCTATAGGTGGTACCCGTAGCGGTCTTCGGGAATGAAGGTTCACTTCATGCAAGCGGTTTCTGACTGTTTGGTCGCTAATTAAGTTCCCTGAAGAGTGATGAAGCCTCACGGCTAACATCATGGCGGTTATTGTTGGAGCTCTTCGAGTTAAGATTTGAATGTATCGGTCTTGTCTCCGTGTGGTGCAGCGATACCGTCCTCCATGGCGCTCAGCCACGGTACCAGTGCTTCGGTAACGTGTCCAAAGTCGACTGATAACACTCTGACTTGTATTCAGAGCTAAAGCCACAGTACGTTGCCGGGAACCAGCTTCTATCATTCCCACGGCTCTGAGCATTTCTTCCCTGCTTAAATGACGTCGCCGCTCCATAATAACGTTGGTTTTAATCAGTAGTAGGGAAACAGTAGCACTAATAATGTCTTCAATGCGTTGTATGTTTTTATAGGGAAAATATTGACAGCTGATTTTCATCTTTTACTCGAATTTGATTCACAGTTCCTGATTCAAATTATGAAATGCACCAAAAAGGATCCATATAAATTTATAAAATCATAAATTTATTACAAAGCCACATCTCAATCTCAAGAAATCCGCATAAAAATGCTTGATCCCTAGACACTTTTGATGTGTGTATTTGTCTTATTCAGTTTATAAAATATCTTTTAAATTTGTTACCTATTGGTTTAATTGGTGTTGGATTAGTTGGTTGGGGTTTACACTGGTGGTTTTTAATTGGTGGTTTAAAGAAATAGGCGAGAGCCAAACCTCGAATTATGACTTTTTACTTAGACTTTTCAAAAGTCTCTCCGACCGCATTGCCTCTTAATGTTATGAAATCTATACTAATATTATAGAGGAAAGATTTGTATGTATGTTTGTAACGAATTGTCTCAAAAAGTACTGGACCGATTTTAAAAATTCTTTCACCATTTGAATGCTACATTATCACTGATTAATATAGGCTTTTTTAATTGCAAGAAAAAAGTAAATGTCCACCCGAGCGAAGCCGGGACAGGCCGCTAGTATGCAATAAAATATCAAACGAAGTAAGGATATCGTGGAATCAGAAACACATAAATTCAAGTATGCGAAACAAGTGAGCAATAGAGGAAATGGTGTAATATCAAAACTTGAAGCAGCCATTTGTCATACAGAAGTCATCATGATAATAGAGAAGCAAGACATAGACCGTAGCAAAATAGACCTTCGACCCAATTATTTAGAGTTGAATATTTTGTGACACTAAAGATTAGAGTAGAACATGTATTAATATCGCATCTTTCAGACGTATACGTACTAAAAATGGAATGTCACCTTGATGCAGTGGTTGTACCCACAAACCTTTTGAATTGTGGTTTTAATACTTTTCAGCACATCTAATATTCCAGATTCAGTATGCAGGGTCAAATTAAATTAGCTAGCAAAACTCCGCAGACGTGATGGGCGTCGGTATCGAAATACGATAAAACAAAAGAAAACATTTTCTCAACGTATACTTTAAGTTACAACACTACCAGCGGTCGTTGACCCCCATAAAGACATTAATATTTTACCGTGTTTAGATATCGATACCCATTAAGTCTGCAAAGTTTCGCTGGCTAATTTAATTTGAGAAATAGTATTATTATTTCTAACAAAAATCAATCTATGAAAATCAGTTCTAGTACATATTATTGTACCTTGAAGTCTTGCATATAATATTAGATATTGGCAATTTGCTACTACATCGACACAAAGCATTGGAAGACCAAGTCGAAACAAGGAACAACTAGTATAATATTATCAATTTATACAACGTGTAACATTAAATGCGCAAAACATGAAAATAATTGATTACTGAAATGATTTTAGTAACTTTTAATATAGGTTTTTTTTCATAAATTATGTATTTTGCCATAGTATACACCGATTGAGTCAAAGAAAATCAAGTCTTATTTTAAGGCCATAAGACTCAGATTGTGAACGCACAAAGTAATGCTAGGATCAACACGATTTTCTTAATAATAATAGTTAGCTTAAAAATATAATAGTTTTGGACATTGTATTATGCTATTAACTGAATGCTCTAATTGGGGTGTATGAGGTTTTGCGCATTTAACGTTACACGTTGTATACTGGGAACAGCAGACAAATATTTTTTTTATCCTTTGAAGGCAGATATTGAAACTCTAAAACTCAACTTCAGTGACTTTTTGATTGACAATCTCTCAGTTTATCTGAACATCAAACAGAAATATGAAATCAATTTCAATGAGATCAAACTATGGCATTAGTGACACTCGTCTATATAATTTTCCCGATGATAAATACATATTTGTAATCGTGCCAATTTTTTTTTAGCTACGTATTGACTTAAAAACTTTCTGCCAAATTTATAGGTTAATTGCCACTCCAAAACGTCTATTGTTTCAGGGCTTATAAAACGATAAAAATATAAGAATTTCTGTACTCTTCAAGGGGATGAAAATAGGAAAAATATTTTTAGAAAACAATACGTAGAACAAAAACAACGATTTTTTTTAAGTGGCCCAAAAATGGACTTTACTCAATAAAACATTTTTTTTTTCTAAATAATCAAATTTCTATTCCAAGATTCAGTATTTGTCTATGGCACAACGGATTAATTCGTTTCTTTTGTCTGAAATAGACATTATTAACACTCTTATAAAATATTCATACTTAATTGTTGGTTACGTGGTAGACTCGACTTAAAAGAATCCGAGCAACTCAAACCTAATGCTACTTGAATCGGTTTTAATGGCTTCAATATTTTCCACACACTTCATTCTCAAAGACTCTGCAATTAATCTCTCTCGCCATTCAGAAAGGCATTCTTCAAAGTTTTTGTGGTATATATTAGATTTTCTTTTGTTTTTCTAATTTACTTTGCGTCTTATGCCATTTGTCATTCACAGAAGTCTTCAAGTCCTTTTTAAAAGCCTGAATATCGCAAAATACTCTTTAATTAAGATAGCCATTTTAATCTGCAATCTAAAGAAATAGCTAAGACATTAGAGAAATTCAAAGAAATTAATAGTGCTTGAATTTTTTATTTTATTCCTAGTGTTAATGTAATCCTTTAGAGGCATCTTGAAACTTACTTTTCAACGAATAGTTGATGTTTAGTAATCATAAAATTGATGTTTTTTTTTCTTTTAGTCATACTTATCATTATTTTTTAATTATAGTTTGTTAAAGACAAAGGTAAACTGGTCCTAACTTTTTAATAGTTAGAACTGGCTGTGACAGTTTAATAATATCTTGTGAAAAGAACTACTTTAACTTTATGAATTTCAACACAATGAAAAGTTTACTGAAGCTGATAGTACTTAGCTGTTTTTTTTTTTCAACTAAATAAATATAAATAATAAATAGAAATCTCCACACAATGAGTGCCTGAAGATAGACGGCGCCGCCGAGGGCGGCCCAAAAAGAGATGGCGAAATGATCTGGACGCGTACCGCGAGGGCTGGTTCGAGGTGGCACGGGAAAAGAGTTCCTGGAAGGATTTGGGTGAGGCATTTGCCCAGCAGTGGGACAATAAAGACTAACAAAAAAATATACATATATAAATCTTGAACCATTTTTCATTAAAATAATTTTCCATTTTTAAGTTATACTACATTTAAATAAGTACAGTTAAGGCTCGTGGCTAAACAATAACAGCAACACGGGTCGATCGAAGGTTAAGCTACGCGTGCCGCGGTGGGTTCGTGGATGGGTCAACGTCCATTACATATCGAGAACCGTTCGTGCCTCAGAAAGCACGTTAAGCCGTTGGTCTCGGCTGTCATTCGTAGATCTTTGACAATCGTTACGGGTAGCCAGACGCCAAAAAATTTGAAACTAAGGAGTATCGTGTTACTCAGTAACTCGGCTGTGGAGGTCAGAAAGGCAGTTGCTTCAAGTGAACTGATATTAAACTGCATCTGGTTAGACTGGAAGCCGACCCCAAAATATTTGGGAAAAGGCCAGGTAGATAGATTTGAGTCGTTCATCAACTTAATAAAAATCTTCAATTAATTTTTTTGACGTTATAACTATTATTGTATGTATAGATAACTAACTATTTACACTAGATACTAAATTAAATGATTAACTAACTTTACAAACAAATACAAAAACTAAAGACAGTTAAGCGTCGAAGTACTCGTCCGCATAGATAAATAAATTATTTAATTAATTAATTCACTGACAGACATCGCACAGCCTAAACCGCTGCGTCTAAAGTCCATCAAACTTATGTTTCAAACGCACAGCCTAAACCGCTGCGTCTAAAGTCCATCAAACTTATGTTTCAAATTAATATTATTTCAAGTTAAACAAATATGAACTTTATATTTTAATGGTAACTAAGCTGATTTCAGAGTGACGAGCACTATTGAAAAAGTTGAAGTTGTAGCGTAAATTGAACTTTATTGTATAGGGTTTAAAGTTATTTTTCTATAAACTCATATTTGTTTACATTTTGGCAAATAAATCGCGAATTCAGATTAGAAGCATGAACCTTTGTAGGTACAACATATTTTACTTTTATTACGATGCTGAGGTTTAACGAATATTTTTTTTTGGAAATTCCTATCCTAAAGGAGGTAAATAGGAGATGAAAGATGATGAAAGCTTCTGTAAAGACAATATACAATGGCATTTAATCTTCGACTATTTTTAGGGTTCCGTACCTAAAGGATGCTTAACGGGACTCAGGATACTTGTATGCAGACCGCAAACTATGTAGAAGCACACCCCGGACACTCCGTACAACGCGCGCAAAATAATTACCTACTACTACTACATAGCCAAATGACGTTGGTACACGTGCAAATGTGTGCGTAAACTCTAGTAGGGTTGGTTGTCGTGCGGAGCGTAAAAAAAATGGCGGGAACGACGACGACGCGACTAGAAAGGACTAGTTTGATTGTTTATCTAATTAGTCGGGTTCGTAATGAAATAAAAATAATATTATAATAGTTAAGTAATAAATGTAAAACTTTTTAACAATAACTTTAATTTCGGAAGTCGGTGTCTTTGGATCTGTATTTTAGTTTATTGCCACCGACTTACGAAATTAAAGTTATTTTTCACTTTGTACTTAGTGTTTTTTTGGAAGTCGGTTTTTTTTTGCTTAAAAGTTTTTATTTCTCGCTTTTTAGTGGGTCTGTTTATAAAGTATCTAAGTTACAATAGCCTAATGTCAACTTGCTCATCGCCTTGTACAAAATATTGCTTTTCCCGATGCAGGGACGTTAATTGTTGAGGAGTTCTCTTGGTACTCCATCATCAGCTCCATTTCACCATTCGCATTGTGACGAGCATAAATTGTGTTTAGCAAACATATTAAAGTAATCGAATCGCAACCTGTGAAATACTTATTATTGAGTAGTCCCGGTGGCCATCTGTGGTCTTCATCATCAGTTCCACTTCACTAAATGTTGCTATCCCAGAGCAAATACCCATGCAAATAAGGTACTTAGCTAAATATTGCTTACACTAAAATATTTTCGTTTAAATGACCTACTTAACTATAAATAATCGGTTATTATATCGCATGGTATTAAAATGCGATATCTTACGAACATTTATGTAATTACAAATTCGGAAAAGCATCACAATATCGAACCATCGTGATTAAAACTCAGATAAAACTTTTAAATCGCAATATTGTGTGTTCGTGTCAGCAGTACAGTGCTGCGGTTCTTTGTGAGCGCCCCTAGCTAATGAACCGCCGATAATGTCGCGGGTGTGCGGGGTGAGGTGCGGTATCTGATGTCAGCGCGGGGTAGGGAGTGGCCATTCTGTACGAAGTACTATTAGGTATTCTGTGCTTAGAGTGCTACCTCCAGTTTTATCTACAAGCTTCTTGATTACATCACAACTGGAAACGCAACCAGCGCGCACGGTGATATTGGCCCCGATTCTGTTGTTCACAAACTAAACTAAATTTAAATTCAGTGATCTTTTTCTATTTCACTAGAAAAGGACAGGAGATAAATATTAGTTTAGTTCTGTCAAATTAGTCAACGCCTGACATAAATTGACGTATTTGTAGTAGCCAATTTTTTAATCTTGTCTATGGATTATCTAATTTGACAGGACTAAACTAATATTTATCTTCTGTCCTTTTCTTATTGAAATAGAAAGAAAAAGATGCACTGAACTTAAATTTAGTTTGTGAACAACAGAATCGGGGCCATTATTTTACTATAAGGCATGGTCGGCGTTAACGCAAGATGGCGCATGTCATGACGTCACCTGTAACGATTCAGGGGACATCATTATCGCGCGCATGCTAATTTGGTACGGATATAAGCACGCTGATGTAATTTGTGGAAGTTAAAGCACTACTGGAATTAAAAGCTGGAGTATTTATTTTAATACCTATTAGAAAATAATTTTAGATTCGTATGAAACGTATAGACGCCAGCAAGTCAACCTACCCCAATCTGTCTTTCTTTGATAGATTTTCAACTTTAGCACAAAGGAATAAGGTTCATATTCAACTGGGAAAATCTGACAGATTGGGGTAGCTTGATGTGCTGGCCTCTGTACATTGTTACCAGAGAGAAGAGATAGTTTTTCTTTTATAACAAAATACACATTTGTCTATTATGAAGCAAACCTACTTTTATTAAATTAACAACAGCCCCTCTCAATAAAAGGGATATAATATACAATACTCAGAATACAGAACAAACCAGAAACCGCCAACGCGCTTCAGATTAAAGCAACTAAAACCACTCTTAACTAGAGTGGTATGACGTTCCTGCGATTAGTCGCTCTTTTGCGCGTGGCGTGTCGTGACATATTGACGAGTATCAATTTTAATTTTATAATGCCGTCTTGTGTTGTTCCTACGTGTAAAAATGCGGCTGAAATTACAAAGAATCAGGATGGGATCACATCTCATCTGTAAATAGTGACTTTAAAAGTATATTTATTTAATTATTGAATTTGTTCTAATAATGTGATCGACTTATAAAATGACGCGTCCATTTTGTGAGTGTTGCCATTTATGCCGAAAATTTTACCCACTTTTTTATTTATTGCGGGTACTAATTTCGTCCATTATAGAACCTTTGTCATTTTAATTTCCCTGCTGACGAACAGAGTAAATCGGACTGGATGAAAATAATACAAAGAGCACGGTTAGATGAAACGGATAAAACTCTTCAAATCAGTTCAGTCTAAAATACAGTATTATAAAAAGCTAAACCAACAAAAGGGAACGTAATAAAACCTTTACTTACCTTATTGAACCTGTGTTTTATTTATAGTGCATAGTAGGTGTAACTAACATTGAATACCTCTTTAGTCATTAGATTATATAGCAACTGCATGAAATGTGTGAACACTTGTTGCGTAGTTGTGTATACCGCTAGTTTACTACCCTATTCCCATAAACCCGTATATATTTTTTAGCAAATACCTTTTCTCTACTGTTATAAGATTACCCCAAAAACAAGGAAATTGCTCCAGGGCTAGCAACATTACGCGGGTGGGAAGTGGGGTTGGCGGGGGACAGACGTAATGTTTTTGGACACAATACGGGATATGCAACTATCATTGAATGCGGTTTCTGGTTTGTTCTGTATTCTGAGATACAATAGTAAGACAAAATTAATCATGTTAAAAAACTTAAAACGCAATCAACTTGTTAACTTAAACTCCTCGACAAACAATTATGGACAGGCATTTAAGGGTAAACTAGTCGCGAGCTCGAACTCACTGGTGGTCATGGCCAAAAAGCACGCTGTCTCGCCTGGCTTAGTGTCCGACAGCGCTAGTATCAGTGATGAGCAGTTAGACGCTAGTCTACACGAACAACGTCTAGTTCTCACGCACAGAAACACCGTTCCGAATTGATAGGCGCATAAAAAATTTGAAAAGTGCTTCGAAAAATCGAGTTTTATGAAAAACCACTATTTGACATTGGTAAATCAATTACAAATAAAGTTTGTTTAACTCTTCGATAACTGAGTTTGTCGGTACGGACTTGGGTTTGAAGATTTTACAATTCTTTTATTATTTATTTACACCCAAAGTTACGTTAAAAATAGCAAGAAAAACGAATCTTTGTTGGCTCATAACTTATAAATGGTTTTGTATTTTACTGTTCTGTTTCCGTACAAATACAGTTAACTACTAATACTGCTACTACTGCAAATACTATGTTTTATCCAGCCTGTCCTACCGATCGATTCTGTAAAAATCTCATAGTGTTATCTTAGGTGAAGTGAGCGTGAAGTGAGCTATCAACAGGGGCAATCCCTAACATCAGGTGGAATGACAGCTCACTTCGCCTTAGTTTTCACGGTGAGATTTTTCCAGAATAGCACTGCTGTATATCCACAACAGATTACCTACCGTTACCAGCGCCAACTAAAAACAAAACAATAATATTATGGGTTTTGCCATTTGCCATTATTACTTCCATGACTCTGACCGTATTGTCTGCCCCTGGAAAAATATTCGATACTAAAAAAAATAAAGTTACACAACAAGCTGTGTAATGGCACACCCCGGACACTCCGTAAAACGCGCGCAAAATAATTACCTACTACTACTTACATAGCCAAATGACGTTGGTACACGTGCAAATGTGTGCGTAAACTCTAGTAGGGTTGGTTGTCGTACGGAGCGTAAAAAAAATGACGGGAACGACGACGACGCGACTAGAAAGGACTAGTTTGATTGTTTATCTAATTAGTCGGGTTCGTAATGAAATAAAAATAATATTATAATAGTTAAGTAATAAATGTAAAACTTTTTAACAATAACTTTAATTTCGGAAGTCGGTGTCTTTGGATCTGTATTTTAGTTTATTGCCACCGACTTACGAAATTAAAGTTATTTTTCACTTTGTACTTAGTGTTTTTTTGGAAGTCGGGTTTTTTTTGCTAAAAAGTTTTTATTTCTCGCTTTTTAGTGGGTCTGTTTATAAAGTATCTAAGTTACAATAGCCTAATGTCAACTTGCTCATCGCCTTGTACAAAATATTGCTTTTCCCGATGCAGGGACGTTAATTGTTGAGGAGTTCTTTTGGTACTCCATCATCAGCTCCATTTCATC
The DNA here is from genome assembly GCA_949316385.1 of Globia sparganii. Classification (NCBI taxonomy): domain Eukaryota; kingdom Metazoa; phylum Arthropoda; class Insecta; order Lepidoptera; family Noctuidae; genus Globia; species Globia sparganii. The sequence continues at coordinate 20,050,136 of OX438654.1, forward strand.
ATTCGCATTGTGACGAGCATAAATTGTGCTTAGCAAACATATTAAAGTAATCGAATCGCAACCTGTGAAATACTTATTATTGAGTAGTCCCGGTGGCCATCTGTGGTCTTCATCATCAGTTCCACTTCACTAAATGTTGGTATCCCAGAGCAAATACCCATGCAAATAAGGTACTTAGCTAAATATTGCTTACACTAAAATATTTTCGTTTTTAATGACCTACTTAACTATAAATAATCGGTTATTATAGGTATCGCATGGTATTAAAATGCGATATCTTACAAACATTTATGTAAATACAAATTCGGAAAAGCATCACAATATCGAACCATCGTGATTAAAACTCAGATAAAACTTTTAAATCGCAAAATTGTGTGTTCGTGTCAGCAGTACAGTGCTGCGGTTCTTTGTGAGCGCCCCTAGCTAATGAACCGCCGATAATGTCGCGGGTGTGCGGGGTGAGGTGCGGTATCTGATGTCAGCGCGGGGTAGGGAGTGGCCATTCTGTACGAAGTACTATTAGGTATTCTGTGGTAGAAGTATGAAAAATTACCTCAGCTAAGCTAGACTAACTTAGCTTAGCTCTTGGTCTGCAACCCGCATATTACTAAGGCTGGAAATTGTGTTACACCGACGTCGGTCGTTGATTTCAGTCGTGTATCGATTAGTATGGACTCGCGTTTGCTGACTGTCGGTACTACACGTCCAATTATCGTCAGCGTCTTGGTACGCGTGAGTGACGGTACGCGACCGACGTCAGCGTAAGAGGAATTCAGGCCTACGCCTCCGCTGTCCATCCGCCTGTCTGTCAGCGGGCTTTATCTCATGAACCATAATAGACAGTTGAAATGTTCACAGAGTGTCTATTTTTATTGTCACTTTATGAACAAACTGGCTTCTGCCCGCGACTTCGTCCGCGTGAAATTTCACCCTCTACCCATTCACCCTCTTAGGGGTGGAATTTCGAAAAACCCTTTCTTAGTGGATACCTACTCTTCACAAAGAACACACCCTCCAAATTTCATGTCTCTAGGACCAGCGGTTTAGGCTGTGCGTTGATATATCAGTCAGTCAGGACTTTGAATTTTATATATACCTACTGTGTGTCAAGTTAAACGAGGTACATACTTTAAGGAAGTGTAGTACCCATGAAAATTAAGAACTTTTACTAAGAGACCAAAACAGAAATCGAGAAAAAAAAACAGCTGTTCCCTACATTTTGTTCAGTGAACACAAAAGTATAGAACATCTGGTTTTATTTTCTCGATTTCAATGTTGATAATTTTCAGGGGTACTACACTCCCTTAAAGTATTTCCCTCGTTTAACCTAACACACTGTATATATACATGATAAAAATAAAATAAAGTAATAAATTAAAGGGGTTCACCATACTTACTAGGAAAGTGTTTTTTCCGGCATTTTTTGCACTGTGGTACGGAACGGTTCGTGGACCAGTTTTTGTATTATTTCAAATCTCCGAGGAATCTAGCCTTATTCCCAAAAAATAGTAACCAAGGGTAGCATTTTCGTAATAAATCCTTTAAAACTGAAACGAACATTCTAAGTAGGCCCGAAATTGATACGACGCGTTTTATTAAAAGAATTTTTGTTGAGGAAAGGGATTTTTCAAATACCGGTCTTCTCGGCAGCCCTGTAAAATAATATTGTAATAAATTGAAGCTCTTTTGTCAGAATTTGAGTTTTATACTCAAAAAAAAATAATAATTATCAAATTATTTTCTTAGGCCTGACTTTCCATTACTGAATAACTTTGTGACGAATAAAAGTTATCTAACTTTTGATACCTAAATAACTCCTTCAAATCCTCAGTAATAAAAAGATTCGTCGATCTAAGTCTTACTACGACGTAGCGGCAGCTACGACTGAGTCAGCTACGGCCTACGCGCTACGATGCAACTACTACAGAAGAATGTTCAAACAATGTTTCCTGAGAGTTTAATGAACTTTATTTATTTATTTTATTATTTATGTACATATAGTAAAATATGTAGATAGAGACACGATATAATTTTAATTTTATTTGATTTTGAACCTTATGTCCGTGTATATAAATATTTCTTTTATTAACTGTTTGCTATTTTATCATGATTTCTGAAACTGTGTTTGACTAATAATTACAACTTGATGATGTTTGTGATAATCTGAATGCAATAGTAACTTTTCAAGGACGCCTGGAAATTAACTTCATTTAAATGAAAAGATTTATTTATTTTCAATTATCAAATAGAATTAATGAATGTCTTGTTTGTTTCAGCCTACATTCATGGACGGAGAGTGTAAATATTAATTAAATAAACTGACAATATTTAATTTTATAAAGTGACGGTTTGTGCCGCCGACGACTAGACTAATAATATTTATTAAATGTAAATATTTTATAAGTGTACTTTCGGTGTATTATTATAAATATAAATGTGTGTTTACTAATTTATAAATATTTATAAAGAAATTAGCTAATGGCCCCGATTCTGTTGTTCACAAACTAAATTAAATTTAAGTTCAGTGCATCTTTTTTTTCTATTTCGTTAAGAAAAGGACAGAAGATAAATATTAGTTTAGTCCTGTCAAATTAGATAATCCATAGACAAGTTTAGATGTGATTAAAAAATTGGCTACTAAAAATACGTCAATTTACGTCAGGCGCTGACTAATTGGACAGGACTAAACTAATATTTATCTTTTGTCCTTTTCATAATGAAATAGAAAGAAAAAGATGCACTGAACTTAAATTCAGTTTAGTTTGTGAACAACAGAATCGGGGCCAATGTATAATGAGATGGACTGCCGTGATAGCTGCCGTAAAAAAAACTGCTGAGTTTTAGACAAATAGTGAAGTATTGGGTTTCTTTATCAGTAGATAATTTATCAAAAGCAATAAGGTCGATTGATCACGCAATTTTAATCTACATAAGCATGACCATACGCAAAATACACGCATTGATGTGGAGTTGCGGACACCAGCCCGTTTCACCAATTAAGCATGACCATGTATCCGCGCACGGACTACTTTTAAAATGGTCTCCCTATCGTCAGCGCAGTGAGTTGAGGGCTCTGTCTACGTTGTACGCTGTTCTCGACAGTACCCACTTTTCCTTCTTACCTGACTTTCCGAATTCAATATTTATCCTCTGTCAACAATCGTCTTCTACGGTGTCCTTCTCACCGTTTTGGTGTCATCCATTCTTCTTTCTTTGTCCAGGCGGTCTTTCTATGGAATGCGCTCCCTTTCAACATCAGGACCGCAACCAGATGATTATGTTTTAAAGTGAAGGCACGTACACATATTCGTGAGAAGTTGACAGATACGTCCCTGCTCTGATTTGTTGGAATCATTTTCGCCTCTACCGATCGTTAATTTTCCTGAAAATAAACTAAAAATAAACTTTTCTCTTTTTTATTTCTCTTCTTTTTTATTTTTTTTTCTTTCTTTTTGTATGTGTTAGTATTTTTTTTATCTATTTTATAGTTATTCCTGCCATATTGCCCGCCTTTGTACAGTATGTTTTTACTTGTGCATAAAATCATTCTATTTTGTGAATGAGTATTTAGATCATAAAGATTCACTCTGGCATGTTACTATTATAATTTGAAAAATACTTGATGTTTAAATTTAATAAATATGACTTATGTACCAATTTTATTAGCTTCATTTATTTAATTCTACATGAATTAAATAAATGAAGCAAATAAAATTGGATCAATATTTTTGTACGCCAGTTTTAGAGAATTGTTTTAAAAAGTGTAAAAAAAAATCCTACCATGCATAAGTACTACAATTCTTGCAACTAAATTTCATTTCATTTCATTTAAAGTTTCAATGAAAAAATAAATTGGGCTTAACATTTCTGGTAAAATTTATGAGTATACTAGTAGTACTGTAAATTTTGCCTACCCCTTCGGGAAAAGTTAGCGCAAAGTTTCATAGTTCAATTTCTGGCTTTTGTGATACAGGTACCCCTAGCATACGAGGCAGGGCTACACCGATAATTGTGTCTTTGAAGTGATTACAGTGTGGCAGGGACGTTTTACTGACTAAAATCCGCCCGTGTTCCTTCAGTTGCCTGTACCAAAGGCCGCGGTAATTCTTCTGAACAACCCGCGACCCTGGCAGGCATTGGCCCTAGTGGACCCCGTCAGTTAGTGCTAACATCTCTGTGGCGCGAGTGGAACAGAACGCGCCGTAGACCCGGGCCTGGCCCGCCGTCCGCAAGCCCGCGCCTACGGCGGCGGAGAATCGGCTCTCGACTTCGACGTCCAGGGCGTCTCCTGCGGCGACTAGGGGCGTAAAAGCGCAAAGATGGCCTAGTCTAGACCCCCTTGCGCAGAAAAAATTCAACGAAGGGGCTTCAAAATCATGTACTGAATTCATGATAACAGGCTACGCGTCGAAGTCCCTGCCACACACACACACACACAGAAAATCATTTTTATACAGATATAGAAATGATAAAATTAAGAAAAGATAAATATTTACTTTGTTTGCGTTCTTAACCACAGTGTAACAAGTTTCATACGAGCATCGTTTCCTCTTCTAAACTGTGCTACATTCACAAAATTGCTTGCTCAGTTTGCGTGAATCCCTCTAGTTACTGGCAAACTTTGCTCAATCGACTTGATCAAGCGTTCAGTCCGTTAGCTTTTGTTTTGGGTCTTATTCTCTAATAATAAGATAAGAAGCTGTGGCAATACTTAAAGGCTCAGATATGAAGGAAGGAAGGATGATTTGTTTATCTATTTGATAGAACTATTTATTATTTTCTTCTCATATAGAAGACTATCACCACGACCTTTTGTATGAGTTCAAGTTGTTTTACCCCGACCAAGGTATCGCAGAGAAAAATCATAATTTCAAACAGCCCAAAAAAAATAGTTGAATATCCAAACATAAATTCACGCTTTCATTCCATGAGGGTAGGCAGAAACTACAGATCGCGACCTGCTTACTTATTCCCTTTGCCTCGTTTACGTTCATAAATGTAGTAAATACACGCACGGCGTTTGCGAGTATTATACATGTTTTAAACACGACATTTTGACAAGTCTCTTACAAGGCTTGTCAAAAACCACTATCACAACGGTTACATATTAAAATAAGTAAACGTATTCTATTTTTTAACCCGACTACGGCGAAGCAAAAAGGAGGGTTATGATTTTAACCGGTATGTATGTTCATCTGTTCCCTCATAACCTCTAAACTGCTTGTCATTTGACAAATGAAGTATCGTTGGAAGTATCTTGATTGTCCGATTATAGGCTATGTGACGTCACAATAAATTGAATATAGCGCCCTTTAGCACATAAAGTAATGACCTAAAAAAAAATCGTTTTAACATGCTGTGCTGGGTATCAAATGAAAGGGCTTAATTAGCTCATTTCAAAAATATATATATTGTCGGGTGTAGCTCACGGATTTGCTTGCATGGACCCGATAATCAGGAATAATTTCTATAAAATCACGCTTCAGATTTGAGCCAAACATATTTATGTATAATTTTGGTATATTATCTAGGTAGATACACGTAAAACAATAAAACCTAAACAAAAAAAAAAGCGGCTCTGAAAATACTTTATCACGAAATTATAACCCCAAAATAATTTATATAAAAAATAAGTTTAATACGCGCATTGACGTGCAGTTGCGGACACCAGCCCATATTACCTATTACCTAAGTTAAAAACTAAAACCCGACTACTGAAAAGGATGAAACAAGAAAGTACCTCCCCGTGGTCGCATGCCGCTGCATACTTATAAGCAATGGTAGCATGCAACCACGGGAGGGTACTTTCCTGTTTCATCCTTTTCAGTAGTCGGATTTTAGTTTTTAAACTTATTTTTTATGAGCTAACTGCTGTTGATTCACATAATGTTCTAACGCATATTGGTCGACTCAAGTACTGTTTTACTTACTTAATTTTGATATATGAACCAGATCGTCACCAGTGCAACAAAAATAATTTAAAACATTTGATTAGAGTAGGCTTGGTGACCTGACACAGGTTTTGTAAAAAAACATAGTTTAGGCAACACTGCCGTCATAACGAAAAAGGGCACAACTAACATATTGAGTTATATACATATTGAGTTATATACTCGTACATATTCGGAATCAGAAAAAAACGCGCTTCTGCCACTTTTTTTTATAAATTTTTATGAGCAAGTTTTTATGTGCCCTTTCTCGTTATGACGACAGAACAGTCTTCCACAAATTATGAAATTGTGTCTGTAGACTATTAATTACTATCTTTGTAATTTGTGGTAAGAAATAAATAAATCATTATTATCATTATTAAATTAAAATTAATCGCACTAACGAACGATTAATCGAATCTCCTTCGCGTCAGGTTTCTTTAAACCTTGCAGACGGAAATCCGGGAAGCGGGGCTCCGTCGACTACACCTTATTATTCAACAGTAATTATTCAGTAATTAAACAGTTATTAATCAACAGTAGGTGAATCTACTGTTACTTCAATCAACCTTAGGTTAATTAATTGTAGTTAAATAAACCGTAAGTAAATTTTCCTTTAAGGATTTCGTTCATTAGCTACAAACGTCTGTGAAACGATCTTTACATATTTTAAACTCTTTTGTCCATAATTATCTCGAAAATAGTTAGAATATGTTTAGATATTATATTATGTAACCATCACAACTTGTACATGGGTGTAAACGAGGGGTTACAATGTTTTCCTTCACCAATTGACAAAGATAATTCTATATTGGGATAGCCAATAAAAATGATTTGTTTTTGAACGAGAACCGCAGGCGTAATGGAGCCTGTGAATTGAATATTATCTTTGCCAGCTATCGATATACGGCCAAACTACTCTAACAGAGCAGATTTACGGGAGTAAACGCGAGGTTATGATATTTTCCTTCAGACCTTGATTAAGATGATTCTATAATGGGATAGCTAATAGAGAGGCTTTATTTTTGAACAATAAGCATTTATGGAGTTGTACCTATGTAAAATTTTCCTATGGGTATTAGGTACCAGAAAATTATATTACCTATGATAAAAACTTTGCATTGTATAAGCTGATTAAGAAAAATCGCGCAGTTTATTCAGCGCTCACTTTATCTAAACCCCGACCTAGTTTTAATATCTAGACTGCATAGGTAGTCGGAAAAAGAGGCAGTAACCTAGTCTAGATTTTTCCCTATCCTAGTTTTTTTTCAGTTCTCTCGCATGATTATAATTAAGTATATCAAACTATTATCTACTATCTTGCTGGAGGGCAAATACTAAAAATAGTTTTTCCTTTACTAAAACAGTACAATTGTTAAAAAAAAAAAAAAAAAAATCCGTACCTTTATACCAAATTACAAAGTTCTCTTCATGGCAACTACTACTTATTTTTAAATATAATTTTCTCGTACGAAAGTAATTTTAAGATTTATTTTCTTTTAGGATTATTTTAATAAATAAATACTCAGATGACTGAAAATATTCTTGTACCAAACTAATGGAACAAAATATCTTGATGAATTGGTGGATTTTGTTACTGACATCCCATATCCCGTTATAATGAATGCGTAGTATGAAAAGGGTTAGAACCACTCATAAATCTTCTTGCAAACTGTGGTTGACTGTAGTTTCATTTATATCCCATGGTTTTCCCTACAGTTTATTACAGTAGTTTGATTTATTCTTCATTGATTTGACTTATATTTTCGATATTATCGGAGCTGAAGAGCTACTAAAGTGTAAAAGTAACAAATGAAATGAGTAACTTCTTTACAATCCACTGAAACTAAACTATACGGTGTAATGTATAAGAACCATTTCATCTACATCTGTTATATCAGCTTTTGAGTTTACTTGGTTTTATTCCCTATTTGTCGAACACGTACTTGCTAACTAGGCACGTAAGACTTCAAGAACAATACATTTGAAACAGAAACCACACTGGAATCGCGGTTTCTCAATTCTCAGACTCATCATTTGTCATATCACGCGTGTCGCGCCCCTCACACACGCACGAGAGCCTTACTCCGTGGCCACGAGCTACATGCTCAAGCAACACGCGTCTAGCGACAACGAAAGTCACGCGTCTAGCGACAAGAAAACAATTTTAAAAAGTTGTTTACATCATGTCACGAATCACGGTGACGTGTCTTGCGGAGCGACGGACGGGAACAGCGTTATAATTGCGTAACATACTAAAAGTAACAGTGGCTTTCAATTTGACAGCTCAACAACATTTTATTGCATTCTACGTTGTCAAGCAGACGATTTTTTTCAACATTATGAGCTTGAGTCATGGAGCTAAGTAATCTCCTTCAAAATGATTCAGATTGTGATTGATAAAGCGTTACCTACGCAACTAGGGTGCAGGGACCCGTCTGCTATTTTTATAAATTCGTCATTCCAACACGATCCCATTGTGATTTTGCTAAAAGTTCGTAATCTGCTAAATTCATAATGGTCTATTATTGGTCGGTGAATGCTCTCGTAATAGAATTGTGTTACAGGAGACGCGCGCGCGTTTCGCTTGACGCAAGTCGCGTCGTAACTCGTAAGACGTATCGCTCGACACCGTGATCGCGCCTTTTAAGAAGAATCTTGTAACGCCGACGGCATCAAAATATTACTATATCGTGTGTTTGATAATTGTTGCGAAGTAATTAAGGGGAGAATCGAATGTTACTCAACGATGTAGATGATTTTGACACATGCTGTGTACAGACGCCAGCACATCAAGCTACTACAAATCTGTCGAACTTTAATAGATTTTCAACTTTATCGCTAAAGTTTACGGTTTAAAGTTGATTGGGAAAATTTGACAGTTTTGGGTAGCTTGATGTGCTTGGCGTCTGTACATTGTTGTGGCACGTGTAAATATAGATAGGTGGTGTGTATATTTATTTCTTACTTTAAACTCAAGTATAAAATTATGAAATTAATGAACTGAAAATAGTAGCGACTTAAAATTGTATTTCTAATCAATTTTGGTGATTTTAATAACTAGTTTTGTTAATTAACTTTCACATCCTAATCCTTTATGAATTATGGAATCAAAAAATATAAAATGACCTGCATTTAAACTTACAAAATATGGATGTTGTCAAAAATGTTGTATTTCAACTGTCATTCTTACCCTCAGTATTAGTGTAAAAATCATCGAAGTTATCATAATAAAATAAATAATAAACAAAATATCTAAAATTAATTATTAATTTATTTAACAAATTAAACTTTACCGGTATCATCTATCGATATAAACTTACTAGGTAGATACTGTAGATAGTAATAAAATTTTGTCATAAATTTTAGATAATTATGTAAATGTCTAAGAGAAAATAAATGAGCCCAGTATTGAAGTTTTTAAATATTCAATTATATATTGTATGTTAATAAGTGTATATTAATAATGCCCATGAAAATAATTATTGTAACATTTATATACCTACGTAGTAAGAGATGGATTATTGTTGTTGAATTACCCTAGGTATAAAGATTATAAATTTTAAATATTTTTTTAATTCTTAATATAGACCTAGCACATTTGGAGTTCAATATTTTTGGTCGTGGCGTCAACTTCTTAGCCTTATTTGGATTTTTTTCCTATTGTGATACTTATTCAATAAGCTCAATAATGACACATTTGTAAAACCAAAGTTTGTGATATCAAATTGTGTAATATGGTGGCAACGCCTTCCGAGCGCGTTTTCTGAGTATTGTACAGCGTGAATCAGAACGATGTGGTCTCCTTGGGACCAACATCGTAATCAAAAAAAATCTGCTGTCCCATAGATTGCGATCGAGTGGATATTGAAGTTTCGTATGGAGTAATTGATAATTTTTTTGCTATTACGATGTTGATCCTAAGGAGACACACACATCCTTAAAATAAATCACCACAATTTTCTGATACATGCTGTATAGTGCCAACCAGAAATGGTAACTAAAATTTGAAAGAACAAATGTATTAATCGTAGAAGAACTTACAGTCGCGACATGCCTAATGTGAGAGGGCTTATGAGTGTCTACTTCTTTACTATGATGGACAAATACTCTATATTAGTTCTGTGCCTCCTGTGATAAGTGATATAACTCGAGTTGTACCCTTTTTGTGATTTTCACATGAGCATTATAAAAAAAAAAAAAAACGTCTTTTTTGGTCTAACTCACGTTCTTCTATCTGCTATAGTTTCGGAGATAATTTTGTGCGAAGTGCATTCACAGGAGGCACAGAATTACTTCCAAAATTAAATATCTATCAAAAAATCTAAATTATATAGAGAAAGAAAATGTTTTGTTCTACAAAAGAGTGCACTGATATTTTACCTAGCCCACTTAATTAACGAACTAGATTTTTTAAAATCTTGTTTTTGCTGTCCTGTAAAATGACGTTTTTTGACTTGTATCACTTATCACAGGAGGCACAGATTTATAATATTGGTGCGAAATGAATTAAATAGTTATATAATATGATTTACTGTTAAATAGCAAGCACTGGTTCGATTGCAAGAACTACAAAAATGTTATCCACTATTTGCCCATAATATTTTTTCCCCATTATTCTGTTCTCAATTATTTGGGTATTCCCACAATTTGACAATGAATAAATAAAATAAAATAAAATTTGACTGTAAATACATCAGAACGAAAATTTTATTGGTAATGCACAATATCCACGAAAGCCAAGTTTCATAGCAAAAAAATAAAACCTTAAATTATTATGTAGGGTGTGGTCGAATAGGTATTGAAAGGTTTGTACGAGACAGCTGATCAGTTTTTCTCGATTACTATGTCGGTCCCATGGGGAAAGTTGTTCAGTTTGATAATTGTACCACACCCTTAAATTTGACCACACCTTTCTGATATACCCTGTAATTCGTCGCAAGTTGATAGCCTATAGTTATAGACGTTAACTTGCTCAATAAAGGAGCACATTCACGATTTTTTTTTAAACTTAAACTTTTATAAACATTGCCGAGAGTTGTATAAAACTCACGGCACCATTCTAATTTGTACTTTATTACAATGTCATAAGAGTTACATTGCAATTACTTATTACGTAAAAAAAAACATCATGAATGTGCTCCTGTAAGACTTGACAGATATTGTGCATAAGGCTTAGTTCACATGGCAACAGCAAACTATTTCAAATGGTCAAAGTAAGCCTCTACAAACTTATTAGCGTTCCTGCAAAAAACAATAAATTGTTGAATGTGAAACGTTTATTGAATACGTTAGCGTTTGCAAGAATCGAGTAAGTGACAAGTACTGTGATTTGAACATAGCCTAAAAATATGACGGTAGGAAAGGTATTTGTTAGGCACGGCATGGGCAACATAGGACTGTTTTAATTATCATAAAAATATACTTACTTATGTATACTTAGATGTAAAATCTACTCTTAATTCTAATTCCGAAAAAGAAACTACAAACAATATTGATTGATTTGCTAGTATGATTCTTTGATCAGAAAGCCAGTTCTCGTAATTTAAAACGTTCAAAATCTAGTCGCAGTCTCATCTCAGCGACAAAAAAATTACAAAAAATTTCAAAATATAGGGAAATTAGAGGTATTTTTGACAGATTGAGACTGGGATCAGACTGTGAACGTTTTCAAAATTACGAGAATTGCCCCTCGGATCTTCAGATCTTTTTCGAAACTTGCAGCTAAAGAGCTGCAAGTTTTATTCGTACATGTATCAAACATCATTTCAAACTTAAAGGGTCCTCTGTTGCATATGCTATCCAACGATATTTAAAATATTTTTTGTAAATAAATTAAGGAAATCGAAATGTAAGTATTTTTTGCTTTAATGTCAAAGAAATTGTATTTTTCGACCAATTAAAATCCGAATTCCCGAATATTTGTTTATTTTTACCCTCAAAATCTCCGACAGTACCTATTAGGTTCCAAAAGATAAAAAAAAAAACAAATAATATTGGCCACTCGGATATGCCGTGATGAGTTACGTTAGGATATAGCTTTTATCCCGATATTTTGTTCCTGAGGGGTAACTTCCGACCTCCCTTAGTTCCCTAATGAAAGGCTTTCAATTTCAGCTATCTATATTAACCTAACACAAGCTGCAGTTGTGCGACGATATTAGATCTAAAAAGTTTACTATTATTACAGACAATTATTTATAAAGTACTAGATTAGTCCGTGTGAATTTCGGAGTTTATCCCACGGGATCGTACTAAAGGGACAAACAATGGCCCCGATTCTGTTGTTCACAAACTAAATTGAATTTAGGTTAGTGCATCTTTTTCTTTCTATTCCATTAAGAAAAGGAAAGAAGATAAATATTAGTTTAGTCCTATCAAATTAGATAAACCATAGACAAGTTTAGACGTAATTAAAAAATTGGCTACTAAAAATACGTCAATTTACGTCAGGCGCTGATTAATTTGACAGGACTAAACTAATTTTTATCTTATGTCCTTTTCTTAATGAAATAGAAAGAAAAAGATACACTGAACTTAAATTTAGTTTAGTTTGTGAACAACAGAATCGGGACCAGTATCGTTTGTCCTAACCTAGGTGATGGCTTATCCGTATGCTTGTCGTTCAAGTCCGTTCAACCGATAAGGCAAGAAGAAAAGGTAACAGCCCGACTATATTTGCCATTATTTAAATCGCTTATTAAGAGGTACATAAAAATTTCAATATTAAATACATAATAATAATCAGCCTGTATCGTCCCACGGAAGGGATTCGGCCTCTCTCTCCTTTTTCACTCAACTGATCCTGAGCCATTAAGGACCAATCCTTGCTTCGGCCAACCTGGCTCCGGAGTCTGTTTAAAGACTGGAGGAGATTCATAGACGACTCCGCCTTGGAGTGTAAATATGGTGCTGTTCCACAAACTATGGGACACTTAATATCGTGTCCTGCGTGTCCTGTCACCTGCATGTTACAGGAACTGGTGGACGCTGGTGATGGCGACAAACAAGTAGCCGAATTCTGGGCCGAGTCCATTTAGATTGCTATCGACGCGCTAAGAAGAAGAAGGACCAATCTCTCTTAAAGGTGTCAAGTTTGTACTGCCATCTACGCCTGAGTCATTATACATATTTTTAAAATAATTCCGTATTTCACGCCTTTAGGGGATGATTTTACAAAAACGCTGTGATACTTATTCTTTACCAGCGGTCCGTCACGGCTTCGCGCGGGTGGAAAAAAAAAAACTGTATTAATCAGTGATAATGTAGCATTCAAATGGTGAAAGAATTTTTGAAATCGGTCCAGTACTTTTTGAGCCAATTCGTTACAAACACAATATTAGTAGGTATAGATTTCTGAATTTCTTGAATTTTTATATAGGTGCCAAACTACTATTCAAATGACTTTGAAAATACATAGGTACCTACAACAAAGAGTTTGAAAAAAATGAAACGAGAACCTACACAATGCTTCAGTAAAACTAGCTGTCATAGTCATAAAATTAATCTTTTCAAAGATCTATTATTGTAGACAGTAAGAGTTAATTACGAATTTTTCTTTTCAATTTCTACTGTAATCCAAAATAGACAATATCAGAGCTACGTTGAAAATGATAGTCTTTTATGTGGTTGACGTGTTACTGTCTTTATTGGAATTAACTTTATTATGATACGGAGGATTAAGGGAAATGCCGCGAGGAAAGTTTTGAGTTAGAATATGATGGCTACAAATTATTAGGTATTAGTACGAGCTTGGGGTTCGTGACAATTAAAAACTGCCGCTATAAATTACCAAAAATTACACTTTAATTAAACGACACTAATGACAACTCAACACACTAATTGTACGCTCGAATATCGCTTATGATGTATGTATGCGCTTGTATCGCTTACTCAATACTGTACGGGTCGCGGTCCATACCGGCCTTATACATAGGACCTCAGATAAATCCAGAATATTCGAGTACATACCGGCCCCGACCGACGAGATGTAGATAGGTACTTACCTAGTTCTAGCATCGAAATCTCTAGAAGTATCTTGACTCTATTTGTTCTGCTACTCGATACTAAGATGGTGCTAGTGGTAACTAATATGATCATGTAGCAGACATTTAAGTGTGGCGCGTAACATTATTTTGAAGTGGTAATTCTAAGTTGGCAAATTGGAAATATCATGTAATAATATCACAATTTCGGTTATCTTTAGACTAGTGCCAGGATCTAATTATTGTTGCAAACGCTACTACTAAGCCACTTCAGATATGCATTGTAATATTTTTTTATTAACTTGCGAAAGTTCCACATTTGCGGATGCGGAGATGAAATTCCGTAACAACCCATATACTAGGTGTGTCCAAACAGCGCGAGAAATGTACTTCGAATGGTAAGCATTGTAAGCCAAGTATCTGTATCCAACCTCATGCTGAGGCTTTGACATTAAAAAAAAACATTTGAGCCTGAGGATTGAGAATTCATACTGTTATTCTAAAAATTATGTGAATTGTATTTTTTATCTTCGAGATACTTACTCTGAATCTCTTAAGTTTTGCACAATTTTAACTGAAAACAATCAAGGATTGATTTAACTTATTTTCTTTTCTTGAATTAATCGAAGAATACTTCGCTTACATCGCGCATTCTTAATGAATCCAAGTTGCATTTTATAAGTTATTAGAAATTCTCAGACCAGATTCCCAGACACTCTTTACCATTATTACGTTCATCATGAATCTAACTCGAGACTGCAAATATTACCATTGTCCAAACATTCAATTTAAAAGAATTTCACGTTTCTCTCTGCTTTCAACATTTAGATTAATATACCTTTTATCCGGAATAGGATTCGACATCAAGTTTCAGAAAATCAAAAAGTATTTTTCAATTTCAAAATGCATTTCTATTTTATCGAAGAAGAAAGATAAAGTTCTCTGTCTTGCCAAGTGTACCTAAGCTATCTTGAAATACGATGTCGATAGTGTAGCTCGAGATCGCTTGCTTTCATTAAAATACACAATAATAAGTCATACTGAATGATCTAAAGAAACTGTAAGTATTTAGTACTTGTAATTGGTCATCTTCATGTTATTAACTTTGAATATTGTGACTGCCTAGCTGTAAGTTTTCCGAAAAATATAAAATAAATAATAAATAAAATAGTTCTCAGTTAAAAAGTGCCTTTTGTTAAATTTTGAAATCGAAAGAACCGTTCAAAATGGCCTCAAAAAAATCAAAATAAATAAAGAAACGGAAAATTATTATACAGGCAGCTTGGTGATGCGTTTATGGGGAATACTCGTATTCATGCGGGAAGATATAAAGTTGCGGTAGATATATAATTATGTAAAGGAAATATATTTCCTTAATTTTAAATACGGCCGCGCTCCTAGCGTCATCACGGTGGCAGAACGCAATATCGCCAGCCTGTATTTAATCTGTGGTCGAATTATAACCACTTCGAAAGTACTTGTTTTGTTAGGAATTAATATTGAAATTATGAAATGCATAGAATTAAATGTCGTTTCTTTTATTACAGGTAAAGCTTTAATAGTTAATTGAATGTTATATTTTGTAATTAGTGTAAAACAAAAATGTAATAGCTAACATAAAACTTTTATTACAAACTCAACTGTGTTTTGATTGACGATATCACCTCACTTAACTACTGAACAAATACTCCTATACAACGTGTAACGTTAAATGCGCAAATCCTGAAAATAGTTTGTTCATAAGCAGGTTTTTATCACGCGACGCGCATGCGAGGAAAGAGTTTTTTAATGAATTTGCAGGAAGCGGAATGAATTTGTAGGTATAATTGCGGTGAGGCGAGCGAAGTTTTTAATAACGATGAACGTATGATACGGTAGCGCTTCGGTCCTCATCCTTTTGTTCGTTCGTAGGCGAATGAAATAACGTAAGGCAGGACGCTTTCAGGCTAGGTGGAGCGACGATCTTCGCGGGATGGTCGGTAGCAGCTGGATGAGAGTTGCCGAAAATCGAGTTGAATGACTTGCAGTGGGAGAGACCTATGTCCAGCAGTGGACTGCTATAGGATGATGATGTGCGGGATTTCTTCAGGTCTTTCAACGGGAGATGTAAAAAAAACGACTTGATTCTCCAGTAAAATTGTGTCTATTGATAAAAAGTAAAACTGTCGGTAGAAGGCGAATAAAAAATCAATGAAAGAAAAAACAAAAGTCATTAGCTACAACACACGTAGCTGCACTAGTGCTATGATGACCTTTGTAGGCGTTCCGCGCAAACATACCCCCGGGCGTTGAAAGCTTGTCTTTCAACCGGAATAGTCAGACTCTGGGTAGATGGGTAACGGACAAATCTTGCTAAATGACCTGCGGAGAAGGCCACTGGAGGTTTTGACGTCTGCAACTCTAATCACGCCATCGGGTCCTGGATAAGTAGCGACAATCCGACCCATTTTCCACTTCAGAGGCGGCGTGTTGTCTTCCTTTAGAAGTACCAGGGAGTTCAGCTTCAGAGAACCCTTACATGTGCGCCATTTCGTCCTGAGTTGGAGCTCCGATATGTACTCCTTGCTCCATCTGTTCCAAAAATGTTGTCGGAGTTGTTCAATGCGTTGAAATCGAGATAACGAGCTGGTGGAATGGTCATGGTAATCAGGAGTTGGCAGAGATGTCAAAGGGCGTCCAATTAAAAAATGTCCGGGTGTCAATGGTGCCAAGTCTTCAGGATTCGATGAAAGTGGAGTCAGTGGTCTGGAGTTCAAAATGGCTTCTATTTGCACCAGCGTAGTATAAAGCTCTTCATAAGTTAAGTTACAAAGGCCCAGCACCCTGACTAAATGATGTTTTGTTGACTTGACACCAGCCTCCGCAAGGCCAGCAAAATGAGGAGAGTATGCAGGGATGAAGTTAAAATTAATTCCCTCTTTAGCCATCTCCCCAGATAACGAGTCGCAATTAGCTTTAAGAAATTTTGATAGGTCATTGTATGCACCAACAAACGAGGTGCCATTATCGGAAAATATATTAACCGGTTTGCCCCTACGCGAGATGAATCTCTTTAATGCCATGATAAAAGTATTGCTGGTTAAATCACCCACTAGTTCAAGGTGTATAGATTTTGTCGTAAAACAAACAAAAATTGCGATATATACTTTCACCAATTTACAACCACGACCCTGTCGAACAGCAGACTGTATTGGACCCGCATAATCTAAGCCAATATTTTCAAAAGGGAAACCTCCAGCTAGAAGTCGCTGCCGTGGTAAATTACCCATGATCGGTGTGACGGTTTGACCTTTGAGACGACAGCAACGCACACACCTGCGGTAGCACAACCTGGCTAGATTGCGACCTCGTATGGGCCAGTATGTATCCCGAATAGAAGCTAACAGCAACTGGGGCCCAGCGTGAAACAACCTTTTGTGTTCATACTCAAATAGTAATTTTGTAAAGTGATGACTAGATTGTAAAAGAATTGGACATTTTTTATCGTAAGGTAAATCTGAGTTCTGTAATCGACCTCTAACACGCATTATTTTATGGTCGTCCAGAAAAACGTTAAATTTCAATAAAGCACTTTTTTTTGGTAATTGTTTATTGTGAAGTAACAACTTGTATTCACTAAATGACTCGGTTTGACATAGTCGAATAATCAAATTTAAAGAATTTTGTAGTTCATCATTACTTATGGGACCATAAACAGATCGTTTTTTACATGCAGCAATAAAACGTAATAGGTATGCTACCGTGCGCTGCAGCCTTAAAAAACTTGAAAATCGGTTAAAGTTAAGAAATTCATTGGCTACATTCTCGTTAACAGTACCATGTAAAGAGACATTTGATTTAACTTCCGGCAATAATTCATCAATAGATTGTGTAAATCTAGAAGGCCAACATGATGCGTCATTCTTTAAAAAACTTGGACCAGACCACCAATTATCTAGAGAAGGTAATACATTAATGTCTACTCCTCGAGAGACATAATCAGCGGGGTTCTGATCGGTTGGGACATGTCTCCACTCGCAGTTGCCAGTCTTCTCTAAAATTTCAGCAACTCTGTTGCGAACGAAAGGCTGCAGCCTACTTGGCAACATTTTAAGCCATCCTAGGACGACAGTGGAGTCTGTCCAAAAGAATGTACGTGGCTTCGTGTTCAAGCGTAATGATGCGACCACCTTTTCATAAATTCTAACTCCGACTAGAGCACCGCAAAGCTCAAGTCTAGGAATGGTGGTGGGTTTCAGAGGGGCAACACGACTCTTTGCTAACAATAAACGTACCAACACTTGATGTTCTTTATTGACACTGCGAACGTATAAGCATGCTCCGTATGCTCGTTCAGACGCATCAGTGAAAACGTGAAGCTCTAAAAGGTGCATTGAATCAATTAAAACATGACGTGGGATATAAATTTTATTTAATTTTGGTAAATTCATTATTAATTCAGTCCAAATTTTCCTAATGTCCGGCGATAGCTGTTCATCCCATGACAGTTTCTGTAACCATAGTTTTTGAAGTAACATTTTCATCACTATAATGCATGGAGCTAGAAGCCCCAAAGGATCAAATATTTGTGATATAATCGAAAGCATGTCCCGTTTTGTATCGTTACAAATAATTGGTTGACTAATGGGAAAACAGAGTTGATCAGATTGTGATTGCCAACCCAGACCTAAGGTTTTGGTAGACTCAAATCCGCCAATATTCAAGTCAAGTGAAGATTGGGGACAGTCTGAACCAACCACCGAACGCATATCATTTGACTTCCACTTTCTTAGGTTCATTCTAGCCGAAGCAAGAGTAGAAGTTTTATGACGCAATTCTCTTACTTCATTGAGATCATCTCCTCCCGTCAGCAAATCATCGACGTAGAAATCGTGTAGAATGACCTCAGCAGCCCTTTTATCAACGCAATCTAAACCTAACTGTTTAAGACACCTCGTTGCAAGGAACGGAGCGCTGGCTGTACCGTACGTCACGGTATTGAGCTGGTACGTTTGTAACTGAACTAACGGGTCATCACGCCAGATGATTTGTTGGAAATGTCTGTCATTTGGATGAACCACTATCTGCCGGTACATTTTCTCCACGTCGGCAGCAATAATATATTTATGTTGTCTGAAACGTAATAATATCGATAAAAGATCATCCTGTACTACAGGTCCGGTCATCTGTATACTATTAAAAGAAGTGCCTGTAGTAGTGGCACTGCTCGCATTAAAAACCACTCTTAATTTAGTGGTGACGCTGCTGTCACGCAAAACTCCGTGATGTGGGAGGTAATGAGCAGAATGTTCAACATTTTTACATTTCGACATATGACCTAGACTTTCGTACTCTGCCATAAAATCTTTGTACATCTTAGACAGTTGAGGCTGGCTTTTGAACCTACGCTCTAAAGAAGAAAAACAATGTTTAGCCCTTAGAAAGGATTCACCTAACATATCCGCGGAACATTTCAGTGGAATTCGAACACAAAATTGCCCGTTCTCCAAACGTGTCGTATTCTTTATAAAATGCTCCTCGCATAGTTTTTCTTCTTGTGAATACACAGATGTAGTACAGACTTCTTCTAATTGCCAAAATCTTGTAAGTTGATGATTTATGCTATTATTTAATTCATCATCACCGTCAGAAATAATCTTTGTTAAATTACATTTTACTATTTTTGATGGTGTCGAAGCATAATTAATTTTAGTTGGGCCTGACACCAGCCATCCCAGTCTAGTTTCGCAAAGAATAGGTTGTCCATCCCCTAACTTAATTCTTTCGGATCCCAGTAAGTCCCAAAAGATGTCAGCACCGAGCAGCATATCTATTGGGGCCGGTGAGTAAAAGTTAGGGTCAGCCAGACAAATATTAGATGGTATTTTCAATTTCAATAAGTCTACATGTCTACTCGGAATATTATCGGTAATTGAAGGTAGAACAAAACAATTAATATTAATGGAAAAGTTATCGTTTAAAGACTTTATTAAAACAGGACACATTTTATTGATATATGAAGATGAATTATTAATACCTAATATGGAGTTGTTCACAGTATTGGCCGTTAAACCTAGTTGGTAGTACAGTCTTTCAGTCATGAGACATGATGTGCTGCCACTATCAAGCACAGCACGAGTAACGTGTTGCTGACCGTTTTTACCTATGATCTTAATTAACGCCGTGGATAGCAATACGCCACCACGTTCAACACTCGCAGAAAGAGATAAACCTGCACTAGAAGCTGACGGAGTAGGGGCACTGGTCGCATCATCACTGTTAGCGGAAGTAATAGCCAAGTCTGACTTCTTAGAATGATCTGCGACATGCACCAGAGTGTGGTGCTTGCGCCGACATATTTTGCAACTTGCCTGTTTACAGTTATTAGCGTAATGTCCTGAAGACAAACAAATCTTATATTTCGGTAGCAATTGTAACCGTTCTTCATTACTCAACGCCAAAAACTGCGGGCAATTGCTTAATTTATGCTCACCGTTACATTTAACACAACTCTTAGGTTTAGAAGAACTATTATTTACCTTATTATTGGAATCCTGTATTACCATTGTCCTAATCTTAGAATTTTTACTAGTGTTTGAATGTTTATCAATTGTTGAACTTGACATTTCTAATGTTTCAATTAATTCAGCACGATTCTTAATGAATGTGAGGAACACAGTTAAAGTTATCTTATAGTCCTTGTCAAGGCGACCCTTATACTCTTCCCATTCACGGTACGTTTTATTGTCCAACTTGTATCTTATAATGTGAATGAGTAAAGTATCCCAGTGATTAACAGGTTTGCCAAGGGATTCCAAGGCACGCAAGTTTTTATTAATGTGATCGATTAAAGCTTTTAAATTCACAGACGACTCCTTACTGATCGTCTCAATATTAAATAATGCTGAAACATGGTGTTGAATCAACAGATGCTTGTTATCAAACCGGTCACAGAGTAATTTCCAAGCGACTGAATAATTAGCGGCAGAAAACTGAATCGAGTTTATCACCACTGCAGCTGAACCTTCTAGTGATGACCTCAAATAATGAAATTTATTTATGTCGTTTATGTCGTCATTAGAGTGAATAAGGCTAACAAATGTATCGTGAAATTCCAACCAATTTATGTAAGAACCGCTGAATTTTGGTAATTGAATAGTCGGTAATTTAACAAATTTGTGATTATTAGAACGTGAACCTACCTCACTATCAGTTGGATCCCTTTTCTTATAATCATCGAGCACTTTCTGAGCTTCAGATAGGGTTTTATAATAAAGAGACTCAAACTCGCTACGTTCTAACATTTGACCATCCAAATTATCAGTGCTACATTCCAGTGCTAATTGCACCTCGTCATATTGGCCATACAATGACTCAAGCCTATTTAAACGCAATTGCAACTCGCTCACCTCAGAAGAACTTATAGAAGGTTTTAATGAATTCAAATAATTTAAGAACACTGTTACCCTTCCCTTGTAACTCGCCCTTTTTCTAATGAGCTCCTTATCCTCTGGCATTGCGTAAGCTGGTGCAGTCAACCTGGAATGTATATAATAAAAGTTTTAACAGCGTCTAAAATTGTTACGATACCTACCTACCTATGCAATACGAATTTACTGCCACCTTTAGGTACTGTTAATTGTTTTTCTATACTTTAACTAATGAACTATAAACGTTTTAACAATAACAAAATCAGTACAAAACCTAAGTAATAAACACTAATATTCACAATGCAGTTATGAACCTATCTAACTTTAATGTGATTACATGAATAAATGACTCAGTAACTGTTACCTACCTACTAAAGTTACAGTAATGCAGCTATTTTTATAGCTACTCTTTAAAAGGTACAAATAACTGTGATTATCACAAGATTAACACGCTAAAGTCTGATCAATTATAACAATGTGTAAGCACTGATAGGGTTTTACAACGATTAGGTATATAACTTTGTACTAACCTGGTTATTAATAGCTAATTACCACTAAATACAACCTGATAATAGAGTGTTGGGTGGAAATAATGATGATTACGATTATCCAGACCACGGAAAATTCCAAATCTTCGTAATGACACAGCAAAATGAATGACACACAACCAACTTCGCTTGTAATTACGAGTTATCCACCAAATCTCTTGAAATCCTTGTAAATAATAGCTGATCGAAGTTTTTCCAAAGTGAAATCTTCCAATCCAGGCTCGATAGGACCATGTGCGGGATTTCTTCAGGTCTTTCAACGGGAGATGTAAAAAAAACGACTTGATTCTCCAGTAAAATTGTGTCTATTGATAAAAAGTAAAACTGTCGGTAGAAGGCGAATAAAAAATCAATGAAAGAAAAAACAAAAGTCATTAGCTACAACACACGTAGCTGCACTAGTGCTATGATGACCTTTGTAGGCGTTCCGCGCAAACAGATGATGATGATGATGATAATGAGGTGAACGAAATTAACAGCAAATGAATTATCTCAAAAGTAATCTCTATCATTAAAACTAATACTCTTCGTCTAAATATTAAGAGAAATGGGCAAATTATAGCAAGACATATATAACTACCTATTATTCACGGCTTTCGATACGAACCAAAATAGATGATTCTTGAAGTTAAACCATCTGTATGAAATATAAGTGATATCTAGGTAACATACCTACATTAATATTACGCTTGTAGTCCCTTCACGGAATGGTTTTGGCAGAATTATAATTCCTACAAAATCATTACCTAATCTTAAATATTTTTAAAACCTACATGATAACACCTTATAAAAATGACACTTGCTTGAATTTTTTAATGGAACACCGCGCTAAATTATAGCCAGTCTGCACTATAAAAGTGAGGCTTCATAGGCTCTACAGTACCTAGTTCCTCCCAAAACCAAACTTTTTTACAAAAGTACATGAAGTTTAACTACCACTAAAACTTCGTCTGTAAACTAGTTTAACTTTTCCTTCTTTAAAGAATACATTAAATTGCAAAGTGGGTTGTTAAATTCCGTACCGGCGACATTTTCTAAATAGTTGTTCCTACGGCAGCAAAAACCAAAGTACCCCTAACCCGTTTAGAGGCTAAAACATTGTTCAGAGTGCTATAAAACAACGAATAGGTATGAATCTACGAAAACTTTAAATTGATCCATGAACTTAGGCGGTTCAGAGAAAAAAACGTTCGAGTTGGTTTATACGGCTTTGAGCACTAGGTTTTTAATGGTTTCCAATGCCTATTTACAAAGTAAAATTGCGTTTGTCGTTGTTCATAGTAAATAATCAAATTGGCTACCAACCTAAATTGACCGTGTATTCAAATTACAACTGTTATTCTTTGACAGCTCAATGAAATGGCTATAACAGAGCAAATTAAAGTAGGGTGGCATCTGATTTCCCTGATAGTACTTATTCAAATATTGTACGCAAAAAGTTTACAGACCTGTAGGTACCTAGTTTTTATGGAACCTTAAGCTTTATCCGCTCAAGGGTTATATATTAGTGGGATTATGATAATATGTAGATATCAGAAATATTATTGTATCAGCACTTAAATGCAAAGTTATTACACAACTCAACTCATCTTGAACAAGCGTGATAATCAGCGCTCGTGCCATGTCTATTTGAAAACAGGCACTTTGCTCTGAAGTGGGACAACATAGGTTAGAAATAAAACAAATAAATAGTTTAAAGTTGAGGGAAAACAAAAGTTATCTAAATTGAGAAGACTTCTTCATTTAATCCGCTATCTAAAGACGTACAAAAGTTGAAAAAAAAAATATTTTGAGGTGCCGATGAAACTGTCGATAATCCTGACAAAAATCGAATTTGCAAATTGTTGAAATATATTAAAATTGTGTGACAACCGAACTAATTAAACGAAAACAAACAGTTCATTTATTAAATTAAATTTCATTCGAAAACATCAATCGGTTTCTTACAAAACTTCAACTATATTCGACGACCCTGCACACCTAAGTACCTCCTTTGCTGACTGTATATACTCTATTAGTTACACATACGTCGAGCTTTGAGGCTGTTCAAAAAATCCTTTATTTAACATAAACTGGTTCTGATGATTCGGAACAATTAATTTAAAGACCCTGACTTGACACCGAATCAAATGAAGCACAATGGAACAAACACGCACGCTTACACACAAACACACACCACTTACACACACACACACACATCCATACACCACTCAAACATTACACACGTGACACATAGCATTCTATACCAAACCAAATCACCTCTAGTTTCTACATTGGAATTCGTACCTCAAGCCCCAAGATAGTTAATAATGGTCTAGTTAGGGGCTCACTGGCAAATAATATAATTGTAATCTATGTAGCTGTAAGTAAGTAGTACTTTAAGCTACTCATGTCGCCTAAACTAACTATTACCTTTGAACCTGCTTACTGTTTTATTGGAACAACTAGCTTCTGCCCGCGACTTCGTCCGCGTGAAATTTCACCCTCCGCCCGTTCACCCTCTTAGGGATGGAATTTCGAAAAACCTTTCTTAGTGGATACCTACTCTTCACAAAAAACACACCCTCCAAATTTCATGTCTCTAGGGCCGCGGTTTAGGCCAGGCGCGGTCGCAACCCAAGATTTTGGGGGGAGTCACCATGCCGTGGAATATTTTAAGGGTAGGTACCTACATCTCCTCGTTAGTCTAGTGGTCGCAAGCGTTACTGCTGAGCATGAGGTCGTAGGTTCGATTCCTAGGTCGAGTAAAGTGTTATTATGTTTTTCCATCAAAAATTTCACAGAGGCAGCCCGGAGTCTGGATAAGTGCCCGGTCGATTGCAGTAGGCTCGCTCCCTATAACATGAGACTTCAACGTAACTGAAATGTGGGTGGTAAGTACTATATGAAGGTACACACCTGCCCACCGGGGATTAAAGACGTGGTGATATGTTAATGTTCATGTACATCTCAAGTTACACATTACTTATGCTATTCAGGGACGTAGCTTTTAGTGGTGGTTATTTAGTAATGCCGGCAAATTGTTCGTAAGTATTAGAACGGTAGATTATTATGTAGAGTGGGAAGAGCGAGCTCGAAAATTTTAACAACCCGCCTCGGTTTGGTTAGGTTTTGTTTAATATTTTTATGCAGAAATGAGAGTTACATTGTCGGTATAAACAGGCAAGCCCAAGCAACTATGAGAATTTAGATTGCAAGAGCGAGCGAAGCGAGCTCGCAAATTTTGCACATTCTCGGATAGGTTCGATTTTCTTTTCATTGTAAAAGGACTAAGAATTGCTTAGTTTGTCGACTTATGAAGAAAAGCTCAAGAATCAACAGAATGCAGATTGCAAGAGTGAGTGAAGCGAGCCTGAAAATGTTAGCACCCTACCTTAAATAGGTTCCGTTTTCATTTGACCACTATACAGAAAGAGAACTTTATTTTTCGAATTAAGACGAAAAGCACTCGTATTACAAAGTTTTGGCTTTGGAATCTGGCCTTACGTACGGGGTGCCCAATAACCCGAGTTTGCTTCGCTCGCTCTTGCATCCTAGATTCTACAGGATGAAATTAAAAACTTGCGCCAAATCGAAATAGGAGGTCCAGTAACTGCTAATAACTAAGTTATTGCCTTCAAGTATATGCGAATAATCGTCGATACTTACGTATTTTTTTTTCTTTACAACTCGTTTTTGATGATGACTCAAGATGTTTTGATTTGGCGAACCTAAATAAAAAAGTAAAATGTAAAAAAAAAATAATGTAATTTAATTATTAATTACATTACATTTTATTTTTTATGTAATGAAAAAATACGCTGACTTTATAATTTAATATATCTAGTTTTCAAAACACCCCTTTTTTGTTGATTTAGTGTCTAGCTTAGGAGATAAGAGCGATTTTCTATTGTAAAATCGCCACATAGCAGCCTATCGAGAGTAAAGCACTCCCCCCACACTCTTACGCGTTGTGAGGCGTGCAAAACTTTGAAGTCGGTGTGTCTTTTGTTCTGTATTTCTTTGGAAGCCGGTTGTTTCCTTTTCTAAAAATTTTAGTCTAGGGTCTAAGTTTTTTGTCCGACACAGTAAATAAATGTAAATGAAACGTTTCAGTTCCCAAAAAATAGGTTCCATCCTTTCACTAAATGTAATGAAATGGTAAATAATTACGTAGATTCATGTGCAAATAGAAGTAAACTTCGCTGGAAATATTATAAAGAGGAAAGGTTTGTATGTATGTTTGTAACGAATTGGCTCAAAAAGTACTGGACCGATTTTAAAAATTCTTTCACCATTTGAATGCTACAT
This sequence comes from Globia sparganii, assembly GCA_949316385.1. Lineage (NCBI taxonomy): Eukaryota > Metazoa > Arthropoda > Insecta > Lepidoptera > Noctuidae > Globia > Globia sparganii. The sequence goes on from OX438654.1 coordinate 20,076,298, forward strand.
TATCACTGATTATTATAGGCTATTTTTTTATTTTTTTTTCACCCGTGCGAAGCCGGGACGGACCCCTAGTATCCTATAAAAATCGTTTTAGATTTGCGGTAAGGTTTCATTGACCCGCGTTTCTCGAATACCCGCGTAAAAGTTTTTCTTTCGTATTGTGTACGCCGTCTGCGTATCTCTTCAATAAGTTTAACTACGACGAAACATTTTTGATATTTGCTTTGGTATATTTGCTGACGACGTTATTTGTAATTAAACAACAAATAATTAAGTAATCAAAGGAGGGGCTATGGTGGGCCAGTGGTAACGGCCGTGACTTACGAATTGTAAGGTCGTAGGTTCGTACCCAGATAGGCGCTTTACTTGGTTTAAATAATTATTTTATCACCACTGCTCTCAAAACGGTAAAGGAAAACATCGTGAGGAAACCGGCCTGTCCTAGAACCAAAAATTCGAAGACATGTGACATCTACCAACCCGTTCTGGGCCCGCGTGGTGGATTACGGAGAGGAGGCCTTTGTCCCAGCAGTGGGAACCTTCTAGGCTGATTATGTATGCAATCAAATGACTTGAGTATGACCCTATTAAATGAAAGCAAAACTTTGAACGAGCGCAGACATTTTTTTCCAACTATATATATAAAAGGAGAAACTGACTGACTGACTGACTGACTTATCAACGCACAGCCGAAACTGCAAGGACTAGGAACGTGAAATTTTGCATACGGATTCCTTTTATTATGTAGGGGAGCACTAAGAAGGGGTTTTTGGAAATTCGACCTTTAAGGGGGTGAAAAGGGGGGTTTTGTTTGTATGAAAAATCTTATTGCTTGAGTTAATAAACTTGAAATTTGGTACGAAAATACGCAGACGAAGTCGCAGGCGAAGTGCTAGTCCTTTATAAAAAGATCCAGTATAGCTATTCACAACCACTCGATACGCTTCCGTACCGAATCGAACATCCATCAATGTTATCGTAGGAATCCTCTAAACGCTGTTCACAAGTCCAAAACCCGAAAATGTTGTCAGTTTAAAATCAAATAGAAGACCACTATTCTTCCGACAGCTGTTTGCTGTCGGTGGCAAGGCAAATCAGGTTATTGAAATGTGTCATTTTCGATACGATAGCTTGTCGTATGGTTGCGGATTAGGGTGCAGATACTTAATAATTAATTACAATCTAGCCAATCCCAATCTAGACTAATAAGCAGTTTTAGTCTATTTTATTTGGTCATAAACCTAACAAAGCCTGACATGCCTAAAGCAGCCTAACATTGTCTAAAAATGGTGAAAATTTATTCCCTATTCAGATCACGTTCCACGTTTTATTATTTTTAACTTTTGCGTAATCGAGGCGACCATCTTTATTTATGAGGTCTCTAAATTCACGCTTTAATGTTACACCACAAAAGTTTTAGTAATATTTTTGGCACGTAGCAAATCATTTTAACATGGTATCGTGGAAATGGGGATGTTTTCATGACCTCAGTTTGACGAAAAGGACAAAATAGCCAACATTGGACACAAAAATTCCAAAACGATTAGCATTTTTTGTCTTCGTACTTTTTGTGTCCAGAATATAAAGCAAATAAAAGTCGGCTGTCTTTAGTTGAATGGATGTTTAATAACATAAAAAAAACCTATTCTCACTTGTTTAAGAATCGACGTAGAATTTTATTGTAGTAATGGCTTACAATTTTTATTTCAGTAGAAATTTGCTACTCGTTAAAACGGAAAACCTTTCAGTCACGCCTTCATGTAGTTCCAAACTGCGGCTACATTGTCACGGCAGATGCGGGCTAAAACCGCAACTATAAAACCTTTTTACACTCTATGACTTGCAGGCCCGCATGCGGCTATAGTCTTTGTCTCTCCGTACCTAAAGATCTGCGAGGTAATAAATAACACACTATCAGTAGCAATGGCTTTCATTTTGACAGTTCAACAACATTCATTGCGTCATTTACGTTGTTGAGCAGACACATTTTTCGAACATATGAAGCAATGGATTAGCAATATCCTTCAAAATGAATCAGATTGAGATTGATAGTGTGATATGCAATTAGGGCCAGGTTTTTTAGTAAATAAATCCGCATCACCTTGAAATACATTGAAGTAAGAAAAAATATTTACCGTTTCCTTGGGCGGAAGCCCGGATCTACGAGTATGGAGCTGTCGTAAAATCTAACGGCCCTTTGTTTTCTGCCAGTAAATATATAGTTTCACTCAATATAGGTATAGAGATGCTTTCTCTCTGTAATTGGAATGCTCTCTGATATGTGAGCTAAGGACGAAGGTTCTCTGTGATAAAATGCAAATACGGCTGTCGAGTTATCATATAAATGTGTAGTATGGCAAAATATAGTGTTACATTGGAGTGTGCTGGAGTAGACACCGTATATCCTTTATCTACAATCACGCTCTGTCACCATGCAGCGAAAATTGTCTTTGTTTTTCAGCCAACAAACCTTGATGGTTTAAATATAGTACAATAATCATTTATACATAATAGAAGCCTAGAGAGTTAAAAAAGCCACTCCGACTTGTAAACGTAGTAGTCCGTATATCAGTAAAAGGATGGATAGGTAAATTGTCTTCAAAAATCAGGAGATAATTTTCAAAAAGATAGTAAGAACGATAAAATCAAAAATGGAAAATGTAAGAAGCTGGATATTTGGCTCTTTCATTAGCTCCTTATAAACAAGGTGAGAAAAAAAACCGGTGAATTTGATTACAAATCGTCAAGGAGTGATGGTTGAGCGCTGTTTAGATAAGGATTTTTAGAGACTATGCCGAAGAATGGACTTGAATGAATCATGTTTATTAAAGGGGAGAACAGGCACTTTTACTCATAAACCTTGTCTCGGGAGCACTATAGACTGAGTTTATCAACACTGAGATCCAAAGATATAGATAGACCTAGATAACGCAAATATCACGATCTGTATGAAAACCAAGCGTGCCATTTTTTGACTACCTACCTACTATGACGTCACAAGCACTATTTAGTGATGGGAAAATCAAGCCGATTTAAAGACGTCGCCGCGTGCGGCATCTGTCTCGTCTCACCCCGGCCTAGAGCCAGCGCTCACGCTCACCTAGTCAGCAGAACCTACTCAGGACTGAGCTCGAAAGTGGCGGCTTACGATTTTTGGGCACGCGAAGTAGTTGCTCTTGCGTTATCCTAGGTGTATCTATATCTGTGGGTTAACACATTTGATTAGTCTACGATTAATTTAATACATAGATAGTTACCAGTTATTAACGAATTGTAGCGATATCTACAACGTCATATGCGAAATACTGACGTCACACAAAATCCTGCATCTCGGAAGCAGAGTTTACCGCGCAACTAGCATATTTACAACGGCCCGACATGAATCATCGGGCAGTTGCCTGCAAGACACAACACCCGTCTGGTCGGAGGATCTTCCCTTTTCTATAGAGTATGAGTGAACTTTACACTCTGTTCCTAATACCTTTATAAAATAAAACTATTTTTTTTATTTCGTTCGACCGTTTAAAGAACGCCAGGTTTCAATTGATCTAATAGGATCGATCGAAACCTCTGTGCCAGTCTATTCTGTAAAAATCTCATCTTGAGAACTTTGGTGAAATGAGCTTTCATTCTGCCATGCATTCTACCTGATGCTTGGGATTAACACCATTGACAGCTCACTTCACGCGTAGTTTTACACCTCGAGATTTTTACAGGGTAGATCGGTTGGTATTTCTTAAGCGATCGTACACAAGCACTGAATACAATGTGATAGGTAATTTTGACTTGAGGAACAATCTTTTCGATATTAAATTTAATAAATTAATGCTTTATGAACCTCCAGAGTACAATCTAAACTGTTTGTTATTTTATTCCTACCCATCCTTTATAGCACCTCGTAAAACGACAATCACGGGGGATTCGAGATTTTACAGCGCATTTAAATTCCTCACTGATACCTGTTATATACTGCGCCAAAATTTTGTATTAGATGAAATGGGACTCCGTAAAATCAGAATCTTTAAAGAGTCAGAATATTCGTGACTTTGTAAAAACAAATTTTAGCTACTGATAACTATAAAGGAAAACCTCAACACTACTTTGCCTGCAGCTGGGAATCGAATCCAGGACTTCGTAGTCAGCAATAGCGCTTGCTACCACTAAACCAACAAGGCAGAAAAAATCAACAAAATTTAAGGACAAATAGAAAACTGAGAAAAAAAATATTAATTTAAGTACCTACTTACTTGTATAACCATGTAGGTAGGTACATATTATGTGGTTTACAAATTAATAAGACCTAACCAATCAAGGTCAGATCTTTACGACTATAAATCTAATAATTGAATATTTATCAGCCTACCCAAAAAATCACCTACGTTATGTACGTAGGTGATTTTTTTCCCAAAAAAACATGTAGAGATTTCTTTATATTATAAGGGACCAAGGATAGACAAATTAATTATAACGGTTTAGTTAAAAACACGATCGGTAGACGTAAAAACAGAATGACCAAAGTATATTTAAGCTAGAATTATTTTGGGTAGTTTGGTTAGGTACCCGTATAATTACCAACAGTCAAAAGTAAACATATTATGCCCGGAATATAAACAAGTTACGTATCACCGGATACCGCAATGTTGATCTTGTTAATATCCGGATTAAGTTATGTGGGTAGCTAGTTGACCTGCACACGTGCAGCGCACGTGCACAAATTTGGATCATAGTATGGACGTGGCCGCGTACACATAAAAACCTATAGTATATTTATCTCACGAACCGACGGGTGCTTTACTTGTGGTTAACATGTCTACAAACACGCTGTGAATGTGTGTTTAAGCGCAAGAGTCCTCGGTACCGTCCGAGACAAGCGAAGTTGGTGAGTGTGTGTGTTCACGCTACTTGTCTTCACGCACACATTCACAGCGTGTTTGTATACTTGGTTAACACAAGTTAAGCGCGCGTAGCTTTGTGAGATAATAATACTGTATGAGTAAGTAGTAAATATTAGGTATGTACAAATTGCACGCGAACCCTTCGCTCGCGAACATGTCCAAACGTGTTCATCCTAAGCCGTGTACGCACGAACGAAACTAACAAAACATGGTGAACACGAACATCGATCATGGAACAATTGGTTCGTACGTGTGGACGTAAATTAGCAAAGTAAACACGAACATCTTGTGAACACAGTTATACTTTTGTTCGCACTCAACCCCTCAGTAACCATAGATTCATCGTTGGAAGTGATCGACACTGAAGTAGCATCTAATTACTCCGAACACCGTCAGCACAGAACAACCAAATTGGATCGCCACAAACAATTTTGACGAACACAATGTTTGATGTTCATTAGTGGTACGCACGTGCGAACAAAGTGTTCGATGTTCGTGTTCACCGTGTTTTTATTCGTTCGTGCGTACACGGCTATATATGTTCCTAAGATGCACTCAAACCGCAATGTTAGTGCAGGTTTGCAGATGTGGACCCGACTTTAGGAAAACTATTAAGCAACTTATTGGGACAAGAATATTTTTGCTGTGCGAACAATCTTTGAATATCTACGAGTATATATATAAAAGGAGAAACTGACTGACATATCAACGCACAGCCGAAACTGCAAAGACTAGGGAACGTGAAATTTTGCATACGGCTTCCTTTTATTGTGTAGGAGAGCACTAAGAAGGGGTTTTTGGAAATACGACCTTTAAGGGGGTGAAAAGGGGGGATTTTGTTTGTATGAAAAATCTTATTGCTTTAGTTAATAAACTTGAAATTTGGCACGAATACACGCAGACGAAGTTGCGGGCGAAGTGCTAGTTCGTAATATTTCTCTTCTTGCCATATGGTACCTAAATAAGACTAATGGCCTGTTTCACCATTTTTGAAATCATTGCTATAACACAATCAGCTTATAACGTTCTCATTTCTGGGACACAGGCCTCCTCCCTGTGAGACCCACCACACGGGTCCAGATGCCAAGTGTTTTCAAATTTTTGGTCCTAGAACATGCCGGTTCCCTCACGATGTTTTCATTTTCCCGTTTTTGAGAGCAGTGATGATGAAATAAAAAACAAAAGCGCCTGCCGTGGGTTTGATCCCACGACCTACATACAACTCCTAAGTCGGAGCCGGTACCACTGGAACACCACTGTTCTCACATAGTTATAAAAAAGCCAAAATATGGATTCCACAGCAATCCATTAAGCAAATAATCTTAGTTTTCAATCTTCCAATTTCCACTTTAACAAAGAGCAAACATTCTAACCGACAGATTGACATAGAAAAAGTCAAATAAATGAAAACAAAAGACAGCGGATAAATGCCTTGAAAAATATTGAAGACGTAGTAACTAGGTACAGAACCTTTTATACGTGATGGATTTCCGATAGAACCTAACGGCTTTAGACTGGATTACCCACGATACCCGAGACGCCTGACTCTCTAACTTATCGTTATCTTGTTAGAACATTGTTTTCTTTAGGAATAGTCTTTCCAATTTATCAATGTAAGTAGGGCTTTTGTTGAAAACTGGAACGAATTTTACAAAAGATAAAATAAAATGGATGAATGAAAATGGAATTAGAAGGGCCCGTGACTAAATAATAACAGCCGCACAGGTCGATCGATTAGGTTAAGCTATGCTTGCCGCAGTTTATAGTCTGTGGACGGGTGACCATCTTTGCATGCCGAGACCCCTCCGTGCCTCGGAAAGCACGTCCCAACTGTCATTTGTGGATCTTTGACAGTCGTCACGGGTTTTCAGAAGACCGAAACTGGCAACCAGTCTTATCAAGGGGTATCGTATTACCCAGTACCTAGGTTGTGGAGGTCAGATAGGCAGTCCCTCCATGTTAAATACTGGTACTCAGTTGCATCAGGTTAGACTGAAAACCTACCCCAACATAGTTCGGAAAAGGCTAGGCAGATGACGATGAATGAAAATGGAATCAAATACGATTAGGTTCATGTTCGTTTTAAAATTCAGATGAAACGGAAAAGTATGGAAGTGGATCGTAATTCTAGGTTTCAAATATACAGAGACATCGCCGCACAAACTGTTACCCATGAATTGAGCACAATCATGATTCTAGACACCCTAGCGTATAAATTTTATGTAAAGGATGATTTCCACCAAACGGCTCGCATTGCATCGGATCGGAACGGATTTTACAATCTTTAAACGATATTAAATCGTGTACACAAAATTTAAAGTCTATATTACCAAGCCGCGCACAGCAGCTTGACCGCGGGCGTCTTCCGCGACACGCGATCGTAGCCGAAAGTATGCTGCGACGCGCGATCGGCTCCGTTCGCCTGTCGTTGTATCCGATCGAATTCTTTCGGCTGTCGTCAAAATTTTCCTTTTCCTCTTCTGTGTTTTGATTATTTTCTTCATCTTATAATGCCCACAATAATACGTTAGCTTCAACCATTTTCAAAAATTAGAACACGTCAACACGACGGTAGTAATGAAACTACTTGACTAGGCGCAGAAACGGATACGTTCGCAAGCGACGGTACGGAGCCGATCATTTGCGTCGATATTATGCTGCCGGACGTGATCGGCTGTCGCCCCGATCCGTTCGTATCTTTCCGATCCGATGCGATGCGAGCCGTTTGAAGGAAATCATTCATTAGTTATAAAAAAAAATCTGTTGTTTCTTAAAAAAGCGAACCGACGCGGTCAAAATTTAAGAAACAGCATTTTTTTTAGTAACCTACGAAATTTTTTTAATACGGTTAAGAATCGTGTACTAAATCCATTGTAACAGGTCGATGTCCCTGTCGCTCTCTACTTATAGGCTTTCAAATATGAAGGCAAACACGTGTTCCTAAATTCTTCAACTTTGTTATTTATATACTTAAGAAGAAATGCGGGTGGTCTTTTCTCCATAGAAACGCTCTCGCCTGTTTTCTTTCTGGTTAATGACCATTAAAGCAATGTTTTTTTTTTTTCAAACAATAATAAATGTTAACTAGGTACTTGTATGTTTTCCTTTTTAATGATACATTATTTTTATAAGCATTAGAACCCTCAAAAAATGCCAATTTAAACCGCTGTCAACAGAGGCCTGGTGTAAATATTGTAAATATTTGACAACTATTAATGAAAAAAGAAAAACATAGGGTCACAGTATTCAGTTTATGAAATATCTTTTAAATTAGTCCAATATTGGAGGAGGAAGTAGACGAGAGCCAAACCTCGAATTATGTATGACTTTTTACTTAAGCTTTTTCAAGAGTCTCTCCGACCGCATTTCCTCTTAACACTTTTCGGCGCGGTCCTTTATTAGGGAAAGACAGTAGAAATTTTCACACAAAATCACTGTCACAATCGTACCAACAATATCACGGCAAAATAAATCGTTTACATAAGACGGTACACGGCTACAGCCGTATCCATATAAAGCGCTGTGGATGAAATCTGTTTACGTGTTTGAATTGCACACATTGAGAGCACGGACACCATTTGTTTTTTACAGTATATCAACGTGATCTTAGCTGTGCAGTGCTTTAAGCATAAAGTTTATACAAAAAGCAAACAAACTTCACACTGCGGTAGCCGTGTTTGACGTAAATAAAGTACTAAATTATACGGCTGTAGCCATACTGTCATTTCATGAACTTTTAAAATACGGTTACAGCCGTTACCGTACCGGAAGGTGTTAACATAAATATTTTCAGCAGTAACCTTAAACAAAACAAAAAGTGTATACCACTGTATAATTTGACAATACGATTCCTTGGCTTTATAAGACGCTGTGCCTCAATTGTATCGCTTTTTTATTACCCATTTAAGCTCAATGAAACTGTAAAGCGTAATATGAGCTCAACTGTCTCTAAGAAGACAATTACCTTTTCTATGGTTAGCGAACATAATAAGCTTGCCTATCAGACGAGGGGAGAGGCGAGGGGATAAGGAAGTAGCCTGGGTAATTTCGTTTTTTAAGGAAATTTTACTAAACATTTTTCTTTTGTGTTTTTAAGGCTGATTTATCCATCGCTAGATAACTTTTATTCGAGGAATAAAATTGACGTTTGACAGTTTTTGTATGGAAATTACTGTGAAAATTTCAAAAATATTCCTCGAATAATGTTATCAGGTAATTGAAAACTCAGCCCTTAGAGAATAATATTCTCTATTAACTTTTTCACGACGTAAACACAACAAAAACGAACCAGAGGCCATAAAAAAATGTGTGTATCAGTATCACGCGACCAAGATGGTGGCTCGCTATTAGCTAGCTAGTCGGGAATTTGCAGGTTTTGAATAAAACTATAATGGACTTTGCGGTGTTTGATACTTACAGCCTACTATAAAGTGAATTTTCTATTGGACATAGCTGTGTTTGGTAAGATCTGATAAATTGAAATTGTGCAGAAAAGAATAGGGTAACTAGAGATAATAATAATATTGCTACATGAAAAAAATGGACTTTGCTGTTTTAGAAACTGTAGGTACCCCTAATATTAAAAAGTTTAACACTCTTTTTCTTCACAAAACTCGGATAATCATGGAATAACTACATTTTCAGCATACTTTCAGCAGTTGACGCAAAAGCGTAGCTTAACCCTTAGTGTCTAAACACACTATGCCGAAGCTACGTGACCGAAGTTCAGCACAATTACGCCTGCAATGCTATATGAATTACTGACGACACACTATGCCGAAATTACGTCGCGTCATACCGTACAGCCTAACTTCAGTCGGGCGTAGGTAAGTTAAGCGGCAACTTATTCTGTGAGCACACTCGAATTTACAACACTTATGGTGTGTCATATCAGCCGAATACGTCGGAACGTAAAATCAGCCGCAGTGTCTACTAAGTGTCTAAACACACTATGCCGAAGTTACGCGACCGAAGTTCGGCGGCTGATTTTACGTTCCGACGTATTCGGCTGATATGACACACCATAAATACCGAACTTACGCGGCAGAAATTCAGTTCCGCAACTCCCCGCTGCTCCTCGCCCCCGGATCTTCGCCGGCAATCGAACCGAACTTCGGTCGCGTATAAGTGTGCTCACAGAATAAGTTGCCGCTGAACTTAAGCCCGACCGAAGTTAGGCTGTACGCTATGACGCGACGTAATTTCGGCATAGTGTGTCGTCAGTAATTCAAATAGCATTGCAGACGTAATTGTGCTGAACTTCGGTCGCGTAACTTCGGCATAGTGGGTTTAGACACTTAAATGCATGTTGTTGTAAAACCGCAACATACTGTTCATACAACATACAAGGTGTAACAGAATAAACGCAAGTCCTTAAAATAGTTTGTTCATCATTGACTACTGAATCGATTTCAGTAACTTTTAGCATAGGTATTTTTTTAAAAATTATGTTGTTTTCACGCTTTAAGCCAAATAAAAGTGAACCTTATTTCAAGGTATTAAGACTCAATTTTAATTGCATAAAGTAATGTTAGTATCAAGACGATTTTCTTAATAAAAACAGCAAGCTTTAAAAAAATAAAGTTTGGTCATTGTATTATGCTTTTAACTCAATACCCTAATTGGGGTTTTAGTCATACCTATACTACACTACATAAACACATCAAGGAAAAATCACAATAGTCAATTTATATTACTCTTTGTTTAGAGATTCTGGAAACGTTTTATCATTTTCGCATTTAGGGTTATTCTGCAATATGTTTTATGTATCAACGATAAAGTGCTTTGCACTACCTTTTTTTTGGGTTGGAGATTATCAAATAATAGCGGGAGAAGTCCCGCTCTGGGCGGAGCTGGGTGGTCATGTCAGACTTTTACTGACTAAAACCCACCCATGTTCCTTCAGTTGCCTGTGCCAGGGGCCACGGTAACTCTTTCGAACAACCCGCGACGTTGGCAAGCCCTGCACTACCGCTAAATTTTATTATGATATTCCTTACAAAGTATTTTTGGTTATCCATAAACTAGCCTACAAAGAAGTAAAATTCATAAAGCATAACAAAATTCAATTTCAGTACAATGTAGCAAAAAAAGATGATAGATAGTAACAGGGCGATGGATTCTGAGGCTTGATAGTGAGGTTACTTTAACCTCTCCACTCCAAAATATGCAAAAAAACTTATCTTTTGATCTAGTAAAACAGACTAAGGGCCGTAAGATCAAAAGCAGTTTAAACTATGGATGTTATAATCTACGATAAAATTTAATCGATGGTTTAATCTACTGCCGTAAATCTAATGGCAAATATGAACAGATTAGTTCTCAGGTTAGTTGCTTCGATTAGTCTTTTACACATGGCAACATTCTCTAGTTTATTCAAAGTTCGTTGATCTGTTCGATAAAATAATGGCAACAAATAGATCCATTTGAAATACCTATTGACAATTTTAATTATATTTATCTTGCGGTAGGATGACATATTTCGCTTTCCATATCGTTTGAAATAGGTCTTGCTGAAGCTTTGGAGACAAGAATACGACGTATGAATTCTATATCATCCCAGTGATTCCAATGATTGCATCTTGATCTAACGACACATATGTCGTAACGATATATTCTATTTATATCGTTCAACTCGTGTATTATTTCAATATGTGAATCCGAATCACTGTAATTTTCCATTTTAATAACCACAAAACAAAGCTTCAATGAATAGATACATAGAAATGTAGAAATTTTTGAAGCGGTCATTTGATGATAAATTCCCATCCACGAAAAAAAAAGGTAAAGCAAGTTGTAGTTTCTTTGAAAGATCTTCATGACAAATTACGCCATCTGGCCAGTTTACGGTCAGTTTAATCTATACAAAGGAGTTTAACCGACCCTTTGAGCTAGTTTAAACTAATCGATGGTTTAAACTGCCAATAGTCGATCAACTACCACTGATCTTATGAAATAATCGATGCCCAGAGATTAAACTCTCTTCCTTGGTTTAAACTACAATTGATCTTACGGCCCTGAAGGGAACAAAAGCTAAACTGAACACAAAAAAGAACACACTTTAAGAGCTAGTTCAGACACGGCGGGAACCGCGCGATTTCAGAATCGCATGGAATCGCGCGAGTCTTATTTGTATGAGTTATTAAGTAATCGTTCAGACATAACCGCGCGGTTAATCAAGCATCACAAAAAACCGCGCGATTCGTGAACGCGCGGTTCCCGCATGTCTGAACTAGCGCTAAATATTGCGGCAACAGCGCGGTGTTATTGACCCAACAAACATATGGCCGAAATCTGAAAAAGTGTATAGGTCAGTGTGCCGGGCACCCCTTTTTTGTAGGTTTGCAAAAAAATTTACATTTGTAGTAAGTAATAACTTCCGCATGCATGACTTTTGTGTCTCAAGCATATTGCATATAATATGCATTAGTTCGCATTGGGAAATAAAATTTAAGACCAAATTTGGCGAAGGTTATTGAACTAGCGAGCGGCAGCATGTTGTGTTTAACTGCAGATGTCTTTAACCTGTTGGCTTGTTAACAGACACGTGATGTAGAAAATTTTAAAAATTAATAATAATGTGCAGTGACTAAACTATTGGTTATATTTGATTGAATTTCTGTATGCAGACTGGGAACGTCATAAGGTATACGAAGTTTAATTTATTGTTGTATTGTCATCCCTATTTTGTATATGTCCAAGGGCGTCCCTGTTGGAGGATATAATAATATCCACCAATAGGTGATATTTTTCAAAAAGGTCAGTTGCATATTACTTGCAACCGCTGTGCGTGTATGACCAATTCCCGAGAAGGTCAATCCCCGTATTTAAAAAGGTTCAAAATCTAGTCGCAATCTCATCTCAGCGACAATCAGTAACAAAAACTTGTCAAAAATATAGGGATATTACAGATATTTTTGATAGATTGAGACTGAGATCAGACTGTGAACGTTCATAAAATTACGAGAATTACCCCTCAGATTTATGTACGTAAATGAGGCAAAAGGAGTATGTAAGGATCGTAGTAGGTTGCGTTTATCTACCCCCATGGTAACAGGGCGTGAGTTATGTACGTACTTAAGTCAACAAATTATACGATATCAACGAGAAGACTTAACGTATGCAAAACGTGTTATGCTCCATGCCGAAACGAAAATAAAGAGCCCTTTGAGCCAAAGAGCCGAGTGTTAATTATATTTACATAATTTTTATTAAATATTTATAAGTATATAAAAATCAGGGGAAATAATCAGGGGCATCAAAAATTCGTTCGCATCGCTGTCAATAGGAAAAGTACCCGACTGGCAGCATTGCCACGTTGTATGGCAATCCTGATTCTTTGGCCAAAAAATAGGCCAGCCCTCTGGTCACGTGAAGGTTCGACCAACCGCTTGGATCTCGAAAAACTAAGTGGGCACTCGGACCCCATTGGCCCTGGTGTTAATAGAGTTTATTGAACTTAAGCCTGCACGTGTATTTTCAATCGGCAAAGGAAGGACGATAGAGCCATAAATAATAAATGATACAAAGTCGACAGGTTGACGTTTATGTGACGTGTATAAATACTTACTTTACCAACACAATCTAATATTATTTTAGGATTTTTATTACATCGAATAAAATAATATTGAGAACGAAAACATTATCTTTCTCTTTTACCGTATTATTCATGTTATTTTAAGCAAATTGATTAAATTCCGAAACCAAGTACAAAGAAATGTTATTTGGAATCCTCCTCTTTATTTATAACTCTTTATAAAAGCGAATAAAGAAAGTTATGGCAAAAACCCTGAAGTTTATAGATAAAACAAGAAAGATATAATTATATGCGGCAAAAAGCCTCCTACTTGAAATTTCAGAAATTCATTATTTCATGGTTTTGGATATAAAGGTCACATTCACATGTTTTGGTAAAGCATTTTTAACTCAAATGACCAACGGACGAAAGTAACAGCGAACGAAAAGGCCCGATTGACCAGACGGACGAAAGTGACAGCGAAAACCGCCCGACAGTTACCGCGTCACATTTCGATTTTTTTAAATTTTTCTGTTAAAGCTACTACTTTGATTTTAGTATCGTTAGAATGTGTGTGAACGTAGCATTATAATTCAAAAAACCGAAAAGTCGTAGCGGGTAACACTATTTCACTATCTGTGGTTAAAAAATAAGAAAAAATTCATGAGTCATAATGTCACCCGCTCGACGGGCGGTCCGGGCGATGAATATGTTCTTATATCTCGAAAGTTTTCAAGAAAAGTGTTTATGTGTTATATACCATTAGATTTTGTATAAATGGAGCTATTTATTAGATAAATAAAAAACATGGGTCGCCGCGATGGATTTCACAAGGTAATTCGTCAAAGTTTCCGTTAGCATTACGTAAAAATCTCAAATGTCCCAGTGCACGAGAGTTACCGCGAAGGTTTTTATTTATTGTAATTTTATCTTTTAAGCTACAACTTTATTTTTAATTACATTAGATAGTGTAATTACCGTAGTTTAAATACGCAAAACATTTTGAGGCTAAAACGGGTCTAAAAAACTATACTAATTAGGATGAATAACGTTAGGAATAACGTTGTCGTGCGGTCGACGGGCGGTCCGGTGATATTATTTTTATCGTATCACATAACTATTTAAATAACATTGATATGTGTTATATATCATTCGAATTAGTTTAATTAGAGCTATTTTTAGATAAATAAAAAATAGGGTCAACGCTTTTGATTTTGAGATATTTCTTATTATAATTCTAATTAGAATCGTGAAAACAAACTAAAAAAAAAACGCTTATTGGAAAAAACTAAAACTCATTAGAATTATAAAAAAAGCTTTGTAATGGGCTCTGGTTTATCTACTTAATTATACAATCATTAGTTTATAAGGGCTCCATACAATTATTTTGAGTAGGAGTCGTGTAAACGTAAAGTGGCCGCGCGCGGCGCGATCGTAATCATTAAAAATAAATGTTCCTGGTCATTCGAGGCTAGGTTGATTTTGACAGCGGTCATATGAGTGGCAGTTACTTCGTTTAATCAATTTAATAAATGCTACTTCGTTTAATCAATTTAATAATTAACTTCGCCGTCGATATAATAGGTCGGGGCAAAAATATTTTCGTATTTTGAATCTATTGTTAGCAATCAAACCTCTTTGGCAGTACTGAATCACACCCCGGACACTCCGTACAACGCGCGCAAAATAATTGCCTACTACTACTACATAGCCAAATGACGTTGGTACACGTGCAAATGTGTGCGTAAACTCTAGTAGGGTTGGTTGTCGTGCGGAGCGTAAAAAAAATGGCGGGAACGACGACGACGCGACTAGAAAGGACTAGTTTGATTGTTCATCTAATTAGTCGGGTTCGTAATGAAATAAAAATAATATTATAATAGTTAAGTAATAAATGTAAAACTTTTTAACAATAACTTTAATTTCGGAAGTCGGTGTCTTTGGATCTGTATTTTAGTTTATTGCCACCGACTTACGGGTCTGCTTATAAAGTATCTAAGTTACAATAGCCTAATGTCATCGCTCATCGCCTTGTAAAAAATATTGTTAATTGTTGAGGAGTTCTCTTGGTACTCCATCATCAGCTCCATTTCACCATTCGCATTGTGACGAGCATAAATTGTGCTTAGCAAACATATTAAAGTAATCGAATCGCAACCTGTGAAATACTTATTATTGAGTAGTCCCGGTGGCCCACAGATGGCCACCGGGACTACTCAATAATAAATATTTATTTTTTTTATTAATAATAGTCTTCATCATCAGTTCCACTCCACTAAATGTTGCTATCCCAGAGCAAATACCCATGCAAATAAGGTACTTAGCTAAATATTGCGTACACTAAAATATTTTCGTTTAAATGACCTACTTAACTATAAATAATCGGTTATTATATCGCATGGTATTAAAATGCGATATCTTACAAACATTTATGTAAATACAAATTCGGAAAAGCATTTAAAACTCAGATAAAACTTTTAAATCGCAAAATTATGTGTTCGTGTCAGCAGTACAGTGCTGCGGTTCTTTGTGAGCGCCCCGAGCTAATGAACCGCCGATAATGTCGCGGGTGTGCGGGGTGAGGTGCGGTATCTGATGTCAGCGCGGGGTAGGGAGTGGCCATTCTGTACGAAGTACTATTAGGTATTCTGTGACTGAATGTAACTGGCTGGTTTTAATACTATTAAATGTTGACATTCTAAAGATGCAATAAATTAAAAAAAAAACTAGTTCCCGCCATTTCTCAATTGTTTTTCGCGCAAGCAACATGAACGTATGTGACGAAGAAATTCGGTACATTTTAAAATTTTATTACAAAAAAGGTAAAAATGCCACGAACGCCGCGAATAAAATTTGTGCGGTTTACGGACCTAATGCGTTATCAATACGAGTAGCACAAATGTGGTTCAAGCGTTTCAAGTCAGGAAATTTTAGTGTGAAGGATGAAGCTCGCTCTGGACGCTGTCACGGATAAAATCAGTGCCTTTTTTGAAAAAGTGGAGCAAGATCGACATATTAGTAGTTATGATATTGCTGAAGGACTGGATGTTGATCACAAAATAGTTTTACGGCATTTACAAAAGTCTGGGTACAAGAAAAAACTTGATATTTGGGTACCACATGATCTCACTGAGAGAAACTTAATGCAACGTGTTTCCATTTGCGATTCTTTGTAGAAACGTAATAATTCCGACCCATTTCTTAAACGGTTGATTACGGGTGATGAAAAATGGATCACTTACGATAAGAATGTCCGAAAAAGATCGTGGTCGAAGCATGGACAAGCCCCACAGACCGTGGCAAAGCCCGGCCTGACTCGGAACAAAGTGATGCTGTGTGTTTGGTGGGATTGGAAAAAAATCGTCCACTATGAGCTTTTGCCGCCGGGTAAAACTATCGATTCTGACCTCTACTGTCAACAACTGATGAGGTTAAAAGAAGCTATTGAGAAAAACCGGCCGGAGCTGGTGAATACGAAGGGCGTGGTGTTTCATCACGACAACGCCAGACCGCACTCATCTATAGCCACTCAGCAAAAATCGAGAGAGCTTGGCTGGGATGTGTTGACGCATCCTCCGTATAGCCCTGATCTTGCTCCATCAGATTTTCACCTGTTTCGGTCACTTCAGAACTCTTTAGGAAGCATAAAGTTAACCTCAAAAGAACACTGTGAAAACTACCTGTCAGATTTTTTTGATAAAAAATCTCAAAACTTCTACAGCAATGGGATCATGGCATTGTCCACAAGATGGCAACAAGTCATCGATCAAAACGGCACATACATATTATAAATAAATAAAAATTTAACCCTAAAAGAATTTTTTTTTTTTGTATGAAAAATACGAAAATACTTTTGCCCCGACCTAATATATAAATTTAACGTTGTTTAAGCGAAGCAGCAAAAACTTCTATTCTAGTTAGGGAGGCGAGGTAGCTAAATGGCGTAATTCAACGGCGCCGTCGAGACCTATCAAAATCGAAAGATAAAATGATTTCGAAAAGAAAAGCTCTTATGGTAAAAACCATTTTAGCGGTGGGTTTGGCGTGTACGGTTTTTCAAAAATGTTAAAAAAAAACAGTTACTTGGGCATTCTCGAGCGCGTCAGATATTCATACTATGTTTGCCCCAAGTGCCTCTGATAACAACGGTATACTAATCTGCCGGTTTGCGTGGTGGGGGTAGGCATATAAAGTAGTCAAAAATGCAAAAAAAAAAAATTTACTCGAGCGCGTCAGATTTTCGGAAGGGGTGTTAAGTAGGCCCCAAGGAAGCTCCCTTTAAAAAAACTGACGATTTCGGCGTGACGATAAGCTGCGATGAATTTTTGAAAATGCAAAAAAAAAAAGTTTTTTGAAATACTCGAGCGCGTCAGATTTTCATAGGGGAGGTTTATCTCGGTATCCTGAAAGCATATTTCCTTAATCTGACAAAAATGTTGGTGGGTTCTCTTAATCTGATCGAAAAAGGTTTTTTGGTTTCTTTTTTTTCCTTTCTTTCTCCTTGATAAAACGGGGAATTTAAGAATGACAATAAAGCGATAGATACAACCAACGTAAATGTAGATGAAATGTAGTACGAATTGTATTATTTATTGTATAAAAAAAATGAAATGAAATACAAATTGTATTATAATTGTATTGTTATAATAATACCTTTACATTTTTGCTCAATACAATTCATCAAAGTTTCCAGCGCATTCGAGAAATATACCGTCGGGTCTTTTCTCTCTCTTCAATCGTCGTTATACTGTGGGCACATAGGTCTACGGTAGGGGACCATAAACATATATATATATATATATATTAGGGTGTACCGAAAATTCCCTTCTACCGCTTCTTTCCCCACCATCAATGTTGCGAAATAAAGGAAAACAATTTGAGGATCAACAGGCTATTGAATAATATATATGAAACTGTACATGTTAATAATTTTGTATACAGATACGCGTAGCTTTTTCCGAGTCCACGAAAATTGTCGAGAAGCTTTAGAAAAAAAAAAAATTCACATAATTTAACTACCTATCGTTATTTCATATCAATTTTTTTAACACCCTCAGTTTTCAAGATATACTCAAAAAACCGGGAGTTTGAGTTTTTATGATGCTTCAAGTCAAAAAGTTTTAACTTTGGACAAAAATGTAAAGAGACCTTTTTTGTGTAAAATAAAATTACCTTTTTT
Organism: Globia sparganii; assembly: GCA_949316385.1. NCBI lineage: Eukaryota > Metazoa > Arthropoda > Insecta > Lepidoptera > Noctuidae > Globia > Globia sparganii. The sequence goes on from OX438654.1 coordinate 20,094,884, forward strand.
GTTTATTTAAACTTTTTTTTGTAAGATGAATCGTTCGCGACTTATATGCCGCAACGCGTTTTTCGGAAGACGAAATGGCTCCTCCACACTTCTGGTCATGCGGAAACCGGCAGATTTTGTATTTTTAGTGAGTTTTAGATTATATTCTTCAAAATAAAAAATAAAAAAATCGCGCTCGAGAATGCCGGATTAACGTTTTTTTTTTACAAGTTCGCGACCCTATAACTCGGCGGCGTCAAGGACTTATCGTCAGATTAGTTAAATTTAGTCTTAAAACACTAAAATCAACCCCCAATATCTTAATCTGACGCGCTCGAGTATTTCAGACTATCGATTTTTTTTTACTAATCTGATCGTCTATCCTAGGCGCGCGTCACTACATATAGAGCTAAATACTTTACAAGGTTGTTCTATTAGGTCTAAGGTATCTCTCATATCTCAAACTGCCACGCTCGAGTATTACCGAAAATTCCCCTATTCGCCTCCCTAACTATTCGTTAAAATGTTTTACCAAAACACGTGAATTTGACCTTTAAAATCAAAACCATGAAATAACGAATTTCTCTAATTTAAGATAGCAGGCTTTTTGCCGTCGATATTTGCTATTAAAGCAACATTAGACATTATTTTTTATTAGATAGGCAAAGGCATCATCGTCATCATTTCAACCGAAAGTTTTTCACTGCTGAACATAAGCCTTCCCCAAGCTACGCCACTTCGACCGGTTCTGTGGTTCTCGCATCCAGCGCGGCAGCAGATTTCTACGGCCTTCACAATTTGCGACGTTCACAAGGTCATCGGTCCACTTTGTGGGAGGCCTTCCAATGCGACGTCTTCCGGAACGCGATCACCACTCCAGAACCATTCGGACCCAACGACCATTTGATCGGCAAAGTTCTACTATTATTTACTAGCTGCGCCCCGCGGTTTCACCCGCGTATGTTTCGATCCCGTGGGAATATCGGGATAAAAAGTATCCTATGTGTTATTCTGATGTATAACCTATATTACTGTAAAGTTTCATCAAAATCCGTTCAGTAGTTTTTGCGTGAAAGAGTAACAAACATCCATCCATCCATCCTCACAAACTTAAGCATTTATAATAATAACGAAGTACCCATAGAAACACAGGAATCGGAATTATTTTTCTGTGGTATTGTTCAAACAGTCCAGTTTTATTTCAACCTGCTTTCAACATAAAAAGTTTAATGAAAACAGAACCAGATTGAGGTATAATTTTTAAAGAACATTTTATAACAAAAATCTTTTTAAATGGTTGTCATAAATTATGAACGTGAAGCTCGCTGTTTTCAGAACTTGAGGCACCTGTCCCTCCGTCAGCGATTAACGAGAAGTGAGAATAGAATAGAATACTTACTCTTTATTATGTACACCCTATAAATTACAGACATAAATATAGAAATTTTGCAAAGGGTGACACAATGGGCGGTCTTATCGCTAAAAGTGATCTTTTAAAGACAACCTTTGGATCGATTAAAAAGGGGGAGGAGAGACAAATACTGTAGGTAGTCAGTGGCAGGGCCGTCTTTACCCGGGGGTGCAAGGGGTGCGTGGCACCCCGGCGCAGGGTCTTAGGAGGCGCTGGCCGCTCGCCTTATAGGTACTTACCCAAACCATGCGTGATGCGCGTGATGCGTAATCAAAATCAGTTTTAACAAATATTCATTATTTATTTGCTGACTTGCAATGTGCAAGTCAATTTAGATCTTCTTAGTACAAAAAATTAAATTTATATTCCAACAAACACACGCGGCAAATTCAAAGAGAGCTTGCGGCTACAAGTGCGCGCGCGCCCTTTGATACACGACGCCCGCCCTTTGACACACGACGCCCGCCTTTTGACATATCACTGCCCGCTTGAAGGTAGGTATCTAGTTACCAATAAAAATTGTGTCAACAAAAGTTTCAGTCTACAACTACCATTAAAATTGCGACAGCCATGAGCCAATATACTACCTAAGTGACCATAGGCATCGTTTGGCATCCTACTTATTTTGTAATGAAAAACGTTATTTACTTAATTCGTGTAGTGAAATGCTAATTATGTGCAAGGAGTGTAAAATTGTTGTTTTGTGGAAATTAATTTTACGTTGTCAAGGGAGGTAAGACAAGTTTTTTTTTTCAATTTAAAAATTTTAAGGATGAAGCGCCAGGGAAGTCCGCGAAACAATTACTATTTCATGAAATATCAATCAATAGGAGTATATGAACTTAACGAGTACTTGTTACGCTCGCGTATGATTCGCGAGTCGCAAATCATATTTTGTTCAAAATTATCCTGACTCTGACCTGAAAATTGCGTAAAACGTAAGAAAATTTGAATTTCGCGTGCTACCTAACGCATGGGGGATGTGGTAGTTGTATTTTTTTTAAGTTATGCAGTAAAAATGTACTGCAGAAATAAAGTAAGTTTTTAAAAAAAATCATGACCAGTTTATCGAAAAAAATCATTACCAGAATTAAAAAAAAAACATATCTATATAAAAATACCTGCTGATCTGTAGGCATGAGATAATTATTTTATTGTGGTTTGTTTGTTATTAGTAGATGGCAGAATCAGCAGGTGGTAAAGAGAAACTATCGGCCAGGCGCGGTCCGAGGGGAGGGCGGTTGGGGGGTCATCCCATCCAAAATCAGTCAAGCTGCCGAGAGTCTGAATGATTTACTTGCATTACTAACTTAAAACTGTACTTGAGCCACGAAAACCCCGATGGGCAATTGCTGACAGAAGTAAAAACTTAAAACTATGAAGTAACAGTGGGTTTTTAACGCGCCTAAAAAGTATTTACTTTATAAAGCCTGATATAAAATATAGAATCTAGGATGCAAGAGCGAGCGAAGCAAACTCGGGATATTGGGTACCCCGCTTGTTCGTAAGATTTGAAAGACTTAGATTATGGCCAGATTCCAAAACCTAAACTGCTTTAAAACGAATTTAAGCTTTTCGTCATAATTCGATAAGGTAGGTTCTCTTTCTATAATATGATGGTTAAGAGCAAATAGAGACTATTCAAGGTGTGGTGCTAAAAATTTTAGGCTCGCTTCGCTCGCTCTTGCGATTTACATTCTGTAGATTCTTGAACTTTTCTTGAGAAGTCGATAAAGCAAGTAATTCCTAGTCCTTTTGGAATAATCGAAAGAAAATCCTACCTATCCGAGTGTGCAAATTTTTCGAACTCGCTAAGCTCGCTCTTAATCTACATTCTGCTAGTTGCTTTTTGGGCTTACCTGCATAAGTAGACAATGTAAAACCTATTTCTGTTTGAAAATATAAAACAAAACCAAAATAGAGCAAATCGAGACGGGTTGTTAAAATTTTCGAGCTCACTCCGCTCGCTCTCCCCATCCTACATACTTTGCCGTTCTGTTACATACAACCAATTTAGTTTAGTTTAGTTATTAAATAACAACCCCAGACATGTAAGGGCTACGTCCCTTGAATAACATAATAAAATTAATGTGCAGCTGGGTACAGACGCAACAAACTGTCAAATTTTTCCAATCAATCTTGGACCTTATGCTGTAGTGATAACGTTGAAAATCTTTTAAAGAAATTTGACAGATTCTAACAGCTTAATGTGCTGGCGTCTGTCATCGGATGCAGGATTTTCTGAAGATATCGCGAATGCCCCTGCTCTCTGTCCACAAACAATACCTAATAAATTAAGATTATTTATAACAGAAAATGGACCATTTCAGGTTAAAATATCTGCATATCCTGGTGTTAGCCCGGTGGTCAAAATAGACATTCAAGGTCTACATTAATTCGCATGAAGCTGAAAATTGGTATGAAGGTTGGGAACACCATTAAAAATAAATTTTCAAATGTCCCCATCGATCCGAAGCGTTCAAAAATTTTTATTCAAGGTCCAATATTGCAAAAATCGGTTTTTTGCATTTTTCAGCTAAACGGTAAGGTTTATCATAAAAACAGGTACGAAAAAATTGTTAAAAATTGTTCATCATGCAATTATCTACAAAAATTGTTCTTACACTTTTTTTTCCAAAGAATCACTATTTTGGAGATATAGCGATGCAAAAAGTTGAAAAAGTTGTGTTTTTCTTAACCCTCATTATATTTTTTAAATTACGCAACGCTTCTAACGATACCACATACATTGATATTGGTTAAGCCGTTTAGAAGTTATGGTGGAATAAAGAAACATACATAAACCCTGAAAACATAACACTCATTTTTTTGGGCAGACGTGTAAAAAAAAAATTTCGTTTTTGTTGTTGGCGAGGGGGCGCAGGCTGATTTTCGCACCCCGGCGCCCAATATGGTTAAGACGGCCCTGGTCAGTGGTGTACCATTTACATAATACAATAAATACATAAATAAAGTAGGTAGGTATATTATACTAATCTAAATAAATATATACATATATGTATATAATAATAAACATAACGGGAGCAAAGAAAATATAATGATGATGTTTAAGAAGAAAGTTCTTTTTTATCACATCTTTAAAAGTGGACAAAGATTGAGCACGCCTTACCGATACGGGCAAGTCATTCCATAACCGTACTGCTTGAACAGTAAAAGATTTTTCATAGAAACTGGTGGAATGCATCGGCATCTCTAGTCTCAGGGTTCAGTCAGCAACAAGCAACGAGTACGCGACGGCGCGCCGACGAGCGATTACTCCCAGTTATGCGTATGTATGCACGACAATATATCAAGCTATAAATTTCCAGTATAAGCTAACTTCTCACTATACGAAAAGCCTATTAAGTGCGAGGTTAGCTAAAACTTATATGTTGTCGTGTGTTCTAAACGACAGTGTTTCAGCAAATGTTCTGCTCACCAAATGAGCGTCGCTGAGTGAGTACGAGTACTCTCATTGATAGCTGTTTTCGCTACGACAAACGAGTATAGTATTTTGATTTTATTTCTATTTTCTTTTCATTGTTTCAAAAATTATTTTATTGTATTTTTTGTAAGCCTTCTCATGCTGATCCATGTAACTGGAGAAACATCAAACCCTCGACGTCCACGTAATGAAGTGACACGCGCTTTATTTGTGGTTACCAAGTGTACAAACACGAAAACGCCTTCCGAGACAATGGCGAAGTCGGAAGTGTATGTTTGTATGTTATGTGCTGACGCTACTCGACTTTACACATACATTCACAACGTATTTGTACACTTGGTTACACAAGTAAAGCGCGCGTCGCTTCGTGAGATTAAAAACTTCACACACCGATGGTGTGAACAGTCAGAAATCAACTATTAATACATGTATATCTTTTAGTCACAAGGGACATACAATCTTTTGTACGTTTCTTGAGCGAGAAAATCCTTTGTAGAAAGTCGCTTCCTCGTCGACGGTGGGACAGGTGCCTAGTGAAAATACGAATTAGGTAGTCCAAACCATAAAATTATAATTTCCAGGTACTCTTTATACTGTGTTTATTGAATTTACAGATGTTTTTATGCTTAAAGTGTATTGTTATGATTTAATTTATTATTTTTAGTGGGATAAGTAAGTTTCGATACGTAATAAACGAGAATAGCCCATCGCGGCAACAAATAAAGTTCAAAACAGCGATGCGTTTGATGTTAATTGACTCAAAATGAAAATAATTAATTAATTAAAGTAATCAGTCAAAGTATTGACTTTTACTTGACCTTTACTGATACTACGGCAAAGGTGTTTCTTCATTCAAGTAACAGCTAAAATAGTGAAGAAACAGATTAATTTAACCGTTACTTTGACTTTTGTGACGTTACTTTGGCTGTTACTATTGATGAAGAAATTGGCCGTAAATGGTTGAGAAAACTGCGTGGAAATCCGTTACACAGTTTAGAAGAAAAATGCGGTCACATACACGAAAATGACTTTAATTTACAATAATGTACACACGGCTACACATCAGGCTATTCAAAACCAGTTTACGCTGGTCTCGCATCGTACGGAAATCCTATACAATGTGAGATCAGCTTATACTGGAAATGTATAGCTTGATGTGTAGCCGTGTGTACATAAAGATAATTATAGGTAGATAGATCAAGAAGCGTCCTTCAGTTTGTATATTGAAACTATTCAATGGTGTAACCTTGGTGATGGAATAGTTCTGCAACTAAAATTATCTTTACGTCCCCTCAGGCGGAAAGGATGAAGGATCAGGGAAATATTGTTCCCTGATTAATTTAATTGTACGTATTCGCTTGAAGTTATGGTGCCTGAATTCATATTTATACAGGGTTATTTGTAAAACACCAGCAACCTCTTAAGAAGTCATTGTAGTCATCATTATGAACAACTTTTACTATGGGACCAAACCTGAAATCGCGAAAAAAAACATCAGCTGTTCCCTACATTTTGACGAGTTAGACGAAGATAAATGTAGGGAACAGCTGATATTTATTTCGCGATTTCAGGTTTGGTCCCATAGTAAAAGTTGTTCATAATGATGAGTACAATGACCTCTTAAGAGGTTGCAGGTGTTTTACAAATAACCCTGTATAGTCTTCCATGCCGAATTTCGGCCATGGCAGCTAATCTCAGCGGAGACTAGCCATCTTACATGGGAGATATTATAGTGCATAAATGTGAGTGCAGACACAGGTGCACTCACTCTTCCCTCACTCTCATAGTCCGATGGGACCGCAATTCGACATGACTGGAGAGAGATCAGGCACATTAACAACGGGTCGATGTGCTTTCCGAGGCACGGGGGCATGACATTGTAATATGGTAGCGGGGTTTGACTTTACGTCGCCAAAAACGCTCTCTAGGGAAACAAACTAACTTACTTTCATAAATAACGTTTCAGTGACGTTATTCGACAATAAATTGCGGATGCTACACGGCGGCCACCGCAGATTTAGGTAACCGTAACTTTAAGTCAACAAAAAAAAGCTTGTAGGTGTACTTTATTCGTGTACAGCTTTTATGTCATAGTTTTTATGTCAATACTGGGTGAGTCTGGTTTCATCACATTTTTTTTCTTGTCAATTAGCTGTGATAGATGTGTTGTAACCACAGAGTTTTTGTTGTACCTAAAATAAAAATAATGGATTTCAGAACAGAGCTACTTAGGCAGCCCGTTTTGTCGTCAAGTTTCGATGCTTTGATTTATATCTAAAACTAGCTGACCCCGCAAACGTCGTTTTGCAAAAAAAAATAGGGGTATGAAAAATAGATATTGGCCAATTCTCAGACCTAGCCGATATGCACACAAAATTTCATACAAATAGGTCCAGCCGTTTCGGAGGAGTTCAATTACGCACACCGTGACACGAGAATTTTAGAAAGATATACACAGTTAGGTATGTATATCTAGAATTTGTTAGCAGTAATACTTTTCCTTAATACTTCTGTAAAACAGTGATGCATATGCTGTTGGTGTTCTTTAATAAATAAAATAAATAAGAAACCTTAACATCTGTCGAAAGTCCTGCATTCAAATACGGTTTTCAGACGATTCGAATTCTGGCAAACGATATAAATTTCAAATATAAATTCATTTGATATTTCATGTATTTGGAATTGAAACTTGCCTTTGATATTTGAAACTGAAGGTTTTCATTATTATGAAAACCTTCAGTTACGACTACGTGTACGAGTTGAGTATACGCCGTCGACTCGCTACTCTCATATTAGAGTGTTCAATATTATTTTTAGGAAAGCAAAATGGGAATTATTTGGAGTTCTATTATACAGGCTGTTCGGCAGAACGTTGAACACACGAAAATGGCAGATAGGTGGGGTCGTCTGCTACCTACCCAGTCCAAAAAAAAATTACCCAGGCCCCACAGTTTTTTTTTATTAGGTACCGAAATTCGTGGGTTTTAAAACTTTGAAGGAACTTTATATAGTATAGAAACTGGCAACTCTTTTTTTTTTGTTTTTGTCTCGACTGTTGGTAGATTCATCTAAAATTATTGTTGGGTGCAAATAGTACCTAGACAAAAAGTTATAAGCCATCAAACATTACAAAAAGGGATAAAACGTGATTTTGAGCTTTTCTTTGCATTGCATTAAAAAAAACTGTGTATTTTAGTAATAATTAATTATAACCTATTCAAAAATAAAAATCAAAACTTTGGGGCCCCACCTATCTGCCATTTTCGTGTGTTCAACGTTCTGCCGAACACCCTATTATACTAACGATATCCTCATGTATTGTACCTATCTATATTCGGAACCCCTCTCATAAATAAGAGATGAAACTGACGATAAATTCCGAAGGTCGTCGAACCACACCTGTTACGTACCCCAAAGCTATTCAGCATAGAACAAATGATCAGACGGAGGCAGGTTCTCGCTATATCAACGTTGAACTCATTATTGGGACCCTTGCCTTCCTTATTAATCAAGTTTTAACCTAAATTTTGGTTGTTTGTCTTTCACGTGGAATTTAGTAGTTTACTCTTGAAGGAAAATGCTAGTGGCAAAGTTTCATAGTAGTCTATATCCGAACCAGATCATGATCTACGCGTGTGCCAAATACAACGTGTAACGTTAAATGCGTAAAACCTGAAAATATTTAGATTGTTCATAATTGACTACTGAATCGATTTCACTGACTTTTAATACTTATAGGTTTTTTTTAAATTATGTATTTTGCTATACTAGCCACCGATTGAGCCAAAGAAAATTAAGCCTTATATTAAATCAATAAGACTAAATTTTGAATGCATAAAGTAATGCTAGGATCAAGACGATTTTCTTAATAAAAATAGTTAGCTTTAAAAAAAATAGTTTTGGTCATTGTACTAAGCTTTTAACTCAATGCTCTAATTGGGGTCATACACCCCAATTAAAAATTAAGTAAAACCTCATAGGTTTTGCGCATTTAACGTTACACGTTGCATCATCGAAATCCGTTCAGCCGTTATGGCTTAGCTTTCTTATTTTGGTTATTAATTTTGGTTTTTTATCTGTTACATGGAATTTGGTAGTCTACTCTCGCAGGAAAAGGCTGGTGGCAAAGTTTCATAGTAGCCTTAGCTTTTGACCTAGGCATCGCCTACATGAAGATTGGAATTATTCCACTGCAACGCACTACGCGAGTAAAAAGTAATCCTATATTCTAGCCAGGTCATGAATATAGATGTGTGCCAAATTTAGCGTAAAAGTGTAACAAACAAACAAACAAGTAAACAATCACTTTCGCATTTATAATATTTCTGGCTTTTGACCACGGCTTCGTCCGCGAGGATGTCAATAATTATCCCACATGAACGTGCTGCCGGGACGAAAGTAGTAGCCTATGTCTTTCTCCAGGATACCATCCATCTCCTAGCCAATTTTTAAATCTGTTCAGTGGTTAAGACTTGAAAAGTTAACATGCAGACAGTTACTTTCGAATTTATAATATTAAAAAGTATAGGTATTGAAGTATGGATATACAATTATACTACATAGATATAATGCCTGCGAGTGATGCTTTAATCACACTAATATTATAAAGGCGAAAGGGACTGGTCATCTCTTAGCCGCCACGGCTTATTTTAATTTATTTTCATTTCTGTATTGTTCTTTTTTAGTATGGACGCTTTTAACGTGCACGTCTTTCTATATCATTCTCACATGTATAATTTCAACATCCAAGATTTTTGTAACAATTTTATGATGTAAAAGATTGTCCGTGGAGTTTCTTGCCCGTTCTTCTCCACAGGTACCTACGCTTTGGAATGGGCAACTAGCTTCATCTTTCTGACTGACCAACCCTTGACAATTCAAAAGTGCCTATAATTGGTTTATTTTAAATAAATGCTTTGAGTTTGAGTTTCAGTTTGTTAGTGTGTGTGTATGCTTGTCTCTTCTTCACGCTCAAATGGATGGACCAATTTTGATAAAATTTTGTATGGAGGTGGTTGACACCCTGGATTAACTAGGCTACTTTTATCCATATATTCCCACGTGATCGAAACTTATGCGGGTGAAACCGCGGGGCGCAGCTAGTATTATATATTTAGGATTAACTTTCTCGTTGTTAATAATCGAGTTGGTTTCATCTCAGACCAGAAGGCGCAGAGATATAGTGGCTTACTCCCCAGGGATACGAACTGTCTTTGCTAGACGCCAATATGCTACACAATCCACCTACATCTATAATAAACTGAACCGTAAATTAGATATATATCCCCTGTTGTTATATGATTGTAAAAAAAACAATAACTGAATGGTTGAGATCCCTAACGTATGATGAAACAGAAAACATTCTGATCAGGATTAGCTGAGAAAAAAAAATATATTTAAGTTCAGTGCGTCTTTTTCGTTCTATTTCATTATAAAAAGAACAAAAGATAAATATTAGTTTAGTCCTGTCAAATTAGATAATTTATAGACAAGTTTAGACGTGATTAAAAAATTGGCTATTAAAAGTACCTCAATTTACGACAGGCGCCGACTAATTTGACAGGACTTAACTAATATTTATCTTCTATCCTTTTCTTAATGAAATAGAAAGAAAAGAATGCACTGAACTTAAATTTTGTTTAGTTTGTGAACAACAGAATCGGGCCAATGTGAAAAGTTTGTTAGGTAACAATAGTTTTGTAGCGGGTTTGATTAATCTTTTTGAACATTGGAATTTGGACGCTCACTCACTCACGTTGAAAGTTGGAATCTAAAAGTTTTGCGGTGCTTTATTGTTTTCTGTTGACGGCACCGTTGATCTCGTGGTCACAAGCGCGACTGCTGAGCGTCGGGCAAAGCGTTATTGGGTTTGTCTATTGGAAATTTCTTAGTAACAGCGCGGAATTTGGAAGTTGGCGGTGCCATATCCCCGTGCCTCGGAAAGCAAGTTAAGCCATTGGCCCTGCGCCTGATCTTTCTTCGTTCATGGGAGATTGCCGTCCGATCGTACTACGAGAATGTACATGTGTCTGCGCACACACTTGTAAGAGTACCTACACTATATTAATTCCCGCGCCGAAGGGTCGTCTCCGCTGAAATTGGTAGTCATGGCCGAAATTCAGCCTAAAGAACTTTATTTTCTGTTGCTATAGGCGTATTGTACATTTTCTGACCTTACCTAGAACTATGTAATACCAAGTACCTAAACAAAAAAGTTCTAGGCTATAACTTAATGTATGGATTCAAGGCGATTAACGGGTTATGAATAAAGTTAATTTTACCTACAACCCAAATCCAGAACGGATATTAAATAAATAATAATTAAAACACTTTATTGCTCAAAAGATTAAAGACATTTTACATTGTCCCCTAACTAGGCAAGCCCTCTGGATCTTGGGCACGAATAAGGAGGGCTTTCCATTTAAACATTTATTTCATAAACGTGTTCGATAATAAAAGTAAAATAGGTTTGTTTCAAATTACAAAAAACTAAGAAAATTAAGGTAAACATAACAATCAAAACGAAAAAAAAGAAAAAAAAAAACACTATTTTGCGAATGTGAGTGTGTGATCATGTGTTGTGAATGAGTATCAGTGTAAGTATGTGAGCATGTGATGCTGAGTTTGATGGTGTTTAAGCGTGAGAATGTGTGTGTGAGACAGAACGTGAGATTGGTATGAACGTATGTGTGAAAAAATGATTTAACCACTGTAATTACCTTTTATATTAAACACATTACACACAATGAGCTCTAATGAACACAGAAAATATAAAGTTAATTTATCGACTCGAAATTAAAGTTGGACAATGGGAAACTAAATTGAAAAGTTCTGAAACTAGTTTAGGTTTGAATAGAGGTAAAACTTTCGATTTAATTACAGTTAAAATGGTCTACATTTATCTAATATTGACAACCACATTAAATCGTGGTTTATTTCGATTGAAACTTCCATACCAGCGTAATCGTCCCTAAAATCCGATAAATCCGATAATTAAGGCCATGTCATGTGGTTTAGGCACTAATCCCACCGCCGGCGCCGACGAGAAAGCATCTATCTATCGACTATTTTCACGCTCAAAAAACATACAATAGGTATAAGTCCTTTAACAGAAAAAGGGATGCATATATTACCTAATAGTTGACTATTTGAATGTTTGCACTGCCGGCGGGAACTCTCTCCACTAGTTTGTCGCATTGAGAATAGGTATTAAAAAAATACTGTCTCAGCGACGATCGTTTAGCGGGCTCACAATGGAAGACTCTCGCCTCGTACGCCAGCAAGTGATTGGGTTGTCATTCTTCTCGTCACACTCGCGCGCTCGCTCATAGCCCAGTGACAAAACTATCCGAACTTCACATTCGTTGCTCGCGAACTCGTTTTTAGGTGCTCTACTCACTCATCGCTAATCGTGAGCGGTAGGACAGGTGCCTTAAGAGGTTGCATTTAGGAAGTTAGCAACATCGCAAATAGCTGCAAATATTTTAAACAGAGAAAGAAAGAAAAGAAAAAGTATTTACTGCGACTCGTATACCTACAGGAAGATCACAAACTAAACACAGTCAAAGATACAAATAAATTGTCGCAGCACTGGTATACTGATGGAGCCCGCTGTGATGTCAGGAGCGGTTACAGAAATAAATAAATAATAAAATAGATATATGTAAAATATTAGCAAATAAAATAAGTAATTGGTCCAGGTTCTGTTGTTCACAAACTAAATTAAATTTAAGTTCAGTGCATCTTTTTCTTTCTATTTCATTATGAAAAGGACAGCTTTTTTTTTTTTTTGTGGATGGGAAATCATCAAATGACCCCTCCCGCTCTGGGTGCAGCGGGAGTGTCAGACTCTTACTGACTAAAATCCACCCGTGTTCCTTCCTTAGCCCTTTGTGTTCCGGGGTAGCGGTAACCCTTTCGGACAATCCCGCTGCCCCGGAGGACAGCCTTTCTATGCCTTGAGTGTCAGAGGTAATCTGTGGCATTGCTGTGACAAGCAAAAGGGTATTTTGCTGTTTATAAATTGCAATTACATACATATTTAGTAGGTACTGTGTGTATGTGTGCACTTAATTCAGTGTTATCATTGTAATTCATAATCAATATTAGGTATAGTATACAAAAGACCGATATTTCACATCTTCATTTAGTCTTCGACTTCTTGACAATTCAAAGGTGCCTGTAGAATTGTTTAATTGAAATAAATGGTTCGAGTTTGATAAATTCATCAGAACAGCGAAATATTTGACAGCTATTTGTGACGTTCCCAACTTTCAGAACTTTGTTTTTATCAATGATATTATATACTTATACAATAAAGAGATAGATAAGGCACTCGCGCGCGCAAATTGTTGCAGTCAAATTCAGACACTTGTTGTAATTTTGTTTAGTCGACATATTTTAAGCGCAACACACTACAGATAGCTATCTCTTTCTATGTCATACGTTCCGTATTATCTGTCGCAGTCGTAGCTGAAAACCACTAACCCAACAACACAAAACGTCGCTCAGTATGAACGTAGCATATCTTTCCTTTATAATATCATTGGGTTTTATGAAGAAAATAGTGAAGTGATGTAGAAAAGCAACTGATACAACACAAGTCTTTTGTCAGCAAAATACCAACTAAAGATAAAGAAATATAAACGGAAAGAGAAATGTAATTATCTCTAAGTAGTCTGTGAGAAATGTTCAAAGACAATAAAATAACAAGCTTAAAGTAAATGGTTCTGTTTTCAGAATCAGAATATTTAGGTATTTGTGAAATATAGGTATTTACATAAAGGTCTTAGGTTAATAATATGGGCACCATAGAATTAATAGGCTTAGAACCGCAGTAGTCGCACGCAAAGTGAAGCCATTTCAAGTTAGCCTTTTAAGGCTACGTACGACTTTCGGCGCGTCAGTACTCAAGACCAAGTATTACTGTAAAGAGCTCCCGCATTTTCGCAAAAAAATGACGTACTGTGCAGTGAAAGGGTGTCACAACTTATCACATAATCATGAAAAACGTTTAAAGATACCATTTCACGTTTAACTACAGCCTAGCATCTTATATTTTTGTTTAAAACATTCATCAAAACAAAATAATAAATCGTAAATATGACAGCCGCCATTACAATGAAAATGTTGCTAGGCTTGGGAAAATATTTTACCCCATTTTTTGTTATTATAATTATGTAGTGCCTATAATCCCAATCTACATCTATGTAGGTATTTTTATTGCCAAATATTATTACGCTTCCCACTCGCCACAAAAAAAGTGTTGATTTTATTTTATGTTGATGAAGTGAAGATGTACCTTTTTTTTGGTATGTGTTTTAGGATATAGTACATTATGATACATGTGTGATATGTTGATCACTATACCCGAGGCGGTATTATTCGCGCAAGCCGAATATTAATAATAATTCACCCTAAATCCCTTTTATACGGGGCTAGTTTTCAATGACCAGTCAAATTTTAAAATCCTCTTTAATTAAACAAAAATGAAAAGTTGTATGTTTGTACACACGGCTATATATCAAACAAGCTATAAGCTGTTCTCGCATTGTATAGGATTTCCGTACAATGAGAGATCAGCATATACTTCATTATACCTACCGGCAAGGTTGGCAAAATTGGAACAGTTTCATTTTCCCCACATGCTGGGGAAAATGTCATTTACTTGCAACATTATTTTTTTGCTTGTGTGCGTGTCGTCCAACGTAATTACATGCCGCTTACGCACACATTCATTGTGTTGTTGCTTCAATTTTGAACGGAATTTTGAATGAAACTATCACTCTAAGTCTAATTACTCTAAGATGGGCACTATGTTTTGCCGTGAAGGGGTACAAATATTGTTGAAAAGAAAAGCAAACAATAAAAAAAAAAAAAAAACAAAATGTAATTACTTACAGGAAAAAAAGTTTTTTAAATTTAATTAAATATCTTGTAAATTAAAATCTACTATTAAAAATAACCTAAAAAGAGAAACAGATTTCTTAAAAATTACATCAAATGTTTATTGCACACGAAATATTAAAAATTATTATTTATAAAATCTTCTACAGTATAATAATATTTTTCAAATTAGTATTTTATTCTATTGTATTTTGTCAGCCGGCCTAGCTCGGGCAAACTGTGTGGTGGATTTGAGCCCGTTTGATGGCATAAGCTCTCCCCCTATTACATGGGGCTTAAAAATAACTAACGTAATGTACCCGGACTCCACTGAAGCGGAGCTGGGCGGAGTGGAGCGGAGACGTGCAAAAATCGACCAATCACAATGGTTGAAATTCTCATCGCGTCACTCGTCTCGTCTGTGATTGGACGATTCCTGCATGTCTCCGCTCCGCTCCGCCCAGCTTCGCTTCAATAGAGTCCGGGCCTCATACAAAAGAAAAGCCGTTAATGTCCCACTGCTGGACAAAGACCTCCCTACTCTCTTTCCACCTCTCTCTGTCCCGAGCTGCCAAGGGCCAATCTTTATCAAAGGAGTCCAGCTCATCCCGCCATCTCCGTCTGGGCCTGCAGCGATGTCATTTGCCATTAAGCGGAACCCACTGGGTCGCAAGTTTAGCCCACTGATCGTCTGACATGTGATAGATGTATTCAGCCCAATTCCATTTAAGCGTGGCAGCTTTCCGAGTGACATCAGTTATTTTAGCACCGGACGACGTCATTACGTCAGCGCCGGCTGTCGCTGAAAACCAGCGCTGGGGCTCTGTCTTGCACAGGGTCGCAGCATAATGCTGAGCGATAGCCGTTTTGCGTGGATGTGACGCATGTTTCCCCCTACCTTTTATTTCTTTTATTTTTTGTGTTTATGTTCTTTTTGCGTCATGGTCACCGCAAATAAACGTATTTTATTTCTTTTTTTCTTTCTTGATGGAACGGATTGTTGTATTCTTAACCTGTTTCACAAGTTTAATAACCAGAATATAAATAATTAGAATAGAAAAAAATATGGAAACAGAAATATCCCAAGAGTCTCGATAACTGTTCAATTTCCATTCAAAGTTTCCAAGCGTTAACGTTAATATCTCATACAAAAAGTTAAAAGAGTGTTAGGTTTTGTTCCTTTTTAATAAATAGTTTTTAAAGATAATTGCTAAAATGAGTTAATTCAGTTAGGATTTTTGTTTTATATAAATATATGTTTTAAATATTACCAAAGGAATGTTGTGTAAACGATTCATTTCTATTGTTTGGGAATGTCAACTTTTGATTTAACATTGATTGGTGCATAGGTCGCTCTGCGATTGGTTATCGACATGACATTGGTATCGCCCGATGTCGTGGGCCAACTGGAGAGCGGGATTTGCCGCGGGCATGTTGGGGGTTCGTGGGCTAGGAGCGGGTGCGCGGACGACATTCGCTCCTGGACCATCGATCGCGACATTCGATTAGAATCGGTTCCAAAGAAAAATGTAATAATAACAATAAGTATAACATAGTTGTTTTGCACTAAACTTATTAAAACTAAGTGAACAGTTTGAGTTTGTATTCATACAATCTTCCCAGCTAGAATAGTAAGTATCCCTTTGAGAGTGGTGACCGCTGAGGCTGCTATGTTTACACTTCAGAAGTGAAATGCACCCAAAACGTAAGTACACGCCCAAATTGTATCTCTATTTTGTTGATGTGATTATAATATTAACTTGAGACCTAAGAGCAATTTTAGGATATTGCGTAAATTTCGTATCAATACGCTCTCGTTTCTAGATTTTAGCAATTTTAGGATATTGCGTAAATTTCGTATTAATACGCTCTCGTTTCTAGATTTTGTCATCTTTAGTACTGCTGAAAGTTATTCTGTTGAAGTCTTATAATCACATTTTGTTTATAATTAACGTTATTAATTTTTGTGGGTCTGTTGACCCATATTAGCGTGTCAATTTTAGTTAGTGTATACCCTTTTACACTATTCCGTGTTACTACTACTATGGAAGACGTAACGGGTCGGCTAATAAACAGTTGAATTAACATATTGTGGTCCGGGTTCGAATTCCAGTCAGTAGCCAAATCGCAAGTTTGGAATCAAATGGTTGAGGTGGATGTCGGGAAACCCCTTTAAAACAAATGTAATATAATCAAATATAAAGTTTTTTCTGTAGTTTTTAATGTAGATCTTCCAAAGTTTAGCATTATTGGGTTGAGACGACGCTTACCAAGCAGCGCGTCACCCGACACCTCCCACGATAAGTAGAACCGATGCGAGCTAAGCACTTGACGCCGCATACCGCATTTATCGCTTTTGGGAGTTAAGTGTTCTTACTTGGAACAAAGGTGTCTATGTTTTATTTTTAGAACAGGAGGAGTTAGATTTCTGTGTTTGTATAAGAAATACCAATCTTTATTCCCCAAAAAAAAAAAAAAAATGCATAATGCTCAACTAAAACGATATATCTGTACCCTATTCTGTTGTCCAATGGTATTTATAGAAAGATTAAACGGACGCTTGGAGTTGGTGTCTGTCTGCAATCACTAACGTCTCAATAGATTACAACTTTATCCAGTTCTCAAATTCGTTTATCGTGAGATTTCAGTCAATTTTAAAATCACCGCGTCAACGGAGGGTCGTGACTCCGGGTCGCAGGGAGCCCCACGCTGCCACGCGGAGCCGAAGTCAGCTGCGAAGTCGAAGCCCCGAGCCGGACATCGAGCTGAGCCGTGACCGGCTTCGAATGCTGGAGAATGAAGTACGGCGGGAGCGCGACCGCGTGCTCGCCGCCGAAAACCTGCACCACGCGTCGCGTCGCAGTGACGAGCCGCGAGCGGATAGCCGTCTACGCAGCGTCTCCACGTCAGCACGGCGCCGGGGCGCCGAGCGACGAGCAGAGCAATGCGTGGAGCGTGGACCGCGGCAGCACGACCGTGCAGAACGGATTGGAAGGTCACGTAGCCATTCTTTTTCGAAAAGAGATTTTATTGATATCATTAGGAACTTGAGGGATGGTCTCTCATTACCACATGTAAACCAAAGCTCACCACAGCCACTACAGAGAATTGATCATAAAAATATATTGCCAAACTTTGATCCGTCGTCTAAAAATCAGCGAATGGACGTGTGGTTAAAAAAAAGGTGAATGAGTGCGCTTCGGTATACAGTTGGGATGAAATATCCACCACTCATTTCGCTATGCAAAAGTTGCAAGGTCTAGCCAAGATGTGGTACGAAAGTCTAAATGCTGTTAATATTATTATATTGTCTATTTATATTACTTGGCAAGAATGGCAAGAGAAGCTATTGAACGCGTTTACTTGCGAACAGAACTACGGCCAGACCTTGGAAGATATGATTAAAAGAAAAAGCGAATATAACGAATCCATAGAGGTGTATTACTATGAAAAATTAAGTCTAGTGAATCAATGCGATATAGTAGGTACCCGCGCAGCAGAATGCAAAATACATTGCATCACAGATAAGACACTTAAATCAGGAGCTTTAGCACAGCGTTGTACCCATCCCGATCAGCTGTTACAGTATTTACTCAGTAAAAGGGACTATAATCAACCTGGTCCAGAACGTTTCCACGCTAAGAATAGGAATTTTGATACGAGTGATACTCACGTTTCCAATACAGCGAGCGCTAGACCTAGCGCCTGACCGAGTCACGTCAGGGTTTGCTACAATTGTAAGGAAAGGGGACATAGTTTCTTGCACTGCGCTAAGCCGTTGGTGAAGTGCACGCGTTATAATAAGGTCGGACACACCGCGGAAAAGTGTTTTAGTAAGTCAGATAACAAAGTAACAAACACTAGTGGTGCAGCGCAGAAAACTATGAGAATTGATTTTATAAACAACTAGCGGCCCGTCCCGGCTTCGCATGGGTGGACATTTATTTTTTGTTAAACATTTAATTTTTTTTTGCAATTAAAAAAAAAAAAAACCTATATTAATCAGTGATAATGTAGCGTTCAAACAGTGAAAGAATTTTTAAAATCGGTCTAGTACTTTTTGAGCCAATTCGTTACAAACATACATACAAATCTTTCCTCTTTATAATATTATAATTAAAAATTAATATAGATTAATATAGATGAATATTATCTAATATTATTAATATTAATATTATCTTTTAAAGATTTCGGGAGCGACGTTACCTAGATTAGGGAATCAGTTGCCAGGAAACTAGGTGTATCTCACGATAATGTCCCCACACTAATGGAAGGACTTGGTAATAGCGTGGTCCAGTCGCTAGGACATCTGACTCTTGAAATGAGTGTCGATGAGGTAGAGGCTAGAGTTACTTGCAAAGCTGTGGCCGACCATTTATTAGAGGTCTCTGTACTTACGGGACAAACGTTCACGGAGCAATCTCACATATCGGTATATAAAGATAGAAACAAATTGCAATTCTATAATATTGGGAATAAATTGCCTTGTTCTGAACTTGCTGATGACAGTGATACTTGTTGAGGTTTTCAGCATCTAGTACAATTGATATCTATGGTCCTGCACCAGTTGAAGTGGAGTCTCAACTTGCGTTCGATGGAGATGTTCTTTTGAAAAATAGCGTAGCGGGAAAGCATAAAGATCAGTATTTCATCGTTGGAGGACTTCATCATTCGATCAATGGGCGTATTAACGTATTGGTTGTACCCTGTTTAGGTTTTCGCAGAATTTCATCTAAACTAATCTTTTGTCGTGCTGAGAGAGTCGACGTTGTGAATCGAGTTGTAAATGAACTGTCAATTGAGTCAATAGTTGGGCAGTGATTCGATGAAAGTCAGCTGCGTGTAGGTGAAGGTGTATCTGAAAATGTAAGACAAACTCTTATACAGATACTTGAGAAATATCAGCGTTATTTCCTCTCGTGCTTGAAGGACTTAGGATGTACCAGCATCACCGAGATGAGCACAGAACTTAACAGTCAGCGTCTAGTTGTTTATCGCCCATACAGGTTGTCGCATCACGAGAGGGAAAAGGTGCGTTCTATGGTTGGAGACATGTTAGATGTTGGCGTGATACGAGAATCTGTTTCCGAGTATGCTAGCCCAATTCTACTCGTATGTAAAAAGGATGGTTCCGCAAGATTGTGTGTAGATTTTCGTATGTTGAATTCAGTGACTGTCAAAGAAAGGTTATCACCGATTGCAGCGCATTGCTTTCTACATTCTCAAAGCGGGACTTAATCTCAAAGATAGCACGGTGGTAGCTGACACTACAGAAATTTAACTGTACTGTCGAATATAGGGCTGGAGTAAAAATGAGTCAGGTTGAAGCATTGTCTCGAAATCCTGTCGGTCCGTCGGAATCTTTCGAGGATCCGTTTCCGACGATAATGACAATTAGTAACGAAGATTGGCTTTGTACGCTTCAATTAGGCGACTCTGAGCTGCATCAGATAATGGATATTTTAAATAGTAATCTAGACGAAAAAGGCCTATTATACATTAAACAGAATTATGTCATTAGATACAATAGATTATTTCGCTATTCAGACAGTGATGAGGAAAAGGTCAAATGGGTAGTTCCAAAAGAGGCAAGGTGGCAAGTATTTAAGCTCAATCACGACGACATTGGACATTTCGGCATTGAGAAGATTTTGAAGAGGATAAAAAAAAATAATTATTGGTTCCTCAAAATATCCAGGTTCGTCAAGAAGTATGTGGGCGCTTACAATCAGTGCGCATATAAAAAAAAAAAACAACACAAGCACTCACGAAGGGTTACTGCACCCCATCACAAAGTTAAGAGATTCCATTCCACACGCTTCATGTGGACCACTTTGGGCCCTTTGTAAAGTCAAATAGAGGTTTTATTCACCTATCCGTGGTTGCGGACGGTCGAGCGTTACAACCGCACCATTCTCGATTTCCTGAACGCGTTAAGCACTAGACGTGGTGAAAAGAGCTGGGACAGCCATCATTTGGGTAAAATTCAATGGGGGCTCAACAATAACATTAAAAAAAAACCACAGGAAGAACACCTTCAGAGGTAATGTTCGGAACCTGTATGAGCAGCGAAATTAATCCCATGCTTAATGTTGTCACAGTAGTAACTTGCAATAGGGATGGTTTATCGGATATACGCAACGAAGTTAAGGATAGTATAAATAGAGAGCAGGCAAAACAAATGGATAGGTATGATAAAAATAGAAAACTCGCGCGCACCTACAGTGAAGGTGAGCTTGTTAAAATGTCAAAGACTTGTTTTAGTAACAACGGACAGAGCAAAAAAAAAAAACTAATGCCTTCTTTCGTAGGACCATACCGTGTTAGCAAGGTTCTAGGTATGGACCGTTATGTTGTAGCACCGATACCGGGACTACTCGATACAGGAAACAGACGCCCAACAACTGTCGCTGCGGACCGCATGAAACCGTGGATCCAGTTGAGCGCTTTAGAGATCGACAAAGATGATGTTGATGATAGCTGCGATAGTGACGACAGTAATATTGGCAATAATTAGAGTTGGATTATGAGCACCTTACTTATTGCGTTGTGTTGAAATGAAGACTATATTATGTACAGAATATTATTTGTTGTTTCAGATCAAGTACGCGAGAATCGATTGGTTCGTGGCTTGATGGAAAAAGTGCAAAAGCAAGTCCTATCGGCTGCCATCACGAGCATAAATCGATCGGCTCGTGAGGGCGCCGCTAGGCAACCTGATTAGAGGCTTGATGCAAAACGTGCACAAGTAAGTCCTATCGGCTGCCATCACGAGCATAAATCGATCGGCTCGTGAGGGCGTCGCTAGGCATCCTGATTAATTGATCGTTCAGGATATTAGGGCACCCTGATTAATCGATCGTTCAGGGATCTAGTTTGTTTCACGACATAATCGATCGGTCGTGGACTTACTCTTAGATATTTCGTGACCCAATTAATCGATCGTTTGGGTTCACCATGCTTCGATCCGGCAAATCGATTGCTGATGGATCATCGTCTGCGTAGCCACGAGCAACGAGCAACGAGGTTGGGGTTGGCTTCCAGTCTAGCAGGATGCAGCTGAATACCTGATGCTGATTGATGAATTGCTGATGGATATCGTTAAACCTTTCCTGTGTTACAATGTTTACATAAAAAAAAAAAAACATATTTTCTACAGTTGTATCATCGGTAAGGCCATTTTGTCTTCACTACTTTGTTTGATTGTTAGTTCATTAAATATAATTTATAAGTAGCAGTACTAGAAGTTATTAATTATTAAGTAGGTATTGTAATAAGTTCAAACAACTGGTCAAAAACTCGATTGTCCAAAAAGTTCAAAAATGCTATTTTTTCTTCACTATTTTGTTTGATTGTTGTTAGTTCATTAAAAGTAATTAATAAGTAGCAGTAGTAGTATGTTGTTATTAATTATTATTGTAATAAGTTCAAGCAACTGGTCAGAATCCGATTGTTAGGTTTCCACCTGGAGTCGTGTGCAGGGACGCACACGATGTCAGGACGGACGATTGTTAGGTTTTGTTCCTTTTTAATAAATAGTTTTTAAAGATAATTGCTAAAATGAGTTAATTCAGTTAGGATTTTTGTTTTATATAAATATATGTTTTAAATATTACCAAAGGAATGTTGTGTAAACGATTCATTTCTATTGTTTGGGAATGTCAACTTTTGATTTAACATTGATTGGTGCATAGGTCGCTCTGCGATTGGTTATCGACATGACATTGGTATCGCCCGATGTCGTGGGCCAACTGGAGAGCGGGATTTGCCGCGGGCATGTTGGGGGTTCGTGGGCTAGGAGCGGGTGCGCGGACGACATTCGCTCCTGGACCATCGATCGCGACATTCGATTAGAATCGGTTCCAAAGAAAAATGTAATAATAACAATAAGTATAACATAGTTGTTTTGCACTAAACTTATTAAAACTAAGTGAACAGTTTGAGTTTGTATTCATACAATCTTCCCAGCTAGAATAGTAAGTATCCCTTTGAGAGTGGTGACCGCTGAGGCTGCTATGTTTACAAGAGAGTAATAAAAGAGGCCTCTAAGGAAATTTTACTGTTCATCTAACGAAGTTTTGACAGACAAGGGACATAGCTGTCGAAAGTAACTTTTTAATCAAGTACAAAGGAAGATTAGCCTCGGAAGTGATCCAGTTTGGTTCCTGTCATCGCTGATTTGGGTACACTTTAGATCTGTTGAATTGTTAGAAGGTTTGAATATTGTCACATTGTTATGCTTCTCAAAACTTTTGTTTACCTAATACAATACAAAACTTTTGTTTAGTAATAGTAAAGACTATAATGACACCGAAATTAGTACATAAATAATACGCGTTGTTGATATGGGATTTTTCACTCAATATACTGAAAATCCAACATCGCGCTTTATTTTTTATGCAATTAATTTATGCCCTTTTACACTAACAGGTCTTTGTTTGCTCACCGGTCTTCCATTTTTGTCAATCAAAAATCAAGTAGGTAGTTTTCAAATCAGGAAAGCAAATATTTTAATTATTACATTACGTCACTGCACTAAATATCGCGAAAAAGTATCCATACTGAGAAGAACAACAAAAAAAAGAACACTTTGAACTAGGTATTGTGTATTTATTATATTTTTAAGTGCGTTATATAAAAAAGAAAAAAATCAAGAAAATACTGTATATTATAATTATGTCCTATCCTATCCTACTTCCTACTAATATTATACCATACCTACTGTAATTAGAAAACATTGTAAAAGCCAATTATTTTTAAAAGAGTAACCGTGGAGTTTCTTGCAGTTTCTTCTCCCTAAGAAACGACCAATTGGAACCGTGCACCTAGCTTCTGACGTTTCATAAGTGCCCTTGTAGACTTATGTGAAATAAAATATTTTGATTTTTTGATTTTGATTTTGATTTATTATAAATGCGAAAGTTTGTGAGGATGGACGGATGGATGGATGGATGGATGTTTGTTACTCTTTCACGCAAAAACTACTGAACGGATTTGGATGAAATTTGGCACACAGATACTTTATGACCAAGATTAACATAAAGGATATTTTTTATCCCGATATTTCCACGAGATCGAAACATAGGCGTGTGACACCGTGGGGCGCAGCTAGTATTTATATATCTCCATCTACATACTGCACCGGTTGACGTCATCACGTCAACGCCGGCTGACGCTAAAAACCAGCACTGTGTGTCTGTAACGTAACGTTTTTTCCCCGAACGTGTTATTTATTTGTATTTGTGTTCTTTCTCTGCGTCATATTTACCGTAAAAAAAACGAATTTTCTTTATTTTCTTAGAAGAGTGAGCTCACACAATACCAATGGCATTTCCATCAAGTAAAGCATCTGGTACATTGTGTACCAGAGGTGTCAAAACGATAAAGAAAAGCAAAAATCTTTTGACGTATTAAAGCGAATCTACGATTTAAATATTTGCGGGTAAAGTTTTTTTGTTCTGCTATTAGATGTTATACCCAGACTTATTCTTTTTCTTGTATACTACATAAGAAAGAAAAGAAAGAAAGAAAAATAGGTTTATTTGTCACAGAAACACGTGCAAACAAAAAGATAATCAATTCTAATGACAGCATATATAATAAAAACAAAAAATATATATCGACGGTTGAAAGGCTAATTGATCTAAGCGACATTTTGTAAAACTTGCAGTAGGACAGATTAAAGTTTTTTTTTTTATTAAAATATTCATAAAAAAGAACTATTGCATAGACTTTTATTTAAATAAAAGTCTATGCAATATCTATGAATATTTATATATTATATGTCTATGAATATTTTAATTTAAAAAAAAACTTTAATCTGTCCTACTACAAGTTTTACAAAATGTCGCTTAGATCAATTAGCCTTTCAACCGTCGATATATATCTATATACATGAGCACAAAGCAGAGATAGTCGACGGCTGCACGTCATGACTGTGACAAGAAGGCTTCCACTCAGCATGATGCTGTGCTATAAGGGACCCACAGCACAGCGCTGATTTTCAGTGGTTACCCGAAAAGGACGTACGGAAACCAAGTCAGATCAAATGATTCGTACTTAACAGGTAACAAAATAAAATAAAACAAACAGTACTCATAAATCACAAGTACTACAAGTATTGTGCACTAAGCCAAGAACTTCTCGTCATTGGCTTATTTAATGAAACACAGTGACTCGATGAAGTAAGCATGCAAGCATAATCAGCCTATGTTCCCACGGCTGGGCCACAGTCCTCCTCTATACGAGAGAGAGTGGGCTATAATCTACCAAGAGTTACGAGTTGTAGGTCGTTGGTTCGAACCCACTAAATAAATAATGTAAATAATTTATCACCAATGCTCTCAAAACGGTAAAGGAAAACATCGCGTGGAAATAGGCATGTCGACACCTCCATGTAATAACATCGTAACTCACTTTTTTCCAAAAAATGCATTTTTTCTGTACTATCATTGTAATTCTATTCCCTTTCGTTTCTAAAAATAAACCAACGTCAAAGTATTGTAACTAATCCAAAAAATATTTTTTGTCAACACTATAATTGCAAAAAATCAATTTTTCTTTTACAACATAACCATACCTATTTATAGTCCGCCTAAACTATATTAAATAGAGCCAGCTTCAAAAATTGTACGGGGTGTTTTGAATTTGATATAATTTTTCAAACTTTAAAATCGCTCTCCTGTAAAATCACAAAAAGTGAGTTACGATGTTATTGCATGGAGGTATCGATGTGTCGGAACCAAAAATTCTAAGACATGTGACATCTATCAACCCGCACTAGGCGCGCGTGAAATCAGTAAAGGTAGCCTCTATAAGTATACATGCATGCGTTTATGTGCTGACAGTAAGTGCAAAAGAGTCTCAAGGCAAACACTTTTCTTCACACAAAGAGAATCGATTTAGACTGAGTGTAGTTATAGTGTAAAGCGCAGTAGACGTATTCTACTTTATTGTCCTTCGTTCACATAATTTTGAGTAGGTACCGAAATCTGCCTGCTCTCAAGCACTCGCTCCTGACCTCGATCCTGTTGGAAAGCCATGGATGAGGTCTATGATGGAACGACCGTACCCAGAAGATGCCTAAGGCACTGGAACTCCCAGGCATCGACGAAACACAGAAGGATGCTTGACGCTGGACTCCGGTGGGCCCGGTCGCAAACCAGGCGCGCGTTAGCCCAACCACCGCAAGGGAAGAATTGGCCAGTCAAATAAGGTGTTGGGTGTGACTGTCCAGGATGCGCCGAGTGCTCGGCTCAGTTGAGCAACTGCGCTACACGAGGAGGCTTCTTCATGTACCTATCTCTAAAATTTTCTTATTTTCCAAAATTAATCTGCCTCTGAAATTGATTTTGTTTGTTGTATTATTAAATGTCTCCAATACCGTGCTAATAGACATCGTAAAAATATAAACTGTCACTTGCTTACAGTTTAATTAACATTTTCTTATTATTTTCTTGATTCCAAGAAAATTATAATTTTTTTGGGCTCTTGACATTTAAGTGACGGTAAAAATAATATTAGTAATTAAAAAAACCTTATTTGAACATTCTAAGGGTCAACATTATGATTACCTACGTTTTGCTAATTAACCTCTAGACGATGCCAATAATATAGGTACCTACCTGCAATAGGATATTGCTAAATTCTATTTTCTTATTTTTTAATCCCATAGTGGGATTTATAGATGTCCGTAGGATCACAGCGGGGCCCTATCAGAATACCAGCGCTGCGGTATTTATTTTTTTAAATATTGCAGTATTATGCTGAAATAGGAGCCTTTTTGGTCTCGCGCAGATCTTTTTTTTTTTTTGTTGTTTTTTTTTGTGATTTTGTTAGTTTTGAATGCTGCTTTTTTACTATTTGTATTTCCTGTGTGTGTCCTGAATAAAATATTTTTCTCTCTTTCTTTCAGGAGCGTGGAGATTGACACATGAAAAAATAGGCCTTTGGCTGACCACAGGCATATTTTTCAGTGAAGTCAAGAGATGGATGAACGTTATAAAAGTTCCCTCGTTAGGGCAAGATCCAGCTGGCTGCTGTATCAGGTCACCTCTACGAAATACGGATATAAGATCGCCCTTTGCGTCACCCTTTGTAAAAAAAATCTCTTTTTTTTTCTTTTTGTCTATAATTATATGGTGTACACAATAAAGAGTATTCTATTCTATTCTATATATACCGCTATATATACGGCTATACCGAATAAGGGCTGCAGAATATTTAGTAACTTATTTTCTTAATAAACTTGATATAAAACGAGTACGAAGGCATTCACAGGTAATCACTATAGGGCACGACTGTATCGATGCTGCATCACGAGTTTATCTATTCTGCCGATCGATTCTGTAAAAATCTCACCGTGAAAAGATAGGTAAAGTGAGCTTAGAGTGAGCTGTCAAGAGTATCAATCCCTAGCATCGGGATGACACTGACAGCTCACTCCACGCTCACTTCACCTAAGTTTTCACGGTGAGATGGTTACAGAATCGCACTGGTGTATCGTGTTTATGTAAAATCGTAATTACGAAGGCGAACGTATACCACCAGCGACTGCATCGCTTGCGACTGTATTGCCGAAAAAGTTTTGGCAATAAATAAATGCATTGTAGAACGAGTGTAGGGTACACTATTAACTATATAGGTCTTAAGAGAAAGTGGTCCAAATAATTTGACATAAAAACAAGGGAAGCTAACTAAAATCTCGAAAAAAAAACTCTGATATTATACTATATCTGATCGGTAGGTACGTACCTTATTACTTTTAAAAAATGAAGCAGTATGAATGTAGCTGTTGTACGAATGTGTGATTCGAAAAAGTGTATGATGGGAAGAAAAATTAAATAAAAATCCATTGTTAACCTTCTTTTTTTTAATTTAGGGAAATTCAGTAGGTAGCAGACCTAATTAAAAATAGTATGATGCCAAAATAAAAAAAGTTTATATCACCAAGCGCAAAATGATACTGGCCACATACTTTTGCTGAACATTGATACAAAAAAAAAAAAAATTAACAAGTGAAAATCGTGCGAGCCCGGATAGCTTTCTTTTGTTTTATTTTTTCAATTTGTGTTTACGATCCACTCGAAATGCCGTCTTGTAGTGATAGTGAAGATTTTATGGGGCCGCCAGAATGAAAATAAACTGCCCAAGCTGTTATTGTGAACCTATTGCCCAAGAAGTCTAGAAATAAACATAAAAAGACTTATGAAGATATTTTACAGCGGAAAAACGAGAAAAAATAGCCTTCTTTTTCTGATAATGTTCTACTGTCTTATTAAGTGAAAAAGCGCAAAAATATAAGCTAAGTTCCTTGTGCTCTTTGTATTATAATTTAAAAAGTACTGTATTGGCAAGGAACAACATCAAAATTATGGAATACCAAAAACTTACAGCATTTTTTCAAGGAAAATTCGAGGGATTCCGTAGTAAGAAATCAAAAGTTCTTACTACGTAGGTATTCCTTTTTGCAAAATGCTCCAGATGACAAATATTTGTTGATTCCTGAACAAACATACTGTTTATATAATTGAATACCGATTTATTTTTAGAAACCTATCAGGTTTTCATGTTTGATATTTTACAGGTCCTAACACAAAAACCAAAATTCAGCGATCATTTGTGATAGGTATCGGAAATATTTTACGAGATTGTGAAGAAATATATGAAACTTCGCTCTAATGACAGGTCATTAGAGCTAAGCGATCGCGAATCGATTTTTATTGCAGTATAAAGACAAGAAATGTATAAAACAAGTAATTGGGAAATATAAAACAAGTACAGTGCCAAAAGAAATAGCTTCCTATCTAAATTTACTCAATCCAAAAGATTACACTGGTCACACTACTTTTGCAACATTAGCAAGTATTCTTGCATATACTGTTGCTGATTTGACCACACTGAAACGTCATGGTGGTTGGAGAATCCGCTGCTGCAGACGGTTACGTCGAAAATTCAGTTGAAAACCAAATACAAATAAAGATAAAGATAATTTTATTTTGCAAATATGAGTGTAAAGGTTGATAGCAAAATTATTACAAGATCAGCCATATTTTAACATGTAGGAAAAACATACTTACTTAAAAAATCTTTTTCACTAAGGAGCTTATGGAACCCTTCTTCACTAAAAAGCTTCGAAGTCTTTTTTTAAATAAAGAAAGCGGCAGCTCTTTTCAACTCTTAGGTATTTTATTAAAGATTACTGGAGCAAATAAATAAATAATCAAATAGCAGAATCGATTACTTTGCATCAAGATTTATCTCCTCAACCATTAACAAGCGTGGCATTGGCCCCGATTCTGTTGTTCACAAACTAAACTAAATTTAAGTTCAGTGCATTTTTTTCTTTCTATTTCATTAAGAAAAGGACAGAAGTTAAATAATAGTTTAGTCCTGTCAAATTAGTCAGCGCCTGACGTAAATTGACGTATTTTTAGTAGCCAATTTTTTAATCTCGTCTAATTCGTCTATGGATTATCTAATTTGACAGGACTAAACTAATATTTTATCTTCTGTCCTTTTCGTAAGGAAATAGAAAGAAAAAGATGCACTGAACTTAAATTTAGTTTAGTTTGTGAACAACAGAATCGGGGCCAATGGCAGTGGTACCTCGATAACCAGCTGCCCTTTTGGCACCACAACCTTCCTTGCGCAGTCCAATAGCACAGACACAGCAAGTAATCTCTTCTGTATTGTCACAAACGTTCAAACCAATATTAATCTTTCTGGCAAAAGTATTAGGTACATTAAGTTTTAATAACTGTAACAATTTTCACTCACTTAAAAACATGTCTTTTAATTTCCTCGTATCTCTCTTGTATATACTTAGCACTATGTATCACTCGGAAGAAAGTGCGACTCCCAACTCGTAGCCTGAAACTACACCATCGTTAGTAATCAGTCACTCTCTCTCATCGGTGAACATTGTACTATTTATGAGAGTTACTTATTGGTAGCAGTCATTTTTTATGAATTCTTCCTTCATCGTTACGACGCCAATGACGACGTTAATTTAATCGCGCCAATAGCACTCAGTGAGCTTTTAATCTTGTAGGCGGAAAAGCGGCCAGTCAATTTATTAGGATGAAAGAAAAATAGATGGTTTTATGAATAAATTGTTATGGTGATGGAGTTGATTTGATAACATACAATGAAACAAGACACTTTATATACTTAAGTTATAATTCCCTAAGTCTTTACAGCTCCTACCATAAATATTTTAGCAAATTCATACCAACGCAACATGGACCTAACTTTAAGAGAAAGGAATTGAGTGAATTTGAATAATATGGGTTCAATGAATATTATTTTGGTTCTGAATTTAGACTGCTATTTATTTTGTTATAGAGCGTTCCTCAGGCAGGTAGGAACGCTCTATAACAAAATAAATAGCAGTCTTCCTTCTGCACCCGCTGCTTTCTCTCACCAACTGTGAGTAACTAGGTAATCATTCAATTGTTGAGTACACATAAATTAAACAAAATATATACAGAAAGATTTTCTTTCTGAACTCATTTTGTTAACAAATTAACTTACCTATAATAAATAATTAAATTATGTCATGGTTTCATTTTTAATTCCTTTACCTATTGTGGTATAGTAACTTTATTTTAGGTACATCGTATTCACATTTTATAGTAATTAATGTAGGTATGCAAAATATTGTACCTAAAATAGAAAAGGAAAAAATCGAATTCAATTTAATTTTTTTTATCGATTTTAATGAAACTTCATTCGCATATGCAGAATACAAAGGTCTCAAAAGTTAAAGGTAAATAAAATAAAAATAAAGTTTTTTGCTAAGCGCATCACTTGAGAACGGCTCGAACAATGTGGCTATTTTTTTGTTTAAAAATGTTTTTAATAGTGAGAATTAAGTTTTTATGGAAAGAAAAATTGGAACCGTGTCACGAAAAATGCTCAAATTCGGGTAAAACTGAACTTCCTTTTCCTATGGGATTTTTTTTTTTTTTTTTTTGTCTGTCAGGTCGGCACTCAGCTCATTATAATCATGCAATAAGCATATGATGTTCCTAATTCTGGGACACAGCCCTCCTCTCAGTGAGAGGGAGTGGTCCGTTATCCACCACGCACTCAGCTAATAGGTAATAAATGTCTCTCGGGAAATTTCTAAGAGTGCTCGATGTAAAAGATCCTATAATGATAATAATAATAATAATAATAAACCATTTATTTTCAGGTAACAAAGACCCATAGATACATATGTACCTTAACCTAAGTATACATAATAATATAGTAACAACTTTGTTAGTAAATAAAACTACAACCAAAATTAAACTATAACCTGTAGCTAGGAGAATCGTATTCGTGACAATAATCACAGGAAAAATTACGATATCCTGTGTATAGGCTAAGAGATGCGGATATAATGAGCTTTTGATTGTTGCGTGTTTCTCACGGATCTAACATAAGTAGGAATCGTTCAAATTGTCACATTGTGATAAACAATAACAGACTGAAGTTGAAGGTCATAATAGTATCTACAGGATGTACCAGAAAGGCGCGGTTAAATTTAAGGGTGTGGTACAGGCCATTAGACTCAACAACTTTCTCCGTGGGACCAACATCGTATCGTAATCGCAAAATTCAGCCCTCCCATACATTTGGGTCGAGTAGTTATTGAAGTTTTGTATGAGACAGTTGATTAATTTTTCACGAGGGGTAATCATTGGAACTGCTGTTCCGATTCGGATTTTTTTTCACTCACGGTTCAGATGTCCTAGAACCAAAAATTTCGAAGATATCGTGTCATCTACCAGCCCACACTGGGCCCGCATGGTGGGCCCACTCTCTCACCAAGAGAAAGACTTTGTCCTAGCAGAGGGAACTTTATAGGCTGCTTTTGTCTATGGAAAATTGCAGTATTGCCGAGTGTCTTATGATATATTTTATACAAGCTGACCAGGCGAAATTCTTACCGCCTCGGAATCTATAAATGTTGTGTTAACTTACTAGTGATATCATCAAAAAAGCTGTTCTATACAAAATTTTTTCGTTCGTTCGTTTTTATTTTTTTTCGGGTATGTTTTAGTAGTTGATCTGCTATTCGGGGTGGATATAAATCAAATATCATAAAAATCGGTTCAGACGTTCTTGACTTATAAATGATGTAACTAACCCGACTTTGTTTTATTCATACTAGCTGACCTCGGAACTTTATACCGCCTCAGAATCAATAAATTTTGTGTTTTTTAATTATTATTTTTGTCGTGAATATTTCCCATATTTTAATAGTTATTCTGTTATTCGGGGCGGAGACATCCAAGAAATCAAAGATCATAAAAATCGGTCCAACCGTTCTTGAGTTATAAAACTAATCCGAGTTTGTTTTATTTATAAAGATGTCTGTAATTTTTATTTATGGTGTACATAATAAAGAGTATTATATTCTATTCTAGTGTTATAAGTGCGAAATTAAGTCTGTTATATTTTCACGCTCTAACGGCTGAACGGATTAATAAATATTCATTAAATGAAGAAAAAAAAACGGCCAAGTGCGGGTAGAAGCATACACAATGAAGGGATGAATTTATCCCAAAAACAAACTTAACATTGTAGTTGAAAAAAATGTTGTCCCATACATCAATTTACGTCACGGTAAATTCTGTTGTAATTATGTAAATTTAATCGTAAATAAAACAAAAGTGATACTAGCTGGGACCCGCAGTTTCGCTCATATAAAGCTCGATCCCGAAGTATAATATGTGTTATTTTGATGTAGGTAATAGGTAATACGGGCTGGTGTCCGCAACTCCACATCAATGCGCGTATTTTGAGTACGGGTATTCTGATGTTTAAGCTATATTACTGTAGTTTCATCAAAATCCGTTCAGTCGTTTTTGCGTAAAAGAGTAAGAAACTTCCATTCATCCATCATCACAAACTTTCACGTTTATAATATTAGTAGGATAGTAGGATTAGTTAAGAGTAGGATATGGTAGGATTAGTTTATAAAACTTGTTTCTTGCCAAATTTCATGATTCTAGGTCAACGAGATGTAACCCACCTCAGATTATAAAACAAAAGGCAGATAGACCGCACGGAACAATAATGTGAAGCACGCTTGTAGACATGTGTGCGTAACAGCACTATAAAAAAACGTTTCCTCGGTGTGCGTTACGGTTGCCAGGATAATAATAAAAATTACCCATAATATTTCATTATTTAGGTAAATATTTTTTATTGTATTTGTAATTGTAAGGACAAGGTTTGTATGAAACAATTGTTTGCAAATAAAAAAACTATTGCATATAAAATAGAAATGGTTTTATTTTTGTAAACAATGTTTATTAGTTAGTTACTTGGTTTACAGTAATGAAATCTAAACACAGGTAATTAACAGCCTTTATTTTGTACTAATTTCTTGTAATATTGTCTTTTACCCTCGATACATCTGGCATTTGTTTCTATTTTTGCTATATAGTGGAGGCGTATACTTAAATATTTTTCGAGCACAATTTTTATTAAGCTTAATTTGTGTTCAACTCCATAGCTTAAATGTTCATTGTTCATCTTCCAAGTTGGTGAATATAGTTTCATTGCCAATAAAACCTTTTAAAATTTTTGAAATTATATAGTTATAATCATTTTTTGTTTTTATTACAAAGTTTTCTTTTAAAATTTTTCTTATAACAGTTTCTGCCGCAGTACAAACTTGGTAAGTGTCAGTGGAAGGAAAAATTAAGCCTCCTTTATCTCTTAAGCCAATTAATTTATGAAAAGCTTGTTTTTCCGTTGCGACCAAACGTGTCAAACAATATTCACACTTGACTACTTTTCTGACGAATCGTATGACGCAACCAGCTATGTAACCTACAATTACTTTTCGCATTTCGTCGAAAAGTGGTATATCTAAATATTCTGCCAAATTATTAATATCGTCAGGCACATCTTGTAGGAAATTTAATGAACTAGAAATAGTTTCATCGTCTTCGGTCTCATCGTGTCTGTAAGAAGAACTTGTTGAATTAATAATATCGGTAGCAGAAGAACACGTCAATATTGCTATACTTTCTAGCGGAATGCAATTGCCAGTCTCTAGACTTCGTATTTCCAAATGCGTTAATAATTTTCGATATATAGCCTTAAATTGTTTTACATTGGGGTTATCATTATGACCCCCATGCATTCTGATGCAGCCAAAAAAGATTTCGAGATGGTCTTGGCTCAATTTGTACGTTGGAATAAAAAATAGGCATTTCTCATTCTCTATTAGACCCTCAAAAATAGATTTTAAACTTGATATATTTATTAAAGTTCCTAAAAAACCTGGTCGGCATCTTGTTTCCAGAACTTTTTTATAAAATCGCATTATAACGTATGTTGATCGGCCTTCTTTTACGACTTTTCGTTTTGTAACACTCTTTATTTGCAAGTTCAATACATAATTTTGAAGGCGGTCAAGCAGCGCATATATTTCGGCTTTGTTACCCCGATAAATGGGTTTTCGGTAATCAAAATGGGCCATAGTTCGTGAGTTAAAAACATCAAACATGTCATTCATCAGTTGGATAAACTCTTCCGTGGGCTGAGATTGTTCAAAATCTGGAAGGTTTAAATCATTTCTACAAAAAAACATAGCTTTTGCCACACTCCTGCTTAATGTCTGCGTGGCCAACTTAACTTTCATAATTTGATTTCTAAATGAAATATGCCTCTTCGAAAGCTTATTTGCTAAGTGCAGTCCCTCCTCTTCCTGTAATTTGTTTAATTTAACTAAATAGTTCCAGTCGACAACTTCACCATCCTTATTTAATAATTGTTTTTTTGCTTCCAGTTGATTTCTTAAAAGTTTTATTACGTGACTTGGGTCTAGAAAACAAGCAACTTCGCTACCATCTGATGGATGTGGAAATGTCGTTTTTATATTAGTGAAATCCGTTATATTGCAACCAAGCAACCCCATGGTGGTAAAATTTGTAGCATGGCCATCAAATGTCAAGGACACCACTCTTACACCAGCCTCGTGACATTTTGTTAGACAAAGTTTTACTAAGTTTGACTTCTGTTCTCCGGTCAAATTATTTGTTAAAAAGTAACCTAAAGGCATTTTAAAATGTTTGTTGACTCCTACTAACATAAATACAAACGCTTGAGAAGCCAAAGCAGTAGATTCTGTAATCTCATCGCCCATATCAACAACGCCTATATACCGCTTGCCATCCCATAGCTTTTGCTGGCGCAAAGCCATTTCGTCGAACATAAGGGAACAAAGAAGTTTATATGAAGAACCTTCTGCTATTTTCTGTAACGCTGAGAAAGCCTCTTGAGTAAATCCAGGTTCACTTTTAACATGGGTGTACCATTTTGCCAAAGTTTTGGAATGAGGTAGGCAACTATTGAATGTTTTTCTAACGTACTCGTATCCCTTAGGAGAATAAAAATTTAACGTCAAGCAAAATTTTCGCATAGCAGGTGTATATTTTAGTTTTTTTTTGCCGGAATTACGCATGTTTAAATTAACGAACAGTTCTGTTGCTACAATATTCTTACGTAATAGATTATCTGTATCACAATTAATAAAATTTTTGTCTTTTAAGTCCTTTAAAATGTTACTTATTGAATCATTTCTTTTTTTTAAGCGTCGAATTTTTTGTTGTAATATTTTCATATTTCGCTTGGTTTTTAATCTTAATGACTGGTGTTTCCGTAATTCCTTTCTCAACAGACTTTTCCTAGGAGTATCAAATACAGAGTCCAAATCAGAATCTTTAATTTGAAAGTCTACAGCGTTTATTTCTGTAGATTGTTCTGGCAGTTGTCTAAATGCTGATAAATTTGAGGATTCCGTTTCGCAATCTTTAAATTCATTGGATGGTCCCGGTAGTTCAGTAGCCTCAGATAAATTGGCAGCAACAGTTACTATTTCTGAAGTTCCCTTATCACGTGGTGACGCGCACAAATTTTGTGTTGGTTTTGATTTTTTTTTTACTAACCGACGACCTTTTTCGGTGAAGTAAACATCTTCTTCTTTGAAATGCGTTGAACAGACCACACAAAATTTTGATGGTAGCCAATCGTTATCTTGTCTGTTATCACGTATGATTGAAACCCAATCGTTATGTAGAACTGGATCAGTTGGGAATCTGTATAAATAGAAATATTTTGTGGATTTATAGCAGCCATTTAGTAAAGTCGTGAAGGGTCATTATTGTTTTTGGTTATACATATCTACTTTATGTAGGCGAATCGACGGATGTACATAATAATTATTAGAGACAAAACATTCAGTACTTTTAGTAACGAAGACACATACATACAAACATACCAACCAAAAAGCGAGACAAACAAAACACTATTATCTAAATAAATATTTTTGTAAATCGATAATCCTGTTTCCAATACATATTTCCCAACTTAAGAGTAAATGTTTCAAAATAAACTAGCAACACCGACAGATTTTTGTTAAGGTTTTGTGTTCCAAGATTTCACTAAAAATAATCACGTAAAATAATATTCAAATAGACAAATAATCAATATTTACCTAGGAAAAGATATTCCATCTTCTTTCTTTTGTTTTTGGGAACAATTTTTGCAATGTTTGAAAACACAAGACGGCATTATTCTCAAAAATATGAATATTATCTGTGACGTACTAACGATGCGACGCTTCGTGCCGTACTGACTCGTGATTGTATTCGCTTTTGAATTTGTATTTGCTTTGTTGGCTTCACTTCAGTGTTCCGCACGGTCTATCTGCCTTTTGTTTTATAATCTGAGTAACCCACTTACAGGTTTTCATTTATTTACAAGTACTTATCAAGATATGTCGCATAAATGACCGTATTGTTTTACTGAGTCGACTTATAAGCTTGATTTTTTTTGAGCTGCAAGGGACCTAAGATATTGGATATTAATTTCACGTGCGTTTTTGAGAAAAAGGGTCTTGACAGATAGACAGACGGACAACAAAGTGATCCTACAAGGGTTCCTTTTTTTTCTTTTAAGGAAAGGAACCATAAAAAGATGAAATAACGAGAAAATTAGAAAGAACATTGGCGAGGAAACTGTTTATGGAATTTATCCCACAAAGAGAGAGTTGCCGTGATCATTTTATAAATCTGAATATACTTACAGTGCCGTGCATTTATGTATTTGTACTTATAAGTAACATGACCAAATATATACATGAATATAAGACAGCAGAAGAATGACAGGTTAGAGAAGACCTTAAACGTTACAAGTTACAGCCAAATTTGATATTGTGAAGCACAGTCCCAGATATCAATCGGTTATATTATTTAACTAGCAGTGCCCCGCGTTAATTTGAAGAAAAAGTAGTGGAATATATTTAAGTAGTTTAGTAGGTTACTAAACTACTTAAATATATTCCACTACTTTATGATTTACTAGCTGCGCCCCGCGGTCTCACCCGCGTAAGTTTTAATCCCGTAGGAATATCGGGATAAAAAGTATCCTATGTGTTATTCTGATGTATATACTGTAAAGTTTCATCAAAATCCGTTCAGTAGTTTTTGCGTGAAAGAGTAACAAACATCCATCCTCACAAACTTTCGCATTTATAATATTAGTAGGAATAGTAGGATATTAGTAGGATTACTTAGTACGCACGGCTACACATCAAGCTATTAATAACCAGTATAAAATTACTTTCGCAAATAATGCATTATTTTAGAACAAATTTGATTATCATAGAAAAGGTTAGAGTGAGTCAACCTTAAAAGATAGACATATGCTGTTGCGGACTTTTTTTAGAACTTTTAAGGGGGTACAATTCCGTCATACATTATTTTTGCGCAACTTTAACCGTTACCGCAGCGCACGCAACGAAAGCTCTCAAAAGGAATAATTTTTCCCGTTTTTGCAACAGTTTTCATTGGTGCGACGTTCCTATTGGTTATATATAGTCTAATAGCATTCCTCGATAAATGGACTATCCAACACAAAAATAATTTTTCAAATCGGTCCAGTATTTTCCGATTCTATTAAAAAACAAACAAACAAATCTTTCCTCTTTATAATATTAGTGTAGAAGTGTAGATAAAATGTCTTTAAGTAGTTAAAAAAAATCTACTGAAGCTCTTTTAAAAATGAACTTAATAGTTTCCTGTTGAATGTGTCTTTATGCTGTTGAAGATCTATAACGAAATTCCTATTTAAGTTGTATTTAGGCATTGTTGTAACATGTAACGTGGTTTTTCCTTATGTTATTTAATTTTATTTTATAAACCATGTAATTTCAGATACAATTTATTGTTCATGAATAAATTAATATGACTATTGAGCGTCTACGTATGTCACCGTGATAGATACCGACGTAATCTCTTCTAATTTAAAAAATTCTCATGTCACAGTGTTAGTTACCATACTCCTCCGAAACGGCTGGACCGATTTGTATGAAATTTTGTGTGCATATCGGGTAGGTCTGAGAATCGGCCAACATCTATTTTTCATACCCCAATTTTTTTTTGCAAAACGACGTTTGCGGGGTCAGCTAGTAATTTTATAAGTTTTATCAATTCAAGTATATGGCCTATCAAAGTCTGGCAAAATAAAAACTTAATTGACTAGTTTACTGATGATAAAAAATAGTCATGGCGTAGTTTTTTTGTTCTGGCTTGGGTAACCTATTGAACTATATATCTGTAGGCCAATTCTCGCAATTTAAAACGTTCAAAATCTAGTCGTAGTCTCATCTCGGCGACAAATAAATGTCAAAATGTAGGGAAATTTGAAGTGTTTTTGACAGATTGAGGCTGAGATCAGACTGTGAACGTTCTTAAAAATTACGAGAATTGCCCCTCAGATATTGGTTGGAATTCTTATTCGTGATATAAAATTGACGTCTGACAGATTCAGTATGGAAGAACTGTCTAAAATTCAATATTATTCCTCCGATAAAATTATCTGGCATTGGAAAAATCAGCTCTTTGTATTTCAAAATATTTACTCAGAATAATAAATAAGGCTTAGCGAAACAAACGAAAGCAATAAATCTGAAATTATAATATAATAAATTACCAAAAGATAAATAATATTACCAAAAGATTCTACCACGAATAAAATACTTTAACAATCTTTTTAGAATATTCGATACTGATTAGTCGATACAGGTACTACTCATCATTGTAAAAAGAAAAGAAAGAAAGACATATTGTTTGTTCTGCATAAACAACACGCAAATTACAAAAAAAATAACATAAAATACACACATACAAAGTAACCAAAAGCCTCGTACTCAAGCAATGAAAGGTTGACAATTTTGTCCATTGCTTGATATCAGAGCCACCAATTGCTCAGCTCGCCGTCCGGTACGGACCAGCATTGCTGTTCTGTAAAAATCTCACTGTGAAAACTAAGGTGAAGTGAGCTGTCATTCCACCTGATGTTAGGGATTGCCCCTATTGATAGCTCACTTCACCCAAGTTATCACGGTGAGATTTTTACAGAATCGATCGGAAAGCCCGGGTCGACGGCGCGTTGTGTTCCACGCGCGCCTCAAAGAGATGTCAGTACTAACTGACGGGTCCGCTAGGGCCGATGGCTGCCAGGGTCGCGAGTTATTCGAAAGGCTTACCGCAGGCAACTAAAGACTAAAAGAACACGGGTGGGCTTTAATCAATAAAAATCTGACACGACCTGCCGCTCCGCCCAAAAGCGGGAGAAGTTATTTGATAATTTCCCACCAAAAAAAGGGCAATCAATTGCTTGTTGCGACACAGACAAATTACAACAAACGACAATCGAAACAAAATTCCGATTGCAGAGTGGAAAAATGGAAGTGGAAAAGTGATAGCAGAATGAGCTAGACTCCTGTTTAAAGGATTAGAACACTGAAAAAAAGAATTTCTTATCATACCACATTAAAGCGATTTCATTAAGACTTACTGACTTTATACAGTAAAAAGATATGTTTCTTAAACAATAAAAGACAAAACAGTAACGTTTAATTAACCGATGAAAAATGATTGAACATACCATTTACTGAAAAACACGTTAAACATCAGTTTATCAAAGACGGTAACATTTTGCCTGAAGCTTTAACTGTTTTCGGATCAGTAAAAAATACTGTTTTGAACGTCAGGCTCATATGGAACTATTTAAAGCAGTTCAGATAATGTTTTTTCATTAATATTTACTGCTTATTTTTCACTTAATGGGAAAAGAGGGAAGGAAGGCCTTATTCCAGCAATGGGCTTCATGATCATTTCAGTCGAAGGACGTCTACTGCTGGACATTATGGCTTCCCAAGTGTCACCACATTGACCGTTCCTGTGGTAAACGAATCCAGTGGATTCCCGCATAGCATCTATATAAAATTCAAAGTCCTGACTGACTGACTAAACCGCTGGTCCTACAGACATGAAATTTGGAGTGTGTTATAGGCCCATTAATCCATGTTCGTGAACGGGCGCCATCAGTAGGGACTGGTCATTTCTTAGCTGCCAGGGCTTATTTTATTATAATTGAATAATTGATTAGTTTTGTTTTTAATATTTTCATCGGACGCGTTTAAGTTTCTGCATAGTTCTTACATGTACCTATAATTTCAACATGAAAGATGTAACATATTTTTATTTATAAGACTGTCCGTGGAGTTCTAGCCGTTTCTTCTCCATAGGTATCTTTATCTTTTTGACTGACTGAACCTTTAAAAATTCAAAAGTGTCTGTATTTGGTTTATCTATACTATGATAATATTATAAAGAGGAAAGAATTGTATGTATGTTTGTAACGAATTGGCTCAAAAAGTACTGAACCGATTTTAAAAATTCTTTCACCATTTGAATGCTACATTATCACTGATTAATATAGGCTTTTTTAATTGCAAGAAAATAATAAAATGTATAAAAAATAAATGTCCACCCGTGCAAAGCCGGGACAGGCCGCTAGTTTGAAATAAATGCTTTGAGTTTCAGTTTGAGTTTGACCTACTTTCCACTTGACAAGAATCTCCAAATCCCGATAGTCTTTAATTCAATCAGGGATCATTGAAAACTATAGAACTAGAGAGATTCCTGTCTGCATATCAATTTGAGAGACTAATAAAATTACCACAGATCAACTAACGCCAGTCGCGTTTAGCATAACTTAATTCTGAGATGAAAACACGAGATTTTTATCGTGACGTAGCAACAGTAATATGATTATTCACTCAACAATTTAGGACAAAAGAGCTTCTCCTGCTCTAATTAATTGACCTAAAATTTAATTTCTGAGAGAAGCTTTAAGAAATCATAGAAATTTGTATTATAATCTATTAAATTTCTTGTCAAAATAGGCCTTGATTCCAATAAAGCTTATGTTTTGTACATAATTCATCGTCTGGAATTTCTTAGTAACAGCCTTGAGGCTTTGTGCCCCGTTGGTGATAATACGCTCGCCCCCTTTTAAATGGGACTGAAAAATAACTGGCGAAGTATGGGCGTATTCTTCGAGAAATTTAAGCATGATATTATGACTGTGTGTTGTTATGTTTGTACATAATATTCTACCAATGCTTAGAACTCTTACACACCACTTTTTTTAACCGGCTTCAAAAAGGAGGAGGTTCTCAATTCGACGGTGTTGTTTTTTTTTTTTTGTATGTTTGCTCGTGATATCTCCGGCAATTGTAAATCGATTACAAAAAGTATTTTTTAATGCCTCACGAGTGGTCCCATATAGATTTTATTAACTTTGCTTGAATAGTTTTTAACTTCAATAATTACGTATTTTTTCACTTAGTTTATATCGATGATG
Source organism: Globia sparganii (assembly GCA_949316385.1). Taxonomy (NCBI): domain Eukaryota; kingdom Metazoa; phylum Arthropoda; class Insecta; order Lepidoptera; family Noctuidae; genus Globia; species Globia sparganii. The sequence goes on from OX438654.1 coordinate 20,136,325, forward strand.
TTAAAATGACATCCTATCACTGATATTTACATAGCAAGTAGTGTTATACGAATTTGTGTGGGGTAAGTACAACTTGTAAGTGAAAAATTAAAACTTTTTTACAAAAAAAAAACAACCGACTTCTAATAAAGACACTACAAAATGTAAAATAATTTGAGTTTCGGAAGTCAGGAAGAAAATGTGAACCCAATGACACCGACTTCCGAAATTAAAGTTATTTTTCAATTTGTAATATCTTTTTTGGAAGTTGGTTGTTTTTTTTTTTGTTTTAGGCACCGTCGACGCACGTTTCGCTACGCGCGTTGTCGGCGCTGCTAAATTTGAAAAAGGCAGATTACTTGCAATTACATCGCTGCAAACTTACGAGAAACGCGCTACAGGCACGCGTGAGCTACACTCCTTGCAAACAAAAACGCGCGTAGCACTCGCGCGAACGAGCCACAAACGTGCGTGTATCGCGCTGAAAACGTGCGTGCGTTGTGTTGTGTTTAACAAAAGTACTAGGACCAGCGCAAAAAGTTTTGCCTCGATTGATGCCTTTATGTATGTATTAATAACTAACTTATATTAATAGTTTGCACCACACATACAAGTTAAAGTTAAGTTACGATGTCATCGTAATACTGTCGGCAAGTATCCGATTAAAACGCGCCGTGCGTATGTTTGCGGCTAAACAGACGCCCTGTGACAGCGCGTCTGTACCGATGTAACTCCGCTTTAGTAGCGCGTCGACAGCACGCGAAAAAGTCATCGTCTGCATACTATAATTTTATAAACGTGTGCATTAGGTAAATTGGTTGCGATAACATCGCGTTTGCAGCGCGTTACAATGGCGTGAGACGCGCGTCACGAATATAATATTTTATATGATACTAGCTGACCCCACAAACGTCGTTTTGTAAAAAATAAATAAATAGATAGTAGTCTATTCTCAGACCTACCCGATATGCACAAAAAATTTCATACAAATCGGTCCGGCCGTTTCGGGGGAGTATGGTAACTAACACTGTGACACGAGAATTTTATATATTAGATATTTTATTTCATACAAACATTGTCGCTTGCAAATCAACAAGGTCGTGCATTCGTGACAAGAGCTTGCAAAGGTTTTCCCTGCAAGCTCTATGACTCAATGGAATGATAAATACAAAAGTATTAATATAGTATAATAATCTAATCATAATCTAGAAACTTATTGAACTTACATAACCTACAGATAGAACAGCCAATGAGGAAGAGAATCTAATAGACATGCATGCATAAAAACATTATGGTCTATAAGAATTTATATCAAAATACAAGTCACTTACTTAGTTTTTTCTTAAAGGAAAATCAACTCTATTGTGATGGATATACAGTGTGTTTTTGGTTGGACGTGTTTTGTTGTGATTTCCAAGAGGGGGAAATGAGGCTTTTGCGCTGGCGCAGCCAGTGTGACGCGAGCGTTGGCGCGCTGTGCTGTGCCCGAGCAGTTTTAACGGTTTGCGAACTACGCCAAATCGATACAGAACTGCTTTCAAGTGAAAGTGTCAGGATGTTGTGATGCACGTGCAGTGTTAAGTGTACAATCGATTAGAATAGTGTGATAACCAAAATCGATTTACAAGTTAGTACAGTGACCGAGCACAGCATCGGATGACGCTACGGTAGGTCAAGTGGTTCCGTACAACTATCTTTTTATGTACATTCGCGGAGAGAAAACGTCGTTCGTCAGTCTGTCAAGTGATTTTTTTCACGGCAATTATTGTAGGAATGTTGGTTTGCGAAACTGGTCAACTGTACGTCGTATATTTTATAAATTACGGTGAACATGTGCACGCTAATTTGATATCTCCGTATATGGAATACGGTTGATGTTTCTTTTGTCTAAGTTTTGTTTTGAATTTGGTTCAAATTGTTTCTACCTGGTTGTCTTTTGAAAGTGACATAGGTCGATTCAATGTCATTCAAAATCATTCCGTTTGCAACCTTGCAAATTAGACCTTATGTTTGTAAACCTCCATGCTCCCACATTAAGATGTATCTTATTCAGAATGACTGAATAGTCAAACATAAGGATGTTTGGCTAAGCCAAGACTTAGAACTAATATTGAAAGACTCTATAGTAATACATAAATATGATGTAATATAGTTTGCTAAGATACTATCACGTTTTCATAAACCAGTGAAGTAAATTTTAACACTGGCTTTTTTTTTGAGGATGGGTAATCATCAAATTACCCCTTCCGTTCTGGGTGGAGCAGAAAGGAGTGTCAAACTCTTACTAACTAAAACCCACCCATGTTCCTTCCTTAGCTATTTATGTTCCGGGGCAGCGGTAACCCTTTCGGACAATCCCGCTGCCGCGGTAGGCTTCGGCCCTTACGAGCCCCTTCCTTGTTGCTGACATCTCTTTGAGGCGCGCGTGAAAAGGTGAAATTGTTACTTTATTGATGCTATCGATGCCTAATACATTTTCAGTCGCTAAAAGACATATTTAATAACCAAACAAGTAGGAATCTATCAAATATCATAATGTTGAACTTACAGTGACCTCCAAAAGTCGGTTGACATTTTTCCACTTCGGCTGTTACTTACACATTATTATTAAAAAAAAGCACGTTGTCCTGATTACTTTTCATGCTAAGTCATGGTTGAATCACACTAATAATATGAAGGCAAAAGTTTGTGTTGTGTGAGGGTGTGTTTATATGTTTGTTACTTCTTCACGCTCAAACGGCTGGACCAATTTCGATAAACTTTGGTAAGGAGTTATCTGACAGCCTGGATTAACATATAGGTTCCCGATGTTCCCACGGGATAGATACTTATGTGGGTGAAACCGCGGGGCGCATCTAGTTAGTCAATTAAAACGTTATATTGTACTGCAGGGCTATTCTGTAAAAAATTTACAGTGAAAACTTAGGTGAAGTGAGCTGTCACTCCACCTGATGTTAGGGATTGCCCCTATTGATAGCTCACTTCACCTAAGTTATCACGGTGAGATTTTTACAGAATCGACCGGTAGTTCAAACATTTGAAACTAGAATTTTAAATCATAATGTGGAACAATTTCAAGTAACTTTTAGAGGCCACTATGACGAAAGTGCCGGATAAGCAAATGGGATCGGATAAAAAATATTTTTCTATCTATTTCAAATACTAGTCTCAAATAAAAGTTTAAAGGCGTAACAATGATTTTCTAATTTGTGAATCCGCACATGAATAAATAATTAATCTGTCGTGCTTACAAAACAAAACTTAAACCACGAGTATCTTAAATAAATCTTACGAAAACTTTTCTAATTAAATTATTAAAACAAAACAACAAACATTAATCTGAAGGTTATTACAAACTTTATAACACCTCAAGTATTATAAATAGCTTTTATTAAGATTCTTTGGAACTATTACACGTATTACGGTTAATAAGCTTACGTGATTGATTTCCCTAGCCGCTTCCACTTTAATTGCCTTATTGAACTGGGTATGTTAAGGAGAACTCATTAATTTAGGTATAGAAACTTGTGCTAAAGGCATCGTCAAAGTAGCAGAAAATACATAGAAGAGGGACATAAAAAAACCATAGAGACTGATAGAAACGAAAATGGGGCTATACCCAGTAGTGAAAGATTCCAGCACTCCAAATTGCATAATAACACTTGCGTAACACAAATTCCGAATCCATTGCTTCGTATGTATGATTGCTACGTACGTTATGGATATTGTTGAACTGTCAAAATGAATGGCATCACCATTGTAAGTGTTTTTCATCTAGGGTTTCGCTCAGAGGGCAAATGTTTTTCTCTGAGGGTAGGTTGGAATTCTCAAGCCAAGAAAAAATGCCTCAGTATCTATTTTCCGTAAACTCAAGAATGTACCACCCTTTTCGAGGAGGAACTACTACAATAGGTACTCTTCTATATCTTGGTAATAATACTATATACAAAGTAAAAATACAGGTTCGTATCTTAAATTAGATATATAATTTAGTGTTTTAGACTCAGTTTGGTTAAAGCCCAAGGGACTACCGAGGTAATTGCACCCGTTGCTCCCCCCGGTATCCGCGCCTGAGTTGAAGACACAATATCAATGAATGCCCTTCGACATCCGTCAATACATTCGAGATATCATATTTCGAAAACTGGTTTCTCTCTAAATGTTGCAGATGTCAGACGCTAGAAGATAAAACTGGCGAGTCATCGTTATGGTGAATGAATGGTGACTTTTTAATGAGACTTTTCGAGACAAACTTTAAATGTTAAAAACTCAGGTATTTGAAAAGAAACATGTATGAACGACGTTGTTAACATATTTTTCATTTAATTAAGAATGACAAAGTAATGTTATTTGTAGCTAAGCAATTTGTTTGACCGTCATCAAAACATTATTGACTATTACGTTATTTAGTAAGGAGGCTGGACGGGTTTTAGTAGGAGGGGCTTGTGGCTAAATTAATAACAGCCGCATGGGTCGATCAATCGGGTTAAGCTACGCTTGCCGCGGTTTGTCCGTTGATGGATGACCATCTTTACATACCAAGACCCCTCCATGCCTCGGAAAGCACGGTAAATCGTTGTTGCCGGCTGTAATTCGTGGATCTTTGACAGTCGTTACGGGTCGTCAGAAGCCCGAAAGTCTGACAACCAATCTTACCAATATTACTCAGTAACTAGGTTGTGGTACCTAAAATACTGGTACCTACTCAGCTGCATCCAGTTGGACAACATGGTTGGAAAAAGGCTAGGCAGATGATGACGTTATTTAGGCATCTTGACTACCAAACAAATTGGGATAAGGGCAGGAGTACCCCTATCCCAATTTATTTATTGGCAGGGGCTAAGCATTGCCATTCAACGTGGTAATGCCGTCGACGGCGATGCTGATGAATTTTTCGACGCTATATTTTAGTTTGTTTTAGTTAAGTTAGGATTTAATCTTGTTATTTTTTGTGTAAATTATTTTAAATAAAATATAATTGCTTTATTATATGAGCAATACATCAGATTTCAGCAGTCTTATTATGGACGTTGTCCGGAGTCTTTATTTTGGCAGCGTATCATGTCTTTTTCTTCAATACTTCTCTAATAATCACCTTGTCAGCAGTCACCCCCTTTATAACCATAATTATCGTCATTCAAACAGCCCATCCATTGTTTCCTTCGTCTTCTCCTACTCTTATAGCCATCGACATTCATACTCAAAACTTTCCTCACGACGTTCTCCGTATCACATGCCCATTCCATGACAACCGATTTCCACACACCTTAAGGGCTCTTTCAATTTAGACGTTTCGTGTCGGACTGCTGCGGTACCGCAGCGGTGCGGTTGTCGTATTGCGAACGTCTAGTCGATTTTTTCCATACAACGTATGCACAAAGCACAAGACAGCAGGACGGCAATGTTGCAAATTCTAACTGCAATAATTGCATGGAAAAAATCGACTAGCCGTTCGCAGTACGACAACCGCACCGCTGCGGCGCCGCAGCAGTCCGACACGAAACGTCTAAATTGAAAGAGCCCTTAAAGTTACCGGTAGCACTCTGAGACTTCCTCTTATGTACCCATTTCTTATTCTATCCATTCTTCTGTAACCACACATCCCACGGCATTATTACGTTATTTAAGTTTCAATAATCTAAATCCGAATGTTGAATAATCTGAAGACACAAATTGCATGCCTTAGCTTAAAATAATCTGCAATGAGAGTCTACTGACGATTTCAAATCCTCACGATATCGTGATTTAGCGCTGGACAGTGGGTGTTCGAAGTCTTAATTAAACGTAATAAGTAATTCATTGTAAGGTTTAAATGTTCAATACAAGATTAAGCTATCCGAAAAAATTACAAAAATATAGGTACAAAGAAAACTGAACATCAAAATGCCACTGGATGCAATCAAATACTGCGCTTATGGTAACTGTTCAGTATTTTATTTTATTTAATTATTTTAATGGCCTGGTTGCTGGGAACTTTTAGCAAAAACTGTTCAGCAGTGCTATTCTGTAAAAATCTCACCGTGAAAACTAAAGTAAAGTGAGCTGTCATTCCACCTGATGTTAGGGATTGCCTCCACTGATAGTTCACTTCACGCTCACTTCACCTATGTTATCACGGTGAGATTTTTACAGAATCGATAAGCAGTACCTACAACCTAGTTGAACATTGTATAAATAATTTGATTATTCCTGGACACTTCTTTCTCTGTGATTATTTTTTTTTCTATGTTTAAATAACTAATTTATTAAATTAGTAACTCATTGTACTTTAAATTCAAAAGGGAACAAACATTCAACAAATAAGTGAATCCGGCACAAACATAATAGTAGTGAAAATGTAAAAATAACGAATTTAAACCATAGAGAAACAAGTGGCCAGAAAATATAATCAAATTATTTAATTCTTTCTTTTTAAAAAACTTAACTTATTACAATTTAGTTTACCCACACAACGAAAACCATTTAGGCTTTATCTGGGTGCTGGCGAGCCGTTCATTTAAATTACGAAAAAATATATTCAAGTAGGTTGTACTGAACCATAACAAGTAGGTAACCATACTACATTTATTGAAATGTCAAAGAGTTCTCGGGCAAGTTCCTCAATAAATTCCGTTTCCGAAATGACCTTGGTACTATACATAGATCCGCCATTGCGTTGAAAATGTGAGCCAATTGATCGTCGATCCGGGATCATCGTTCTACCTTGCAGGTAAAGTAATTTGCATTCAAAACGCTTCTGGTTTCTATCAAACGTTGAAAAAAGAAAAAAATGTTAATTCAAAGTATGTAAAACGCTCTTGGTTTGCCCACAAGCTTATATGACGCCAACAACGACTTATGTTTAAAAATGTATGTATAGACGTCAGCACATCAAGCTAGTACAATCTATCAAATTTATTTAATAGATTTTCAACATTATCGCTAAAACATAATGTTCAAAGTTGATTGGGAAACTTTCACAGTTTCGGGTAGCTTGATGTGCATCTTGATTTTGTCATATATTTTCTTTCCTTTCTTTCTTATACATAGTCCACGATGATCATAAAGTTGTTTAAAAAAATAAAGTACTCGTGGCTCTAGAAGCATCCACTTACTTAAATGCAAGAGCTGCAACTACAAGTTAAATAACATAAAGTGCTTACATAAGTAATATAGTGACGTTAATAAAGTGCGTCATTCAATTGCAAAGACTGGCGGGAAATTAGCGAGGACGTTGATACATAACAACTCTACACGCACTTGGCTGAAGTCAAGATGGCAGAAAATCAAATCAAAATAGAAGGCAAGTCGTCACTTTAATTATGTGAGGGCGAGTGGACAAGACCAGAAATATGCATGAATTAAGCAATTGACACATTTTGAATTTTATGCAATAAAGCATGGAAAAAGGACACTAGCGCACAGAAGTGATACGAATTAAACATTATTATTATAAAACGTGTACAATATATTATTTGAAAGTGGCGATGTGCCCGTTTCAGGCGAGCAAATTCAAATCGACTAATAAGCCAAATAGAAGTAGATTGGTTTAGAAGCAATTAATTACACTTCAAAACTTATTTAAATAAATTGAGACGAACAAGTCTTAACTTAGGAACAAATTAAGCCATTTTACATAATATTGATCTATTGGCGGATGTTACCAGAATATCTTAGACAACTTTGAACTTACAACAATGGTGTCGATCCCTTTGTTCACAAACTAAACAAAATTTAAGTTCAGTACATCTTTTTCTTTCTATTTCATTAAGAAAAGGACAGGAAATAAATTTTAGTTTAGTCCTGTCAAATTAATCAGCGCCTGACACTACTCCATATAAGTTTAAACGTGATTAAAAACTTGCCTACTAAAATTACATCAATTTACGTTAGGCACTGATTAATTTAACAGGACTAAACTAAAATGTTCTTAATGAAAGAGAAAGAAAAAGATGCACTGAACTTAAATTTAGTTTAGTTTGTGAACAACAGAATTAGCACCAATATCAAATTCATGAACAATTATTTCAATGGCACGTCACCCTAGATCTGAGCTATGGGTGTAATGTTAATTCCCCAGACCAACTATTACGCTAAGAACTAAGACTAATTAACAATAATTCGTTAGTTGTTTAATTTAGGCACGAAAAAAATTGTTAAAAAGATGAAATGGCACTTGTACAGACGCCAGAACATCAAGCTATTTACCCGAAACTGTAAAATTTTTCGAATCAACTTTGAACCTTAAGCTTTAGAGCTACTACAGAAATTTGACAGATTGTAATAGCTTGATATGCTGGCGTCTGTACATGAAGCCGTATACTTACATCAACAATAGCTGACGTAGTAATGATGTAGAACTTTCCAAGATTCAGGCACCCTTAGAAAAGCTCCTCTAAAAGATAATTCCAAATTATATGCAAATAGACACTTACAAGCTAAAATCAAATTAATTGCATTCACATTGTAACTATCTTCCGTGTTAAGATGAAGGTTAAATCCGTATAGAAGGGATTATAGTACAAGTGTACAACTTTTGTTGCACGAAGGTCGTTGAGAACTGTGTCCGCTAGCAAAATTTGAAAGGACGAACTGTTGCGAGTACATAATAATGTTCTTATTATATTAACCAACTAGCTGTGCTTGCCATTTCGTTCGCGTGAATGTCGCAAAACAAATTAGATTTCACGGTTTTTTTTGCGCGCAAACCTAATTATTTTTCTAAAATCCCGCCAAAATGAGGATTCCGGCGACTGGGACCGCAATTAACTAGGACCGTGGCACAGTATAATTATATATACAGTATTGTAACTCGGCCGTATCTTGGACATAAATGCCTACAGCCGCGCGGTACGTAAACATGCGATAGGGCTGCCCGCCTCCAGCATTTGAATTACATTTGCCTACTTTGTGTTTCCATTTAGTTTTGTGATTATAAATATACTTTATTTTATATAAAAAAAATAAAATAAGTACTTTGTGAATTGAATAGGAAGTGTTCAATAAAAATGCATGTTGTTTTTTGATTGGTAGATTTAATTAAAAAACCATGTTTATGTTTGAATAACAAATCGGTCTTATAAATTTGCGACCGAAAAATATTTGCGCCTTGACTGAGACGTACGAAACGCTTTATTATTAAATTTTAAATTATAAAAAATCCGCATTCTAATATAAAGCTTAATTAAAAATTGTTTTGGGAAACATGGACAAGGTGGAGAACTCCAATATTTACAAACTTCAACACCTACCTACTCAATTACAATGCAAGAAACAGCTGACGAGTAATTTTAATAACTTTTTATCTCAGCTTATTAACGTCTCTATAAATTAGGTACCTACAACTCGCAACAACTGAAAACAAAAATTCTTTGGTCACCAATGCCAAGCTGAACAGCTGGCTACGAATGTTTTAAAATCACAACCCTCTCAAATATCTAAATATTCTGTGAATATCTCATGAGTCTAGCTGTAGTTGTCGTTAATACCGAGAAAAAAAAAACGGTTTTTAGTGGTATAATAAATTGTTGTTATAGCAGCAGCAGAAATACTTAATCTGAGAAAATTTCAACTATCTAGTGACAGACAGATGGTCAAATTTATTTTTTTCTAGTATTATTCATACACACAGTACAATAAACAACTATTATTAATAATAAAATACCACGTCTTTACTTTGAATTATACAAACTAACAAAAAAAAACACACATGCCCCGAGGTTTTTAACATTGGCATTGGTGACCAAAGAATTTTTGTTTTCAGTTGTTGCGAGTTGTAGGTACCTAATTTATAGAGACGTTAATAAGCTGAGATAAAAAGTTATTAAAATTACTCGTCAGCTGTTTCTTGCATTGTAGTTGAGTAGGTAGGTGTTGAAGTTTGTAAAGATTGGAGTTCTCCACCTTGTCCATGTACGTCTCAGTCAAGGCGCAAATATTTTTCGGTCGCAAATTTATAAGACCGATTTGTTATTCAAACATAAACATGGTTTTTTAATTAAATCTACCAATCAAAAAACAACATGCATTTTTATTGAACACTTCCTATTCAATTCACAAAGTACTTATTTTATTTTTTTATATAAAATAAAGTATATTTATAATCACAAAACTAAATGGAAACACAAAGTAGGCAAATGTAATTCAAATGCTGGAGGCGGGCAGCCCTATCGCATGTTTACGTACCGCGCGGCTGTAGGCATTTATGTCCAAGATACGGCCGAGTTACTATACTGTATATAAAATTATACTGTGCCACGGTCCTAGTTAATTGCGGTCCCAGTCGCCGGAATCCTCGCCAAAATCGGGTTAGCCATTTCGGAGATTAGCCGGAATAAACAGACAGACAGCCAGACAAAAAATTAATAGTTTTATGGTTTTACGTATCGTATTTAGTAAAAAGCTGTTATTAATTACATTACAAACGGACACTTAAGTTTTATTTAATAGTATAGATTCAGCCAATAGACAAACTCGTCTAAGAATGGGCATTTTGAATGATGGAGAGGAACCTAGGTCTGCCGATGTATACTGTGATAATGTCAACGTAAAATCATAAGTGAAGTGAGTTGTGAATAGTGTCAATCCTTACCATGAATGGAATCACCTCACCTACCATAACACCAAGTTTTCACGATAAGCTTTCTTTTACATAGTAAATGGCTGGTTCTGACATTGGAACTTTTGTGTGATCATTCTTATTATGCGTTATGAATCACGGTATGGCGATCGCAGCATAAGTTAGTTGCTGTGAGACAAATCTCTTTTCCCTTTTTCACTACCACTAGACAAAATATACATGTGATGCCTAAAAGAAAACGCACTGTTGAAAGGCTCAGCGCCGAGAGATGGAAATCCAACATGCCATAATATACATATTTTTTTAGTGCAAATTGAGCAATATCTTGACTTCAATCTCGCCTGGTGGAAAGCGATGAGTGGTCTATGATGGTGCAAGCGTACCCAGAAGATGCCTATTCACTCTTGCTTTGAAGACTGATAGGTTGAACGTGGAAGGCAACACAGACGCAGGCAGAGAATACCACACTTTGGCCGTGCGCATAATAAATGTGGAGGAGAAGCGCTGAGTATACGAATAGTTAAGTATTAGCAAAAACGAGTATTTATCTTGGCAAGAAATGAACTTACATTATCAGAGGTATTGCTGGTTTAATGCTCTAAGGGTATTACAGACTAGCTGCTGCCCGCGACGTCATCTGCGTGAAGGCTCTACAGCACCAAAAATACCTAAGATGCCAGTGTCGCTATAGCATTATAAGTACACAACTTTTAAAATAGCATTAAAATATAAGTTGTTTTTGCAAGCGAAGCAAGTGAAGAGAGGTATATGGGAATCCTGCTGAGTTCAGTCATAAGATGTGACTGAAGGAAATAGAGAAAATAATGCAGGAATACATTCCAGGACACAAAAGAGTAAAAATACGTACAAAGGTTACAACACTTCTCTATAAACTACGTTGGTAGTTATGCTGCCAGGAGGTAAAATGTAAAGAGAGTCAGGACTGGTGATGCGGGAGCAAGCGACGTACAGTTGCCCGTGTGAGAAGCAACTCGTCCTGCGGTCGACACCCGCTGCCCTCAGTATCTGCCCCTGCGACTTATTGATGGTCATCGAGAAGCAAACACTCACGGGGAACTGTACGCGCTTGAACTGGAATGGGAAATTATGAGGTATGAGGGGAATGCGTGGTATAAATACTGCCTCGCCGACGCCACAACCCGTAAAAATTTTCCGCCTCAATGGTATGTCTGTGGAGCGAGATGACTTTAAGGCGGGTTACACAACTTCGGAGGAGATAGGTTCCGAAGAAGCATAATCGGAACACAGACCTTCGGCTTGATGGTATGCGCTGCAAGTCCACTTGCTGACAGGGAGCTCAGAAATTCCACGGGATAACGTGTGGCGTCATCTTGCTCGACAACAGTGTTTATCGAGGTGTAGACCACTTTATTCCCCTCAATTTCCGAGAGAATGCATTCGTTAATTGCTGCAGCCTGATCATTTTTGGGCATCAAAATGGCCCGCTCACACAACCAAGAATTCTGCTGGTGCGGTATACGACTGATGTCCCCGTACACACAGTGAATTAGTTCTTTTAAGCTGGATACCACTCTACCGAGAGACTCTGGAAGCACCACCTGTACACCTATCTCTTCTAGTAGAGTGCCTTCGCCAAGACTTAGAAGGACATCGGAGAATTCTTGAGCACGTGCATTGCCGCCGAGCCGAGCTCTCATATTAATGGTCAAGCGCAGCGTACGAACTCGTGACCACAACGAAGATCGTTTCAACGAAGCATTCACCTCGTCAGCACTCGAGCCCCGCGTCACCACGGGAAGCGTTTGCCGAAAATCACCACTGAACAGAACTGTGACACCACCCATCAAATGTTCGTTCCTGCGGATGTCCTGCAGGATTCTGTCCACGGCCTCAACTGCCTTCCTATTGGCCATCATACACTCATCCCATACTATCAGAGAGCAATCCTTAAGCACGTGTCCCTTATCGCTGTCAAACTCAAACTCAAAGCATTTATTTCAATTAAACCATTTACAGGCACTTTTGAATTGTCAAGAAGTCGGTCAGTCAGGAAAAAATGAAGCTAGTTGCCCATTCCAAAGCGTAGTAGGTACCTATGGAGAAGAACGGGCAAGAAACTCCATGGACACTCTTTTTAAATTATATTTTTACAAAATTATTAGTTACATCATATGTTGAATTTATAAATATGTGTACCATCTATGAATTTTAAGAATAACTAACTACTTACCTCGCCAACATGATCAAATTTAAATTATTAATTTCCAAAAAATGTTAACATGTAACTTGATTTGATTTTTATGAAATCTCATAGATGGCGCTGTTTTAAAACTGTCTTTATACTACTAACATTCATTAAACTATATTTCTCTGCCCAAGTTACTTAAATGGCGTAGTTTTCATAGTGGAAAGCTAGATAATAGCATGGCTTACTCAAAAACAACATTTAAACATGCGTCGTTAGATTACACGCTGTCACAGAATGCGTAAGAAAAATAAAGATTCACAGCCCCTCCCCCGTAGGTGATAGCGTGATAATATGTAGCCTATATGTTGACCCGACCTCTTAGTAATATTCATGCAAAATTTGAAGTAAATCCATGCAGTACTTTTTGAGTTTATCCCGGACAGACAAACAGACAAAAATTCTAAAAACTATATTTTTGGCTTCGATATCGATTGTAGATCACGCCCCAAAAATTATTTTTAAAAAATATTCAATGTACAGTTTTGACTTTCCTACGATTTTATTATATGTATAGATGTCTAAAAGCGACGGTGGCCACTTACCGTCGGTGCTATTCTGTAAAAAGGTCACCGTGTTATCTTAGGTGAAGTGAGTCAATGGAGTGGTCAGGTGAAATGACAGCTTACTTTAAGCTCACTTCAGCTAATTATCACGGTGATTTTTTAACAGAATAGCACCGCAGGTGTACAGCCTGCTTGCTGCCAAAAGTAATGAAATAAAAACGTTGCTAAAAATAATTAATAACCACAGGTGCTGGAGCATCACGGAAGTAAATTATACGGAGTAAGTCGAAGCTTTTGAACTTAAATAACAACGTATAAATCGTATACTAACCGTATTCGAGAAGATTTTCATTGATATTGAAGTTAAGTAGGCTCAAATGTTGGCGAAAAGGCCAACATAATTATACCAACGTTATTACCAGGTATCACCAACATCAAATATTGACTGTTAATTACTCCGACTCTGTGAAGCGGAATTTTCCGCTTTAATTTTATTATAGACTTGAAACTGTTTACGTCCGCGCACAAATTACCGGATTTTGACAACATTATAGGCAATTAAGCTTCCAACAACGGTTTTCACAATGGTGAAGGAAAACATCGTGAGGAAACCAGCCGGCATGCCTAAAACTAAAAGTTCTAAGACATGTGACATCTCTCGAACCGCACTGGGCCCGCGTGGTGGATTATGGCCCACTTCCTCTCACGGAGAGGAGGCCTGTGTCCCAGCATAGGAACATTATAGGCTGATTATGTAGTCCGTTAAAAGAATCCCTTACTCACCTATTAGATCACCCAGTGATAGTGGGCTTTCCGTCACAGTATGATAAACTACGTCACCTAATATTACATTGATAAATATTCGACAGTAATTTATACTCTATGCCGACAGAATACGCCTCAGTAGGTATCTACGTAACGGAAGGTGAACAAGATTCCGCAGTTATTATCAATGCGACATTCCGGCTTCCGATCGACGAATACTATAACTAGTACAAGCAGGTTTTATTTATTGAAGAAGCTCTTTGACTGGTGCTTGAGAGGAGATATATTGTAGGTGAGGTAATTGCATCTGTCTTGTTTTTAGTGATGGTAACATAGGTTGTCTGCGTCAACCCTTTTGTTAATATTTCAGATTAATATAAAATCTGTGTCTGGCCAAAATAATGTTCCTAATAGCCATTGACTAATAAAAGGATAAATAGTTTAAAGACTAAAATAAAAAAATCGCATCATAATCGGTCCATTCGTTTAGGAGCTACGATGCTACAGACAGACACACAGACACGTCAAACTTATAACACCCCTCTTTTTGCGTCGGGGGTTAAAAAGAAATAAAATACTTAAGAACACAAGAAATACCTAACAAGTTGGACAGGACTAAACTAATATTTATCTTCTGTCCTTTTCTTAATGAAATAGAAAGAAAAAGATGCACTGAACTTAAATTTAGTTTAGTTTATGGACAGCAGAATCGGGGCCGATGTCTGTTTTCAAAGTTTCCTGAAAAGAGCGAGGCCCTCGAGAATTGAAATATTGGTACTACGGAAAACAAGGCAAGGATAAGTCAAACCAGAAAGCTAAAAATACCTTTGAAGGGTAATGTGTCTTGCATTAAACTCAGCCTTGAAGGCAGTTTTTACGGCTTTAAGTTTTTGTGCTTGGAAAACTTTCAGGGAGAAGCGGCCAACTACCGGTCACTCTCTTGGTTCAATGTATTAAAATATCTATGTTTTAATGTATTAAAATATCATTAATAATTAATAAGAAAAAAAATCAAAATATAATTTAATAATTAATAAGAAAAAAAAACACCGGAACGGCTAAAGCGGGAGTTTTAGAAGCAGACGTGGCGGCGACTCGACCTGTCTTTTTTTTTTCAATTTAAAAAAATAGGTTCTCCTCTATGTACAGAAGCCAGCACATCAAACTACTACAATCTGTCAAATTTCTTTAATACATTTTCAACTTTATAGCTAAAGTAAAAGCTTCAAAGTTGATTGGGAAAATTTGACAGATTCGGGTATCTTATTTACTATTTATTTATTTATTTATTAAACATACACACACTGTCTTTACAGGATGACCCCAATACAATAGTGGTTTGCAAACACACACTAAATCAATTGAAAAATAACTTACTGCTAATACTTAAACATCTAAACTTGCTGGCGTCTGAACACATGACATTTCGAGTTTTAGCTGACCTCGCATTGTATAGGCTTTTCGTACAGTATAAGCCATTCCACACACACATTACATTTCACACACACATTACATTCCAGTATAAGCTGACTTCTCAAGTCAGCTTATACTGGAATGTATATGGTAGATAATATGTCGTTGTGAGTACTATTGCAGCGTTTTGTGATCCTAATTCAAATAAATGTCACTCTTCTTGACAGCATAATATAATTGTAATAAAAAGTGATTCTTGGGTTGTGATAGCGTTATTTAAATCTTATTTTTTTTCTCAATAAAATTTTAAGTAGACGTTTCAGTTAAGCTGACGCGATTACGCTTACATTGAATTTAGCTAGAATAATATACTTAATGTAGAAAAGACGTACATTTCTAATTTATTATAATAGAAATAGAAGAAGACGATGTTATTACAGATTTTCAATTGTATCTAAAAGGTAGGTTTTCAAATACTATACATTTATTATGTAAATCTCAAAACGAAATACAATTTCGTCTGTCTCTATGATATAAACGGGGTTATTGGAAAAACATTAACAACCTCTTATGAGATCATTGTATCATGTGTGTAATCATTATGAACAACTTTTACTATGGGACCAAACCTGTAGTAGTATTCTGTGAAAATCTCACCGTGAAAACTTAGGTGAAGTGAGCTGTCACTCCACCTGATGTTAGGGATTACCCCTATTGATAGCTCGCTTCACGCTCACTTCACCTAAGTTATCACGGTGAGATTTTTGCAGTCGCTCGGCTGAATCGCAAAAAAAAATCAGCTGTTCCCTACATTTATGTACGTATAATTCGTCAAAATGTAGGGAACAGCTAATCTTTTTTTCGCGATTTCAGGTTTGGTCCCATAGCAAAAGTTGTTCATAATGATGAGTACAATGACCTCATAAGAGGTTGTATTTTTCCAATAACCCTGTATACTTAAATACCTAGGTAACTTAATGAATTTCAAACGCTTTAGTTTATCCTACTAATTATTCCTACTAATATTATAAATACGAAAGTTTGTGAGGATGGATGGATGGATGTTTGTTACTCTTTCACGCACAAACGGCTGAACAGATTTAGATGAAATTTGGCACACAGATAGTTTATATTCAGGAATAACACATAGGATACTTTCTATCCCGATATTCCCACGGGATCGCAACTAACGCGGGGGAAACCGCGGGACGTTGCTAGTAATTAATATAAAGTATATGTTGCTTGTTATTTTAGGTACCTATTTACCCCAGATCTCATTACAGTTGTTTCAATAACTAAGCTTTAACCAATATCAGTCTGTTCTGAAATCACAGACGTGTTATTATAATGTTTTTGTAATACATTGATCCATTCTTGAAGAAGTTCTTTTACTTATTTCAGTTCTGACTACAATTTTATTTTTGCCTCATAATATTAGGAGCCCATGGTGTAAGGAACAGCATAAGTCAAAAGCATTTATTTATTTATTTATTTTAGGTTAGCCTACAATTGTTTACACGTTACATTTCATTTGAAAGTACACGATATACATTTACAAGTGCAACAATCATTTACAGGCTAACACCACATGCACTATTTTATTTATATTATACATTTTTATTTATGCAATTAATTATAAATTTTGAATGAAAATAATACAAAACAAAGTAAGCATTCCTTACTTTTTCTCACGTTTCCCGGCGTAAAGCTTTGGTTTCCTAAGAATGCGGTGTACTGTCACATAATAACGGCTGTCCAAATTCAGAGCATTTTTAAACGGTTTTATTAAACGGTTTCTTCTAAACGGTTTTTTTTAGCTTGCCCTGTTTGTTGTTATTTGGGTCTAATTTAGTACTTGAAATTTTACCCCCTTCCTGTTGGCAGATTGATCTGATATTTGGTACACACCTTTAGTTTTGATGACAATACAATTTAATTCAATCAGTGTCATTGTAAATCCATGATGGTCGCCGCTACAAAATGGTGGATTACACATTTTTTCACAACCCCCTCAATATGGGTATCATATGAAAGGGCTTAGTTACCTAAAACACGGTGGTAGAAAATGTCCAAGGCATTAAGTCCGTCTTTGTACAGTTTTACTTGTGCATAAAGTTTTAATAAATAAATAAACACGGTGTATGTAAAAAAAATTAAAAACTTGAAAATAAAATAAGTAAAAAAAAATTTTGCACGCGCCCCACGATTTTATTTTTTTGTCTGATCAATGCCCTAAATTGATGAGGAAAGTGGTGTGATGACTGGTACCCAGGAGCTACCGAATATTTTTTTAGCTTTTAGTACATTATCTAGATCATTATTTTAATTAAAACCGTTTAATTTAATTTTTTTTACTTGTTTTTTTGATACCTTAAAAAGAATTAAAAATTAATCAATCAATCCTTTAACAAGAAGTCTTACCTATTAAAGTTTCTCATTTTATAGCTTATTCGCAAAATAACAAATGAGTCTATAAAAAAATCAAAACCTTTCACGAAAGAAAACCACAAACCTATAGACAAAAATTAAAAAATTACTGAACGGATTTTGATGAAACTGTACAGTAATATAGCTTATACATCAGAATAACACATAGGATACTTTTTATCCCGATATTCCCTCGGGATCGAAACGTACACGGGTGAAACCGCGGGGCGCAGCTAGTCAAAAATAAATGCCACGTATCAAGCATTTCCATTACGGCTACAAACACATTGAGGTTATAAAATTTTGTATGAATTAACTTCATATAAACATTACTTAGTACGTCTACTAGTTATTGTACTGTCGCCCAACCTGTGAAACAAAAAGTGCAAGATAGAGACGGGAACATGGTCTACAATCATCATCATCTATCTAGCCTTTTCCCAACTATGTTGGGGTCGGCTTCCAGTCTAACCGAATGCAGATGAATACCAGTGATTTACATGGAGCGGCTGCCTATCTGACCTCCACAGCCCAGTTACTGGGTAATACGATACCCCTTGGTAAGAATGATTGTCAGAGTTTCGGGCTTCTGACTACCCGTAACGACTGACAAAAATCCACTAATGACAGCCGGGACCATGGGCTTAACGTGCTTTCCGAGGCACGGAGGGGAACGTGGTCTACAGTGTGACCCACGAAATAAAGCGTTTTTGACACCTGTCAGTTTCATAAAAATGAATACGTGTTATGCGAATTTAATCTTTATTAACTAGTAAAATTGTCGCACTGACAGGTGACAGAGATGGCCAGACTATAAGCGTTATTTCTGTCTCTGTCGCACAACTGTCAAACAACAAGTGCAAGATGGAGACGGGAACATGGTCTAAGTCAAAACATGTACTAAGTGACGTTTATAGATCTCAGGCTTAGAACATTGATCTTGGTCAGTAAAAACTTATTTGCTCGAATTATCTTTGTAACAGATTTATTATGCTTTGATGGCTAAATAATTAATTTACCAGCAGGGAAGTCATGGTCGAAATCGATCAGCGAAGTATTGAAATTATTAATTACTTTTGAAGTTCAAACTGTTTTTTACATTAGGATATTACGGTTCTTATGTTGTTAAATAAGGAAATTGCGCTTTACTTTGTGTTAATTATTTCATCACCACGGCTTTTAAAATGGAAGGAAAACATCGTGAGGAAACCTGTAGGCTCTGGAACCAAACATTCGAAGACATGTGACATCTACCAATTCGCACTGGGCCAGCGTGGTGGATTACAGCCCACTCCCTCTCACCGAGATGAGGCCTGTTTCCTAGCAGTGAGAACGTTATGCTTAAAATTAAAAATTCTACGTTTAAAACAAACGTTTTCAAAAATACATAATTCTCTCAGCCAGGAACTTGTCACAACACCTGCAATATCGCAGTGACCCAGAAAAACCTGCATTAAAATTGCACCTCTTTTTGTCCCATTCAAAATGTTGTACGACAATGTATTGAAGGGACCGGTAGGCGGTAAAACGGCGCTTTGTACTGTACTGAGTGGATAATAAACATGTAGCCGGCAGTCGCAAAGAGATGAGCCGACGACGGTGTAAAGAAATTGTAAGGTTATGTGATTGAGTAATTGTGGCTTTGGGAAATGAAATGTAAAAGCAGTACTTACATAATGACTTTTGTTCTTCTCCATAGGAACATACTCATCATCATCATCTACCTAGACTTTTCTCAACTGTGTTGGGGTCAGTTTCCAGTCTAACCGGATGCAGCTGAATACCAGGATTTTATAGGCTATGCTTCATATTTCTGACTGACAAACTTCTTGACAATTCAAAAGTTCCTGCGAATGGTAAAATTTAAATACACGAGAATCGGAGAAATTGCTTTATTTAAACGTTTATTGAGGATGATATTCTCACAGCATGTACCTATGTCTATTACCTGTTTAGTATAATTATTCTATCACTTTTATTTTAAATTATATTATTTTTATTTAAGTACGCTGTGCCAGTACGCGGTATCAGTGTCCTAATAAGTGTTTGCTGCACCCGACGACGTCATTACGTCAGCGCCGGCTGTCGCTGAAAGCCAGCTCTGGGGCTCTGTCTTGCATAAGGTCGCAGCATAAATATTGAGCGATAGCTATTTTGCGTGGATGTGACGCATGTTTGCCCTTACCTTTTATTGATTTCATTGTTTGTGTTTATTTATTTATTTATTAAAACTTTATGCACAAGTAAAAACTGTACAAAGGCGGACTTAATGCCTTGGGCATTTTCTACCAGTCTACCTAAGGGTGATGCAGAGACAATACACAGTAGGTGCAATAACAGAAAAACTAGAAAAAAATTATAACTAAAAAATATAAGATAAGAATAAATACATAAATACATACATACAACAAAATTTATGTTCTTTTTGCGTCATGTTTACCGCAAATAAACGTATTTTCTTACTTCTTTCTTTCTTTTAAAGATATGTTTGTTTCCACAAATTCACATAGAGCATAGTCCGAAATTTCTCAAATGTTAATGTTACAAAAGTTACTATAGACCAGAAGAAGAACCAGGAAAACAAGAATGCTTAGGTCATCCGGAAAAGAATCTGTGAAATATGCGGTAACAATCACGAAAAAACATTATCTCCTTTACTTATATGCTTAAATTAAGTTAAGAGACATTTACACTTCAAAAATTGATGGTTAAACAATCGTTAATCATTACTCAAATTAATCGTTAATATTACATAAGCAACGTTTATAAATAAACCCCTAGATTAGGAGCTTAAATACAAGATGAGGTTGAGAAGCTTTCAAAGATGTTACAGTAAAGTAGGTAATAACTGTCAATTGCATTCATGCACTCCGTCTAACCGAAGATTCTTACCTGGAAGGGATTCCAGGTAAGAATCTTCGGTTAGACGGAGTGTAATTTACAGCTATATTGGAAGAACATGCTGACATCTAAGAAATATAAATTCAGCGAGAGCGAGTTTCAGCTATTTTAGCTGTTTCCACATTTGGCGATATGTCTGCAATTTCGAACATTCTGACGTGTACGATTGGAAAAGCAATGTCTGGGTACAAATATTATTGTGATTTACTGGTCCTGAACAAAATACTGCACCCTATTTTTGCGATTGATTTGATTGGATTTTGAAAGGACAATGCTCATGGATGTATGGAATCCCATACCATTTTACATCAAAGTCAAACTTTGTTTTTTATAGACTACACTTATCATATTAACCTACAAAAGTTCTTTTTGTAAACAAAACCCGGGTTTTGGAGATTATCAAAAAAATCGAAATAACCTAAAAACTAGGTAGGTTTATTTTGTTTGACATGTCATAGACAAACGGCCATTATTGCTGTAAAAAAACAATTTCTATTCTATTATAGTTATTTTTAATTAATGTAGAATTTTGAAAGACGTGATCATGACACTTTCTAAATTCAAGGTTATGTTAATTATATCATTTGAAACGGAACGTCATGTAAAGGGAATAAAACAATATCAATACTTTTTTACTTTCAATTAAATTCCCTGTTCAAAAATCAAATCCCCGATGCGTAATGTCTTAAAAAAATATGAAAATAATTACTATAATATTTTGATCTTGATGCATGCGACTTTTTGTACGACTTTTGGTCATTGTCCTTTCTTTATTTTAACATAAATAAACAAAACAGATTTAAAGGACATTCAGATCTTATTCTAAAAACATTAAACATTATGACTGGGTATTTTGTGCAGACTATGGCACCTTTAAAAAACATTTACGCATACATCAATAACATAACGTATAAAACTTTTTAGTTGTTGTGAATCAGAGGTATCTTATTGTAAATATTATAGGTACTGTACAGCAAAATGAATAGACACGAACACACTTTATAACTCATAACTATTTCATACTTGTTACTCTTTTACTACTAAACTATTTAATATAATATTGTAACAAGTAATATTGATAAAATAAAATTTACTTTGATACGTTTTTGCGATTAATTTGAGCTTAGTAGGAATTCGTCTATGAACACAACAGTATTATATATTTTTTTTTATTTTAAGCCTTTGTTGCTCCACTGCAGGGCAAAAGCCTCTGATTTTCCTTTCCTGAGTAGAAAGGAAAATCGGAGGTCTTTATGTCTTGAGCTAGTATTGACCAATCTAGTTTGTAGGCGTGAAGTTTATCCCGCCATCTCCTCTTAGGTAGGTCTACCTCGATGTCGCCTGACGTTTTCTGGAACCCCACATTGTGCTAGATTAGAAAACAATATTGAATCCACGGAAAATGTAATTTTCAGCGCTGTTCACAACGATAGGTCGTGGTGGAGCAAAATTAAAGGATAGCGGACTGTATAACAAGAAGTCCTCGACGAATAATAAATAATTAATCTATGTGACGTACTTTAAAATTCATCATAGTTCGTAAAAAAATTCCAGGAATTACCTAAATAAGTTACAGAGAAACAAGAGAAGAAGAGGAAGAAGGAAGAAAAATATATTTTCGTACCCTTTCATAATTATCTTGATTTTCAATAGGCTTTACTTAACTTTTGTCTACAGAATATATATTGCGGTTTAACAGCTTTTGTTCAGAAAAAAATTCAATTTGTTTTAATTTTATTCCACCAGTAAAAGTTATCAAACAATTGAAAAATTAGCCCTAAATTGTGAAGAATTGAAGTTCATTTTTTGAAAATTCTTTTTTGAAAACGGAAATGAAATATGACGTTGAATGATAAATGAAATGAATGGATGCTTTATTTGCCAAAATATAGGTACATCATTTATGGTAAAGAAACTTCGAATAAAATATCATAAAGAATTTAAATGAGGTACCTATCTAAAATATTCGAGTCGAGGCTAAAACAGCAGCGTTGCGCGTTGCCGTGATATCGATTTGTGATTATATTATTAAATTACGACCGCTATCAGCATAGTCGGTATTAGTTCGTTAATTGGAATCCGTTCATATACAGTCTAATTTAATTTCGTCTCAATTGCAGTCGACCCGTCTGTAGGTATTGATACAGACACATCTGTGTCTTTCAAGTATACAGGATGTTCAAAAACTCGTGGATCAAAGGAAATAGGGAGCCAAAGGAGGTCATTTCCAACGCTTTTAAAGTGAGAAACAATTATTGGTAACACTTTGGCTCTTGAAAGGTATCCAGAGCCGCAATAGAACTTTTGTAGTGCTGAATAAATTATCTAGTAGGTAATAATACAACACCGTTTGTTTTATTGTTTTAAATCACTTTTTTTTTATTAGTCTAATTGTAAAAGAACTCGATATACAAAAATATTCATAACTTTTAGGGCAATTGAATTATGGCCATGCTGTAGAAAGATTTTTTGTTGGAAATGCCCTATTTTAACTCCCTATTTTGTTTGATCCACGACTTTTTGACCAACCTGTATACCCGTAGGACACAGATGTGTCTGTCTCAATACCTACACACATTTTTGATCTTTTTATTTGATACATATGCAGGCTAATTGACGCACAACCTGTTACCATGGATTCTGTTACCATGCATCAGTTCTGTGTCTAGAACACCCAAAGTTAAAGTTTTTAAAACCAATTTGCTGTTCCATACATTTTGACCACGTAGGTATTGCTCTTTTGTATATAACAAAAGATTTTTTTTGGCTGTGTAGAATCATGTGCTGAATTCATTATTACAGTTTGCGCGTTGATTTCCCTGGCATCCCATATATTATAATAGTTTCAAAGGGTGACTTAATCTGCATTCGCGATTTATTTGCCAAAAATGTAAACAAATATAAGTTTATAGAAAAATAACTTTAAATCCTACACAATAAAGTTCAGTTTACGCTACAATTCCAAGTATTTTTGTAACTTTTTCAATCACTCTCAAATCAATTTAATTAACATTAAAATAAAATTGATATTTGTTCAACTTGAAATAATATTAATTTGAAATAAAAGTTTGAATAGACTTTAGGTGTTTAGGAGGCAGAATAGCGTTTTGGAAAAGTATAACACGGGCAAGCCATACTGTGATATTTCTTGGAAAAAAACCCAACCAATGGCGTAATCAGTGCTAATTAGTATTGGAATTTATAAACTTGCACTCACCGACAGCTGTTACAACCGCTATCCTACAAAAAATCTTTGATTTTATCATTACACCTGTAAATATTAATCACTGATACATTTTAGAAAATCTCGAGAAATCTTATCGCCTACGATTCTATTCGATTTAATCTTAACACAGGTGTTACGTAGAGCGTAACTAATGCTTCCCAATTAGGCTTGCGTTCGAGATATCGGAATATTGAATCGGTACATAAAATAACGATTTAAAATCGATTCTTACTTGTTTTCACACTTAATATCCGATTCAAAATCGAGTGGGTTTTACGATTATAACATGGAATAGTACAGTCATGTACCATGAAACGTGTGAGATTAAAGATCATGACTACTTAGGTAAAGATGCCAGCACATCAAGCTACCCGAAACTGTCAAATTTTCCCAATCAACTTTGAACCTTATGGTTTAGCAATAAAGTTTAAAATCTATTAAAAAAAAATGACAGACTGTAGTAGCTTGATGTGCTGGCGTCTGTACCTAAATTATTGTCATGTTACTAGCTTTAGCCCGCGGCTTCGTACGCGTGAAATTTCATGCTTCCCCAATACACCGCTTCGCCACTGCGTCGCTACGCATCACCAGTCCACGCTGTTACTTCTGACTTTTTTATTTTTGCTCGACTCCTAAGGGTCATAGCGTGATGTCAAATAAAATCTTACTCAAGAATTGGGCTATCAAATGCAAAAGGAATTTTTCAAATCCGACTGTTATTTCCAGAGATTAGCGCATTCAAACAAACTCTTCAGCTTGATTTTATTACTACAGATATGTGCAATTTTATGGGTACCGAAAGTATCTAACGATCTGCGTAAGTGCTTTTGCTTAGTGCTTTTTTATTACCATATAATATTCGGTTCTTTGGCTAAATGGAGAACTATAATCTGAAAGCCCTCCATTTAAACATATTCACGTAATGATAATAACTTTACTGTTTCATTCTTTCATTCAGAATGTAAGGGATCATTAATTTGTATTTAAATACTGCCTGTAACTTTATAGAATAACATTTTATACAGCGTGTAACGAAACCTCTTACAGCCCAATTAGAGCATTGAGTTAAAAGCATAATCCAATGACCAATTTTTTTTTTAAAGCTAACTATTTTTATTAAGAAAATCGTGTTGATCCTAGCATTAGTCTATGCATTCAAAACTGAGTCTTATTGCCTTAAAATAAGACTTAATTTTCTTTGGCCAATCGGCGGATAGTATGGCAAAAAACACAATTTTTGAAAAAAAAACCTACATTAAAAATGACTGAAATCGATTCAGTAGTCAATTATGAACAAAATATTTTCAGGTTTTGCGCATTTAACCTTGCACGTTGTATAAGATATAAGACCTCATACTCATAACAGTAGCGTGTTATATAAAATTAGTCAAGTAAGTTTGGCAAGTGCTAGTACTTGCTCGAAATAGAATCTGAAATCGAGTGATTTGATTTTCAGATCGGGCAAGTGATTTCTTAAAATCAGTCTGAAGTCTGAATTTTTGACTAGTTGATGGCATTAGGCTCGCCCCCTGTTACATGGAATTAGCGGAATATGTGTGTACTTTAGGTGAGTATACCTCTTAAGGCTCAGTATTATGCCGTTGACCTTGCTCAAATGGGCGTTACCGCTGAGAATGCCCCGCGCACCCCTCATCATATTTACGCGCCGCGCGAAGCGCTCACGAAGTTTCTATTTTGTAGGGCTGGCTGCCAGTGTCATGACGCACGACGCTCGCATATAGGTAGCCAGTAGCATAATTCAGAGCAGTGGTGTATGAAATATTTTTTTTTTACAAAATAAGAACTCGTTGTAATATTAATAAAATAGAAAATATTATCAATGTACCCCGCGATTTCGCTCACAAATAAAAATAAATAAGTTAGTACCTACTTACTTCATTTTTTTTAATGCAGAATAATTCGAGTGGAAAACCTGACCAATATACAAATGAACTACAATGCGCCCCCTATCGATACCTCAGGGTTCAAAGGATGAACATGACTTTTCAGAAAAGTCTAATTGGTCAAAATGTACTATGCACCCTTTTAGCCCCGAGGTATCGAATTATGGTTTGTGGGCCCCGTATGACCACTGACCCCCAGTTCAATTTATTATCCAGAAGTTTATCTAGAAGTCAGAAGCGGTCATGGGCTCAGAACTTTTTAGTTCAATAAGGCCGGCCACATACGAACGGAATTCCGTTTCAAAATATTGATTCTGCCGAATCGATTTTTTAAAACGGAATTTTCGAAGGCAACATATCCACACAAAATCAAGGATCTATCGCACACGTACAGTAGTTCTCCTTTCGAAATTTAATGCCTTCGAATTTATTTTGTATGGATTTGCTGCCTTCGAAATTCCGAATCGATATTTCAAAACGGAATTCCGATTTTGCTGGCCTAATCAAGACTTACATTCTATAGGTTGGTCCATTTAGAGGGTCCAATTTTTTTTTGTGTAATGAAAGAAAAAGAGGAAGATAGAGAGCAAGAGTAAGAGAGAAAATGTATTGAATGTCAGAAAATAAAAACGCACATTATAAATTACACCATTTTTTCAAAATTCTGAGAAGGTTAATTGTCTACAACACATTCTTTTTGCATAAAATTTGGTTTTTTCACATTATAGTCATAATCATCAGTGTTCTCTTATACTTAATCGTCGTTACTTTCATGTGTTTGTTTTTTGTCCCGAAGACATTGTAATTATTTCTTCTTGCATCTGTATCTGTTTTTTTTCACGATTTTAGGTTTGGTCATAGTAGTTGTTCATAATGATGAGCACAATGCCCCCTTAGGAGGAAAGCGGTGATTAAAATTTCACCCTATATAATATTCAATCAGGCAGGGTTTGATCAAACAAAATCCACAATATCTTTCTGCTTCATATGTCGTTTGATCTAGTTCTTCATGTAAATTTACATCGAATTTGAGTGATGATGGCTTTTCAGTAATAGGACTGCAAAAACACAAAAAATATTTTTGAAAATAATACAATGTATTTTAAAATTTCTATATTTATGTCTGTAGTTTATATGGTGTACATAATAAAGAGTATTTTATTCTATTCTATTTTGTGATAGGTATGTTTATATCTATTATTTTATAATTCATTATTTCAGAGTACTTTAACAAAATATAGCCCTCATTTGTTGCCGGATACTAAGTACAGATTTTGTTTCATAGATTGATCACCAAATATTTAATTAAATACTATAATGTCTAAATCAAGATGTTGTGATAGATCACTAAATCCCACAGGCCTAGAAGAATAATACGAAATTCGTAAACTTACTTACTTCTTCTTGAAATGCCTTTTCATTTGCTTGCAGAATATTGTGAACAATGGATGATGATGGCTTTTCAATAGTAGAACTAGAAAAATACAATATTTATTAAATAAACACTAACTTATGACCTTGGGCTATTCGAATAGCCTAAGGATGGAGAAAATACTGGTCAATGAAGGAAATAGTGATATGTAAGGATCTAGGCAATCACATAAAAAATAAAACATTCGAGACGTGTATTCTAACAGTTCTTACTTATGGCTGTGAAACTTGATCAACAACACTTCACCACAGGGAAAGGCTAACAAAATCCCAACGTGCCATGGAAAGAAGCATGCTGGGGTTAAAAATCAAAGACAGAGTCAGGAACGTAAACATGAGAACAAGAACAAAACTCACAGACATTCTTACCCGGATAGACGTCCAAAAATGGAGATGGGCTGGACATTTGCTACGCCACCCCATAAACAAATGGAGCAAGCAAGTCACCCTCTGGCAACCAAGAGACGGCAAAAGAAGTAGGGGTCGTCAAGTCAGGAGATGGGAAGATGACTTGAAACAGACAGCGGGATCATTCTGGTTGAGAGTAGCAAGGGACAGGATCCACTGAAAGGAATTGGAGGAGGCCTATTCCAAAAGGCACACCGAACATAGGGACCTCTTGTAACCCTATGTTTAGGAATAAAAGGTTATTATTAATCTTAGCTTATGACCGCGAATTCATCCACGTGAAAGTAAAGGTACAAGTCTGTCAAAAAAAAAATGTTGATTCCGAACCGATACTCGTATTTCGAAACGGATTTCCGTAACGGACTGTATGTGGCAGGCCTAAAATTATTACCCTGTATTTGCCGGTTGAGTTGAGTAATAAATAATAATACAGGATGAAATTAAATTAGCTAGCGAAACTCCGCAGACGTGACGGGTATCGATATCTACTAAACATGACAAAATAAAAAAAATGTTTTTTGGGGTCAATGACCGCTGGTATTGTTTTTACTTGAAGTGTGAGTTGATAAAATCTTTTAATCGTGTTGAGATATCGACACCCATCACATCTGTGAATTTTACAAAAAAAAAATAAAAAAAATAAGTGATATTTTAAGTGACTAAACTACCGACAGTGGATGACCCCAAAAAAACATCACACAACATCAAATTATTTTCTCGTTTGTTTTATCATGTTTAGATACTCATCACGTCTGCGGAGTTTCGCTAGCTAATTTAATTTGACCCTGTATAGAGACCAAGTACCTACTTTCAAGTACCTATTATTCCAACACTCTTGTATCCTGATGAGACGATACCGACACGACCGGCAGGAGATCAGGCGCAGGACCGACTATTTTGCGTGCTCCTCCGACAGTACGGATTATCTCATCATCTGTCTTGTCGGTGATCAGCTTGTAATGTCCTAGCCCAAATAAAAACAACACCTAAAGTTGCTGTTCCCCGTGGGAATCGACCCGCGACCTCCAGATCGAGAAGATAGCGCTCTCCCCACTAGACTATAGAGGCAGTCGATTGTGATGGGTAGATAAGTATTTACTTGACATCCAATCGAGAAGCAGTATCATCCAGTTCTTGAGTAGCAATTTGCTTGTTCGCCAAACTAAAATAATAAAATCATTGAAATATAGATTCGGTAAATAAATTTCAACTTAGTAAAAATGCCTATAATAGGGTGTGTACTCTATATCTATAGGCATTGTTACAAAGTTATAGTATTAAATTCACGAGAAATAGATCTATTATTATCGTTCTTTATTTAGGTACCTACTTATAATAAAGCTTCTTACCGTCTTCGTGCTATATTCTGCACATTCTGGAGTAAATGCTTTCGACGAGCAACTTTCCATATCTTCCCACTATTATCTTTATTTCCCATTTTTATTTTCAAGGTATAAAAAGTAAAAATTCCACTGCGGAGAAAAGCGACACATCCGTTCTCAACAACGTTCCGAAGAACACTGGCGCGGTGCGAGCGCCAAGGAAATGAGCAAGCGTATATCGTAAAAATGTAAATAAAATCGTATGAAATTAGATATTAACTATTTCATAATATTGAATCCATCACTGGATGCAGTTTGGCATTAGAAATTTTATGGTATATTTCTTATTATAATTATAATTGTTAATGAAGAGATAAACTGCTTTTAAAAACAATTTAGAGGTGTGTTTGAAGATTTTTTTGATGCATTAATGTATGTTTAATCACTGTATCCATCACTGTATTAAAATAAGCCTTGAAAATATCATATCTTTTTTTTAAGTCAAAATTATTTACGGTTTAAGAGATACACTGCTTTAAAAAACCAACATTTTGACTGTTTCAAGAAATCTCCGCCTTAAAATCAAATCATTTACTTCAAATAGGCACATAAAGGGACCTTTTGAACGTCAAAATTTACAAAAAATAGAATTGATTCTAGTCAGTCTGTCCAAAAGGTAGTTTCTTATGGATAAGAATGGGCAAGAAACTCACCGTTACTCTTTTAACATTCACTATCTAATATATGAAATTCTCGTGTCACAGTGTTAGTTACCATACTCCTCCGAAACGGCTGGACCGATTTGTATGAAATTTTGTGTGCATATCGGGTAGGTCTGAGAATTGGCTACTGTTTATTTTTTTTTTTTGCAAAACGACGTTTGCGGGGTCAGCTAGTAATTATATGTGAAGACAATGCACCTAGAATAAAATGACCCACAAAAGGTCAAAGAATTAAAAATAAAGCAATGACAGGTAAATTAATTATGTGATAAATAGATACATGGTATACACCTCTGCCCCGCCGTCCGGGGAAGCAGGTGTGTTATGTCATGTAAATAAAGTCTGTTTCAATTCACACAAAACTCAGTCGGAAGATGGTGCCTTTAGATTTGATCTCGCCTTGAGATCGTGACAAGGACATTTTACTTATTTTGCCTTGACCAACTTATATGTCTAGTAGGTCAGTCGGGGCTATAAAGTTGATTTTAGGGAAACTGCTGAGACAGCAGTGACCCAGTCACTTCACATAAATCGACAAGGGCACTTATGAAACGTCAGAAGCTAGGTGCACGGTTCCAATTGGTCGTTTCCTATTGAGAAGAACCGGCAAGAAACTCTCCGGTTACTCTTTTAAAAATAATTGGCTTTTACAATGTTTTCAAATTACAGTAGGTATGGGAGGATAGCAACAATATTTTCTACTCTCCGCCATCGCGTGTCAATGTAAGACAAGAATGCAAGACCTCGATGAATGTATTATCTCTGACCCGATGACTCACAACACTCTAGGCCTAATAACGGAGCTTCGTTTTCCCACGATATTTTCCATCAATGGAGACTATCATTGTTTAAAAAAAACCAGTGAAGTGCGTGTCGGACTCGCGTACCGATGGTTCCGTCCATTATGTATGTAACTACGGTTACTACTACGGTTTTCGGATTTTTTTCTTACGTGATTCTAGGTCAACGGGAACTACCCTACATATATGGTTTTATTCCTTTGCGAGTTTCAAAATATGAGGCATAAACGAAACATAAACGCATGTATCTTTTGATTGCATTGACTTAGAAATTTGATATTTCACTGATTTAAGGGATTATTAATTTTAACTTGATAACTCCACTCATTCCTGAGAAAAAGGATCTTAACTGATGGACAGACAGATGGACCACGAAGTGATCTTATAAGGGTCTCGTTTATCCTTTTGAGGTACGGAACCCTAAAAAAACATTTATGTGGAATTTCACAAGATTACTACACTATGAACAGTTGTTTGAATACACGTTTTCGTTTTTATAGTAATACGATAATGGTAGATTATTAAAATAAGTTTTAGTTCAGTTATGATAATTATAATTTTGTTTGTTTTATTAATTAATTAGGTACTAGTTGTAGTAAACTACAAAAATTAATCATTATCATGAACTATACTTTACTATATATTTGTAAATATTATCTAGCTTCTGGCCGCGACTTCGTCCGCGTGAAATTTCACCCTCCCCCATTCACCCGCTTAGGGGTGGAATTTCGAAAAACCCTTTCTATATGGATGGATGAACCTATACTACCTACCAAATTTCATGCCTCTAGGACCAGCGGTTTAGGCACTGCGTTGATATATCAGTCCGTCAGGACTTTGAATTATATATAATTATATAGACAGATAACAAGCTACGCCCCACAGTTTCACACGCATAAGGTTTGATCCCGCGGGAGGACCAGGATGAAAAGTCCTAATCCAGGTTATGATCTATCCATGTACAGACGCCAGTACATCAAGTTACTACAATCTGTCAAAATTCTTTAATAGATTTTCAACTTTATTGCTACAGCATAAGATTCAAGGTTGATTGGGAAAATTTTACAGTTTCGAGTAGCTTGATGTGCTGGCGTCTGTACCAAATTTCAATTAAATCCGTTAAGCCGTTTTAGCTTGAAAAAGCAAATGACAGTCTCGAAAATTAAAAAGTAACATGTTCCCAAAGAGTTCCATTTTCGAATTCCATAATTATCTTTTCATTATTTTAGCGTAAGTGGCCAGATCCAGAAACTGTTAGTAGTAAAGTAGCATGTCCCAATTAAGATAAGTCCACGTTTCTGGAAAACTTTTATGTTTTAGAGTAAAATACATTCGTTTAATTTTTTGTTTGCTTCTTAAACATCTATCTTTTCTTGAGGATTTTTTGTTTGAAATAACATGTGTAATTTTCTTTTACTGCTCAATTATTGTGAGATGGATTTCACATCTATCTTGTTTGCCTAAACCCTCGAAATTTAAAGCTATCATAAAAATATTGTTTGTGGATCGGTGATTTTTTTTTCAATCAATATTCTGGAATCTAGTTAAGCTAGTATCTCACAGAATTTATGCCGTAACACAATCATGACCGTGCAAAAAATAAATAATTCAAAATATTGGTAAATTAAAGCTTTTAATCCACTATCTTATTAATTCGAGAACAGGTTCACTCATTTGTCTGTTGACAATGTTTTGATTATAATTATACTACCGACTTGCCCCTGCTTCGCACGCGCGCTATGTACTGATGTGTCGATTTATCAAATGTGAGATTTCAGGCGATCTAATCTGTGAAAATCTCACCGAAAATTTGAAGTAAGTTTGACGTTTAATCAATAGTGTCAATCTCTAGCATCGGTGAAATGACAGTTCCTTTCAAGCTCACTTCATCTAAGTTTTTATGGTGAAAGAAAAGGCCGGGTATATCAACATTTCCCAACTATGTTGGGGTCAGCTTCCAATCTACCGGGATGCAGCTGAATACCAGTATTTTATATGGAGCGACTGCCTACCTGACCTCCACAACCCAGTTACTGGGCAATACGATACCCCTTGGTAAGACTGGTTGTCAGACTTTCGGGCTTCTGACTACCCGTAACGACTGTCAAAGATCTACGAATGACAGGTGGGACCAACGGCTTAACGTGCTTTCCGAGGCACGGAGCGGTCTCGGTATGTAAAGATAGTCACCCATCCACAGACCAACCGCGGCAAGCTAGCTTAATCTGATCGATCGACCTGTAAAAGACCGGCTATATCTAAATTAAATATGAATGTATTATACCTTTCGGAATAAATGTAAATAATGAGGAACCACGTCAAAATACAGGGTGGCTTCAAAATTTGACATAGAGTGATTGACATCATTTAGATAGTAGTAGAGAAATGTTACGAAGTTTTTCAATAGGAAGGTAGGTAAGTAAGTTTATAATTATAACCTAGAGATTGACTAGTTTGAAACAGAGATAACAGAAAACTTATTAATTACTATGATAATGGTCGGATGCAAAATTGTTAATAATTGGTTCGCAAACTATTATGATTATAATAATTATTATTCCCGTTAAGTTATTGAGGGACTTGTGGCTAAGGAATAACAGCCACACGGGTCGATCGATCAGGTTAAGCTACGCTTGCCTCGGTTGGTCTGTGGATGGGTGACCATCTTCACATACCAAAACCCCTCTGTGCCTCAGAAAGCACGTTAAGGCGTCGGTTACGGCTGTCGTTCGTGGATCTTTGACAGTCGTTACAGGTCGTCATAAGCCCGAAAGTCTGACAACCAGTCTTACCAAGGGGTATCGGAATGCCCAGTATCTTGTGGAGGTCAGATAGGCAGTCGCTCCATGTAAAATACTGGTATTCAGCTGCATCCGGTTAAACTGGAAACCGACCCTAACAAAGTTGGGAAAAGGCAAGGCAGATGATGAAATTCCCGTTAAAAGCCTACACCACTGAGTGAGATCGAGACAGAGTGCGGTGTTAAGCGGCAGGCAGCGCCAATAGTTTAGGTATTTGCTTTTTACGGTGAAAATAATGGTAATTAAAAAAAAATAAAAAACATTAAGACCTGCTTTATAGTTAGTTCTGCTAGTATACAAAGTTTCATGATCTAATTTGAAGTATTTTTTTAATACCAGCGGTTCATTGTTCGGTTTGGAGGTAACTTTGGATTTTTTTTTCTATCGAGTTAATTTTATGGATCGTGTTTTCGTCTAACATAAGACCTAACTTTAATCCTCAACTTTACCATATATTTATTTCAAAATTAATGCTGCAGTATTTTCGACATAACGGAGGATCTTGCTAAGTCATTTGAGGTAGTATAGGCCCTTAAGTTATTAGGTATCTACGTGCGACTAAAGACAGATAGGTGAGAAACATCGCGCCTGTATTTCCCAAACGTTTACACAGAGGTGTACCTACCTATAGTACACACACCAGCACATCAAGCTACCCGAAACTGTCAAATATTTCCAACCAACTTTGGACCTTATGCTTTAGCGATAAAGTTGACTTACAAGTTATGGGTCGTCGTGTATCTGAATTCCGAACCCAACCGGGCGATTTACTTCGTGTAATTTATTTCACCACTACTGCTCTCAAAACGGTGAAGGAAAACATCGTGAGGAAACCAATATATCCTAGAACTGGAAATTCGAAGACGTGACATCCGCCAACTGCACTGGGCCCGTGGTAGATTACAGAACATTATAGGCTATTATTATTTATTATTATTACATTATTGCATCATGCAAAACATACACATAACACATACATATTGGAAAACCTGCATTGGTACATGCCTGGTTCTGAAAATTACTCTAAAATTCATCGTTCATTCATTGTAAATTCTTAGGTATATGAGTAACGGTGAGAGTGTTACGGTTCACAATAACATTTTTCAAGTAAAAAATTAACATTACAGAAAAAAAGTGTGTCACAGAAAAATCATAGTAACACAGACACCAGCCGTTCTCATCATCAGCCTAGTCTTTTTCCAACTATGTTAGGGTCGGCTTCCAGTCTAACCGGATGCAGCTGAATACCAGTATTTTACATGAAGTGACTCCACAACCCAGTTACTGGGTAGAACGATACCCCTTGGTAAGACTGGTTGTCAGACTTTCAGGCTTCAGACCACCCGTAGCGACTGTCAAAGATCCACGAATGACAGCCGGGACCAACGGCTTATACTGCTTTCCGAGGCACGAAGGGGCATGTAAAGATGGTCACCCAGTCACAGACCAACCGCGGAAAACGCAGCTTAACCTGATCGATCGACCTCTCGGTGAGAATTTAGGTGAAGTGATCTGTCATTCAAATTCATTCATTGTTCATCACATTCATTCATTGTCAAAGTCCATAAATAAATAAATAAATCCTTGCCAGCCCGCCGCTGCTGGCGTCCTCGGCTCAGTGAGGTGTTTGACTCCCCCCGCGATATCTAAAAAGGGCGCGCGTGGAACACTACGCGCCGCCAACTCGGGTCCTGATGTATGGGGGACCCATTTAGGCGGGCTGGAAGAGGGCGACATTCGCCCTCCGCGGACGCCTGGTGCGCCTGCTGTGGGCCGGGTGAGTGGACGAGATCTCCCTTTCCCTTTCCACAGCCTCCTACTGCGAGACGACTGTTTTGCAGAAGGCACCGCGCTGCTATCTCAGGCAACGTCTCAATTAAGCGGTCGGCATATAGCAATCGTATTTTTTAAATGAACTTCCTATCGTTAAATCGTGAACCCCGTATCTTAACTCGAGTCACTCGTCGGTGAAGTCTAATAAAGATATGGGATAAGAATTCTTATAAAATTATTTAAAAGTTTGCAACCGAAGCTTGTGTTCGCTTAGTATGCGGCTGTACTATATCACAGTTGCAGGTGACTACAAAGCAATCTTGATTTGACGTACCTATTATCGATCAGTCTTTGCAAGAACAGTCTGTCATGAATTAAAAGGTGTGTAATTCAAAATTCATATTTCAATGGCTCTCGTATCAAAGTAAATACAAAAAAAAAATTAAAAAAATGGCATGGAATCCTCGGATGGCCTAATCCCAGACATTATGATATTCAACTTCTACCCTAAGCCTTCTCAATTCAAATAAACCTCAAACATTATCTAGAGCTGAATTAATGTTGGTGTCGGTATTAAATCGTACCTACAAACGTTTCACTAAATGATGGCAATAATTCGCCAAACGACGAGGATTCGAGATTCTGACGCAATATATTAATATACTACTTAAGTCACACTTGTTGTATACTATTTAATATCTCGTGTCACATGAACCCGCACTTAAGTCGCGATTTTCGATGTAAAAAAGAACTACATATGTCACAGAAAAGCGTCACTTAAGTGAGGATGATCACACTGTGCTATAAATGTATTTATTCACAGATATAAAATGAAACAAAAAAGATTATCCCTTTGTCTGTAACTTACTTTATTATATTTATTTCCAGCTAGGTACTTCAATTTACTTAGATACTTGAATCATTTCCTGGAAATCACAGAGCTTGATTAACGTAAATGCTCCTATTACCGCCAGTTTTAGCTGTCTTAGGATTCACTTTAAAAAAATAGATATAAGCTGATATGTTAGGAAAGATGTTATAATTTATAATTAATCTCAACGAAGTATTCTTTGCAATTCAGTACTTAAATTCAATATTCAATAACAATAGTTACTAAATAATCATTTAATCCAAAAGAGTAGTTGATTCTATTACCGACCCATAGAATACGGCAAGATTCTATTACCGATTTTTCTACTTTTACCGACCGCTACGAAGTTGTCACTTCTTCTATACTATTAAATAAAATAAAAAATCGTTTTTAAGGTATTTATTATACAATAACAATAGTTAAGAAAGAAAGAAAAATAGGTTTATTTGTCACAGAAACACGTGCAAACAAAAAGATGATTAATTCTAATGACATCATATATATCGAAACAAAAAAATAAATAAGTTATGAGATTAACATTATTACAATATGAACATAATTATTTATTGCAACACTTAGAGCAATTATTTTTTGTTATTTTAATTAATAAAAATATAATCAGTCTTCAAATAATTAAATGCTTCCTTAAATTTACAGCTTCTAGTTGAGCAGAGGCGTACTGCTTGCGCTTCTGCGGCTCCATGATTCTATAAAAGAACACAATCTTTAAAGAGATATAGAATTTAATTCTTCGAAAGAAGCTTTAAAAAGTTACATGGCCCCCATTCCGTCCCGCCATTTTTATTTGATTTGAAAACATATGAAATATAGCCAATGCCATGAAGCCATGAATGAAACTGGATGGCAAATATTATTTTACATTAATATATGTACTGTGACAAAATCTCTTAAAATGTATGCAAGAAATAAGCCAATTTGTTCAAAAATATACATTTTGTTTTGATGTACTGTAATATTACCAAAAATATCGTCACAACAGCTATGAGTCGGTAATAGAATCAAGTATGAAGGTAACAATATTCTATTAGCGACCAATAAAATTAATAATAAACAGATAAAATATCCGCTTTATGGAATACTGTTAAATTCGATCTTTTTGCTATATTATTTCTTTTAATGTCAGTTAGTCTTTAATTCAGATAATAAAGGTTATTTACAGTATAATATCATTATAATAATAGGGATATTGTCTAACGTTGAATCGAGTTTTACACAAAAACTTTAAGAAATAGCTTTGTCGTTAATAGATCTAACGAAGTAAAATAATTTTAAGAATTGAACAAGAAAAAAATAAAATCAAATGAGGTAGTTTCTAGATATTAGTTATTATAAAATACTAAATATTCTCAAAATTTAACAACGCCATGGGTCATTATTAGAATCAAGTTTTGAAATTTGGATTCTATTACCGCCTTAAATTAAAACATGATTTTATAACACAAAAACCAATAAAAAGTATTATATTAAGAGTTAGTTTAGAAAACGAATATATACGTTACAGTTGTAATGTGATAGCAAGAAGACAAATCCATTTTTAGTGTGTTATTTTCCTTAAGTAATATTTAGGTGTACTTACGTGGCTGGAGACGCGACACTATGGAAAGTGCGTCCGCTTCGGGCTCGTCCCACTCTCTTTCAAGTTATTTCTTTTACTGGCTATTTAAATTCACAAACTTTACTCTTTTTGTTGTCCAATAAAAATACGTAACTAATTTTTAAGGTATGACTTTTCTAAAACCCTATAATATGTCTAATGTGAGTGATTTAAAAATTAGATCGTTAATAGAGTACACATTTTAGGGGGTCGTTAATAGGAGCTTTTACGTTACTTTCGCTGTATGCTCTGCAAATTCTGACTGAAAACTACTTTAGTAAACTCATTGAGCTAACAGTAAAATCAGTAAACTTAAAAAAATATTTTCAACACACTCGTAAAGTGGCTCAGTTCCATAATGCAGTGTATTAAACACGCGTGCTTTTTACTTTATATTACCGCACTGGTGCGGTAACGCCACAGATAACTATTTACTAGTCGGACATGTGCGCTTTTATAAATCTCATCAAAGAGACTTAATGCCAAAAGGAATCTGCGGGCCATATTTTAAGTTTTCTTTTAAATAGTCTGAATAAAATTATCTTTGGTCCCAAAATTAACAAAAATGTATTTACCTCAAATTGTTCGTTGCCCCTCCTAGAACCAAACGGAAAAGACCCTGACTGGCGTTCTATTACTGCGGATTCTCACTGAACTAATTTATATTTCTCTATACCAATAGTACTTTCTAATTCCATACTTACTAAACTACAATTTGACATACGACAATACTACGATCAATCAAAACATTATTTTGTGTTTATTATATTTCTTACTAGCGGCCCGTCCCGGCTTCGCACGGGTGGACATTTATTTTTTAAACAATTTATTTTTTTCCTGCAACTAAAAAAGGCTTATGTTAATCAGTGATAATGTAGCATTCAAATGGTGAAAGAATTTTTAAAATCGGTCCAGTACTTTTTGAGCCAATTCGTTACAAACATACATACAAATCTTTCCTCTTTATAATATTAGTATAGAAGTATAGATATAGGCTGCTTAGCGGTTTTGCCTGTGCCTTTATTTACACCTGTGTGCGTATCGCTAGCACGGTACGCGGAAAAACAAAGCCAGAGCTCCATTTTCCATAAATATTTGCTAAATAATTAATACAAGTCCGCTTTTTTCTTCGCCAGTGTGTTGAAAAACGTCGTATGAAACGCGAGTACCTACATCGACATTACACACTCGGCTCCTTTATCGTTCTCGCCTACGGCTCGCGCGAATAATACCGCCTCGGGTATTATGACCAATATAGCACACATGTATTTTTCCATGTAGGTACTCGTAATTTGTTATCAATGTCATCTTCAGCAAACAAGTCACAAAAAATTTCAATATTATTCAACGTGTTCCGGAATGCGAATTACCATATTTAAATACCTTTTAAGCACCCTAGTGTTTAAATGCAGGAAGGAGATAAATACATTACCTGCACCTCGAGTGCTGCACTGCTATTGCGGCTTCGCTACTAACTGAATTGAACTCAGTGAATTTAAAGTAATTTTCATTTGTCGCTTCCGCATCACTGAATAATTAATGCTTATTATGTTTGTCGGTAGCGGTATATTGTCGTTTAAATATAAAGGTTGATGACATTTATATTTTTACTGTTGTTGAAATATTACTAAAAATAACATTAATTTTTAATAATAATAATAGACGCTAAACATTACATGCACACATACATGACGGCGCGAGATGTAAGTCGATTTATTGTATCGCCAGATAACTTTTATTCGAGGAATAAAATTGATGTAAGACGATTTTTGTATGAAATAACTGTCAAAATTATTCCTCGAATAAAATTATGAGATGATTAAAAAATCAGTCCTTAATCAGTGATACGAATAGTTTTAATTATTCAATTGTACGGTTAAGTTTTGTTGCAATATTTGGAAGTAAGCTCAGTGCGTTCTTTTGCGAGTATTATTTTCCAAACACCTGCAAATACACGCCCATAATGGAAGACCAACAGATGATGGATCAGCATGTTTCAGTAGCTCCAACATCCATCATACTATAACTCTCGCCTTCTTCCTATAGGGCAAAAATTAGGGGCATAGGTAGAAATTACAGAACGCCATCTGCTACGATTCTTACATACTTCTTTTGCCTCATTTACGTTCATACATCTGAAGGCCAATTCTCGTAATTTAAAACATTCAAAATCTTGTCGCAATCTCATCTCGGCGACAAACAAATGTCAAAAACTTGTCAAAAGGTAGGGAAATTAGAAGTATTCTTTGACAGATTGAGACTGAGATCAGAGGGGCAATTCCCATAATTTTTAAGAACGTTCACAGTCTGATCTCAGTCTCAATCTGTACAGAAATGTGGCTAAATAAGCTTATGGCTTATACAGGGTGTCCCAAAAGGTTACGTAGCTCGGAAGAGGGGTGGATAGGGGTGGACACAAGGGTCACCATAAAAATAAAAAATAAATCCCCTCTGGGTATTTAAAAAA
Source organism: Globia sparganii (assembly GCA_949316385.1). Classification (NCBI taxonomy): domain Eukaryota; kingdom Metazoa; phylum Arthropoda; class Insecta; order Lepidoptera; family Noctuidae; genus Globia; species Globia sparganii. The sequence goes on from OX438654.1 coordinate 20,176,441, forward strand.
ATAAATGGCATTTTTTAAAAAACTAAAAATTTCACAACTTGTGGGGCTATTTTGCTAACCGTACCTACAAATATTGCTGTATTTAAAAAAAATGCTGTTATGTAATCGTCAGTGACCCTTTATCAAATTGAAATAAAAGAAACAATACATATCTAACCAAGATTTTAAAGAAAATTAAGTTCTTGTCCATTCAAGGACTTAGTAATTACTACTTCACTCAACTTCCTCCAAGTGTACTGAAAAAAAGTACTATGTTTTATTTTTCTGGTGACGCTTATTACCACCCCTATCACCCCCCTTTCCAGCTACGTAACCTTTTGGGACACCCTGTAGAGGGCAGTGGTGGTCTAGTAGTAAGGAAGTACGTAGGTTCGAATACAGACTTGCGCTTTACTTTGTGTAAATTATTTCATCACCACTGGTCTCAAAACGGTGAGGGAAAACATCGTGAGGAAATCGGCATGTCTTAGAAGTAAAAATTTGAAGACCATGTGACATCTAGGTACCAACCCGCACCGGGCCCGTTTGGTGAATCAGCCAACTCCCTCTCACAGATAGGAGGCCTGTGTCCCAGCAGTCGGAATGCTATATGCTGATTACGATATGCTTATGCAATTAAAATAATGCACTTCAATTTGCTTTGGTTCCTTCATCCAAAATGAAGTAAGTTAACCGTTAGATTTACACGAAAAAACGACCTAAGAAACGAACGCAGAGCACATTTTAGTATTGGCACAAAATTTATAATTCGACGTAGGTACAATAGGCCTAACCCAGCTCGGTAGACACAACTTTGACAAAGAAGCTGACAGAATTATCCAGTTGGGTTGGGCAGCATTTGGGAAACTCCATCAAGTCTTCTCATCGCCTATCCCGCAGTGTTTGAAGACTAAGGTCTTCAACCAGTGCGTCCTGCCCGTCATGACATATGGTGCCGAAACGTGGACACTGACGGTCGGACTGGTCCTCAAATTCAAGGTCGTTGATTGTACAATAGGCCGCACGTCTTTGGTAACAAAACCAGTATATGGTGGCCTCTCGTTGTATTGATACTACGTACTATTCTTCTAGACCAGCTTAACCCTTTGATCGCCATGGTCGTGTATAGCCAATAAAAGAAAACGTGCCAATGCCGACAAGAAAACACCATGTTTTAAGTATAAACACAGAAAACTGAATTTAGTTTATTTATTTTGTACTTAAAATATGGTGTTTTCTTGTCGGCACTAGCCGACGGTGGTGTGTTGGGCACGTTTTCATTTGTCTGCTATGCACGACCGTGGCGGTCAAAGGGTTAAGGATAAAGTGTTACCACACACGGCGATCGACTGTATGTCCAATGCTCAGAGATTCTTATCATGCTGTCATTCTTGTCAGCGAATGATGCTTTTAATATCCTTTCTTAGTAATATCAAACATGACTGCAAAAAATCCAGAATAAAATCATCCCATCATATAATCTACGAGTACTAATCTATCTTCAAGATTGAAACAGGAAGTGATTCTCTAAACGTCAAAATCACTTATGATGAGCGCACATTAACATCAAAGGTCATCTTCATTCATGCCGCCAACCCATCCAATTACCGTCCGGCATGGGAGTTATTTAACCGCTAATGTTGGCACGACTTCACCCGTACCGGCTTGATTGTATACTTTCACTAATCGTCATTCAAGCATCTGTTGATTGCCTGCAGTGATTGCGCTTTTAAAACCTTTTTTTTTTTGTTTATTGCACTTGTTTGGTAAGTTATAAGATCAGTAAGTTGTTTTAAGCTAAGCTAAGTAACACAGCAATATTATTGTGGCAGCGATTATTGTTTTATTTTTCTTTTTTATGTACTTAGCACTTCTTTTAACCTTTAGTTAAAACGTGGACAATGGTGTGGGTTACATGTTTGTTAAATCTTATTTTAAGTATTACCCTGTATTTTGTAGCATGTAACTGTTTTTGTCCCTAATAAATAAATAAATAAATAAATAAATAAATAAATAAAAAAATAAATAAATAAATAAATAAATACATACATAAATAAATAAATAAATATATAAATTAAATAAATAAATAAGTAAATAAATAAATAATTTAGTCATCATCTGCCTAGCCTTTTCCCAACTATGTCGGGGTCGGCTTCCAGTCTAACCGGATACAGCTGAATACCAGTATTTTACGTGGAGCGACTGCCAATCTGACCTCCACAACCCAGTTACTGGGTAATACGATACCCCTTGGTAAGACTGGTTGTTGTACTCGTAACGAATGTCAAAGATCCACGAATGACAACCGGGGCCAATGGCTTAACGTGCTTTCCGAGGCACGGAGGGGTCTCGGTATGTAAAGATGGTCACCCATCCACAGACCAACCACAGCAAGCGTAGCTTAACCTGATCGATCGACCTGTGCGGCTGTTATTACAACCAAATTGGATCGCCACAAACATTTTTGACGAACACAGTGTTTGATGTTTTTTAGTGGTACGCACGTGGGAATAAAGTGTTCGATCTGTTCACCGTATTTTTGTTTGTTCGTGCGTACACGGCTTAAGACTTCATCACTTGCCTAGCCAAAAGGGTAAGCAAATGATACCCTACTCTAACATAGTAGGGAAAACCCTATTATGTTAGGATCGGCTCCCAACTCCACTTCAGCATGAAGCTGAACACCAGTATTATATTTGGAGCAACTCACCTCCACAGCCTAGTTACTGGGTAACGATACCCCTTACTAAAACTGGTTATCAGACTTGAGTGCTTGACTACCTGGACCGACTTTCAAAAATCTACGAAATATATTCAAATCGAATAGGCACGTGGGCAAGGTCATTTCCAAACTTTTTGATCCTGAGAATGATTGATGATTGAGAATTATTTTACGGTTCAAAAGTTGTGACCATTTTTTTTCAATCGTTTCGCATAGTGCTCAAAGAAAAAAAATGATTAAAAAAAACTATCGGGGCTGTCTAAAAAACTTAAATTAACAGTTCCTGATAGTTTTTTTTTTATTGTTCTTTGAGCTCTATGCAAAGTGATTGAAAATAATAAAAGTTGGTCATAACTTTTGAACCGTAAAAAAAATCACCAACATTCTCAGGATCACAAAGTTTGGAAATAACTTTGCCCACGCCCCTATTTGATTTGATCCATACTTCCAGGGACACCCTTTATTTATTGTTTTAATAGGTTTATGCGTATCTTTATATTTAAAATATTTATTCCTCAATTTTCATGATTGCACCTGCTACTGTTTGTCTGCATCAGCCAAAGGCTGACTAGTAGAAAATGCCTATGGCCGCTTCTGTACATTTATGTGCTTGAAGTATTAAATAAATAAATAAATGACAGCCGGGGCTGGCTTTCCGAGTATTTTGTCCAAGCTAAAGCTTGGTTCCTATAAACAAAAACAAATCGTTTTGCTTACCAGTGATAGTATTTTTTAATGCCACACTGGGCATATAAAAAGATTCCTAAGCTATTTTTTTAATATGCAAAGCTATGAGGTCTTCTCTATTGTTGGTAAAGATATGAGTCTTAATTATAATCAATAATGGTCCGTAAATTATAAGAATCGGTCATAAGCCACACAGCCAATCTAGACATTTAATTCTGCAAATTCTCGTGTCATCACAGTTTGCGGCTAACGTAAAACGTGACTCACACGACGTTTCATACTTTCTCTAATTGCAATGCGATTCTCAATTGTTTTCTATTATTTCTATTTATTGCTCTTTGTCTGGCTAATTAGAAAGTTATAACAATGTTTAAGGGCGTAGGTGTAGACGTGCCAAAAAATAAAACGAGTAAGAAGTGACGCTGTCTGATAACAAACAGTCAACATGTAGAATTGAAGGCGTTATAAAGTTGGATTTTTTTGCTAAAATACTTTTTCAACTTGAAACATAGAATGCTTTATTTGACAGTCAGCCTCGTGGGTAGGTACAATGTGGAGACGACAATACGTCAATAAATAAAAACACTGGAAATAAATAAAATAAGATCATTTTGAAACTATCAATTAAATTCTAACATCGAAATTAAAAAAGTGCTTTTTAAACAAAATAAATAGTAGTTTTATGAGATTCTGCCGATTATCCGACTAGCTAGTGACAAAACCGTGGAGTATAGTAATAGATTGGAGACAACACTAATTAACGGATTTGATTAAATTTTCGTATGCAGAACGAGAACGTCATTTGATATACGCAGTTTATTTTATTAATTTGTCGTATTGTCAACTCCACCTCGTACATTTTTTATATTTTCACGATTTTTATTTTATATCTAATAAATTATTGGTTCTGTTTATTTATTTATTTTTTTCAATGCAAATTTTTATAGTTTTCGTTTTAATTAATTCTTTGGAAAATTTTGTGCTTCATTATGAAAAACAAGATTACTAGTTGCTTAATTTTATTTATAAAAGGTCATCATCTGCCTAACCTTTTCCCAACTATGTTGGGGTCGGCTTCCAGTCTAACCGGATGCAGCTGAATACCAGTATTTTACATGCAGCGGTTGCCTATCTGACCTCCATAACCCAGTTACTGGGTAATACGATACTCCTTGGTAAGACTGGTTGTCAGACTTTCGGGCTTCTGACTACCCGTAACGACTGTCAAAGATCCACGAATGAGAATAAAATGCTTTGAGTATACAAAGAAAAATCACTCATGATTTTGGTGTACTAAGTAATTATTCTTACAATTAATTGAGCACATTACCGAGTAGGTTGTATGACAAATTATATTACACTAGCGGCCCGTCCCGGCTTCGCACGCAAAGCCTATATTAATCAGTGATAATGTAGCATTCAAATGGTGAAAGAATTTTTAAAATCGTTTCAGTACTTTTTGAGCCAATTCGTTACAAATATACATAGAAATATTTCCTCTTTATAATATTAGTATAGAGTATAGACAATAACGCTAGTCTACCAAATAAATAACAAGCAATATACACAGGTAATAAATTTTCCTACGTGAATAATATTATAATAAACATCGTTTCCCTAGGCGATTTTCCGAAATTGGTTCAGTTTCCCTGAACGCAAAGGAGCTGGCCTAAATATTGACATTAATATGATGGCCTAAAGAAAAATATACTCTTACAAGATATTACATTCATTTTCTTGTATAGCAAAACAATCAGAAGGAGTATATTGAAGATTATATTAAATACAAATGAAATTTTTTTTTTTTTCTTAATGTGTTGTATGCTATGGTGAAAGTATGTACCCTTTTTTTTTTTTTTGTGGATGGGAAATCATCCAATGACCCCTCCCGCTCTGGGTGGAGCAGGAGGAAGTGTCAGACTCTTACTGACTAAAACCCACCCGTGTTCCTTCCTTAGCCCTTTGTGTTCCGGGGTAGCGGTAACCCTTTCGGACAATCCCGCTGCCCCGGCAGGCTTCGGCCCTTTCGGGCCCCTTCCTAATGCTGACATCTCTTTGAGGCGCGCGTGGAACACGTACGCGCCGTCCGGCACGGGCCTGGTCCTGATCGGACGGAGAGTTACCCATTACTCTCCGCCCGCAGGCCCGCGCCTACGGTGGCCGGGAGTCGTCTCGCGGCTCCCGACGCCCGGGGCGTCTCCCGCGGCGGCTGGGACGTGAGGCCCTCTCCCTCAGCCGTCCCGCCACCTTCTTCGCTAGCATGACTGCTTCGCAGAAGGAGGTGACTGCCTCCCACTCCCTCTCGCCCCGGACCATGGCTTGAACCAGGGCCGGGCGCGAGAGGTCGCCGCCGCCGCCGATCGCCTCTGCGAGAACACGGCGGTGCTCCGCCCAATTGGGGCATACCGCCACCGTATGCTCCACCGTGTCCTCCGGGCGACCCTCGCAGTGGTGACACCCGGGCGTTTCCTCCCGCCCGATGATGTGCAGGAACCTCCCGAAACACCCGTGTCCGGTGAGGACCTGCGTCAGGCGGTAGGTGAGGGCGCCGTGGCGCCTCTCTAGCCACTCCTCAAAGAGGGGTCTTACCGCCGCTATCGCGGCGTGCCCTGCGCTGGGTTGCGACAGTCGCTCTTTCCATGCCGCCATGAGATCGCGCCGGAGGTCGGTCCGCTCCGCTGCGATTTGCCGCGGAAGCGGAGTTTCCCCCCGGCGTAGTGCCTCCGCGCGCCACTCGTACAGGCGCGCGAGGACTATCGCCTCCAGATCCCACGGCGGCAGTCCGGCAAGGAGGCTTGCCGCCTCGCCCGAGATCGTGCGGTACCCCCGGATTAGCCTTACGGCTACCACCTTCTGGGGCGCGTTCAGGTAATGGGCGGCTCGCCGCCGCAGTGAACGCGCCCACACCGGGGCCCCATATAGGGCCATGGACCGCACGAAAAGTATGTACCCTACAAGTTAATTATAAGTAAGTACCTACCTAATAGAAAGTTAAAAATTACTCGTAATTTTTTTACCTGAAAAAGAAAGGCCTGTTTCAGAGTAGGTAGGTATCTGTCAAACACGGTGTGAAACCTGCTATTCGGTTTAAAGATATTTATTTCTCAAAAAAAAAAGAAACATAATGGTTCACTTACATGTTGAGAAATGTAAAGAAAATATATAATAAAAGTAGATACAGTCTCTGCGATCACATACAGTTATACAAAACAACATAATTATAAGATTTAATAGGTGACATTCAGGTGTTAGTACTTCGTCCTGACGTTTTCGTTTAGGGCTTTTTTATAACTAAAACAGCATGTGCAGCATGTGTTTTTACTGTTAAATACAGCATTAGGATTTCATTATAAAGTTTTGCTCCCTCATATAGTATATGTATTTTCCTACCATAGTTAGTTCTAGGTTTTCTTAATTATATTTTGTCTCGTCGTCTTGCGTTATATGTGTAAGTTTTCTTTTTAAAGTTAAGTTGCGAATGCGTCCCTTGTGTTATTATTTTATGTATTAGGATGCATGTTTTATTTGTATAGAGTTGGTAGTGCTATTCTGTATAATTTTCTCACCGTGAAAACAAATGAAGTGAAATGTCATTCCACCTGATGCTAGAGATATATTAATATTATTGACAGCTCTCTTGAAGCTAATTTCACCTTTGTTTTCACGCTGAGATTATTAAAGAACACGTTGGCTGTATTTTTGTATGATACCTAGGTTAAATGGAATTTATTAGAAGTGAGACAGACAGCACAATCTAATCTCAGTCTCAATCTGTCAAAAATACCTCTTAACTTCCATACATTATTGACAAGTTTTTGACATCGATTGTCGTTGAAATGAGATTGCGACTAGATTTTGAATGCTTTAATTACAAGAATTGCTATTCTGTTCTCAGTGAGCCTTTAAAAAAAACCTAGGCGACCTTTAAAGACACTACAGTAAAAAGTTATCTAAATTGATTTAAGATAAACAACTTATTCGGGCACAAAATTCTAAAACCACTTAAGATAAGCAGAAGCTTACACTGAGACTTTGTGTTCCGAAAGAATATTACAAAAATAAAAATGGATCCGGGTAAATACCAGTTGATTTTGCAACAGCGCAGGCGGCGGCTCGCGAAACTCAATTCGTGATGTTTGACGTCAATGGCAGTTGAAGCCAAACAATGACGAAATTATTAGCCTGTCTGTAGCAATACCTCAACTTGACAATTTCAGTCTTGTCAACCAAGTGAATGAATTGAAGTAAAAAAAAGCGGCCAAGTGTGAGTCGCACGAAGAGTTTCGTACCACCGTACGATATTTATCAATAAATACTTTAAAAAGTACAAAAAAATTACAGTACCTCCAGTACCTACAGTAAACAAAAATACGTTTCTAATATGGTGAAAAAAAAGTTAAAAATTCATTCAATCAGTTCATGAGATACAGCCCGCTGCAAACAACACCAAAAACACGTCTTTTGTATGGAAACCCCCTTTAATTTTTAATATTATTTTATTTTTATTATTTTTTGCTATATTGGCTTTAGTAGTAAAAATATAATTTATTTTAATTTTATGTGAAAATTTTAAGTGTCTACGGACGGACGGACAGCAAAGCCTTATTAATTAAGTCACGTTGGCAACTTTAAAGTATAGAGCTCTAAAAAAATTACTGGGATAAAGAAGTCGTTGAAATAGGATGTGGGTCATCGATTTCTGACTTTAGTTTTCTGCGTCTCGGCATTTCTCTTTCTCGCCTGCGGCTCCCCGTTGTGTTCAGTCTGCGTGTTATAGAATGTGTAATACTATCTGTAACCATGAATCCAGATCTAATCTAATCCATTCTAGACCTATAGTAGAAATTTTTCGTCGGTAAAAAAAATATTTGTCGTTCCATATATTTGACCGCATAAATATACCACTTTTCTATGAAATATCAGATTATTTTTGTTATTATATGTTATTGGTGACCACAAAACACCTCTGACCATAATATATCTATACTAATATTATAAAGAGGAAAGATTTGTATGTATGTTTGTAACGAATTGACTCAAAAAGTACTGGACCGATTTTGAAATTTTTTTCACCATTTGAATGCTACATTATCACTGATTAATAAAGAAAAAAATGTCCACCCGTGCGGAGCCGGGACAGGCCGCTAGTTAAGTTATATAATTTACTAGCGGCCTATCCCGGCTTCGCACGGGTGGACATTTATTTTTTATACATTTTATTATTTTCTTGCAATTAAAAAAGCCTATATTAATCAGTGATAATGTAGCATTCAAATGGTGAAAGAATTTTTAAAATCGGTCCAGTACTTTTTGAGCCAATTCGTTACAAACATACATACAAATCTTTCCTCTTTATAATATTATTAGTAGGATAATAGTAGGTATAAATAATATTATATAGATTAGTATAGATAATACATACATACTTAGTTCCTACGTCCGCTTTTAATTACCTGTTCCCAACCCAACCCAACTAATGAGACCAATCGGAAAAGGAAAGTTGAAATGTGTTACACAATTATCCTCCATAGCAGCTTCGGTAACATTTAAACTACTGGATGTTTAAATGAAAAGTTGTGACGCAATACTAAAGTTGGATCGGTAGTGACCACTTACTGTTTAATGAATAAACAATGTTTAATTTATATCCACAATTACTTTCTTCTACAAGATATTAAGTTGACATGTATTTTATTTTATCAAAATTTTGTCATTTGTGTGAGATCTGGAGTCTAAATTAAGCCTAGGCCTGTATTTTTTTCAAACCATTCAAAATAGCACTTTATTTTTTTATTCATGGCTGTAAATTTTGGTAGCTCCAAAAAAGAAGACCCTGTACTGTACCGCTGTTAAGAAAAAAAAAAACTAGGCATTTGCTTAGCATAATTTCTCTGCCGGTTACGTTTATAAGTTCCTACCGAAAAATCGAGGGTCCACAGTCCGTACATTCCAAATGAATTGAGCTCACTCGTCAAAGCAAGCCTCCACAAAGGTAATATCTTTACCTATTTGGCCCCATTCTTATATTTCTCAGTAAAGAAACGTGGATCCGGGTAAAAACCGATTTCATAATCAACGCCAGTCGTCGATGGCAATTTGCAACGGCGAGACCGTTAAGAGCGAGCCGGAATACGGAATAAGGTGCAGCTTTAAAATAGGCGGGTCGGCTAAAGAGTTGAAGACGTTTTCTGCGTTTAAAACAGTAGGGTAGTTGGAAGTTTTTATAAGGCGTAAAAACCAATGGTGGGAATTTTTCCCAGAATGTTTGAGGCTTTGACTTTATTTATGTAAATCATAGGTTCTCAAAGAGGGCGTTTGAGACTTTCAGGGGGCAGTAGAAGACCCAGAGGAAATTGTATAAGTATCCTATCATACGACTGTAGAATTTTACACGTTTTAATATAATCGTGACAATAGCTGTTTCAGACTCGCGACAGATGTTAAGTAAAAAGATTTGAGAAGCTGTAAGTATAATAAAAAAATAAACTTTTTTTATTTCAATGTTAGGATTATTCGATAGTAGAACTATCGAATAATCCTAACATTGAAATAAGTAGTTTTAATTTACTGTCGTACATAAAATTATTTGTCTATACTTTACATTGTATTAGGCAATCTAAATTCACAACTTAAAACATTAATCCCTATAATATTTACTTGGATTTTATATCTCAAAGCAAACACAGTTTGTTGGATCAGTCGACCTTTATTATATTTGATATTACTCATACTTTTGGCGATCCAAATGGTGCTAACATAAAAGGGCATTAAAGTTTATTTCAACAACACATCGTTATTTGACAACGTCCGAAAATAGATTTTTATTCAATCGACAAAGTTCTCCGTGCTATAAATAGAGCATTATTCAGTTTTGTATTGAAAATTTTCTCTATTGTATTTCACAACGGGCTATTTTATTGCTATACATAGAAAATAAAAAAAAAAACAAATTTATTTGGAACCTAATTTATACAGAATAAACTCGGTTAGACATCATTGTAACAACAACACAGTCCATCATCGTTTCTTTGGTCTTCCCCTTTCAGTTTACTCAAATAAAGTATGAATATTAGGTATATCTAAGTAATACTTGAATCTAGTCTTACAAATTCTTTAGCTTGACTCGACATCTTCATAAAATCAGTTCATCAACAAACACTACATTTCTCCACAAAATCAACTCGACCATCAAAATCGTGTTCGTCTAATTTCGTCTACTTTACAAAACCTCTAAATCCACAATCAGAGAAACGTTCAAGCAACTGCACCGCTATTCATTAAAAATTTAGAAAAAAAAATGGTGTAAGCAAAGAAAAGTACTTACAGAAGGTTGGCTCCATACAATAGAATTGAAGTACCACTGGCAAAGCACGAAAACGCCTCGACGGCCACTGCTAGAGGCGTCTCATTGTCCACATTTTCCATAAAAATCAAGCGTTTCACCGTTTACTCCCACAGCGACAAAAATTATGTATGTAAACAGATGGCTTTAAAGGCGGTCCGGCTGTGCACTCAGCGCAACTTCGGCGCCACGAATTTTATTAGTACTGCTGGTTTGATGATTTCATGATCTGTGGCGCGTACACGACGTCTGTTTTAACTGACCTCGCATTTCGTACAATAAGAAGTCAGCACGCAGCAGTCAGCGCTGTGATTTCTTAGTCTACTTAGTTGCTATATTATTATGTAAAGTATTTCTACCCTCTGACTACCCTCTGCATGCGTTTTCAATCGTTGTATAAACCCGACCTTCTGTAGTATTCTGTGAAGGAAGCGTCTCTATTTTCTATTTCACAAGTCACGACTTCGTGCCCCGAGATAAGCAGTAAAAGAATCATCTTAATGTAAGTTGTCGGTACCAACCTGATGGTTCAATTCGTTACCAATTTCAAAAAATGGATGGTCGTACTGAAATGGTAAATGTTTATTGTCACGACTGTTTGAAGGCACCGTTTGTAGGGCAAGGCTGATAAATTCACCATTATACGTCGAATGCTGGAGAAAGCAATAATCTCACCTCCTGTTACTTAGGAGAAATCATCATCTGCCTAGCCTTTTCCCAACTATGTTGGGGTCGGCTTCCAGTCTAACCGGATGCAGCTGAATACCAGTATTTTACATGGAGCGACTGCCTATCTGACCACCACCCAGCTGCTGGGTAATACGATAACCCTTGGTAAGACTGGTTGTCAGACTTTCGGGCTTCTGACTACCCGTAACGACTGTCAAAGATCCACGAATGACAGCCGGGACCAACAGCATGACGTGCTTTCCGAGGCACGGAGGGGTCTCGGTATGTAAAGATGGTCACCCATCCACAGACCAACCGCGGCAAGCGTAGCTTAACCTGATCGATCGACCTGTGCGGCTGTTATTATTTAGCCACGGGCCTCTCTCTTACTTAGGAGAAATGTTGGGTTTATTTATTTTTTTTTTTCATTCATTTCATTCAATTTTCTAGCATCACCTCAACAAAAGCAAAATCCTTGGGAAAAGCCTACGTATGCCGAGCAGTGAACGTCTTTCAGCTGATAAATATGATGAAGATGATGCAATACGTCTGCTTACCTGTTCGGAGAATACAGGCGAGATGATAACCTCGTTGCTAAATAAAATTTCCGGTGGCCACAAAGAGATATAAAAATGTGCTTAGAATGTTGCTGCTGCTTTTGGCATCTGAATGGTATTGACGGGGGCGTTGCTGGTAAACATTTTGTGAAATTGTTACAAAAATTATATCGAAAATACAGAATGGCGGCATTCGCTCCAATTTTGGCCACGCACTTAAAGATCCTGGCACAGTTATAGGTACTTATCTATCTTCTATTTATACTAATAATAAAGATGAAGAGTTTGTTTGAACGCGCTAATCTGTGAAACTAGCAGTCGAATTTTGGTTTTTGACTATTTTCATTTGATAGCCCAATTCTTGAGGAAGATTATAGGCTGTTTTTCATCACATTACGACACTTAGTAGCCAACCAAAAATAAATAAACTCAGAAAGAACAGTAAGCGAAAATGAAGCAGTAACGCGGGCAAGGAAACTTCACGCCGACAGAAGTTAGTTAAGTATAACACTACCCAACCATATCGATACAAAGAAAGAAGAAATTGCGTCGTATTTCAACTGGTAATTCAATGTTTGAAAATTATTTGAATCGCAAATAGATTTATCCTCCTGATATAATTCCTTTAGAACCAATAATATAATTTAAATATCAAAGGATATCACGCCTTAGCACCGACTAGAATAATACCAGAGAGATTTTCTATTAAGTTCGCGTGAGAGTTCAAGGCGCAGGTCATGTTCTTGCTAATTGACGCCGAAAAGTAATTAAGTTTACCAAAAGGAATATCTGAGGCTTTGGGTATGAAATAATTGCTCGCTTAACTAGATTATTCCTTTGGTTGTAGTATTATGCCTGTTTTCACAGTGCCAAGCATTGAAAATCCATTAGCTCGATTTTATCCTGGCTTTTATTTAGATCGTTATCATTATCAATAGCCTACAGCAGTCCACTACTCGACAAAGGCCTCTCCAATCGCACGCCATTCAGCTCGATTCTCGATAACTCGCATCCAGCTGCTACCAGCCATCCTGCGAAGATCTTCGCTCCATCTAGCCTGAGGGCGTCCTATTCGAATGAGTGAATACGTGCATTTTTGATTTTCTAAATCCTCGGGGTCAATCTCCCTAGCCTTTTGCCAACTATGTTTTGGTCGGCTTCCAGTCTAACTGGATGCAGCTGAATACTAGTATTTTACAGGGAACGACCTTTTATCTGACCTCCACAACACAGCAGTTACTGTGTAATGGAACGGTAATGTTACCTCTTGATAAGACTGGTAGTTAGACTTTCAGGCTTCTGACTACCCGTAACGACTGTCAAAGATCCACGAATCACACCCGGGACCAACGGCTTAACGTGATTTCCGAGACACGAAGCGGTAAGGATGGGCATCCATCCACGGACCAACCGTGGCAAGCGTAGCTTAAACTGATCAATCGATCCTTGCGGCTGTTCTTAGCCACGAGCCCCTTAATAAATATAGCGAGAAATTCACAGTGTGCAATCATCTCAACCTATCGCAGTTCACTACTGGACGTAGGCCTTTTTTTTGTTTCCGAGGTGAAAAGTCCTCATGGATGTCTGCCGCCCTCGGGCTGGCGGCGGGGTCTGTCAGACTCTTACTGACTAAAAACCGCCCCGGTGTTCCATCTCACACCTACGCCGGGGGTTGTGAGAACAACTGGACGTAGACCTCACCCAATTTATACCACAATACCCAGTTCTCCACCTTTTGCATCCCGTGTGTACAAAAAAAACAAACAACAAAACCACACACAAACATAAAAACCCAAACAGTACCCAAATCATAGACATTCTCCTTTTTTTTAAATTTGTATTTTGTTTTTTTACGAACTGTTGCCAAACTGATGTTATTCTTTTTTTATTCTTTAACGGACATATTTTTTTAAGGTCCATTATATAATACTATCTTTGTGCAACGAGTCCGTACGAGTAAGTTCCCAAGAAGCAAATTATCTCAAGAATCGAAGACACCAGGCACAAGTTATGCAATAAATTACTGTAATTACGAAGTATAATTTCTAGTTTAATACGAATCATATTTTCTACTCGCCGCTAACGAGTTACTCGTTAAGTTGAACGCACTCTTTCTAAATCGATTCTAACATCGTGAACGATTATTGATGTAGTATTACTTATTCAATGTGTCGAGGAAGGTTTAAGAAATAAACTCGATTGATTTGTTGGTTTTTCCGGATAAGTGCGAGTAGGACTCGCGTACCGAGGGTTCTGTGCAAATTTGTAAGTATTTAAATAGTATATAACCGTTTTTTTTTTATAACGTAACTACAAATTTACGGTTTTCGGATTTTATCCTTTGCTTGTGCTACATGGCATTGCTTCATGATTCTAGGTCAACGGGAAGTACTCTATAAGTTTTGATTCCGGATCATAAACCCCCGTATCTTTTGATTACGTTGACTTAGAAGTTTTTCTCTGCTTCAAGGGATTGCAGCCTTGAGTATTTGATATTAATTTCAACTTGATAACTCCACGCATTCCTAACAAAAAGGGTCTCGTCCGACGGACAAACAAACTGACAACAAAGTGATCTTATAAGGGTTCCGTATTTCCTTTTGAGGCACGGAACCCTGAAAATGGTAAAATTAATAATATAAATCTTATAATCTTAGAAATAATATAGTTAATAGTCTATTCAAACTCATGTTTAAAATATTATTATCAACTTTATTTTAATTTGATTTCAGAGTAACTAGCACTATTAAAAAAGTTATACTTAAAATTTTTTAAAGTTGTAGTGTATTTTCCATAATCTCATATTTGTTTACATCTTTGACAAATAAATCGCGAATGCAGTATAGGTATTACAAAGTATGATACCTGTACCACAGAATACCTAATAGTACTTCGTACAGAATGGCCACTCCCTACCCCGCGCTGACATCAGATACCGCACCTCACCCCGCACACCCGCGACATCATCGGCGGTTCATTAGCTCGGGGCGCTCACAAAGAACCGCAGCACTGTACTGCTGATACAAACACACAATTTTGCGATTTAAAAGTTTTATCTGAGTTTTAATCACGATGGTTCGATATTGTGATGCTTTTCCGAATTTGTATTTACATAAATGTTTGTAAGATTTCGCATTTTAATACCATGCGATATAATAACCGATTATTTATAGAGTAGGTCATTTAAACGAAAATATTTTAGTGTAAGCAATATTTAGCTAAGTACCTTATTTGCATGGGTATTTGCTCTGGGATAGCAACATTTAGTGAAGTGGAACTGATGATGAATACCACAGATGGCCACCGGGACTACTCAATAATAAGTATTTCACAGGTTGCGATTCGATTACTTTAATATGTTTGCTAAGCACAATTTATGCTCGTCACAATGCGAATGGTGAAATAGAGCTGATGATGGAGTACCAAGAGAACTCCTCAACAATTAACGTCCCTGCATCGGGAAAAGCAATATTTTGTACAAGGCGATGAGCAAGTTGACATTAGGCTATTGTAACTTAGATACTTTATAAACAGACCCACTAAAAAGCGAGAAATAAAAACTTTTTAGCAAAAAAAAAACCGACTTCCAAAAAAAACACTAAGTACAAAGTGAAAAATAACTTTAATTTCGTAAGTCGGTGGCAATAAATTAAAATACAGATCCAAAGACACCGACTTTCGAAATTAAAGTTATTGTTAAAAAGTTATACATTTATTACTTAACTATTATAATATTATTTTTATTTCATTACGAACCCGACTAATTAGATAAACAATCAAATTATCAAACTAGTCCTTTCTAGTCGCGTCGTCGTCGTTCCCGCCATTTTTTTTACGCTCCGCACGACAACCAACCCTACTAGAGTTTACGCACACATTTGCACGTGTACCAACGTCATTTGGCTATGTAGTAGTAGTAGGTAATTATTTTGCGCGCGTTGTACGGAGTGTCCGGGGTGTGCCTGTACTAGGAAATCATAATGATTGTAATTATTTATTATCAGAAGTAGTAGCACGTAGTAGCCAGTGTTAATTTTGTTGATTCAAATGCATTGTATGTAACATATTTTGTTAGCAATTTTCGCTCAATAATCTTTTTTTGAGTAACATTATTTTAAGGAATAGAACATTACTTAAGCATTGTTCAAGTTATTATGATTTCTTATTTTTCTTTTAATTTTAATTGGAATTTCAGTCATCAGAATGATCATGGATAAAATTCCTATAGCAGTTCACTCCTGGATGTAAATGAAGAGACACATGCTTATTCATTTACATAAATACTCGATCGTCGGCTACTCTCTTTCAACTGCTACCAGCTACGTGCTACCCTGCAAATATCGTCGGGAGTTTATTTTAGGTATACAAAGTGTTAAAAAATTAACAAGACAAACTTTAAGAGGTGCTTTAGACCATTCATTGAACTGCACAACTTTCACTACGGGACCAACTCTAAAATCACGAAAAAAAAAAACAGCTGTTTAATACATTTTGTCGAGTAACTTTTGTATTAAACAGCAGATATTTTTTCGTGATTTCAAAGTTGGTCCCATAGTGAAAGTTGTTCAGTTCGATGGTCTAAAGCACCTCTTAAAGTTTGTCGGGTTAACTTTTTAACACATATACACACATCAAAAGTGTCTAGGGATCAACATATATTTTTGCAATAACTTTTCTCCTGATTGATATTAATTAAAATTTTCTTTAAGGATTCATCAAATAAAGTGTTTTCGTTTGTCACAGTAACGATAAACCAAGTCACCTTTGCATTAATAAAGAAATTTGCCATTTTCCTAATAAAGGGATTTTTGACATTTGAACCACTAACACAAAAGTTCGAAAAAAAGACTGAAATAACAGTTTTCTCTAAAATTTTAATGGGTAACTTAAACAATTAATAATCCGTGTTTCTACCGCGAACACTAACAACACAAGAACATCGGTTTGGCATACTCAAAATGAGTTCATCCAAATCACGCTGTGGAATGGCCGCCCATGTTCGTTGCAACAACAAAAAAAGGTCTTCTTGCGACTGGATACCCTCCATATTCGGCAGATCTCTTCTCTGTAGCATATCCCATGCATGCTCAATCGGGTTCAAGTCTGGCGACTGAGCAGGCCAGGGCAGGACATTGATGTTAGCTGCGGCGAGAGTCTGTCTTACAACTCTTGCGGTGTGCGGTCGTGCATTATCATGCATTAACTGAAATAAGGGACCGATTTGCACTTGTAGAGGAACGATGACGTCTGATACAATCGTCTCAGCATAAATTTGAGCGTTGAGGTTGCCTCTGATCCAAATCAACTCAGTTCTTCCGCCGATCCAAATACCCGCCCATACCATGATGGTTCCACCACTATAAGGATGGACTTCCTGGCAGGATTTTAATCGCTGTTGGCGTCCAGGGGTTCTCCAGTGTCGTATACGTCTTGTATCCGGTCTCATACCAAAACGAGACTCATCAGAAAAGCACACGAAACGCCATTGTTCTTCTGCCCAATTTCTGTGTTCAAGAGCCCATTGATATCGAATCCTACGATTGTGCATTGCTATAGGTGGTACCCGTAGCGGTCTTCGGGAATGAAGGTTCACTTCATGCAAGCGATTTCTGACTGTTTGGTCGCTAATTAAGTTCCCTGAAGAGTGATGAAGCCTCACGGCTAACATCATGGCGGTTATTGTTGGAGCTCTTCGAGTTAAGATTTGAATGTATCGGTCTTGTCTCCGTGTGGTGCAGCGATACCGTCCTCCATGGCGCTCAGCCACGGTACCAGTGCTTCGGTAACGTGTCCAAAGTCGACTGATAACACTCTGACTTGTATTCAGAGCTAAAGCCACAGTACGTTGCCGGGAACCAGCTTCTATCATTCCCACGGCTCTGAGCATTTCTTCCCTGCTTAAATGACGTCGCCGCTCCATAATAACGTTGGTTTTAATCAGTAGTAGGGAAACAGTAGCACTAATAATGTCTTCAATGCGTTGTATGTTTTTATAGGGAAAATATTGACAGCTGATTTTCATCTTTTACTCGAATTTGATTCACAGTTCCTGATTCAAATTATGAAATGCACCAAAAAGGATCCATATAAATTTATAAAATCATAAATTTATTACAAAGCCACATCTCAATCTCAAGAAATCCGCATAAAAATGCTTGATCCCTAGACACTTTTGATGTGTGTAATTATATAGAATGCCGAATTAAAAACTTGGAGATAAATGAAATATTTAATGAGATTAGACGTCCAACTTAAGATCCTAACCGCTAACATAGATATTTAATGACCACCCATTAGTTAAAGATAACGCACACGTAGTAGGCCTGCCAGTTTCATAACAAATACCAGAACAACCAGTTCTCTATTGTCGAATGTTATAACTTGTGTCTGATGACGTCATTGTGGACTGTCTGATACACTTTTATTTTTGTTCGACTGCTAATATCTTTAGCATGGCATGAGTTTCATTTATTTAGTTCTGGTATTTTCATTCGTCATATTTGGAATTACAAAGGAGTGCATCATTTCTATGCATGGTAGTTTTTCCTCTGTACATAAGAAGTACAAAGGTAAATAATTTTGCTTTTGAACTTTGAAAAGAAAGAAAATAAATATTTGAGCCAGGTCTTAACCTTTATCAGACAAAAACAGAAAAATACATGAAATAGTATTGTGTACCTCACAGCTTTGCTGAGAGCGTCTTCCGGATCATAAAATAGGTCAAAGACATTCACAGAATAATGTACCTATTCAAGCACCCATCATAACTCCTATTATCACTCCGTTTGCGTCTTTTACAATAATATTGTTCCAATAACACTCTTCATAATAAATTATATCTTCTCCACAGCATAAAGAATGTCAGTTAGACAAAAACGTTTATAAAATAATTAAGTCCTCATTAGCATACCGGTATCGGTTTTTAATCGAAGTCTAAGCTAGTTGGTGCGCGCGAGCACGTGCGCCTGGTCACTGACTTTAACTAACGGTAGCGTCATGCCACAACACATCACTGCTGCAGCCATTTTTGGAAATGGTCATCGGGATCTGCCTTACCATGTTGCAGCCAGGTTTGGTGATGCTAAGTTCGTGGAAAGGGTAGAGGAATAGACCGATGAGGAATGCGCTGTTATTGGTGCGATATTTAGTAGTGTCAACTGTGAATTTTTTGTTGAAATAAAAGACTGTGTAGCAGGTATAGACTTGTCGGAAAATATGCATGAGAGATAACCGAAGTTGAAATACCTATAGTTTGTTCCAAAAGTATCTAATGAAATTGTTAACAAAGTGGACAGAAAACATACCAGCGTGTAGATAAACTTTTAAACTGAGTAATTTGATAATTTGAAACAATGATTGTTGGAAAAAGTGATCAAATATAAAGTTGAAACTTTCTTATAAATGAATTTGTTACTAATTCCCTGTAATGAGTAAAGGCGTTATAAAAAGGGTTTGTTTACACTTTCGCCACAGACTTTTGAAACAGACCAGAGCTAGGTTCTCGACGCACGAAAGTTTTTAAGTTAAGGTCATTTCTACAAAGGGTGATGATGTGACATTTTAAAATTGGTTGATATGGTATAAAATCCGCTATCGATATCGATTTCATAATAAACTGCAGCTACTGCTATTAAAAACCACCTTAAATATAGGTACTAAGAATTCATTTTACGACAAGAAATCAATTTCTAGAGTTTTACGTAGTTTTTCACGTTTGAAATATTCAGACCACAATGAATATTAGATTCCCTTGTAGACGTCTAGTACGTCGACGACATAACAGCGAGGGGAATATTAAATGTATGACGGGACATTTAAAATAGACTTTAAAGTTAAAATTATAATTATACAGGGTAGATTTTAGAGATGGGGCCGAAAGGGAAGGTAACTTAACCGTTGTAGCTCCAGGAAAACGATCTTAGGAGACTGTCCTTATTTTTTTGAAAGAATGGTGGGCAAAAATGTATCGATTCTGGTGCCAGCTCCAACAGCAATAATTTTTATATGACTAGAAAGGTATTTATATGTACAATAATTGGCCGCCTGTTTTGTTTTGTCGTCAGTTTGGAGTTATTTTGAATCCTAATTTCTATTGATGATTTTAATTTATTAATTGTTCACTAATGCCGAATTATTGATTTTGCGAAGGACTATCACCATCAAAAATCGAGTTTTGATAGACATCATCATCGCCACTATCATCATTGCCACTATCATCATCTTGGTCACACTAGTTATGATTAACACATTTTATAACAATAAATAATGTTATCGTGTGGTCGTAGTCGTTTCCTTTTCTTAGTTGGTCTAATAGAAATGGACTGAAGAAATACAAAATAATTAAAAATGTAATTTTTATTTCTGCAAATTAAGTCATGGTAATGCTGGTATAACTCCGAACGGACAACTAATTGTTCCTATTGGAAAGACCTTTTTAATGACACTACAATTATTACTTTTTGGGGGCGGGGGACACCAAATGACCATCATCCTTTTTATCACCATTCACAGATTTTGAAAAAAAAATGCAGTAAGTAAAAAACGGACCATTTTCAAAAAAAAAAAATATTGATGCCATTCGATCCTGCTTCTCTTATGAATCGAAATATTCTATCAGACCAACTAAGGTTTGAGTGCTAAAAAGTCAGAAATCGCCAAAAAGAAAATGGGTCATTTTCACATACGTGGCTTATTTTAATTTTATTAGGTACTTAATTTTTTTTGCAACGCAGAATGATTAATGTTCTATCGGACCAAATTTTCAATGGATGCTGAGTGGCAATTACCGAAAAAAACTTGATATGCTGGCCTCAAAAAATTTCGGTGACATTTTACTAGAGTTCACAGGACCGAAATATATTGAAAAAGAATATAACTTTTTTTCACATTATAACATTAATACAAGGTGTAACTGAAATTACTGAAAATCTGAAAAGGAGTCCTTGTTCTCATCATTATGATCGACTTTTACGTACGAGTACTATGGCATAACCCTGAGATCGGGTAATAAATCGAGTACATAATGTAAGTATGGAGAAAGAGGGGCCTGTGGCTAAATAATAACAGCCGCATAGGTCGATCGATCAGGTTAAGCTACGCTTGCCACGGTTGGTCAGTGGATGATTGACCATCTTTACATACCGAAACCCCTCCATGCCTCGGAAAGTACGTTAAGCCGTTGGTCCCGGCTGTCATTCGTGGATCTTTGACAGTCGTTACAGGTAGTCAGAAGCCCAAAAGTCTGACAACCAGTCTTACCAAGGGGTATCGTGTTACCCAGTAACTGGGTTGTGGAGGTCAGATAGGCAGTCGCTCCATGTAAAATACTGGTATTCAGTTGCATCCGGTTAGACTGGAAGCCGACCCCAACATATTTGGGAAAAGGCTAGGCAGATGATGAATGTAAGTATGGAGAAGCAGTTTTTGCTGTCGTGGTTTCAGTATTAGTAGAAGGAGCAGTGGTAGCCCCGTGGTACCGGCTGCGACTTACGAGTAGGTCGTAGGTTTGAACCCAGAGTCCCAGACAGACGCTTTACTTTGCGTAAATTCTTTCATCACCACTGCTCTCAAAACGGTGAAGGAAAACATCGTGAGGAAATCTACCAACCCGCACTGGGTTCGCGTGATGCATTACGGCCCACTCCCTCTGACCGAGAGGAGGCAGTGGCAACCTTATAGGCTGCTTATGCTTATGCCTATACTAGAAGTATCTCATAGTGAGATGATAACCACTTTTGAGGTTTTCAGTTATTTCAATTGCATCTCATATAAACAAACAAATAAACAAATATTTATTTTTAATATTTCTGCGTCTATTGTTGTAGGCGTAATAACAGTGACATTATAAGTGTGTACAGCTGTCGGTTCTCATGTGACTTGAAGGGTGGTTGAGAATAATGTCCGTGCTATCAAATATTCATCATCATCATCATTTCAGCTGAAAGACGTCCACTCCTGGACATAGGCCTCCCCCAAGCACCTCCACTTCAACCGGTTCTGTGTTTCTCGCATCCAAGAAGTTCCTGCGGCTTTCAGATTTATTCCGGTCTGATCCCTGAGCCCCCCCTCCACCTCCCCCGATACCCCGCTAGTTCTTCTTCTGTTTTAAACTTGTGTCTTATCCACATTATCTAGGTTACTCTTTTTGACAGGTAAGTACAGTCAAAGTTCGTCGTTCCACCTTATGGGAGGCCTTCCAAAGCTACGTCTTCCGGAAGACCTATCAAACATTAATCGCTTGAAATGTCAACCTTGAGAATCTGTATTTTACGTTTTCACGCCTTAACGGATTGCTATGTAATTTGGCAAACAGGAAGACCATGACCTTGGGTTACGATATAGGATACTTATTATTCCGTTGGTACGTTGCCGTGGGATAAGTTTCAAATTGCATGCGCGCGAGGTCACGGGCAAAAGCTAGTAATCAATATGAGTAAGGCTTTTTGTACACGGCACGGTTTCTTTACGGTATGGCGCATGTATCACGCCGTAGAAAAAACGTGTCTGTCAACAAGCTTCCATAGTGATCCATACAACACTGACGCCGAAAAAAGATGTTTTCAATTCGGTCTAGCCGTCTTCGAGTAATTGGAGAACATACATAAAAAAAAAGATTCCGATAAACTGAGAACCTCCTCCTTTTTTGAAGTCGGTTTAAATGTATAGTTTTCAACAGAGATAAAGTAACCAGGGAAAATTTAATTTTATAATTGAACTGTTTGTTTTATATTAATTAAATTTTATTTTATTTGAAAACGTCCATCGGTTTCTTACTAAACTTCAACTCTACCTGACGACCCTGTGGGGTAGTTACGTAACACACTATCTGATTGCTACTGATTCATTCATTACGTTTTTTGCGTTGTTGAGCAGACATTTTTTTCGAACATATCGACACCTCCATGCAATAACATCGTAACTCACTTTTTGTGATTTTACAGGAGAGCGATTTTAAAGTTTGAAAAATTATAGCAAACTCAAAACACCCCGTACAATTTTTGAAGCTGACTCTATTTAATATAGTTTAGGCGGACTATAAATAGGTATGGTTAAGTTGTAAAAGAA
The DNA here is from genome assembly GCA_949316385.1 of Globia sparganii. Lineage (NCBI taxonomy): Eukaryota > Metazoa > Arthropoda > Insecta > Lepidoptera > Noctuidae > Globia > Globia sparganii. The sequence goes on from OX438654.1 coordinate 20,199,461, forward strand.
AAATTGTTTTCATGGGTTTTCATGACTTACGTGAAAAACAAAACAGTGAAATGACATATAAGTTACGAGGACAAACATTGTATGTCTGAGTTACAATTTAGTTTTTTTGTAGTTTAATTTATTTTTGTGGTCAGATAATTGTAACTCCAAGGTGTTAAGTTACATAAAATGTTTATATTTTAGAAACGAAAGGGAATAGAATTACAATGATAGTACAGAAAAAATGCATTTTTTTTTACATAACAATGCCGTTGTAACTCAATTTTTGGAGAAAAGTGAGTTACGATGTTATTGCATGGAGGTGTCGATATAAAGCAATGGATTAACAATATCCTTCAAAATGATTCAGATTGATAGTGGCCTCGATTCTGTTGTTCACAAACTAAACTAAATTTAAGTTCAGTGCATCTTTTTCTTTCTATTTCATTAAGAAAATGACAGAAGATAAATATTAGTTTAGTCCTGTCAAATTAGTCAGCGCCTGACGTAAATTTACGTATTTTTAGTAGCCAATTTTTTTATCACGTCTAAACTTGTCTATGGATTATCTAATTTGACACTACTAAACTAATATTTATCTCCTGTCCTTTTCATAATGAAATAGAAAGAAAAAGATTCATTGAACTTTAATTTAACTTAGTTTGTGAACAACAATATCGGGGCCAGTGTGTTACGTTATTAGGGTGCTGGTTACTTATTTCCTTTGGTGACCGTATACCTCTGTCTAACCCTTCGAGGATTACCTACAGGCGTGAAGTTATGTACACTATTAATGTTTTGAAAATTATACCAGTTGTAAAAGATCTTGCCAAATCGAATCATAAAAGGTTTCCACAAAAATATCCGCTTTTGATATTACTAAGAGGATTGAACTCTTCGGCTTTATTCAAAGCGTCGTGTCGCCGTCGTCTGGCTGTTGGCTTAAGGTCAAATGTCAGGTTCGTTCTGCAGCAACAGGTTGTAAGTTAATCGCGAAATTAAACAGCTGATCAAATACAACGTTCATTGATGAAACTATGTCAAGGGGCTGGTTGATGATACCAACCGCACGGATCGATAGAAAGTTAAGCTACGTTTGCCTCTGTCGGTTGGTGGATGGGTGACCTTCCATTACATATCTAGACCCATCCGTGCTTCAGAAAGTACGTGAAACTGTTTGTCCTGGTAGTCATGAAAAAAAAAATGAAAAAGCGTTTATTTTGTGGTGACAACTTATTACAATCAGTTTTAGTTCTGCCAAACTGCACAGCAGTTAGATAGTGTGTAACGGCAAATCCACATTTATCGCTAAACACCACCTATACCCAAACACACATAAGTATTTACAGCAGCACAAAGGCTGACTATTACGTAGGTAATGCTAATAAAATTTTGAATAGCGTAATATCATTTCAATGATTCACTCCGGCGAAGCCACAGACAAGCTCACTTATCAGATTTAATCTATACATCTCCATTTATGAGGTTTTGACAAAAGGTGTTAAACAGAAACTTCCCCATTTTATTTTTGAAAGACATTTTTGTGGTACAGCTACTTTCTAAATCGATCGGTATGTCATTAAAAATTGTTGGGACTAAACATTTTCTGCATCTTTGTCCATAATAGTTAATATAAGTGGGTACTACAAATCTTCTAATGAATTCGTAGGATCTTTGACAGAAGTACAAAATTCTGACAATCAGTCTTACCAAAGGTTATCGTAATACCGAGTAACTAGATTTTGGAGGTCAGATAGGCAGTCGCTTCATGTGAAATACTGGTATTCAGTTAGATCAGGTTTAAACTGGAGGAGCCGACCCAATCATAATTGGGAAAAGGCTTGGCAGAGACTGACGGAAGTTAAAATGAGATTTTCCTTAATTAAGTTTTCAATTACTGCGATCATTGTCCAATAGTGCCAAATGAATTCGATGGAAGTACGCAGTACGACACATAAAGCTATATGAATGGCATGTTGTTGTTATGCTTGTATTCTGTTGTGTTTATGCACTTCTTTTGCCTACCTTTTAGTGCAATAATACTTTGTACGTCACTTAATAATATATTGTGCCTTGCATTATTCTGAAATAGAAGTTTATTTTTTGTTTGTTAATGTAAGTTTGTTAGTTTGAAATGTTCCTTTTTTACTATTTGTATATCCTGTGCAATGATATTATAAAGGAAGGATATGCTACGTTCATACTGAGCGACGTTTTTTGTTGTTGGGATAGTGGTTTTCAACTACGACTGCGACAGATAATACGGAACGTATGACATAGAAAGAGATAGCTATCTGTAGTGTGTTGCGCTTGAATTATGTCGACTAAACGAAATTACGACAATTGTCTGAATTTGACTGCAACAATTTGCGCGCGCTAGTGCCCTATCTACCTCTTCATTGTATATAATATCATTGATCCTGTGCGTGTTCCAAATAAAATATGTTTCTTTCTTTCTTTTGTTTCACAGCTTAATTTAACGTTGCTAAGTAAAGTATAAGAATTAAGCACCCATTGTTTGTAAATGTGGATTCTCTCATGTTCATGAACATAAATATTAGGTCATGCTTAAGTAACAAGTTTTGTCTCAAATACTGATCTCGATTAAACTTATGTTTTCCCATGTAGCTTGCCACTTGTTAATTCATAAGCCAAAACATCATCGTGCTAAGCTATTTCCCACGTTTAGGCTTTCACAATAGAGTCTTAATTCGATTAGGTGACGTAGAGTAGTGGGGTTTGATGTCATTGCCGTGAACTGTGCGTGAGTCCAGTCAGCCGCGAGGTCCGGTGCGCGCGCGCCGCTTTCGACGCCATCTTGGAATTTTGAATTTTGAACGCGAATTCTGTCATACTTTTGTGAAGTTTTTTGTGATTGTTTGTGATTTCTGTGCTCAAATTGAGAATAGTTTTTTTTCTTAAGTTATTTGTACAAAGGATGTGTTAGGAGATTTGTCAATGTTTATAAAGGTAATTTAATTAATTATTTGGGAGTTTATTAAGACAGACATGTCCGGATCAAGTATACGGATTCAATCAATAAACTTTCTACGCTGATTAATGGATGGATACTCAATGACGTTGCAATGTTCTTCGGTGTACACTTTCTCTAAAACGCGCGTTGCCGTCGTTGCGTCATTGCTTTCACAGTTTTCTTTAGTTTCATAGAAAATAAATAATCCTAGATTTTTTTAATAAGTATCTCTAATTTACAACGAACATTATTCTTTCTTTTAGAGCTGATTTTTCGATAGTCAGATAACTTCTATCTGAAGAATAAATATGACAGCTACATTGACATATTTTGTATACAAAAGCTGTCAAACCGCAATATTTATTCCTCAGATAAAAATTATCTCACTATTGAAAAATAAGGCCTTAGTCATGTTACTATGGATTTCTAAGAGATCAAATGGTTTTCAAAACAGCTTATATTGACTTAGGTTAATCATTTTCTAACTTGGGTGACATAAGTTGGTTCACAGAAGTCTTAAAGAAATGAAATATAAATATATTTCTTAAAGTATAATATAAACCTATATTTTTTTCAAAGAAATACGTTTTATTTCAAAGTTAGGAGTCGGAATTTCATATTAAAATGTAGGTACCTACATTAATTCATTACTAAGAAAATATATTTTCTGCGGTTCGAACTTAATAAATTTCTGCCAATGAGTTTTTTGTAATAATATTACGGTTAATGATCACTGTATTAAATTAACAAAAACATCGAGTCCAAATTTTTCAAGATGAAAAGGGCAAAGACTAATATATTAATTCAAATAAATATAGTCTGTGAAAATGAAAGGAAAAAATATTTGAGAAATTGTACCTCCACTGCATTTCATTCCTTGAACTTTAGTTCAATTTTTTTTTTTTAACTTTGCCTACTCTGTCCCATTGCTGTATAAAGACCTTTTGGGGAGTACAATTTAAGTTGCTTAGTAAATTATTTAAAATGTAAGTTTTTTTAATTTTAATTACCTACTTACACGCATCTCTTAATAATCAACTCAATAAAATAATGAAAAATCATTCATTCATTCACTGACAGACAATGCACAGCCTAAACCTCCAAGTCTAGGAAGCTTAAATTTTTGCGCAAGAGTTCCTTTTGTAACGAAGATAAGCACGTGGGAAGAGTTTTCGAATATTTTATCCCCTAAATACGATAAGTAGGGGATGAACGTTTGTATGGAAGGTCGATATGTTATCAATGGGCGCACATCATTATCACCATACATAGCCCGACTTCACCTACTGCATTTTTCTTGTGAGCCAATCTCCACGCTCCTGTGCCAGACTCGTCCAGGTTCTACCCGCAATGGCAACAATATCGTTACTAAGCGCATGACTTGTATAAGATAACCTCTTCTCATTTCAAACTCTTACCGCATACCTATTAGACTAAAAAATAAAGAACCGACTTCCAAAAAAGACACTACAAAGTGAAAAGTAACTTTTTCGGAAGTCGGTGTCGTTGGGTTCGCATTTTCGTTATTTTTCACTTTTAAGTTGTACTCATCCCACACAAATTCGTGTAACACTACTTGCTATGTAAATCATTGACAGGAAGTCATTATAAGTTTATAACATCATCAATAGAAACTAAGTGGCAAAAATACGTAATATTGAAGCTAACTCAAAAACTACCCAGGCAAAGTTAGTAAAATGTATATGCGTCTACCCCTGAGGTATACCATAACCATTTTTTTTTAATCGATTTACAATTGCCGGAGATATCGCGTAACAAAGACACAAAAAAAAAACATATAGTCGAATTGAAAACCTCCTCTTTTTTTTAAGTCAGTTAAAAATGTATCTAAAATACACAGTAAAACACAATAGTGCTCCGAACTCCGATCAATATACGAAACATTTTGATTAATAAAATTCTTGTGTAAACATCTAATGAAAAATTAATTCACATGCCGATTCCGTAGTAATAAAATAGGTAATCATTATAATAATATTATAATAACTAAGTAAAACTAAAATTACTGATGTAACAAAGTTATGACAGGATATTTTATTATCATCATTATGAAACTCGTTTCCTTCAATTGCCACTTTGCTGTGTAATTTCCGCACATAAATGAGTTTCTCCCTGATGGGTATTATGGTAAAAATACCAACTTATCTACTTAATTTACGTTCTGAGTAGGCAGAAACTACAGAACGCCATACATACCATCACATTGTTAGAAAAAGGGCAAAGTATCTTTACTTTGGAATAAATCGACACCTCCAATTTAAAACATTGTAACTCACTTTTTAATGAAAAATCGTTGCAAGTCATAAAAACATATAAAATACATAAGTAAACAATATATTAGTCATACAGCAAAGTAGATAATCCCTTTTTACTATATTTACAAAATTGGAAGACGCTAGGACTTTATAGGAATAAACTGAGAATATGTTGAATGTTTAAATCGCTATCCTGAAAAGTAGTGAAAAATGAGTTACAATGTTTTAAATTGCAGGTGTCGAAATGGAAAACTCAATAGTCAAATTGAACAAAACCATCAGAAGTGGGCTTCATGGTTTTTTTTTCGGTTAAACTCAAAATTATTTTTATTAGTAACTATGTCCAACTAGTTCCTGAATCAACAAAGCCTTGTATAAGAAAACTAGCTTCTCCCCGCGACTTCGTCCGCGTAATTTCTCCCTCCCACCGTTCACCCTTAGGGATGGAATTTCAAAAAAACCCTTTCTTAGTGGATACCTACTTTTTACAAAGAATACACCCTCCAAATTTCATATCTCTAGGACCAGCGGTTTAGGCTATGCGTTGATATATCAGGCAGTTTTATTCAAATCAGTTTCAGCTTTTTTCTATTTTAATTTCTCAAAAATACGTTATGTAAGTATACATATCAAAAGCCCGATAACTGTTACCTCGTCTCTGTTATAAAACATCTCATTACGTTCATTTTTTTGCCGTCGTTACGAAGACGTCAAAGTACAAAGCAATCTAATCATAGGACTCGCGTCTCGTGACTACTCGAGACTATTGAAGAAATTCCAATCATTGATACTGCGTCATTAGCGCAAAAAATTTGGTTACTCAAGTTTATGTTGTCTTTTATTAGTACCGGCAAAGTGTAACTATATTACAGTAGGTCAACGGGATCGTTTTGCAGAGCATTCGTGTGGTGAATTCGGGGGATTACGGCTTATATCCCGAACTATTACAAAAATGGGTTCTTGCAAATAAATGAAAGAAAGGGAATTGAAGGTTTTTTTCTAAGGAGCTTGGAATTCCTACTGTCGCGCCATTTTGTTTTTTCTTCAAAATGGACATACTTAAATCGATACTGCGTCATGATACGAATCATGCAAACGGAAAATATAAAATGACCAACCCCTTAAAGCGTCACGTTTCCGAGATATTAACGTTCAAAGTGGCGGAACTTGCGAACATCTTTGTTGCTTAGATGTTTATAATAATTATCTACCCTGCAAGTTTAAAGTAATCAAATAACGCAACAAGATTTGCTTGTTGCGTAGTATGCAACAAGATTTAAGCAAGTGGTGCATCGTCTTTACATATAGTTTTATAAGTAATGTATAAAAATATTATAAAACATTTTAAAACAGTAACGGTGGAGTTTCTTGCCCATTCTTCTCCATACGAAACTACATTTTGGAAGGACAACTCAATGGCTGTATGGTCGTTAGGACAACTAGAATCAATTAATGTGTCTATTTGAAATAAATGAGTTGAATTTAACTTTCACTTTGGGACACAAGTAGGTAATAGGTAGATTACATAGCATTAAAAATGTCAAAATGTTTGACATTACTCAAATCCCGTTAAATGTCTGGCGATGAACCACTGAAATTGGTTAGACTGTGATTCCGATTTCTATGCTATATTCTGGTATATTTGCACCAGTTTTTAATCTGTTGATTTTGTTGTTACCTACTATGTCAATTTGGTATTGAAAAAGTAGTTGTTAATTGATTTATTTTGCTGTTTGTAGTTTAAATAATATAATTAGTGTCTTTTTTTATCGATATTGAATGGTGCCGTATAGTTAGACAGTAGTATGTAGTATGGCTATACAGTGAACAATATTTTTTTGATTTAGGAAAGATAATTGTTAAATTAGTTGAATAATCATTTATAACTGAAAGAGATCCCTGAATGATGGCATCTTTTGAAAATTGGTCTTATGAACGTCACCCACACGTCGACTTCCTACATTCTGAAGTAGCAATATAATATAATTGAAATTTTCACTTTCTCTCTTTGCCTATTCTTATCTCATTTCATTTGGGGTCGGCTCTTCTCACCAATATTGAAATTTTTTTCATCAGATTCAAAAACCTGCATAAGATTTGCTTTATTTTTATTAAATATGTATATCTAATCCAATCAATCTTCTTTTCACTTAAAGCGTTTTGATTATCTTATCTTTCTGAAGTTTATCGTCTAAAAACTTTTCTTGGCAAAAATTGATATTTGGCTCCAAGAGATTTCGTAGAACATCTAAACTTTAGTCAAAGTTCATGTTTCGTTAATTTAACAAGTTTATAATTAATGTCTCTTATTGAAACTTTAAACAAATACCGAAGTAACTTGTAACTTATAACTTATCCTCATTAGAGCCAAGAATCTGATGTAAATCAGTAGCCAAACAAGAAATTTCCAAATACATATTAACATTCCACTACGCGCATCCAACGACTTGTATGCCAACATTCCTAAGAAATGCAACAATGAACTTTAAAGTGATATTGCTAACGTGTTTTGTAAGATGATAGTGGTAACTAGGTGACTTGTAAATGTATCGCGTCCATCGGAACAATGAGCAAAATAAACAGCTAGTGGACACAAAAAATCGGACAGAAGGTTTATTCTGAAATGACGGTTTTGCAAGTATTGATGAAGATGAAGGAAAAAACACATAGTGATAAGAATGATTACTTATACTCCTCCAGCATAATACAGAGTGCATTATATATAATAATAAAAATAATAATATAATTATATTACTTATAATTTATATACAGGATGTCCCTAGAAGTATGGATCAAATCAAACAGGGGTGTGGGCAAAGTCATTTCCAAACTTTTTGATCCTGAGAATGTTAGTGAATTTTTTTACTGTTCAAAAGTTATGACCAACTTTTGTTATTTTCAATCACTTTGCATAGTGCTCAAAGAACAAAATCATTAAAAAAAAACTACCAGGAACTGTCAATTCAAGTTTTTTAGACAGCCTTGATAGTTTTTTTTATGACTTTTTTTTGAGCACTATGCGAAACGATTAAAAAAATTGGTCACAACTTTTGAACCGTAAAATAATTCTCAATCATCAATCATTCTCAGGATCAAAAAGTTTGGAAATAACCTTGCCCACGCCCGTATTCGATTTGATCCATACTTCCAGGGACAACCTGTATAATTATATTATTACATTTCGGCCGCAAGTGGCAATTCTAATATATGTAAAACATGCATAATATTTTACTCCCCCTTACAGGGGGTGGAGACCTGTGTCCGAGCAGTGGGGATTTATAGGCTGGTTTCTTCCACGGTATATGCTATTCTGATATTATTAAACAAGGTGGAATGTTGAAGCGAGCCCAGCGGGGAAATTGCGTAACAAAGTAACAGTAGCAATGGCTTTCTTTTTTTGGATGGTAGTTTGATAGTTGGTCAACATTCATTGCGTTGCGTTGTTGGGCAGACACTTTTTTTCGAACATAATAATATGAATCAATAGATTATCCTTCAAAATCATTCAGAATGTGTTTGAAAGGGTTGACGCAAAGAAGCAGTTGTTATTGTTTTAGTAAAAAAAATAAATAAGTTCAACTTTTCACTCTATATAGTTCAAGGCGAAATGAAAAAAGTTGAAGAATCATGATTCGCTTTCGTCTAATGGCTAAACTAGAATATTAGTTACGCCAAGAATTATATTATTTATGAGAAGTATAACAAACACCGTGACGTACATTTCTTGTTGTAGTATACTTAATTGTAGGGTACCATAGTTTACAAAAAAACAGATTCTCTATTGGCACTCTGGAATAAAATATGATTGTTGTGACCTAAGAAATCTTACCGACCGTTGCTTTGTATATGTCACCGTATTATTGTGAACACCGTTAGTTTATAATCTATCTAAAAAAATATTTAGAATCTATCTAAATCAAACAGATTTTGAACCCTGTCGGTAAGTGCAGCCGATCAATTCTGTAAAAATCTCACCGTGATAACTTAGGTGAAGTGAGCGTGAAGTGAGCTATCAATAGGGGCAATCCCTAACATCAGGTGGAATGCCAGCTCACTTCACCGTAGTTTTCACGGTGAGATTTTTACAGAGTAGCACTGTAGGTTCGTTCGCAATTTGTCGGTTTATCATGGACAGTTGCATAATTATACTATTTAGGTGTGTACCTACGTAGAAAAAGTTATGGTTTGTACTCTTTACACTATTTTTGTCATTCTTGTTATTTCTCTTTTAAAAAAGCTGTTCGGTTCAAATACCTAAATAAAATTCAATACTTTTCTTTTATCAAGCTTATTCTTTCAACATGGACAAATTATAAACTATCGAAAAATAATGCATTCAATTGTAAATGTTTGCAATTCACAAGTTTTGCGAGATAGATAATGAACTAACGATGTTCATAATAGGCTTGTCAACTGAAATAATCTAATTAGCCCGCCAGTTAGATTATCAAAAATATTGGACCCGTTTTTTTTTTGTTACGTAAACCAAAATTAACGAAAATACGACGTTTTTAAAATTCTCAATACGTCACACCTTGGTATAATTTTTGTGCGTTCTGACGTCACGAGCCCCCACTCCCGAGATTTAATGCGTTTTATCTTTGTCAATATTCATTGATTTACAAAAACAAAAGACTATTATTTACTTGTCCATTATTTTCCGATGCTCTAACTGACGGACTAAATAGATTTTCAATTTATTGATGGTGGAAACTAGCTTATTATACGGTGACATAATATCTTGTAAGAGGAAGGAAACTAGTCTCCACGACACAGGGAACCCTAGTGTGGGGTGCTATTCTAATATGTTAAGGTGAATGCGAAGTGGTAGACCGCGAAATTCAAATTTTCTTACGTTTTTTGCAATTTGCAGGTCAGTGTTAGGCTGTATCTTGATCGAAATTTGATTCGCGACTATAACAGGTATGTATTTACAGAATTATAATCATAAGAAACATTCATACATCTTTATAAGTGAGATTTGTACCAAAAACACTTTTCCCTAGGAGATTTCTTCTTGTGGTACAAATCCAACTTAGGAAGATGTATTTATGATTCTAATGACTACAATTCTGTGAATAAGTACCTGTTATAGTCGAAAATTTGAATTTCGCGGTAATCACTGCGCAATCACCTTAAGTTCTCTTGAACAAATAACTAGACTGGGTTTTCTGACATTAGCTCTACTGGAACTGGACGTGATCTACTTGACCACGGGCGACGGACCGTACCATCTGTAATGTCCGCTTTCTCCACAATTGACGGATCAGTACGTATGAATGCAAGGTTAATTACTTAGAGAATCAGAAGCTTTCTACCATTTTAGTATCGTTTGTTTATATTGCTATGGAGTGATTGGTCTTCAAGAATTTGTGTTTTTATGTATTTGATCATTGCTCAGAGATATTTTTGCTAAGCTTGTTTGCTGTATGTTTTCTATGCTGCATCATTGGCAGTAATTACGGATGTCGTTATTTGAAATTAATGTCCCAAACAGACATAATTATACAATAATTACATTTTATATTTCTTAGAAATAGCGTTTACGTTAAGCCGTTGGTCCCGGCTGTCATATACATCTTTGACAGTCGTTACGGGTAGTCAGAAATCCGGAAGTCTGACAACCAGTCTTACCAAGGGGTTACGTGTTACCCAGTAACTGGGTTGTGGAGGTCAGATAGGCAGTCGCTCCATGTAGAATACTGGTATTCAGATGCATCCGGTTAGAATGGAAGCCGACCCCAACATAGTTAGGAAAAGGCTAGGCAGATTGGTTTCTTAGAAATAGTGAAGATGAAAGATTAAGACACATTTTTTTTTTAATTCATTAGATTTTCTGATAATGAAAATATAAAATCTGCAATTCTACTAGTATTAAACATACAACCTCATTAGTTCGCATTTTCCTTACCTATAATAGTGTTGAAAAATGTGACTGTATTATAATAGCCTGACTTTTTTTATCCTGCTTTTTTTATTTTCTTTAAAACTAGATTAATTCAGCTCGCTTCAGGTTACGCAAAAACTTTACTATTATTAACTTTCTCAAGTCGCGTGTCCTTTAGTAATTCTCGACGTAATCTTCAAAAGAAATCTTCGGTGTTTACAATTTTGGTATGATGTTACGAAGCATGTTAAAAAGCGGGTATACTCAATAATGGAAAACAGACAATTTATATTACGAACCAGCTAAATATAATTATGAATTATTGTCATGCCAAGGGGAGGGCCCGTGGCTAAATAATTACAGCCGCACAGGTCGATCGATCAGGTAAAGCTACGCTTGCCGCGGTTGGTCTATGGATGGGTGACCACCTTTACACACTGAGACCCCTCCGTGCTTCGGAAAGCACGTTCAGCAGTTGGCCCCGGCTGTCATTTGTGGATCTTTGACAGTCGTTACAGGGTAGTCAGAACAGTAGTAGTCAAGGTAGTCTGATAACGCAATGATTTCATATAAGTCAATGCCTTCCAGTCTTACCAAGGGGTATCGTATTACCCAGTAACTGGGTTGCGGAGGTCAGATAGGCAGTCGCTTCATGTAAAATACTGGTATTCAGCTGCATCCGGTTAGACTGGAAGCCGACCCCAACATAGTTGGGAAAAGGCCAGACAGATAATGATATTGTCATGCCGAGGCAGGCCTAAGAGACGCTGACGTGACGGTTTACACTTGTTCCTAACCGATTGGCAGCAGAAGGTACAAAATAAGGAAAATTGGAGAAGTATGGGAAAGATCTTTGTAGGACAAAATAGGTAAACATTTAAAAAAAATTGTCATGGTAGCAATTTTGACTGTGTCAGTACGATTTTTTGGCAATTTTGACTGTGTCAGTAATGATTCAGAGTCTAAACTAATCGCGTCAAGAGAAAATGCTGTAGATTGAAACACACGTAACACGTATCTATCACATACTTATACGCCATAAAAATCTTTTATCTAATAAAAACGATTGGTTTTTGGTTATTTATTTGTTTGTTCCAAACAAACATATTAATATTATTTATATTATCATGTTTGTCTCGGTAAGCATTTGTATGAAACTCACAACGTCTTACCGTGGACAATGCGTACAGTCAATTGCACATCCGTAGTATAATCTGTCAAATTTCTTTAATAGATTTTCAACTTTATCTTTAAAGCAAAAGGTGCAAGGTTGATTGGAAAAATTTGACAGACTCGGGTAGCTTGATGTGCTGGCGTCTGTACATTGACAGCGCCTTTATGTCGAAGCTCTTAGGACGACAATATTCGTCGTGCTCCATTGGTCTCGTGGTCGCAAGCGCAACTGCTGAGCGTGGGGTTCGATTCCCGGGTCGGGCACTGTTATTGAGTTTTTCCATTATGGATTTCTTAGTAACAGCCCGGAGTTTGGTAGTTGGTGGTGTGATACCCCCGTGCCTCGAAAAGCACGTTAAGCCGTTGGTCCTGCGCCTGATCTCTCTCTGGTCGTGTCGGATTGCCGTCCCATCGGACTACGACAGTGAGGGAAGAAGGAGTGCAGTCTGCGCGCACACTTGTGCACTATAATATCTCCTGTGTACCTGGATAATCTCCATTGAGATTGGCCACCGTGACCGAAATCAGTTACCTACCCCAAGATAATGTTTGCATTTAGGCAAACATACTAACCTAATTATTATCCAGTTTGGACCTTCGCAAAAAAATGAGACCTTGGTCCCACGTAATATTTGGTTTGGTATTTTTAATTTGAATCTGTCCGAAGTTACGTGTACCTAAGCACTAACTACTGTCAGTTAAAAATTAAAAAAAAAGGATAGGTGTTTAAAAAAATAAATACCTAAAGTGAATTTTGCAGAATGTGCTTTTATAAGGTACTTAAAAAAAATGATTTTGCAATCAATCAATACAGCATGTATCAGAAAGTTGTGATCATATTTAAGGGCCACACACCCTTGGCAGTGAAATCGTAATAATTAGCTGCCATTTGATTTAGTTATGTATTGAAGTTTTGTATGGTACATACGGCTACACATCAAGCTATACATTTCCAGTTTACGCTGACTTCTCTTTGTAAGGAAACCCTATACATTGCGAGATCAGCTTATACTGGAAATGTATAGTTTGATCTGTAGCCGTGCGTACAGTTGACTTTTTTTTCGCGATTACGGTGTTGGTCCCATGGAGAAAGTTGCTCAGTTTGCTGATCTGTACCTCACACTTGAATTTGACTAGACCCTTCTGATCGTCTGATACCTATACGATGTATACCTATCTTAATAGGAGATATTCTATCGCTCTCCAATCAATAAAAGCAGTCGATGTCAGCGTTTTATAAAAAAACACAGCTTTTTTTTAATAAACTTAGGTAACCATTGTCCAAAATTGCGTCGCTCGTGCAATTTAGATTGAACGCGATGTCTTTCTGCTCAATTGATCTTGCCTGTGGTGATTTGCAGTTTTTTTATTATAATATTTTTTCTTCTTCTACCTATTGTGTGTCTAAAACACACTTTCCGTAGGCTTTCAATTTCAATTTAACATGATTCGTGATACTGTGAAAATATATTGTCGATTGTCTCTAACGGTAAAGTTATTTTGTGTCGTTTCTTATCACTGCGGGACACTAAACGCCCCTAGCCGTAATGACATTAAAACTTCTATTGTTTCTCGAACGGTGGCCTATAACCGATTAATGATCTTACGTTACTATTTCGTCTCTTCTAATAATAATTTATGTGATGTTATTTCTCGAATTTTCATCTATTTTGCTGTCGATTTGTGAGACTACCGTATGGTTGCATACCTTGCTTACATTCATAAAAAAGTTAACTTTGTAGTACACTAAATCGTCTATACCATGAAGAAAACGTGAGCATACATGTAATTCAAGTCAAAAACCTTATAACTCATCATCTGCCTAGCCTTTTTCCAACTATGTTAAGGTCAGCTTCCAATCTAACTGGATGCAGCTGAATACCAGTATTTTACATGGAGCGACTGCCTATTTGACCTCCACAACCCCGTTACTGGGTAATACGATACCTCTTGGTAAGACTGGTTGTCAGACTTTCAGGCTTCTGACTACCCGTAACGACTGTCAAAGATCCACGAATGACAGCCGGGACCAACGGCTTAACGTGCTTTCCGAGGCACGGAGGGGTCTCGGATGTAAAGATGGTCACCCATCCAGAGACCAACCGCGGCAAGCGTAGCTTAACCTGATCGATCGACCTGTGTGGCTGTTTTTATTTAGCCACGGGCCCTTATAATTAACTATGAAATAAGAGTGAGACATAATACAACAAAAAAATGAGAAGAATATAATATAAGAGAGAGTAAGTAATTGTAATGATGATGTAATTACATGTGAATGACACAACTATGTACCTACTTACATGTACTCGGCGGCTGTCTTTATAATCAGTCTGTGTTATAAATCAAGTCACATATATTATAATGTCTATTATAAAATTATTATAGAAAATATTGTAATAGCTTCGTCTGTAGAATAATTTAAATCTATCCTAATATTAAAAAGAGGAAAGGTTTGTATGTATCTTTGTAACGAATTGGCTCAAAAAGTACTGAACCGATTTTGAAAATTCTTTCACCATTTGAATGCTAAATTATCACTGATTAATATAGGCTTTTTTAATTGCAAGAAAAAAATAAAATGTTAAAAAAATTAATGTCCACCCGTGCAAAGCCGGGACTGGAAGCTAGTGTTCTATAAACAGATAACTGTCTTGTTTCTTAGGTTTAAAGATTGTTTTGTTTCTGTCTTGCCTTTTCGTTTGTTGGGGTCGGCTTCCAGTTGTAACTGCCTATATAACCTCCACAACATTGTTACTGGGTAACATCCTCTCACCTCTTGTTAAAACTGGTTGTCAGACTTGCCATAACGATTGTCAAAGATCTAAAAATGACAGCCGGGACTCACGGCTCAATGTTATTTATGAGGCACGTAGGGGTTTTCATATGATTGGGTGGTTACCTATCAAACTAATGTGGGCAAGTACCCATCAACCTTCGATCGACGCTCTCTGCTGTTATTAAGGAGCCTTCTTTTTAGTTTTCAATAGTCTTAGAGCCAAAAGCCTAAACCATTACCACCTTATACCTGAAGAATTTCTCGTTAGATATGTGGGTTGACCCAAATCCAAGCTCTGGAGAGCTTGATGCAGGCAGAAAGCAGAAATTTGATATATGTAGATGTAAAGGGAACCCAATTAGTTAATGCAGACATCAGAATGAACATAAACGAAAACAAGATGTAGGTATACCGAGAGCAAAACACATGACAGAACTGATTTGTTGAAGTAAGTACTTTCACATAAATAGACCCTTTATACGTGTGTGGACAGGCTCTTACGATGGAACTGATATTAAACGCGGGAAACCTCTCAGCAACCAAACATCTACGTTATTAAAATTTGCTGGCACGAATGGATAGATATCGACCACAGATATAGATACCTACACCTAGATAACGCAAGAGCAACTACTTCACCTGCCAAAAATCGCAACAACTTACCGACGATCAAAAATCGTAAGCCGCCACATTCACGCTCAGTCCTGTGTACTGCTGGCTGGGTGAGCGTGAGTGAGAAAGAGCGCTTGTGACGTCATAGTAGGTAGTCAAAAAATGGCACGCTTGGTTTTCATACAGATCGTGATACTTCCGTTATCTAGGTCTATCTATGCCCTAACTGCAACTGCGCTGTCACTGTCAAATTATAACCATAGACATGCTGTTGAATTGTACCTTTAATCTTTACTTATATTTATAGAACACAATAAAAACAAATAGGTAACAAAAATTTTAACTATTAAGAATTAATAATCCATACCACTTTACCCACTGCTTCCGAGATTAACAATTAGAAGGTACAGTACCTGTGAGCACTACAGTAGTTATACATTACATCCAGATAATAGATATTATCCCTATAAAAATACATAACAAAATATTGAAAGCTCTCAGTAGGTGTACAAATTACAAATCACATCGCAAGCTGAAAGTATTATGACAGTTCGTTAAGAATGGAATGACGCAATAGGACGACGTTTTTCGCTTAAACGTAACTGTCATTAAGAGTTATTTATCACACTAATGTTACGGAGACTCGACATGGTAAGAAACGTTATAAAACAAAATAAAGAAAGACGAGATGTTCTCATACAATGGGTATATAAGGACTTAGAATTAAAACCAGCGAGGTAATTACGTAATAACAGTAGAATGGCTTTAATTTTGATGGTTCAAGAACATTCATTGCGTTATTTACGTTGTTGAGCAGACAAATTTTTCGAACATATGATGCAATGGATTAGTAATATCCTACAAAATGAATCAGATTGTGATTGGTAGTGTGCGTTTTAGATTGTGGATTTAGACGATGCAAGTTTCTTGTCTGATACAAACAAAGCAATAAACGACTTGCATTGTCAAAATGTTGTAGATATTATGCACCTTTTTATTTGCATGCTCCGAGCAACTCAATTGCTCCAAGTAAATAGGACTTTACTTACTTCTACAGACGATCAAACAGGGGCCCAAGTCTGCTATTTTTATAAATTCGTTATTCCAACACGATCCTATTGTTATTTTGCTAAAGGTTCGTAACCTGCTAAATTCATTATGGTCGATCATTGGTCGGTCAATGGACTGAGAAAAACTACTACTTTTCATGCTAGATTTCATTTAATATACATTTTTACATATTACGTATTAGTGTTTGCAATCTGAAGTTGTAAGAAGTTCTTAAATAGCAATAAACATTACATTTATTCATATGTCATTATGTACGAGATTACCATTTTATGCCATTTCTTTCAATAGAGTGTCAGTGGTTGACCATTGGAACGTCATAATGCCGCCATTATATTAGTAGATTACCAAACTTGTCAAAATCAACAATTATGAAATCAATGATAGACCATTCTGACACTACTGTAATAGCAGACTTGAGGCCCAGGTTGCTAGGTTATGATATGCTTATGACCTACACCAGGGGTCGGCAAGTAGTTTTAACTAGGGTCCGGATATTGCTCGAAAATTTTTAAACGGTCCAGAAAAAAAAACATCTGATAATAATTAAGTACAGCTATTTATTACCTAAAATTAGTGTGAAAAATTGCATCGGCGGTCTTGAGCCAGGTTTTTAAAGTTTGGTTCTCGTGAAGGACAGCTAATTCGAAGAGTGTCTTCTAAGTGAGCGTCTGTTAATCTCGAACGATATTTGTTTTTCAAAAAATTCATTTTTGAAAAAGATGTTTCGCATAGGTATGTATGTCGAGCCAAACATAGTGGCCAAATTGGTAGCAAGTTTTTTGCAATTTTGATATTTTTCTGGGACATGTTTGACCCAAAATTCTTCAGTTGACACCTTTTTATATATTTGCAAAGACACATCTTCTTGCAGATCGATTATTTCCATTTGAAGTGATGGCTTTGGCAGATTAAATAACTTGGCAGCCACATCTGTCCATTCGGCTGCTGCATCAACTTCAAAGGGTGACTTAAGAAACAGAGATAGCTTGCCCATCTCTGCAAAGTCTTGGAATCTTGTGGCAAATTCGTTGCTAAGATCGGCCAAAAATTTTGTAAACACTGCAACGTCTTCTTCAGAGTTCTCCTTATTATATTCCAGAATTGTCGGAAAATGAACAAATTCTTGTCTTGCAATATCTTTTTCAAAGATATCCAGCTTACGACGAAAAGCAGACACGCTTTGTATCAGATCACATATTAATTTTCCATTTCCTTGTAACTCTGTGTTGAGCGCATTTAGATATTTCAAAATATCTTTTAGAAAAGCCACAACCAACATATTGTGCTTATTTGTTACGAACTTAAGGTGCTTCTTAGCTGCCTGCGTATCTAAGTTTTGCAAGAAGGAGGTTACTTGTTCTTTTATTGACCAAAAACGTTCAATAACTTGACCCTTACTTAGCCAACGAACATTGTTGTGTTGCAGTAAGTCAGAATACGCTGAATCACATTCAAAAAGAAACTCCTTGAAATGTCGGTGCTGAAGAGCGGAATGAGATCTTATTTATAAAATTTATTAACTTCACCAAGCTGTCCATCACTTCTTTCAGTGTATCGCTAAGTTTTCCACAAAGGGCTGTCTGGTGGATTATGCACTGATATGATATTAGGCCTGAATTTTTATCCCTGATTCTCTTGACGACACCTTTTTCTTTGCCAATCATTGCTGGAGCCCCGTCAGTAGAAAGAGACACCATTTTGTCGTAACTGATGTTAGATTTAGTAATAAATTCATCAATTACCTTGAATAAATCTTCTCCTCGAGTGTTACCTTTTAACGGCAATATTGTTAGCAACTCTTCCCTAAAAGTTTTAGACTCAATGTCAAGAAATCTGACAAAAATTGACATTTGTTCATCATCAGTAATGTCACAGGACTCATCAAGTGCTATGGCGTAGCAAGGTGCCTTTTGCAGAAGTTTGATAAGAGTCATCTTAATATCAGCAGCTAAAATTTCAGTCCTTCGTGTATTGCTTCTTGCTGATAATGGAATACTTTGAATTCCAGTGATAACATCTTTTTTTTCTTCAAAAAGTGTTGTGACTACTGCCAACATACATTCCTTCACTATCTCCGAATCCGAAAATGGTTTTTGATGTTTATTAAGCGTCCAGCACACACGTAACGCTGCTTCTGTGGATTTTTCTTGGTCGCTCATGCAACGAACTAGTAATTTTGTGCTTTTATTGTAAGAACTGAGATGTGCCTGAAGTTTTTCTTTACTAGCCTCACTGCCAGGAGGGAAGTTTTTGTGGAATTGCTGATGTGTTGTTTCATAGTGTCGCTTCAAATTTCCACTTTTAACCATAGCAACAGTTTTATTGCATATAAGGCACACTGGAACTGCTTGAGGTCTATCAGGCAGCGTAAAACAATATTGTTCAGTCCATTCTTCTAAAAACCTCCTATTTTCACTGTCCACTTTTCGCTTTTTAGGATCCATATCACGCCTAGGTAAAAAAAAATTTTTTATTAAACGAACTAAAACGCAAGAAATCACAAAACAAATGAACTGTTGCTCCACGATTTGCGCTGCGACTGACCGAGCGAGACCGACTGGCAGTCTGCTTTCCCCCGCCCTCGCGCCCGGACCCCCGATTTCGATACTTGCTCGCGTTTGTTACAAAATACAAAGTCGCAAGCGCGCCACAGTTCGCTAAGTACGCGAAATATGAAATGCTTTCCCACATATTACCATAAAAATGATACGCTCAATCTGCTGATGTTTCGTAGCGAATGGCTAAATCACATTTACATACAATAACTAATTCGCGTACGCTGTTGCTAGTGCATGCCGTCTCGCTCTCGCTCGCGTGTTAACAAAACCCGCTCGCTAGGCCGCGCTCCGCTCACGCTCAGTTACAAGTGGTCGTCGGAGCTATAAGTACGTATGAACAGAGCGCGTGCGGCGACTCGGCGGCGCGATGTTTTTGATCGATGTCGATATTGTAAAACAGATTAATTAGATTAGGTATGTACTCAGTTAGATTGGTTCAAAAATATTACGTATTTGTTTATACTTGACTTGGTTGAACCTCGGACCGCCAAATATTGTAATGTAGGTACATTACAATATTTGGCGGTCCGAGGTTCAACCTTTCGCGGTCCGCAAACGGACCGCGGTCCGCCTGTTGCTGACCGTTGACCTACACGATATAAACGGATGATACACCACTATAAACAAGAGTTAAGATGATGAAGGGCAACAACTTGCAAGTGAAGATAAATAGACGTTTTAATCTGATACTTTAGTTAATTAGCATGATCAGGTTACTGTTGACGTCATTGATGTATTTAGTTAAGTAGAAGTGAAGATAAATAGACGTTTTAATCTAATACTTTAGTTAATTAGCATGATCAGAAGGTCAATTCTCGTAATTAAAAACGTTCAAAATCTAGTCGCAGTCTCATCTCGGCGACAAACAAATATCATTTTTTTTTCTAAATGCAGGGAAATTAGAGGTATTTTTGACAGATTGGGACTGAGATCAGACTGTGAACGTTCTTAAAGTTACGAGAATTACCCCTCAGGTTATTTGTTGACGTCAGTGGTGTGTTTAGTTCTAGCTGACTATAAAAACAAAGTTCAATTATGAAGAAGATAACAAAAGCATAATTAACTGCCTAATTGATAAGTGGAATGTACAGATGCCGTCAAGGTACCCAAAACTGTCAATTTTTTCCAATCAACAGTGAACCTAACGCTTTAGCGATAAAGTTGAAAATTTATTAAAGAAACTTGACATATTGTAGTAGCTTGATGTGCTGGCATCTTTACTTACGGCGAAACATCAAGCTATACATTTCCAGTTTTAACTGACTTCTCATTGTATAAGTTTTTCGTACAATTAGATGTCAGATTGTCAGCTTATACTGGTTAGTTTAGCTTGATATGGAGCCGTGCATACAGGCTGAGTCTAATGACATCAATTAAGTCACGGATTTAAAATTTAATATTATTGTTGACACGCAGAAACATGCTTGTACAATTAATATCGACGTCGATGAATTACTAAACATCATCTTCGTTAACAACGTTGAAGCTATCATTAATAATTATCTACTAATCGTTGAACATTTACCTCTTATCTCCGGCCATCGTAATGTCTTCCGTATAAGTACTGTCGACTAAGGTACTTACTTGGTATACTGGCAAAAATACTTGAGTCTATCTTTTCAATTCGACTACACTTCCAATACTATTTTTTATTGTGTGCTTATGGTATATTTACAGTCAAGAACGCATTCTCTCGTCAGCCGCACTGTAAAATGAGTATAAAATAATTGAGTACTCAGCACACTCACAATCACAGAGCACGGAGATGCCTCGGCAGCTGCTGCTAGAGACAGTAGTATCAACATTTTCTATACAAACCAAGGGTGTCAGACCACCATCGTTTATTGTGACAATTCTGCCAATGCCAGTGACACGATGACGCGAACTGCACTTCACGCGTTCTTTCGCATATCTCTCGCCATCTCGCGGTAGAACAGAGAGCTCGTAACAATGTAGCCTTAGCATTACAAAAACTGTTTCAAGTCGCTACCGGCGCAGCAATTCCGAACTCTGTGACCTTTTTTTAAATTACTTGAAAGTATGCTACCTATTCACCAATTGGCTTGTTCGACTCTACATCAATCAGTACAACCTGTGGTACAACACATCGTTCGGTTCGCAAACTGTCTTGTTTATACGGTATGTGTCAGAGAGCTGAGCCAACATAATCTGTGACGTCAATTTAAATTTGAGACAAATTGATCGTGTATTGTTTATTGGAGTAAAATATAATGTATAAGCACTATTTACGAAGGAATATTCGTTTAAGGCTGATTTTTCAATCGTCAGATAACTTTTTCAAACTATTGAGCCCCACGAAGCGGGACTCAGACTACGCCTTTTAAGCCACTTTAAAGTGTTGTGAGGTTAGGTAACAATAATTTGTTTTTCTCAAGAACCGTGCGTTGCATTTTCATAGAAGTATTGCCATCTGGGGGTACCCTCCTTCACTACCTCCCTCCCAATGAACGAACTTCCCGGATATGAAGAAGATAATGGTGATGGCAGTCTGTTGACGTCAGTAAATAAGTCATTTACGTCTTTATTTCTTAGAAAATTAAATACTTCTTTATCCTTATACAACCGACAACGTAAATCTTTAAAAGTTGATTAGTACGTGTTTATACCACCATAAGCTATATTTTATATAACAGATCATTTAGGGTCACTAGGTCAGGTTTATAGAAATATTTTCCCGGACGGAACATCGATGGGCATTTCCTTGTAAAAACAAGATCCGGCTTCTTCGCACAATACATTGTCAATATTGTAAAAATATTTGGGATTGCCAAATGCTTGAAGAAATAGTACGTTTAGCCATTGCTACTGCAAATATATGGAGTGATGTATTCCATCCAAAAGACAAATTGTATAAGGCAAAATTGACTGATGTAAATAAGGAGATACTACATATCGTATCTACGGCGATGAACTGCTAAAAGTTCTAAAGATAGCACAATAATTCTCCTGTCCTTATCCTAATTTCACAAGGTCGGCGCAACATGACTTTCTCTATTAGTCGACATCTCGGAAGTCAGTGTAGCCTCCTCTAACCCAAAGCTGTAAAGCTATATCCATATAAAAAAAACACTTTACCTGCAATGTTTCATAAAACCGCTTAAAACTTTCAACTTATAAAAATCGCTAACCGAACTCCAACAATGCCCAAAACTATATTTCTATACATTCAATAAGCAATGATGATACTGTATAAAAGTATAATGCTATACTCAAATCCAATTTAAAAGTATCATTGATATCTTAATACAGATCAACCATAAAAATATCGTTAAAATATTACTTGTGGTCGTTCTCATTCACTTTCACAGCCCACACTTTGACCAAATAATAGACTGTCTAGCAATTCAAGTACCATCCATTATTGTTATAGAAAGCTCTATAAATCAATTTAGTTATTAAAGTTAAAAGTTATTTGGTAATTGGCTTTTTGTAGAACAGTGGTATGTAGTTGGTTGAGTGGCCTTGAATTTTCATGGGTACCTATAGTGAATATTATTTACGTTGTGGGCCTTGTTTCATTCGTTTTTATGATATGTCTTGTTCTCTATACTTTTGATTACTTTGTTTATGGCTTAGATGTTGTCTGTTGGGTTGTTTTTATTGTTTTTATATTCAATTTACTTAATTGGCATCACAAATCGCATTTCATCATTATCAACTGCTAGAAAAGAACTTCATATTTTTTTCAATAAAATATGTTTCTTTTCTTTTAAAGCGACGGATGAAATTATGCTTGCAGCATTGTGAAGTTTGTTCTTTAAATTAATCTTCTCAACCGTTTCTACCCCGCAGTGCTGCATCTCTTAGTCAAAGGTTACACGCTCTGTCTGGCGTTAGTTCAGTCCATCAGTTTGGTCCGGCTAAGACTGATGCCAGAATGATGGATGAAAAACACGTTTAATTTTTGTTATTCTGGACCATCAGTCTGTCAGTCAACCGGTTAGACGATAATTCTCCCGTCCCGTCATTCAGACCGTTCCGTGAGCAGACTGATGGTCCAGACTGACGCCAGACCGAGCGTGTAACCTTTGACTTAAATCTATTGAAAAGCTGGCACAGTTAATATCATTAAGGTAGTTAAACGTTGGAACCGCCCGTTGGTTTTGTTTACAAAGCTTTTCAACCAGTGCTATTTTTTTAACATTATAATTTAAAATACTTAAACATTAAACAAAAAAAAAGTATTAAAAGATGTTTCAGACTTATTAACTAATAAAACCATTTAATTACTAGCAATATCAATAACTGTCCATACCGAGGTTGCCTGGAAGAGATCGCAGAAAGCGTCAAGAGGAAATGCAGGTAGTTTTTTCTCCATAGAAACGCTCTCGCCTGTTTTCTTTTCTTTCTCAGAATAATAAATATGAACTTCTTTTAAGTATATCCTTATGTTTTCCTATTCGATGATACACTATTTTTATAACCACTAGATTCCTCAAAAAATACTCAAAAATGGCGATTTAAACCACTGTCAACAAAGGCTTAATGTACAAATTTGACAGCTATTAATGAAAAAAGAAAAAACATAGGGACACAGTATACATATATCCTTCTTATTCAGTTTATGAAATATCTTTTAAATTGGTCCATTATTGGAAGAGGAAATAGGTGAGAACCAAACCTCGAATTATGACTTTATACTTTTCGACCGCATTTTCTCTTAAGGCCGCCCATCATTGTTTTTGTAGTGTTAAATTGTTTTTTTTTTTGTAATATATTTTCTGGTGTACTTTTGACCAGTTCCATTCAAATCAATCAAAATATTTTTATTTCACATAAGCCTACAAGGGCACTTATGAAACGTCAGAAGCTAGGTGCACGGTTCCAATTGGTCGTTTCCTATGGAGAAGAACCGGCAAGAAACTCCACGGTTACTCTTTTAAAAATAATTGGCTTTTACAATGTTTTCTAATTACAGTAGGTATGGGAGAACAGCGTAGGCCTGTCAACAAGTGCCAGGTACTTGATAAAATAAAAAATGATCTACAGATCTAAAATCTACAGGGCCTACAAAGTCCTCACATTTACAAAATCAAAAACTCAAAAAAGATAAATAAAATATAAAAACCTATTAAAACCAAGTGATCATAATTTCCATTACAACCACTAAAAAGAGTTGGAGGATTAGAATTGTCTCTATATAATGTCAAATAGTAAAAAGATTAAATGTCAAAGAAGTATGTAAAAATTAAATAAAAATCGTAATTTGAGAGCAGTTAATAGACGTTTATGTAGTTATGCCGTTAATGAGATGCCAGGGAAGCCACATGTGCAGAAGCAATTATTGCCAAACTACCTTGTCTTCAACGTAGTCTTTAATCTTATAATATGCTTTTTTGATAAGGACACGTTTGATGAGGGTTTTGAACTTTCCATCGCTAAGTTCTGTAACCGGCTTTGGCAACTTGTTATAAAAACGGATGCTATTTATATGAAAAGACTTGCTAGTTTTTGTTAATCTAAATTTAGGTATCACAATTTCATTTTTACTACGGGTATTTATATTATGGAAATCGCTTCTTATTTTAAAAAGTCCTAAGTTTTTGCGAACATACAAAATACTTTCTAAAATATAAAGAGAAGGCAGAGTTAGTATATCAATTTCTTTGAATTTGTTTCTAAGAGACTCGCGAGGACTCATTTTATAAATTGCGCGGATTGCCCTCTTTTGTAAAATGAAAATTGAATCTACGTCAGCTGCCGATCCCCACAGCAGAACACCATAAGACATAATACTGTGGAAATAAGCAAAGTATACTAACCTAGCTGTGGCTATATCTGTCAACTGCCTTATTTTCCTTACTGCATATGCAGCTGAACTTAATCTACCTGAAAGAGCTCTAATGTGTGCGCCCCATTGTAATTTTGAATCTAAAGTAATTCCCAGAAATACAGTTTCCGTAATAACATCTAGTTTTTTGCCATCAAGCTCTAAATTCAGACCCACTTGAGGTACATTTGGTAATGAGAACTTAAGACATTTCGTTTTGTTCGCATTAAGTAAAAGATTATTAGCTGCAAACCATTTCGAAAGAACAGCCAGACTATCGTTGACATTTAAAACATCCGTATCTTTTCTATCTATTTTAAAAATAAGGGAAGTGTCATCAGCGAATAAAATGATATCCGATAAGTTAGCCATCATGTAAGGAAGGTCATTAATATATACTAGGAATAGAAAAGGCCCAAGAATTGAGCCTTGAGACACGCCCATCTTAACTAGAGACCCCGATGACGTCGCCCCGTTAACGTTTACTTTTTGCTGCCTCTTTGACAGATATGAAAGAACAAGATCAGCAGCTTGTCCACGAATTCCGTAATGGTATAATTTACAGATCAGTGTATTATGGTCAACGCAGTCGAACGCTTTTGAGAGGTCACAGAAAATGCCAATTGCATCCTGGGACTTCTCCCAGGATTCCAAAATGTGACTGATGAGTTTTACTCCCGCGTCCATCGTCGACCTACCTTTCGTGAAACCAAACTGGTGACTATGTAAAATCCCATTTGAGTTAAAATGTGACAACATCTGGTCTAGCATGATTTTTTCGTAGATTTTGCTCAATGCTGGTAACACAGATATAGGTCTATAATTGGAGGGATCAAACTTACTACCCGATTTGAAAATTGGTACTACTTTACTATGTTTCATTAAGTCAGGAAACGTACCGCTGTCTAGACATTGATTAAATATGCCTGTTAGGGCAGGGGCAATTGTGTCAATAATATCTCCAAGAACCCTAACAGAAATCCCCCATAAGTCTTCAGTATTTTTTATGTTAAGACTTTTAAATGCTTTTTTAATAGTGGCAATAGAAATGGGCTTGAATTCAAAAATTGGTATATCCTTATTAAAGTTTTCTTTAAGAAGAGATTCAGCTAATACAGGTGATGAGGGGAGTGATTTTGTAACCTCTATTGGGATGTTGGTAAAGAAATTTACAAGTGTCTCAGCCACTTTTAACTTATCTGAAATGATTTCATCATCGATTTTTAGGGACAACTCATTCTGATGTTGCTGTTTTGTGTTTCCAGTTTCTTTGTTAATTATCTGCCACACAGCTTTTATTTTATTATTAGACATACTTATTTTGTTACTTATCAATTTAGATTTAGCCTCAGCGCATTGGGCAATAAAACTAGTTTTGACTAGAATTTCAGTCCAAAGTACTATTGTCGTGAGCTCCTTACAGCGAACCAGAATAAACCCTAGTATGGCAAATAAAACCACAGAGTGCTCAATATAGAACCTCAATAGTGCTTACCTACATATACCAGAAGGCCGATTCTGGTAATTTAAAACGTTCAAAATCTAGTCGCAGTCTCATCTCGGTGACAAACAAATGTCAAAAACTTGTCAAATTTTAGGGAAATTCCAGGTTTTTTTGACAGATTGAGACTGAGATCAGTAGGCGAATTCTGCTAATTTAAAACGTTCAAAATGTAGTCGCAGTCTCATCTCGGCGACAAACAAATGTCAAAAACTTGTCAAAATGTAGGGAAATTTGAAGTATTTTTGACAGATTGAGACTGAGATCAGACTGTGAACGTTCTTAAAAATTACGGGAATTGCCCCTCAGACTGTGAACGTTCTTAAAATTACGAGAATTGCCCCTCAGGTCAATGACTAAAGTCTCATAGATTTTGCAATCAGTAAAATCCTAGTGACTCATATTACAGACCAAGGTTCAGGTTTGTTCAACTATTTATAGCATAGCTAAGTAATTAGTATGTATTGTATGTAAATCTAGCCGAGTTTTCTGCGAACAGTCGGAAGGAGAATTTATATGCCATTTGTCAACACGATGATTCTAGCATGATTAGTAGTACATCTAATTTTAAATGGTGTTGTGTATTTCTTTAAGAATTTTGGTATCATAAAATTTATTTATTATTACCACTTGCATTTGTTTTTACAGGTGGGAACCCAATTCAACAATGTACAGTCAGCAAAGGAGATAAGTACGCAGGGTCGTTGAATATAGTTGAAGTTTAGTAAGAAACCGATTGATGTTTTTGAATAAATTTTAATTGAATTAAATAGAAAACAAACAGTTCATATATCAAATTAAATTTTATTCGAAAACATCAATCGGTTTCTTAGTAAACTTCAACTATATTTGACGACCCTGCATACTTATCTCCTTTGCTGACTGTACCAAGTCACAATTTCCACACTCGGGGACATCACCCAGAAACCAATTTGATACCATCACCAATAAAAATGAAATATTTTTAAGTTGTCCTATTGTGACCGACAGGGTTCAAATTGGATGCTTCGTAGCTAACATTAGTCATCTCACCTGCCTAGCCTTTTGCCAACCATGTTGGGGTCGGCTTCCAGTCTAACCAGATGCAGCTGAATACCAGTATTTTACATGGAGCGACTGCCTATCTGACCTCCACAACCCAGTTACTGGGTAATACGATACCCCTTGGTAAGACTGGTGATCAGACTTTCGGGCTTCTGACGACCCGTAACGACTGTCAAAGATCCATGAATGACAGCCGGGAACAACGGCTTAACGTGCTTTCCGAGGCACAGAGGGGTCTCGGTATGTAAAGATAGAAGTAGGTACTTACTCAACACTACTTGCTATGCAAATATCCATGACAGGAAGAAGCTATTAAAACGTCATCAATATAAACTAAGTGGAAAAAAATCCTATTATTGAACAAATCTGCGTACCCCTTTAGAGGGTACAGGTTTTGTTGTGTGAGTACAGGTTTTGTTGTGTGAGTGCGTAAGCAATGCATACATATGCCATAGCAGCAATCGCGGTTGATTTGCTGGCATTTATTGAAGAGTTCCGTTGTCTGTCTCCGAAACTCAGCATCAGATGTTTACCAAATTTAAATGGGACCATTTCGGAATACACATCTTTCGAACAAAAAAATAATTTTGCAAATCCGTTTTTAAATGACGGAGTTATGCCCGAACAAACAAAAAAAACATAAAAATCCGAATTGCAAACCTCTTCCTTTTTAGAAGTCGGTTAAAAATATCTAATTCGCAATGCTCGTTTTCTTTTGTATTAAACTGACAGGTGTCAAGAACACATTCTCTCGTCGGCCGCCCTGTGCAACAAAGTTACTGTAGTGATACAGTTTTACTGCTTTTGTTTCGCAAACATGTTCTCCGCAAACTAATTAACAGCGCGCATGCAGCGGCATGTGAATTAATTTTCCGTTGGATGTTTACGCAAGAGTTTTATTCATCAAAATGTTTCGTATTTATTGATGGGAAATCGGAGCACTACTGTGTTTTACTGTGTATTTTAAATACATTTTTGATCGACTTCAAAAGAGGAGGAGGTTCTCAATTCGACTGTATGTTTTTTTTTGTGTGTTTGTTACACGTTATCTCCGGCAATGGGGATTGTCTAAAATTTCTAACCATTAAATTATATATATTTTTTTTTAATTTTGAGAAACCAATTTGAATATTTTGATGATTGGCTCAAAAAAAAAGGGATTGGATCAAGGGTCTTGACAGACCGATAGAACAGAAAGACGAACAAGGAAGTGATCTTATAAGAGTTCTGTTTTTCCTTTTGAGATACTGAACCCTAAAAATACATTTACTTCTTAGATTTTTTTCTAATATCCATTTTTTTTTGTTACAGATCCCAACAATATCACCGGAAATAGTGTTGTGAACGATAGTGCTAAAAATATATGTGTGTAAAGTGATGCAGTACAGTGTGACACGGTACCAAATGAAGCGACGTAAACTGTTGGCCCTAATACGGTACAGTGAATAGACAACAATGTTAGTGACACGCGCCTGGGTGCTCCTCGTAGGATGTCTTGCTATCGGTAAGTGGATCTGACTGTACATTTATAGACTTCAATGAAATGAGAAAGTTGATCGACGATGGATAATATAACTTTTTTGTAGGTGGTAGACCGCGCATCTGTGGGTGGTATGGTAACATTTTTATCTTGAGCTGGCCTAGCGTAACACGGAGTTTTAACAGAATCCGAGGCCAGATAAATTGGGCGGTTTTACAACTCTGGCAGAAGTAGATAGAGCCAATGTTTACGGACGCTGAAAGGATCTAATAAAACTTTTTCACAAGAAAAGAACAAACGATTAACGAACGACCAAAAATACACTACAAAGTGAAACTAAAAGTTATTTTTCGTTTTTATGTTTTTTTTTTGGGAAGTCAGTTGATTTTTCACTTTTTAGCTAACTAGTTTTTTTAACGACTTAGTGTAACACTAGAAGGTAATTCGAAAACTACCGCAGCAAACGTAACCGCGCGAGCTTTCCCTTATCAAATGAAAACATTTCAAAACCGATCTAGAACTGATGAAAATATCGATTAACATACATTAAAAATATATAAGTACATAGAACGAACATAGAACCTCGTCCTTTCTTGAAGTTGGTTAATAATGTAACTGCTGGCAGTCGATCAAAATACTTGCATTCAATGATATAATGTATTTATCTATTCATGAACTACAATGTCTGTACATCGAATTTAGACTACCATTCGTTACTACCAAGTGGTTTCATACAGCTGTAAGCACATCGAAGATAAGTAATTTCAAGTTGTTTCGTAGTTAGTAACTGTTTCAAGACCCTTGAATTTTGGTTTACAACAGATTGAACTTAGAATGTTAATTTTAATGAACTCAGATTAGTCTAACCGACACTTAACGATAAGGGATTTTACTATAAAAGGGGATGCTTTAGAAATTCTTACATGTTATGGAAGTGAGATTATAAGAAAACCATGCTGTTTTCGGACAGTGAATGGTGTCTATATATTATATGTATTGTATATCCTTTAGTGTTGTCGTTCGTTATTTATGTAGGCTTTCTTAATCATAAGATATTATTGAATTAACTGACAACCTCTGAAGGGGTCATTGTACCCATCATTACGTGTCTGTCCGTCTGTCCTAAAGGGTCCTATATAAAAATTTTTTGCGGGCCATTTTCACGGTTCCTATTTTTTTTGGAAGCCGTCTGATATGAACCGTTGTTGCTATTGGACTCCTACCAAAAACTTCACTGTTCCTTTCAGTATGATGACTCGGGGGCCCGGGAGATACTGGTAGATTAGACAATTTAGATTTTTTAAAATATTTTTCTGATAATTAATTATGACTTGGCCTATTACCCGATTCCGGCTTGACGTCAACTTCTGGGACACCCTGTATTATAGAATTATAGATTCACTTACAAGCCTCTTAATTATCAATAAGAATTTTAGGTTCTCGATAGTGTTTTACAAATTCTTGCTTACACACGTCGGCGTCGCGTCGGGGGCCCCTGTACCTCGGGGGCCCTGTATAATTGATACAGCTGATACGGCGGTAGCTACGCCCCTGGTTCTTACTAAAACTGAAAAAAAATTAGCGGCTCTTGACTGACCTTGTACAGTTACGTATATCTATTTTAAGATTTATATTTGATAGTACATCTACATTTCCAATTCCATATGGTGTACGTATTAAAGAGTATTCTATTATATTTTATTCTATTTTGCCAATTATGCACACCTCTATTTAACCCGTCAGAAAATTATGTGAAACATTGTATTCTTATATGTTTATTTACTATTAAGGAAGCATTCTTAAGTTTTCATTGACTTGTAAGGCCTTTGAGTGGGTAATTAGCGAGGCTACAGTCGGTTCGCTAGTAAGACTACAAAACGAGCGATTCAATTAATATTCCACGCTACAGGCTTGGATTCTGGGCACGTATGCACGAAGACATACATTTCCAGTATTAGCTGACCTTTTATTTTATGAAAAGCCTGTACAATTCGAGGTCAGCTAAAGCTGGCAAACTATACCTTGATATGTCGTCGAGTGTACGAACGATGGACATTAGTTCTTAATTTATTTTCTATCGTTCTGACAAGGGACATTAATGGCTAGGCTACAACACATGATTTTATTCGTGGACTAGCTCTAAAAATGTAAAATATTCCACGGTAACGTATGTACTACCGCGATTAAAAGTACCCTATGTGTTAATCCTGGTTACAAACTATCTGTGTGCCAAATTTTATGTAATTCCATTCAGCCGTTTTTGTGAAAATCCGGAACATATCTACATCCAGACAAACATACAAAGTAAAATTGTTCGTTACTATTGATTATATGTAATACATAAATAAGATTAGATTTTATTATATTTATTTATTTATTCAATTGGCCTTACGAGCTAACAGATTGTACACACGGCTACACATCAAGCTATACATTGCCAGTATAAGCTGATCTCACATTGTATAGGATTTCCGTACGATGCGAGACCAGCGTAAACTGGTTTTGTATAACTTGATGTGTAGCCGTGTGTACATCCAAAACGCTCATACGGTTAATTTTCTTACACTACAATTCAATTATGGCTTAATATACTGCACATGCTCGTCACTTTATGCAATAGATTTTATAAAAATAGTAATAATGTTCAGTTTATAAATAATAATAAAAATAAATTACAAAGATGAAAGATAATATATACGATAGATATATGTAAGATAATCCTAAACTTATAGGGAATAAATGAACACGGTGGAGAACTGAGAAGGTATTATTGTGTTTCATCTTAGTGCAAATACAAGAGGGACCAAATATACATATTTACACCTTGTAAAGAAAGACAAAAGAAAGGGAAAACAATTGTTTTGTTTTCACAGAAATGCGTACACGTGTAAGACTTAACCGTATTGTTGATTACAGGTTGATACTTAACTGAAACACATATTAAGAATCAGATGTTAAAACGCTTATGTGATGAATTAAAAAACTGATGTTTTTTACGAGATTTTAAACAAAACGTGGAGACCATTCACAGTCAAAGTCAAATCATCTCTTTCAAATAGACATACTTTTGATCCTCAACTTTACAAGACAATGGAATTGCCTCTTCCAAAATGTAGTTTCGTAAGGAGAAGAATGGCTATGAAATTCCATAGTAACTCTTTTACATCCTACTAATATTATAAATGCGAAAGTTTGTGAGGATGGATGGATGTTTGTTACTCTTTCACGCAAAAACTACTGAACGGATTTGGATGAAATTTGGCACACATATACTATAAAACCAGGATTAAAACATAGGATGCTTTTCATGCCAATATTCCCACGGAATCGAAACTTACGCGGGTGAAACCGCGGGGCGCAGCTAGTTGTTTTATATAATACTAGCGACCCGCCCCGGCTTCGCACGGGTGCAATACTGATACTAAGTACAGGTATTTAAAGAATGCCAGCATGCGCCGCCGCGGCCGGTACCGCAGCAACCGCTATGTTCCTGCATTTTAAATCTGTAATATCTTCGAAAATATTCATTAAAATTACATGCTGTAAAGGGCCATATTTATCTATATTAAATGCACAATGTATTTAAGTTACTTAATTGGATAAGGATTAATGCTGTATTGCTTAAAATCGCTTCGTAAATAAGCCATTATTTCTCGTAAAAAGTAAAGGATAAAAAATGATTATTGTGGGTTATCCCTAAGAGATAGACAGATACCATTGCAAACTTTTTTGTAGACCTTTTTAAGGTGTACAATACTGTAGTACATTATTGTGACCTGTCTCGTAGGGTTCAGCCAGCGTTTGAAAAGTAAGCGCAAAAAAATGTGTTTATTTACGACATCACATGCATGCATGTATTATACAGAGTTGATACGACAGAGGGGCATTAAATTACACTACGTATACTATACGTGTTTAGTATTAATTCGATAAGGTATAAAAATAAAAAGCTCCAAAATTGAGATTTTTTTTTTTCAAACAAACTAAATAGCTTACAAATCAGAGTAAAACGCAACCACCCTTTGTAAATAAAGGAAAAACCCAAATTTCATAGAATCTTGGACCTGGCGACTGACCTTACAAAGTGGTCACACGTCGTCGCACGTGCGCCGGGGCGCGGCATGTGTTTCGTGTCGAAGCGGGCGGCCGGCGGTGGCGCGGGCGGCGGCTTAGGCCTCCGCTCGCGCTGGCTGTTATGTTAGATAGTTTTGAAGTACGCCGACAACAAAAACACTAAATTTTTAAATTCTCTATGTTTCCTCCATTCACATTAATGCACAAATTATACCGACGGAGAATATTGTTATTTAGTTTTCTAATTAAATCACTGTCCGTCGCTAAGCACTTTAATTTGTGAAATGCTAAAATAATCCTGTTTTTTAGTTCAACAATTGTATTTACCTCGGAGGCATACACTTCACCCTTAATGTATCCCCACAAAAAGAAATCCATGGGAGTGAGGTCCGGAGATCGTGGTGGCCACCGAACAGGTCCGAATCGACCGATCCATTGCTGCCCAAACATTTCTGTGAGCCGCTCCCTGGAAGCCATCACAGAATGTGGAGGCGCACCGTCCAGCTGGTACCACAACTTGCGATGAACGGCTAAAGGTAGTTGGTCAGTGTACTCGGCCACAGGACCACTTAATAAATCTAAAAATTTCGCCGCTGTAAGGGTGCCGTCAATAAAAACAGGGCCGATAATATTATTATTATGGATACCAGCCCACACATTGAGAGAAAATCTGTACTGGTGTTCAGATTCTCGAAACACGTGTGGATTTCCCAAACTCCAGTACCGGAGGTTTTGCCGATTCCAGATGCCGTTCCGAGTAAAAGTACACTCATCGGTCCATATTACATTTGTTAAGAAATGGTGGTCTTCGGATGTTTTATTTAATAGCCATTGGCAGTAACTGTTCCTGATCGGTAAGTCTCTCGATAACAAAGCTTGCACCTTCCGATATTTATAAGGTTTGCGTTTGTTACGTTTTAGAACCTTGTGGATGGTTCTATGGCAACATCTAAACTGCCGGGCGGCTCTGTGCAGACTCGTTGTCGGGTTGCGGGAAAAATGATCTAATATTCGTTCGTCCCATGCAGCGGGTATTTGCCGCGGTGGCACTCCCTCCTGTTGCGGCACTACACGTTTATTGTCCCGTAATCTTTGTACTGCCAACTGTATGGTGCGGGCGTTCCTAGGGCAATTGCGGCTGTCACCATACCTTTCTCTGTATGTTCGCAGAGCTAATGCTGCGTTTCTACGGCATTCACCGTAAATTAAAATCATGTCAGTGTATTCTGACGCCGTGTAAGTTAGACGAGGCATTGTTGAACACTTTAATTAGGTATACACACACACACAACGAAAGTTTAATTACGTGTCCTATCACAATAAAAAACAGTAAATCACAAAAAAAAACACTAACACTAAATAATTATAATAGCAAGTTACGTGTCTTGTCACAATAAAAAAAAAGAAAGAAGTGTCCTATTCACAATAACAAAACAAAATCACAATTGTCAGCGCACGAGTTCGACAAAACAATAGCGGCACATGACTTCCGTGTTACGTAACGTACGTCCCGGAAGGATAGCGTTGGCGCACTGAAAAACCAAGTTTTTTAGTTTTTAGAGGCCCCCCTCGCAAGGACCAAAGATGCAATAGTAACACACTGACCTATTTCTATTTCTTTTACGCGCGTGATGTTTTGCTAATGGGATTGTCACTTTCTTTTGTAGGACGTATTTGCTTATGACTTGCGTAAGAGCGGCAACAACGTATCGTAGATTTATCGTTTTAAGGTGCATGACCTATGCCTATAGACATAATCAGCTGTTAAGAAAAATACATCATGTTCAAACGGGCCAAAAACTTAAAAAGTCATTTGCGACTAAACTACTGTTTCAATTTAAATGATATTTGGTACAGAGCTTGAAAATGGTACCTAGTATAAGCAGTTTAAAGGAAAGCCTTTCTGTCGTATCAACTTTGTATATATATAAACCTTCCTCTTGAATCGCTCTATCTATTAAAAAAAAACGCATCAAAATCCGTTGCGTAGTTTTAAATATCTAAGCGTTCAAAGGGACAGGGAAAGCGACTTTGTTTTATACTATGTAGTGATTTTGCACACATTAATTATCCTATATCCTACATAATATTTATATATCCAAGGTGTAACATAATTAACGCAAGACCTCATACACCCCAGTTAGAGTATTGAGTTAAAAGCATAATACAATGACCAAAACTTTATTCTTTTAAAGCTTACTAGGTACCTATATTTATTAAGGAAATCTTGTTGAAACTAGCATTATTTTATGCATTTAAAATTGGGTCTTATTGCCTTAAAATAAGGTTTAATTTTATTTGGCTTCATCGGCGGTTAGTATGAAAAAATACCTTTAGAAAAAGTTACTGAAATCGTTTCAGTAGTCAACTATGAACAAACTACTTTTAGGACTTGCGTTTATTCTGTTACACCTTGTATATTTTATATTATAAACGCGAAAGTTTGTGAGGATAATTAATCTAAAGAGAGAGAGAGAGCGAGAAGGATAGATGTTTGTTACTCTTTCACGCAAAAACTACTGAACGGATTTTGATGAAACTTTACAGTAAATTATATAGCTTATGCATCAGAATGACACATTGGATACTTTTTATCCCGATATTCCCACGGGATCGACACTTATGCGGGTGAAACCGCGGGGCACCGCTAGTAATAATATAATTATTAAAAAAAAATATTACTACATTTATTGTTCTTACATTATTTTAATTACTTACATTTAATACAGAAATTGAATTCATATTTACGCCTTTTTTGTGTGTTGAACTAGACTAAACTTTAGAACTTTATCATACTAAACAAAAATTTAATAACAAAATAAATAGTCACAAATACTCGTTTTAAGCTTAGTTAAAAGCTAAGGCTACACAAAAGCGAACGTCCATTGTTCTGATAGTTTTATACCGTTGTACAAGTATGCACAGTTCAGAAGAATGCCGGCGGATAAGCGAGACTAAACGGCAGTTAATTTGCGTATAATGGAAAGAATGTCTACGGGTACAAATTGTGATATTACGTGCCTGCGCGCTTGCAATAGCAGTGGATACCTACAGCTTTTATAAACTTTAAAAACTTTGGATGGACTTTGTATATCAATAATCTACAAACCTACATATTCCACTCTGCTAGTTGAAGTATGAGAATAATGATCCAGTATTTTACCGTACATCTCCTATTAAACACTGTTACCAACTAATACTTAATACTAGCTTATCTCCTGACAGTATATTAGCGTTATCAATCAATTAACTCAACCGTAAGATGAATGGGCTAGATATAACAGACATTTATTACACTCCGTTGGATACTTACAAAGTAAAGTGGGTAATCATTATGGACGATAAACCTGTTAGATAATGTCTAACTTTCTGTGTGTTCGAAAGTTGGGAAGAAATCAGAATTCTGTCTACGTTAGTTATAAGTTAATTATGGTTTTGTTATCTGCCTCCTGTCCTTTAGTTGATTTTATCCTCACTAATTACATAAATGTTAAAAGGCGCCAAGTTCGCCGATAAAACGAATTAAAATCGAATTGCCAAGCTCTATTATATGTGAAAGAAAGTTTAATAAGTTGCTTGCTACTAAATGCACTTGGCAGGTTTTAAAATTGTCAACCGCTATATTGTATTTTAAAATTGTAAACCGTTAAAAAACCGGTATATTTTTAATTACAATTATAATTGTTAATGAAGGGATAAACTGCTTTTAAATACAATTTAGAGGTATGTTTGAAGATTTTTTTGATGCGTTAATGTATGTTTAATTATGATTTGAGGAGATAAACTGCTTTAAAAAACCAACTTTTTGATCGTTTTCAAGAAACCTCCGCCTTAACAATTAAGTGACACATGGGTGTGTCTTCGCCAAACTTGGCTATCACGGTGAGATTTTTACAGAATCGATCGGCTGATGACTTTAAAGCAGAAGCATATTATGTATCTACTTATATCACCAATGCCGTACTTTCTACGAAACCTTTACAGCGTGGTTTGATAAAAAATACGGGTCCACTTTCTGCACGCCTGAGGTCCAGATTGTAACAACTTAACTAGCCCCATTCTTCTATATCAGCCTCGCCTCAGAAGCGTAATCAGTGTTTTATTCTCTAAATATTTCAGTTTGTTTTGTTTTGGTTTTGCCTTGTTGATAGTTCTGTCTCTAGGTACTATTCACAATTATGATTTGACATCACAATACCTATTCAGTTACAATATGACTACTAAGTGATAACCCCAATACCAGCTTAACTGACTGCTATTTAAAAGGCAAATATATTTTTTTTAATCCAACTTACAGAAAGAAGGTAAAGGAGTTTTATATTGCAGAATTTATCTAAAAAGCTATTCGTGAATTTTATTACTAAATTTGTTCGTGAATTATAACATTACTCTCACGTCTCCCGCATGTAAGGTCAACATTAATAGGACATTCCTTACGCATATAGATAGGTAGATGAGTTTTATAGGCCGGGTCTGGAATTGGATTCATCCCTGTTTTTTTTTAATTTATTTTTTATTGCAACATGGGTCATTTCTTGACCTCGATCTGGCCATGTGGAAAGCGATGGGTGAGGTTTTGTTATACGAATTTCACAAAAGAGGTGAAATATTAGTTCCAACAAAGAAATACAGGGAGATTATTATCTCTTGACAAATATTAACATAAAATACCAACACACAATACAAGTTTACAAACAATATTAAGTAATTCTAATTCACAAAAGCTTTTCAAATGTCAAGTACAACCTCAGTACAACTGTGTATCCGATACCAAGGTACCAGGGACACATGACTCAACAATGCTATGCGATTGCATTGAACTTATAACGTAGGTAATTGGGAACTTATGGCCATTCTATGGTAATGTTTCTGCACAGACGCGTCGCAAATAGACCTACGATATCTAAATGGAGGCTCAACATGACTTGGCAAGCAAATTATAAGGTGTCGGTAAACAGCATGTATCAGAAAAGTGTGGTTATGTTTTGGGGTACAGACCATTAAACTGAACAACTTTCTCCATGGGACCAACATTGTAATCGTGGTAATATTTATACCTAAATATCAACTCTGTCATATACAAAACTTCAATACCAGCGATGGGGACGAGTATTTCGACGCCTTAGTGTCGTTTTGTTTTTTGTATTTAAGTATTTGTATAGTTAGTCATTTAATTTAGTACCTAGTGAAAACAGTTGTGTTACAGATTGTAAACGATATACAACGTGTAACGCTAAATGCGCAAAACCTGAAAATAGTTTGTTCATAATTGACTACTGAATCGATTTCAGTAACTTTTAATAAATTATAGGTTTTTTTTTTCAAAAATTACGTATTTTGCCATACTATTCCCGATTGAGCCAATGAAAATTAAGTCTTATTTTAAGGCTATAAGACTCAATTTTTAATACATATAGTAATGCTAGGATCAACACGATTTTCTTAATAATAATAGCTTTAAAAAAAAATAGTTTTGGTCATTGTATTACCTATGCTTTTAAATCAATGGTCTAATTGGGATGTATGAGGTTTAGCGAATTTAACGTTACACTTGTATATAAAATAGTTCTATTTATACTATTATTATTATTATTATTTATTTATGTCAGACACAGTGATCCATATTTATGTTAGTAGGTATACTTAAAAATTATGTTAGTAACCAAAGAATAAAATACATGTCACAATATTATTTTAGCTGAATTGAAAACTAAAGTATCTACCTACATAAAATCAAACTGCAAATATAAATTCATAAGTTAAAAAACATCTAAATCACATATATTAAACATTTACATTTTTAAATGAATATCAATTGACATCAAGAAATTCACTACTAAAAATAACACATAGAAGAAAATAAATAAATAGACAATTACAAGAAATTATATATAAAACAATAATCACTTAATAAATGGTGACGAACTGGCATGCAGGTGCATCCACTTCTCCAGCATCAACGAGACTATTAATACCTAGCAGGTGTAGAAGTTTTGATATTTTTATCGTGATTACATTGTTGATCCTATGGAGAAAGTTGTTGTTGTTCCACACCCTTAAATAATTATGACCACACATTTGTGATACAAGCTGAATGTTATACCTATTACTGGACCTTCGTATGTAATACTGTAAGGCCTTCGTATGTGATTATATAGACCAAAAAAAAATCTCGTAGGATCCTAAAAAAATAAACTTGCTCGTCCCACATGACTGAGACTAATCTTTTGAAGTACTTGGAAATTCTAGCTTTAGATTCGTATGTAAATAAACCTGTTTAAATAATTTTACTTTGAGCGTGTGTTAGACATACACTCTAAGTAAACTACTTACAGCTAAAAATTTCCATGTTATCCCGAAATTACTTTCAGGAATCTTAAAGGATGACTTTGCTTCTTTAGATTTTCTAGATTAAATATTACCAGAAAATGAGTGTGTCTGAAAAAACTTTTTTTCCTCAAATAACCTTGTATAATATTTTGTGAAATTACTCTTTTTATTAACAAATTATAATTTACTGATCATATTGAATGGAACATACAAATAACTATCATATTTACGTCTTAATAAGGATGAAGAAAATATTGTTTACTTAGAAAGAATATGAAAAACATATACAGCCTATAACGTTCCCACTGCTGTGTGCTGGGACAAAAGCCTCCTCTCTGTAAAAGGGAGGATTATTTTTTTTTAAATTATGAAATGATCAAAGAAAATAAACTCATTCTTATACAGACAGACCACTGTGTGCTAACAATTTACTACAAGTTTCTAACTGCCCTAGAGACAATCTACAAATTGAATAAAACAAAGATTTTCATGTGTGTTTCACACAGACACGCTTAGTTCTTCTAAACTTCCCAACTGATTTTGATACGGTGTTACGGAATTTTCACAATAATTTCTGTTGTTTTTTTTTGTTTGGAAGGTTTATTGTATATTTTGTTCATATTAAACTAACATAATTTTAATAAGGACATTTTGATGTTTTGACAAGTCGTTAAAACCGTGGACGAATCTAAAATAATCAAGAAAATACACAACTAACTACGAGTAAATCATGTCTAAAACATGCTGAAAATCGGAGATTCAATATTAATTTAATTCCTTCAGCATTGAATATGCATGTACTTAAAGCAAAATGAATTTTAGAAACAATATTGAAATGAGCGAGCAGAGATTTCTCTAAACTTTATAATATTAATCATTTTCTACTTCGAATAATTATGCCATAGTTATAAAATTAATAAATAATAAAATCTTTTATTTATTAAAGAGACATAATTCCTATACAAATGCGAAAGTAACTTTGTTTGTTACCTTTTCACGCCTTATCCACTGAACGGATCGTTCCAGAAAAAAAAAATACTATTACCGAGGAAAATAACAATAACTTTCGACGGTCACAATTGCTTTAGGACGCTAGACGGCGCTACGTGTCTTTCGAATCATGATTGAAATATGACCAGACTTTCTGAGCAGTATTCTAATAAAAAGTACTAGGCTTGCATCAATTCACGATAGTTATTTATCATTAGTATTATGCTTTTAATAGGATTTTGATGAAATTTGACATACATAATCATTGATATATATGTTACACTAGATTAGCAATTACCGCACCAAGGCGTTGCCACTAGGCTGATGGCTACAGCCATCAGCGTAGCTAACGTCAGTTCAGTGCTCTGTGTGACGCCAACCGAAGTCAACCGAGTGACATGCGTCAAAAAATATCGCGAAAGAGTGCGAACATAATAAATTAACCGGAATTACTTTCCACGCGTAAATTAATTATCTCTGTATTTATATCAACGTAAAAACGCAATAAAATGTAGAATTTTGTAAATTAGGTTCAGTGTTACCACTAAAAACTTAGTTTTAGTTTCCCACATTTGTGGGAGTTTTCAATTTATGGAATAGGTAATTTTAAATATTTTTTAATAATAACAACGTAGCAGGGTGCCTAAAGATGCAGCACGCCGTGAAAATAATGGGTGGAAACAATCCGATTGCTGAGAAAAGAGACTGACTGGCTACCTACTAAATCATTCAATTTCATTAATAATAAAGAAAAAATATTCAAAAAGAAAACGTCTTAGTTATTTTCATTATTTATAAACTTCTATTACACATCCAATAAGAAATAC
This sequence comes from Globia sparganii, assembly GCA_949316385.1. Classification (NCBI taxonomy): domain Eukaryota; kingdom Metazoa; phylum Arthropoda; class Insecta; order Lepidoptera; family Noctuidae; genus Globia; species Globia sparganii. Next base: position 20,240,804 of record OX438654.1, read on the forward strand.
ATAATTCAAATACACACATCAAAAGTGTCTAGGGATCAAGCATTTTTATGCGGATTTCTTGAGATTGAGATGTGGCTTTGTAATAAATTTATGATTTTATAAATTTATATGGATCCTTTTTTGGTGCATTTCATAATTTGAATCAGGAACTGTGAATCAAATTCGAGTAAAAGATGAAAATCAGCTGTCAATATTTTCCCTATAAAAACATACAACGCATTGAAGACATTATTAGTGCTACTGTTTCCCTACTACTGATTAAAACCAACGTTATTATGGAGCGGCGACGTCATTTAAGCAGGGAAGAAATGCTCAGAGCCGTGGGAATGATAGAAGCTGGTTCCCGGCAACGTACTGTGGCTTTAGCTCTGAATACAAGTCAGAGTGTTATCAGTCGACTTTGGACACGTTACCGAAGCACTGGTACCGTGGCTGAGCGCCATGGAGGACGGTATCGCTGCACCACACGGAGACAAGACCGATACATTCAAATCTTAACTCGAAGAGCTCCAACAATAACCGCCATGATGTTAGCCGTGAGGCTTCATCACTCTTCAGGGAACTTAATTAGCGACCAAACAGTCAGAAACCGCTTGCATGAAGTGAACCTTCATTCCCGAAGACCGCTACGGGTACCACCTATAGCAATGCACAATCGTAGGATTCGATATCAATGGGCTCTTGAACACAGAAATTGGGCAGAAGAACAATGGCGTTTCGTGTGCTTTTCTGATGAGTCTCGTTTTGGTATGAGACCGGATACAAGACGTATACGACACTGGAGAACCCCTGGACGCCAACAGCGATTAAAATCCTGCCAGGAAGTGCATCCTTATAGTGGTGGAACCATCATGGTATGGGCGGGTATTTGGATCGGCGGAAGAACTGAGTTGATTTGGATCAGAGGCAACCTCAACGCTCAAATTTATGCTGAGACGATTGTATCAGACGTCATCGTTCCTCTACAAGTGCAAATCGGTCCCTTATTTCAGTTAATGCATGATAATGCACGACCGCACACCGCAAGAGTTGTAAGACAGACTCTCGCCGCAGCTAACATCAATGTCCTGCCCTGGCCTGCTCAGTCGCCAGACTTGAACCCGATTGAGCATGCATGGGATATGCTACAGAGAAGAGCTCTGCCGAATATGGAGGGTATCCAGTCGCAAGAAGACCTTTTTTTGTTGTTGCAACGAACATGGGCGGCCATTCCACAGCGTGATTTGGATGAACTCATTTTGAGTATGCCAAACCGATGTTCTTGTGTTGTTAGTGTTCGCGGTAGAAACACGGATTATTAATTGTTTAAGTTACCCAATAAAATTTTAGAGAAAACTGTTATTTCAGTCTTTTTTTCGAACTTTTGTGTTAGTGGTTCAAATGTCAAAAATCCCTTTATTAGGAAAATGGCAAATTTCTTTATTAATGCAAAGGTGACTTGGTTTATCGTTACTGTGACAAACGAAAACACTTTATTTGATGAATCCTTAAAGAAAATTTTAATTAATATCAATCAGGAGAAAAGTTATTGCAAAAATATATGTTGATCCCTAGACACTTTTGATGTGTGTATTTAAAAAATAATTTAACTTAACGTATAACGCTTTTTATGGCTTAAAATGTTGGGTAAAATTTCGCATGGGTAGGCAACCCCATCCCGTCATTGCATGTTTATATTGCGGTCTTTGTCTAATCTAAGCGACGGTATTATTCTTACGACGTGTGTAAGTGAGAAAGATATATGTTTACTTTTAAATGTTTAGTGGTTTCAAAGTTACGTCGTCGCGTTTATAAAGTGGCTACACTTTTTTGACACATTTTATTGAGGTTTGCTTCTCTAGTTATATACCTCAATGTACATAATAGTTTATTATAACCTGGATTTACACCTATGATACTTTTTATACCGGTACTAATACGTTTCCGTGGGATAATTTCCAACCTCCACGTGGGCGAAGCCGCGGGCAAAAGCTAATTTACTATATTTATTTTTACCTTAAGAATGGCTTATCCTGCAGTAAAAGCGCAGGCCGGATAGCACGGCATGCCAGCATCAATGACATCATCCGTCGTGCTCTTGTCACCGCCGGGGTGCCAGCTGTTTTAGAACCCAATGGCTTGGCACGCGACGATGGAAAGAGACCAAACGGAATGACCATATTGCCTTGGAAGATGGGTAGGCCTTTGGTGTGGGATGCAACGTGTGTCGACACCCTTGCGCCATCCCATCTTCCATGTACGGTGAGCTGTGCTGGGGCGGCTGCTGCAGGTGCGGAAAACCTCAAACGGCGCAAATACTCCAATCTCTTTGGAACTTATTTGTTTGAGCCGTTTGGGGTAGAAACACTAGGGCCATGGGGCCCGAGTGCCCACTTAGTATTTCGAGACATCGCGAAGCGGTTGGTCGACTCTTCACGTGACCAGAGGGCTGGCCGATTTTTTGGCCAAAGAATCAGGATTGCCATACAACGTGGCAATGCTGCCAGCCTTTTGGGCACGTTTCCTGTTGACAGCGATGCGGACGAATTTTTTGATGCCCTTTGATTATTTCCCCTTCTTTTTATATACTTGTACATATTATTATTATTTTAAGTCTGTTAGTTAAAAATCTATTGGATTGAAATAAAAACTAACTGAGATCCTTAAGAATTAAAATAGAGCACAGTTGCTAATTTGTCTAAACTAGAACGAACGTTTGCTTCAGGCTAGAAAAAGCATACATACTTTATGAAATAAATTAATAATGATGAGTAGGTACCTATAAAGTAAAAACTGAATTAAAACTTTGGTAAATAAAAGGAAATCAGTATGTTAGTGGTTCTATTTGAAGACAACAAGTAGATTTTCTGTCTGTGCATAATCGATGGTTAGTAAATATTTAAGTATAATTATTCTTTTACAGCTATAGTTATTCAATTTATAGACGCCTGCTCTGTAAAATGGCTCAAATACGCATCCTTGGAGCAGCCTTACTATTTTGTGCCGGTAGCTGTGGAGACCCTGGGTAGTTGGAGTAGGGCAGCGAAGGTTTTTGTGGGGGAATTGGGCCGTAAGCTCAGGGCGGCAACCGGTGACTCCCGCTCTGGGTCGTTCTTGGTGCAGAGGTTGGCCATCGCTATTCAGCGAGGCAATGCGGCGAGTGTTATGGGCACCTTTGCGCCGGGAACGATCAGGGGCGGGTCGTTTTCTGACTTTTGACTGTGTGTTTATTTAATTTACACTATCGTTTTATATAAAAAAATATATATATAAAACAAATTTATAGATAATTAGGTTTCTATTTTTAACCTATTATTGTAGGTATAGAAATGGTCCTAAGAATGTGAAAAATCTTTATACAAGACATGTTTTAGTAAATAAAAGCCCTTTTGGAAGGCGACTGTAATGTCATGAAATTTGTACTTTTCAAGTTTGTATGTGTGTGTTTCCCACCACAGCGATTAACAAGAAGCGTATAGAGTTAGAAACTAAAAACGAGTTAGCGAACAAAAATCAGCGAGTAGATACGCGTCGGCGTCGAGCGACTCCTTGCTAGTATGCGTATGTACTTGTACAGACGCCAGCAAATCAAGCTAATACGATCTATCAAATTTCTTTAATAGATTTTCAACTATATCGCTAAAGCATAAAGTTCAAGGTTGATTGGGAAAATTTTATAGTTTCGGGTAGCTTGATGTTCGGGCGTCTATACCAAGCGTGAGTTTCTCAGCGTGTTCTGCCATTGAGTTATTGTACATTATAAATCAATGACTTCTGTCGCCAAGCAAGCGTCGCTGAGCACTCTCTTGGTGAGCTTTTGTCGCTATGACAAACGAGTACTCTTTATCTACAATCTTTTGTACGTTTTTTGGGCGGGAAAGTCTTTGATAGCTAGTTGCTTCTTCGTCAGCTGTGGGATAGGTATCTTACTTTCTTACCCTTTTAACAACACCACCAATGTACCTACTTCCCAAAGGGTTAGGCAGATTTATAGACTGCTATATTGTTTGTTGTGTTATTGTTATGTTATTACAAATATTTACATGCTATGTTTAATCTTTGCAAAACATGTCTGCTCTATTTTTGTACTGTAAGACCTTTTTATACCATGTTTTACGCAAATAAATATATTATTATTATTATAGCACTTCCACCCTCTTATGTTCTTTGAAAATTTTGTTCATTTCATTTTCACGTACTCGTATTTATACAGGTATGATGAACAGGGTGTAAAGTTCACTCATCCTCCATAGAAAAGGGAGGATCCTCCGACCAGACGGGTGTTGTGTCTGGTGGGCAACTGCACGATGATTCATGTCGGGCCGTTGTAATTGCGCGGTAAACTCTGCTTGCGAGATGCAGGATTTCGTGACGTTAGTATGGCGCGTTTTCGCATGTAGCGTTGTAGATACCACTACATATTTTAATATGTAGTTTATTAACCCAAGGTACAGTGAAAATAAAAGATTAGACCCAGGTACTAGCTAATAAGTTTGTCTTTCGGCACTAGGTATAGATTTCAAAGAATTAATTGAATCCGGCCACAATAACTTTAGATAGGTATGTAGGTACCACAGATTGTAACCCCTTATGCCCCCTATACTATTATAGATACCGCATCACTGCAGGCAGTTTTCATCCGCCACAAATCCGCCATTTTGCGTGGTTGTGACGCAAATTTTCCCCCAACTTGTTCTTTTTTGTTTGCGTTCTTTCTCTGCGTTATATTTACCGCAAATATACGTATTTTATTTCTTTGATTTTTCTTTTACCACTTACACAGTCTCGAGCTATGATTGTCATTTGCAGTGTCATTTTGACACTACAAACACTCAAAAACTTTGAAACCCAATTACTTTGAGACTCTTGGTCTGCGAGTTATACAGGGTGTAATTTATACCCTGTAGTTATCGTTAAGCATTAAACATAACAGCTGGTATAGAGTCACTATACATAGTTTCAACTCAAAATAAAATACTCTAAGAATTGATACCAAATTTTCGGTTTCATTGGTTTCTTAAATTCAAATCATAACAAACGTGTCACCGCACTACGTAGGTCAATAACTTTTTAAGTTACTTGCTAATATCACGATAAATCTCTTCCGTAACTCTGCGCGCCTAGTACCGTAGCCTACTGCGCAGGCGCGAGGCGGTGTTCTTTGTCGGCGCCAACTGACGGAATATTCCGCCGCCGCCGCGCGCGCGTGCAATAAGCCATACGTACTTTACCGTGATGTAAAAATTAATGTGTAATTCTAATTATTGATTTACAGTTTACTCGTTATTAAGCTAGAAATTGCACGTAAAAACTGGAATAACAAAACATACGTAAACAATCGAAACAAAGTTTAGGTAGGTACCTAGGTTAACTAGTTTCATCCCTTATTATTACTTTATACCGAGTAAACAGTAAAATCTTAAAGCTTTGCTTAATTTAGTAAATTGAATTACATTTTTAAAGATGGGGTTCGATGTGGTGACCTTGGTATTGTATGCACAAGGCCGCTCACTTGTTCATGGACACACATTACGTAGCATGTCTGGTGTTATTGTCCTGAAAGCGGCCTTAATCCGCACTTTAATTTGTATCACACTGCACTGCGTACACTACACACGCACATGGGTGCTGACCGTCGTTGCGCAGCGCTCGCCATAGGTACCTGATTACCTATGGTTAGAGGCACCAAGCCGATGTACCATCCGAGATCAAACTAAAACATGCTGACGAAGGCATCTATCGACGCTCAGCATCTGGTCTACCCTCAATAAAACGGTGACGGTACAGTTCTCGGGCAGCTCGCAAATTACTGATGCGCATAATTATCATAGGGATAAAAACGAATGTACTAGACGCAGGACAGACGTCGACTGACGGCGACGAGCAAAGCAATAACAATAATGCCCAAAATGAAACTCCTATTCCCTGCTATCCTGGTACCTAAATATTATTTCGTTAAATTTGATACCTATAGGGTAGCTGTCCCTATTAGTGTCCACTACTGTTAAAAATATTATTCAAGATTTCAAGATTATTTTACATACTAATAATAATTTCAACTAAACTCCGTTAAACTTTTAAGTAAATCTAACACAACCGATCAAACTAATTACGAATTCAAAATTGAAAAATCATTCATTTTTTTTGGGTGGGAAAATCATCAATGACTCAGCTGCCGCCCTGGGTGGGGCGGAAAGCTGAAGGAAGTGTTAGACTCTTACTGACTAAATACCACCCTGTTCCTTCAGTAGCCCTTGCATTCCGGGTTATCTCGTTAGAATATTCCCGCAATCCCGGAAATTCCCAAAACTCAGGAAAATCATTCATTTCAATCCATTAAAGATCATAATATGGGTTCGCGTTATCTCGTTATAAGTCTGAAATAAAAATTGTATTTACCAGGAGTAATTGAAACTACACGGACTGCAATTGGTTCACGTACCTTAAAACCCTAAGTCATTAGGTTTACACCTTCCGACGTTTGGCTCCCAAGCTGGAACGGGCCGGGGCCGCCTTCAAGCGGCTCTTGCCCAACCTGAGGGGGCCAAACGCCTCCTGCCGGAGGCTTTACGCGGGGGTCGTGCGGTCCATGGCCCTGTACGGGGCCCCGGTGTGGGCGCGTTCACTGCGGCGGCGAGCCGCCCACTATTTGAACGCGCCCCAGAAGGTGGTAGCCGTAAGGCTGATCCGGGGATACCGCACGATCTCGGGCGAGGCGGCAAGCCTCCTTGCCGGACTGCCGCCGTGGGATCTGGAGGCGATAGTCCTCGCGCGCCTGTACGAGTGGCGCGCGGAGGCACTACGCCGGGGGGAAACTCCGCTTCCGCGGCAAATCGCGGCGGAGCGGACCGACCTCCGGCGCGATCTCATGGCGGCATGGAAAGAGCGACTGTCGCAACCCAGCGCAGGGCACGCCGCGATAGCGGCGGTAAGACCCCTCTTTGAGGAGTGGCTAGAGAGGCGCCACGGCGCCCTCACCTACCGCCTGACGCAGGTCCTCACCGGACACGGGTGTTTCGGGAGGTTCCTGCACATCATCGGGCGGGAGGAAACGCCCGGGTGTCACCACTGCGAGGGTCGCCCGGAGGACACGGTGGAGCATACGGTGGCGGTATGCCCCAATTGGGCGGAGCACCGCCGTGTTCTCGCAGAGGCGATCGGCAGCGGCGGCGACCTCTCGCGCCCGGCCCTGGTTCAAGCCATGGTCCGGGGCGAGAGGGAGTGGGAGGCAGTCACCTCCTTCTGCGAAGCAGTCATGCTAGCGAAGGAGGTGGCGGGACGGATGAGGGAGAGGGCCTCACGTCCCAGCCGCCGCGGGAGACGCCCCGGGCGTCGGGAGCCGCGAGACGACTCCCGGCCACCGTAGGCGCGGGCCTGCGGGCGGAGAGTAATGGGTAACTCTCCGTCCGATCAGGACCAGGCCCGTGCCGGACGGCGCGTACGTGTTCCACGCGCGCCTCAAAGAGATGTCAGCATAAGGAAGGGGCCCGAAAGGGCCGAAGCCTGCCGGGGCAGCGGGATTGTCCGAAAGGGTTACCGCTGCCCCGGAACACAAAGGGCTAAGGAAGGAACACGGGTGGGTTTTAGTCAGTAAGAGTCTGACACTCCCTTCTGCTCCACCCAGAGCGGGAGGGGTCATTGGATGATTTCCCATCCACAAAAAAAAAAAAAAAAAAAATTAGGTTTACACACACATCGATGTTACATTGTGTGTGTAGCGACGTAATCAGGGTTCTGTGAGCAAACGATATTCAATTCGGAAATAACAATTCCTGTTACTCATGCGCTTCTAGTACTTTTATTAATTTCTTTCGACAGTTACATGCAATTTTGCGACATTTTTTTATTTGAATTATAATAACAAAGACTAAACGTGCTCAAACTAATAAAACCTATGTACCACTCAAACAGCACCGACAGACCGTGAACTCCGATAATTCTTTCGGTTAGTCCTACACACAAAAATTATGCGTGCGTGGTATTATTTTGTAATAAAAAAAAACTATTTACTTGTTGCTAATAGTTTACGTCTTATTTAGTAAAAAAATAACCTTATTTTAAAAATTATGAACGGAACCCACTGTGATTTTATTTGTACTAGGAGAAGAATAAGTTGCGAAGAGGTGAATTGAAATGATGTTTTGGGTTCAGTTGGACAAAAAAATGGTTTCTAAATCCTTTTTCTATTCTAAGTACTAATGGCAAATAATAATGTTTATTTAAGCAATTAATTCCCGGTAGGATGCACGTAAGGATTCGATTTTTATGATCAATTCAATGGTTGTACAAGCTGTCGATTTTTCGAAAAAATCGTTTTAATGCGATCTTCAAGCAAATCGATTCAATAGTAACGTGAATCGAATCTCTTGGATCGTATGTGTAAATAAAGGCTCTTAATAGTTCAAGTTCATATTTGCCCAAAGCATTGTGCTGACAATCATAAACAGCGAATAGGTAGGTTTATCTATTTCAAACAAGATCAATTACATAAGTATGCCGACACTTTTTAACTTGTCCGAAGATTGAAACATATTAATCATCCATTTGAATTACGCCGGAAAGGTTATCAAATATTATTGACGTACCTACCTGACTGGCAACTGTAAATATGTCACAAAATAGAGGTGTGTTAAATGTTGTTTAAAATTTTTTAATTACGAGTTTTGAATGAATTTTTAGAAGATCGATGTAAGAAGAGCACGAGATTCGATCTGTGAATCGAATGAAAAATCGATTTAAAGCAAAAAATCGTTCATCTTTATGGCCACCAAAATAAAAGGTTAGAAATAATGTTAGGAAATTTACAGGAATATTGTTTTTGAATTAGGTATTTACTGTGTTGTAGGTATGATGGAAAGGTGGGTGGCGGGTGGAAGATTACTACGAGGTAGATAATAATTATCTACAAAGTAATCTTCTACAAAAAGACAACTACGTAAAAAACCAACAAGTGTGGAAATGATACGTGACAATTCAAGCAGGTATCTAAATATTTCGTTAACTTTTGATACCTAGACCAATTAATTGTATTGTAGGTAGCTAGTTCACAAACATAATCAAAGTTTAGGAAAAGTCAGTACTTAATAATATTTTGTGAATAAAAAATAAACATGCGGAACCGTTTATTCAGAAATACCAGGAGTAGGAGGTTTATCTTTACTTACAAATAGGTCGGTGACACCGATCAGCTGTTTTAGTGCTAGTGATGTGTTTATTTCAATTTGAAAAGTTCGGTTTCTGATATCAATGTATTAAAAAATCTCATAACTTCCGAACATGTAGCGATAGGATTAAAAAACCCTTCCTATATCGTTTGATATCATCCAAAGAAGCCGGGCCTTCTCTATATATATACCCTTTTCGTTACACATTGTATAGCAGATCTCAAATTCTAAAAATATTAGACAATACGGGCGAACGCCATTCGCCTATATTTTCTATTGTTTACGCAAATATTCATTAGATTTTAAACGAGCGAAGTTTCTATGTTTTGCGGTTTAAACTGTAGCTGTCGTGTCTCGTGGTCACTAGTAACAAAATAGAGTAAACCAAATATTAATACCTATTACGTATTTCTATTAAACAAATAACGATCTGCTTTTGTTTTAAAAAACATTGTTATCCAAGTTTTTGTTTTATTCAAAATGGTTTAGGTACCTACTGGTAAATGGTAAACGAGTTATTTCTGGTAGCATTGTTACCTACACCTACCTCATCAACTGCCAAGCTTTATCCCAACTATGTTGGGGTCGGCTTCCTGTCTAACCGGATGCAGCTGAGTACCAGTATACATACATGGAGCAATTGCTTATCTGACCTCCACAACCCATTTACTGGGTAATACGATATCCCTTGGTAAGACTGGTTGTTAGACTTTTGGGCTTCTGAGGAGCCGTAACGACTGTCAAAGATCCACGATAACAGCCGGGACCACCGACTTAACGTGCTTTCCGAGGCATGGAGGGGTCTTAATATCTAAAGATGGTCGCCCATCCCTGGCCCAACCGTGGCCGATCGCCCCGTGCGTAAATACCTACGTAAGTACCTACCTACTGCAAAAGCTTCTATTTTTGGTCTGAAATTGAATTCATTTCACGCAGTCTGTTGGAAAAACTGAGAGCAGTGTTCAAAGATGAATAAAATTTACGCTGTTAAAAGAAAACGAATTAATGGAAGTATTATAAGCAGGAGACATTTAAATAAATTACAATAAAAATATAAAGATCAGATGAATTTAAAAGTCTAGAAAAAAACTGTAAGAAAGATCATGCCTTTATAGTAATCATCATCGTTCATAGCTCACAAAGTACTGGGTATTTATACCCGACTACGGCGAATCAAAAAGGAGGGTTATGATTTTAACCGGTATGTATGTACATAGATGTATGTATGTTCATCTGTTCCCTCATAACTTCAAAAGTACTTATAATAATTTGACTAATGAGGTACTGTGAGAAGCGTCTTGACCGTCCGCTGGTTATAGGCTATGTGACGTCACACTAAATTCAATATGGCGCCCTCTAGAGGACATAAAGTAATAAATTTAAAAATAAATATTTTGGGAAATTTCATCCAAATTCGTTCAGCCGTTTGTGCGTGATTGAATAACAAACATTCAAACATCTTCACAAACTAACACATTTTTAATATTAGTAGGAAAGTAGGAATTAAGATTATTATTTATTGTAAAAGCGAGCACAAGTACCAAAACAAACCACAAATAATAACCGAAACATAACAATGTCCTTCAGTAACGACATTGTCAACACTGTCCTCACAACATGAACAACATGTTATAAGTAGGTGTTACCTCCCACACACCACACCACGACCTCTACAACGGACAAATGAATTCGAGCTTAGTCACTCCTAAAGCTTATCCGGTCCGGACTGATTTGTTTTACACCTCTTTTCTATAGTGCACTGAAAGAAATAAGCAATAAATAAAAATGATAAAACATTGATCTGAACTGCTTTAAACAGTTCCGTAAGAGACTAACGTTCAAAACAGTATTTTTCACTGATCCGAAAATAGTTAAAGCTTCAGGCAAAATGTTACCGTCATGACAGTAAACTTTAACGTTTTAACTTTAAGGTCACATCAGTGAACAAGAATTTTAAAAAAGCTATAATTTTATAATTTTTTTTAAATTAATTTTTTTTTTCTCTTCTATATAAATAAGCATAGTTTCCCTCATTTCTATATGTGCATATTATGAATACTCACACTGTGTAACTGGAGAAATGTGAATGTTACTTAGTAGTGTACACTTCTGCCTAACTGTTCTGGATTTACTAAGTTAACTTTCAATCAACCGTCTGTAAATACTTAACCACGAACTCAGCCCGAAATAGAAAATGTTATCGTGCGTCAAGAGTCTAGAGAAGATAGGTACTACTTAATAGAATTCTGAGAAGGAATGCTGCGGCTGGAAGGTTTGTTTATATTCTGGCTGTCTGGATAAATTGGATAGAGGGACCTCCTTCAATCCAATTCATCTAGTTAATTAGTATTCTGTTGAGTTTTTGGGATTGATTAAGATAGAACTCTTTTTGTTTATCGAATGATAAAAAAATAATGTACCTAATCTGCGTTCGCGATTTATTTGCCAAAAATATAAACGAAAATGAGTTTATGGAAAAATAACTTTCAATTCCTACATAATAAAGTTCAGTTTACGCTACAATTTCACATCTTCATAACTTTTCAATCAATAGTGTTAGTCACTCTAATATCAACTTAATTACTATTAAAATAAACTTGATATTTGTTTAACTTGAAATAACATCGATTAGAAACAAAGAATTTGGGGGCTGTTTCAACCTAATTTAACATAATGGAAATAGTCCCAGACACTATTATTTATAGGTGTGCCCGCCCGAAATAGTCTCTAAAAAGACATTGACACCTAAACAAAAATAAATATTTAATGAGTAGATTCATTAAAGACAGATATTTTTGGAACTGTCAATAAAAGTTCCAAAAATCCCGCCCACGCGGCCACGTGGTCCTTTTCGAAGAGAGTAGGCCTGTGTCCAGCAGTGGAAGACTTTTGGCTGAAATGATTATGATGATGGCCTACTATGTAGGTTATAGAGGTACGAAGAACAGGGTGTAAAGTTCACTCATACTCTATATAAAAGGGAAGATCCTCCGACCAGACGGGTGTTGTGTCTGGCGGGCAAATGCTCGATGATTCATACCGGGGCGTTGTTACATTTATGTATGCTAGTTGCGCGTTAAACTCTGCTTGCGAGATGCAGGATTTTGTGACGTCACTTTACTTAAGTGCGCCTGTTACCTACCCAGGACAGTCATGTAATTATACTAACCTTGCTGACAAACTCTCGAAAGAAATGTTGCTGTTTTTGTGTAGGTAAATTGTAAATATTATATTTTGTCTCTTAGGGGTTTTTCAATCATCATAACTTTATTCGAGGAATAATTATTTTGAAATGTTGACAGTTATTTCAAACAAAAACTGTCAATTTTATTCCTCGAATAAAAGTTATCTGACGATTTAAAAATCAGCCCTTAATTGTAGTTCTAAAACTTTCTATTACAAATTGTAATTCTGTTTAAGTATACAATAATGTTTTTGTTAAATTAGAGTAAGGTTACAGATTTCATTATGCTGAGATTAGCGTACCTACTTGTAATATTTTTATAATACTATTAAATACGAATACCTAGGCGAAAATGTTTCAAGGCGTAAGGTAAAATATTCAGAGACTATCAAAAAATCCGTCCTGTCCAGTCCTGTCAAATTAGTCAGCGCCTGACGTAAATCGATGTATTTTTAGTAGCAAATTTTTTAATCACGTCTAAACTTGTCTATGGATTATCTAATTTGACGGGTCTAAACTAATATATATCTTCTGTCCTTTTCATATTTAAATAGAAAGAAAAAGATGCACTGAACTTAAATTTAATTTAGTTTCTGAACAACAGAATTGGGGCCAGTATCTGAGCTAAATCTGAACATTAAATTTACATCCAAATCGAATTCTACAAATAAAAACACCAAACGGAAAATTCCGAGTACCATTACACGACAAACATGTTGGAATATTTATAATCAAACAATCAAAACAAAACAAAACAAAACAATTATCTCTAAAGCTAAACCAATGTTTGTCTAGTCTCGCTTTAACCCATTAACTAAGGTCAAAGGGTTTCCTTTCAGCTCTACATAAATGGTATTTATTTTTTAAATATCGTAGCATTATGCTAAGATTGGAGCCTTTTTTTGCCTCGCACAGGTCTATCTTTATTTATTTTTGTTAGTTTTAAATGCTTCTTTTTTCTGTTTGTATTTCCTGTGCGTGTCCCAAAATAAAATATTATTTTTCTTTTTTCTATCTAACAAAAAAATCGTTGATTCTCAAATAGTAAGAAGGTGTAGGGGTTTTCTCGTGTAGTAGAACTTATCGTTCTTCTTATATAGTATTTATTACAGTGCATCGAAATTCATTCAGAACTTCATTTGTTTTTAAAGTAAATCATCACGGATTTTCACTTCAACGTTGCTATTCGAATTTCGAAGTGATGTTCACACAAGCTATTTATCTGATAGCCTAGTAGATATCAGAATAGATCTAGATAGATATCAGAATGATTGGTCTTCTTTGTGGTCCACAAGCTAGTATTATCCATGTACGCCGAAGCCTAAGTTGTGGGTGTCAAGATATCTGAATCTCAACAGTCTAATCCTGATAAATTGGTAGTATCGGCAAATCTAGGTGTTCTACAGCCATTAGTCCACTTTCAATTTTTTGTGGATATATCTGGAGGTGATATAATAGTCAAGTTTTATTGTTGTTGAATATTGTCAATGAGGAAACTTTTAAAGTTTTTTTTAGAAAGTAACAAAAACCACTACAAAAGGATTAAAATAACCTTTTGTGGCACAACAGTTGTGAAAAGTATGGTTTAGTTTAGATAGGTACTTAGTAACCGTTAGTAACCACACACCATCAAAAGAGAATAAGTCAATACCTAAGTATAAATACTTTCTCGTTTATAAAGAAAGTGTGTGTGTGAGACTTTCCTTTGGTGTATCGGTTTTATATCAGACTAACTTCTACCCGCAACTTCATCTGTGTGAGTTGTAAGTACTGGATATCTTATTGATCATTCTGTCAAATTACGTTTCGGCTCAGGCGATTCGTTTATACTTAGTAAGGCTTTGCGCAAAGTGCGAAAATAATCAACCGCCGACGCATTAATGGCGCAATGTTTGTGTGCAAAGTAATCCTACTTCCTACTAATCCTATCCTACTATCCTACTAATATTATAAATGCGAAAGTTTGTGAGGATGGATGGATGGATATTTGTTACTCTTTCACGCAAAAACTACTGAACGGATTTTGATGAAACTTTACAGTAATATAGTTTATACATCAGAATAACACATAGGATACTTTTTATCCCGATATTCCCACGGGATCAAAACTTACGCGGGTGAAACCGCGGGGCGCAGCTAGTGAACTATAAAATTACCACAAATATTCTAATCTAATCTAACTAGCCTGTATTTTCCCACTGCAAAGCAAAAGCCTTGCTCCCTTTTCCACACAATTCAGTCTTTTGAAAGTGCCGAAAAGTCCTTTTGGTAGCAGTCAAGCTCGTCCCGCAATCTTCGTTTCGGCCATGCCATGATGGCGTCGTGCGTTTAGTGGGACCCAATTGGTGGTTCTCTTAGCCCATTTGTTATCAGACATACGGCAGAAATATCCGTCCCAGCCCCACTTACGCCTATATTGCACACCTTTAATTTCCGTGCTCTCTCAAGATTTCCTCGCTGTGCTATAACACCACAGATAGAAGAGAAGTACCCACTGCAGAGAAGAACGGTTCTAGGTGCTTTATTGTAATTTTCGTGTCTTTATGAATAAATCTGTGATAATTTATTGCAACTTAAAATGATTAATTTCGAAGTATTTATCTATCCACATACGATACATGCATTCACATATTCTAAAGAACAACATCAAACAAGATACAAAATAAACGAACACCTGAGCTAATTAATATCTAATTACCTTATGAGATATAAACACATTACAAACCGAATGGGAAATTATGAGGCAGTACTCGTAATTTGTATTAATTAAATTGTACTTACGCACAATTTGTCTTATTCAATCAGCATTCAATTATAACACCAGTTGCACGGATTTCCTGTCCTACTTACAAATAGGTATTCCAAATGAATGCCTTAATTATATGAAACATGGTTGACTGACTGTATTCACTGGAAAAATACATTTAGATTCAAGTAATTACTTTACTTTAATTAATTACTTTACTTTTCATTTCAAATAATTACTCCAAATTATAATAATGTACTTGGTTAAATTCTATATAGTCAACAAACTAGTCTTACAAAACATGTTTAGATATTCCCGTCGTCATTCCTCGTGTGTATTAGATTCCTCAGGGCATTAGACGTTCTTAGAAAGTACTAGGATGTCATAACGTAGCAAGAGGTCTAGCCTAGCGATCCCGTATGTGGGACGCCCGTATCCCGAGTCCAGTCTCGACACAAACACACGTGTAAACCCACATTGATAGAGGAGTTTTCTATGATCCCTATACCTGTTTCTTTCTGATGCTCGGCTAACGATATGTTAGAGCGAGACCACATATGGATCCGCGTCTATGAACTAGCTTCGATGTGTAGGTACTACCGGTGTGGTTAGCGGGAACAATTTTCATTTTTCTTGTTTCATGGCTGAGTGCTTGTTATAGAGAGATGTATTGAAGGTCAGCGTAAAATATTTGTAAAGACCAATAATAGAAGCATGTATATAGAAATTTAGCTTATGTATTAAAGTATTAGACGGGGATAAATAGAGCCGATGAAAAGCCTAAATAATTTTAGTATGTTTTGATTTTATTAAACGTAGATGAATCTATTTTATGATTACCTAATCTTAGAGATAGAAATGGTAATTAGAATAAAAAGGAATCGTGTTGGTAATTCAAATAAGAAGGTAACATTGGTTGTCCTCCTAATAAAATTTCACTTTTAGGTTTTTATGAAATTGTTGTGCCTAAGTATATAAGATTTTCAAAACTGAAAATATATAGGTACCTCCTTACTAATAAACGTATTATATCAGATCAATAGTTACACACCAATTTCTCTCTTTCAGTCGTCAGTAATTTAACTTTTGAAAGAAGAAGACAAGGCAAAAATTTACACAAGTAAATATACGGACGCTATACAACGTTTATTAGTAAGGGGGTAATATTATTAAATTATTGCTTTATAATTCCTGTTTTTGAACAAAAGTAACCTTTTGAAGTGTATTTTTTTTTTGTTGCCAACCACTTCTGCTCTATTATGGGACCCTGTTAGCAACTGGGAAATGTATAGAGAACGTTCATGTTGCTTGGATAAAAAGTTATAGAGAAAAAAAGTACGGGTTTGTTCTATGTTAACGCTTGAGACGATTTAAATTAGGGTAGTATTTACAGAATAATTAATTCAGTGGGGTGATTTGAACTCGGGATATATTGATGGTTTTAATGATTATAATTCTGTAAATACATATTTTAAACGTTCGCGAATCACATTTTAGTGACAAACAACTTGATAAATTGCAAAAAATGTAAGAAAATTTGAATTTCGCGGGCTATCTTGGCACTTTCGCTTTAAATCTAGCGACTCGAATGAAAAATTAGAACCGTCTTACTTCACTCCACAATAGCATCCTGAAGGCTGTGGCAACAGGCACATAATAAGGCAATGCCATAATAAGGTAAGGTATATGGTGTGCCATAATACTTAAGGCAATTTTTGAAAACTTTTATACCCTTGTTTTATTTTCATAATCTCTTAACTACTCGTATTTACTCTAGGTACTAAATTAAAAGATTAACTAACTATATCATCATCTGCCTAGCTTTTTCGCAACTATGTTGCGGTCGGCTTCCAGTCTGACTGGATGCTGCTGAATACCAGTATTTTACATGGAGCGACTACCTAGCTGACCTCCACAACCCAGTTACTGGGTAATACGATACCCCTTGGTAAGACTGGTTGTCAAATTTTCGGGCTTCTGACTACCCGTAACGACTGTCAAAGATCCACGAATGACAGCCGGTACCAATGGCAACGTGTTTTCCGAGGCACGGAGAGATCTCGGTATGTAAAGATGGACACCCATCCACAGACCAACCGCGGCAAGCGGCAACTAACTAACTATATAATTAAATAAATACAAAAATAAAAGGCTATTTAGGCGTCGAAGTACTCGTCCGCATCGCTGTCATCCGGAAACGTCCCAAGAAGACTGGCAGCGTTGCCATGTTGAATGGCAATGCTAATTCTTTGGCCAAAGAACGACCCAGCCCTCTGGCCATTCCATTTTTCTTTTTTGTCCCCCTTGTTTCCATTTTTTGTTGTGTCTAATTGATCGGTAGTCTTCTCATTAATTTTTGTCCTTCTTGTTTCCATTTTTGTTGTGTCTAATTGATCGGTAGTCTTCTCATTAATTCGTCTTTATTTTGAGTTAGGTACTAACAATAGTGTTTCAAGTGCATACTTGTAGCAAACTATTTATGGATCTTTTTATTTATCCAAAATAAAATGATTTCACTATTTTTTTTTTTAGTAAAGTTTTGTTTGAAGAAGGCAAGTAATTATTCAGCAATCCGTTGTGCCATTTTGGCGAAACTACCATCAGTTTCTAGAAAACCAATAGGGTCAGTGAAACAGAACAGCATTAATTGCGTAACACACTAGCAAACTTAATCTGAATCATTATGAAGGATATTGCTAATCCATTGCTTCATATGTTCGTAAAATGTGTCTGCTCAACAACATAAATGGCGCAATGAATATCGTTGAACTGTCAAAATGAAACCAAATGTTACCGATAATTTGTTACATAATTAGCCCGCAGCTAAACATGCTACTTTAGTTACTGTTGAATGAAATTAGTCTGCCTCATCCATCCTATAACTCAATACAAGCAACTGAATACAACAGAATTGCACTTTCATGCATTTTATGAACTCTAAAAGTTAATAAATTTAGTCACAGCAGTCAAAGGGTTACTATAAAGTGTAATAGAGTATTAAATTACTTACACTAACAAAGATCCTATTTGAAGCGTAGGTATAATTACATTTCGCTCCTGTTTTCTTAGCAGATATTTCTTGGCTCAAAATGACACAATGATAAAGCGGTTGCCTTAAGTGGGGTGTGTAATAGCATTATAACACATATTATAATATCACTTCAAATAACGTTCACATGATAAAATTTTCATATGCTATAAAAACCTAATTTCATGTGATCTAATGTTATATTTCATATAACTAACCTTCTTTTGCTCTAATAACATTTAGTATAACGTTCATTTCATATAATTTTCAATTTGTATACTGCTCTTTTTATATAACGTTCAGTTGACCTGATTTTCACATGTAAGCACTAATTTTTAGCCAAAATTATGTAATGAATAAGTAAATATCAGGAAACATCATATTGTTATAACCTCATCTAACCCAAATGATTCATCAACAATAGAGAAGATCTGGCGCTCGGTGGGCGCTGTCGCGACACGCTCGCTTCGCTTGCTCGCCTTAGACCTTACCCAAATGATTTAATAACTTTAGATAGTATCTGACGCAGGCATATACTTTATGGAGAAGAAGAAAACACAAAGAATAATATTTTAGCAGGCGTTTAAAATCTAATCAGTTTTTGCAAAAAATGTACTTACAAAACAAAGCAAGAATATTATAGTAACTTAATATTAATTCAAATGTGTATTATAGAAAATGTTCATTAGACCATATAAAATTAGGTACAGACGCCAGCACATCAAGCTAATTTTGAACTTTATGCTTTAGCGATAAAGTTGAAAATCTATTAAACAAATTTCACAAATTGTAGTAGCCTTGATGTGCTGGCGTCTGTACAGTGAAATTATATCAATAATTCATTACATCATTTCATAGTTATATTAAAAAACAAGTATATTAAATGAAATTTCTAATAATCATAAATTATTATGACCTACATAATAATTTATGATTATTAGAACTTTTGTTATTATTTCAAACGTTACATACCCTTAAGAGACACCGTTTTGATGCCCGCGAAGTGATTATTCGTAACGTTTTTGTTTCCTTACGGTTCTGCCTGAGGAAGTTTTTCACTTTCTGGAAAATAAAAGAAAGAGAAGCGCGATCACACAACGTTGGTAACTTATTGAAAAATATGAAACGATTATCTATTTACAAAAAAACTATTATTTGGACAAAAAATTAAAACTCTAATGCTTTAGTTTCCGTTTCCCTACGGTTCTGTCTGAGGGAAATTTTCACTTTCTGGAATGAAAAAAAAAGCTGTCTTTAGGGGACTACATGACCTAAAGCGCGGTCACTGACGTATTGCAAAAGAAAAAGAACCGCGATGACACAACGTCGGTAACTTATTGTAAAATATGAAGCAATTATCTAGGTATTTACAAAAATCTATTGTTTGGACAAAAAATTAAAACTCTTGTGCGTATGGTTTTTATTTATTTTATTATTTATGTAAAAAAAAATGTTTGTGCGTGTGTTTATGTAAAAACAAAATTTTTAGAGGTCTCTTCATGATTTTCTCTATCATATGAAATTAGTTGTATTATGTTTTCAACACACTATCTAACTAGCATATATCCCGAATAATATCATATATTTTTATGTTTTCATTTACTAAAGTCGATCATATACTTTTAGGCATTATAAAACTTGCGTTTTTTTGCGTTTAGATCCTATAGTACCCTTAAACTATTTGGTCTTCGGCTATATTCTTTTCCCTTTCTTGCTTTCTTTTTTTAGACTGGCTCCTAGGAACATACATGCGCAACCTCTTACCATGGATTCAAATACATGATTCAGAACTCGCTTGCGTTGAAAGTTTTCGTCGGTTACTAGCTCTTCCATACATTTTGACCGCGTAGGTATTGCACTTTTCTATGAAACAGCTGATTTTTTTTTTATAACCGACGAATTTTTATTTCTACGCTTGGGGGTCTACAATCTTGTGCTGAATTCATGGTTACAGTTTGTGCGACAATGTCGCTACCATCCTGTATACTTAGGCTACGAACACGAAGTTAGCAGGCGCGGGGCGGCAGCGGCGGCGGCGGTGCGGCGCGTTTCAATGCATCTAATATACAAAGTTGATACGACAGAAAGGCTTTCCTTTAAACTGCTTATACTAGGTACCATTTTCAAGCTCTGTACCAAATATCATTTAAATTGAAACAGTAGTTTAGTCGCAAATGACTTTTTAAGTTTTTGGCCCGTTTGAACATGATGTATTTTTCTTAACAGCTGATTATGTCTATAGGCATAGGTCATGCACCTTAAAACGATAAATCTACGATACGTTGTTGCCGCTCTTACGCAAGTCATAAGCAAATACGTCCTACAAAAGAAAGTGACAATCCCATTAGCAAAACATCACGCGCGTAAAAGAAATAGAAATAGGTCAGTGTGTTGCTATTGCATCTTTGGTCCTTGCGAGGGGGGCCTCTAAAAACTAAAAAACTTGGTTTTTCAGTGCGCCAACGCTATCCTTCCGGGACGTACGTTACGTAACACGGAAGTCCTGTGCCGCTATTGTTTTGTCGAACTCGTGCGCTGACAATTGTGATTTTGTTTTGTTATTGTGAATAGGACACTTCTTTCTTTTTTTTTATTGTGACAAGACACGTAACTTGCTATTATAATTATTTAGTGTTAGTGTTTTTTTTTGTGATTTACTGTTTTTTATTGTGATAGGACACGTAATTAAACTTTGGTTGTGTGTGTGTGTATACCTAATTAAAGTGTTCAACAATGCCTCGTCTAACTTACACGGCGTCAGAATACACTGACATGATTTTAATTTACGGTGAATGCCGTGGAAACGCAGCATTAGCTCTGCGAACATACAGAGAAAGGTATGGTGACAGCCGCAATTGCCCTAGGAACGCCCGCACCATACAGTTGGCAGTACAAAGATTACGGGACAATAAACGTGTAGTGCCGCAACAGGAGGGAGTGCCACCGCGGCAAATACCCGCTGCATGGGACGAACGAATATTAGATCATTTTTCCCGCAACCCGACAACGAGTCTGCACAGAGCCGCCCGGCAGTTTAGATGTTGCCATAGAACCATCCACAAGGTTCTAAAACGTAACAAACGCAAACCTTATAAATATCGGAAGGTGCAAGCTTTGTTATCGAGAGACTTACCGATCAGGAACAGTTACTGCCAATGGCTATTAAATAAAACATCCGAAGACCGCCATTTCTTAACAAATGTAATATGGACCGATGAGTGTACTTTTACTCGGAACGGCATCTGGAATCGGCAAAACCTCCGGTACTGGAGTTTGGGAAATCCACACGTGTTTCGAGAATCTGAACACCAGTACAGATTTTCTCTCAATGTGTGGGCTGGTATCCATAATAATAATATTATCGGCCCTGTTTTTATTGACGGCACCCTTACAGCGGCGAAATTTTTAGATTTATTAAGTGGTCCTGTGGCCGAGTACACTGACCAACTACCTTTAGCCGTTCATCGCAAGTTGTGGTACCAGCTGGACGGTGCGCCTCCACATTCTGTGATGGCTTCCAGGGAGCAGCTCACAGAAATGTTTGGGCAGCAATGGATCGGTCGATTCGGACCTGTTCGGTGGCCACCACGATCTCCGGACCTCACTCCCATGGATTTCTTTTTGTGGGGATACATTAAGGGTGAAGTGTATGCCTCCGAGGTAAATACAATTGTTGAACTAAAAAACAGAATTATTTTAGCATTTCACAAATTAAAGTGCTTAGCGACGGACAGTGATTTAATTAGAAAACTAAATAACAATATTCTCCGTCGGTATAATTTGTGCATTAATGTGAATGGAGGACACATAGAGAATTTAAAAATTTAGTGTTTTTGTTGTCGGCGTACTTCAAAACTATCTAACATAACAGCCAGCGCGAGCGGAGGCCTAAGCCGCCGCCCGCGCCACCGCCGGCCGCCCGCTTCGACACGAAACACATGCCGCGCCCCGGCGCGCGTGCGACGACGTTGCCACTTTGTAAGGTCAGTCGCCAGGTCCAAGTTTCTATGAAATTTGGGTTTTTCCTTTATTTACAAAGGGTGGTTGCGTTTTACTCTGATTTGTAAGCTATTTAGTTTGTTTGAAAAAAAAAAATTCTCAATTTTGGAGCTTTTTATTTTTATACCTTATCGAATTAATACTAAACACGTATAGTATACGTAGTTTAATTTAATGCCCTTCTGTCGTATCAACTCTGTATAAAATTCTCGTGTCGCGGTGTTTGTGGTTAAACCCCTCCGAAACGGCTGGACCGATTTGTATGAAATTTTGTGTGCATATCGGGTAGGTCTGAGAATCGGCCAACATCTATTTTTCATACCCTTTTTTTTTTTTTTGCAAAACGACGTTTGCGGGGTCAGCTAGTAGATTTATAAAGATAGTGCAATCTACGAAGACGCGCCCCACTCTTCTTCCGAATCGCTAGTGGTTATCGCTAGCTGAATCCACTAGTTTTAGTTTTTTCGATACACACTAATTAGCCACTAATAATAATTAGTGTGTATCAACAAAACTAAAACACTAGCGGAATGTTGCACACTTGTGCTTTAAGCATTAGGAAAAAGAGTGGGGCGCGTCTTCGTGGATTGCACGATCTGAAAGCAGCGGCGCAGGTAGCGGCGCGGAGAGCGGCGTAACGAGCGATGCGTACCTTTTATTTTTTGATTTTTAACGACCGACGTTTCAAAATGTTGTATCAAAAATAAATTGTCCAATGTCTAAACAGACATTTCGTTTGCGAACAAAGACACTAATTTCTCATAACACAACACTACGCCGCTCTAGCGCCGCGCGATCTGCCCACTGGCTTCGAGACCGGCGGGGCAATCGCGTAACACATTATCAACCGGAATCGGTTTCATTTTGACAGTTCAACAACAGTCATTTTATTTATTTATTTATTTTTTTTTTTAGGAAAACTTACAGCTAAACAGATACAGTAATAATAGTATAAACAAAATAAGGCCAATTACAAGTTTCCACGTGTAGTGTTTAAATCACTAAGATATGAATAAGATAAAATTACTATTTACGCTCGAAGAAGCAATTAGATATACACTTTCTTCAATTTAGCAACACTAATATTGAAAATGTCGATATCAGCTTCCCGACAGGTTGCGTTATACATACGACTCGCTCTCACTATGTACAAGTTCCGTCTGTATGTAGTGGCTACCACCGGGGTGTGCAATAAATGAGGTCTACGTAAGAACACAGACGGCACTTGCAACCCGATTTTGTGTAACAACTCTGTAACACCAGTTGTTCCATTGGCAATTTTGAAAAGAAACACAAGATTTGATGTTTTTCGCCTTTCGTAAAGTGGAAGGATATGAAATTTTTTGCAACGGTAGGTATAATTCCTTAGAAACGTTTTTGACCGATATTGAATGTGCCTTAAAAACCTTTTCTGTATGCTCTCAATACGGTTTATGTAGACATTATAATTGGGGTTCCAGACTTGAGAGGCATACTCCAAATGACTGCGAACAAAAGAACAGTATAATATTTTAATCGTCTTTATATTTTTGAACTCCGAGGACACTCGTAGAATGAAACCAAGTGCCTTTGATGCTCTCTTGACTATAAATTGTCTATGTGTGCATCAAAGAGAAGCTTAGCGTCAAAGGTAACTCCCAGATCCCTGATAGTGTTGACCCTATTAAGTGCTGTATCCAAAAGCATGCAGTTGTGAACTATCGGAATAGGTTTCCGTCTAAAGGAGCAAACATAACAAATGGAGACATTCAAGTCCAACTTATTATTAATACAATAGCCCTGAAAATTATTAAGGTCTGCCTGTAATAGATGAGCATCTGTCACGGTATTTATTTGTCTCATTATCTTCATGTCATCAGCATATAGTAACAATTTTGAATACCGGAAAGTAGAAGAGATATCGTTAATATAAATAATAGTGGCCCTAGCAAGGATCCTTGAGGAACCCCCGAGGGGACATTCATAGGCTTAGAGCAGTATCCATTCGAGACTAGTCTGACATCTATTCTCTACATAGGACTTGAACCACCGGTAAAGATCACCTCTGATGCCCACCGATAAAAGTTTACGCAACAGGATAACATGATCTATCCGATCGAAACACTTACTGTAGTCGGTATATAATAACATCGACCTGAGACCTCTGTGACATACACTCGGAGAGGTCGTCGCTACAGACAATGAGATTAGACGAGGTTGACCGACCCCTTACGAAGCCGTGCTGGTTTTCACATAAACTATGCTTGAGTGCCGAATAAACCTGTGCATGTACAATTTTCTCCAGCACTTTAGCAAACACACACAGCTTCGAAATAGGTCGGTAATTCTCGACCAGTGTCTTTGAACCTTTTTATGTATCGGTGTTATATAAGCCGACTTCCATATTTTAGGCATCACGCCAGTAGCAAGCGATTTTTCGAACAGGATGGAAAGGGGTACAGAAAGCTCCCTGGCGCAGTTGACGATGAATATGGGTGAAATATCATCTGATAGACAGTTAATTTCAGAAATTCTTTTGATCAGATTCTGGAAATAGGTAAGTCTAGAAAAATGAAAATATGTTGAGTGATACTGTGGTTCAACTATGCGGAATTGAAATTCGATTTCACTTTGTTCCACATTTTAGGCTACATACCTTTCAGTCTTCAGTCAAGTTCGTTACAACATTTTTCGTCGTAGTAACTCTTCTATTTTCGAACTCTATGAGATATTATACTAACTTTTGATCGCGGAATCACCCGCGTGGTTTTAAGAAAATATCCCACGGGAACGTACTACCGCGATAAAAAGTACCCTATGTCTTAATCCAGCCTGTCGATTCTGTAAAAATCTCACCGTGATAACATAGGTGAAGTGAGCGTGAAGTGAACTATCAATGAAGGCAATCCCTTACATCAGGTGGAATGACAGTTCACTTCACCTTAGTTTTCACGGTGAGATGTTTACAGAATAGAACTGCTGGTTATAAAATATGTGTGCCAAATTTCATCCAAATCCGTTAAGCTGTTTTTGCGCCAGTCCGGAACATACATCAAGACAAAAATTTAAAAAAAAAAAACTACTTTCGGCACGAGACTCGTTCCCACATCTCGCAGCAATTAGTTTTTTTTTTAATATTCAATGCACAATTTTGACTATTTTATTATATTACTAGCTGACCCCTCGTTTTGCAAAAATACAAAAATAAAAAATAGATAGTAGCCGATTCTCAGACCTACTCGATATGCACACAAAATTTCATACAAATTGGTCCAGCCGTTTCGGAGTAGTATGGTAAGTAACACTGTGACACGAGAATTTTATATATTAGACTAGCGGTCCGTCCCGGCTTCGCACGGGTGGAAAAAAAAATAGCCTATAATAATCAGTGATAATGTAGCATTCAAATGGTGAAACAATTTTTAAAATCGGTCCAGTACTTCTTGAGCCAATTCGTTACAAACATACATACAAATCTTTCCTCTTTATAATATTAGTATAGATTAGTATAGATAGTATAGACTAGCTGACCCCGCAAACGTCGTTTTGCAAAAAAATATACCGTAGTACCGATAGTAGCCGATTCTCAGACCTACCCGATATGCACACAAAATTTCATACAAATCGGTCCAGCCGTTTCGGAGGAGTATGGTAACTAACACTGTGACACGATATTACATGTAATTACTAGTGTTGCACCGAATGCGGGTCCAGCCGAATGTCGAATTCGGCCGAATGTTCGGTTTAAATATTATGTACCGAAGCCGAAGTTCGGCCGAACTTCGGTTACATTTCGCGCGCTTTTGCTCAATGAACAGCGGTGCTATTCAGTGAAAATCTCACCGTGAAAACTTAGGTGAAGTGAGCGTGGAGTGAGCTGTCAATAGTGTCAATTCCTAGAAAAAACAAACTCACTTCACCTAAGTTTTCACGGTGAGATTTTTACAGAATCGACCGGTAGGTCAGATCGTGTCAACACGATCGGAACCAACGGCTTAACGTGCCCATCCACAGACCAACCGCGGCAAGCGTAGCTTAACCTGATCGATCGACCTGTACGGCTGTTATTATTTTGCTATCAAATGCATAAATAACTTCTCAAATTGGGCTATCAAATGCAAAAATAGTTTCACATATCCGACTGGTAGTTTCAGAAATTACCCCCTACACACAACAAATTTTACCTCTTTTTAATATTAATACATATTTATTACTGTATCATTCAATATTTTACCAAATAATTTCCCGTTCTTTAGAAATACAAAATTAAATTCGAAGCGAACAATGTTTATCGGAAGCATTTTCCTATAGAAAATTAATTAGTAGCATGACAAAGTAATTGGATATGATTAATATATGACGGAAATTGTACAAGAAGTCGGTAAATTAAATTACGGTAAATTTATAAAGTACAAATATTTATGTATGTAAATGTGTATGTATGTGTGTGTGGTCGCTGGGACAGACTGTATGTGGAGCTGGGGCAGCGGGATTGTCCGAAAGGGTTACGGCTACCCCGGAACACAAAGGGCTAAAGAAGGAACACGGGTGGGTTTTAGTCAGTAAGAGTCTGACACTCCATTCTGCTGGGAGAGGTCTATGTCCAGCAGTGGACAGCGTCAGGCTGAGTTGATTGAAATTTATAAGGATTTTGAATAATAATAATAATACCCCCACACCAATCCAATTAACACTAATACATTGAATAATTGAAGACACCGACTAGAAGAATCATCAAAATTCGCATAGAAATGCCGAAGATGCAGTACATTTATGCATATAACTTCGTAGATAAAAATAATTACCTACCTAATAGTAAAACCTTCCTGAAAGTATGTAGATCACATTTATGAAATAATTATCAAAATTGGTTCATAAGTTTTTGAGAACATTGCGAACTTGCAAATATACATACGTACATACGGGTCGAATACAGAATATCCTTTTTTGAAGTCGGTTAAAAAAAAATAAAATTGCGCTATTTTTCTACAACATTGGGGCGTATGAATCTTACGCCCGAAATAATGATAATAAGTACCTAACTGTTCTCTCGCTTTCGGGCTACCTACTTATTTTATTTCGTGCCAATAAAGGGCACCTTTTCGTAGTTCAATTCAAGTACTTATTACTAGTTTGGTACTACTATGCAGTTAACCGTATCTACCCTCCAATTCTTTTCAATTTTGCTGCTCCATCAGTTTTTCTAATGGGTCCACAATTTTCGATCATACGTCATCATCATTATTTATTTGACAGCTCAAACTTGCTCACCTTTATATTGTTTTATTTTATTTCATAAGTTTTGAAAAAAATATTGCTAGGCATGTACCTAACCTATGACACTGAAACGTGGTCACTTGCAATGGGCCTCATTTTAAGGATGAACGTCACCCAAAGGGTAAAGGAGAGGGCTAGAGGGCTGCTTGGAGCTTCCCTACGCGATCGAATTAAAAATTATGAGATCCGTAGGAGAACCAAGGTAACCAATGTAACCCGAAGAATTGCCAAACTTAAATGGCAAAGCGCAGCGCAAATTGCTCGCAGAACAATGGTCGATGGCGTTTCTGGAGTGGCGACTGCGTACCGGAAGACGTAGCGTTGGAAGGCCTCCCACAACGCGGACCATTGACATGGGAAAGTCCGCAGGAATCCGCTGGATGCGTGAAGTACAGAGCCGGTCGAAGTGCCAGTGCTTGGAACTGCAGTATAGGCCTCCCACTTTCCCGCTTATGTCTAGCAGTGAAAGTTTTCGGCTGAAATGATGGTAATGACAGTCCGAAACTCCACGATCTTTTCTGTCGGCTATTTGTTCTCGACAAATATATCGGACATCGCCAAAGCCAAACACAATCTGTTTGCGCCGCCGTCATCTAAAACTGTCGCCAGAGCTGAGTCGGAGTGTGTCGTACTTTAAGGATGCTTAACGCCCTCCTGACCACCGGTCCTGAATGTGATCTGTTTGGCGATGAATGGAGTAGAATTATGCGTGTATGTCTGATGTTTTGTGAGAAGAAGTATGGTAGGGTGTCCTCTATTATGTCTTAGTATTAAAATTTTTTTTGTATACCATACCTATTACAATCTCTGTTTTATGTAATTAGTGTTACCGTTTTAATTAAAAATAAACATAACAATATAATGATATTGGGGCATGTAGCTACAATAGTGAATTTGCTGAATATGGCCAATTACTAGTTTCTTGTCTTTCACAGTCCTTAATAAATATAATTACAAATTAATGTACAGACGCCAGCACATTATGCTACCCGAAACTGTCAAATTTTTCCAATCAACTTTGAACCTTATGTTTTAGCGATGAAGTTGAAATCTGTTAAAGAAATTTGACAGATTGTATTAGCTTGATGTGCTGGCGTTTGTACTAAGGTTAATCGCATCTCGCTAAGTAATTGGTTTACTGGCCTCAAAACAAGTGCCTTACAATGTCCACTCGCTTGATCCAGGAGACGTGTGACGTCATCAAGTCGAATTAGCTTCTAGGCTCTAGAAGCTTATTAATGTTTTGTTGAATCATTGAATCTAGATTCTATTGGCTTACATGAAACATTAAGTACCTAACAAAACAGTTTCTATGGGCTTACATCAAACATGCATTACTAAACATAACATTAATTTGCTTATAATTGATATTATAGTTGATTAATTGATTATTAATTAGTTTCTTAAAGCATAGAAACAGAACTATTTGTAGACAGTTACCACTCTACCAGTAGCTTTTAAAAACATATGACAGAAGAGATTTATAAGATTGATGATTTCATGAAAGGCACTGCAAAAGGCAAGGCAAAATAGGTTTTTGTATTGTTTAAAAATGTGTAGTATTAAATATAAGTGTAATATTTAGTTAGTAAGTTATATAATAGTGGTTCTGTTTATTGTTATGTATAAGATTTATATAATTTAGGATAGGTTGTAATATGTTATAAAAGTTCCATATTAGGTTAATTTAATATTGTAAGTATATAAATACCACACCATCGCATTAGGTTAATCCTGTTATGATAGTTGTAAGGTAATTATAAATAAATAAATAAAAATTATGTAAGTAGATACATCGAAAAGTTGCTGTATAGGTATTCTATAAATAAAAACATAACATAACCGGCAAAAAAGCTACCAATCGTAAAAAAAAAACTGAAGCAAAACTTCCTCATTTCATTAAACCGTCACTACATACATTGTCGATGTGTTGAAGAGCTGAGAGCGGTTAAGAAACATTTCAATAGACAGGTGGCCTATTCAGTATTACACACACAGCAATATATGTGAGCTTAACACCATAACACTGTGAGGAAGCCTTGGTGAGGCTCTACTAGTACCTTCAGTTTTCCCTTCATTCGACTGACAAAAACCATCTTTAGCACCCTCAAGTTAAAGTCCAATTTCGTATGTGAATAATTACACTTTGCCACCTCGGAGTTTCTGTTAACCTAGTACTCTCGAACGCACACACGTCGCGCGTCGTGTCGCCGCGATTCTCATTCCATATATCAAGGTCACATAGACTCACATGCAGCTGACATCGTCCGTCCTTGTCACGCATACTTGTAATATACCCGTGAGACAAGGGCAGAATTATTTTTCGATGTGTGACTACGCTGTCTAGACGTTTAAGTGGAACTTGTGGTCACCACCATGCTTTCCTTAGAAACTCGACAATGATAACTTTATTGAGGTAACTACTGGTTAGAAGATTTTTCTTTGTGACATTATTTTCATAACTCTAAAACAATACTTTTTCATTGTTTAAGTATTTCTGTTTAGTTTCAATAAAAACTGGAAATTTACATAAAATGAATGCTTTCCACTTCAATTATTTGCAATCATTATTTATCAAATGATCACACAAACAAATTAGATAAATATCTTATAAGTATTTCTCAATTTTACTGCATGACGTAGGTATGATGCGCCATTGCAATACAATATGAAGTACCAGGGTGGCATAAATTTTAGAAGTTATTTATTTATTGTAACACCGGTGTATGGTAGACTAGAACACTTGCCGAGACGTAATAATTACGTTAATAATACGTTACGTTACGTTACGTTAGTAATACGTTTAAGACGTAATAACTTTTTAAGAGTCATATACATTAAGCCAATTAGACACATTTGGATATTCCATAAACCCAACGTAATAAAATATTTGTTGTAAAATATTGACGACTAAAAAAAAAAGCATTACACAAATAAACATTTCATATTTCATGAATATTTTTCAGAACTAGTAAAATAACAGTAACTGGTGCATAAAGTATACTTACGTAAAACTAACAATTGCCAACACTGCGTGTTGTAAAAAGTCGTTTCATAAAAGCATGTCGTTTCAGTTCAGGCAACACGATTCCTTTCAGGCGTACATAAAAATGAAGATGCAAATTATTGCGCATTACAGTAAAAAACAATTCAGTTATTCCTTTGTTTTTCAATCCTATATTATTCTGCAAAGGGTTACCGCACGTTACAAAATTTTTATTTCAGTGCGGTTAGTGGAAGTGCTTAGGTGCTGTTCGTCCAAGTGCGGTTGAAATCAGTGCTTTTAGTGGAATACCTCTTAGACATAGGCAGTCCTCTGCTAGACATAGGCCTCTCTCTGCGCCACAAACCCTGTCCTACGCCTTCCGCATCCGGTCTGTCTCAGCCACCTTTTTGAGGTCGTAGTTCCATCTAGCTGAGGGGTGTCCTACACTAAGCTTTCCGATACACAGTCTCCACTCCAGTAGGCCAATTCTCGTAATTTAAAACGTTCAAAATCTAGTCGCAGTCTCATCTCAGCGACAAACAAATGTCAAAAACTTGTCAAAATGTAGGGAAATTTGAAGTATTTTTGACAGATTGAGACTGAGATCAGACTGCGAACGTTCTTGAAAATGAGTAGAATAGCCCCTCTGGACTCATCTGCTCCACCGGCCATCGGTCCTTAAGTCAGTTAAAATTCAATTATTTTTATATCTAAATAAATCATTACCTTCCTGCTCTTGTATGTTATTTAAAATAGGTATTAGGTACAACACGTTTTCTTCTTCCATTCTCCGCTGTCAACCGTCGCGCTATCATTCACTCCCTTCTCTTCCATATAAATATAAAATTAAAAAAAAAAATATTACGAAATCATCCATCCTTTCTTTTGTCTTCCTCTCCCTCTCCATCTATCAACGTTTATATTTATCACATTTTTAGTCACATGCGTTTCATCTCCCCTTATCACATGCCCATACCAAGTAAAACGAGTTCTTTTCAATACATTACACAATTTATCCATTTCTTCAGTTTTATTATTAGTATAGATAAATTAATGAATAAATTAAAAACGGTACTTATGCACTAGAGTGGTTCCTACACTTTAGATTTTGCACAAAGCAATCTAGATTAAAATTTCTCAGTGCATTAAAAAATCCTCTAAAGCTTACTCGTGTATTTAAAAAATCCTCTAAAACTTACTCATGCCCAGAGCACTTTAGACAGTTAGCTTCGCAGGCGTGGCTTATCTTTTCTATTATTTTTATTAGGCGGAAGCCGTACAGGCAAGAGCTTCGCTTGTTGTCCTTCTAAAGCACCCTAATTGCTAAACACACTTTCATTCAAAATCTGAATCATTTTGAAAGATATTGCTAATCCATTGCTTCATATGGTCGAAAAATGTGTCTGCTCAGCAACGTTAATAACGCAATGAATGTTATTGAACTGTCAAAATTAAAGCAACTATAAATAACTGTTAGTGTGTTACGCAATTCTTCTGTGCCATTTCAAAACCTAGTAAGGGACATTTAAAAAAAATCGTTTTATTGCATAGTCTTGCTAACCTACACTAAGTTACCAAGATTATGCAATAAAACGATTAAAAAAAAATGTCCCTTACTAGGTTTTTAAATGGGACATCCGAATTACCCCGTAGGCCTCAGGCTACCTATCTGTCTTATTCTATAGCTATCGGTTGTGTGGTTTAAGTTTAAAAGGTAACATGAACACACCTAGAGTTACCCTCGGATGTATTAGCGCGACAAATATCCAGGAAGAAAATTAGCCCATTTCCTTCTTCAAGTCCCAAGCTACTTAACTATCATAACGATTGGTTTAGTCGTAATAAGCGTGAACAGACAGACAGAGACATTCGCATTTATAATATTAGCATGGATAAGCACATAATCACAATAATCAAGGCGCCCAGCTAAGCTACTGTCAGTGTGTCGCCGGCTCTAAGCTCATGCCGCCACAAGAGAAGATATTTAAATAGAAAAATTACCTTAACGCCTTCAAGGAAATCCGCCAAGAGAATTCTCGGCGCTATTTTATCACTTCATTTTTTTTTCACCTAAGTAAATGATACCTACCAGAATGTCTGCTTACTCTCTAAAGACGACAAATGACAATCGTTTTTTTCTCTTATTTTTTGTCTTTCATAGCATTATTATTTTGCTTTCCTTAAATAATGATAACAAGAAAATTAAAAATGAAGTAGGAAGGTACAACCCACCGCTTTTCGCTGCCTGCTTTGTTTACTTTATCAGCACTCAGCACGTTCATAGATTTTAAAGGGAGATGATTTTTTATTAAGTTTTTACAATTGAATTCGTACTTCTTTTTAAGATTTAACAATGAACTGAATCGACAATCGACCAGATAAAAATACTTTTTGTTTGTTGTTGAATAACGAAACCAAAGTTTGTGTTTCGAAGAGATCCATTATGATACTTAACTGATAAGATACTCCACGGGGGGGTAAGAGAAAGTGCCTAGCTCCAAATTTATAGAAATCTATACTATATACTTTACTATAACATTATAAAGAGGTAACATTTGTTTGTTTGGAATCTATATTAATACTAGCTGTGCCTCGCGGTTTTACCCGCGTAAGTTTCGATCCCGTGAGAATATCGGGATAAAAAGTATCCTATGTGTTATTCTGATGTATAAGCTATATTACTGTAAAGTTTCATCAAAATCCGTTCAGTAGTTTTTGCGTGAAAGAGTAACAAACATCCATCAATCCATCCTCACAAACTTTCGCATTTATAATATTACTAGCTGCGCCCCGCGGTTTCACCCGCGTAAGTTTTGATCCCGTGGGAATATCGGGATAAAAAGTATCCTATGTGTTATTCTGATGTATAAGCTATATTACTGTAAAGTTTCATCAAAATCCGTTCAGTAGTTTTCGCGTGAAAGAGTAACAAACATCCATACATCCATACATACAAACTTTCGCATTTATAATACACACATCAAAAGTGTCTAGGGATCAACATATATTTTTGCAATAACTTTTCTCCTGATTGATATTAATTAAAATTTTCTTTAAGGATTCATCAAATAAAGTGTTTTCGTTTGTCACAGTAACGATAAACCAAGTCACCTTTGCATTAATAAAGAAATTTGCCATTTTCCTAATAAAGGGATTTTTGACATTTGAACCACTAACACAAAAGTTCGAAAAAAAGACTGAAATAACAGTTTTCTCTAAAATTTTATTGGGTAACTTAAACAATTAATAATCCGTGTTTCTACCGCGAACACTAACAACACAAGAACATCGGTTTGGCATACTCAAAATGAGTTCATCCAAATCACGCTGTGGAATGGCCGCCCATGTTCGTTGCAACAACAAAAAAAGGTCTTCTTGCGACTGGATACCCTCCATATTCGGCAGAGCTCTTCTCTGTAGCATATCCCATGCATGCTCAATCGGGTTCAAGTCTGGCGACTGAGCAGGCCAGGGCAGGACATTGATGTTAGCTGCGGCGAGAGTCTGTCTTACAACTCTTGCGGTGTGCGGTCGTGCATTATCATGCATTAACTGAAATAAGGGACCGATTTGCACTTGTAGAGGAACGATGACGTCTGATACAATCGTCTCAGCATAAATTTGAGCGTTGAGGTTGCCTCTGATCCAAATCAACTCAGTTCTTCCGCCGATCCAAATACCCGCCCATACCATGATGGTTCCACCACTATAAGGATGGACTTCCTGGCAGGATTTTAATCGCTGTTGGCGTCCAGGGGTTCTCCAGTGTCGTATACGTCTTGTATCCGGTCTCATACCAAAACGAGACTCATCAGAAAAGCACACGAAACGCCATTGTTCTTCTGCCCAATTTCTGTGTTCAAGAGCCCATTGATATCGAATCCTACGATTGTGCATTGCTATAGGTGGTACCCGTAGCGGTCTTCGGGAATGAAGGTTCACTTCATGCAAGCGGTTTCTGACTGTTTGGTCGCTAATTAAGTTCCCTGAAGAGTGATGAAGCCTCACGGCTAACATCATGGCGGTTATTGTTGGAGCTCTTCGAGTTAAGATTTGAATGTATCGGTCTTGTCTCCGTGTGGTGCAGCGATACCGTCCTCCATGGCGCTCAGCCACGGTACCAGTGCTTCGGTAACGTGTCCAAAGTC
The DNA here is from genome assembly GCA_949316385.1 of Globia sparganii. NCBI lineage: Eukaryota > Metazoa > Arthropoda > Insecta > Lepidoptera > Noctuidae > Globia > Globia sparganii. The sequence continues at coordinate 20,275,294 of OX438654.1, forward strand.
GACTGATAACACTCTGACTTGTATTCAGAGCTAAAGCCACAGTACGTTGCCGGGAACCAGCTTCTATCATTCCCACGGCTCCGAGCATTTCTTCCCTGCTTAAATGACGTCGCCGCTCCATAATAACGTTGGTTTTAATCAGTAGTAGGGAAACAGTAGCACTAATAATGTCTTCAATGCGTTGTATGTTTTTATAGGGAAAATATTGACAGCTGATTTTCATCTTTTACTCGAATTTGATTCACAGTTCCTGATTCAAATTATGAAATGCACCAAAAAGGATCCATATAAATTTATAAAATCATAAATTTATTACAAAGCCACATCTCAATCTCAAGAAATCCGCATAAAAATGCTTGATCCCTAGACACTTTTGATGTGTGTATTAGTAGGATTAGTAGGAAGTAGGATTATAAAGAGGAAAGATTGGTATGTATGTTTGTAACGAATTGGCTCAAAAAGTAATGGACCGATTTTAAAAATTCTTTCACCATTTGAATGCTACATTATCACTGATTAATATAGGTTTTTTCAATTGCAAGAAAAAAAAATGTTTGAAAAATAAATGTCCACCCGTGCGAAGCCGGGATAGGCCGCTAGTTTTTAATAACTGGAACTGCCAGTCGGTTTGAAAAAATACTTTTTCATTTGATAGCTCAATTCTAGAGAAAGGCTATAAAATCACGCTAGGACCCAAAGATGCCGCAAAAAGAAAAAATCAGAAAGAGCGCTAAGCGAAAAACGGTAAAGATTAACTGGTAGAAAATGCCTATAGCATTAAATCCGCCTCTGTACATTTATGTGCTTGAAGTATTAATTATTATGTAAATAAAACGAAGTATGCAGGCAGGCGATGCGATGCGATGGGGTGGGTCAGGGGAGCAAGAAAATTCACGTGGACGAAGTCGCGGGCAGAAGTTAGTAAATAAATTGCAGGTTCTATAAGCAACCTAACACAGAATTACTTCATCATCATCATCATCATCAGCCTATAACAGTCCACTGCTGGACATACTCCCATCCTATTGCACGCCATTCAACTCGATTTTTGGCACTCTCATCCAGCTGCTACCAGCCATCCTGCGACCCACCTTACGTTTACCGATTCGCGGTCTCCACTCAAGAATACGTCTACCCCAACGGTCATCGGTTCAGCGGCTAATATGGCCAGAATTACTTACTGAAATGAAATTACTTACAATGTGCAGAAGAATGATCATCATCACTGTTATTGCCAGCCTTGTCCCATCCACAGATCAGTATGACCTCCTTCCTTTTGTGTCATGATTCCCCAGTCTATGCAAAGAAGATTCTTGCCAAACAGTAATTAAAATTTCGTAATGTTGATCTAAAATTAGGAAATGACTCAACACTCTTCAAAACAAGATTCTCGAACAAAGATATTCGATGAGTCAAAATTTAAAAACAAGTTTTTTTCATTTAAAAAAATCGACTCGCCCGAATCGAGCACAAACTTATTGATTCATGCTAAAATTGGCGGTTTATCACTTTGACACTGGACGGTCGAGATACACGAGTATATTCTCTCAAGCTAGGATAGTAAGCTCGCTAGTAATTTTGGCTTCGTGTAATACAGCTAGCTTCAAGCTTCATTTCATCTTGGATGCTAAGCTAGCGTCTCAAACTAGGATAGTATATTAGGATGAGGTTCTATTTTTGGTACTACTACTGACTATAGATTATTCTATCCTAGCTTGTGTACTAGATTGATGTAACGAAGTGGTATTAAATTTTTACGAAGTTCAGCTTAACATCACGGACTTGCTGTAGGTACTGTTACTGGTTTAAAATTATCAGGCGTCATGAAACAGCATTAGCTTAAACAGTAAGCAATGTTAGTATATCTATCTAGGTTCTAGCTGGCTATCGTAGCTGTGAAAACTAGCCTCTTGCCTCTTCTCGGGCAAAAGCATGACACCGAACTATCTACATCGGATGGTTACAACAGTATTAAACTTCAATTAATGTTCTGTCGGCATTAAACTTCGGGTTAGTGTTAACAGTTTAGTGGTAGTTTAAAATTAAGTGTCTATTAACATTTTGATAGAGTTGATGGCATTCTTTATTTTTTTCTATTTCACAACCACTTTTCTGGATCTATGTTGTGTCTATGTTTTCAACGGTTTTTATAATAATAATTAAGTATGACGATTAAAGGATTTTAAAACGGTGAATGAAAACATCGTGAGGAAACCGGCATGTCCAATATGGTGGCATGACATTTACCAACCCGCACTGGGCCCGCGTGGTGGATTACGGCCCATTCCCTCTCACAGACAGGTGGCCTGTGTCCCAGCAATGGGGCCGTTATAGGCTGATTATACTTATGCTAAAGCATTTTTAAGACAAGTATTGTGCCTTTTCATAATGAAATAAAATATGCGTTATTCAGCAATTTACATAAAAAATGGGCCAAAATAGTTTTGGAATTTATTTCCCATTGTGTTTTTCTACAACTTACAAGAAACATACCAAAAACTTTTTTACACTTACATTAGCGGGTTTTTACGTTATTGCGTATTTGATGTGTTTTTGTTCCGTATTTCATAATTTCACTCCCGCATTTACCGACACGCGATCCGCAAAAAACAAACAAGAATAGACATCCTCTCTTCAAATTCAAACATCGAGCTTGTTTGCAAAACATTTTTGCGAGTCCATTCCAGTTTTTGTGTCTCGCTCTTTCGTTAAACGTTGGATAGAGATGGCGCCATTGAACAAACAGTCATCGGTGAAAGCAAGACGACCTCACACTTTCACTTGATGATAACCTTGGATTATGGAACACGTAACATGTTACCATATTATTACTGATTCAATTCGTGTGTTGCATAATAAAGAACAGTTTCCCTATAAGAAATTGAGAACTTCTAAGAAAATGAGTATAATTTCCCTCAGGCGCAGTTCGGCGAGGAATTATTTTTTGAGTAACGTATCACTAAGCAGTTCCCTGAATAAGATGTATTTTGTTTCAGTTATCAATAATAGATAAATAGACATCCCACGGGAAAGGAAACGTTTCGAAAGAAACTTGTACCTTTCGGGAAACGAAAACAATGAAATTTGGGATGCATGAAGAAGCCTCCTCTTGTAGCGCAGTTTGTTCCGCCAGTTACCTATTTCAACTGAATCGAGCGCTCGACGCATCCTGAACAGTCGCACCCAACACCATATTTGACTGGCTAATTCTTTCCTTGCGATGGTAGGGCTAACGCCCGCCTGGTGGAGTCCGTCGTCAAGTTGCCTGCTGTGTTTCGTCGATGCGTGGGAGTTCCAGTGCCTTAGACATCTTCTGGGCACGCTCGTTCCATCATAGACCTCATCCATCGCTTTGCATTAGGCGTGATCGATCACGCCTAATGGAAAGCGCATTAAAAATAATAAATTAAATTAATTAATTTTCCATTCAGCAATAAAAAATATCTGCCGTGAATGATTTTCTTATTTCCAAATACAAAATCTGATATGGTTTATGGTCGTCTTATAGATGGCGTAAATAAATAAAATTAAAAAAAAAACATTTGTTTGTAATTACAGGTTTTTCTTTTGTTGGTTTTCCTTGTATCATATTGAGTTTTATTACGTCAATATAACCAAATCGTTTGAAAAGAAACAAGTACTTAGATTATTTTTTTTATTTTTGGCGATTGACTAACAGTTTATTCCTTACCTTTTTTATTTATAACTAGCTGCGCCCCGCGGTTTCACCCACGTAAGTTTTGATCCCGTGGGAATATCGGGATAAAAAGTATCCTATGTGTTATTCTGATGTATAAGCTATATTACTGTAAAGTTTCATCAAAATCCGTTCAGTAGTTTTCGCGTGAAAGAGTAACAAACATCCATACATCCATACATACAAACTTTCGCATTTATAATATTAGTAGGATTTTTTTATTAACCAACTTATACTGAAATCTGCACCAGGGTTTTTCCTGAAGATCTTTGGTGTATTCCTATTACTTACTAACAATCATCTCATACCTAGAGTACCTAAGAGGTACATATATTTTCCCTCAACTTTATTTTATGTTTGCGTTTTTGTTTCATAACATTTTTTTTACAATATTCTTAGAAATATTTTCTTCCCTTATCAAAACACACAACAGGATAAAGGCGAAGGTTTTCCTAAAAACAAATACCATTGAAAATCAAATGTTGCGTGTAAGGGCGCTGTGTTCCATCCAAGAGAATTTATGGAACATTCTCGCATTAGAAGATTGAACGGGATTCAATGTCGTGAGAGAACTTTTTCTATAGATTCTCCTGTTTACTGTTCATAATGTGGCATTTATTTATACGAGAAGAACTCTCGCTGAAGGGAAATTCTTCATAGGGTAACCTAGAGAATTTCCACATACGATAAAAAAAAGTAATAAAAAAAAGGAATCGACTTCAAAAAAAATTAACTCAAAATTATGAAATAGGTTAATTTTAATTTCGAAAGTCGGTGTCTTGGGATCTATATTTTAGTTTTAGTTTTTTGCCACCTACTTCCAAAATTGAAGTTATTTCATAATTCTTAAATGTCTTTTCGAAGTTGATTTTTTTAAAATTACATTTTTATTTCGTAATTTTTAGTTTTAAGTAAAAACTGAAATATTTGTTCGTAATAATTTTGAATAAATAGGTAATAATTTTGCTGTAAATATTGCGCTAGAATTTTTGGTTTTGAGATGTTTTACCTTTAACACCGCACCAGTATTAGTTCCATATCTTGAAACATACAGGTATTAGTTCCATATCTTGAAACATACAGAGCCGATTTTGATGAAACTTCACTGTTCCCTAAGTTGAAGTAAACGTTAGCCAACAAAAAAAGAATGGTCACAATCCGATTAATAGTTGCGGAGAAAAGCGTGGATAAACATACATACTTACATAGTTTGAAGTCGGTAAAAAGCGTCTATATTAAGCAAATCTCAAAAATAGTACAAGCGGAGTCGACAGCTTAAGATACGTAAATATCTATGTCTGTTTTGTAAATAGTCACAATTTTAATGAAGTTTGTCAGATGTAGCTTTTTGTGTGACACATTTTATTCATTTATAACTGTTCTACAGCACGCAATTTCAACGAAGTAATAATTAAACACGTCTACAGTACTTGATTACCTACCCCGTTAGTACAGCAAAAGGGACATTAGGTGCTTTTCATGCCGAAAAATTAATATTCTATCAACTTGTGACGCGGTGCGGGATTGGTTCAGCAAATATTCATTTTTTAGACACCTACAACGTTGATAAAGATGGAAATTTTGATTGTCATTTGTTTGAAACCGCACTGGGCCCGCGTGGTAGATTATAGCCATCTTCCTCACACAGAGAGGAGGCCTGTGTACCAGCAGTCGGAACATTATAGGATGCTTACCCAGCTTTTTACCCAGCGGTTATCGTGCATGGATGATAGATATATTATGTAGATACAATTTTTTACCCAGCGGTCATCGTGCATGGATGATAGATATATTATGTAGATACAATTTTTACCCAGCGGTCATCGTGCATGGATGATAGATATATTATGTAGATACAATTTTTTTTTTTTAATCCAAGTTCAAAGAATAAACGTTTCATGAATACATTTATTCAATACAATAATAATATGATTAAATATCAAGGCAAGTGTGTACAATTGTCATTGCAATGTAGTTGTAATTCCTGACATCGATGTCGATGGAGATGATGCTGACCTTAGGACTGAGGAAAACTCATTGTTTGTCATATTTAATTACCGGTCGTGTAGTGTAAGGTCATATTCTGAATAAATCTATATTATATGTTAGCTGTTGCCAGCGACTTTATTTGCGATACAGAATGTAAGTTTCATCCAATTACGTTTAGCCGTTTTAGCATGAAAACATAACAAACATACAAAAAAATCAAATTTTATTATAGGTAATCAAATGAACTTTAAGAAAAGACCCAATACATAATAGTATGTTTTCAATAATACTAAATTCATACTACGCCACCTAAGTTTTGCCCTCGTTCATATATTTCTAACTAGCTGATCCCCGCGACTTCGTCTACGATCTAGGATGAAAAATAGCCTATGCCCTTTTCCAGGTCATGGTCTATACATGTGCCAAATTTGATTCAAATCCGTTCAGCCGTTTTAGCGTGAAAGCGTAACAAACAAACAAACATACAAACTTTCTTTCACATTTATAATATTACTAGCTGACCCCGCGAACGTCGTTTTGCAAAAAAAAAAAATAGGGGTATGAAAAATAGATGCGGACCGGTTCTCAAACCTGCCCGATATGCACACAAAATTTCATACAAATCGGTCCAGCCGTTTCGGAAGAGTTTAGTAACAAACATCGCGAATTTTATATATTAGAAGATACACGGACGCGGGTTGAGAGTATTTACGCATCTGACTTTTCTGAAGAACGTTGGAAGATTGCTTAATCTTTTTAGTTATTTTTTAAATGGCAGGATTTACGTGTAAAGGTCGGTTAAGATCAAATAAGATAATGCTCATTCTATGCCCACTCTAACAAAATATTTTTATGTAAACACAAAGATAGCTGACGTGGCTCAAAAGGCTGCCCAACTTAAATAGAACTGGACAGGACATGTCTGCCGCATGCCGACAGGCTGTGGGCCCAAATAGTACAGAGTTGGTGCCCTGAGACATGAAGGCGCGGTCGCGGCAGATCACATACGAGATGGCGGGACGAGCTGAATAGGTTCCATCAAAAAAATGAGGACGCGCGGGCTCGCGAAAGATTGAAGGAGTGGAGGGAGGCCTTTGCCCAGGAGTGGGATAGAGTAGGCTAAAAAAAAACAGGGACAAAGAATTATTTTGTAGTTCAATCCATATTAAAATGTCAAGAACATTAAAGACACGAAAGAGAGAGGAGTCTTTAAAACTTTATTACACACGTACCTACCGAACGAAATGACGAAAGCTTAGAAGACCACGAGACTGTAAATAACGTGCTCTATAAAATTAATAACACACGTGAAATTTCAAGAAAAATATATTGAACAAATCTTACAAAACATGTACTTTAACATTATACGCCAACGGCATAATATCACATTACCTACATTATAACTTTTGAGTCTTATACTCGTACATAAAGTGTTTTCCCCTTTCTCAGTGTCGCATGTCGCGGAAACCAGAAAGCTCATTAATATTCCTTGTCCTATCACACCAAAGTTGTACAGAGGTTTTAAACAATACCGTGCCGTCAAAGTGTCAGTGTCAGCGTCAATGTGTACTAGAGAAGCAGGACCGGTTGTAGATACTCGTATGTCGAAACAACGCAACGTTCTAAGCCTACGACGAGTGGCGTGGCGACAGAGCGTACCGAGCGTACCCTTTGAAAAAATTCAACAAAGCTTTGAAACGTCGGGTGACAATTACAGCTACAGCATTTTATGATATCCTGATACAAATGAGAATTGATATACAAAAATATGTGTTGGTATCAGAATGACTAGATCGCAAATTAACCACGTCGCTGGGTGATTGGTAATAAAAATAGGAACTATGTTTCTTTTAATAAGGTAAATAAACATTTAGGACCGATTTTTCAATGTTTTTCATCTTTTATCTAAGGGATAAAAAATTACGGTATGACAGCTTTTGTATAGAAAATATGTCATATTTATAATTTAAAAAAGTTACCGGAGAATTGAAAAATCGGCCTTAAAAGATATAATGAAAAATTATGTTTTCGTACATAAGTACTTACTAAATAGTTACTTTTCTTAGTATTTTTGCAAAAGGAATCATCAACTGCCTAGCCTTTTCCCAACTATGTTGGGGTCGGCTTCCAGTCTTAGAACCAGATGCAGCTCAATACCCGTATTTTACATGGAGTTACTGCCTATCTGGCCTCCACAACCCAGTTACTGGGTAATACGATAACCATTGGTAAGACTGGTTGTCAGACTTTCGGGCTTCTGACTACCCGTGACGACTCTCAAAGATCCACGAATGACAGCCGGAACCAACGACTTAACGTGCTTTCCGAGGCAAGGACGGCTCTACGTGTTATACCGTGTTTCGTGTAATTTTTTATAACAAGGAAAACGTTAATGTCATATAATAAGCGTGATGTCCTTACAAATGTTAGCTGTGCGTATTAGAAGGTATTCTTTATCTGTTATTGGTATCAATTTGTATTCGTTACGGATACAAATGAATACGAGGCGTTGAATTATCGAGCAAAAAGGTCACCGTCCGCCTGATTCATGTATGAAATTAAAGATAATAAGATTGTAGTGATATTGTTTATTTGTATGTATGTAAGTATATTCTCATAGTATTTGTTTAATTCTATTAATCGAATTGTTTATGATTTTATATATATTTTTTTGTCTCCTTTATTCACACGCTATCTACATCTCTCTTTTTATTTTCCAATCGCAGATATGTTGGAAGAGATTTCTTATGAAATAAGCATCACCTTTGTACCTATTTTTCTGTTCTGTTTTTTTCTTGTCTGTTTATATATTTGTGTACATAAATGGTAAAATAAATAAAATAAATAAATTCTATTACTTAGAAATATTATTTAACTTAGTAGGAGGAGTTGCAGAGAATATCGGATGAATTGTGGGCTAAGACTACTACACCATCGGTTCCTGAAAACTATATGACGGCATCGCGGAATACCCATGCGTAGATAGCGCGACGAACTTGACGCCATTTTGAAGGATCGGTCCATATTGGCTCAGGATCGAATTGAGTGAAGAAAGGATAGAGAGGTCTTTGACCGGCAGTGGTACAATACAAGTTGATTATTATTATAATAATACTAGCTTCTGCCCGCAACTTCGTCCGCGTAAATTTTTTTATTTCCTCGATCCACCCCGTCGCAACGTGTGGCCGGCCTGCACTATTACTTCGTTTTCGCTTGGCGAAAACTTCAGACTTTTTTTCTTTTTGCTCAACTCCTAAGGGTCTAGCCTTCCTCAAGAATTGGGCTATCAAACGCAAAAATATTTTTATAAATCCGACCAATACTTCCAGAGATTTAGAGCTTTCAAACAAACTCTTCAGCTTTATTATTAGTATTATTTTAAAACTATGATATCTCCTAAGATATTCATTGAAATCAAACGATGTCAAGGGCAATTTTGTTTAAAATAAAATACTTGTGATGAATAACGTATTTGTTTGGATAAGGATTAATACCATGTTTATAAAAACACCTTCGCAAATAATGCATTATTTTAGAACAAATTTGGTTAGCATAAAAAAGGTTATAGTGAGCTAACCTTAAAAGACAGCCATATGCTGTCGCGGAATTTTTTTTTAGAACGTTTAAAGGGGAACAATTCTGTCATACATGATTTTTGCGAAACTTTAACCGTTTACGCAGCGCTCGCAGCGGAAGCTCTCAATAGGAAAAAATCGCCCGATTTTGAAAAATTCTTCATTGGTGCTCCGCTCCTATTGGTCTTAGCGTAATGATATATAGCCTATAGCCTTCCTCGATAAATGGGCTATCTAACACTGAATTTTTTAAATCGGACCAGTAAACAAACACAGGAAACAAACTCTTCAGCTTTATAATATTAAAGTATAGATTAATATTATTATGATCTTCATAGTAATCTACATACTTAATAAAAATCTTAAGTTCACTGACAGACAAAGCACACCCTTTCACAAAAGTCCATTATGTTACGAAAATGAATACTAAGAAAGGATTTTTGAAAATTCATCCCCTAAAGAGATTAAACAGGGGGGGAAAGTTTGCATGGAAGTTAGACATTTTGCCGTTGGGATATTAAATTGGCGAAATCCAATTGGATTTGATTTGAGTTTGTCCCCAAGCCAAACTTTGTTTTGGGGATAAACTAAGGTTAGAAAGACACTTATTTTTAAGAAGTCCAGAAAAAATCCAATTAGACATTTTTATCATTTCCTTTATTTGAATAAATACATATACATTTTACTTTTAAATATTAGAATATAAAAAAAAGGCCGACCGGTATCGGGAACAGGGTCCAAGTTACTGGTGGTCAGGGCTCCAGAGAGCGGAACCTCCTAAAAATGCGGGCCGTGTCCAGAAGTACTGCTTTCTGAATCAAGCCCTTGATCCAGCTGCCCAACGAGATCCGCCTAAAGTGTTGGTCGAGGATCTTGGCTATTAACCCATTATCTGTCACGACTGTCGGCACAATGCTTTTTATTATTATTTGGACAAAAGTTTAAAGATGTGAAGTTTTCCCTTACAAGATTTAAGGAAAAACTTCGCATCATTAAACTTTTGTTCGCATTTCAGCAGAGCCTCGCCAAAGTTTTTAAAACTTTCGTTATTTGAACTGTCGACGACTGCATGTTTAAACTACAACTTTGTCTGGGGATTTCAAGTCACAGGCTAAGTAATATTAACTTATACCTACATATAGCTACTTTAATAGAAGTAGGAATATTACTGAAAGATTTAATGTTAAGGCACCCGCAAACAGGCGCGACGTTACGACACGGAGCGACGCAAATCTAGTAGAACAATTTCCATGAAGTTTGCATAAAAATTGTTCTACTATTTTTTTTTAGTCTATACGTGAGGATTTGACATTTGGCTTTCGGGTGACTATGGTTTCCCTTTTGTGTTCGTTTTTATTAGCTGTAAGTCCTCATGTACTAAAATAAATAAAGAAAGTCGCGTCCCGCTGTTGCGTCGCGCCCGTCTGCGGGAGCCATTACTGTGAAGTAATTTGGGAGAGACTTTTGTCGACATTAAAACAGTAAGTTACCTAACCTACCTACTAAAAAAATCTGTTACTAAGTATATTTTATTCAAATAGTCGCGCCGTCGACGAGCCGACATTTTTCACTTCTCGGCTCATTATTATTATTCTGGAGGAAACTAACTTTTATTAAACATTCCTTATGTTTAATAAAAGTTAGTTTTAGTTAGGTTGCAACTTGAAACATGCAACAGCTACTAACAATAAAATTCGACCACCAATTCGTACGAGTATATTATGCGTGGTATCAATCGTGTTTTGTTTTTACGTTGTCAGCTTGTTTGGGTATGTTCACTAGGAAGTTATTTAATAAAATGATAAAAAATCTAAAGGCCCAGATAGTGCGAGGCATGTACCGCAAATTATTTTTTTTAATAGAAGTTATTTCGTAATATATAGTTGTTGTCTCATCCCGAGGTACACTGTCTGGACCCAACTTAGCAAAAAGCCAAAGCATAGGTAATTTTTTACCGGACAAAAAATTTACAACAAAAAAAAGCCGAAAACTATAATCCTTTCTTCGAAAACTAGGGTCTAATAAGTATATAAAATAAAGCTAGACCTAAAACTGTCTTGCCAGTATTTTGCTAATGGACTACCATTAGCAAAATACTGGCAAGAAAGTTTGTAGGTCTGATGTCTTCTACTCTATTCGGGTCAATAATAAATGTGTTTCGGCCTAGACATTAGCAGTACTTCGTTAATGAATATTGAATTATAAATAAACCGAAGTAAGGTTGATTTTCAAAAACGATCTGGAAGATAAAGTTCGTTCAAAAGAAGCGAAGCAATAAATATTTATTTTGTTTTGATTATAGGTTAGAAACTTTTTAAAGTCCCTAATTGCTGCTGGAACCACTTTTTCAGTAATGTTCCTTTACTTACTTGGCTACGTTCGCCTTAAATTTTAATTTATTTTTACTATCACTACATAGTATAAAACAAAGTCGCTTTCTCTGTCCCTATGTATGCTTAAATCTTTAAAACTGCGCAACGGATTTTGATGCGGTTTTTTTTAATAGATAAAGTGATTCAATAGGAAGGTTTATATGTATAATACATGTATAATATGAGATACACTGATAATTTTAGAAGTTTCTAATGTGATGTCGTAAATAAACCCATTTTTTTTCTCTTACATTGCAAACGCTGGCTGAACCCTATGAGATACATCAAAATAATGTACTACAGTATTGTACACCTTAAAAAGTTCTACAAAAATGTCAGCAACGGTACATGTCTATCTCTTAGGGATAACCCACAATAACCATTTTTTTTCCTTTACTTTTTACGAGAAATGATGGCTTATTTACGAAGCGATTTTAAGCAATACAGCATTAATCCTTATCCAATTAAGTACCTTAAATACATTGTGCATTTAATATAGATCAATAAGTCCTTCTACAGCATGTTATTTAAATTAATATTTTCGAAGATATTACAGATATAAAATGCAGGGACATAGCGGTTGCTGCGGTATCAGCGGCAGGGGCTGGCGGCAAGTTAAAAAAAAAAAATCCCAAAAAAAAACCCGTGCGAAGCCGGGGCGGGTCGCTAGTTATTAATAAAGAGGACTGCACTTCTTATGTGTATATTATTCGAGCGTATGGTACTCATTAGTTGCAGCTGAAAAAAAGCTTTAGATGCTACGACTACCTGGTATTGCCATCTGACATTATCCTGGGCTGTGGCCCTTTTGGAACATTCCATTATAAATATCGTTTTCTTTGTTTTTGTAGTTCTAAGTGTTCATAAACACGAGCAACATGCGTCTATAGGGGAAACAACTGCCCGCGCGTACGTGCGGCATGTTTGACTCATGACTTGTCTTTGAGCAACGTACTCAAATAAACGAGCGGCACATTGTCACGACGGATTTTTTTTTTTGAGGATGGGAAATCATAAAATGACCCCTCCCGCTCTGGGTGGATCAGAAAGGAGTGTCAGACTCTTACTGACTAAAACCCACCCGTGTTTCTTCCTTAGCCCTTTATGTTCCGGGGCAGCAGTAACCCTTTCGGACAATCCCGCTGCCCCGGCAGGCTACGGCCCTTCCTTATATTGCTGACATCTCTTTGAGGCGCGCGTGGAACACGTATGCGCCGTCTGGCACGGGCCTGGTCCTGATCGGAGGGAGAGTTACCCATTACTCTCCGTCCGCAGGCCCGCGCCTACGGTGGCCGGGAGTCGTCACGCGGCTCCCGACGCCCGAAGCGTCTCCCGCGGTGGCTGGGACGTGAGGCTCTCTCCCTCAGCCGTCCCACCATCTCCTTCGCTGGCATGACGGCTTCGCAGAAGGAGGTGCAGTTGCCTTTGCAATTGACGCGTGTCACTAAAGTGGTTTTTGTTCTTATGCCAATAAACGCATTTCTCTTTATTTTCCTACCTTTTAGCTGCCGTGAAAATCACTAATTTAACTCTTAACAAAAATGATTATCTCACTGAAACTCCGAAGAATTCTTAAATTACAGCGAAAAGAAAAATGAACAAACTCGTGTTCCACAGAACTGTTCTCCAGCAGCTAAAGTATCCAACTTAGCAACTATTTTGTATCTAACTTCAAATTACATGAACTTTGTGCTTTGACTTTGACGCTACATTTAAAACCTTTTTGTGTTATAGAACAAAGTGCATTGAATGAATTCAATATATTGCTTTTTTAAAAGTGACTTTTCTTTGATATTCTGTTAATGTTGCCAATAAATATTTACGCGTACCTAGTCTGAATTCTATTAGCAGTTAAAGCAAGTAAGAACATTAATAACACTTTCGTTACTATCTCTTTTTTCATGAGCACACGACGGACAATTTGAACGAGATGATAGAACATATATAAATGTATGTAATAACGCACACGTTAGACAAATAGACTCCCAAAATGTCCATACGATTCCAAATTGTCCGCGGTGAAATTGTTCAACGTCTGCTAATGAAAAAACCTATACATCGCTTCAAACACGCCGTGCGGGTTGACGGCACCCAACCACAGAATAAAATATAGTACAAGTAACCCAACATCGAAATTAACAAACACGCTATGTGTGTTTGCGGCACTGTTTATTACATAAGGTCAGTAGCATTTTAGAAAAATATAAAATGATTATTATACCGCAAAAATCATTCATTTATCACGCTATGAGCAACACCTTTTTTTTTGTATAAGTATCAATACGCGCGGCGTGTTTGCGGCACCTGAGAAAGAATTTATAAACACACGCGGGGCGTGCAGACGGACTAAAAGGTTTTGAGCCCAACTAAAACTGATCAGTGACGTTAAAATGTCAAAACTACCAAAGATTACCAGTAATTCATTTTGTACAAGTTCAAATTCAAATTCATTTATTATTCGTGAACACAGGGTACAACGATCTTATATTTATAATGTAATGTTTGATCCAGCCCGTGTTCCGCCAAAAGGCATACAAAATAGTGATGTTATGATTAAAATTAAATTAATTGTAAAAAAAAAAAATATTGTCAGCAAATAAAAATTGTCAAAACTTAAATAAAATAGTTCAAAAAATAAAAAAATGTCAGCAATATTACATTTGTCAAAATAGTTAAAATCATTTAAATAAATGTCATAAAAAATATTAAAATGTCAGCAAAAAAATTAAAATTATCAATATTTACTAACTGTAATAAATATTTCAATTATATTTGCATTATAATAAAATTCAATTAAGTAAATGATAACACAATAATAATTCCAGAATTTACATTAAATAAATTTGTCAAAGATTAAATAAAGTTGTGAAAGTTACGATTCAAGTTTTCAGCGATGACGTAGCAGATTTTGGATTTGCACAGCAAAAAAAAAGGATGTCAAGCTGTGCAGTTATAGATCATCGAATTCATTTTTTAAATGATTATTTTTTATGATTAGTTTTAAATTATTTTCTCTGAGCTTTATCTATACTAATATTATAAAGAGGAAACGTTTGTAACAAATTGGCTCAAAAAGTACTGAACCGATTTTAAAAATGTTTTCACCATTTGAATGCTACTTTATCACTGATTAATATAGGCTTTTTTAATTGCAAGAAAAAAAATAAAATGTTTAAAAAATTAATGTCTACCGGTGTGAAGCCGGGACGGACCGCAAGTATTAAATTAACCTAGTAAAAGATTAATAGTAGCTAGGTTATTTCTAATCCCTCCTCCCTGAATGATAGTCTTAAGAGGGTTTAAGGCGTCTCAGAAAACGTCTTCTCTGTGCTTACTTGACGTAACTCAAAGAGCAAGTAACATATTCCATCTTTAAAGATTGTAGGTATATTTTCAATTCTAAGCTCAGTCAGAAGCATAAAGTACACTGCAGTATTAACAAAGTCGGTTTTCGTGTGTCAGCTTAGTTCGTACAAACTACACAATTTATGTTTACACCATCACTTAAAGCATTCATTCCGGAAGGTTTGGATGCGTGTAATACTCGTATATTCATTTAACTATATATATAATATATAGAAATAGTATATATAGATATAGTATAGAAATCTCGATTTTCTAACATGTCGCTACATCAGTAGATTGCATCCGAGTGAAGCAGAGGCGGGACGCTAGTATTTTATACATGCTGTCATTTTAGAAGCGTTTAATAAACTCATTAGAATCGTTTTTGTATTGTCAAGGGACCGGACAGAAAGATGAAGCGAGTTGCGCATTCCAAAGGGTAGTAGGTTTAGGTACACTAGCTACAGACGCCAGCACATCAAGCTACCTGACACTCAAATTTTCCCAGTCAAACTTGAACCCAATACTTTAGCGATAAAGTTGAAAATCTATTAAAGAAATTTGACAGATTGTAGTAGCTTGATGTGCTGGCGTCTGTAACTACAGCTATGAAGAAGCACAGGCAAGAAACTCCTCGGACACAGGTGCAGGTGGTGTCTATTAGTACACCCAAAATTCCCTGGTTTACAAACAAAGCATCACGACTATAGCCCTAAAAGGGTAAGCAGAGGTGCCTACCTATCCATGTCCCTGGGTTGGCCAGGTCCCTGGGGTGGCCACGGCGTGCTATGTGTTCTGGTGCGCCGGTGATGGGGAGTACTCCCCAGAGGAAGGTCCGGTAACGGACAGCCGCGGCGGGTTCACGGATGAGTGCTAACGCGTGCCCGTGTTCCCGCCATAAGCGGCAGAGGAGGACACCGTGGAGTTTTAGTGAGTTAGAGTCCCACATAGCTGCACTATCTCCCCGTGGTAGTGCAGTATGCATGACATTTCCCCAAGTAAAAAAAAAAATCCCACGTTCTGTAACAATGGGCAAGCATATTGCTACTAATAATTAGGCACAAATCCAGGCTGGACTCGTTCAGACTCGGCTGGACTCTTTAATTCTTTCAAAGATAACCAGTATAGTAATAATGCATAACGAGCTCATTTCCTGCAAGGGATAAGTGGCATGGGGTAAGTTATTAAGCCATAACTTTGTTGAATATTAAGTGAACCATTTCCTTAAGTTGATTACCTCATCATGCCGAAGTATATGCTTTCAAAAAGGAAATCAGCTGTTTTATATCGTCGCTCGCATGACTAAAAGTCCTATCTTTTCACATGATTTTAGTTACGACTATCACATTCTTCTTTTCGTGATTCTTTACATTTTATTGGCTTTAAAAGGGGTTATATTTTGAAATCCAAATAAAATAGAGCTACGACGATTACTGAAAAATGTAAAGAATCACGATTTATTCCAGTACCCCCTCCTCCCCCCCCCCCCGGATCCCCCGCTAGTTCTTCTTCTGTTTTAAACTCTGTCTTATCCAAATTATCTAGGTTACTCTTTTTGACAGGTAAGTACAGTCAAGAGAAATTAAAATGTAAGTAATGTAATAATAATGTAATCCTAACTCATATTAAGTAAAAAATTAGAAAAATAAAATAGGACTTTCAGTCTTGCGAGCGACGATATTATAGAAAAGTGCAAAACCTATGTGGTCAAAATTTATGGCAGAGCTATTTTTTTTAATAGCTGACGACTATTTCAGCGCAGGGGGGTTCAAAATCTTGTAGTTACTAAATCCATAGTAACAGATTGCGCTTCGATATACCTGCCATCCTGGCAGCATTTATGTTTAAATCATATATGATGTAACCAATATTGATGTAACAATTTTATGATTTAAAAGAGTGTCCGTGGCTTCTTGCCCTTTTTCTCCACAGGTGCCTACGCTTTGGAATGGGTAGCTTCATCTTTCTGACTGATCGACCCCTTGACAATTGAAAAGTGCCAATAATTGGTTTATTTGAAATAAATGCTTTGAGTTTGAGTTTAAATCATTACGAAGAATCTTACGGGTATTTTCAAAAGAGGTCGTTGTAATACCTACCTAGAGATATTAATATACCTAGATTTTACGGGCCACTGGACTAGAAAAGGGTGTATAAACTCATTAAGCACCCCGTTAAGTGATTCTCTGTTGGCGAAGACATTTTGCAACCAGCAGATATTTTGTAACCAGCGTTTGATCGTCCAAACCCAACCTAAATTAAAACCTTCATATTTTTCTAGGACCTCTTTCTCGGGTAGAACAAAGTAGTATTTTAACAACTTTCAACAAGTTTCTCACACTTCCCTATCAACACGTTTTCAACAAGGCAATAATATCCCACCAACATACCTCCTAAGAAGGACACATCATAACTGTAATGAGAACGAAAGAACAGCTTGACGGTCAGTACACCGAGGACTGCAGAGACAACAGACAGCTACAATAAATCAGCAAGCTCACTGCAGTACAACAGTGAATTATATTGATTTATTTATAACCATTGCGAGTTGTCATTACGACTTAGAACTTAGAAGATTTATAATCCAATAATGAGCTCATTGCAGAAAGACGAATTGAGTTTTATAATTTACCGTAGTACGACATTTAACGATACGTCACGTTATTATCGTGGTCTAATGTATGGAATGACGGTTTTTGACGTGGAAATTCAGTTATTGTCGACAAGAAATTAAAAGCTTCGTACAACGCTTTCCGTAATTTGTCGATAAAATGCGAAAACATCCAGTATTATCTCTGATAAGGCATATCTTTAAGTTTAAGGTACATATAATTATACTCACTATTGCATTGCACCCGTGCGAAGCCGGGGCGGGTCACTACCCGCCCCGGCTTCGCACGGGTGCAATGCAATTTAATAAATTTAATTAAAAAATTTAGTTTTTTTTAACTTGCCGCCAGCCCCTGCGGCCGATACCGCAGCAACCGCTATGTCCCTGCATTTTAAATCTGTAATATCTTCGAAAATATTAATTTAAATAACATGCTGTAAAGGGCCATATTGATCTATATTAAATGCACAATGTATTTAAGGTACTTAATTGGATAAGGATTAATGCTGTATTGCTTAAAATCGCTTCGTAAATAAGCCATTATTTCTCGTAAAAAGTAAAGGAAAAAAATGGTTATTGTGGGTTATCCCTAAGAGATAGACCATTGCGGATTTTTTGTAGACCTTTTTAAGGTGTACAATACTGTAGTACATTATTTTGATGTATCTCATAGGGATCAGCCAGCGTTTGCAATGTAAGCGCAAAAAAAAGGGTTTATTTACGACATCACATTAGAAACCTCTAAAATTATCAGTGTTTCTCTACTATATTATACATAGAAACCTTCCTCTTGAATCACTTTATCTATTAAAAAAAACCGCATCAAAATCCGTTGCGTAGTTTTAAAGATCTAAGCGTACATAGGGACAGAGAAAGCGACTTTGTTTTATACTATGTAGTGATATTATTAACATTTATTTAATAGAAGTAAGTACAGTTGTTTCTTTCTGAAAGTCGTTACTGGTTCCTCTTTTATGGAATTAGGAATGTGTAAAACATGACCAAAAAAAAAGACATTTTAACGAAAAAAATTTGGTGTACTGATATAAAAAACAAAGTTGCGTGTGTGAAGCTCCCTTAAATTCAACTCTTAATGACATCATTGTTGTTCACTATCGAGATTCATCCTATTAGGTACCTGAGTGCAGTGATGGATTTGCTATTAGGCTAGGCTGACGTACATTGACGACATTAATTAATAGACCGCATATTTGGCTGCTGCAAACTTGAACGTAGTGAATGGTTCACACTTCTTTAAATTCTTGATAGCAATTTTTAAAGTGACTGACAGTTGTAA
Organism: Globia sparganii; assembly: GCA_949316385.1. Lineage (NCBI taxonomy): Eukaryota > Metazoa > Arthropoda > Insecta > Lepidoptera > Noctuidae > Globia > Globia sparganii. The sequence continues at coordinate 20,294,180 of OX438654.1, forward strand.
CACTAACTCATAGGACATTCACGATACAAATTAAAAAGACGTAAAACTGTTAGTAAATCATTGCAATTTAATTTTTATCTCGGTAAAGTAAGATATAAACTAGAATGATTCCCGTGAGTTTGATAAAACTATCGGCAATCATTCTATTTTATTGTATGTTTTATGACTAAGGATTAGTTCACAAGCTTTATTAACCTAAACCTTTCCTTGTTACAGCATCATCACAAGCGCCTCCGGGCTTCAACCTGCCAGCGATCATGCACGTCGAAAGGAACTGGTACGTCATGCCGACCGAGCCACTCGGCTCGTTCGTGACCAAGGTCTACCGTGAGAACACTGGTAACGACAAGGTTACCTATGGGCTGGAGACCTTTGGACCGCCGGCTCCGTTCAGGATAGATCCTCATACTGGGGTCGTGACTGTCAATGATACTCTTATTGATAAGGTAAGACTTACTGTAATCATTATTAGTATTTATTTCGGAGATTTCTTCGATAATTTCAAAAGTTAGTTTCAAATTATTTAATTATTAATTCTATCAGAATTTTTTAGTAAAAATATAACTCGCCAAATGCATAAACTCCTCCTTTTTTGACTGACTGGGCCGTAATCCACCACGCGGGCACAGTGCGTGTTGGTAGATCATGTCACATAATTATCTTCGAATTTTTGCTTCTACAACTTGCCGTTTTAACGATGTTTTCCTTCACCAGCTCAATCATGAAAGTCATTCAATAGGGCGCTAATGAAGTAAGTTTAACGCGTTCAGATAGACTGACAAACGCGGCGAAGCGATTTTTTTGATATTATGTAGCGATATGGTGATTTTTCTTGTGCATTAGGTAAATTCACCCGCAGTGATAAAACAAAAGACCGGTACGTTGAAAAGACGTGCAACCGGTCGATTCTGTAAAAATCTCACCGTGATAACTTAGGTGAAGTGAGCGTGAAGTGAGCTATCAATAGTGGGAATCCCTAAAAACAGGTGGAGTGACAGCTCACTTCACCTTAGTTTTCACGGTGAGATTTTTACAGAATAGCACTGCTGTAGTGTCGTGCTGAGTTCGAGAATCGAGAAGTATTGACAGGTTTGCGATATCATCGTAATTACATTTAGATTACAAATCGGTGTAACTTATAGCAAAATAACTAAATTGGATAGTGAATAGTAGTTTATAAAGCTGTTAACGTTCTTAGAAATTGTAGTCGTCTTCATCTAATTATAATATTTTGAATTGATTGCATGAATACAATTGGGTTTTTTTATTCAGTGATTTTTTTTTTGGATTTATGATCTTTGACCTCTTCTTTATTGCGTACTGATAAAGTACGGCCATTTTGAAAATTCAAAAATTTCTTTACTCACAATAGATTATTCAAGGAATATTCATGATAGTGAATTTAAAACTCTTTAGCCGCTTTAACTACTTTGAAAATTGAAATAAGTACTTATGATGGTTTTATAATTATTAACTTGCAAATAATTAGCACAAAACTTTACCTTACTTTAACTTAAACAATTTTTTTTTCTTATTAAAATTCTCGCTTTTAATTTAGTTTTTACTTTAGGTTTATCAGGGAATTCATCAGGAGCTTGTAGGTAATTAATAACAGCTGCGCGGGTCGATCGATCAAGTTAAGCTACGCTTGCCTCGGTTGGTCCGTGGATGGGTGACCATCTTTACATACCAAGCCATGCCTCGGAAAGCACGCTAAGCCTTTGGTCTCAGCTGTCATTTGTGGATCTTTGACAGTCGTTTGGTAGTCAGAAGCCCGAAAGTCTGACAACCGGTCTTACCAAGGAGTTTTGTATTATCCAGTAACTGGGTTGTGGAGGTTAGATAGGCAGTCACTCCATGTAAAATACTTGTACTCAGCTGCATTCGGTTAGACTGGAAGCCGGCCCCAACATAGTTGTGAAAAGCCTAGGCAGATGATGTATGTATTCATCATCATCTTTGGCAGCCTTATTCTAACCACTGCTGAGTGTAGGCCCCCTCCCTTTTGTGCTACGCTGTCCTGCGGGGTAATTACATAACACATTCGTACACTATCGATAGCAATGGGTTTCATTTTGACAGTTCAACAATATTCATTGCAGTATTTACGTTGTTGGGCCGACACACTTTTCGAACATATGAAGCAATGGATTAGCAATATCCTTTTTTTTTGAGTGGGTAATTATCAAATAACTTCTTCCGCTCTGGGCGGACCGGAAGGGCGTGTCAGACTTTTACTGACTAAAACCAACCCGTGTTCCTTCAGCTGCCTGTGCTAGGGGCCTCGGTAACACTTTCGAACCACCCGCGACCCTGGCCGGCATCGGCCCTAGCGAACCCCGTCAGTTAGTGCTAACATCTTTTTGAGGCGCGCGTGGAACACAACGCGCCGTCGACCCGGGCCGGGACGGCGAGCTACCCATTGCTCGCCGTCCGGATTAGCAATATCTTTCAAAATGATTCTGATTGAGGTTGATAGTGTGTTACCCAATGAGGGTGCTGGTCTGTGCGAGTCTCAACCAACTCTTAACCGAGATCTAACATACAATTTATAAAATCCACTGGCACATCAAACATTACGAGTATTTCACTCGTATCGTAGAGATTATTTTACCCAAAAACTTTAGTACCATTAATCTAGCTGTTGGAAGCTGGCACCAGAAAATGTAAAGCCTATAAAAGATTTCTTTGTTTGCCTAGACATTAACAAGGCATTGAGATTTTAAGTTAAAACTACATTGAAATAAAAAAATTAAATATTTTAAACTATTTGTATTACTTAAAATGCATTCGACATACGATTTATTTTTTAATGTCACGGCCATGCCTCAAATCACTTCTATTTCAATCAATTTGATATCAATTGAAAAAATGTCGCCTTGTAAGATGTATTTACTGAGTAAATATTATTTATCATATATCAATGTGAAGGAGATTGAAGGCAAAATAATTATGATCGACAAATATCTTGAGATTCAAAAACAAATTGGTTTGAAAATGAAATAATCTATTTTGGTTCTTGACATCTGTCAATAACTTTTTAACTGTGTGGCTTTGTGGCTAAGTAATAATAGCTGCACGGGTTCGATCAGGTTATGCTAAGCTGGCCGCGTTTGGTGCATGGATGGGTGGCCATCTTTACACACCAAGACTCCTTCATGACTCGGAAGGCACGTTAAGCCGTTGGTCACGGTGGTCATTCGTAGATCTTTAAAAGTCGTTATGGGCGGTCGTCGGAAGCCTGAAAGTCGGAAACCAGTCTTACCAAGGAGTATCGTGATACTTAGTTACTAGGTTGTAGAGCTCAGATAGGCAGTCGTTCCGTGTGTGTATTTTTATCATCTAATTGTACTTTTGTGCTGTGCTGTCTTTTGTGTGCACTGAAAAAATGGTTTATCTATTTATCTGAAACTGGTATTCATCTGGATCCGGTTAGGCTAGAAGACGACCCCCACATAGTTAAAAAAGCTAGGCAGATGATGATGAACTATGTAAGTATGTAGGTTATGATGTTTCAAAATTGAAAAGCGAATGTATTACAAATTATTTTAAAACTTTAAATAAGTAGCTTCAATTAAATTTTGTCAACATTATTATACGTTACGGGTTGTAATGCGTTTTGCTATCAAAATTCTTATTTAGGTACAGTACCTAATATTTGTGGTTAAATTAATGCTTAAGAGGAAATGCGAACAGTTTGTTCGTTTATCAAAGTAATTCATTAAGAGGAAATGAGGTCAGAGAGACTTTTGAAAAAGCATAAGTAAGCGGAAACGGTTCATCAAAGTAACTCATTAAGAGGAAATGCGGTCGGAGAGACTTTTGAAAAAGTCTAAGTAAAAAGTCATAATTCGAGGTTTGGCTCTCATCTATTTCCTCCTCCAATATTAGACCAATTTAAAAAATATTTCATAGACTGAATAAGAATATACCAATGTCTCTATGTTTTTCTTTTTTCATTAATGCTTGTCAAATTTGTTCACTAGGCCTCTGTCGATAGAGGTTTAAATCGGCAATTTTGAGCATTATTTAAGGGTTCTAGTGCTTATAAAAATAATTATCATCAAAAAAGGAAACATAGGGACATCACAAGTAGTTAATATTTATAATTCTATATAAAATCATTGCTTTATGGTCACTAACCAGACAGAAAACAAGCGAAAGCGTTTCTATGGATGTATACACAAATTATAAGTGTACATCATTGTGTGGTTGTTCGGCCGTGAATCGTGTTGTCAATCCAACACGACCGGAGAAAGATCAGGCACAGGACCAACGGCTTAACGTGCTTTTCGATGGGTTCCCAGAGGTTTCACACCGCCAACTTCCAAACTCCAGGCTGTTATTCACACATTCCTAAAAAAAAACTAATAACTCTTTGCCCTACCGAAGCATTCGCGCTTGCAAACCACGTAAACGACGCGGCAGTCAAAGACTCACGCTATAATATAACGTTCACGTAGTCAACTTAGTTAACAAAACATACACGGTATACTTACACTTCTGTTCAAACAAACAAAAAAATCTTAACACAAATAAAAACTCCGCATGCAAAACGAAATACCTCACAATTTGGATTCCGATTTTGAACGGGTCGTTATTTTAATCACTTAAGTGGTAGTTTAAGAGTACCTCAGTCTCAGAGGTCAGGTTAATCAATTTCGACGCTGTGGGAATCATAGCGGCAGTTTTTATCTGACTATCATCTGTTATAGGAGAAGATGAATATTTTATGTTTATGTGTACATAAATGTTTTATGACCTCCTAAAGTCGCAAGCGAAACTGCTAAGCTTCAGTTTCTGAGTTTTCAGTCCCAAGTGAAGTGCTATTGACTATTTCCAAAAGGAATTTCTCAGTCACAGTCTGAACTCTGTATTGTTGGTGTATGGGATTTAATTAAACAAATCTGGCGGAATGTGGGTGTACGCACGAGCACGACGACATTATCAAGCTGGAACGGTCTCGTATAAGCTGACTCCTCATTGTACGAAAAGCCTTTCCAATGCGAGGTCAGCTAAAACTGGACACGTATATACCAGCGCTGCAAAATTTATTTTTAAATGTCGCAGCATCATGCTGAGATAGGAGCCTTTTGGCATCGTATAGGACTTTCTGTTTCATTTTGTTACTTTAAAAAAAAATATAACTTGGTTTTTTTATTTTAGACTGTATTTAGTTTGCTATCTTTCTGTACGAGTCGCAATAAATACTTTTTCTTTCTTTCTATAGCTTGAGATGTCGTGTGTACCTACTACACCCCTGCCTTACCCTTTGAAGAATACAGGCGTGTTGTGTATACAGGGTTATTGGAAAAACATTAACAACCTCTTAAGAGGTCATTGTACTCATCATTATGAACAACTTTTACTATGGGACCAGACCTTTTTTTCGGTTTTGACGAGTTTTTGATTTCGGAACATAAACGCCCGTATCTTTTGATTGCGTTGACTTAGAAGTTTGATTTTTCCACTGCTTCAAGGAATTGCAGCCTTGAGTATTTGATATTAATTTCAACTTGATAAATGCACGCGTTCACGAGAAAAAGGATCTTGACTCATGACTGACGGACAGACAGACGGACAACGAAGTGATCTTATAAGGGTTCCATTTTTCCTTTTGAACTCTAATGAAGTAGCTTTGATCAACGTTTATGCTAATAGAATAAAATAGAGTACTCTTTGTATGTGTCATACATAAATATTATAAATACAAATGTAGAAATTTTGCAAGGGGTGAGACAACGGGCGGTCTTATCGCTAAGAGATCTTTTAAAGACAACCTGTAAATGGATTAAAAATGGGAAGGAGAGAAAAAATTAATTACTGTAGGTAGCCTGTGGTGTGGTGTGGCTAATCTTAATAGATAATCTACATTCGCGATTTATTTGCCAAAAATGTAAACAAATATTTTAAAAGTTTATGGAAAAATAACTTTAAATCCTACACAATAAAGTTCACGTTTACGCTACAACTTCAAACATGTTTATAACTTTTTCAATAGTGCTTGTCTCTCTGAAATAAACTTAATTGCCATTCAAATAAATTTCATATTTTTTCAATTTCAAATATTAATTTGAAACAAGTTTGAATAGACTTTAGTTCAAAGCAGCAAATAAATTCAAATAAGATTTCGAAATCAACACATAGCATCACCCCTGTACACCCCGTAGGGTTAGGTAGATATGTACAGACGCCAGCACATCATGCTACTACAATCTGTCAAATTTCTTTAAGACGACGCCGACCGCACAGTGGCGCCCTCGTCGTTTGATCGTTTAATACTTAAAATGGATAATAGTGGCCATAATTTTCCGTTTTAAGGATTATAATAAAACTAGACAATGTAACACTACCGTTTCTAATAATATCTTGAGGAGCACAACTTAACGTGCTTATTTTCATTTTAAAGAAATAACCAAACAAACGACGAGCTCGCCAATGTGCGGTCGGCGTCGTCTTAATAGATTTGCAACGGTATCGCTTTTTTTTTATGGATGGGAAAACATCAAATGAACCCTAGCTCTGGGTGGAGCAGAAGAGAGTGTCAGACTCTTACTGACCCGCACCCGTGTTCCTTCCTTAGCCCTTTATGTTCCCTTTCGGACAATCCCGCTGCCCCGAACAGTATCGCTAAAGTATAAGGTTCAAAGTTGAAAAAATTGGGAAAATTTGACAGTTTCGGGTAGATTGATGTGCTGTCTGTACCTATTAATACGCCCAGGTTTCCTCAGTTATGTGTAAGTTCTACGCAGTTGAGTATAGCTTATTGCTATCAGTCTGTCACCTAACCAGACTCCTGGCTGCTACGGAAAAGTTGCTGATAGAATAAACCCGAAAACACGATATCTGTCCTGTTTTCATATTCATATATTATATCTTGAATATTTTATCGTGCTCTTTGAGTGAATTCTCAAGAGTTTTATTAAAATGTAGTTAGTTATTTAAGACAAAAAATTATATTATTTATTGTTAAGTATGTAAGGTTAGATAAGTTATTATTTAAGTTGATAACTACACTGACGCATTAGTAATTATCATTGTAAGGATGATAAACAAATAAATATTTTTACTAAAAAAAACTTAACCTACCTGCTACTAATTAATTCATTAGCCAATGAAAAAGAGCAAATGACGCGTTGGTAATTTTCTTCTGCCATGCACAATAAAGAATCTTAATTAGAACACGAATACTAATTACCCAATTAAACAGTTAATAACTCGATAATAACCGTTCATGAATTTAAATTTCTTCTCGACTATAACAAGTATCAACTTTCTTCTGTAATTAAAATGGCAAAATAATTCAAACATGTTATTGAATAAGCAATCAATAATTAGGTTTGAAGTTTCTATTTCGTGTGTTCAATAACAATTTAATCCATTAACATCAGGTAATTGATTGATTTGAAGGATTTTATTATTTAGGGAGCGCTATTTCATAAATATTTTATAATAATTTGAACTTTAATGTTCAATTGAATATCATAATGTTTATTTTTTATTCTCGGAAGGCTTACAGACTAATAACAATAATATATATAACTAAATTGCTAATTACAAGCCTCCACAGATTCATAGTCTAAGTTACATCTTATCTATTCTATTCCATTAAGTTATTCCCTCAAAGTTGGTTCATTTCATCCAATCTTAAGCTAATTTGTTCAAATTTTAAGCCAATCTGGGCAACAAACGGTTCAAGGGCAGGCAGGTGCCTCCTGTACAAAAAAAAAAAAAATAGCTTTGAAGTGTCGTCATTATTTATAACTTTGAATTGTTTCGTAAATTTTCTACAAGGCAGTTTGAGTTCTAATTTCACTAAGAACTAGTGAATTTGGACAGGCTAGGCCTTGTGTAAAATTTAACGATCCACAAGGTGAAACAGACCTTGTAAATCGTAAAATTTTCTCTTCATAGCTGCATTTATGCTATTCTAGGAAATTCTAGCTCTCAAAGTGCCTGTAATTCAAATAATTTCACAGTTTGTAGATATTTAGATTGAAAATAATTGTTTTTCTCTTGAAACAATACGTATAAAGAATCTTGAGAATCTTATAAGTTCACTTTCCTATAAGTCTACTTATAAGTTTCAAATTGTAACACATAAGAAGTAGCAGTTACTATAAGTTCTTACAATACGGAACTTCATTTTCATGAATATTCAACAAGCATTGCAAATAAAGTAAGAGCAGAATTTACTTTTGCGTTCAACGTTCAACTGGTTCCAAGTTATGTACAAACTCTTTGGTTTAGTTACTTAATAAATGCATAAATTAACTCGAACGTGGTGTAATGAAGATTTTTTAATTTTCCTTGAAATAATTTATCATTAAATCTAAATCTTCATGTTGCCACCGTCTAACACCTATAAACCGTTCTAGGAATCATGACGTAATGTTTTTACTGATATACCTTCACAGACTTACCAGTAGGCCAATTCTGCTAATTTAAAACGTTCAAATTCTAGTCGCAGTCTCATCTCGGCGACAAACAAATGTCAAAAACTTGTCAAAATGTAGGGAAATTTGAAGTATTTTTGACAGATTGAGACTGAGATCAGACTGTGAACGTTCTTAAAAATTACGAGAATTGCCCCTCAGGTTTAGGCCGTTAGTTCGAACCCAAGCAGACACTTTACTATTTCATCACCGCTGCTCTCAAAACGGCGAAGAAAAATATCGTGATGAAACCGGCATGTCCTAGAACCAAAACTTTGAAGACGATTGACATCTACCAACCTGCACTGCTCCCGCGTGGTATATTACCACCCACACTCTCTCACATAGAGGAGGCCTGTGTTCCAGCAATTTATTTACGTTATATACTAGTTTTTGGTTCTACCAAAAAATTTAAGACATGTGACATCCGTCAACGCCAACTAGGCACGCGTGGTAGATTATAAACTACTCCCTCTCACAAAGAGTGGGCCTGTCTCCCAACAGTAGGAACTTTATAAACTCATTATGCTATACCTACACAATATTCATTAACCAATATTCTGTAACTTTCCAGGAAAACCGGTCTTACTCGCTATGGGTAACAGCATACGACGGCTCCATACCACAGAAGACCGAAGTCTACGCCACAGTCTCCGACAAATCCGGCCAGAGGCCCAAGTTACCCCACCCCCCAACCCTGAACTTCCCCGCCTATCCCAACATACCTTTACAACCAAAGTTCACTAGGACCACACAAAGCACTACCAAAGCAACAAATATTTACGTAACAGTACCTGAAGCAACCACAACACTCACTACTTTAAGACCTCCGAACCCTCCCGATGATACGCCTCCCGGTGGAGAGAGCATAGTCCGAAATGATGATGGAACAACCAGCACTGAAGCACCTAATAAGAACCCCACAAACAGTGAAATGCCTCTGACAGTGGTGCCTCTTGTGGCTATTGGTGCCCTGGTAGTTATTGTCGCAGTGGTTATCCTCTTCGTGTGCAGGAAAAATAATGCTCAGAAAAAGGATAGCAAGAAGGATGACATGGTAAATAATGAACATTTTTTTATGTATTCGAATGGAATTTAGTGATCTTTGAAGGCGATGTCAATTTGAGACAGTCAATTAATTATAATTAGCTTTTAACTCGTTATTTGATACCTAAGGTACTAGTTTAGTTAAATAAATGAAAATCATTTTAGTGAGCAGCCATTAATTAAATTATTCAATAAAATGATAATAATAGATTTTAATAGCAAGGAAAATTCAATAAACCACTTCGTTATAATTCGCGAAAATGTAATTTGGAAATATGAACCCATAATAATTTCGGGCATATAATTTTCAGGAATTTGATACGTCATTTTGACGCTATTAAATTCTCGCGTAACGTTAACTTAATTATTTAAAGGATAAAATAATCGCTGGAGGCTATTTCACATTGGCTTTCGATAATTTTGTGTGTATTTAAAGTTCATTGGAGACCCCACCCAATTTAACAAGTTCCGATACGTGGTTTCAGGTTATTGATACAAAAATATTGCTGTTATTACTCGAACAAAACTTGTAAATTATATAGGCGTTGTAGTTGTATCTACATTACAGAAAACATTTGTTAAAATTTTCCGATTCCAATTTAACTTCTTGACAAAACCGGAAGCATCAGTTAGTAGGTATATAATGTTTCAAATGTCTGAAATTCTTTTTATCAGTGTCATTTTTGCACTAGTATAATAATAACCTTTAGAATAAGGGCTGATAAAGACAAAGCATCTGATAACTTTATTCGAGGAATCATTTTGAAATTTTGACCGTTATTTTATCCAAATCTGTTAAACGTCAATTATATTCCTCGAATGTAAGTTATCTGTCGATGGAAAAAACAGTCCTAAAACGAATAGAATTGAGTTCAAGAGTCTCAACTTCAACCCACAAACTTCTTTCCAGTAACCACTAAGCAAATACCAATAATACTTTAATTTAATGTTACTCTATTCATAAGTCTTATTCATAATATTTACATTGTTAACAGAGCAAAGATTCCAGTGGGATAGTCCTTCAAGATGCGTCTCTCAATATGTGGGAACACCCACGGGCGTACTCGAATCGATACGAGTCCTGGGATAATGGTCACTTGCAGGTCAGTTTAACATTCATTCATTCTAGACAAAATCAAACCGATTGCTAACTTAATTTATATATTTTTTAAATTTTTATGACATTGATTTTTACATTCTGTGACTAATGTAACTCACACACTTGTTAAAATTCTAGGAGAATCAACTACTTCTACAATAATTGTAAATATGTGAGCACCATGTATCTATCACGTATTGATTTACCTGTCATTGCTTTATTTTTAATTCTATTTACCTTTTGTGGTAGACAAATTTTTATTCTAGGTGCATCGTCTTCACATATAAATACTAGCTGAGCCCGCAAAAAATTCATACAAATCGGTCCAGCCGTTTCGGAGGAGTATGGTAACTAACACTGTGATACGAGAATTTTATATATTAGACTAGCTGACCCCGCAAACGTCGTTTTGCAAAAAAAAAAATAGATAGTAGCCGATTCTCAGACCTACCCGATATGCACACAAAATTTTATACAAATCGGTCCAGCCGTTTCGGAGGAGTATGGTAACTAACACTGTGACACGAGAATTTTATATATTAGATATAATGAATGTACTTATACAAAACCTTGTAAAACATTTTAAAAAAGTAACGGTGGAATTTCTCGCCTATTCTTCCTCATACGAATACCCCTTTAGGAAGGGGCGACTAGAATAAATTATATTTTATTGTAATTTTCGACGTTCAAAAGTACCTTTCATGTGCCTATTTGAAATAAATGATTTGACTTTGACTTTGATGTATCTGTCGATTAAATTGTGAAGACCGCGGAAATCTGCTTGATGCGAGAAGCACCGTTCGATGTGACGACACTCGGGAGAGGCTTATGTCCAGCAGTTGATCTTTTCGGCTGAGATGATAATGATGATGAGTCTATCTTTTCTAGCGTGTATGATACTATTCCTGATTTCCTGATTGGTTCGGCGCTCGTGATCTTCGGAGCTTCGATTTAATTTCTTTTTATTTTGCAAATATTGCTTGTTGCTCGTTTCTTTTCGGGTAACTTCAAACTCAAACTCAAAGCATTTGTTCCGAAAAATCCAATTACAGGCACTTTTGAATTATTATCAAAGAGTATTTTAGCCCGCAGTGGGTTAATGGCTGTATGAACTTACAATATTGTGAACACTTAACTTTTTTAATTTATTATTTTCTTAAAGTAAGTGTTAATGAGTGAGTTCGTCGCTTTATTATCTCAATATTGAGTTTTTTGCATTATTTCCATAATTTAATCATCGTTTACTCAGTTATTCTCATCCATCTCTTATTCGATGTCCATACTGGTTCTTTATATTCTTAAACATTATTTCAAATTCATGAATATTATTAGATTTGTTAGATTGCTTACGTGTTCATACAGATGTTTCAATCCACCTTTGACATGCAGAGGTAAACAAAACTTTAATAAAGAAATGATATATTTATTCATAGGCTAGGTGTGTTTGCTGATATTAAGTCTAGTGCTTTCTACATAATTCTTTATTTTTTTACCTTCGATCTAAAAAATATTATTCTTAGAAACAAAATAGTGTTTGTTTCTAGGTAAATACACATGAGCGACACGCATCAACGGCAGAGCAACTGTAGCCGTTAGCTAACGTATTGCTCATGTATTTGAGTACGGTGCTCTAATACACGGGCGGCATGTGGTCGACGGTAACCGCAAACGCGTCGCCGGCAGTTGTTCCTGCCATTGACGCGTGTCGCACTTATACTTAGCACTAATGTGTTTGCGTTGACTTATGCTACTTTAAGGTGTATCCAGCCTATCGATTCTGTAAAAATCTCACCGTGATAACATAGGTGAAGTGAGCGTGAAGTGAACTATCAATGGAGGCAATCCCTAGGCAGTAGGCCAATTCTTGTAATTTAAAACGTTCAAAATCTAGTCGCAGTCTCATCTCGGCGACAAACAAATGTCAAAAACTTGTCAAAATGTAGGGAAATTTGAAGTATTCTTGACAGATTGAGACTGCGATCAGACTGTGAACGTTCTTAAAAATTACGAGAATTGCCCCTCAGGTGGAATGACAGCTCGCTTCGCCTTAGTTTTCACGGTGAGATTTTTACAGAATAGCACTGCAGTTCGCAGTAATACTTAAATCCTAATATTTCTAAGGGCGAATTCCACCAAACTTTTATACCTAGATTAAGTCTTACCCTGAGAATAAATTTTGAATTTTTGACAGTTTTTCCATACTAGAGCTGTCAGATATCAATTTTATTCCACGGGTAAAAGATATCTGACTTTGGTAGAATCAGCCCTTAATTGGTTTAATTTCAATATTCTGAAAAGTAATTCCCACTTATAAAACTTACAGCTATCAGAAGAAACATCGATATCAAAGGACGACCAGCCACCAGACAAGTGGGAGTTCCCTCGTCATAAGCTACGGATCTTCAACATTGTGGGAGAAGGTGCCTTCGGGCAGGTGTGGCGAGCACAGGCTTTAGATATTGCTGGTAAGTGAAGTTAGTTTAGCTAGTAAGTAGTAGTTAGGCGAACCGACATAATCCGAAGAATTGTTAAACTTAAGAGGTAGGAGTATATCGCAGATGGATGTAGAATCCGCTGTTTTACAAAATCACTAGTTGTTTTACAAAACAGCTACGTTATCTAAAACAACTGAACAACGTTCTGCTGGATTGGCATTGCGCTACGTTGCACAAAACTGCTACCGACGTAATGCAGAATGGCTTACTCGCAGTCACAATGAACATCTTTCATAAAACTCTGGTAACTTTTAATTGATATTATCCTTAAAATCACTGTTTTCATCTTAGTTAAAGTAATTTTTACTCATATTACTGGTTTTATTTATTTCTGTTTCGGACGCCATTATTGTAGCAACGACACACAGAACTACTAGCGACAAAATTTAGAACTAAAATCTACAATCTGATTATCTGACCTTTCATTTCACGCTGTTTTACAAAACCGCTAATCGTTTGCATTGATCAATAGGTTTATGCAATTCTGCAAGTTCAGTAATTATGGCAAACCGCTGAACGTTGTTCAGTTGTTTTACATAACGGAGCTGTTTTGTAAAACAACTACCGGTTTTGTAAAATAGCAGATTCTACAATCCTACTGCGACAAGTATACTGCTCGCAGAACAGATGGCCGATAGATATTTAAAGTTCTGGAGTTTCAGTCGGACATAAGTCGCATTGTGGGTGGGCCCCCCACTCTAGGTGGACCGACGAGCTTGTGATGGTCGTTGGAATCTGTTGGATGCGGAAAGTACAGATGTGGTGATGCTTGTGAACCACGTTCAGAAGTGGATGGCTGAATGGTGATGAAGCTTATTTTAGTTACACTTATGTTTAACATAGATAAGGCACAATTCTCGGCAAAGTTCATGTGCGTGTCCCAACTAAAATATTTTTCTGTCTTTCATTTCTTTATTACCCTTGGAAAGAAAAACACCCCGAATTCTCGAAAGACATTTAACTTAAAAGACGTACTTAGTATTTTTTTCACCTCGATAAGCCTTAAAGTGACAACATGACACATGAAGAGGGCTTAAAATTGACTGGAGTTTGAATATTCTTCTGAGAACATGACATGACATAATGCACAAGACGACGCGGACGGTCTAAAAGAACTACGTACAAACAGTATTTTATTTTATACTAGCGACCCGCCCCTGCTTCGCACGGGTGCAATGCTGATACTAAATACACTACATTATTCATATAAACCTTCCTCTTCAATCACTCTATCTGTTAAAAAAACCGCATCAAAATCCGTTGCGTAGTTTCAAAGATTTAGGTGCAGTGCAGACGACAGACTATCCGTGACGCACTTTTTAGTCTGTGAAAATAGAACCTATGCAATTATATGCAGTAACGCACACGACGCGCAAAAAGTCCGGCGCACAAAAAATCCGTGTAATTCGGGCACTTCGGGATACTTCTAAGGCAGAATATCATGATAGACATTTAAAAAGACAGACAGCTCTGCCGACAGAATGATCGAAGATGTGCGTCGTGTGCGTTCAGTCTGTGAAAAATCCGCGACCGACTTTTTGCGCGCCATGCAGACTTTTTGTGTGCCGCAGACTCGATCGCACAAAAAGTGTGCCGTCTGCGCTGCACCTTAAGCATACATAGGGATATAGGGACAGAGAAAGCGACTTTGTTTTATAGAATGTAGTGAAGTAAAAAGAAAGCGTACGCCAAGGACCTATCGACTTTTATGTGCCCGATAAGGGTAGACACTTACATAATACATAATCAGCCTATAATGTTCCTACTGCCTCCTCTCTGTGAGAGGGAGTGGGCCGTAATCCACCACGCGGGCCCAGTGCAGGTTGGTAGATGTCACATGTCTTCGAATTTTTGGTTCTAGGACATGCCGGTTTCCTCACGATGTTTTCCTTCACCGTTTTTAAGAGCAGTGGTCAGCAAAGGTAGACACTTGAACATGCGTATCTGAAACTAAAAGTACATGAACTTCGTATTACCTTTCAATAACTTGTAGTGATTCCAAAGAAGTTATATTTACTTTGGGCTCGAAGTTTTTGCAAATCTCGATCCCAGAGCCTCTCTGAGCCGTAATTCACAACACGGGCCCAGTGTGGATCGGTGGATGTCACATGTCTTCTAATTTTTGGGGTCTAGGACATCCAGATCCGGTTTCTTCACGATGTTTTCGTTCACCGTTTTGAGGGCAGTGGTGATGTAATTAAATACACAAAGTGTCTGCTTGGGTTCGAGTTCACGGCCTACAACTCGTAAGTCGGAGCCAACACCACTGGACTACTACCGCTCTCTATTCTCGAATAATTATACTTTTCTGGCACTAAATATCACAACATCACACCACAACGGACACATCACAACGGTAATATTTTCTCGTTATTTGTCTTATTTATTTTTAATATGATATTCATGTATATTTATTTGGGCTTTTAAATATATGTAATTAGGTATATATTATAGTCATAGTTTTAATAGGTTTATACGTATCTTTATAAAATAAAATATAATATAATAATAAAATAAATAAATATAAAATATTTATTCCTCAATTTTCATTATTGTACCTACCACTGTTTGTCTCTGCATCACCCAAAGGTTGACTGGTAGAAAATGCCTATGGCATTAAGTCCGCCTCTGTACATTTATGTGCTTGAAGTATTAAATAAATAAATAAACATGACTGAGCTCTGCGCCGCGCCGCGCCGTATGTTTTTGTTTCACGCTAACCTAGAAGTTAAATTCATTTCAAAACAAACCTCTTATTATCTCTCTAAAACTTTATTGGTAACTTAAATGCAACAAACTTAAAGACAAATCAGTGCCGCGTTTACCTTTTAATAAGTTAAATGTTTTTTCTTAAAATACCTAGAAGGAAATATTTTCAACTTTCACAGTTCCTTTGAATTCACAGGCTTTTCGCGACTTTCACAAGGTCATCTGTTTGCCTAATACATAGGGTAGGTGTGAGTTAATTAAGGCTTCGTAATCTGCCTATTTTTTGCCACTGCTGGGACACAGAACTCGTCATTATTACATGGGAACCATAAAGCCTCACAAAACAGAAACATTTGAACGAATATCTTCTATATACGGTGACTGATCATTAGTGACTGATACTTAAACACGTTGTTTGTTATCACGAGTACAATCACGTGTTTAGGTATCGGTCACTAATTACCAGTCACCCTATATAAAGGCGCCTTAACGTAAAAGTTTAGCGAACTTCACAGACTCCATTTTATATTGACATTTTATTAAAATATTCAAACCAAGTTTGATTTTTGACGGTTGGTTTTGAAATTGCGCAGCCGAATTATATATAATAATTTATTATTTATTTGGCGCTACATTTAATAATATATACATATTACAAGTCAAATAATAGAGCTACGTCATTTTATTTCGTTGGAACAATTTTGTTGTTTTTGATTTTTACGGAAAATATCAATTTCAAACCGAAAAAGGATAAAGTTTTTATTAGTAGCCAATAAAGATTCGTTCAGTCTTTCAACAAAACCGTATTTTACCAAATAAATCTCGAACTATGCCAAATTATAAATAGGAGAGACATAAAAACAATTCAATCTGCTACAATCAACGACGACGACACGTCACCTGCAGCACCGTGGCTGCGAGGGCTGCGCCCTGCATGCGCGGCGCTCCAGGCTCCGAGCGCGACTGCGCAGCACTCGTCAAGTGTGACAATCGGCCTTCAGTGTCTTTTGTGAAGTGTAAATAGTGAAAAATTGGTTTTGTATTTTTTATATTTGTTTGTTTTTAGTACATGTGATTGTGTATATAGTTTATTTTAATTTTTATAGGTAAGTGTTACAAAAAATTATTTATGATCAATGACGGCAATAGCGACACCGGAAACAGTGCCAGTCAACCTGTCACATCGCTCGATATCCAGCTGGTGAGATGCCCTTATTGCTCCCAGGCACGCTTTTTTAAAGGCGAACGGGGGCTGAGGATACACTATGGCAAGATCCATAAAACACATAGTGTACCTTTGTGCCCCCCAGCTTCATCCCCAACATCAACTATTCCAGACCAAACCTTGTGGCAAACGCTAGCCAAATTCAAAAATTCTACCCCGGTTTTAAAGAGAGTTCCCCGGGGCGCGAGACGGTGCGGACGGAGAACTCACTAAGTGCCTGGGAGCAACTACTCACCTTCCCTTTTAGGATTCTACATGTCCAGAAAAATTTAGCAACTAAAAAATCCTTAACAAACCAAATTAAAGACAACTGCAACAATTCGACCTTAATTTTAGATTCAAAATTACCTGCATTTAACAACCAATCACAAAAAGGCTTGTGTTCACATGTAGAATCAAAATTAAGTGAAGGTGACATCAAGGGAGCGGCTAGGATACTATTCAGCAGCGATGTGGTGGCGCCTTACTCTCCAGAAACGCTATCAGCGCTAGAGAGTAAACACCCAGCGCCTGCGGATGGACTCACCTTTCCCGACCCCCCCGAACCTACCGACCTAAATTCAACTTTTCTAAATGTTTCGGCCTCCCAGTTAACTGCAGCCGTGAGCTCTTTCAGAAATGGTTCCGCCGGCGGCCTCGACGGCCTGACTCCACAACATCTCAAGGATTTACTGAGTTCAAGCGCCGGGGAAGCCGGTGAGTCGCTTTTGAAGGAGCTTGCGGCCCTTATTAACCTCATGCTCACCGGCGGTGTGAACGAGGCCGTTGTCGACGTCTTGTACGGGGCCAACCTATGTGCCCTGCGCAAGAGGGACGGCGGCATTCGTCCCATCGCCGTTGGTTGCACTTACAGGCGTACGGCGGCCAAAATATGCTGTAATGGAGTCAGCGTGGTTTGCTACGCTGACGACACGCTAGTCCTGGCGCAGGGGAGGTCGCATCAAGCGGCGGCCGACGCGATGACACGCGGGGTTGCGATAGTCGTGGAGAGGATCCGGCAGTTGGGTCTCGAGGTGGCATTGCACAAGTCCGAGGCCATGTCTTTTCATGGGCCTCGGAATGGGCCGCCTTCGGGATCCCAACTAACGGTAGGAGGGGTTCACATCGGCGTCGAGACAACGATGAGGTACCTGGGTCTCGTACTTGACAGCCGGTGGAACTTCGTCGAGCATTTTCGACGTTTGGCTCCCAAATTGAAACGGGCCGGGGCCGCCTTCAAGCGGCTCTTGCCCAACCTGAGGGGGCCAAACGCCTCCTGCCGGAGGCTTTACGCGGGGGTCGTGCGGTCCATGGCCCTATAAGGGGCCCCAGTGTGGGCGCGTTCACTGCGGCGGCGAGCCGCCCATTACCTGAACGCGCCCCAGAAGGTGGTAGCCGTAAGGCTAATCCGGGGGTACCGCACGATCTCGGGCGAGGCGGCAAGCCTCCTTGCCGGACTGCCGCCGTGGGATCTGGAGGCGATAGTCCTCGCGCGCCTGTACGAGTGGCGCGCGGAGGCACTACGCCGGGGGGAAACTCCGCTTCCGCGGCAAATCGCAGCGGAGCGGACCGACCTCCGGCGCGATCTCATGGCGGCATGGAAAGAGCGACTGTCGCAACCCAGCGCAGGGCACGCCGCGATAGCGGCGGTAAGACCCCTCTTTGAGGAGTGGCTAGAGAGGCACCACGGCGCCCTCACCTACCGCCTGACGCAGTTCCTCACCGGACACGGGTGTTTCGGGAGGTTCCTGCACATTATCGGGCGGGAGGATACGCCCGGGTGTCACCACTGCGAGGGTCGCCCGGAGGACACGGTGGAGCATACGGTGGCGGTATGCCCCAATTGGGCGGAGCACCGCCGTGTTCTCGCAGAGGCGATCGGCGGCGGCGGCGACCTCTCGCGCCCGGCCCTGGTTCAAGCCATGGTCCGGGGCGAGAGGGAGTGGGAGGCAGTCACCTCCTTCTGCGAAGCAGTCATCCTAGCGAAGGAGGTGGCGGGACGGCTGAGGGAGAGGGCCTCACGTCCCAGCCGCCGCGGGAGACGCCCCGGGCGTCGGGAGCCGCGAGACGACTCCCGGCCACCGTAGGCGCGGGCCTGCGGGCGGAGAGTAATGGGTAACTCTCCGTCCGATCAGGACCAAGCCCGTCAAAGAGATGTCAGCATAAGGAAGGGGCCCGAAAGGGCCGAAGCCTGCCGGGGCAGCGGGATTGTCCGATAGGGTTACCGCTACCCCGGAACACAAAGGGCTAAGGAAGGAACACGGGTGGGTTTTAGTCAGTAAGAGTCTGACACTCCCTTCTGCTCCACCCAGAGCGGGAGGGGTCATTGGATGATTTCCCATCCACAAAAAAAAAAAAAAAAGCTATATAGCGAATCGCTTATAGCTAAGTTTCAGCCCCTGCAGCTTGGTTTTGGCTCGAAAGGGGGCTGTGAGGCCGCCGTTCATGCCCTTTCCACATTCTTAAACTCGAACAAAGGTGAGGTCATCCTCAAGGTTGACGTGAAGAACGCCTTTAATTCCGTAAACAGGGACACTTTGTTGGCTGAAGTCAAAAAGGAATTACCCGAAATTTATGGTTTCATGTGGCAGTGTTACAGACACCCTTCCAAATTATTATATAAGGACAATGTTTTGGAATCTACAGTAGGATGTCAACAAGGTGACCCTCTCGGGCCTGTCATTTTCAGTTTGGCCATTCATCCTATTATCCAGAAACTAAATTCAAAATTCAACGTTTGGTATTTAGATGATGGAACGCTAGGAGGTGATGTAGACACCGTTTTGAAAGACCTACAACTTCTCAAACAGGAATTTAAATCTATTGGCTTGGACCTTAACCCCTCAAAATGCGAAATTTACCTTTCTGACATTACCGACAGACTATTGACCTTAGAAAAATTTAATGCAATAGCCCCACAAATAAAAATTTTAGAAAAAAGCTCACTACACCTCCTAGGTTCCCCAATTTTGGAAGATAGTTTTTCTCCATTCATTGAAGATAAAATCAAAGAGTTCAACGACATTTCGGATAGACTCGCCAAAATTAATTTACATTCGGCGTTCACCCTGATCAGATACTGTTGTTTTGGCCCAAATTTTATATATTTTCTACGCTCTTCCCCTTTATGGAAGCAGCCACACCTCTTGGACAAAATTGACCAAATTATTCGCAGCACACTTACATCCATTCTAAATTTGGCCTTGGATGACCGAGCGTGGCTGCAAGCCACACTACCCATCCGTCTTGGTGGCCTCGGCGTCCGCAAAATTACTAGTATTAGCTTACCGGCGTTCCTGTCCTCTGTCCACAGTACCGAAAAGTTAACCGGGAAGATTTTAGCCCCCTCCCTGGTTGACTTTGAAGTGCCGTGCTTGGCCGACGCGGTGAACGCCTGGAAAATGGCTTGCCCGGATACAGATCGGCCCGCGAACCCATCTTCCCAGAGGCAGTGGGATAAGCCGCTCTGCAGGTTGGTACGGAATAATCTTATTAATACGTCCACCAATACTGCTGAGCGTGCCCGCCTACTGGCTGTGGGTGAGTGGGAGTCGGGCCTCTGGCTTCAGGCGCTACCGTCACCCAACATAGGCACTTTGATGGGTGACACCACTTTCCTGCTCGCTACTTGTCTGCGTCTGGGCGCCTCTTGCGTGGCTCCTCATCGCTGCCAATGTGGTGAAGGTGTCGACTGCCTCGGTCACCATGGCTTATCCTGCAGTAAAAGCGCAGGCCGGATAGCACGGCATGCCAGCATCAATGACATCATCCGTCGTGCTCTTGTCACCGCCGGGGTGCCAGCTGTTTTAGAACCCAATGGCTTGGCACGCGACGATGGAAAGAGACCAGACGGAATGACCATATTGCCTTGGAAGATGGGTAGGCCTTTGGTGTGGGATGCAACGTGTGTCGACACCCTTGCGCCATCCCATCTTCCATGTACGGTGAGCTGTGCTGGGGCGGCTGCTGCAGGTGCGGAAAACCTCAAACGGCGCAAATACTCCAATCTCTTTGGAACTTATTTGTTTGAGCCGTTTGGGGTAGAAACACTAGGGCCATGGGGCCCGAGTGCCCACTTAGTATTTCGAGACATCGCGAAGCGGTTGGTCGACTCTTCACGTGACCAGAGGGCTGGCCTATTTTTTGGCCAAAGAATCAGCATTGCCATACAACGTGGCAATGCTGCCAGCCTTTTGGGCACGTTTCCTGTTGACAGCGATGCGGACGAATTTTTTGATGCCCTTTGATTATTTCCCCTTCTTTTTATATACTTGTACATATTATTATTATTTTAAGTCTGTTAGTTAAAAATCTATTGGATTGTATATATAACCAAGTTGATTGGCAAATAAGTATTTCTGTCTTCGCAATTTCAGATATGATCTTCGTGCGGCGTTGGTTTATTCTAAAAGTAACCTTTTTTTTATTAAAATTGAACTTAGGAAAATAATACTCGTCAGCAAAGACACTGACAAGTGGTGTTACTTTTGGTGCCACGTTGCCTTAAAATGCATTCCATCTAAGTTAAAACTTAAAATTCATCCCCACATGTGTCCATAAATAAAATAAATATCTACTCTATTTGACCCAAAACTTGGACTTCAACAGTTCCGCTTAGTTATCAAAGCAAACACGTCGCTCTCACGATTGCGGTTACGCCAGTAAAAATGTGAGGACTCTCGAAATAACATAAACAATCCAATCTAGTACCCTTCATTGACTAAAAAAACCGTATAGAAGCGACACTTGTCCTTTGCTGCCGAATAAATCTTGTTGTTGTAGCTCGTGGTCGGGGGTTACGCCACCTACTACATTGTGCAATTTATGTCATTTTAACTTAGTTGTTAACTTTATTATGGATGCAGTGGTCACTGTATCACTACATAATATAAAACAAAGTCGCTTTCTCTGTCCCTTTGAACGCTTAGATCTTTAAAACTACGCGACGGATTTTGATGCGGTTTTTTTAATAGATAGAGTGATTCAAGAGGAAGGTTTATATATATAATACATGCATGCATGTGATGTAGTAAATAAACACATTTTTTTGCGCTTACTTTTCAAACGCTGGCTGAACCCTACGAGATAGGTCAAAATAATGTACTACAGTATTGTACACCTTAAAAAGGTCTACAAAAAAGTCCGCAATGGTATATGTCTATCTCTTAAGGATAACCCACAATAATCATTTTTTATCCTTTACTTTTTACGCGAAATAATGGCTTATTTACGAAGCGATTTTAAGCAATACAGCATTAATCCTTATCCAATTAAGTAACTTAAATACATTGTGCATTTAATATAGATAAATATGGCCCTTTACAGCATGTAATTTAAATGAATATTTTCGAAGATATTACAGATTTAAAATGCAGGAACATAGCGGTTGCTGCGGTACCGGCCGCGGCGGCGCGTGCTGGCATTCTTGAAATACCTGTACTTAGTATCAGTATTGCACCCGTGCGAAGCCGGGGCGGGTCGCTAGTAATACCTAAAGTTGCCCATTATGCATGTATCATGTCTTGTGTATATCTTTCTTTGGAGAACCTAAATAAATATATCATCACCGTTTTAGGTGATAGAAAAAACAGGAGTGAGAAAACCGGCACGCCCTAGAACGAAACATTCAAAGATATATGAAATTCACTAATCCGTGGTGGAATACGGCCCATTCTATCTCACAGAGAGAAACAACGATACAAAACTGTGTTGGACGTACGTATCATAACGCCCATGAAGTGTAAGCTAATATGGGCTTAGGATGCGAACTGAACAGGAATTTCTCTTTGATCATTTTTATTCTATGCTTATTTAAATATGTACTGAGTCACGTTCAGAATTCGTGACGCGACTCATGTTTTGATGAATAATGTAAGTATGTAGATTTAAAATGGTATTTGCTATTTTGGGAAGCTTTCAAAGTGCGGATTGCTTTGGGCCTTCGCTTAATCGTGTATGTTTATGATGAAGGTAAATCGGGATACCGTTAATTAGAAGTGTATTGTTATATATACAGACATCAAAAATAGGTTTACCTAAATAATCATTCAATAAGGAACTATCTTCTTCTAATATATAAAATTCTCGTGTCACAGTGTTAGTTACCATACTCCTCCGAAACGGCTGGACCGATTTGTTTGAAATTTTGTGTGCATATCGGGTAGGTCTGAAAATCGGCCAACATATATTTTTCATACCCCTATTTTTTTTTTTTTGCAAAACGACGTTTGCGGGGTCAGCTAGTGTAATATATAAAATTCTCGTGACGCGATCTTTGTTACCAAACTCCTCCGAAACGGCTGGACCGATTTTTATGAAATTTTGTGTGCATATCGGGCAGGTCTGAGAATCGGCTACTATCTATATATTTTTTTTTTTTGTAAAACGACGTTTACGGGGTCAGCTAGTTGATATAATGTAGGCGTAGATCCCAAATAAACAAATGAATGCGTATTGATAAAAACGTGATACACTATCTAAATATCACTAAATCGTTACTAAAATACAACAGTGTGTAGGTTTCAGTGGAAAACTGGGTCAAAATGCAATGGTTTGAAATAAATACAACGTATCGGGTCTAAATACAATACCAGCAATAAAAATAAGCTACTATTTCTATTGATCTTTCTACCCCACTTCGGATAGCGGACCGCCGCTGCGGTGCACAAAGCTTCAATGGGGATAAAAAAATACCTACTAGACCAGTACGGTCAGCAGCAACAGTCGATTAACAGTTCAGTGTTTTTAATCTCAGTTATTGGGCAAAATTATTTGTCCAAAATTGCAGCTGAAGTACAATGAAATTTCGAACAAATATTTTGCTCAATAACTGAGATTAAAAACACTGAAGTGTTAATATTTTGCTCAATAACTGAGATTTAAAAAACTGAAGTGTTAATCGACTTTTGCTGCTGACTGAACCACTATTGTTTTTATTTGCATGTTAATGTTCAGTAGTTTGCACCGCTTACTATTTTGCTACATTACTTAAAACCGCTAAATAAAAAAAATAATTGAAATAATAATAAGTTTACAAAAAAGTGTAGGTACATATGGTTCAGTAGTATATATCAATCTAGGCCTGTAATAGAATTATAATAATCTGGTTATAAACTATGGTATGACAAATATGATATTACAGTCAAAAATAGATCTCTGAAGGTAATGTAGTGCGTTGCCTGATCTAGGTTTATTTAAACTTGTGTTCAGGCCATCTCTCTACTACTACTAGTACTTATTTTCAGTATCAGATACAATATTTTCCTTAACCTTATTATAAGCTAGGCTTTTGGGATGTATTTATATATATAACTAAAATTATCTATACTTATAATAAATCTGTAGAAGTAAAAATTCTGTACATTGAAAATATCAAAAAAAGAAATAGCAGGGGGGTTACTAGACCGAAACCGAACCAAAAATGTGATTAAAAAAAAATTTGTCTGTCTGTCTGTCTGTTTGTTCAGGCATCACGCAAAAACTACCGGTTCGATTACAATGAAAGTTGGTATAATTATTCTTTAATATCTTAGGCACCACAATAGGTATTTTTTATCCCGGAAAAGTGTATACAATAAAAAACAAACTAAATTTTGCGGTTCGATCCCTAGACCCGATTACTGAACCAACCGCAAATAATAAGTTTGTCGTAGGTTACGTCACCCGCAGTGGAGTTCACTAAGGGGCGCTACACACGGCTAAGATACTATAATATTTTATCTTAAGATATAGCGCAGGCAGGCGATGCGATGCGATAGGGTCGGTCGGGGGAATTAAAAATTTCACGCGGACGAAGTCGCGGGCAGAAGCTAGTTATAAAATAATATTAGGTTAGGTAATTACAGTTAAGTCAGCTATTACTTGCTAATAGAAGAATAGAGATTGTTTATCACATGAGGGTGTTTTAAACAATGATTTTAATTTGTTTAAAATGTATGACGTAAAATACCATTGACATCGAAAAGGTTAAAGCTAAGTAACTTACCGAGCAGTCAAAAGCTAAAAAGCAAAACAAAATTTACGTACTTGAGGTGATACATAATTACAAAAAAAAGTTCTTAAAACCTATATTCTCCCTTAATAGATGTGCACTTATACATATATTATACTCATGCCTTCGCGAAATTACTGAACCCCACCTGCTCCTACACTTACATAGGTGCTACTTTTGCCTCGCTAACGCTCAGAAATCCGTTTGTACACGCACGCCGGTTGCAAGAAACGCACTTCCGGATCAAACAGAAGATTAAGAAAAGCAACCGATAACTTGGACAGTTTTTTCCAGCTGTTGCAGAAAACTAAAGTTTTCAACGACATAAAACTACACACATCAAAAGTGTCTAGGGATCAACATATATTTTTGCAATAACTTTTCTCCTGATTGATATTAATTAAAATTTTCTGTAAAGATTCATCAAATAAAGTGTTTTCGTTTGTCACAGTAACGATAAACCAAGTCACCTTTGCATTAATAAAGAAATTTGCCATTTTCCTAATAAAGGGATTTTTGACATTTGAACCACTAACACAAAAGTTCGAAAAAAAGACTGAAATAACAGTTTTCTCTAAAATTTTATTGGGTAACTTAAACAATTAATAATCCGTGTTTCTACCGCGAACACTAACAACACAAGAACATCGGTTTGGCATACTCAAAATGAGTTCATCCAAATCACGCTGTGGAATGGCCGCCCATGTTCGTTGCAACAACAAAAAAAGGTCTTCTTGCGACTGGATACCCTCCATATTCGGCAGAGCTCTTCTCTGTAGCATATCCCATGCATGCTCAATCGGGTTCAAGTCTGGCGACTGAGCAGGCCAGGGCAGGACATTGATGTTAGCTACGCCGAGAGTCTGTCTTACAACTCTTGCGGTGTGCGGTCGTGCATTATCATGCATTAACTGAAATAAGGGACCGATTTGCACTTGTAGAGGAACGATGACGTCTGATACAATCGTCTCAGCATAAATTTGAGCGTTGAGGTTGCCTCTGATCCAAATCAACTCAGTTCTTCCGCCGATCCAAATACCCGCCCATACCATGATGGTTCCACCACTATAAGGATGGACTTCCTGGCAGGATTTTAATCGCTGTTGGCGTCCAGGGGTTCTCCAGTGTCGTATACGTCTTGTATCCGGTCTCATACCAAAACGAGACTCATCAGAAAAGCACACGAAACGCCATTGTTCTTCTGCCCAATTTCTGTGTTCAAGAGCCCATTGATATCGAATCCTACGATTGTGCATTGCTATAGGTGGTACCCGTAGCGGTCTTCGGGAATGAAGGTTCACTTCATGCAAGCGGTTTCTGACTGTTTGGTCGCTAATTAAGTTCCCTGAAGAGTGATGAAGCCTCACGGCTAACATCATGGCGGTTATTGTTGGAGCTCTTCGAGTTAAGATTTGAATGTATCGGTCTTGTCTCCGTGTGGTGCAGCGATACCGTCCTCCATGGCGCTCAGCCACAGTACCAGTGCTTCGGTAACGTGTCCAAAGTCGACTGATAACACTCTGACTTGTATTCAGAGCTAAAGCCACAGTACGTTGCCGGGAACCAGCTTCTATCATTCCCACGGCTCTGAGCATTTCTTCCCTGCTTAAATGACGTCGCCGCTCCATAATAACGTTGGTTTTAATCAGTAGTAGGGAAACAGTAGCACTAATAATGTCTTCAATGCGTTGTATGTTTTTATAGGGAAAATATTGACAGCTGATTTTCATCTTTTACTCGAATTTGATTCACAGTTCCTGATTCAAATTATGAAATGCACCAAAAAGGATCCATATAAATTTATAAAATCATAAATTTATTACAAAGCCACATCTCAATCTCAAGAAATCCGCATAAAAATGCTTGATCCCTAGACACTTTTGATGTGTGTATGCCCCAAAATTAATTTTAAGGAAGAAATAGATTTGCTTTTGACGTAGCGGACCACGCCTCAGTCGTGTCGCGAATTTGCAAACTGCGATGCTCAGCTGTTCAATGAGTTTGGAAAGCTGATATTCACTAGAGTGAATGTTTATTTTTGTTTAATTTCACACGATACTCACAAAACTAGTAACATTTCATTTTTCAATCATTCCTTAGACGAGTAAAAGATGCCGAGTGTCGAAATCCAACAATGTTGGATCAGTTCGCTAATGAATACATTTTTTGTTCTGACGTTTCATTTCGAGTGAAAGATGACGAAACCCTGCAAAGCAAACTTACGTATAGGGGTACGAGCTCTCAGTTCTGGGAAGATTATCACACCTAACTCATAAACTTACTCCAAAGATAGTAACCTCAAAAAATCATCAAATAGATGCAATGTTAAACCTTAAATATTGCTACTAGTCCATATCATATGAACTGTGGATCTTCATACATCAGCAGAAACCTATTGTGTCACCAAACACTGCGAAGGCTATGCTCCGTTAGCAAAACCACAGTTTGTCATATTACTTTAATAATTATTCCTATATGACGCTTTATACATTCTTGTCCTTGTCTCTCGACTTGTCAGCCGAATCGCGCCTACTGATATTTCTATTATTCTTTATGTATATAAATTAATGTTTGTCTCGTATTTGTGCTATCTATTTATTACCGATTCCGCCAAATATAGCTTCCCTGTGCGAACTCCACTGGTTACGTACCTACTAGGTACTAATATAAAAATTATGTGTGTACCTACAGTCTTTATTCTTCCAAAATTAAGTGTCATTTTTGTGAATTAGTTGGTTAAATGTATAGTATTGTGAAATAGTTCGAGTATTTCCGGCCTTTCAATTCAAATCAGATAAAATATTGGTACCTAATGTTAGCTTTCACCCGATTTTGTAACAATGTTATTCATGTTACAATTCATGCGGGTATTGTTTGGTTTCAATTGCAAAACTAAGCTAATTAGTATCGATATTTTTATTTATTTATTTATTTATCTTCATACATTTAACCTTACAGGGTAACCCAATGCGATAAATGCGCCTATCCTAACTTAATTGATACTACAATTACTTATAACAAATTACAAACAATGCATTCCATGTGAATTCACTCAGAGAACAAAAGAATAAGTCTGTCTCACTCACTATGAGGTTAAGAGTGCGGAGTGCACGCGACAGCGGCGCCTCCCTTAGAAGGTTGGTCCGAGCGCGTGGTTCCACTAGCAGTGGCAGCCGCCGTCGTCGCCACACGTACCTGTCCGGAACACACAGACTCACCTGCCCTAAAATAACTGCATTGTGCACCTTCCCTCTCAGTACATTAAATACATACAAAGTTGATACGACAGATGGGCTTTCCTTTAAACTGCCTATACTAGGTATCATTATCAAGCTCTCTACCAAAAATCAATTAAATTGAAACAGTACTTTAGTCGCAAATGATTTTTTAAGTTTTTGCACCGTTTGAACACGATGTATTTTTCCTAACAGCTGATTATGTCTATAGGCATAGGTCATGCACCTTAAAACGATAAATCTACGATACGTTGTTGCCGCTCTTAGGCAAGTCATAAACCAATACGTAGTACATAAGAGAGTGACAATCCTATTGGCAAAACATCACGTGCGTAAAAGAAATAGAAATAGGTCAGTGTGTTGCTATTGTATCTTAGATCCTTGCGACACAAAATACCGAAAGTACAGAAGTCCACGCTCGGCGGTCGCGCTATGGTTGTAAACTTTGGCTTATGCACAAAAAACTATCGTGGTAGTGGCACTCGCATCTAGTTGTTTGATTTATTGATGAGAAACGAAAAAACCAATAATAACTAAAATATTTTAATTTTAATGTTATTGTTACATTACAAAGTCACAAAGTGCTACAAAGTCATGTTCGCTTTTACTTTACGGCGCGGGACCGGGGGCCGGGGCGCTTACCTAGCTACCTAACTACTGTGTTACGTTAATACAAACCATCGAAATACAAGCAAATACCTACTTACCTCTCTGAAACAACTGGTAGATTAAAAAACGACAATTCACCGTTTAATGTTGAATTTAAACAACCGTCCACTGAACAGTTATAAATTTTTTTTATTGCTCCTTTTTTGCACTTCATAGACGCATGTCTCAAGCGGATGGCACTTGCGCTCGCACTAGTCCCAACCAGTCCGAGATATCGTGTCCGCGAGCGGTGTCTATGTGTGCGTTGCTCGAGCGCACTTTGTATGTAGATTGACTTCTGTACTCTCTGTATTTTGTGCTTGCGATCAGTAAGTGGGGCTTCCAAAAAACTTGTTTTTTCAGTGCGCCGACGCTACCCTTCCGGAACGTAGGTACGTACGCGGAAGCTCCTGCGCCCTTATTGTTTAGTCGAACTTGTGGGCTAACAATAATTGTGAATTTGTTTTGTTATTGTGATAGGACACTAAATAAGTTTAACACAGTATTCCTTTTTTTTATTGTGACAGGACACGTAACTTGGGATTATTATTATTTAGTGTTAGTGTTTTTTTTTTTGTAATTGACTGTTTTTATTGTGATAGTTAAACTTTGGTTGTGTGTGTGTATAATTAAAGTGTTCAAAAATACCTCGTGTAAGTGACACGGCGTCAGAATACAGTGACATGATTTTAATCTACGGCGAATGCCGTGGAAACGCAACGTTAGCTCTACGAACTTACAGAGAAAGGTATGGTGATAGCCGCAATTGCCCTAGGAATGCCCGCACCATACAGTTGGCAGTACAAAGATTACGGGTCAATAAACGTATAGTGCTGTAACAGGAGGGAGTGCCACCGCGGTAAATGCCCGTTGCTTGGGACGAAAGAATTTTAGACAATATTTCCCGCAGCCCGACGAGTCTCCACAGAGCCGCCCGGCAGTTTAGATGTTGCCATAGAACTATCCACACGGTTCTAAAACGTAAAAAACGCAAACCTTCTAAATATCGGAAGGTGCAAACTTTTTTATCGAGAGACTTGCCGATCAGCAACAGTTACTGCCAATACTAAATAAAACATCCGAAGACCGTCATTTCTTAACTAATTTAATATGGACCGATGAGAGTACTTTTACTCGGACCGATCTGGAATCGGCAAAATCTCCGGTACTGCAGTTTGGAAAATCCACAGTGTGTTTCGAGTTACTGCCCGCGCGCGACGTTGGACGTTGCCACTTTGTATAGTTATCCAAGGTCAGTCACCAGGCCCAAGTTTTTATGAAGTTTGGGTTTCTCCTTTATTTACAAAGGGTGGTTGCGTTTTACTCTGATTTGTAAGCTATTTAGTTTGTTTGAAACAAAAGAATTCTCATTTATGGTGCTTTTTATTTTTATACCGTATCGAATTAATACTAAACACGTATAGTATACGTAGTGTAATTTAATGCCCCTCTGTCGTATCAACTCTGTATAAGGTGAGCGCAAGATCCCTCCTAACCCTTAGCTTTATTGTTTATCCATCATTGTGGTGCAAAATTCTATTATCATTTGATGCCTTCAGTTTCATTCATCATTGGGGTTTGATTTACGTAATTATAATACCGAACCACAACATAATTTGTATCGTAATTTGATATGTAATTAACGTTTAAAACTCGTTCACCACTATTGCATATAAGTCGCGAAATCTCCACATAAAATTTCACTTTTATTACTTGATTTTAACTTATTGAGTGAATCCTCCATTACCATTCGAAACGAATAAAATCCCCAGTGGGGGGATGAGGTAAAAGTACAGCTAATTATATTCTAGAAATAAAAATATGTTCCTCTATAATTAACGAAATAGGTACGGTACTACGGTCACCAAAGGACATAAGTAACCAGGGTCGTCGAATATAGTTGAAGTTTTGTAAGAAACCGATGGATGTTTTCGGATAAAATTTTATTTAATGAATAGAAAACAAACAGTTCTTTTCATAAATTAAATTTCTTCTATATACAACGCATTAGTATGGGCAACTAGTTTCGACCGACCGATACCTTGACAATTCAAAGTGCATGTGGTATGTATAGGGAGCAATCAAACGACTAGGTGGCGTCCAAGCTAGTTTATTACTAAAGGTGCGCGCGCGCCGGCCCGTGCGCCGCGCTCTATACATACGAATATGAACATACATACACCACAGCATGTCATTGGTTTATTTTAAATAAATGCTTTGAGTTTGATTTACATGTATAAGAGGTTTGAATAATCAGTGGCAAATGGTCTATATACCTTTAGGGAATATTTGCGTGATTTTAAATATTTTTCTAAATCAATATTGACATAGCCAACTAAGACATTTTTTGACGTGATAACGATGAACACCAGCTGCTCGCACGAAAAAGTGTCACGTTCCGCCTGAGCCTGAGTGTGCAAGCGAGAGCGCAGAACAAGCGATAGAGAGGCACAATCGGGCCATGCGTTGGCTTGTGACACAGTTATTCATTAATGTTTCTTTATGACGTTATCACGTAAAACTATCGTCCGTAAACCGACTTTACAGACAACCATTTTTTTGTTACAGGCAAGAAAGGTGAACAAACAGTAGCTGTGAAGACTCTCAAAGAAAATGCTTCAGAGAAAGAGAAAATAGATCTGCTGCAAGAGCTATTGGTGATGAAGAACTTAGGATACCATCCTAATGTTGTTCAGCTTATTGGCTGTTGTACTGAGAAGGTAAAACTACCTACTAAAAGACTCAGGCTATTTGGTGTATTAAATAAATACTTACGTATTCAGTGTGACGATGAGGTTATCGTGTAATTTCATTCCGTCATATTGTTCCTTCTGTCACAGTCCTATCATGCTTTCAATGAATTGTAACACTTTTATGAAACCAAAGAATAATAAATTAACATCAATATTCAACAGTCACCATTTCCATTATTTAAGATTAATAGTATGACTAGTGATGTGCCGTTCCCGGGAATTTTGGAAACTTTGGGAATATTCCCGTAAACATGCCCGGCAATATTCCCAAAACTGGAAATTTAGGGGAATATTGATGATAATGTACTTTAGTGTTTTTTTATTATATACTAGCCAATTAATTAGGTAAATTTGCGTACTATCGTGGTTACGTCGATAGTTGATTATACATATAAGTTGAAAATTTCCAAAGTTTCCAATATTTACGGGAATATTCCCTGTAAATTTACAATTTTCCCGTAAATATTCCCGTAGTAAAAAAATCACAAAGCATCAGAAATTATGTTTTACTAGCTGCGCTCCGCGGTTTCACCCTCGTAAGTTTCGATCCCGTGGGAATATCGGGATAAAAAGCATTCTATGTGTTAATCTTGGTTATAAAGTATCTGTGTGCCAAATTTCATCCAAATCTGTTCAGTAGTTTTTGCGTGAAAGAGTAACAAACATCCATTCATCCATCCTCACAAACTTTCGCATTTATAATGTTATATAGTAGGATAGGATTAAAACATTTTTAATCACATTGGTTTTTTAACACAATTTTACAATCAGATTCTGAGAGTTGTAAACTTTTTAATAAAGTTAACAATTTTAATAAACCACGGAATCAACACACTTTTATATTTGTTTAAAATTAACTAGTATCTGTCTCTAAAAACTAAATATACTCGTACTAGCTTTTGCCCGCGACTTTGTCCGCGTGGGTTTCGTACTTTCCTCAAATAAATTTAACACCCTCTCCACCTTCCCCATCACTAAAATTATTGCTTACGATCTTTATACTATCTACTTATATTTAGAGAAATAAGTATTCGGACCATTTTTTTAGTTACACTACTGATGTTTCAAATAAACTATCCTCCCTTTTCATCACGACAGGGCTTGTTTCTAATAAAAAAGCGTTTGCTACGTTTTCATTTTTATGACTTAAGAGTAAACTAGTCGCGAGCTCGAACTCGCTGGTGGTCATGGTCAAAAAGCACGCTGTCTCGCCTGGCTTCGTCCCCGACAGCGCTAATATCAGTGATGAGCAGTTAGACGCTAGCCTACACGAACAACGTCTAGTTTTCACGCACAGAAACACCGTGCCGAACTGATAGACGCGTAAAAAGATTTGAAAAGTGCTTCGGAAAATCGAGTTTTATGAAAAAACCACTGCATAAATCAATTACAAATAAAGTTTATTGATCTCTTCGATAACTGAGCTTTGTCGGTACGGACTTGGTTTTGAAGATTTTACAGTTCTTTTATTACTTATTGACACCCAAAGTTACGTTAAAAATAGCAAGAAAAACGAATAAATTTTTAATGGCTTTTTATTTTACTATTCTGTTTCCGTACAGACACAATTATTAATAAGTCAAAACGATATCATGTTTAACTTTGGATGCACAATGTCAAACAGTGGAGTAATATTCTCCCGAAATTTGTATAGAAAAAATATCGAAAAGTGGCACCTTAAGGGCCAATACTAACTCAAATGGCTTAGCATGATCCTCCGTTATGTCGAAAATACTGCAGCATTAATTTTGAAATAAATATTTGGTAAAGTTGAGGATTAATGTTAGGTCTTATGTTTGACGAAAACACGATTCCATAAAATTTTTTCGATAGAAAAAAAATCAAAAGTTACCTCCAAACCGAACAATAAACCGCTGATATTCAAAAAATATTTTAAATTAGATCATGAAACTTTGTATACTAAATGAAGCTTGTTTTACAAGGGGTGGGGGCGATCGCTATGCCGTGGCGCAAGCTAGTGCAGGTACAAACATGTAACGACATGTTTAGCTGTGGTAATAGGAGTATAAATATCGCGTAATGTTAGTTGCACATGTGTAATTATACAGTATATACGAAAAATGTATTAAATACATATTTGGAAACTTTGGGAATACTTACGGGAATATTGGGAATATTGCGTAAATTTACAATGGGAAAGTTCCCGTAAATTTTCAATATTTCCAGCGGCACATCACTAAGTATGACACAGACAACACTTTGATACATCAAAATAAATATTTCAGAAGTAAATGTTAATATATTAAACCTCCACTAACACTATCCAATCCACTGGAGTCTAGGTTGTAGACTAATCTCAGACAATTATTTTATCTCAGACATAATTTAAATGGAATTCCAATACTACAATCTAAGTGTTATATGTATGTGTCGCAATAAATCTTTGGATATTGAGACTTGACATCTTAGACAAGTTTGTTATTAATGATGATAAATATATTTAATATTAATTGCTAAAACTTTGATACCACCATGCAAGTTAGACATAGCATGTTCCTGAATAGCAAGATGTTTGTTGAACGGAAAGGATTATGGAAATGTAAACTTTTCGCTCCTACCTGTAAAATATTTGAAATTTGTGCTTAACGATGAAACTAATGTTCTTGATGTTACGAAATCCTATTTGCAGGAGCCCACTTTAGTTATAATGGAGTTCGTAAGCCTGGGAAAACTGCAACAGTTCCTACGAGACTCCAGAGCTGAACGCCACTACGGCAACACTCATGGAAGCCAGTTCCTGACATCGCAGGATCTCACTAAGTTTGCGTTCCAGGTCGCGAGAGGAATGCAATTCCTTAGTTTACAAGGGGTAAGGGTATTTGCTTTTGCTTTTATTATCATCATTCAGATGTCTTTCATCTACTATTTCGTCCACGGTATCACATGTTATTTAGGCCTCATGGACTGGTCCTGTGCTTATCGCTCCACCTTCCCTTTTCCTATGTCGCATCAATCAGATAGGTGCAGTTAAACAGGACCAAACGTTGCGGCAATGTTTTTGGGAGGTCTTTGTAAAATTCTGTTGGCTCATGTGATGATTATGTACTAATTACGAAACCCACGTAAATGTATCTGGGAAAATCAATGCCGATACATTGGTTTTTCTGAGAGCCATTTCTGCAGTATTAACTTATAAGTTATATTTTGTTGGTGGGGTAATGACCTAATGTCGTCGTCAGCCTACGGTTGTATTATTATTATTCTTCCCCGTGCCGGACAGCGCGTACGTATTCCACGCGCGCCGCAAAGAGATGTCAGCTATAGAGAAGGGGCCCGTAAGGGTCGAAGCCTGCCGGGGCAGCGGGATTGTCCGAAAGGGTTACCGCTACCCCGGAACATAAAAGCTAAGGAAGGAACACGAGTGGGTTTTAGTCAGTAAGAGTCTGACACTCCCTTCTGCTCCACCCGGAGCGATGGATGGGAAATCTTCAAATGCGGGGAGCATTTGAAGATTTCCCAGCCTCTAAAAAAAAAGCCTACGGTTGTGCACGGCTGGATATTATAGACCTCTACAATTGTACGTCATTCTCGCCAATTGGGTACTAGATATATCTACCTATATTTATAGTGGAAATAAAACGAGTGTTAATGAAAAACGACAAAACTAGTCATTTATTGAAGTCCAGAACTCCAAGGTTTACTTTTATCTGCTCCATTTAGATAAATGAGCAGATTTCTCTGTTTTTACAACTTTGTTTTGCTTAGGTAAGTTCAATTCTAAGAGACGTCGGCGGTTTTGGGTCAGTGGGCGCAATAAACCTCGACTCAATAGCGTTCTTTCAGATAAGTTTTTTTTCCTTCAAATGTGGTGGGGTATTCACACTTCATAATATTTTGAAGTACGTCCCCGGACGTAAAACAGTTTATAAAGACTGTTCATATTCATATTCATTTATTTGCGTTCCACAAGGTAAAAACAAGATGTTAAAGAATTAGAGCTAAGAGCCGTTACTTAAAGCCTAAATATCTATTACTTAAAGCCAAAAATCTAAATCGTAGAAATAAAATTATACTTACTTAAAAACAGAATAATTACATTCGCATAAAAAATAATCTAATATATAAAATTCTCGTGTCACAGTGTTAGTTACCATACTCTTCCGAAATGGCTTGACCGATTTTTATGAAATTTTATATACATATTCAGCAGGCCTGAGAATAGGTTACTATCTATTTTTTTTTGAAATACGATGTTTGCGGGATCAGCTAGTAACATATATCATTCTATTATTGGTAAGTAGGTAACTATTTTTAACGGACTTCAAAAAGGAGGAGGTTCTTAATTCGACTGTACGTTGTTTTTTTTTTTTTTGTTTGTTTGTTACGTGATATCTCCGGCAATCGAAAGTCGATTTAAAAAAAAATGTTTTTAAATGCATAGGGTATGCCTCAGGGGTGGTTCCATATAAATTTTATTAACTTTGCTTGGGTAGTTTTTGAGTCAGCTTCAATAATAGGTATTTTTGTCACTTAGTTTAGATATACTGATGATGTTCAAATTACTTCCTGTCACTGATATTTACATAGTAAGTAGTGTTATACGAATTTGTGCGGGGTAAGTACAACTTAAAAGTGAAAAATAAAATTTTTTTCCAAAAAAAAAACACCACAGACTTCCAAAAAAGACACTACAAAGTGAAAAATAACTTTAATTTCGGAAGTCGGTGACAAACAACGAAAATGCGAACCCAACTACACCAATTTCCGAAATTAAAGTTATTTTTCACTTTGTAGTGTCTTTTTTTGGAAGTCGGTTGTTCTTTTTTTTTGTTAAAATTGTTATATACGATTCATATTCCATAAGTATAAAAACTGTGTGTTCTCTCATAAAGGCGGAAAATCTGACTTTTAGGACGTCCGATTAAATCTTGGAGAGAAAATCTACTTGAGAATGAATGGAAATTTGGATGAGAAGAAATAGCACCTTTATAATTTCGAGCTTAAAATTTGCAGAACAATCTTGTTGTGAGCAATTAACTTGATTACCAACTGAAATGTAAAGGACGTTAATTAGTTAACTAATTCTCAAAGATTTTCCTTCAGTGTAGATCTGATTATTGAAAGTTATTTGATAATTTAATTTATTGTGATTTAGTAGCACATTCTATATATAGGTGGAGATAACCTTGTTAAAGCCCAATTTACAAAGGATTAGAAGTATTGTTTATTACTGAAATTAGATATGCCCAAATATATAATTCATTAATCAACTCAGCCTAACGCAGTCCGCTGCTGAACATAGGGCTCTCTCACTCCCAGGATGCGCCGTAATACAATACAAATACAAAAAATACAAAATCGTTTATTGTCACAATTAGCCTATTATACATTAAGACGTGTTTGGAGCCTATTAAGGCAAACAATGCCTGTATTAGGAGACTCTTCCTTCCATATCATTGCCGTATTATATTTATACTAACTGTGATGGATTATTTAGTTTAATTTTTGTTTTTGATGAATTACTTACACATTAAGAAAATAACTATAAAAAGTAAAATAGGGAAAAAATAAAAAATAGAAACTAGAGATTAATACTCAAAAAATCAAACTGAATTTATAAATGATGTTGCTTACAATAATAGATGACACATTATCTTATTGTTGTACGTAGTGTGTAATATACCTGTCCTCCGCCTTCCTCATCCAGTCCGTTCCAGTCACATTCTTAAGGTCGTCGGTCTATCTAGCTGGGGGGCTTTCTACACTACGCTTGCCGATACGCGGTCTCCACTCCAGGACTCGTCTGCTCCACCGCCCATCGGTCCTAAGGCAAACATAGCCAGCCCACTGCCACTTCAGTTTGCTTACTCTGCAAGCTATGTTCGTAATTCCGGTTCATTTCTAGATGATTTCAATCCTGACTTTATCCTTCAAAGAGACTACGAGCATAGCTCGAACCATAGCCCGCTGAGCGACCTTGAATTTAATTTATATAAATACTAAGTCCAGAAATGTTCTACAAAATATTTTCGTTAAAACTGTAAATCACTTATTAAACAAAGTTGTATATCTGAAAACACATGGATACCGCATATCAAAGATGTCACAAGCAAATGTAACATTTCCAATTATTTAGAGAGATCTCATTAGTCATTATTATCTTGCCAAGAGCCCAACGTTTTGCGGTAATATCGCTTTTATTCGAGCTCTAAGACAGCCATTAAGGCTCATTGACCCGAGGAGTGTTTCTCGCCCGTTGCGCAGCGAGAATTTTTGTGTAAGGGCATATCGCCAGCGATTAGCTTACTCATGCAAAACGCGTGTTAGTAACAACCAAGAGGGAAAATGAAATTCGTTTTCGTTTATGTCATTAAATTACAGATCTAGAGAATTGCCTGAGAAGACTTCATCAGGCAATTATCTCGATCTGTGAAGCGAAATCTATAATCAATTTTTCAATTTCAAAATGTGAATATCGTATTAACGAAGCGAAGAACTCACTCTTTGTAAATGAAATGGTCCACATTAATTTGGAAAACTTCATGTCTTCTGTTTTTTGCTGTTTTATCTCAAACTCTGGTGTAATCTTCAGCTGTTTATCTTAGGTTAATGCCCTGTAGAGTTGCGGTTCGTTAGTGTACAGGCTTTTTTTCTTTGCAAAATGAAAACTTTTTCATTGTTAAGATTTTGTAGTAAAATAATTTTCTTCTTTTCTGTTTAAGTAAATTTAATAAAAAAGGCAAAATGTTTTAAACGTCGTTTCTTTTTGCTAGCCAGCTAGTAGTTTTCGAGTGGCTCAACCAAACCTTCAACTTTTATTATGATATCTACTTAAATAAAACTTTCTGCAAGCTTACGGCAAATGGATAGAAATTCTCGACAAATTGCTTCAAGAAACGCATTATATCGTCAGTTTCGGCTGTCATAAAAATACCTATGAAAATAGTTTGGGGAGTCATAAACGTGACAGTCCAATCTCTATTCGAATTCATCTGATCACGTGCGTATATACGACACCCTTCTTAGAGATTCTTAAACAACCGGTGAACGTCCAACCGGTGTAAGTCCACTGGCAAAATAATATCTAAGTATTACGACGCCACTGACGAATGTGTTTGCATCAGTCAAATCCGAATAATTTATTTTACTGTACTTATTTCTCAGTGAAATAACATAAGCACAGCGTAATCAGCCTATAACGTTCCTTGAGTAGGGCGGCAGGCATCCTTTCAGTGAGATAGAGCGGTCCGTAATCCATCACACGAGCCCCGTGCGCGATGGTGGATGTCACGTGTCTTCGACTTTTTTAGTTCTAGTGTCCCTCTCATAGAGAGGAGGCCTGTGTCCCAGCAGTGGGAACATTATAGGCTGATTAAGTTATGTTATATGAAAAAAAAATTCACAATGTGTTCTCTCAAAGTCTTTAGAGGACGTAAAATCAGTGATGA
Source organism: Globia sparganii (assembly GCA_949316385.1). Lineage (NCBI taxonomy): Eukaryota > Metazoa > Arthropoda > Insecta > Lepidoptera > Noctuidae > Globia > Globia sparganii. Next base: position 20,333,205 of record OX438654.1, read on the forward strand.
TGAGTGGCGATGAGCTGGACTCCTTTAATAAAGATTGGCTTTTGGCAGCTCTGGACAGAGAGAGGTGGAAAGAGAGAAGGGTGGTCTTTGCCCAGAAATGGGATATTAACGGTTAATAAAAAGAAAAAAAAGGTAATACAAATTAAAGTGATACAACCAATTTTACTTCTCTTCTTTATTTCCCAGATAATCCATCGAGACTTGGCGGCGAGGAACGTGCTGATTACAGAAGACAGGGTGTGTAAAGTAGCAGACTTCGGGTTTGCGAGGGATGTAGCAGATACTCATGTGTATGAGAGAAAGAGTGATGGAAGACTGCCTATCAGGTTGGTGAAATTTTTATAAAATCGTGTTATAATAGGTACTGTCTATTCTTCATAAGGATGATTTCCGCCAAACAGCTCGCATCGGATCGGAACGGATTTTACAATCTTTAAACGATATTAAATCGTGTACACAGTATTCTATATTACCAAGCCGCGCACAGCAGCTTGACTGCAGGAGTCTTCCGCGACACGCGATCGTAGCCGAAAGTATGCTGTGACGCGCGATTAGCTTCGTTCCCCTGTCGTCGTATCCGATCGAATCCTTTCGGCTGTCGTCCAAATTTTTCTTTTCTTTTTCTGTGTTTAAGATTATTTTCATCTTCTGCTAATGCAATAGCCAACAATACTACGCCAACCTCAACCATTTTCAAAAATTAGAACACCTCAATACGGTAGAAATGAAATTAGTTGACTAGGCGCAGAAACGGATACTTTCGCAAGCGACGGTACGAAGCCGAGCGTATGCGTTGACATCCTGCAAGACGCGATTGGCTGTCGCCACATCCGTCCGTATCATTTCCGATCCGATTTGGTGCGAGCCGTTTGGTGGAAATCATCCTTAACACATCCGTAAATAATTGTCTTTAAAGGTTCATTAGAAAACCAGCGTCAGTCAGCATCTGTCTGGCATTACTACTGAAATTTTCTTTTTTGGCGCAGCCGTGAGGTACATACTAAAATTTTTAAAGCATTTTAGTTTTAGTGTGCTTTGGCGTTTCATTAAGTATTGCCAAACAATTTTTTTTCTTTTTATGGTTAAATATTGCCAAGTATTTGAAATTGTTAGCGTGACTGATTGCTCAGAGTAGTTACTTAAATTTCTAAAAGCTTTTGAATGAAGGATATTTTAATGTTCACGGTGACTAAAGATTACACATATCCTTTAAATGGATTTTTTAAAGGATATCCTTATATATATAGGAGGAGGAGGAGGATAGCTTCTTGCTTCTTATTTGCTGTTAAATCTTAATTTTCGCGGATGGACCACAGACCGTATTGCTGCATGATTAGATTTTAACATACCACGGATAGTTACAAGTTATCACACCCACAGGTACACTAAATGTGTTCCGTGAATTACCTTCTTCCATAATGAAGAACGACTCGTACTTAACCTTGACATTTTGCCATCTAAGTTAGTAGTTCCTAGTTATTTATTATTGTTAGTTTCTCGCAGATTTATTGCACACACTGTGCATTTCATGTAACCTACCGGGAAATTAGAAAGTTCTGGTTTTCTCAGTTCTCCGATATAATTAATCCCCTGAATTAACGAGAAATTGTGCCGCTTGTTCAGTTTACGGTTACAAGGATCCTATGTGATATTTTAGCCCACAACTCATTCTGAGCTTTAAAGATAATTTTTTTAGAGTCTATTTTAGTACGGCACTTGGAGAAAAATTTAAAGGAGTCCCTTTAGCTTGAATGATCTAAAATGTACACCAATGGTCTAGAGACCTTTGGGTAGGGCTGAGATGGCAACACATTCTTATCAAATTCATCTAACTAAATATTACCACATTACTTATCAATATGGCGAAATGTAGGTATCATTGGACGCAAATAAATGATTTTGATTTGATAACAAGAACATAATTAAGTAAAACAACAAAATCTAACATTCTTCCTTCTTCGTTTCCAGATGGATGGCTCCCGAGTCTCTCTACGACAATATTTTTAGCGTTAAGTCTGATATTTGGAGCTTCGGTATCCTTCTGTGGGAGATCGTGACCCTTGGCTCTACACCATATCCTGGATTGTCAGCTAATGACGTCATGAAAAAGGTATGTTTTTCTTTATCTTTAAAACTAGTTTCCCGTTACTACAACTATTAAGTCACCGTCCAAATTGAACTTTAGCTCCTTTAGAATATGGCTGAAATTGGTAGGTATAGATAGATAGTGATGGTCTGGCGCTGAACTTTATCTTGATTTAGTTACATAAACTTTGTAACACTAACCAGGGAGCTATGAATACTTACACCTACGCTGGTTCAGTTTTTAGCAAACTAAAATTGCGTGCGCAATTTTACACATTTTTAAATCTACTATAGAAACTTTGAATCCAAGGTGAAAATGATATTTCGTACAATATTATTCATATCGAAATAACGCTTATCTAAAATCGAATTCGCTAGGCAGTGCCTTTCACATTATTTTAATGAACCCTTTTAAAAACAATAGGTATTGTAATAGTAAGATGATAACGTTTTACAAAGGTATTCATGTATCAAACGCAAAATACATTAAAAAACTTTGAAATGGTATCTCATTGTAAAAACTTATTGTTTGGTTTAATTTATTTTTCATGCAATTTATTTAAAAGAAAATATAAGTTTTTGGTCTTTTATAAGAGCTATAGATTTATTGACCGTAATAATCTTCCTAATGGTTACCATGGTAATAGTATAATTACTTGAGGGAGAGAGGCGTGTGGCTAAGTAGTAACAGCCGCACTTGTCGATCGATCAGGTTAAGCTATGCTTGCCAGAGTATGTCCGTGGATGGGTGACCATCTTTACATACCGACACCCCTCCATGCCTCGAAAATCACGTTACGCCGTTGATCCCAGCTGTCATTTGTGGATCTTGACAACAATTCAAGCGTTACGGGAGGTCAGATAGGCAGTCGTTCTATGTAAAATATTGTTATTCAGCCGCATCCGGTTAGACTGAAAACCAACCCCAACATACTTGGAAAAAGACTAGGCAGATGCTAACGGTACCTAATAGTCTAATACCTACTTTAATAATGAAGAAGATGTCCGTGAAAGTGGGGCATCGTCAGGTAGCCAGTTAGCTTAATACCCCTTACTCAAAGAATTGATAGAGTATACTTACTAACTTATAAGTAATAAATTTCTACTTTTACATGAAACGCTCTCAACTTGTGACATTAAGTTAAACTTAAGTTCACTCGTGAACTTTTGAGCGATGAACATGTAAAACTATTCGCACTTGCATGTCACAGCGTATCTACATACTTTATATTTAAACAGCAAAGTTTTTATCCATGCCACCTGGGTATCATGCATATTTAAATAAATAAACTAGCTTTGAAATGGAGATCGGAAACTATTCCCCAGAATCTCCCAACCAGGAAAAAAAAGTATCTTGTCTTAACCCAGGTCATGGTCTATCCGTGTACCAAATTTCATCAAAATCCTTTCAGCCATTGACGCGTGAAAATGTAACAAACAGACAGACAGACTGACAGACGGATCGAGTAACTATCACATATATGATGTTTGCATGAATGTTTTTGAATGTGTATTTTATAACTTTAAGGAAACATTTCTCAAGCAACAACAAAATACTTACATCACCCTAAGTTATTTCTGACAACAGTTTTATTGGCACGCACTTAGTATCTGCCTGTTTGTAACTGGCAGTTTCTTTGTACTTTAAAGGCTTTTTAAGTTAATTACCTTCTTTGTTTTTTGACCCTAAAAATTTGGAAAAAAGGATTAATATGACTCATGTTTTTCTATGCATAAAAAGAACCGCCCACAGCTTACGCCCAAAATGTATGGATGTGTATTGTGTATAGAGGTCAAACAAAGTTAATTGTTACAACGCTGATGTCTGAAATTCAGATATTTTATATCTAGTTTAGACACAGATATACAACATTTTCTTCATAGAAATGATTGTCACAAAGTTTATCACCATACTAATTAAATTGTTGTTTATACCAGAACAAAAAAAAAGTACTTATTATTATTATTTATTAACTCCAAAGTAAACATATTATTAACTTAACTATGGTGGAAATACAAAAACGAAAAATAAAATTATTTAATATAGATGTCTGCACGAACAAATGGCGTTGAAACATAGCGCGCTTGGCGGTGGCAGTTAATCAAATTCGCAATTTAAACTTGCACCCGGCAAGTCAGAAACGCTAACGTAGTCAAAATGCGGTGACAGCCGGCTAGAGAACTGTTTCATTTCACTATCTGAAGGCCAATTCTCGTAATTTAAAACGTTCAAAATCTAGTCGCAGTCTCATCTCGGCGACAAACAAATGTCAACAATTTGTCAAAATATAGGGATATTATTGGTATTTTTGACAGATTGAGACTGAGATCAGACTGTGAACGTTCTTAAAATTACGACAATTGCGCCTCTGGGATCTGTCGAGAATGTTAACTGTTACCAATTTCAATCATTCATTCAAATTAGGCTGAGAATTAGTACTTTTGGAACGTCAAAATTACATAAGACAGTCTCCAAAAACGCCCACCCTTCACAAAAATGATAAAGTAGTATTTTCTGGAGTAGATAATAATCAGAAACTGCGATTAATAATCTATCCACCAGTTGGGCTAATTACGGCCGTGTTCTAGCACCACAGTTGAGGCGACGTAAGAACCTATGATGGAACGCATAAAGGCTCCTTCAAAGAGGCACGACACGCGACGCGAATCGTGAGCGTTGCCTTTGTGTCGTGTGCGATTAGCGTCGCGTGTCGCGCATGTTTGCATCAACCTTTACTTGTGGACCAGATGTTTTCTAACCATTCAATGTCATTGGACTTTTGCAGTTTTATATACGGAAATGGCAAAGGATCTGCCTCGTTGGTTTACTGGTCGCAAGCGTTGCCTTTGAGAAGATCTTGGGTTCGATTCTCAAGCTAGGCAAAGTGTTATTGAGTTTCTCCATCACGAATTTCTCAGAAGCAGCCTGGAGTTAGGATTTGTTCCCGATCGATGGCAATACGCTCGCCCCTCATCACATGGGACTAACACATAACTGGCGAAATGTTGGTTTAGGTACTATAGGCACACCTTTGTCTTACCCTCAGGGGATTATGGGCTTAATGTTGCAAAAAAAAGTACCCTGCAATGGCGTCCCATTGCAGGGTATTTTCTTTTGACATAACATACTATAACATCAAGCCTATATCGTCATAAAGACTTGCCTAAGTTAAATTATATCTAATTATGTTTACGTTATTTCCAGGTCATCGAAGGATATCGTCTCGAAAAGCCAGAGCATTGTCACCGGGAGCTCTATAACATTATGTACTATTGCTGGGAGGCAGAGCCGAAGGAACGACCAGACTTCGCAGACATCGTCGCTAGATTAGAACCGCTAATTAACAAAGATATGGACTACATACAGCTGGAGAGATTCCCAGATCATTCGTATTATAATCTGCAACATCTAGATGGGGAGAAACTATGATTGTTTATGTGAAGAATGGGATAGGAAGTGAAATTGTCGATGAAGTGACATTATCTCCGTAGTTTGACATTTTCTTAATGAAAATTCGCGTATTTACAGTTTTATTTTGCATCTTTGCTGACGAAATATTCCTAGATATTTATATAAAATCTAACTTTTTTTCATTAAGGCCCAAAATTAAATTTGTTAGCATAATAAATTTCTCTAGAAAAGTTCTTATGAATGAAAATCTACTGAAAATCAATGTATCTTTTAAGAGGTATTGTCACTTTATCGACGACGGTAATCAAACTATTTATTTGTGCAAGAAAAAAAATGCAACATAAACTTATCAATAAAAGACAGTAAAATTGTTCCATAGTTTGTATGATATTGTGCTTTATTTAGACTTATGAGTACATGTTAGTACCTATAATCATTGTTAGTGGTACCTATGGGTAATTTATGTAAATATCTTCTGAATTATAAATTACTGCGTACACATTTTTCATAATTCCGAAATAAATATAACGCTGAACTTATGTACTTATTTGCGAAAGTTTAAGAAATATTTTAAAACTCATCTCATTAATATTAAAAATAAAAGACGATCTGGCTATAAATTGGTTATGCAAATTAATTTTAAACCGCTGCTTAAACTAACAAAAATATCTGAGATTAAAATACTTTTAATGATTGCAATAATAATTATTAAGTAATTTTAGAACTTCACATAGACACTAGTCTTTAGAATATTTCATTGATTGTAATTTTAGTAATCATTAAAATATAAATAATGATAATTATTATAAATGTACAGTATAGTTAAGCTTTTCGTTAAATAAAAATACATACAATTTGTATAATAAAATGTTTTGTTGTATGAAGATTTTTTTTTATTAATTTCTTTTTATAACCAACCAAAATCACAGCGACAAAATATTTTAAGCTCATAAAATTATGATAAAAAGTTCAGTTTTCGTTTACACTCAGAAAATTTCTTCTGTACATATCCAGTCTTAACTACTATTTCTCCAATAAGCGCCAAAGTACCGCTAACATACCCGAATGCTAAAGCCAAGAAGCCTCCTTGCAGATGTTGCCATGACAACGGATTAATATCTGATTTCTCCTTTAGTAAAGCCCTCAGTTGACGAGCTCGTCTCCTCTCAGTGAATGTTGCAAAGTGATTCCTAAGAGCTGCATTTAACCCACTCTGCTTCAGCAGCGTTATTGTTCTCGAATACTCCAGCATAAAAGGAAAGCCTCTCAAAGCTATTGTCTCTATAGGTACACTGAAGACGTTCTCCGTAAACGTATAGTATTTATAGTTCCCAATACTATCACTTAACTCTGGTGTTATTGAAGAAACATGGGCTAACTCAAGACGACTGCAAAGTAACGAAAAATTCCTGTGAACAGCAACATCTATCATTGCTTTAGTGGTGTTCTCAATATCAGTCCATTGCTGACCAATTCGATAATCAAAAGGATCAGAGGAATTATAAAACAGATCATGTAACTCTTCAAAACCACCAAACTTTAAGCCGCTGTCAACCAAGTCTTCGACTGTTTGTATTTGGTGTTCATAAGATGGGTTTGTCAAAACTTCGAATAATTTTGTTTGGTATGCAGTTGAAAATATTATACAATAAATATTGAGAAACACAAAAAACACGCGAAGACTTTCTTTAGAAGGATGTAGGTAAGCTACAAATCCAAATATTGTAATCCAAGTATTAAGAAAACAATGACCGAATGAACTATTGTAATCTGAATCTCCGCTGAGTTGCCCTATAATTTTCCACATCACACCACATATAAAGAAACCAGCTATTACAGTATACCAAACCATGTCCTGAAATATAATAACCAAAGCTACCCATGCAGCTGATTTGTGAGCTCTTGGCACAACCCAAGTGTAAGCATCGGCTAAGTACGTAGTGCTTGTTTCAAAGTCTTCGTGCACATCGAAATCTGAAAATATTCCACCCAAAAGCAAGTGTCCTTTCTTCGATGCCAACTGTTTTAAAGCTCCATTCCATTCACCAACATTTTCTCTTTCTCCTCGGAATCCATCAACGAAGTGATATCTAGCCGTCATTTTAAATCGTCTAAGCATTACATTTATCATTATTTTCTCAATATTAGCCTCATATACATCATCACTAATGAACGGTTGTCTTTGCAGTGCTATTATTTCTATGACACAACCATTCATGTCATGTGGAACTTTATCATCAAACACATCTTTGTCATATTTTAATGCCCCTCGTTCACATGTGTTTTGTATCACAAGTCTGTCTTTAGCAGTTTCGTTGAAATAACCACAAAACTCTGGAGGGTCATAAGGTTTCCAACTATAAATAATGGCATTTCGGAAATTGCTAGCTTGAGGCACAGCTATAATAATATTTATTGCATTATATTTGAAGAGACAGCTAAGTACTTTTTCGGAGTATTCAATATTAATTTTATCATTCTGAACGAAGTTGAAAAGTAAAATAATAAACTTTGCAAATGGGTTCCAACTGCGTGATCGTATTAGTTTACTGGCTAGAAAAGAAAAGTCCATGTAACTGTCTATTATGATAACAAAGTAATTAGCTTTTGGTATCGCCACATAATTATCTACGTGAAGTACTCCAAGATTATAATTATCTTGATCACAGATTTCTACTTCTTTTTCAGGACTCATGATTTCCACACTGAACTTAATTTTTTCATTGATACTTTTCAGTAGTTCAGTTCTGATTTTCGATACAGAAGTGCTCACATTATTTGTGTTAGCAAATATCAAAAGACCAGGCTCTTTGAATTCATTTTCAATCACTTGGCTAATACATCTAGTATATTCATTAATAACAGTTGGGCCACGTGGGTTTACAACTCCACGCGAATTATCGACTAACACAAATATTACTAGAACGATTTTATTAACAGACATCCGTGTTGCCTTAATATATAAACCATTAATACTAAAAGCAAAACTACAAAAAATTGCTGTTGCATGATTTGTATCACATGTTGTTTAATCTACACTGATCTCTACTTAAAAGCACAAATAACATCATAGAATGTGACATATCACAGGTTTTACATTTATTTCAAACCAGATCAAATAACAAACTTTGTTATGCAACGTTTATTTTAAAATGTTGATGTGGTTTAATTTTTAACCGACTTCAAAAAGGAGGAAGTTTTCAATTCGACTGTATGTTGTGTACAACTTAAGTCAAATATAATTAAAAAAAAAACAACTGACTTCCAAAAAAGACACACTTCAAAGTGAAAAATGAACCTTAATTTCGGAAGTCGGTGGCAAACAACGAAACTGCCTACCCAACGACACCGACTTCCGAAACTAAAGTTATTTTTCACTTTGTAGTGTCTTTTTTGGAAGTCGGTTGTTTTTTCGTGTCACAAATCGTAGAGCACGGCAGTTTATTCCACACCTTTTATATTTAAAACGATGATAAAGTTTGTACTCGTAGATTGCTTCAAAACGCTACAGCACACTATGTCAATTTTTCAATAATACTAACGCAATATCTCAAAACGGACAAACTTTTCCTCGCTTTTCAAGTCAATTTAAAAATGTAGGTATACTAATAAAATGTAGCTCAAATACGAGTCGAGTCTCCAAACATCTTGGACACACTAAAAACTTATTGCAGTAGCCAGCCGTGCCGTTAATTTTAAAATTGCGAACATAATGTTATAGTATATTCTCAATTTTTTATTATTATTAAAGGCTTCGAAAGCTTTTAGAGAAAATTAAACAAATGTAGTTTTATTTAGATAAAATTCAGTACTTCAGTTTTAATTGGCTTTAGCCAAGCCAATTTACAGTTTTTTTACAGTTGACCTTTATTTCTACAGTAAACATTCCAATCTAAAAAAAAAAATATCAAACTTCAGGTGAAAAAACTTTGTGGAAAGAAAATTCGTAGTAATTATCTTTGAGTTGCTCCGGAGTGCTAAGTCTTATTTCAAATCACACAGAGCTTAAAATTGTTTGTTTATTGAAATAATTGATTTACATACATAATTACAAATTAGGGCCTTAAACTAGAGCTAGGTAAGAAATAATTGGATTCTACCTGAACTAGGAATAAACCTGTATCTTACCCAAATGCTTATACATAAGTATTATCTAAAATTCCTACAAATAGTAAATACCTAATTTATCTACTTTGATTATGGTTATATTCAAATCGAGCAAATAGTATGCAAATTTTTTGCATCATCGTAAGACATTTTATAACCATATTCTATTATAATTTTTGCAAAGTTACATTTTTAATGAGATCGCGTTTAAATTGATCAGATACATTACATTTTAAAGGAACTTGTATTAAAAAATCTTCATTATATTTAAATTGTTGATTTAAAATCAGCAGTGCGATTCTGTAACCATCTCACCGTGAAAACTTAGGTGAAGTGAGCGTAGAGTGAGCTGTCAGTGTCATCCTGATGCTAGGGTTTGATACTCTTGACAGCTTACTCTAAGCTCACTTCACCTAATTTTTCACGGTGAGATTTTTACAGAATCGATCGGCAGTTCTTTAACAAAACTTTGAATGTGCCAAATGTGGTTTTAGCTCTTGACACAAATAAAGGTTCTAGCAACGATTTATGTTTAATGGTTTATTCCCGGTCGTCCCCGCCCCGTCGCGGTCGTCCCCACTGGGCACATTTCATCAATCCGTGAAATCTCATGAAATCCTCATTATTGCATTTTTACTCAAGGTCTATAGCGGAACGAGTGGGAAATAAAAAGTTCCAATCGTCACCACTGGGAGGAACGAAACTATTTTTTCCCACTCGTGCCCAGTGAGGACGACGAGGCGGGGACGACCGGGAATAAACCTGTTTAATTGCTAATACGTATTTGGATTACGAAATAGGTTGGTCTTATGAGTCGCGTTCATTGAATGTTGATCGTTACGTTTCAAATTTTAATTTTACGTCATTAAAAAAAAGTCTAGTTTTTTTTTTCAAACTTTTAATTCTTTGTCTAAAGATAGCTCCAGTCGTATTTTCTACCACAATTTTAAATACCTATATAAAGTTCTATCCACGAACACTGAATGCACAACTAAGAAAACAAAAGCATCATCATCTGGTGCTGAATTATTAAAGTGTTCCGAAATGCATTTAGTATCTAATTTAAAGAAAACACTAAACTTAATCAACCAATTTTAAACACCAGTCTCAGTTATAAAACCGGTTTAATGTCTAAAGTTTTAAACTATTGTACAGAGGCCAGCACATCAAGCTACCCAATCTGTCAAATTTTACCAATTGAATATGAACCTTATTCCTTTGCAATAAAGTTGAAAATCTATCAAAGAAATTTGACAGATTGCAGTAGGTTGATGTGTGGCCTCTACAATAGTATTTAAACGTCTCAAATGATAGTTTGTTACAGACTAAGTCTGCAGTTTTTGTATAGACGAGCTAAAGCGACGCAAAAAGTTCTTCACCGGAAACAATTATATGTTCACTTTAGAAATATCTGTCTTGGCGTGTGTTCCATAGAAAAATGTTTATTTAAGTGGGTATATAAATCTCCTCCGTCTACTTTCCTTTTTAAAGAGGGTTCCTTTTGAAAGTTGGCAACGTCGCAAAGATCTGTCAAATATTTTGCTGTTTTGATAATCAAAAAAGCGGAGTATTTTTAAGAAAATTTAGAGCATGTCATTAAGGAAAGGGATGCACATACGTGCGTTTAGGCAAGCGATTTGGCAACTTTTTTTCTTAGGGACGGTTAAAATCACGTAAATGTTCAACGCGTTGCCAACTTGCTTCATGTTGTGTACTCTGCAATGAATAGATTGCTTTTTGGGCGCGCGCTGAAATTGATACGTTCATTTTCTTATTTATTTTGATAAGAAAAAAAAATCTGGAATGACGATAATTATTCGTATCTACCTGAAGGCAATAACTTAGTTTACTCTATCTAAGACGATTTGGGAAATTACAATTTATAATGATGAAGCAATAGTTACTGCACCTCCTATTATGATTTGGCACAAGTTTTCAATTTCATCCTGTTTGGAACACAGAGTTTTGAAGCAATAAAATGTGCTAGAAACTTTAAATAACAAAAGGAGTTCAGAAACTCATTGTGGTTTGCTTTCGATGAAGCGTTCAAAGTTGAACTTTCGATGTATTTACTCTGCATACTCGTATAAACAAGGTAGGTATCTATGTTGCAGGCGATATTGGATTTGGCGGACTCAATTGTTTATTCAAAATTTTCAAATAGAACTTTGGATAACCATTCTGTTTGCTTGAATATGGTTTCAGTTGTTTTTACTAGCTTTTAGTTAACTTGCAATGTTTGTTTGTTTGTTTAGGTCGATTCTTGCGAGCTTTACCCATTTCGTCTCATCCTACTGAGTTGAAATTTTCATGTTGGTTCAGTTCTAAAGACAATACATTTTTATGATAAGCATGACTTGATTCTACACCCAAGATTGGCTCCAGACGAGGGAACTCCTCAACTGTCAACAGTACAGACCCTACATTTTATACATATGTAGGTACGTATTCATACACCATAAGTTATATATTTAAAGTTTATCTTCTAATATAAATAAAATTCTCGTGTCACAGTGTTAGTTACCATACTCCTCCGAAACGGCTGGACCGATTTGTATGAAATTTTGTGTGCATATCGGGTAGGTCTGAGAATCGGCTACTATCTATTTTTCATACCCCTATTTTTTTTTGCCAAACGACGTTTGCGGGGTCAGCTAGTATCATATAAAATTGTTCTAAAATTGATAGGTTTGATTTAAATCAATATTTATTTTGCTATTTTTAGCGCATTTAAATAAAACCTCTTTTTTGTATTATTGAATATTGAATTTAAAAGTATGTCTTTGATAAGCGGCACTTCACATACAAGTGAATGAGCATTCGCTACACTCGCTTGACAATTTCAGATATTGAAATGGAAAATAATATTCCAATTTAACTTTATTTATTTAAAGTATCGTTCTTAGATATTTATGAGCGCTTCTGTTTTATTTGAGTGAACACTGAACACTGATATATTACATATTTTATTTTCTTATTATATTTTCTTCCATAAAGCCTAGGCGAAAATTCATAGGATTCGAGAAAATAAGATAACTGATTAAAAGAAGATGTCTTTTTCGTAATTAAAAAAAATATATATAACTAGCGGCCCGACCCAGTTTCGCACGGGTGCATTTTTTTTTTCAAATTAGCGGTTATAAATTGAGATATTAACTATCCTATCTTTCAAGTTGGATGAAACTGCACAGTGTGCAAAATTTGATTACAATCGGTTCAGTAGTATAGGAGTCCATTGCGGACAAATAACCTGACACGTAATTTATATATATTAAGATTGAAGGTCAATTCTCGTACTTTAAAAACGTACAAATTCAAGTCACAATCTCATCTCAGCGACAATCAATGGCAAAAACAATAAATTCATCCCGACTACGGAACCCTTTGTTGTGCGTTGAGCACTAAGCACACGTTTTTAATGAATAGACTAGCCACAATAACGAACACCGGCCGAAAAGTTTCTCAAAAAGTTAAGGTTAGTCTCCTGAGACCGTTTTCCTGTGCCTACAGTTTAGGTACCTGCCTCATCTCAGAAATCCAACCTGTATTTTGCAAGCACATAAGTCAAAATTAGTTTCATTACAGACAACATCAATGTTGTACGCGTTTTAAACACATTGCGGTAAATACTGGACAGGTCCACTCAATCTGTGTGGTTTTTTCCTCAAAAGACCATTTCAGACACCAATCTACATGGTCTCCACATGATCTGACCAAGATTATGTCTGCACTTTAAAAGAGACTGTGACCTCTGAGTTTGTTTCGGCCTTTCTTCTCAGAGTAGTCAGATAGAAAACGCCGCCGACCTCATCTCGTTTTTAAAAATATAATTGACGTGTAAAAGTGTTTGTACAAACCTACTTACAGAAATAAAATCATTTATCATTTATATTGATTAAAACCAAAGCAACAAAAACATTCTTAAATGTAGCCAGAATCTTCATAATAGAACGGAAACTGTGTCCTATTGTTCAAAAATGCAATCATACCCGGAAAGGGCCACAAAGGGAGTTCATGTAAAAATACTTCATATAATAAACGAGAAACAGATTGTTTCCTGAACTATGAGAATGAGATATTATACCGTTTCCGCCATTAAGAAGACGACAATACGACAGCAAATGAAAACTCTGGCAATATTAACGGAAAGGTGTATTTTGGAACTATCAAATTATATTTCCCAATCTTTGACTAGCTTTATAGTGACTAAACTATTGGATATATTTGATTGTATTTTTGTATGCTGACTGGGGATATACGCAGTTTAATTTAGAGTCGTATTGTCTATCCACCTTGTATGTTCAAGGATATTACAAGATATCCCATAAAAGGGAGATTTACACACATCAAAAGTGTCTAGGGATCAAGCATTTTTATGCGGATTTCTTGAGATTGAGATGTGGCTTTGTAATAAATTTATGATTTTATAAATTTATATGGATCCTTTTTGGTGCATTTCATAATTTGAATCAGGAACTGTGAATCAAATTCGAGTAAAAGATGAAAATCAGCTGTCAATATTTTCCCTATAAAAACATACAACGCATTGAAGACATTATTAGTGCTACTGTTTCCCTACTACTGATTAAAACCAACGTTATTATGGAGCGGCGACGTCATTTAAGCAGGGAAGAAATGCTCAGAGCCGTGGGAATGATAGGAGCTGGTTCCCGGCAACGTACTGTGGCTTTAGCTCTGAATACAAGTCAGAGTGTTATCAGTCGACTTTGGACACGTTACCGAAGCACTGGTACCGTGGCTGAGCGCCATGGAGGACGGTATCGCTGCACCACACGGAGACAAGACCGATACATTCAAATCTTAACTCGAAGAGCTCCAACAATAACCGCCATGATGTTAGCCGTGAGGCTTCATCACTCTTCAGGGAACTTAATTAGCGACCAAACTGTCAGAAACCGCTCGCATGAAGTGAACCTTCATTCCCGAAGACCGCTACGGGTACCACCTATAGCAATGCACAATGGTAGGATTCGATATCAATGGGCTCTTGAACACAGAAATTGGGCAGAAGAACAATGGCGTTTCGTGTGCTTTTCTGATGAGTCTCGTTTTGGTATGAGACCGGATACAAGACGTATACGACACTGGAGAACCCCTGGACGCCAACAGCGATTAAAATCCTGCCAGGAAGTCCATCCTTATAGTGGTGGAACCATCATGGTATGGGCGGGTATTTGGATCGGCGGAAGAACTGAGTTGATTTGGATCAGAGGCAACCTCAACGCTCAAATTTATGCTGAGACGATTGTATCAGACGTCATCGTTCCTCTACAAGTGCAAATCGGTCCCTTATTTCAGTTAATGCATGATAATGCACGACCGCACACCGCAAGAGTTGTAAGACAGACTCTCGCCGCAGCTAACATCAATGTCCTGCCCTGGCCTGCTCAGTCGCCAGACTTGAACCCGATTGAGCATGCATGGGATATGCTACAGAGAAGAGCTCTGCCGAATATGGAGGGTATCCAGTCGCAAGAAGACCTTTTTTTGTTGTTGCAACGAACATGGGCGGCCATTCCACAGCGTGATTTGGATGAACTCATTTTGAGTATGCCAAACCGATGTTCTTGTGTTGTTAGTGTTCGCGGTAGAAACACGGATTATTAATTGTTTAAGTTACCCAATAAAATTTTAGAGAAAACTGTTATTTCAGTCTTTTTTTCGAACTTTTGTGTTAGTGGTTCAAATGTCAAAAATCCCTTTATTAGGAAAATGGCAAATTTCTTTATTAATGCAAAGGTGACTTGGTTTATCGTTACTGTGACAAACGAAAACACTTTATTTGATGAATCCTTAAAGAAAATTTTAATTAATATCAATCAGGAGAAAAGTTATTGCAAAAATATATGTTGATCCCTAGACACTTTTGATGTGTGTATGTGTTATTTTTATGGTTTAATTTTCTGACGCAGTCAAATTTTTGTCTATAATAGGCCATGAATTGGGTTTTCAAATAATGCCTTGAGGCTGTTGATTTTGTGGTACTTTTTAAGGACTTGAGGAATGTATGGCTATACATGTGTCGCGGCATCTACATCGCCATATACGAACTACGCACCACACTGACGTCACTCAAAATCCTGCATCATGCAAGCAGAGTTTACCGCGCAACTAGCATATTATACATTAATACAACATTCCGACATAATCGTCGGGTAGTTGCCCGGCAGACAATTTATCCGACCCGGGAATCGAGCCCAGGATCCCACTTTCAGCAGTCGCGCTTGCGACCATACATCAATATTCAACATTTTATTTTAAACACAGCCCACTAACCTAGAAATCTTCACTATCAGTTAATAATTATGGAGTCCGTAATAACTGACTTATAAACTACTTTACTTCGAAGTAGGAACCCAAAGAAACTTCGAATTATTTTGCTCAAAGGGTAATCTCGTTAACCCCTTTAATTGGCGACCTTTTATTAATTGGTAGTTGAGAAAGACTTAGCAAACAACTATTAATTAATTATTTTTTGGAATTAAATAAGGAAGGAAGTACCTAACCACACTTCTTTCTTAAATTTGTAAAATTTTGACGTACCTAGTACCAACCTACATTAAGGAACGTAGCCCGCATTACAGAGCATGTAACTTCGCCCGCACAGTGCGGGCTGTTACCAGTCTGGGGGCAGCGGAAATTACATTTGCACCCACAGCGGCCATAGCCCTCGACACGCCCTGTACAAGGGAACACCGGGGTGATTAGTAAAAGCCTTACAGACCCCTCTGCCCAGCCCGAGGCGTAGGACATCCATGAGGATTTCCAACCCGACAGCAAAAAAAAGAAAGGTAAGTACCTAATCTGCATTCGCGACTTATTTGCCAAAAATGTAAACAAATATGAGTTTATGGAAAAGTAACTTTAATTCCTACACAATAAAGTGCAGTTTACGCTACAACTTCAAACATTTTTATAACTTTTTGAATAGTGCTTGTCACTCTGACCATTACAATAAAGTTGATATTTGTTTAACTTGAAATAACATCAATTTGAAACATACATTTGAATAGATTATACCCTACATCCATATTTTGCTATTAATAATAATTATTGAATTATTCATTTTCCTGGACTGAGTACTGAGATTTTCCTATTTTTATTATTGCTTAATGAGCCCGCTCTTGACCTCGATCACGCCTGACGGAAAGCGATGGATGAGGTCGATGATGGAACGAACGTGCCCAGAAGATGTCTAAGGCACTGGAACTTTCACGCATCGACGAAACAGAGCAGGCTGCTTGACGCCGGACTCCGGTGGGAGGGTGGTTGCAAACCAGGCGGGTGTTAGCCCTACCACCGCAAGGGAAGAATTGGCCAGTCACATAAGGTTTTTTTTTTTGTGTGAATCTCCAGGATGCGCCGAGCGCTTTGTTCAATTGAGAAACTGGCGGAACAAACTGCGCTAGGTACACGAGGAAGCTTCTTCGTGCATCCCAAAAAAATAACATAAGCCCTTAAATTTTTTTATTCGAGTTTTTATACCCTTTAAATAGGACTTTGTAGAGATTGTCGTATCCAAAAAGTGTTTGCCACATCGGAATGATACTGGCCACTTTTTGACAACCTGTCATCCAACGCAAAAAAAAAAAACAAAAAAACAATGAGGTTATAATTTTAAATGTCAAACCCTTTTTTGGATTATAGAAAAGCAATCAAAACCACGTATACAGAAATATTAATTTACACGTTAAAATTGAGTTTTTTAAGGAAAACTTGAGCATTTTTTTAAGTCATATGTTTCAGAAAAGGATACCAAAGGTTACGCTATGTTGTTTACTTTTTATACACATTCAAGCATCCGGATATACAGGTATTTCAAATTGATGGCTTTTTTAAAATTATTGTTCAGAAGATTTGCATATAAAACAAGGAATTACTTCGTGTGATATTGATGAATAATATATAAACATTTGGTAGCGTGACTGTACCTATATCCATGCTTAGCCCCGCTACAGTGGTTTAAACCTCGCTTTGTGTGCAAATCGAATTAAGTTCTCGGTTAGTTACAATTTATTGCTTAGCTGTTTAGCAATTAGACTAGATGTAAGTACATAGTACGGATAGCTACGCGAATATCCTTTAATACATGCATTGACCAAGATTGAACTAGATCAGTTAGTTATTTATTAGAAGCCTATGATGTCCCACAGCTGGGCAAAGGCCTCACTACTCTCTTTTCGATTCTCTGTTTAAAGATGTTTATCCTATTTCTATCATACTTTTTTTCATACAAAATAATTCGACAAAGTCACGATTATTAACGTAAAGGTTACAAAAACTTTTTATCGGATAACAGATGTTGAATTAGAAATAGCAAAATACATGAAATTCACAAGGTTTTTCAAACTAAAATAAGCTGAAAAAGCTTTCAATTCCCTTTTACTGAAAAATATTATAAAGCGATCAAAAAAGTTGATCTTTTTTGTCGCTGTTATATAAATTTACGATGGAATTTTAGCATAAATACATAACTCTATGGAGGCACAAAGTAAAAAGTTTAAAGATGTTTTTTGGTAAGGGGAGTTTTGGAACGGCTTTTTATTAGATTTTCAGTATCGAAAACGTTTTACTTATCAAACATCCACCACCGGTATGATGTAATTTATAAACTGTACAAAAATGTTGATACCTTACCTACGCCTACGGTTTTACAGAAGATTGGTGTTGATCTCTTTCGCCATTTATTATATCATCAATTAATACATAGTTTCACGATTACGCAAAGAAGATCTCTAAATCTACAGTTTCCAATAAGAGCGCTGGCCGCTATTTTACCAGCCATCATGAAAATCTGTTATTTTCCCTAGTATTTGACATTAAGGTGTCAAAAACGCTCTGTATTTGGAAATCCGTTATTTTGTGACAGTTCACTACTTTCTTAAGGCGCATTCCACCAAACTTTAATTATATTCTATTCTATTTTTTTAAGGTTCTGGCTCCACCAAACTTTAATACCTAGAATAAGTCTTATCCTGAGAATAAATTTTGAATTTTTGACAGTTTTTCCATACTAGAACTGTTAGACATCAATTTTATTCCACGTATCTGACTTTGGTTAAATCAGCCCTTAGGCAACCAAAGCTTGAAATTGCCAATACATTGATGAACTTCTAAGTGTGACAGGTGACTGTCGCCACCAGCATTAAAAAGAAGGAAAGAAAATTAATAAATTTATCAAGCACAGACTAAAAGACACACACACAGTACACCAGGGACATACATCAGATAAAAACAAATAAAAAAGTGAAAAATCCGATTTAAGAAATTACCAGGGAAGTGTGCCTCACGGCTGCGCCAAAAAGACTTAGTTCAACAAAAATGCCAGATTCTATAACTACATAGTGCCTGACGATGGTTTTCAACTGGACCTGATACGTGATTAGGTAGACCGTCAGCTTTTTAGCAACCTAAGCGCCAATTAAAACAGCTTCGTTCTATAGTACCAAAATATTGCAGATATACCACCCGAATTAGCCATACGTCTGAGCTTTTGTACCTAGGATTTTACGCTGAGTGTAATTTTTGCTAACAGGCTGACGACAGCCACGTGTGTCAGCGCTGCACCGCTTGATAAACGACTGCACTTGCACCAGGTGTTACATCAACCGTATACAGGGTGACTTTTTATTAGAGCATAATATTTTAGGGGGTATTTCAACGTTTTTCAGGAAAAATCCCAAGCGGTAACCTTAAAACTAAGTAAACAACAAAAAAATACTCAAAATTTACTATTTTTGTTTTATTGTCTCATATTAAAGGTCTGGCCACATGTAGAAAACGTTCAATGTACAATAACAGTGTTAGTTTTGACATAATGCCGCTAAATTCAAAGAACTGAAGACAAAATTACAAGTTTTACAAACACATTTGCCTATTTATCTCGAAACTTCACTATTACATTTATTCTGCGTAAATAAAAATATTTTGAAAATGGTTCACTTCCGCATATGGGCGTCCGTACAAAAAATGTTGCAATCAGGCGTACTATCACCCCCTACAAGATTATGCTCTAATAAAAAGTCACCCTATATATCTTAAAAAAGAACACTCCATATTCCCTGGCTTCTACAAAAATTCCCACTTTCCTAGCTTACCATAACACAGTCAGCAAACATACCCGTTTTCCTTAGAGAATTCTCATATTAACGCTGTTCCTACAATGTTATTAAAGTAAGCATGTTGGTTTAGAACAAGCTGTGGAGCGAGAGGAGTTACCTGAATGAAAAATTCGCGAGATAGAATTTCTACAGAAATGTAGGCAGAGTGTCACCCAAGTCTTTGATGGTATATTGGCGTGTGCTAGCTGATACATATCGTCCCTCGCGTGACTGAAAGTCCTATCTAATTTTTCAAATTTTTTACCTGATTTGAGTTAGGACGGCTACGTTTCTCTATTCGTGATTCTTTACATGTTTCACTAACCGTCGTATATCTATGTTGTTTGAATCTCAAAATACAACAAATTTTAAAGGCAACGAAATGTAAAGAATCACGAATAGAAAAATGTAGTTGTCCTAACTCAAATCAGCTAAAAATGAGAAAGGACTTTTAGTTCCGTATTACAGAACGTCACTCAATACTCAAGCATTACTTAAAACTAGTTTCAACCAATCAAATGGCTTGAATCTAGTTTTAAGTAATGCTTGAGTATTGAGTGACGTTCTGTAATACGGGCCGATATAATTATCACACTAATAATATAAAGGCGAAAGTTTGTGAGTGTGTGTATGTGGTCGTAATGCTAATTACTTACTATTGTGTATAATTCAAGTAATTTTTGGCTTTTAACTAAAACACTAGGTAGTTGTGAAGTGCAAGTGTTTTAGGGGACTGTCTCCCAGCACTTTATTTGCGTAATACACTTTCAATCACACACAAATTATAATAACACTACATCATCATCTGCCTAGCCTTTTCCCAACTATGTTGGGGTCGGCTTCTAGTCCACACGGATGCAGCTGAAATACATATAAATAAATAAATATAATAATAGATAATAATAGTACGAGTAAATATCAGTGACAGGAAGTCATTATAACATCATCAATATAAACGAAGTGCCAAAAATATGTATTATTGAAGCTAACTTAAAAACTACCCAAAGTTAATAAAATTTATATGGGACCACCCTATCCATTAAAAAAAAAGTTTTTGAAATCGATTTACGATTGCCGAAGATAACGCGTAACAAGCATGCAAAAGAACAAAAAAACCGGTCAAGTGCGAGTCGAACTCGCGCACCGAGGGTTCCGTACAAAGTAGGTATGTAACTACAAATTTACTGTTTTCGGATTTTTTCCTTTACTTGTGCTACATGGCCTTGCTTCTTGCCAAATTTCATGATTCTAAGTACCCTATACATTTTGATTTCCTTGAGAGTGTCGAAATATACGTTTATTGATGTATAAACGGCCGTATCTTTTTTTTACGCTAACTTAGAAGTTTGATTTTTTCACAGCTTCAAGGGACCGCAGACCTGAATATATGGTTTTAATTTTCTACTCGATACCTCCATACATTCCTGAAATAAAGGGTCTTAACAGACAGACGAATGGACGGACGGACGGGTAGACAACAAAGTGATCTTATAAGGGTTCCGTTTTCCTTTTGAGGTACGCAACCTTAAAAACATACAGTCGAAATAAAAACCTCCTCGTTTTTGAAGTCGGGTAAAAAAAGGATCTATTTTCTGAGCGAGGCTTTGGCCAAGTCAAGTACTTATTTGGTTCAAACCAGTACCAACATTTGAAGGTCTTGTAACAGGGAATTTAATTAAAAAGCAGATATACATCTATACGCACTGCTCTGCTTCAAGGATTTTTTTGCGGTCGAATCACGTTGACAAGAAGGTCCTGTCGGTAAAATTTTCCCAATTGTTTTGTAAATTCTATTGAAAAATCAATATAGCGGAGTTAGTTCCGATAGCGACCACACGCCAAAAGAACTTTGTAGCGCTATAAGTCAATTTCACACAACAACAGCAACAACTGCAGCAACAGCTGTTTCATAAAACTCTCAACACATTAATGAAAGTTGTGTTTTAAATATTATAAGCACAATTTATTGTGGTAGCTAATTAGCAAAAATAAATATTTTCTTGACTTTATGAAATTGTGTAGACATGTACGTACAACCATTGCAGCAAAAGCACTCAACACCGCTATAACCAAAACGATCTTCAAAATCCGGTACAGTTATTATCTGCCCAGATGGACGAGCCGGAAAGCCTCATATGTAGTTGGCAACCGTCCAACTGCATGACCTGGTTTACGCGAATTTATCTGATGTCCTACAACCTTTGACTAGTGGAACATATTGACAAAATATATGTTATGCACCTACATATATCTCTAAAACATGAAAGAACTAAGGTTTTATTGTCTGTTATTATTGGAAAATATTCTCAAAAGAATCGGGATTGACATCATCCTATTCTTGTTGTTAGCTGTGACCCAAATTTTAAAAAGGTGAGTAATCGCGAGCACTTTCGTAAGAAGCTAGCAGTATCATCACAACGCTAATATGTTCTCATTGTTTTTCTTATTTCTTTTTAACCCCCGATTCAAAAAGAGGGGTGTTATAAGTTTAACACGTCTGTGTGTCTGTCTGCCCGTAGCATCGTAGCTCCTAAACGAATGGATCAATTATTAGTATATTAATTTATTTATGTATATTTATTTGTGCTTATATGAATATGTTATTAGGTATATAATTTATAGTTTTAACACGTTTCTGCGTATCTTTATGTTTAAAATATTTATTCCTCAATTTTGATGATTGCACCTACTACTGTTTTTCTCTGCATCACCCAAAGGTTGACTGGTAGAAAATGCCTATGGCGTTAAGTCCGCCTCTGTACATTTATGTGCTTGAAGTATTGAATAAATAAATATCAGTAAATAATTTATAGTGTGATATATATAAAGCAATTTGTTGTTTGTTTGGACAAACCAAATGTTTTAATTTGATACCGCAAAAAAACTGTAAACGCAACGCAAATGTGAAGTTATTTATTTTTATATAATTGTTGCAAAAAAAATATGTAAACGTTTTATGATTTTATACAAGTGTTATAGGATAGACACGATACCGGCCGTCATAACGGCAAGAATGATAGTCAAACCGATAATGGTGCCGATTCTGTTGTTCTCAAACTAAAGCAAAGTTAAGTTCAGTGCATCTTTTTTATGCATTTTTTTTTCTATTTCATTAATAAAAGAACAGAAGGTACATTTTAGTTTAGTCCTGTCCAATTAATTAAAAAGAAATGCTTTTTACAAACATATACTACTCAAAAAAAGTATTTGGTTCCGCGCTGAAACGATTTTGCCAGGGTGTGTTTCAAACGTCACTCCAGGAAAATCTGTTTTTCCCAAATAACTTTAAAAATACAATTCAAATAAATTTTGCTATTAGTAAACAAATTGCTCCTCATGATACACTAATTATTTGTTATAGTCTCAACTATCTAAAACAAAAAAAAAATGCCAGGGTAAAGCACACAATTTTTTAATTTAAATTTAAATTGATTGTGTTAGCGATATTGTCGATTAACAATAGGACCTCTATTTAAACTTGACACACAGTCCGCATTCAGATGAGCTCGTGGCTAAATGATAAGAGCCGCACGGGTCGACCGCTTAAGCTATGCCTGCCGCGGTCGGTCCGTGGATGGGTGACTAACTATTATATATTGAGACCTCTCCGTGCCTCGGAAAGGACTTCAAGCCGTTGGTCCCGGCAGTCATTCACGATACTTAGCAACTAAGTCGTGGAGGCCAGATAGACAGTCTCTCTATGTAAAAGTACCTACTCAGCTTCTTCTGGTTAGACTAAAAGCCAACCCCAACATAGTTAGGAAAAGGCTAGGCAGATTGATACAGTTCACATTCAATACTTATCTGGCAGATAGAGCCAAAATTCCAATTAATTTAGACACAGTAATCAATAAGAGCCCAACCGTGCATTAGAATCTAAAGTGGGTTGGATTAATTTCACGTTTTGGCAACAAATCATAAAGCTGAGCACGAACTGATCGCAGCTTCGAATGGACGAAACCTTCATTAATTTGTTTCGATCAATTTCGAAAGGATATTGTTTTTATCGTGAAAAATTTACTAATTTGTCACGTTAAAAAAACATTCTAAATTGATGTGATAGATAAATGATGTTGTTATTGATATCTATTTTGTTTTGTATTTTAGAATTTTCCATCAAGATTATTTGAACGACTAGAGCAGGCAAATTGGATCATATTGCGGATTAGATACATCTGTGGCAATCAGATTTGTTAGTAAACATTATATTTAAGTCGCATGAAAATGCTACTGCCATTGAACCTGCATGATATTATATGAAACTGATGAAATTTCTGGAATCTCATCTTAATTTGTAATTATATATCTATGTAATTCTAAGCAAGTTTCAGTACAGAGGCCTCACATCAAGCTACCCCAATCTGTAAAATTTCTTTGATAGATTTTCAACTTTACTGCAAAGGAATAAGGTTCATATTCTATTGGGAAAATTTTACAGATTAGGGTAGCTTGATCTGCTGGCCTCTGTACATAGACAAGGTGACTCCAAGTGATATTCACACTCAAATTGTATGTTAAAATATTTTATTAGGAAAATAACTTCAAAATAATCCTATTTTATAATAAAATGCGAGGGTCTTTATGGCACGACTTACTTCTCGTGTCGAGACCTCGAAAAGGGTAAATCTAACTTAGTATTACAACATCTGACTGCGCTCGAGCTAAGATTAAGCACTTTCAAATTTAAAGCTTTAGCATAACGCCGAAACACTTAAGATGACACCGACCCCGCAGTGGCACCCTCATCGCTTGTTTGGTTATTTCTTTTAAAAATAAAAGAAATCAACACAACAAGCTTATTTTCTGCATTTTCATCCTAAAAAGAATGAAAATGCAGAAAATAAGCTTGTTGTGCTCCACAAGATTTTACGTTATTATTATTACAAACGATAGTTAATTTTAAGGATTATAATCAAACTTAACAATCTAAAACTACCGTTGGTATTCAGCTGAATTCTGTTACACTGGAAGCCGACCCCAACATAGTTGGGAAAAGGCTAGGCAGATGATGATGAGATTCTACAAGTAAAAATAATACAAAAACTCCTAAAATATGTGGTCCAAAAATGCATAGTTTCGAAGATATCTTGTATCTAAGTTTAATTGATAAATACGAGTAAGTAATTAATTTTCATTCAATCCAATCATTCATAATATTAAAGCTAAGAAAACGCAACGTTATCATATTTCACGTAAGGGTGTTTCACATTAAAAGACTCCCCGCACGACGACGGTGCGACGCGAATCTGGTAGAACAATCTCCATGGAGTTTTCGTAGAAATTGTTGGTGGCTGTGCTGCTGCCCCATAATCTCTAATTTTTCCTGCAAAATAAAATTGAAAACAAACCTACTTTTTTAATCTCTTTACATGAATAAATTCATAAAAATTTTCGAAAATATTTTCTATAATCTCACCTTACCATTATTTATAGTTGGAGCTAAAGAGGATCGTTACGATAAGGATTCGGGTCTCAATGTCACAGTAACTCAAAGATAATAAATAATCCCTTGTAGAATAAATGGAGCAAAACCAACAAATCACTGGAATCTGTCCGTTTATTTTCTAGGCTATGGTATGGCACTCATTTGGCAATGCCGAGGCATAATATCTAGTTATTCACTTATTCAGCCTCTAATGTTATAATTATAATAAATAAAAGGTGGTGAAGTAAGTACATAGGGCACAAATTGTCATTAGATTGTCAGGACATCTCATAAGCTCCAGCTGTACAAGAATTATTTGACACGTAGCGAAATTCTGAACTATTTTGTGAAAACGTTTCAATACGATTTCACAAAAATTAAATATTTAATATAATTATAATGAATGTTATGCGTACAATGTTGTCAGTAATTCAAAATATTCACAGCTATTATGGTTGGCCTAAATTAATTTTCCCATTTAATATTTCCGACAACTTAATAAGTACCAATGAAGTTAAATTTCTTATATAAACTTTGTGTAATATTACTCTGATTTGTGATAAAATATTAGGGTTTATTGAAGAATATCCCATTTTTATCGCCAATTTCAACTTAGTGAGATAGGATAAGGCAGGTTTTATTTTACGACTAGAACCGAGACCTATAATTTACTTAATAACCATTATTAAATTGCTCCATAAAAGATTGTCCAGAAAAACTTTCAAGGTCAGAGACATCGGCTTATTTCACACTTTATCTTACTTAGATTACGGAACTTTATAAGTTTATAATTAAAATAGTAAAAATATCCTGCTTTAATTTACGAAATTGTTACTAGATATTATTTACTCTCAACAGCATATAAACACGTTCGTTTCGTGTATATTTCATCAGAAAACATGTGAAAGATAAAATAGTGGAGATACATTTGTGTAGGATGAGTGTTTTTAATGAACAAGTAAATACATATACAAAGAATGGAACGCAATACATGAGAGAGAGAAGGAATGATAGTGTGAAAGAGAGAGGTGAGGAATGGCGGAGTAGTACTGGAAGGGAACGGAAGTGTGGTTCGCTGTAGAAAGAAAAGACGTTAAGAAAGATTATTAGATTATTATTATTTTGTAGAAAATCCAAAAAGCTAAAATAAACCACTGTAATTGTTTTTAAAAGCATTTTACTTGCCCACAATCCCCATCATTCTACATTTTGGGGGCTCGTCCGGGATTGCGGGCACGTGGTTTGAAGAAAAACGGAAAAAAAGACGCTCGCGACACAAAAGGTGAAAATCGACGAACAATCACGACGAAGACGCATTACAAGGACGAAAGACGCTAGTTGAAGACGAAAGACGCTAGTTGAAGACGACAGACGCTAGTTGAAGACGAAAGACGCTATTTGAAACGATTCCAGTGAAATTTCCCATACTCGAACGACGATGGCGGACAGTAAGGACAGCATAGACACATTTTTCAACATGTTTGAAGTGACTCAGTTCAGTGGTGAAGACCATTCCTATGCATCCACGAAATGGGCTCAAGATCTCGATGACAACGCGGAGATATTTGGATGGTCTGCGCAGCAACGGCTTATCATTGCTCGTAGGTCATTGACGGGAACAGCAGGGCTGTGGTTGAAAACTGAAAGAGTGCATAAAACTTACGAAGAACTAAAGTCAGCCGTGTTGAAGGAATTTCCGGACGCAGCGAACACCAAAGAAATGCACGAGATGATGGCAGCGCGTAAGAAACGCAAAGACGAATCCTACTATCAATTTATGCTAATAATGAAAGAAATGGGGAAGCGAGCCAAATTCCCCGACTACGTCGCCATCCAATATATTATAGACGGAATTTCAGACCTGGAAACCAATAAGGCTATTCTGTATGGCGCATCCACCTACCCGGCATTGAAGGAAAAGTTATTGGTTTACGAAAGCATAAAGAAAAAAGCTGCTAGGCAGAACGCCGAACGACCTGCAAAACAAGCTTCTGCATCAGGAACTGGCCAGCCGTGCTACAACTGTGGGGAGAAAAATCATAAAGCAAGTGCATGTCGAAACGGGGTAAAATGTTTCAAGTGTAACCAATTCGGCCATATTAGTTCTAAATGCACAAGTCAGAGCGCAGCAGCAGGAAGCGGCGGAAGTTCGGTCGGGACAGCAACGTCGGTAAAACAGATAAGAGCGGACGGATCGACCAATCAGCGGTCGGCGCAGGAACGCTCGTCGGTAAAGCAGTCTGACGTCGCCGTCGCCGGTACGAAGAAACATTCGGCTATGTTCGGGATTACGACGACACCCGAAGACGGATCGGGCGGCCATGAAGAAGGATGCAAGATGGCGGATGAGGTAGATGTCATGCAGATTGTAAACAAACCGAATGATCGGCATAATAAGGCGATGAAATCCGTAAAAATAAGTGAAAAAACAATAAGTGCGTTGGTAGATACGGGCAGTGACGTTAATTTAATACGTGAGGACATGTGGAACGAGTTAAATGTGCCGTGTAGTAATGATAATACGATGTTATCCGGACTTGGACTCTCGAAAGTAAGATCGTGCGGAAAGATTATGTTATGTTTACAAATAGACAGCAAGAGTTATTCAGATGTAATATTTCATATAGTACCTATAGGGTCCATGCCCTACAAACTTATTATTGGGCAGGAATTTTTGCAAAATGTTGTGATGGTAGTTCGTGAGGGTACAGTGCTATTGTTGTCACAAGATGACGAATGGTTGTCTAGGGTGAATTGTTGTGTGAGAGATGTAGATGTTACAGGTCATATCACCAATCCCAGCATAAAGACGGAAGTTGAGCGGCTGGTGGAAGGGTACAAGCCTGTTCAGACGAGAGATGCCCCAATCGAGATGAAGATAGTGTTGAAAGATAATGTGCCAGTAGCCCAGCGACCACGAAGGATATCACACATGGAGCAGAAGGTAGTAGAAGATCAAATAGATGAATGGTTGCAAAGTGGAATAATACAGGTGAGTTTTTCAGAGTATTCCAGTCCTTTGGTACTTGTGAAAAAGAAAGATGGGTCTACCCGAATTTGTGTGGATTATCGCTTATTAAATAAGAAGATTGTAAAAGACGAATTCCCATTGCCAATCATTGATGACTTGATTGATAATTTGAGAGATGCAAAAATATTTAGCGTGTTTGATCTTAAAAATGGATTTTTCCATCTTAGGGTAAGCAAGGAGTCGGTGCAGTATACATCGTTCATAACACATCATGGGCAACTTGAATTTCTGCGTGCTCCTTTTGGTCTGTCCATATCGCCTAAATATTTTATGAGATTTGTCTCCATTATTTTCAGAGAATTGATAGCTGTTGTATATAGGTACCTACATACTTCCTAGTTTATAAGTTTACGTTTATTGGGTTTTGAGTCTACCCTCCATCTTATTGTTGTTCCTACCCTACTCTTATGATTTTATCCACTTGTATTTCTAGGCTACTTAGCTCAATACACAAATTACGATATTTGGTGTTTTATTGAAGACATAATATTGGCGACGAGTAGAAATCATGGCAACGGAGTGTAAATCTGTGAAATTTCATGAGTTCAATGTGAAATGTGATAATTGGGACAATTACATCGACAGACTTAAATATTGTTTTGAGGCGAATGGCGTCGTCTCAGATTCGGCAAAAAGGGCAAATTTCTATACAGTGTGCGGCGTACAAGTGTTCGAAACTCTTCTGGCGTTGATTACACCAAAAAAGTCTTGTGAAGTAAAATTCAGTGAAATTGAAGCGATCCTAACAAAACATTACAGCCCAAAACCTAATGAGATTTCTGTGTCGTTCAAATTTTATAAGCGCGATCAACTACACAGTGAGTCCGCCGCGGAATACATAGCACAACTCAGAAAAATCTGTGCCGGTTGTAACTTTACAGACATGGAAAGGATGCTTCGTGACAGATTGGTATGCGGTATGAACAATCACAATTTGCAATACGAACTGCTAAAGAAAGATAATTTGCGATACCATGACGTAGTGGATGCTATGCTATCGACCGAAAGTGCAGGCAGGGACGCTCGTATGATGCAGAGCGCCTCCGTCACCGGCGCCGCCGTCAGCTACGACGCGACGGCACTGGACGCCGCGGCGACGTCGCCGCCGCCCTGTGAACCTATGGACGTCAACGCCGTGCAATCCAAAGCAAATGTACGACGGTGTTATCGATGTGGAGACCGGCACGCGGGCGAATGTCGCTTCGTTAACGCCGTGTGCCACTTTTGTCAGAAGAAAGGTCACATCGAGAGAATATGCACCGCGAAAAAGAAAAGTCGTTCTGAAAAAATTAACCTAGCCGAAAACGAGACTGACATGCACCTTAATGGCATATATAACATGGAGAGCACGAGGAGCTCTCGCGTTCCGGCATACGAGGTGAAGCTACTACTGGACGGCGCGCAGGTAGCAATGGAGGTGGACTCCGGCGCCGCTTTCTCCTTGGTGAACCAGCAGACGTGGGCGCGCGTATGCTCGCGCAACGTTTTGGCCGCGGTACCCAACCGCCTGTGCACGTGGAACAGCTCACCGGTCACAGTGATAGGACAAGCTCAAGTGCAAGTACAATATAAAGACATTAAGTGTGTTTTGAATGTCATTGTAGCTAAGGGCTCGGGACCGAATCTGTTGGGACGTAACTGGTTCGAGGCACTAGGTATTACTTTAAATGTTAATGTGATATCTGAACTGGACATGTCTGCGAACGATCAGATTGTAAGTAAGCACAGCGAGATTTTCAGGGACGGACTCGGTACTTACAAGGGGGACCCTGTGGCTATAAATTTGAAACAAGGTGCAACTCCTAGGTTTTTGAAGGCACGTCCCGTACCCTATGCTATTAAAGACAAAGTTGAAAAAGAGATAGATCGTTTAGTGGGGGAAGGGGTACTTCGCCCTGTATCTTTTTCAGAATGGGCGACTCCGGTTGTTCCAATACCCAAACGAAATGGGGACATTCGTCTTTGCGGTGACTACCGTAGTACAGTTAATCAGGCTACCGAGTCGGATACCTACCCTATGCCGACTGCAAGTGAAGTGTTTGCTACGATTGCTGGTGGAAAATTTTACACGACACTCGACCTTGACCGTGCATATACACAGGTGGTCGTCACAGACGCCACAGCACAGCTGTTAACCTTAAACACATGCAAAGGTTTGTTTTCAGTACACAGATTGGCTTTTGGTGTTAAAGCCTGCCCGGGAATTTTCCAGCGCTTGATGACGGCGTTGCTGGCGGGCGTTCCCGGCGTCGCGGTACTGATTGATGACGTCATTGTCAGTGGCCGGACGATGTCGGAGATGACGCAGCGCCTCGACACAGTGCTGGAGCACATCGGTAAGGCAGGTTTGCGGCTCAATCGGAACAAATGTAAGTTTGCCAAAGAACGTGTAGAGTTTCTAGGTTTTGTCATAGACGCTGAGGGTATTCATCCTGCACCTAGCAAAGTTGAGTCTATCGTCAACACTCCTGAACCAAAGAACGTTACACAACTAAAAGCGTTTTTAGGATTATACAATTTTTATGAGAGGTTCGTACCTCACAAAGCTACCATGCTCGAGCCCCTACATAGGTTGCTCGACAAAGCACAATCTTGGCAATGGACGGACAGGGAGCAAAGGAGCTTTGACACGGCTAAAAGGTTACTGTCATCTGACCTGACACTCGTTCATTACGATTTAAATATGCCGTTAGTACTCACTTGTGACAGTTCAGAGTACGGCGTCGGCGCTGTATTATCCCACGTTATGGAAGACGGACAGGAGCGCCCTGTAGCTATGAGTTCCAGAACTCTACATACTCACGAACGCCGTTACTCACAATTAGATAAAGAGGCTACTGCCATTTCATTTGGAGTTAGCAAGTTTCATAACTATATAATGGGAAGATCCTTCACTCTAGTTACGGACCATAAACCGTTGTTGGGCATATTCGATCCGAAGCGACCTATGCCTACGGTCTTGTCGCCTCGCCTAACGAGGATCGCAATTTTATTGACGTCACATAATTACGAAATTGTGTACAAACCGGGACAACAAATTGGTCACGCTGATGGATTGAGCCGATGGCCACAGCCGGTTCCCGACCAACCTGAAAAGCAGTTATGTGACGTGTTGCTGATGGCAGAAACTCCTACCGACTTTCCTGTGGATGCTGACCAAATTGCATTAGCAACGAAGCGAGATAGGCTATTATCTCGTGTCAGTCATCATGTACTAAGCGGTTGGCCAGCTAGAGTTAGCGATGATGAACTGCGTCCATACTGGTTACATCGTTCGGAACTCTCTATGCATGAAGATTGTATCTTACTGGGTTGTCGAGTGGTGGTACCGTCATCATTGCGTGAAACTATACTACGTGCTTTACATAAAACACATAACGGCATCGTCCAAACGAAATCTCTGGCCAGGAGTTATGTTTGGTGGCCAAAACTGAACGAAAATATTGAGGCGTTAGTAGGCGGCTGCGACAAATGTCTTGAAAATCGGCACATGCCTCCGAAAACTAAATCTGAGTGGGTCACGCCTACAAAGCCGTGGTCTCGAATAAATGTGGACTTTGCGGGACCTTTCCAAGGTAAATATATTTTAATTGTTGTAGACGCATATTCCAGATGGCCTGAGGTGATCTTGGTTAACAATATGACAGCGGGAACGGTCATCAGACACCTCAGAAATTTATTTGCGATACATGGTTTGTGTGAGACATTGGTTTCCGATAATGGAACGTCCTTTGTGTCAGCTGAAGTTAAACAATTTTTGAACGCGAATAAAATAAAACATATTAAGACAGCGCCTTATCATCCTGCCACAAACGGTTTGGCCGAAAGAATGGTGCAAACTGTTAAAGACAAGCTACGCAAAATGGATGACATCTCTTGGGATGTTAAGATTCCTCGAATGCTACTAGGATTGCGGGTAACTCCTTGCACAATAACTAACAAGAGCCCCTCTGAACTCTTGATGAATAGGCGCCTACGTACTTTGTTAGATGTTATACATCCAGATAATATTGTTCAAAATAAAACTGATCAACAGATTACCAATAATGCTCATAAGATAACTCGAGAAACTAATGTGGGCCAAAGTGTGATGTATAGAAATTATAGTGGTGGACCTCGTTGGTTGCCTGGTACGGTTGTTAAAAGGCAAGGGCCATCTAATTATCAAGTTGCAACTGGTGATGGTAATGTTGTGAACCGACACATCGACCAACTGGTTAAAAAGAAAGTCACAGAAGACACAGACCGGGAAGGAGAGAAGGAAGAAGTGAATAATGAAAAGGCCAATTTGGAAATGGAAAATCAAGATGTGGA
Source organism: Globia sparganii (assembly GCA_949316385.1). Taxonomy (NCBI): domain Eukaryota; kingdom Metazoa; phylum Arthropoda; class Insecta; order Lepidoptera; family Noctuidae; genus Globia; species Globia sparganii. The sequence goes on from OX438654.1 coordinate 20,365,700, forward strand.
TATGGGAGGTACGGGGTTGAGTGAGGAAATTATTGAAATACCGAGTCCGGACCAATGGGCGGAGATGTTAGGTATACCTAGTGATTATGAGTCTGGCTATTCTGGGGGTAAGATTAAAAGTAAGGTTTTATCTCATACAAAAGGTCCCTATGAAAAGCCTGATGTAAGGTATATTGAATAGACATAATGTTTATGTTAGATATTTAAATAAATACAAAATTGTTAGCTTTAAGTATAAATTAAAGTTTAAATATATTTTGTATACTTGGGGGAAAGATATGTTGTATATAGGTACCTACATACTTCCTAGTTTATAAGTTTACGTTTATTGGGTTTTGAGTCTACCCTCCATCTTATTGTTGTTCCTACCCTACTCTTATGATTTTATCCACTTGTATTTCTAGGCTACTTAGCTCAATACACAAATTACGATATTTGGTGTTTTATTGAAGACATAATAATAGCAAAGAGAATTATGGCAATATTTATTGATGATATTGTGATTCCAGCTGAAACAGAAATTCAAGCATTAGAGAGACTTAAACAGGTGTTAGAAGTAGCTTCACAACATGGTCTTGAAATAAATTGGAAAAAGGTGAAATTGCTTAGTCGTGAGATTGAATATCTGGGTCATGTGATAAAGAATGGTGAAGTTAGACCAAGCCCAGAAAAAGTACAAGCCGTCTCAAGGTACCCCGAACCTAGAAATGTTAAACAAGTTATGAGTTTCATTGGCCTAACATCTTATTTCAGGAAATACATCAAAGATTATGCTAAGATTGCTAGACCATTAACAAATTTGCTAAGAAAGGATGTTCCATTTAAATTTGAAAGCGAACAACAATGTGCTTTCAATTCATTGAAGGAAAAGCTGACCAGTGATCCAGTATTGAAAATCTACAACCCCAACTTACCAACAGAGTTACACACTGATGCATCATGTCATGCATTGGCTGCAATATTACTGCAATTGCATCCAGATGGAGAACTGCATCCTGTGCATTACATGAGTCATAAGACAACTGATGCTGAAAGTAAATACTCGAGCTACGAGCTGGAAGCACTTGCTGTTGTAGAAGCTGTCAGGAAGTTTAGACATTATTTGTATGGAATCCCTTTTAAAATCATTACAGATTGCAAAGCTTTTGAGCAGACGTTAAAGAAGAAGGATTTGACGCCAAAAGTGGCTAGATGGGCATTCATGCTAGATGAGTATGATTATGAGATTGAACACCGAGCTGGCAGTAGGATGCAACATGCCGATGCTCTCAGCAGAAACCCATTTGTTTCGGTGGTGAGTCTGCAAGAAGAGATAAGACATGGACAGGAAACAGATGAAGAACTCAATGCCATCAGACAGATTATTTTGAAAGATGGTCAGTATCATGACTTCTGGATTGATAATGGTATTTTGTACAAAGGTGAAGAGAAACGATTAGTAGTTCCGAAGATTATGGAGAAAGAAATAATAAAGAGAGTGCACCTAAACGGTCACTTTTCAATAAGAAAGATGAAAGAAACCATAGGAAAAGATTACTACATAAGAAACATGGATAAAAGAATAGAGGAAGTAGTCCTAAGTTGCATACCTTGTTTATTAGCAACAAGAAAAGAAGGAAAACAGGAGGGCCATTTGAACCCGATAGATAAAGAAGGAATACCTCTGAATACATTGCATTTAGATCACATAGGACCATTTATTGAAACAAGAAAGCAATATAACTATATACTTACCATGATTGATGCGTTCACGAAGTTTACATGGCTTTTTCCTACCAAGTCTACATCAAGTGCAGAAGCATTAAGTAAATTAAGACTTCATCAGCAGGTTTTTGGTAATCCAACTAGGATCATAACAGACAGAGGGACATCTTTCACCAGTGGGGAATTTGAAGATTATTGTAAAGAAGAAGATATCCAGCATGTCAAGATTACTACTGGAGTGCCTCGAGGTAACGGACAGGTAGAGAGAATCCATCGAATATTAATACCTATGCTAACCAAGCTGTGTATAGAAGACAAGTCTTTGTGGTACAAGCATGTGAGTCGTGTCCAGAGAGCCATTAACAGTACCTACCAGAGATCTATAAACACCACTCCATTCCAATTACTAATTGGAACAAAAATGAGATGTAAAGAAGATATCAATATAGTTACCCTATTGCAACAAGAAGTTATCAACAGTTATGATGAAAATAGAGAGAATGTGAGGCTGAAAGCCAAGCAACAAATTCAAAAAGTACAAGATGAGAATAAGAAGACTTATAATGAGAAGAGAAAACCTAGTTCATTGTTTATGCTAGATGATTTGGTAGCAATCAAGAGAACTCAGTTCGGCCCAGGTCTAAAAGTGAAACCCAAATTCCTTGGACCTTATAGGATTACTAAGGTCAAGCGAAATGACAGATATGATGTTGAGAAAGTGTATGATACCACAGAAGGGCCAAAGAGAACATCTAGTTCAGCAGATAATATGAAAAAATGGCCACTTAAGGATGAATGAATGGTGTTGTTTGTTTGTAGTTTAACTTGTTTTTTTTTATTTAATAAGGTGTCATGTGTGTGTAAGTACCTAAATAGCACTGCTCAGTATCCTTACGAATACCAGGTTATGTGTTATATACTGTTATGTGATAAATTGAGTTTAGATAGTACAAGGTTGTTTTTGTAATTAAAAATAAGATTTAGTGCTGAACTCTAGCTATTCTTTTTTTCTGTTGTGATTTTGAAAATTGATACAAGCATATTGTTTCATTATGTTAAAAGTTGTTAAGTTCTTAAGATGTAATGAGTTTTCTCTATACTTGGTAACTTCCTATTACTTATGTAATTAGAAGAATTTAGTAATTCTGTGTAAATGTTGGTAGTAGCTAAGATGCTTTAAGTTAAGGTATGTTGAAGTTATGTCAGATGCAGTGAGGGTGGATAGCCGACGTATGAATGAGGTTAAGAAGAGTGGCATGGGTGGAGAGTAAGCATATCTGGGGACAGATATGGAAGCAGGATGACCGAATGTAGGATGAGTGTTTTTAATGAACAAGTAAATACATATACAAAGAATGGAACGCAATACATGAGATAGTGTGAAAGAGAGAGGTGAGGAATGGCGGAGTAGTACTGGAAGGGAACGGAAGTGTGGTTCGCTGTAGAAAGAAAAGACGTTAAGAAAGATTATTAGATTATTATTATTTTGTAGAAAATCCAAAAAGCTAAAATAAACCACTGTAATTGTTTTTAAAAGCATTTTACTTGCCCACAATCCCCATCATTCTACATTTGTGTAAGTAATAAACTAATAAATCTTAGGATCCAATCGATACATTTGGATGCGGACACCATCAGTACATGGAACGAGTAAGCAAAGATTTGAAAACGGATCAACATGCGAGAAATCAAAATAGAAATAAAAAAAGAAGATGATCGCTTTCCATCAGGCGTGATTGAGGTCAAGAAGGCCCATTCAGCAACAAAAAAAGAACCACTCATTGATTCCCATTAAATGGTATGCGACATCGCGGCAGACCAAGACCAAGATGAAGAGACTTGAAATTTATCGAAAGGACTGGCCTGCCATGGGTGGAGTTAGACGTGAACAGGCGTACGGGGAGGCCTTTGACATTACGGGCTAATTACATAGATAGTTAGAAATCAATAATCATTAGGATCCTAACACAATCATGAGGGCGGGAGGCAGTCACCTCCTTCTGCGAAGCAGTCATGCTAGCGAAGGAGGTGGCGGGACGGCTGAGGGAGAGAGCCTCACGTGACACGTCCCAGCCGCCGCGGGAGACGCTCCGGGCGTCGGGAGCCGCGTGACGACTCCCGGCCACCGTAGGTGCGGGCCTGCGGGCGGAGAGTAATGGGTAACCCTCCGTCCGATCTGGACCAGACCCGTGCCGGACGGCACGTACGTGTTCCACGCGCGCATGAAAGAGATGTCAGCAGCAAGGAAAGGGCCGAAGCCTGCCGGGGCAGCGGGATTGTCCGAAAGGGTTACCGCTACCCCGGAACACAAAGGGCTAAGGAAGGAACACGGGTGGGTTTTAGTCAGTAAGAGTCTGACACTCCCTTCTGCTCCACCCAGAGCGGGAGGGGTCATTTGATGATTTCCCATCCTCAAAAAAAAAAAAAAAAAAGTGTTGACCCAGTGGAAATGGCTGCAACTTACGAGTTGACGGTCATAATTTCGAACCCTGACTGACAGGCGTTTTTCTTTGTGTAAATTGTTTCATCACTACTGCCCTCAAAACGGTGAAGGAAAAACCGGCATGTTCTGGAGCCAAAATTTCGAAGACATGTTGTGACATCTACCAACATGCACTGGACCCACTTTTTGGATTACGGCCAAGACCACTCTCTCTCACAGAAAGGAGGCCTGTGTGGCTGTGTCTCATCAGTGGGAACGTTATTATAGGCTGACTAGCTGACCCCGCAAACGTGGTTTTGCAAAAAAAAAAAAAAAAATAGATAGTAGCCGATTCTCAGACCTACTGAATATGCACACAAAATTTCATATAAATCGGTCCAGCCGTTTCGGAGGAGTATGGTAACTAACACTGTGACACGAGAATTTTATATATTAGACTAGCTGACCCCGCAAAAGTCGTTTTGCAAAAAAAAAAAAAAGGGGGTATGAAAAATAGATGTTGGCCGATTCTCAGACCTACCCGATATGCACACAAAATTTCATACAAATCGGTCCAGCCGTTTCGGAGGAGTACGGGAACGGACATTGTGACACGAGAATTTTATTTTATACTAGCTGACCCCGCAAACGTCGTCTTGCAAAAAAAAAAGGGGTATGAAAAATAGATGTTGTCCGATTCTCAGACCTACCCAATATGCACACCAAATTTCATGAGAATCGGGAAAGCCGTTTCGGAGGAGTTTAACCACAAACACCGCGACACGAGAATTTTATATATTAGATATTAGCTAATCATCATCAAAGTATTATAATCCAATTATTTGAAAGAACATCTTTATTTGTTTGGCTGCAGGATATTCACAAGACCAGACCAGTCCCAGGACTAACACGCTTTTTGATGATGCAGACGACATTCAAAGACAGCTTGATAACGAAGCTAGGGACAGAATCAAGTATGGACGAGTAAGTGTAAAAATAGAGAAATAAATAAGTACAAAGGCTGTTGATGTACAGACGCCAGCATATCAAGCTACCCGAAGCTGTCAAATATTTCCAATCAGCTTTGAACCTTATTCTATAGCGATAAAATTGAAAATCTATTACAGAAATTTGACAGATTGTAGTAACTTGATGCTCTACCGTATGTACTTTTGACTGACTAGAATGAAGGTAATGTTGACTACTTAATTTAAAAAAAAATACTTGGTAAGATACCTAAAGGCGCATAAACAAAGAGTGATTAAATATAAATGACTTGAGATGACAATGAAAGAGAAGAAAGTTATAAGCCTAAGTTCGCATAAACGTAAAAATATCGCGGCGGGATTTTATCGCGCACTGGATTTTCATTTTCAACTTTCGTTGTTAGTCGAGCATTAAAAATCCAACAGAACGCATCCCAGTGCGTCAAAAAAATACACGCGGTATGGATTTTCAACTGTCTGCGCTAAGCAGTGCGTTGAAAATCCAGTGCGCGAAAAAATATCGCCGCGGGAAAAACGCTCTCATGCGTAGGCTTTCTTTCTTTCTCTCACACTAAATCTGTCTTATTTAACAAGATTCCCCTCTTCAAAAAATGTGCGTTAATAATCACGTGTACGGTGCGTGCAGCACCTGATTATTAACGCACATTTTTTAGGCTTTTCTGGGTTTTTTTTTAAGGCTAGGCAGATGATGATGATGATTTTTTTTTACATAAAAACATTTTATTAATTAAAAGCAAGGTCTGATGTTCTTACCCGAGATAATTTCAACACAACGAACTTTTGAATTGATACCAAATTTACTGTTGCAGCCGAAAAATATTTGGGTGTTCAATTTCCCCACGCACTACCCTGAACACAATTCTATAGTGGACACTACAGAGGAGCAGATGACATATCCCCGGCACTTGGTAAGTACGAAAAATAAATAAATAAAAAATAAATAAATGTCACAGAAACACTTATGTTTGGAACACCTCCTATCGTAGATATTCTGGAATAGATTTTGTTAGAAATAAGCATCATCTTTGTACAGACGCCAGCACATCAAGCTACTACAATCTGTCAAATTTCTTTAATAGATTTTCATCTTTATCGCCAATGCAGAAAGTTCAAAGTTGATTGGGACAATTTGTCAGTACTTGTGAGATTGATGTGCTGGCGTCTGACCGTATTTTCTATTCCTTTCTTCTTGACTGTTTATGTGTGGACATAAATGGTTAAATAAATACGAAAGACAAGTCAACCAACACCAAACAAATATTCTAGAGCCCTTAGCGTAGAAATTTTTAGTCGGTTATAAAAATAAATTGCCGTTTCATAGAAAAGTGTAATAATAATAATAATAATAATAAAGCATTTAATTCAGACCAGGTCCATATTTTGTTAGTAACAATGTAGGTACTTAAATCTAATGTTAGTATTGACAACAAAATTAAACAATGACATGAAGCCGCACCCACCTTTGCAGCATGGGGGACTCCCACCGATCAGTAAAAACACCTAGTATAGTGTTGGTACTGCCACGAACGCGAGCGAGTAGGGAGGCGCATCTTTTCCTAATGACAGCAGCAAAGCCATCCACCCGCGCCTCAGCGAACATCCCTGACGCACTGCAACGCCATGGCAGCCCCAACAGTACCCTGAGTGCATTATTATATTGGACACGCAGGTCGCTGTATGCCCGCTGCGAATAACTGACCCACAGGCTGCAGGTGTAAAAAGATTGGCAAAATGCTTTAAAAAGCGTGATTTTAACCGAATTCGTACACCGTGCAAACCTGCGGGCCAGCATGTTACAACGGACAGCCAGCGACCTGCGTTCCCTTTCTATGTCCACATTATCATTTAAGTCATCGGTGACCCAGTGACCCAAATATTTACATTTAGACACCCTACGCAGAGGAGTGCCACACAGTGATACATTCGGAAATGCCGGGTAAGAAAAACCACGGGCTTTAAAGAGCATTAGTTCACTCTTCTCAACATTATATTTGAGCCCATGAGCCACCGCATACGACTCACATACCGACACCAACCTCCTCATAGCACTGATTGATGGACTCAGCTAAGTAATACCTACGCTGTCAAAATATATGGAACAGCTACTCATTTTTTAAAAACGATGAAAAATTGTGGTTAAAAAAAAATCAGCTGTAGACATTTTGACGAGTTATGCGAACTTAAATGTAGGGAACAGCTGATTTTTTTTTTTGCGATTGCCTCTTTGGTCCGTTAGCAAAAGTTGTAAAATTATGTTGTAAAATTATGAGTACAATCTCCCATTTCGATTTGTCGCATGTTTTCAATTTCACCCTCCATTTCTGCCTACGTAGGTCCACGTAGGTAAATGTTTCTGAAAGGCTAACATTTATTAAGAACATAATGTTGAAAAGCGTTTTCTGGGTCCTATTGGTACAGGTAAAAGACATTTATTAAAGACACTAGCTGACCCGGCGAACTTCGTGCCGCCTCAGAATCAATAAGATCGAATGTACCTATGAGAAAATGAATTGTCTTATTTTTTTTTTCGTGCAATTTTCCCGTGTTTGAATAACAAATCAAAGATCATAAAAATCGCTCCAGCCGTTCATAAGTTATACATCAGAATCAGAGTAATTTATTTGTAAACATAGGTCAGATTACAACGGAGTGTGAGGTGTTAAAAATAGATATATTCTTTATGTTTTGCCCAGAGGCGTACAAATATGTATAACTAGCTGCGCCACGTGGTTTCACCCGCGTAAGTTTCGATCTCGTGGGAATATCGGGATAAAAAGTATCCTATGTGTTAATCCTGATTATAAACTATATGTGTGCCAAACGTCATCCAAATCCGTTCAGTAGTTTTTGCGTGAAAGAGTAACATCCATCCATCCATCCTCACAAACTTTCGCATTTATAATATTAGTAGGATATACTCGTAGTAGGACTAGCTGCGCCCCGCGGTTTCACCCGCGTAAGTTTCAATCCCGTGGGAATGTCGGGATTAAAAGTGTTCTATGTGTTATTCTGATGTATAAGCTATATTACTGTACAGTTTCATCAAAATCCGTTTAGTAGTTTTTGCGTGAAAGAAATACAAACATCCATCCATCCTCACAAACTTTCGCGTTTATAATATTAGTAGGAAGTAGGAAGTAGGATAGGATTAATAGGATTATTAGTAGGATTAACATTGCCAATTATCATTTACCTTCTGAGATTATGTAAACTTTCACATCATTAATAAATTCAAAATTAATATTAATTGGCACATCATTACAAATTAGATTAAATTATATCAGTAATTATGAATGTATCAGTCAGTATAAATGGTGTAACTAACCCCACTTTGTTTTATCATTGTAGATTTGAGTTTCGTTAAAGGTCGACTACGGAATTACCCCATCTGTCGCAACAGCTATTATTCTATTCACGATATGACAGTTTTTGCATTACACGTGACGACCGTTATAATATGAACAAGCCGCTTTCATATGTAACCAAAGCACCAAAGATTTTTTTTCTTTTTTACAAAAGAAGCCTCGAGCCTCCATTTGGTAGAACTCTAGGCATCTTTAGTTACTGTCTATCCAGCCCCTCGAAGCCAGACACGAACATTGAACATTTTTTTTCCGAAATAGGAATTTTATTCCGAAATAGGAATTTCAGATATACATATTCACTGTATACAATAAGAAACTATCTAACGTTGTCACAATTTCTAAAACTACACATCTGGTGAGATGCAAAAACTTGTTTGAGTGTTTGTTGTTTTCAGTTTTGTATAGGGTACTATAAAGATGCTGAAGTCTCGTGAAATATTACAATTTTGTAGCGCTTTCAGCCATTTCTAAAAGCGTGTTGACTTGCTTAACATTTATCACTGGTAACTTTGCTTAAATTTAAATCTGTTGCTGTCACATATGGCGTTCGCATTATTACTCCTGATGAAGTTTAATGGTTCGAATCCAAAACGTCACTTGAACATTTATGAAATACGATCTTGAATAAACTTTTAGAACGGCTATAAAGTTTGGCCAGAGCTGATGGTGAAGTGCTACACAAAAAATAAACCACAAGGACGATGTGTATAGATTTGTGACCCTTAGGGCGAATTTTACCAATTAAATGAACGCGATCAGCAGATCTAAACCACATTCAAAAGCTATCAGTGTCATCATTGCTGTAGAAAACTGACACTCAACTCCACAGTCCTTTCACAGTTATATTTACTTCGGACAGATGCAGCCTAACAGCAATCTTATTACAAAAACAAGACACTATGATATTAACAATGATTCAAAATCAGTGATAAAGTAACTGTAAATGGACTGTAGATTGCTGTTCAGATGTGCTGCTGGCGTTCAATGAAATTCACTCTTAGTGATTATTGGTTGTGAGATTTTTTTTGTTGGTGAATGGGCCCGCTCTTAAGAGGTTAAGAGCGGGCCCATTCACCAACAAAAAAAATCTCACAACAAAGCGATCGAGGCATCAGGCGTGATCGAGGGATCACGCCTGATGGAAATCGATGGATGACGATGAGGTCTATGATGGAACGAGCGTGGCCAGAATTAGCCTAAAGCACTGGATTTCGATAAGAGGATCTAATCAAAAGTGTCACCAACTATTTCTCCAGTTACGAAAAGGCTAGGCAGATAAAGCGCTTTGATTGGTCCATTTATGCTATGCATGCAGTATAAACTCGATAATAGTGAAACCTATCTTTTACTTCCGGATTTAATTTCTGTAATTTCACATCGAATCCCAAAACTTAGTGCTAAAATGTTCCTAAATTATAGGAACAGTTTACTCTGACCTCTAGACCTACTATCACACTTAACAACCATTTATTGTTAATAATAAACGTCAAACAATGTTTTGTCTGAATTGTGATGCTGATTTGTTAATCAGTATCACAATTATTCACAACAGCGAAAGCTTTAAAGACTAAACGAATTGAGGAAACTTTTTAGACTGAATATAATCACGTCAGGGTCCCATTAAGTATTTAAGTTTTTAGAATAGGTACGACGAAATCAAGGACTTAATATTAATAGGAGCCATAAAAGTGTGCTTCTATTATCTTTCATAATGATGTGTAGGTAGGTACTAAAGTTTTAGGAGCGCGCTAAAGCTTTGGAATATAGCTGGTTTCATTCATCTAAATATTGCGCGGGTAACATCCTTTGAGAGAGGACATTTAGTGTCTAGATTATCAACACTGAGTAGACTGAAAAGAGAGATATACAATGTGTGACTTAATTCATGCACATAATGAAAGAAGTATTGTATAACCCAGTAACTGGGTTGTGGAGGTCGGATAGGCAGTCGTTCTATGTAAAATACTGATATTGTCGTGGGCGTGTGAGTTCGAAACCAAGTAGGCACTTCACTTTGTGTAAATTATTTCCTGCTCTTAAAACGGTGAAGGAAAACATCGTGAGGAAACCGGCATGTCCTCGAACCAAAAATTTGAAGACAGGTGACATCCGCCAACTCGCACTGGACCCGCGTGGTGGATTATGGCCAACTCCCTCTCACAGAGAGAAGGTCTGTTTCCCAGCAGTGGGAACATTATAGGCTGATTATGATGATGAAAGTAGTATGTTCAGAATCGTTTACTAAATCGATTTCTGACATTTTTAATGAAGATAATATTCTATCCCAAAAAAAATTAAAACTAAGTAAATTACAGACCCACTGCTGATCTACAGACGCCAGCACATCAAGCTACCCCAATCTGTCAGATTTTCCCAATTGAATATGAACCTTATTCCTTTGTGCTAAAGTTGAAAATCTATCAAAGAAATTTGACAGATTGGTGTAGGTTGACCTGCTGGCGTCTGTACAATTAAATCAAACCAAAATGGACGAAGTACCCACTACGCTAGACCCTTATAATATAATACGTGTGCGACTGAATGCGTGCGCAGATTTGTAATGTGACTACAATTTTCGCCCACAATTAGTATAACTAATTTAATTAATAAACAATGTTTCATACAATGACATAAAAGAAAATATTCCGTATATGTATTATGATTATAACATAATATTCTAATTGCGGTGTTTGTGGCTAAGAAATAACAGCTGCACGGGTCGATCGATCAAGTTAAGCTACGCTTGTTGCGGTTTGTCCGTGGATGGGTATCCATCTTTACATACCAAGACCCCTCCGTGCCTCGGAAAGCACGTTAAGCCGTAGGTCCCGGCTGACATTCGTGGATCTTTGACAGTCGTTACGGGTCGTCAGAAGCCCGAAAGTCTGACAACCAGTCTTACCAAGGGGTTTCGTATTACCCAGTAGCTGGGTTGTGGAAATCAGAGGGGCAATCGCTCCATGTAAAATATAGGTAGGTACTTAGCTGCATCTGGTTAGACAGGAAGCCGACCCCAACATAGTTGGGAAAAGGCTAGGCAGATGATTCTAATTGGGGTGGTTGGTGGTACGCGTTAATTCCGGGACATGTTGTATACTAGTCTTACGTGCTACTAAAATACATGTATTTATTTAGCAGTGGTTTTAATTAAACATGGTATAAAAAACCTTTATTATAATTTGTGAAAGAATCCGGAAAAGTACTGCCATTTACGCAGCTTAACAGGAAAAGTTATTTTAATCAAGGTGGTTTTTGTTTTCGAGTTTCTTCGTAACGTGAGACGAAATAAATATTATCCTTAATTAGTTAATTATATTTTGTAGATAGATAGATTGTAGATAGATAGATGGGTGCCAAAAATATTTCATATTATTGCTTTGTTATGATAGTAGTTGGGTCTTTTTACAAGATTACAGTACCTGTTGTAAAAAAATGGTTTTTTCTCTGAGATGAAAAAAAACATGAAAACAAATACTTTGATTCCTGGATTAGGTATAATATCTATTACCTAGTACGATGGTCATCGTTAAAAATGAGCTGATATTAGATTTATATTGGAAAATAAAGAAATACCATTTATTTTTTGTTAAATATTACATAAATGTCTCAAAATAATTGGCAATGTTAATTATTCCGTTGCGGATAACACAATCGTAGCTACCTATACAGATGATTGTAGCACTGACAAACGTTTAAGTATTTTATACGTTCATAATATTAAGTACACAAATGGCTACACATCAAGCTATACATTTCCAGTTTTAGCTGACCTTACAATGTTTAGGTGTTTCTTAGAATCAAAAGTCAGCTTATACTGGTTATTTATAGTTTGAGGTGTAGCCGTGCGTACCTCTATATAAAATTTGTAACGTCATTGATTTAAACATAATTTGCCTTGAATTAAAAATAAAACAGTCATATTTAGTTTTATTCTATTTTATTTAATGTAATTTAATTTTTTTTTGAATAAAAAAACCAAACGCAGAAAAAAAAACGACGGTGCCAATTTTTTTTCATGTTTTTTTTTTAAGATTGTAAAAAAAGAAACATTTGGATTTTTTTTTTCAATTTATTTCTCTAACAATACCTACTGGTAACTTTCTAGCCTGTACACATATACACCAGCTACACCCGTCGACAACATGCCACACGTGTATTTTAGCACTTTATGTAGTCAAATACGTAATCGGCATTTTGTCGACAACAGTACCGGGCATCTACAGCTGCAGTAGTTTCTGAGGTCAAAGCGAGTCGCTCGTGTGTTTGAACACTTAGTTCTAAACTACAGAAAGAGACAAACGCTGAAAGGAATTTTGTACTCAATTTAGAGCCAAACCTTGGATTGTAAAAAAAATATCCTCCTGTATGTTGATTGATAGCTGTCTTCGTCAACAAACGTGCACATGAAAACTAGCACTCTTAAACGCGTCATAAGTTACAAAACGTCGACCCTTTAATAATAATAATAATAATTTTATTATCAGGCAACTAAGACCCATAGATAAAATACACAAAATAGTCACAATAATAAACTAATACATAATACCTTTACCACTTCCTAGTGCTTTAGCTGTGAAGAAGTGGCGCAAAAAAATCCTTAGCTGTAAATTATAAGTGATTTTAATTCTATAATTATGTAGGTTTGTACAAACACTTTTATACGTCCATTATATTTTAAAAACTAGATGAGATCGGCGTTTCCTATCTAACTGCTCTGAGAAGAAAGGCCGAAATAAACTCATAGGTCAGATCATGTGAAGACCATCCAAATAGGTGTCTGAAATGTGCTTCTGAGGAAAGAACCACACAGATTGAGTGAACCTGTCCACTCAAATGCTAATAAAACCTCTCAAAATTTACTAAAATGCAGAAAAGTCTGCACTATTCCAGGAAAATTTATAAAATCACTAGCTGACCCCGCAAACGTCGTTTTGCAAAAAAAAAAATAGATAGCAGCCGATTCTCAGACCTACCCGATATGCACACAAAATTTCATACAAATCGGTCCAGCCGTTTCGGAGGAGTATGTTAACTAACACTGTGACACGAGAATTTTATATATTAGATTTTACTCTACCCATGGAACAGCAATGTACAAAGTACATAATACCTTAATTTATGTCTAGAATCCTACCTTCAGACTCCTAAGATTTTCAGTCGTCAAAATAAAAAGAAAACTGGCTGAGTGAGAAATGTTTTAACTATTAAAAGAAATACTAAAAGGATTTCTTATTTAAAATTTAAAGTAGTTTTGCACTGCTTAAGAAACCTGTTTGTAAAATGTGTTTACGATTTAAAATATGTTTGGGATATTCTTGCGTTGACAAGTAAATCGGGATTAACCTTGAAGAAAAATCTAGTTAGCTAGTAGACCGGATGCGGAAGCTGGAGGACAGGGTATTGTGTGAAATAAAAACGTTTGAAATTTAATTCAAAATGATTCTTTGGATAACGTGAAATTATTCAGAAAGAACCGGAGTTATCGAATAGTTTGAAGAGTAAGCCAACTGAAGTGTCAGTGGGCTGGGCATATTTGTCGAAGGGCCGAATGGCCGATTTGAGCAGACTAGTCGTGCAGTGCTATTCTGTAAAAATCTCACCGTGAAAACTTAGTTGAAGTGAGCTGTCACTTCACCTGATGTTAGGGATTCCCACTATTGATAGCTCACTTCATGCTCACTTCACCTAAGTTATCACGGTGAGATTTTTACAGAATCGACCGGCTGGACTGGAGACCGCGTATCGGCAAGCGTAGTGTGGAACGCTCCCAGCTAGATGGTCCGACAACCTTAAAAAGTTTGTTGGGATAGATTGGATGCAGAAGCCAGAGAACAAGGTGTTGTGGTGTAGCCTGAGAGAGGGCTTTATCAACTCAAATGACCAACGGACGAAAGTAACAGCGAACGAAAACGCCCGAATGACCAGACGGACGAAAGTGACAATAACCACCAGTGAACTGCGATAGGCTGAGTTGATTGAACGATATCTGGTCTTGGAAAAAGTAGCCTTAAGTCTTGAAATGGTTATTTCAGTGCTTTGAATGAGTTATAAAGGTTATTTCTTGCGGTCATTGTTTTTAAACGAGTGTCGTGGGAAAGTTACCAACGAATTGATAAAAACTCATATAGAGGTTGGCGATGTTGGCGTATTTTTAACCAATTTATACCATTAAAAACCGGTCAAGAGCGTGTCGGGCCACGCGCAGTGTAGGGTTCCGTAGTTTTTATAACAGCCAAGTGCGGGTCGTATTCGCTGAAATAAAGTTGTTCGAAATTTTCGAGTCAAATACAATTGGTAAAGTTGTTCAGTTTGATGGTCTAAAGCACCTCTACCTCTTAAAGTTTGCAGAGTTAATTTTGAAACACCTTATATATATTATTATAATATCGTGTAGGACACAAATCTCAATTTCATCTGCAAATGCCCTCTTTAATAATCAAATGGCGATCCTAGTATTAGAGCGCCTCCACACTAGCGTTTGTCCAGCGTAGGCGTTCGATAAACGCCTCAGCCGCGACATCGCCACGCAACGTTAGCGCCGCAGGTGCGCGACGCATGCGCCGCATTAGCGCAGCGTTCAATTGACTCCAGAGGAAACGCGACGCCTGCGCCGCGTTGTCGCGGCGTCTGCGCTGCGCATACGTTTATCGAACGCCCACGCTGGACAAACGCTAGTGTGAAGGCGCTCTAAATCACAATACTTTTGTTTCAGGCACACAGGAAAAGAGAGAGTGTACATGGTGATGATGACGATCCGGCGACACCAGCTTGTGGTAATGTTTTTAATTAGCTTTTATTTATTGTAGCTATACTACTATAGCATGGCGGGCCCGTGGCTAAATAATTACAGCCGCACACGTCGATCGATCAGGTTAAGCTACGCTTGACACAGCTGGTCTGTGGATAGGTGACCATCTTTACATACCGAGACCCCTCCATGCCTCGAAAAGCACGTTAAGCCGTTGATCCCGGCTGTCATTCGTGGATCTCTGACAGTCGTTACGGGTAGTCAGAAGTCCGAAAGTCTGACAACTAATCTTACCAAGGTGTGTCATATTATCCAGTAAATGTGTTGCGGAGGTCAGATAGACAGTCACTCCATTTAAAATACTGGTATTCAGCTGCATCCGGTTAGAATGGAAGCCGACGCCAACATAGTTGGAAAAAGGCTAGGAAAAGGCTTTTGCTTGACCATCGTTGTAAGTGGACTAGCAGTCCCGGTTATCAGATAAACATGATCAGTCTTTTTTTTTACTTATGATACCTAAAATGTCTTACCTACCCTTTAGTTAATTCTGGCTACTATCGAGGCAAGTTAATGTCATTTTGATGTTTGCCCGCCCATAAAGATTCGTAAATATTGACAACAAAGTACTGCAATCGTCTATAGTGATGTACTGCTTTATTTGTAATTTATATGATTTATTCATATGAAAGAATATGATTAAACATTTCCCTAGAAAAATGTATCTTATAAAACTTTTGTATTCAAAAAGTTATACGACTCGCACTTGACTACATTTTTCCTATAATAATTTGAAACGTAGCAAAAACTATTATAAGATGTCAAACGGTCATCGTAGCGGCGCAATAGTAAAATGTATGTAAATCCTACTAATATTATAAATGCGAAAGTTTGTGAGGATGGATGTATGGATGTTTGTTACTCTTTCACGCAAAAACTGCTGAACGGATTTGGATGAAATTTAGCGCACAGATACTTTATAACCAGGATTAAAACAAAGGATGCTTTTCATGCCAATATTCCCACGGGATCGAACTTACGCGGCTGAAACCGCGGGGCGCAGCTAGTAATTCATAATTTCTATTACAGAACCATCAGAAGACTGGGACTACTCCAGTAAGTTGATTTTCTCAAAAATATTTTTCTTAAATACTCCATTTAAAATCCTGTACCTTTAGCGCCATAGATTTAGCCGAGCAGTTTGCATAATTAGGTTAAAGTTAAGCGGTAGTATGGACATCACGTTTGCATTGTGAATTAGCTTTGTGGGTTAGATTGCCACCTCCTCGGAAATGTTTCCTGTTCCTTCAGGAAGGGTGAGGTTCAAACGGGAAATGAGGGTTCCTTTATCCCCAGTTTCGCCGCTAAAGTGTTTTTTTATTTCTATTAATATTCTCCCTTTTACCCTTACAAATGAAATAAGATTATAAGATATCTCATAATATTTGGAGGGCTTTATCTGTGACAGTAAAAGTTTATACAAAGTGACGTTTAGGTTATTATTACATTAAGGTGATTGCGTAGTGATTACCGCGAAATTCAAATTTTCTTATGTTTTTTGCAATTAGCAGCTCAGTGTCAGGTTGTATCTTGGTCAAAATATGATTCGCGACTATAACAGGTACTTATTCACGAATTATAGTCATTAGAATCATTAATACATCTTCCTAAGTTAGATTTGTACCACAAGAAGAAATCTAGGGAAAAGTGTTTATGGTACAAATCTTACTTATAAAGGTGTATGAATGTTTCCTATGATTATAATTCTGTAAATACGTACCTGTTATAGTCGCGAATCAAATTTTGATCAAGATACAACCTGACACTGACCTGCAAATTGCAAAAAACGTAAGAAAATTTGAATTTCGCGGTCTACCACTTCCCATTCACCTTAAACAGTACAGCGGTTATTACAAGTTGTTATCAGTCTGTTAAAATAATAAAATAAACAATTTTACTAAAAATAGTAAACTGAATTTTCCCACCAAAGTAAATAGCTTAAAAATTGGCACAAAATAAACTACCCGTGAATAAGGCACTAGACACGTGCGTAGAAACATAAAAGACGCGGAAATACTGGTATTCAGCTGCATCCGGTTAGACGGAATCCGACCCCAACACAGTTGGGAAAAGGCAGACACACTTGCTCGTAAAGTGGCTCCCAATGAACCGCTTTTAGGTCCATAATGCAGTGTATTAAACACACGTGCTTAATTACTTTATGTTACCGCACTAGTGCGTAACGCCACAGATAATTATTTACTATTCGGAGATGTGAGGTTTTTTGAATTGTTTCTTCATAACATTGTTCTCACATATAGAAGCAACAAGAATAATGTACTCAGGATTTTGTAATATCTTGATTGTGTCCTTGGAGTTCCTTGCCCGTTCTTCTCCAAGAGACCTACGTTTTGGAATGGGCAACTAGTTTTAACTTTCTGACTAACTGACCGACCAGTTAATTTTGACAGTTTAATCTCATCAAATGCCAAAAGGAATCCGCGGGCTACATTTAACTTTTTTTTAAATAGCCTGTATTGTTCTTGGTCCTAAAATGAACTAAAATTCATTTACCTTAAATTGTACGTGGACCACGTAAAATTTATAATCTCTTCCTGCAACCAAACGGAAAATACCCTGACTGGCGTTCTATTATTGCGGATTCTCACTGAACTAATACATACGTATTTCTCTATGCCGGTACTCCGATTCCATACTAACTAAACTACAATTTAACATATGATAACACAACGATTAGTCTAAACATTATTTTGTTTTTATTATATATGTTTTATGTAGGCTGCTTAGCGGTTTTGCCGGTGCCTTTATTTACACATGCGCGCGCGCGCGGTAAAACAAAACCAGCGCGTCATAAGGTTAATAACAATACAAGTCTGTTTTTTTCCTCGCAAGTGTGTTGTAAAACGTCGTATAAAACGCGTGTGCATTGATCATTACACACTCGGCTTCCTTAATAATACCGCCTCGGATGCAATGAACAACATATCACACATTTATCATAATGTACTATAATTAACTGTGTATACCTAATGTAGATAACGTGGTTTCAATTATGTGATACCATAATCGCCATATTTTAGAATGATAATGTTGCAATGTGTGCGTATTTTAATAATTCTCATTCTTTGGTTAAAACTATCCCGTAAATGTTTACTATTGAACACACTCATCCTTGTATTTGGATTGTACAACGACAAAAAAACTAGTTGGGGATTTCAAATACCTACTTCCCATCCTATTGACATAATCTTTTTCATCGCGTTCCACTGCTGACAATCAAATTAAGATACAGTTGAAATATATTGAAGATTTCAATAAAACCGGTCTAGTGCGAGTCGGACTCGCGCACTGAGGGTTCCGTACAAATTTTCAGGTATGTACCTAACTACAAATAAACGGTTTTCCGTTTTTTCCTTTACTTGTGCTATATAACATTGCTTCTTGCAAAATTACATGATTCTAGGTCAACGGGAAGTTCCCTATAGGTTTTGATTCCCTTGCGAGTGTCAAAACATGAGGCATAAACGAAACTTAAACGACCGTATCTTTTAATTGCTTTGACTTAGAAGTTTGATTTTTTCACTTCTTCATGGGATTGCATCTATTGAATATTTGATAATAATTTCAACTTGATAACTCCACGCGTTCCTAAGAAAAAAGGTCTTGACAGGCCGACAACGAAGTGATCTTATAAGGGTTCTGTTTTTCTTTTTTGGTACGGAACCCTAAAAACAGATTTTATGCAGTCTGTTTTTTTTAATTTAAAGGTACCTTTGAACTATTCAATCTAGAATAACTCTTCGAAAGTAGGAATGCTCCTATCTACACGTGTTTCATTCACTAGGAACACAAAAGCCTTTTTAAGAATTTCAGATGTCAGGAGGAAAATTGCTTTTACGAATGCTTCTACAGCACTACAGACAATATATTTTATAAGGAATTCTTTCGTATTCGTTTGCTTTTCTCAACATTCTAATTCACTGCAATATGGTTTAGCCCATTTCCGTTTAAAACCCAGAACCTCAGAACTTGAAATATTTGAACACGGCGAAAAACAAACCTAATTACCTTTTGTTACGTTTCTTTTTTCTTTGAACTTGGCATAATGAATTTCTTGATGTCTGTCTCGGAATGTCTGGTATTCTCACTGAAGAATATACACACCTATTTTAGGAATAAGAAATGGTTGGCAAAATATTTTCAGTAGGTATTCGTTTTATTTTGTAAGCCTTTTCACCGTATTAAAACATTACTTATTCTATGCTTTCATGAAAAGCACAATATTTCGAGTTGTCGAGAACCTCATATTTATTTTCGCTCTAATCACCATAATTATTAACAGAAGAATAATAGAATATAATACTCTTTATTTAAGTACACTATATAAATTACAGTATAAATGTAGACATTTTGCAAAGGGTGACACAATGGGCGCTCTTATCGCTAAGAGCGTAGACAACCTTTGTATGGATTAAAAGGGGAAGGAGAAAATAATGAACAAAAACAAATTAATGAATAATAATGTACCCAAGATTTTGAAAAATCTTGATTTAAATAGTGCCTGTGGAGTTTCTAGCTAGTTCTTATACGTAGAGATCGACATTTTGAAACGGGACGTCGTTGACGGTTAAAATGTTCCTGTAAATGGTTTAATATAAATAAATGCTTAGACAGTTTATTTTTCTCTCATATACTCGTAGCTTGTGCAAGGCCATCACCAGAGAAAAACAACTACTTTTGTTGTTAAAATATCTACAGATGCATTTTTTTACCCATAGATCAGGAAAAATGGGCAAAATCATTCCCGAAATGTGGCGCAAAGTCCCAATCTCCTGTGGACTTGCCTGTTGCTGGACTTATCAAGCCAAGAGGAGCGAGGCTGCTAGTGTTCCAGAACCACAACGTGGTAGCGAAGACGATGACCCTGATGAACGATGGAAAACAAAGTTGGTTCTGCATATATTTATCTAGTATAGTAACAATTTAACCTTGAACTGGCCTAGGTAATACGTAATACGGGCTGATGTCCGCAACTGCACGTCAATGCGCGTATTTTACGTACGGTTGAACTGGCCTAGCATAATATGGAGTTTCAATGAATAAGAGGCCACCTTGTACAGACATCAGCACATCAAGCTACCCAAAACTGTCAAAATTTCCCAATCAACGTTGAATCATATGCTTTAGCGATAAAGTTGAAAATATATGTGTAGTATTAAATATAAAGTGTAGTATTTAGTTAATAAGTTATATAATAGTGGTTTTGTTTTATTGTTATTTATAAGATTTATATAATTTAGGATAGGTTATAGTATGTTATAAAAGTTCCTTATTAGGTTAATTAAATATTATAAGTATATAAGTACTACACCATCGCATTAGGTTAATCCTGTTATGATAGTTGTAAGGTAATTATAAATAAATAAATATATTAAATAAATTTGATAGAATGTAGTAGCTTGATGCGCTGGCGTCTGTACTTCGGCATAATTGAGCACACAATAACAGTAGGAATGGCTTCCATTTTGACAGTTAACCAACATTCATTGCGTTATTTACGTTGTTGAGCAGAAAAATTTTTCGAACATATGAAGCAATGGATTAGCAATATCCTTCAAATGATTTAGATTGTGATTGAAAGTATGTTTCGTAATTAGGGTGCTGGTTTTATTATCAACTATCTGTTGCCCGCGACTTCGTCTGCGATCCAGAAGGAAAAGTAGCCTATGTCCTTTTCCAGGTCGTGGTCTACATGAGTAGACCAAATGTCATCCAAATCCGTTCAGCCGTTTTAGCGTGAAAGCGTAACAAACAAAGTTACGCATTTATAATATTATTTTTAGGATTTAAGATGACGCGCGGGCTACTATTCAAACAAAAAAAAAACTTATCTAGCTTTAACTCAAGATAACAGTGTAAGGTGCCGTTGAAACAATAATAACATTAAGAAGAAACCATGTGATATGAATCTCATAAACCAAAGGCACGTTTATTATGAAAACTGGAAGCAAACCGCATGATCTTTTTTATAAATTAAAAGAAATATGCTCTATGCGAAACCATGTGATATGGTTCTTTGTCAAACAATATAATCACAAAGATTTGCAGTTTTTAACATTACCATAGACCAGGGATCCCCAAACTATTTTGGACAAGTGACCCCTTTTCCAAAATGAACTGCTACCTCAGACCCCCATGGCCAAATTACCTGCTCTTAAGATCAACCCCCTTATTCATAATGGTCCGCTAACTTAAACCAGCTGCTACAGAGTCTTATTTTTCGTTCTGACATAGGTCAATAGAAGAAGACAGAGTGAGAATTAGCAATGCTTTAAGTTAGCAGACTATTATGAATAAGGGGGCCTATATTTAGTTTTTTCCTATTAATACAAAACACCTAGGTACTAAGGTACTAATTGGAAAACTTTGCACTTGGTTAAGTGAGTAAAGTTGACTTCGTTTTCTCATCAAAATTTAACAAAATAAAAAGACATACTATTCAGTAAATATAAAGTTTAATTTATAATTATTATTACAAATTAAGTACTTAAAGAATCTTAAGTAGGTAGGAAATTATATTTAAAAAGTATTAATTCGCAAAGAGAAAATAAAACATTCAGTTTGATGGATGAACCTGGTGACTATCTACCAATCTAGCTATAACCGGTTCAATATTGGTGAGTTGCAGCCTTAAATCTCCACGTTCGTTGATTTTCAAACGGTTTCTTTGTTTCGTCAAAATGTTTGTTACCACACTGAAGCTTTTTTCAACTAGGTATGATGATGGAAAAGCGATAAGGTATTTTTCAGCAATGTTCCACAATGTAGGATACTGTGTTTTATAGGGGTGGATTTTTAGACCTCGTCGACCCCCAAAATCAGTTTTCAGTTTTCCTTTATGTCGACCCCTAGAAAACCGATATCGACCCCTTGGGGTCGATATCTGTTTCCTAGGGGACCACTTTGGGAATCCCTGCCATAGAGCATGGATCTTTTTATTTTATTCGGAAAATGCTGAACTTATATGAGTTGGTATCTTTGTCGACATAATGTTTTGATAGGAAAGAGTCATCAGAGAACATTATAATTTTCTTAAATTTATATAAAATCATGACTTCGTTTTTATACAAATTTAAGAAAATTATATAAAAATTATGAATAATTATTTAAGAAAATATGTCTACTGTCAAAACGGTTATGGAGAACATCGTGAGGAAACCAGCATAAACCGAGAACCGAAATTTCGATGACATGTTGTGACAGCCACCAAGCCACACTGGGCCCACTCCCTCTTACAGAAAGTGGAGACCTGTGTCCCAGCTGTGGGAACGTTATAGGCTGATTATGCTTGTGTCTTAATCAATATTTTTTAATTGGGATAAGGTTGGGATGTTGATGATAATTCACTGCAACTCATAGGAGTTGCAGTGAATTATCATCAACATTCCAACCATAGCAAGACATACCAAGGCTAGGTAGATGATTAGGATAGCCTAATCATCTGCCTATCCTTTTGCCAACTATGTTGGGGCCGGCTTCCAGTCTAACCGGATGCAGCTGAATACCAGTATTTTACATGGAGCGACTGCCTATCTGACCTCCACAGCCCAGTTACTGGATAATACGATACCCCGACCGACGACTGTCAAAGATCCACGAATGACAGCCAGGCTTAAAGCGCTCTTCGAGGCACAGAGGGGTCTCGGTATGTAAAGATGGTCACCCATCCGCAGACCAATAGCGGCAAGTGTAGCTTAACTTAATCGATCGACCAGTGTGGCTGTTCTTACATAGCCACAAGACAATATGACATATAATTTAGTTTCCTAATTAAATGCCTTTTGCAAACAAGGCCACCGTGATTCGCAAGAACACGATATTAATTAATGCGTGGTCCCGGGTACTTGTCGTAATAGCATTTCCTACCTCCATTATAGTGTGCCTTATCCAATTTCGAGCTCCCAGCCCAGTTACTATGTAACTCCAAGAGTCAACTTTGCAAAACTTGCTGTAGGCTGTGTAATATAACTAACAAGATGTGATTATATGAACACAGTTATTAATTACGAACTAGAATTTTAAGGCCGCGTTCTATACAAGGTGTAACAGAATAAACGCAAGTCCTGAAAGTAGTTTGTTCACAATTGACTACTGAAACAATTTCAGTAACTTTTAATAAAGGTCTTTTTTCAAAAATTATGTTTTTTTTCATACTAATCGATTAAGCCAAATAAAATTAAACCTTATTTCAAGGCAATAAGACTCAATTTTAAATGCATAAATTAATGCTAGTGTCAACACGATTTTCTTAATAAAAATAGCAAGCATTAAAAAAATAAGTTTTGGTCATTGTATTATGCTTTTAACTCAATACTCTAATTGGGGTGTATGAAGTCTTGCGTTAATTATGTTACTCCTTGTATAAAAGCGATTTCCGCGTGCGATACCTCAGTCACTTTTTATTCGGAAAACCGGAAAGTGCCCTTTGTCGGCGCGAACTCCCTTCAGGTTAGGTTAGGTAAGACAATCCTCTGTTAATAAATTATAAGTAAGATTTAGAGGGTAGGAAATGCCGGTAGGGGGACGCCCTAGGAGAACCATATTATAGTGAATTTATTGGTGATATTCTTAGAAAGGTCATGTGCGCAGTACCTACTTGCAACCGGCGGCGTGTATGTTAAGATGTATGGACGTAAACGAGGCAAAAGGAGTATGTAACGATCGTAGCAGGTGGCGTTCTGTAATTTCTGCCTAACCTCAGGGGAAAAAGGTGTGAGTTTATGTAAGGTCTATTAAAATTTATGTTGGCAGTTAAGTTCTTTCAAGTTAAACAAATATCAACTTTATTCCAATGGTGATTAGGTTGATTTCACAAAAATGAAAAGTGTTTATTCACAGAAATAATTTTATACAAGATATAATTACCTCTGCCAAACTGCAAAACAGTTTGTTGGCAGACGTAGCTCCCTTTTCTATGATATAAACATATTTTTTTATTTTTTATAATGACACTTTTTCACAATAATAAAACTATTTTCTCATTACTTAAATTTAAAAACAAAA
The DNA here is from genome assembly GCA_949316385.1 of Globia sparganii. Classification (NCBI taxonomy): domain Eukaryota; kingdom Metazoa; phylum Arthropoda; class Insecta; order Lepidoptera; family Noctuidae; genus Globia; species Globia sparganii. The sequence continues at coordinate 20,390,027 of OX438654.1, forward strand.
ATAGACATACAGATTTTTTTATTATTTCTTATTAATATGAGTGATTAGTATTATTGAAAAAGTTATAAAAACGTTTGAATTTGTAGCGTAAGCTGAACTATATTTTGTACGAATTAAAGTTATTTCACCATTAATTCATATTCGTTTACACTTTTGGCAAATAAATCGCGAATGTAGATTATGTATCCTGCCAGGGTCACGGGTTGTTCGAAAGAGTTACCGTGGCCCTGGCACAGGCATCCGAAGGAACACGGGTGGGTTAAAAAAAAATGCAGATTATGTAGGTATCTATGTTTAGAAGGTGTACTATAGAGACTCTGAGAAGAGTCTCTTAATAATAATTAAACAGCGATCGGATTGCACCAGGATATATGACTACATTACCACGTAGTAACTAACACTTTTCAACTAAAAAAAATACCTTATAAAAATATATGACACTTGCTTGAACGTTCGAATGGAACACGCACTCAATTATGTTTTCTTTTAGACAAAATTGACGGCATTATCATTCACAATAATCTACTATTTCGATCAAATTCATTATATAAAAAATCCTACTTGAAAACAAGGTCTAAATCCTTTATATTAATCTACCGGGTACCAAGACTAATTTAACAATATTCCATACACTTTGCATGTTGACGGTTAAAAAATAAAAAACGGGGACTGTGGGCAATAATTTTTACTTATTTTATTCAACTATATTAACGGGGACAGTGTACCGGGGACAACGAGAAGTATTTTTAAATATTTAATTGAAGTACCGCTGTCCCCGTAGGACGACACGGCGTACGGGGACACTGGGAATAAACCCAGCCTGCACTATAAAAGGTGAGGCTACATAGATTTCCTCTACAGTACTATAAGTACACCTCTGACCAACCCTTTGATGTTCTGATATGGGATTTGTAGGTAAAGCGGATTTCAATTTGAGATTAGTATATCTACTTTTAGGACAGAAGCGCGTTTGAAAATACCTTCCTAGATCACCATCATCCGCCTCGCCTTTTCCCAACTATGTTGGGGTCGGATTCTAGTCTAACTGAATGCAGCTGAATATCAGTATTTTACATGGAACGACTGCCTATCTGACCTCCATAACCCAGTTACTGGGTACCGATACCCCTTGGTAAGACTGGTTGTCAGACTTTCGGGCTTCTGACTACCGGTAACGACTGACAAAGATCCACGAATGACAGCCGCGACCAACGGCTTAACGTGCTTTCCGAGGCACGGAGGGGTCTCGGTATGTAAAGATGGTCACCCATGCACAGGCAACGGCGGCAAGCGTAACTTAGCTTGATCGATTGACCTGTGCGGCTGTTATTATTTAGCCACGGGCCCCTCTACCATACCTTACCTAGATATGCATGTCATTTGGAGTTAGACAGTTTTTAATTTCATCATCATCATTTCAGCCGAAAGAAGTCCACTGCTGGACAAAGGCCTCCAAGAACCGCCACTTTGACTGGTTCTATTTCTCGCATCCAACGGAATCATTTTTAATTAAAAAGAAAAAATACTAACTGTGGTTAATCAATGACACAACAAAAATTTAAACACAACAAATATTAATTTAATAAATCGCACTGAATCGTGGCCCTACTTTGACACCTTATAAACACAGCAGCATTACTTCCCCTTTAAGTAAATAACGGGAAATGCTATAAAAACTTTTTCATCAAAAGTCCGTGCAATTAATAGATTTAATTGCCCGGATTCTTAGTGAAAAAAAGGAAAAAGAAAGGACAGTGGGCAGAAGAGACAAGGAATGGGGTGAAAATTGAACGTTATAAATCAAGATTTTTTCGACTTCACTGCATAATGTTCTTATTATTATAAATGGGTAACTTAACAGAAATGGGAAGGTTTTTACTGTTAGAAATATTTTACAAAACTAGCTTCTGCCCGCGACTTCATCCGCGTGAAGTTTCTTGTTTTAGCTTAAAACAATTATATTCTATGATATTCGGCAATACTTTAACTTCCCATTAGTGAACGAATTTTCAGAATCGAATTAGTACTTCCCTATAAAAAACACACTTTTACCTTTTTTTTAATATTACTAGCTGACCCATCGAATTTTGTACCGCCTCAGAATCAATAAGAATGTATGAGAAAATGAATAATCTTCATTTTTTGGTGAATTTTTCCCATTTTTTAAAAGTTATTCTGCTATTCGAGGCGGAAACAAATCCAAAAAATAAAAGATATAAAAATCGGTCCAGCCGTTCTTGAGTTATAAATGGTGTGACTAACTCGACTTTGTTTTGGTTTTTAAAGATAAATGTAGAGAAGGTTTCGGTGTAAAAAATAATTCTGTTAGATGTAGTGTTACCTACACAGTTTTAATGAAAAAATAATTTCAGTGTAAAGGTCTAAGGGCTAAGGCCACACACTCTACTTTTAGCATCGGCGATCTGCGATTTTGCGACTGTATCGATGCTGCGTCGCGCTTTGGCGACTTCCTGCGTTCCAGCGCAGTATTAAAATCGCGCGTTTTAGAGATCCTATCGAGGCTGCATAGCGATTTTGCGACTTCCTACGCTCGGCCGCGGTATCGGAATCGCGCGTTTTAGCGACTGCTCCGATGCTGGATCGGGTGTCGGCTGTAGTGTTGCCGATCGATAGTCGACTATCGATAGTTTGCAGATTTGCAATGGTATTGTTTACAAATTAGTAATATATTTTAAAATCATTTATTTCCTTGTTCTTTTAAAGCTGTAGCAGTAACACAGGTCGGTAGCAATATAAAAATATACCGGTCTAACTGAATGGTCTTCGTTTAATTACATTGCTGTTAAAACATATCCAATTCCAGTACCGTCTTCGGCGTGATTGATATTTTCGGTTTAACAATCAGGGCCGTCTTTAACCTATTGGAGGCCCTGGGCACATAAGGATCACGGGTCACGGGGTACCTGTGTAGATAAGAGAGACAATAAGAGAAACATACTAATATTTCATAACTAGGGGGCTAGATAATTACTTATTGTAAATCGCACTGCAAATCACTTTTTTGTAATTAAATCGGACACTAATAATGTGCAGTATGGAATGGTGGCTGCAAAGAATGTTTTTTTATGAGAGCAGGCAGGGACCCCCGAAGACCGCGGGGCCCTGGGCATTTGCCCAGAGTGCCCAATGGAAACGAGGGGCCTGTTATCAATAAAGCAAGCAGCACTGCAGCTTTATTATAATCCATGGTAAGGGTATAGCTTCATCAAATTGTTCCGCAGATCACAAATCAATGTGACGTGTGTGTGTGTGTGCGGAGTGTAGCGTTCAGCCGCTGTGTCGAGCTTCCGAAAAGCGACTCAATCGCCGCGTTTGGCGTTTTTAAGTATGCGGTGTGATATGTTTGGTCGCTGCATTTAGCCTATAAAAAGCGGCTTAATCGCCGATCGCCGATGCTAAAAGTAGTTTAGGGATTAGTTTCCTTACGATAAGGAAATGTGATTACAAATGCGGTTGTTGTGCATCGCAAATATTTTTATCATGTATTATAAGTATTTGACATCGCCGTCGAGACCACGGCGAAGGTGGTGCGACGATGTGGCAAAATTTGCAAGGCCAACATGACCAGAGATCGCACGAGACAGGGACGTTTGGAAGGAAGAAGGGAAGGCGTTTACCCAGCAGTGAGACACAATGAAGGCTAACAAAAAAATAATGAAATAGTATACCTATAAAATATTCGCTATCTACTTACAAAGTTTTAAAATATTCTCCAAAAAAATTACGTAACGACAACGACACATTTAAGTGTGTTATAAGATCTACTTACAGAAATTAACACCGTTTCATCTTCATTTAAATGCTAGAACGAGTCTATTATAGATATAATTCACACAAAAATAATTAATTAAATTAAGCAACTTGATACCTGCTCCAGGATTCGGATAGTGGCCGCCGAAGGGGACAGACGTGTCGTGTCTTGACCCGCCTTTGTTTTTACTTGATGCAATGTGCACAACACGTGGCTGACTCTGAGCTTGAAACTCGAACGGGGTTTCGCTTGCTGTGTTTTTGTGGGTGCAAATTAAAACACCTTAAAACGGTGGTAAAGTGGCATACGTGTGTACCTGATATACAAGCCTGAGGTCTAGGCCTTCCGGCCGAGAATATCGACGACGTGGATTTGGTGAGATCTTTCCATTATATATTTCAGGGACCTCCGATAGAGGCTTGGAGGCTGTATAAAACTGCGTTTTGCGTTGTTAATTTGGACTTTTGACGCCACGCGTGAATTTAACATCATTATAAGCTATAAATAGGCTTTAAGGAAATGTCTTCATATTATATTTAGGAGCGAAGGACAAAATAATACACTCTATTATTTTAACCTGAATTACGGTATCGCTCTAGAATTAGTACTTCACGCTTTTCTTAATTTAACATTGTACTAAATTATCAAAACTGCCTTGAACAAGCTACCTATTTCCTAGCTTGTAAAATTTGTAAACCGCGCGCAAAATTGGACCGAAAGGGTAAAAAAAAAAGGTTAAGTAACAAAAAATAGCGAAGCTCATAAATTTCAAGCGTTAAGCTCCCCTGTCAGCTATAGTGGTTCACAAACCCAAAGCTACACAACACATGTGTGCAGAGCAGGTCTTGTACCATAAAAACAAAAAGTTTTTTCTTTTAAAATGGGCACAATTGTGCGTATGACAAAAGACGGAAACTGCCTATTCAGGGCCATAGCACATCAAATAAATAATGTAATGGGTTTAACTTTCGACCACGTGTCTGTCCGTCAGGATCTTGCTTCATATGTTTTAGAGCATCGAGATGACGAAAGAATTCGCTTAGCCCTTCTAAATAATGTACAAGAAATTCTTCCTAACAGCATTCTCTCCCAGGAACAAAGAATAACAAAATACATAACACAGCAGTTTAACAAGACGTTCTGGGGAGGAGAGGATATCTTAATCGCCGCAGCCGAGTTCTATCTTGTAAATTTGCACGTGCACACGGATACAAGACACAACCTAGTGTATTCACCTACCGGCGAACCAGTACCCGGCAACATACACATCCTCTACAAGGACCAGCACTACGATAGCTGGGTCATGACCGACGACAAACACTACAACAGCAACCCGATAGATATAATGAAAAAATCGAACAATGTCACAACAACACTATATAATAAGCCTTTAATTAACCAGTACAACACACGTGAAGAGAAAGGTCAACTCACGAAATCCCAGTGTCAAACGAACAGCCCTCAATTAGCTAGCTCATTAACACAATATGAACAACAAGCACCAATGTGTACACCGTTATCAGAAGTAGTCGCAGATGTCACTGGGTTCACAATACTTAGAAACCAACTGTCTACCTCAATAAAGTACACTTGCCTAGACTTGCGTATTGCAACTTGGAACGTCCGCGGGGCCTCAAAACCGACCAAAAAAGATAAAATTGACGCTGAACTTTCAATTAGGGGCATTCATGTAGCCTGCTTACAAGAAACAGGTATGAACTCAGGAGCATACAACTCTACACACTACGAATGGCACCTCTATGGAACCTCAGGTAAAACACATCGGGGACTTGCAATTCTAATTAGAAAAGATGCTCAAATTGAATTAGTTAACAGAAAAAAGGATACAGACGCGATGTCAGCTACTCTTCAAGTTAACAGGGAAAATGACAAGCCTGCTCATCTGTATATAATCAATTCTCACATAAACTGTTGTACATCTATAGCAAACAGATCCTTCACAGGCTTATTAAACTTGATCAGACAAAAACCAAGGAAATGTACTTTAATAATTCTTGGCGACTTTAACGCTCATATTGGTCGACATGATACACAAAGTTTCCAACGCAAAGGGCTGATCCAACAAAACCTACACCATGACTTATCTAACTACAACGGGGAAATGTTAATGGATATAGCCAACAGGGAAAAACTGCAAATAGAAACGACAAAAGCGAGATCATCGTGCAGGGTAACGTGGTCAAAGGGCACTCAGAAATCACATTATAACGACACATGCATCAGAAAAACTTTTTGATTTTATTAAAGGCGAATGGGCCGCTAGGGGCACATCCGACCATAAAATAATCTGGGGTCTAATAAGAACAAATCGAATTTCAAACAAGAAAGAAAGCACCAAACACATTATTACACAAAGACAACAGCAAGCCGCGAAGGAAACAACAATTGTGGCCAAGGATTTTAACTATAAACAATGCTATTATGCCGCTCTCAATAGTAAATTCACAAAAACAAAATACCAAGAATGCATAACAAAAAAACTAAAAGATAAAGGGATCAACTCAACGGACAAAATCATCGAAATACCCTGGAATACCATAACGGAAGTATTAAAATCGGCTGCTCAGGAAACTCTTATTTTTCAGCCAGTTCTCTCCAGAGATCATCGACTAGCTCTTGCTAACCTACAAAAGGCTAAATTCCTACAAAGCAGGCAACCAGATAATCCAAATAGGCACAACCGAGTAAAAGAATGTCAGGCAACACTTCAAAAGGTTAAATATCAGGAAGAGCAAAAAGCATGCAGGGCCTGCCTCAATGGATTGGGGAAAAAACACCCTGCAAAACGCATGCAGATGCTATACTTTTTTTACAGCAGGAACAAACTTCAAACAAAACGTCGAAAAAGATCTACTTATATACCAATGACCAAATGGGAGCAAATTTTAAAAAAATCCGAGGGCCATCTTATACCAACAGTTAATATAAAAAAGCCGATAACCGAAGTACAGGGTGAGGGACCCATTACGGACCACGTAATGGCAATCATTAATAAAATGCGGAACGGGACAGCCCCCGGAACGGACCAAGTGGTAATCGAATTGTACAAAGCAATGCCCCAAATATTACAAGAAGCCGTCACCAAACACATGAACAAAGCCTGGACACTGAACGAAGCACCTGACACATGGTTGGAGACCGTACAGGTACCAATTCCAAAAAACAATAGCCCTAAAAATGAGAATGAATATCGCCGCATATCGGTTTGCAATACGGGTTACAGAATTTACGCTTCCTACGTATTAAAAAAACTAGATGAGATAATAACGGAATTGGGCAACTACCAAGCGGCCTTTTTAAACAATAGATCAACAGACGACCATATATTCCCGCTTAAAAGGGTCTTAGACGAAGAATGGCGCGCAGGTAAAAGAATTTATGTACTCGCCCTCGACATTGAAAAGGCATTTGACAACGTCGACCTCAATGCACTAAGAGATATCTTATTACAACGAACCAACAAATCGCTAACCAACAGGATAATCAAGGTATGCATGAATGAACGAACATGCATCAAATGGTGTGGCCAGCAAAGCAGTTGGATTATTAAAGGAAAGGGAGTCAAACAAGGTTGCCCTCTGTCCCCTCGCCTGTTTACACTGGTCATCGACGAAGTCCTTAGAACCCTCGACGAAGAAACACAATTAATGAAACTTGACCAGGATCGCGAAATCTCACTCCCTCTAGTATTATCATTTGCGGATGACCTTATCTTTATTACAGATGACCTAGAAGGATTAGAAGGTATCATATACCATATTAAACCCCTACTAAACAGTGTAGGCCTCCAAATAAACGAAACAAAAACAAAAATACTAATTAGGGACCCCAAAGCTACACAGATAACGACCCACGTGACCCTTAATGGAATAAGTATACCAACATGTGAAGAAGTTAAATACCTAGGTACATACATAACATCTACATTAAGTAGAAAAAGCACTATAAAAAACGTTGCGAACAGGCCATGAAAAACGCCAAATCGTTACTACCATTCATAAATAATTCAAATATGGACTGGAAATTAGCCAGACTTTTTTTTTTTTTTTTTTTTTTTTCAGGATGGGAAATCATCCAATGACCCCTCCCGCTCTGGGTGGAGCAGAAGGGAGTGTCAGACTCTTACTGACTAAAACCCACCCGTGTTCCTTCCTTAGCCCTTTGTGTTCCGGGGTAGCGGTAACCCTTTCGGACAATCCCGCTGCCCCGGCAGGCTTCGGCCCTTTCGGGCCCCTTCCTTTATGCTGACATCTCTTTGAGGCGCGCGTGGAACACGTACGCGCCGTCCGGCACGGGCCTGGTCCTGATCGGACGGAGAGTTACCCATTACTCTCCGCCCGCAGGCCCGCGCCTACGGTGGCCGGGAGTCGTCTCGCGGCTCCCGACGCCCGGAGCGTCTCCCGCGGCGGCTGGGACGTGAGGCCCTTTCCCTCAACCGTCCCGCCACCTCCTTCGCTAGCATGACTGCTTCGCAGAAGGAGGTGACTGCCTCCCACTCCCTCTCGCCCCGGACCATGGCCTGAACCAGGGCCGGACGCGAGAGGTCGCCGCCGCCGCCGATCGCCTCTGCGAGAACACGGCGGTGCTCCGCCCAATTGGGGCATACCGCCACCGTATGCTCCACCGTGTCCTCCGGGCGACCCTCGCAGTGGTGACACCCGGGCGTTTCCTCCCGCCCGATGATGTGCAGGTACCTCCCGAAACACCCGTGTCCGGTGAGGACCTGCGTCAGGCGGTAGGTGAGGGCGCCGTGGCGCCTCTCTAGCCACTCCTCAAAGAGGGGTCTTACCGCCGCTATCGCGGCGTGCCCTGCGCTGGGTTGCGACAGTCGCTCTTTCCATGCCGCCATGAGATCGCGCCGGAGGTCGGTCCGCTCCGCTGCGATTTGCCGCGGAAGCGGAGTTTCCCCCCGGCGTAGTGCCTCCGCGCGCCACTCGTACAGGCGCGCGAGGACTATCGCCTCCAGATCCCACGGCGGCAGTCCGGCAAGGAGGCTTGCCGCCTCGCCCGAGATCGTGCGGTACCCCCGGATTAGCCTTACGGCTACCACCTTCTGGGGCGCGTTCAGGTAATGGGCGGCTCGCCGCCGCAGTGAACGCGCCCACACCGGGGCCCCATATAGGGCCATGGACCGCACGACCCCCGCGTAAAGCCTCCGGCAGGAGGCGTTTGGCCCCCTCAGGTTGGGCAAGAGCCGCTTGAAGGCGGCCCCGGCCCGTTCCAATTTGGGAGCCAAACGTCGAAAATGCTCGACGAAGTTCCACCGGCTGTCGAGGACGAGACCCAGGTACCTCATCGTTGTCTCGACGCCGATGTGAACCCCTCCTACCGTTAGTTGGGATCCCGAAGGCGGCCCATTCCGAGGCCCATGAAAAGACATGGCCTCGGACTTGTGCAATGCCACCTCGAGACCCAACTGCCGGATCCTCTCCACGACTATCGCAACCCCGCGTGTCATCGCGTCGGCCGCCGCCTGATGCGACCTCCCCTGCGCCAGGACTAGCGTGTCGTCAGCGTAGCAAACCACGCTGACTCCATCGGGGAGATCGGCCCGCAGCACCCAGTCGTAACCGATGTCCCACAGGAGCGGCCCCAGAACCGATCCCTGTGGGACACCGCACGACATCTCTCGCCGGTTCCATTCCCCGTTGCGACCGGGGTAGATGACGGCTCTGTCCGTCAGATACGCCCCGACTACTCGACGGAGGTAGGTCGGCACCCGGTGATACCGGAGCGCCTCCCCAATGCAACTCCAGGGCAGGGTGTTAAAAGCGTTGGCGATGTCGAGTGACACCGCCACGACCACCCCACCCCGGGACACCGCGTCCCCCGTCGTGAGGGCCCTCACGCGCATGATGGCGTCCACCGTCGAGCGCCCCTTGCGGAAGCCGAACTGGCTGTCCGCAAGATCCGGCCCCGTCCTCACCAGGTGCCCGACGAGGCGGCCCGCAATCACTCTCTCAAAGAGCTTGCCGACCTCGTCGAGCAGCACGATGGGCCGGAATGCGGACGGAGAGTCCGCAGGGCGCCCTGGCTTCTGTATGAGGACCAGCTTCCCCGTCTTCCAGCGGAGTGGAAACTGGCCCCTCTCCATGCATGCGCTTAAGAGCGCCTCTAGTCGGGGCCCGAGAGCCCCTGAGGCCAGGACCCAGGCCTTACCCGGCAAGCCGTCGGGTCCTGGGGCGGTATTTTTGGCCTTCAGCCTATTTACCGCCACTCTCAGATCTACCCCGGTCACTTCAGGGATGTCGTCGTCGTCCGCGTGGTCCGCTTCAGGCACCGCAAGTGGCGGAGCCATGGGCGGGGGAGTATGCTCCGCCCGTGAAGGGAACAGAGCGCTCACCACCTCCTCCACCAGCTGGGGGCGGAGACTCTGCGTCAGCGGGGGGGCCCAGGTGCGGAGTTTATTCCGCACCATTTTATAAGGGCGCCCCCATGGATCTCTGTTCAGAGTCTCCACCATCTCCTCGCGGGCCATATCCTTGGCCCGCTGGACAGCCTCGCGGAGGGCGGTCTTCGCCTCAATTTCTGGATGGATACAGCGGAAGACAAAAGTAAGATCAAGATCGCTGCTAGTGAGATTTACAATAAACCGGAAACGGATAGTAGCGAAACTTCCGAAGATGACATCGATAACAGCAACATCTAACACAATACAACAGAACAATGACATACAAAAGAACCGAGAAAGCAGTAACACTCCGCCAAAAGACTCGCCGATGAAGCTCGACCTGAACCAGCCTGGCGGCAAGGTCGTTAGAAGATGCCCATCCATAGATAATAATCACCCATCTCTCCACTAGTCCAATGCTTGCTCTAGGATGCATATCCGGTAGGCTCTTAAATCCTTCCCTATCCTACGGGCACGTCCTCCTTACCAATTACCGCGCCCCCCGGTCTATTCCTTGATATGCAATGGCCGCTGTAGCACCATGATCATGAGGCTACAGAAGCTAGTGCGAATCTTGGGGTTCATTCGATTAATCGAGTCTGGTTTAACCACGCTGGGATCGGTGCAAGTCATTCATTCATTCATTAAGCAACTTGATACCTGCTCCAGATTTCATGAGAGGACTAAAATTGTGACATTATAATTTTCCTAAAAGCGTTCCGTTCGTTGGTTATTCCAAGGGCGCACGTTTGTAGACACAATTCGTTCCTTTTTGCTGAATTGAAAGTTGTTTGCATAAATGGATTACACTTTTTATATTTCCTGTGCGGAAACTGTCGCAATATTTTATTTCCGGAACGGAAACTTGAGTTTTAATACTTTATTATTTGAGAGAAATCGTTTTAAAATGTTTGAGGTCTCTGGCTTTTGTAGCACATGGAGGTTTTGTTTGATTGAAACGTTGAACGATGCATCTTTTGACATTCAAGTATATAATATAGAACAGGCCATACCTACATATGGCTCTTGAGGTCATGTATTTAATCGAACCTCAAATAATTCCCATTTTGCTTTCTTAAAAATATTATTTAACACTCTAATATAATGATTGCGCCTCTTTTTGTGAACTACAGATAATTTCTATTATGGGTCCTAAAATTAGGGAGTCCTAAACTAACCAAGGGCGAGATTATTGCGAACGCTAGACGAGACTGGCTAGCCACCGCGTCAGATCGAGAAAAGTGGAATTCTTTGGAGGAAGCTTTTACCCGAAGGGAGTTCACGCACTAATGTTATTTTAATATTATGACAATTATTTTATTTTTATCGAAATTAATCAATTAATTTATAAGAACGCATGATTTAATCTTAATTCAATAATTTTAGGTAAGTTATTCGAATTCAGGATGCAAATTTTATTTGTTGAATTTATTTTGATTTAACGATATTTGTAATTTCTTTTTTTTTTAATTTTTAATTGTGTGGAATTAATAAAGCTTTATTATTATTATTAACTAACCAATTAACTGCGACTAACTTGGGTGTACACACGGCTACACATCAAGCTATAAATTTCCAGTTTTAGCTGACCTCGTATTGTATAGATTTTTCGTACAATCAGAAGTCGGCTTATACTGGTTATGTATAGCTTGATGTATAGCCGTGCGTACCGCTCGCCGGCAGCAGCCGCGCCCTCGCACACTTCGCTCACTCGGCTCGCGCGCTGTTGGTCACAGTTCTAACCTAACCCATTTGGTCAAGGTATCCTAACTTAGTTACTGTGACCAATTCTGCTCACGAGTGGTTAGTCACCTTTCCAACCTAACCTAACCCGTTTGGCCGTACCCTAGACCTTACAGTAACTACACTGCAACCAACTGTGAAAAAAGGCCAGAAAGAAAAACAAAAGGCTTAATTATATAAACAAAAGCGTGTATTATATAACGTAAAAAAAAAATTTGAGGTTTATTCATTTGAAAAAGTGTCCATAATTAGGTCAATAATTATTATGAGGATCATTTTAAATATTTATTTATTTTATTTTAGGCACATAAATATAAAGAGGCGGATTATACATGCGCGGCTATGCATGCGGGGGCGCGGGCGGATATTTCCCTTTATAAACTACTTTTTCACTCTAGTTAGGCTGAAAAAGCATGCATGCATATTATCTTCTGTGGCAGTCATCGTCTTCAATAAACTAATCTATAAAGTTAACTTACCATGAAGACCCCTTTAAGTAACATTTTCCTGTACACAACTCACAAAGGACTACATAATTGGTTTCCATTTCAGTGATCCTCTTCGGTGAATGGAAAAGCGAGCAGCGTCCCCTAATCTATGGCGGAGCGGCTCACAGTCGTCGTTATCTCTTCCATTCCTTGGTAGTCCATCTGCCCGCAGAACATACTGTGGGATCTCTGTACTACCCTTTGGAAACCCAGCTCTACTACGTGTCAGCAGAGTATAAGAACATGGACCAAGCTTTGGAATCGTCTTCTAGTGACCCACAGGCAATCCTGGCTGTCGCAAATTTATATAATGTAAGTTCTTCCCACAATCTTACGTGTCAGCTGAATATAAAGACACGGACCAAGCTTTGGACTCGTCTTCTAATGGCCTATAGGCAATCCTGGCTGTCGAAAAATATAGTGTAAGTTCTTCCCACAATCTGAGGGGCAATTCCCGTATTAACACACATTCACATATAATCAGCCTGTAATGTTCACACTGCTGGAAAACAGGCCTTCTCTCGTTAGGAGGCAGTGGGCCGCAATCCACCATACGGGCTAAGTGCGGGTTGGTAGATGTCACATATCTTCGAATTGTTGGTTCTAGGACATACCGGTTTCCTCACGATGTTTTCTTTCACCGTTTTGGGTGCAGCGGTATTGACATAAATTACACTAATTAAAGGAAGATTTCCACCATTCGGTTCATATCGCATCGAATCGGAAAGAATACGAATGAATACAAATAGATGCAGCGATAGCCGATCCCGTCCGGCAGGATGTCGACGCATACGATCGGCTCCGTACCGTCGCTTGCAAACGTATCAATTTCTGCGCCTGGTCAAATAATTTCATTCCTACCGTGTCGTGTTGACGTATTCTAATTTTTGTAAAATGGTTGAAGTTGACGTAGTATTGTTAGCTGTTGCATCAGAAGATGAAAATAATCATAAAACAAGAGGAAAACAAAAATTTGGACGACAGCCGAAAGTATTCGATCGAATACGACGACAGGCGAACGGAGCCGATCGCGCGTCGCAGCGTACTTTCGGCTACGATCGCGTGTCGCGGAAGACGTACGCGACTAAACTGCTGTTCGCGGCTTTGTAATATAGACTTTAAATATTGTGTACACGATTTAATATCTTTTAAAGGTTGTAAAATCCGTTCCGATCCGATGCGATGCGAGCCGTTTGGTGGAAATCATCCTTAAGGCGCCTGTCTGTGTTCGAATATATTACCTACAACTCGCAAGTTGCGGCCGTAGCCACTGGTTACCACTGCTTGTATTAACGTTTTCATCTACTCTCCTATCAATATGTCACTAATACCTACACATTTCATTTATTTAAATCTTTATAAGTTTTTGACATTGTACGTTTATTCAATAACGGAATCAGCTTACTGTTTTCGCCCACAGCGTAAACTTTCATTTGATTGCGTCATTCTCATAAGCAGTTAGTGAAGTAGGTAATTTTTATTCTTTACCGATATTTGATTATTTGATGGCTTCGGTAACTGACGAAATGTGATTGCACTTTCTGCATCACCAATTATTTATGGAATATCTTCAACATCAGCCTACAGTAATCCGAGTTTCGGTAACTCTCATCCAGCTGCTACCAGCGCCAAGAGACAATATTCTTCCACTTTATCGCTACAAGTACCTAAATATCGGAGTATCTTTAGGATATTTTTTGTGGGCTATGTTTTATCACAATTATTATACTACATCTAAGCATGATGTTATCATATAAATCATAAAATTATCTACTAAAGATACACCAACATAAATAACTAAGTACTTAAGGTCTTATTTTATCAAGATTCTCGTATAATATGCTACTATTTCATCTTAATAGAGAAATAAATTAGATTTACTTGTAGCTTAAACCTCTAATATGATCAAATAAACTCTTAGATTAAAAATAAAATAATTGTCCGAATAATATTTAATAACCTTTATAAAATAAAACGGAAAATTTTAAAGGTCGTTGTGGTTCTTATCTGCAGCGTGGATTCTAGAGAATGACTTGGATTTTTATCTAGTAAATTAATATCCCTAATATTTAAATTGTACCATTAATAAAAAATAGATATCGTATCTATTATTACAAACCTATGACAAGGTTATATACTTGTTAACAATTAATTTAAACTATTCCAGTTGAGATTTTTATGGAATTTTCCAATAAAACTATGTATGTCATTAAGCTATATAACTAGAGAAGCAAACCTCTATAAAATGTGTCAAAAAAGTGTAGCCACTTTATAAACGCGACGACGTAGCTTTGAAACCACTAAACATTTTTAAGTAAACATATATCTGTCTCACTTACACACGTCGTAAGAATAATACCGTCGCTTAGATTAGACAAAGACCGCATTATAAACATGCAATGACGGGATGGGGTTGCCTACCAATGCGAAATTTTACCCAACATTTTAAGCCATAAAAAGCGTTTTAGGTTAAGTTAAATTATTTTTTAAATATTTGAATTATGTATTTCTTATTGGATGTGTAATAGAAGTTTATAAATAATGAAAATAACTAAGACATTTTCTTTTTGAATATTTTTTCTTTATTATTAATGAAATTGAATGATTTAGTAGGTAGCCAGTCAGTCTCTTTTCTCAGCAATCGGATTATTTCCACCCATTTTTCACGGTGTGCTGCATCTTTAGGCACCCTGCTACGTTGTTATTATTAAAAAATATTTAAAATCACTTATTCCATAAATTAAAAACTCCCACTAATGTGGGAAACTAAAACTAAGTTTTTAGTGGTAACACTGAACCTAATTTACAAAATTCTACATTTTATTGCGTTTTTACGTTTATATAAACACAGAGACAATTAATTTACGTGTGGAAAGTAATTCCAGTTAATTTATTATGTTTTTGTGATCTTGAATCGCACTCTTTCGCGATATTTTTTGTCGCATGTCACTCGGTTGACTTCGGTTGGCGTCACACATTGCACTGAACTGACGTTAGCTACTCTGATGGCTGTGGCCATCAGCCTAGTGGCAACGCCTTGGTGCGGTAATTGCTAATCTAGTGTAACATATATATCAATGATGTATGTACATAGTTTACTTTGTTGTTTACTCTTTCAACCAATTCCAAATAAGATGAATATAAATTTTAAAATGTGTGCGACTGTGCGCACTTTGCAACAGTTATTTCATGAAAACTGTCTGACAGTACGTTTCGACAACAGTCCTTGAAGCGGTGGCGTATGAAAATCGTCCCGCACGCCTTAGCTTAGTTGCCTCCCACCCAATTTCCCGTTGGTAGTCTTTAAATCCGCTAGATCGATTCATAATCGCTGTTGGCTGTTTGTTTAGGTGAGTTTAAATGTTTGTAAACTCACCCACGATAGAGGAGTAGGAAATTACTAGTGATGGACAACGCTTAAAAAAAAAAAAGTAGGTAATATAAAAAAATATAAACATCCAAAATGACAACCTCCTCCTTTTTTGAAGTCGTTTAAAAAGTCTAAAGCCCTTTAATAACAAACGTCTAAAAACTAAAATGCGTTTACCTTAGGACTACCCTCCGACTAAACTCATAACCTTATTCTCATAAGCATATCATTTTCCGAGACTTTACCACTGGAGGTACTATTGGTTGTAACTACAGTCCTTTCACAACTATTTTACCTCTGACAAAAGCAACATTATTATAACGAGAAAAAGATCAAAGTGATTTTGACAGTAATTAAATTAAATTAAATTTTATTTCAGACTGAAGTCCTTAATAATGTAAAATCAAAGGCTAGCTAGCCACATTTAGTAATAAAGTAGTAGTGTTAGAAAATGATAATGTCAGGACAGACCGGTATCATTATAATCCTCCTGCCCTTATCACAATTTGTTTGTGGTCGGTGCGGCATATCTTCTCCTTCTATACTTCATCTCTATTGGCCGTTATCTCAGTATTATTTACCTCCTTTCCTGCCATGTCATCTTTCACACAACTCATCCATCCTTTCATTGGTCTCCCCGTACCCTTATGGCTATTTTTTTATTCCTAAAAGTGCCTGCTTTAGACCAGGGACTTGAAACGTTACTCAAAATTAAATTTAAATTTGTACCGTTCCACCAGGATTGTAACAAAATAAATTCCTTGGCTATAACGATAGATACTGACAAACGGAACTAAATCTTAAACTGTTCACTAACAATATTATCAATATATCTTTATTAGTATAACATCGATATAATAACGTTATTCATTTCGTTGCCAGGCTTGGCAGGTTCATGACATAAAAAATGACGAAAAAGTATGAATGACGTTAGAAATGAATCTGTAACGTTTCACCTGTAACGTTATTACAAGCGGATAAGCTTAATATTACTGATACCTTAATCGTTACAAATTTTGGAACGTTATACGATAACATTAGTGATAAAGGAAAGAAATTCATTTCGCTTCCATGTCGGGGCTCTTGACCTCGATCACGCCTGATGGAAAGCGGTGAATGTGGTCTATGATGGAACGAGCGTGCCCAGAAGATGCATGTGTTCACTTTTGCTTTGAAGGCGAGTATGTTTGATCTTTTGAGTATACACATTCATACTCAAAACATTCTTCAAAGCGTATTCCTTAATGAATAGACCGGTACTTCAGCGTATAAAAGTCACAGGAGAATTGGAAAAATCATTCTTTTATTTGTAACAACTACTCCCAAGGGTACGACAATTTACGATAAATAGAAAATAATTGATATTGGTAAGTAATTACTTCCCAGTTTCTCCGAAGCCCTTTCCCTTAGAAAACCCTCAAAACCTACTTATTCATATTTGTGAGAGCTTCTTGTAAGCTTTAATAGTCTACGTGACTGAAAATATTTTAACTTGTTGTAGGCACCGGATTTCTGTGGAAAATTGTAGTTATATCGAAAATGGACCACTTTGTTTATTAATTTCTGTTGCTAAGTGTTTAGAATAGACAGTAAAGCGTTAAAACGATTGTACTCAACGCGCAAGTTCGCTTCGTTTTGTGAACATTCGTTGTTCGAGCTTTTGCTGAAGCGTATTAGCCTGTAGCGGTATCTATAACGCCACATGCGAACTACGCGTCGTATACTAACGTCACGCAAAATCCTGCATCTCGCAAGCAGAGTTTACCGCGCAACTAGCGACATGAACCATCGGGCAGTTGCCCGCCAGACACGACACCCGTCTGGTAGGAGCATCCTCCCTTTTCTATGGAGGATGAGTGAACTTTACACCCCGTTCCTCATACCTCTAGCCTTCAGCCTCACTCGGCTGTATGGGAAACATGTGGTTAGTAATAACAGCCGCACGGGTCAATCGACCAGGCGTGTCGCGGTCGGCCTGCGGATGGGTGACTATCTTTACATACCGAGACCCCTCCGTGCCTCGGAAAGCACATTACCTGCGCCGTTGGTACCAGCTATCATTCGTGGATCTTTGACAGTCGTTACGGGACGTTAGAAGTTCGAAAGTCTGACAACCAGTCTGGGTTCTGAACGTCAGATGAAATTTTGGTATTCAGGGGCATCCGGTTAGACTGGAAGTCGAGCCCAAAAGTAGTTGGAAAAAGACTAGGCAGATGGATGGCTCTACAGGAAGTCTAGAGAATCACTTGTCACGAGACGTGACAATAGATTTAAATTTAAAAAGCCTATGAGATAGACAATGCTCTGAGGAACTTTTATTTGTAAATATTGTCTTCTTTTGTGTCAAGATTGTTTAGGCACGAGTCAGTTGTCAATCTTCTAAAAGCGTTTTTTTTTGTTTAGCCTATACTGTCCCACTATTGAACAAAGGCCTCCCCCGACTCCTTCCAGGAACTCTTTTCCTGCGCACCTAGAGCCAACCCTCGCGGTACGCGTCCAGGTCATCTCGCCACCACTTTCTAGGCCATAAGCAAAAAAGTTTTAAAAGCGAAAAAAATTTGACTTCGGAAAAGGCTTTCAGTGACGTTTCATGATACTTTTTAATTTAATTGAGACAACAACAAACATTGTGACAGTCATTGCTTATCTAAATTAAACGTCGTCTCTCCCTTCGTTTATCTGAATTGCGTAAAATGAATCTATCTTTTTAAATGTCCTTTTTAGGGTACCATACCCAAAGGGTTTCAACGGGACCCTATTATTAACCCTCCGCTGTCTGTCCGTCAGTCCATCCGTGCGTCCGTTTGAACGTCTGTCTGTCAGCGGGCTACACACATCAAAAGTGTCTAGGGATCAAGCATTTTTATGCGGATTTCTTGAGATTGAGATGTGGCTTTGTAATAAATTTATGATTTTATAAATTTATATGGATCCTTTTTGGTGCATTTCATAATTTGAATCAGGAACTGTGAATCAAATTCGAGTAAAAGATGAAAATCAGCTGTCAATATTTTCCCTATAAAAACATACAACGCATTGAAGACATTATTAGTGCTACTGTTTCCCTACTACTGATTAAAACCAACGTTATTATGGAGCGGCGACGTCATTTAAGCAGGGAAGAAATGCTCAGAGCCGTGGGAATGATAGAAGCTGGTTCCCGGCAACGTACTGTGGCTTTAGCTCTGAATACAAGTCAGAGTGTTATCAGTCGACTTTGGACACGTTACCGAAGCACTGGTACCGTGGCTGAGCGCCATGGAGGACGGTATCGCTGCACCACACGGAGACAAGACCGATACATTCAAATCTTAACTCGAAGAGCTCCAACAATAACCGCCATGATGTTAGCCGTGAGGCTTCATCACTCTTCAGGGAACTTAATTAGCGACCAAACAGTCAGAAACCGCTTGCATGAAGTGAACCTTCATTCCCGAAGACCGCTACGGGTACCACCTATAGCAATGCACAATCGTAGGATTCGATATCAATGGGCTCTTGAACACAGAAATTGGGCAGAAGAACAATGGCGTTTCGTGTGCTTTTCTGATGAGTCTCGTTTTGGTATGAGACCGGATACAAGACGTATACGACACTGGAGAACCCCTGGACGCCAACAGCGATTAAAATCCTGCCAGGAAGTCCATCCTTATAGTGGTGGAACCATCATGGTATGGGCGGGTATTTGGATCGGCGGAAGAACTGAGTTGATTTGGATCAGAGGCAACCTCAACGCTCAAATTTATGCTGAGACGATTGTATCAGACGTCATCGTTCCTCTACAAGTGCAAATCGGTCCCTTATTTCAGTTAATGCATGATAATGCACGACCGCACACCGCAAGAGTTGTAAGACAGACTCTCGCCGCAGCTAACATCAATGTCCTGCCCTGGCCTGCTCAGTCGCCAGACTTGAACCCGATTGAGCATGCATGGGATATGCTACAGAGAAGAGCTCTGCCGAATATGGAGGGTATCCAGTCGCAAGAAGACCTTTTTTTGTTGTTGCAACGAACATGGGCGGCCATTCCACAGCGTGATTTGGATGAACTCATTTTGAGTATGCCAAACCGATGTTCTTGTGTTGTTAGTGTTCGCGGTAGAAACACGGATTATTAATTGTTTAAGTTACCCAATAAAATTTTAGAGAAAACTGTTATTGCAGTCTTTTTTTCGAACTTTTGTGTTAGTGGTTCAAATGTCAAAAATCCCTTTATTAGGAAAATGGCAAATTTCTTTATTAATGCAAAGGTGACTTGGTTTATCGTTACTGTGACAAACGAAATCACTTTATTTGATGAATCCTTGAAGAAAATTTTAATTAATATCAATCAGGAGAAAAGTTATTGCAAAAATATATGTTGATCCCTAGACACTTTTGATGTGTGTATATCGCATGACTCGTAATAAGTATACAGTTGAAGTTTACACATACTGTGTATTTCTATTGCCGTTATAAAAAAAAATAATAAAATTAAATTAAAGTTAAAAATAAAGGGGGTGTTCATATAAGAAACGGGTTTTTTACGGCGCTTTTTTTGCCTTGTGGTATGAAATCCCGCCGCTTTGCGCTTTCCTTTCCGCTTGGCCGTTTTTTTATCATGATGCTTTGACATCTGTCCTAGGAGAGTATAAGTCCTTGACATTTTAATTGGATTGTAAACTTTGAAAATGATCAAGTTGTATTTTTCTGGCAGTTAGTGGGTGTAAAAGGTTAGTGTTTATTTTAAATGTGATTTTAGTTGATGAGTTATAAAGGGTTTAGAGTGTCGTAAAAGATACCTTATAATTTTCAGTGAAGAATGTAGTGTACATTCAAACATTAAACCATTCAACACCCAACAATCTTGAGAAGAATATGAGACTATTCCTTTCAAGATTGTTCAGCATTTTATTAATATATCTTCTACCCTCCAGGCGCAAATTGAAAATCATAGTAGGTACCTAACGAAGTGCAAAAATTATCCCACACATTGTCAAACGGTTGCCACGAAAGGGCATCGACCTGACGTAATTTTCACATACCGTTGTCTGTGGCTTTCCCATTTTCGGGATAAGCTTTGTACAAAATGGTTATTTTAATCAAAACTAAGTGAGATGCATAGTCGAGGCGCTTTCGCGGCAGACGACATAGATGCTCTGGATTTTAACAAAACCAGCAATGATTCAGATTTGTATTTTTAATTTTTCTATTGATATTTATTTTTTATATTTAGTCCTCAGACCAAATAAATAGTCAAGACATAGTGCTGTCAACAGTGAAGTGAATCAGGCGATGTAAACATGTCTGAACTTAGTGGGGTGCAGTTTGATTGTAAATGTGTGCATGTGAGCGTGTATGCACAGAGCGGAGGTGTAGTTTTGGCATACCTACTTCACTGTATCGTTCGCAGTGCTATGTCTTGACTTTTTATTTGGTCTGAGGTTAAGTCTAGAAAACAGTAAACGTCTATTTCATAATAATTCAGACAGCCTAAAAAAATCTTTTCATTTAACTACAAACACAAATTATATTTATTGACAGTATAGATACGCGTTTTCCGTTTGAAAATGGCATGACAAACTCAGCAAAACTGTAAAATAAGCTTCCTCCATTTGGTCAAATTAGATTTTCCGCAGCACATTCATTTAATTTGTTACCAGAATCTAGCTTGCCATTTCCCGAGGGTTCTTAGGACAGTGTAATAGGATTATCAAGTCTTTAGAAAAATATATCACATAACATACTGTAGAGGCAATTCATTTTATAAGTACCATTGAACGTTTTCCTTCGTTTCTCACAGTATTTCAGAATACTCCGCGATATTCGTCTAAATTTTCTTCCTCCTGAGCACCTACTGAACCAACTCATTGCGCTTTCCCTATAAATCCTTGCATCATATGTACCTGGAATGAAGAATATGTAATAGGTAATAATTCTCGTAGCGGATTTTAACGAGATTTCTAGGTCTTCCTTCTTCTACTTCCCTCCGACGTTTCAAAATTATTTAACTCTTCTACATCGTTTTGGAAATCCAGCAGAAGATTGTCGAAATCCATATTTACGCACTACTCTATATTATGAACAAAATAATCTCGAAGCACAATTTAATTGAATCGATCAGATTCAAATAAAATCCGCCATCTTGCCTATTATTTGATAGCTACTAATCAATTGTTTAGCAACCTCTTAGCGCTGAATAGCGTTTATATGAGAATTTTGCAAATCAGTTGCTTAGCAATTGATTAAAATTTAAGAGCCGTTTATAAATAAGACTGTAGATAATTAATTTGTAACTTATAAGTCGACGATTGAGTTATTTTCAATAGTAATCTTGCGCTGTATAGGAATATAATAAGCACATCAACTTGTAAGTTCACTGAATTTTATACTACCTATTAAGTATTCGCCATCGAGGTAGACCACGGCGAAAGTGGTGTTACTATCTGATAAGGTTTGCAAGGTCAACATGGCCAGACATCGCACAAGACATCCCAGATTTGGAAGGAAAAAGGAGATGTCTTTGCCCAGCTGTGGGATACAATAGTCATAGTCATAGTCATTTTTATTCATTAACAACAATAGATTGTATCTGAATTTACAAACTCATACACACATAAAAATTCACATAACATTTGATTTTCTCTAAAGGTCACTAATATTATATAAACACTTGCTTAACAGAAATTTTTTCAGCTGTTTTTTAAAATATCTGGAGTATATAGCGCTTTTTAAATCTAAAGGCAATTTGTTAAATAATATAACCGATTGGTATCTGGGACAGTGCTTCACAATATTTAAGTTAGGCTGTATTTTATAAAGCTTAATATCTTGCCTACGCGTGCCTTCTCTAATCTTTCGTTCTTCTGCAGTCTCATATTCGTGCATATATTTGGCCATATTGGTTAGCAGCACAAATACATACATACTCGGTACTGTAAGTATATCTAATTTATTAAAGTATTCACGGCAACTCTCTCTCTGCGAAACACGAACTAAAGTGCGAATTGCACGTTTAAGCAAAACGAAAGCTCTTTTGATGTTATAAGCACAACTATTTCCCCAAAACATTATACTATATCTAATTTTTGATTCTATCAATGCAAAATATACCATTTTTAATTGTTCAATACTAATTTCTGTTCTTAAAGCTCTCAACACGTAACATGCGGAAGATATTGACTTGTTAATCGCATCTAGTTCAATTTTCCAATTTAACTGTTCGTCTATGTGGATTCCTAAAAAGGTGACTTCTTTACAGAGAAAAATTCTTTCATCATTCAAAACAACATCTAAGTTGTCCTTATTTCGGGCTGTGGTTCTAAATAATAGTACTTTAGTCTTTGCAGTATTGATTAACAAATTGTTGTTAGTGAACCACACGTGGAATGCTTGCAATGCGTCATTTACCTTTTGTGTTAATTCAGTCATGTCTTTAGCCGCTATTATAGCATCTGCAAAAACTACTATATCAATATCAGGTAAAATAGTATTCATATAATCAATCATGTCATTAATAAATAATATAAATAAAATTGGTCCTAATATAGATCCTTGTGGAACACTTGTAGTCATGTTTACTGTCCGTGATTTGTAAGCTTTTTTATAGCCATCTTGCATTTTGTCAATTTCTACGCACATTTTTCTGTTTTTTAAGATATGATGAGAATAGTTTTAAGGCCTTTCCTTTAATACCATAATGCATCATTTTATTAATAAGTAAATTGTGGTCTATAGTGTCAAACGCAGAACTCAAGTCAAGAAAAATCCCTGATACTCTCAGTTTTTTATTTATATTTCCTATTACATCATCAAGTATAAATTGCATCTGCAGTACCAACACCTTTTTGGTAACCGAACTGTCTTTTGTTGAGTATCCTATTTGCACGTAAATGAGAAAGAAGTCGATTTTTAATAACTTTTTCAAATATTTTTGATAGAACTGGTAGCAAGGAGATCGGCCTGTAGTTTTTAGGATCAGTCCTACTGCTTTTTTTAAAGACAGGTATTACTTTTGCTATTTTTAGCTGGTCTGGGAAGATAGATTCCTCAATACATTTGTTATAAAAGTTGCACATAGGTTCAGCTAGTATTAATATATGTTCCTTAATTATTGATACTGGGATCTCATCATGACCACAAGAATACTTACAATATACGCTAACATAAAATTATAATTAAATATTCTAAAAACCTTTCTTTCTTTCAGTATGAAAACCACACACACCAAGGCGTGATGGATATTTTCGTCGCGGCTAAGAAACAGGGCTTTCGGAACGCAACTATAAAGGGGAACTCTCTCAGCTACTTCAACCCTCCTTTCAAAGAGTACGCTTGCTATCAAGGATCTATGACCACCCCGCCTTGCATCGAGTCTGTTCTTTGGCTTATTAGAGGGAGGACTCTGCATATTACCAGGGTAAGAATCTACTGGATTTTATCTATCAAACGTCTCCCATGAGTTGCTCAAACCTCAAGACCCATTCCGGTTTTGGGCTGACCTTGCTCAGTCTTCATGTTCCGGGTAGTTATATTCTTCGTTCCTGATCCCAGAAGGCTCTGGATGAATGTGTTGATAAAGACCTTTAACAGAACAAAAATACAGCTTGATTAAACTCCAAATAAATTACCAGCTGCTTATAGCAGTGCATCCTTAAACCGAAAAGTTTTGGTTTTTTTTGCTGTGAATTCAGCTTAAATTCTGCTAACGTTATTAATCTTTTTCTAATAATGGAGCTTAAGAGTTGATTTGTTTGTTTGAACGCGCTAATCTCTGGATCTACGTGTTGGATTTGAAAAAATATTTTTGAATTTGATAGCCTAGTTCTTGGGAAGGCATTAACATCACGCTAGAACCCTTAGGAGCTGACCAAGAAGAAATAAAGTCACAGGGAACGGTAAACGAAAACTAAGTAATAGCGCGGGCAAACGATGCGATGCGATGTCAAGGAACAAGAAATTTCACGCTGATGAAGTCGTGAAGCGTAATAAAACTGCTGTCAATTTTTATTTTTTCTCCGTTCTTTTCAATGCTGGATGACAAAATGACTCACACTCTTAATGACGTTGTAAAATGATTGCCTATTACTAAAGATATTTTAGAGCTGACTACCCACTTAAGGCTGCTATAACGCCCCACGCGACGGAACACGGGAAAAGGAGCCAAATCCCACGCGCAGATGCGCGTTTTTATGTAATTCGTTTGTAAAATTTCACGCTCGGGAGCGCGTTGTAGTTGGCTTACGTATCATCACTTCTCAAGTCCAAAATTTTCAATGATAATATGAATTTTAAATGCGCTTTCCATAATTTTGTGGCTTTCAGTATTAGATTAGCAGATTGATTTATTATTGCACGAAGCTCATTACCATATTATGACAGTGATTCATGGTAGCATTACTTACCATTTTGTGTTCAAATTCCTCGTCCTGCATTACTGGATATTCCGTGCATTACTGGATATTCTGTGGAATAATAACAATAAATCAAGTTAATGAGCATATCAATTTGTGTGACGAAAATATAACAAATTGTGACTCTCCGTCTCAGAATATCATATTCTCAAAATAGCACGTTCTCAAAATATGATATTCGCAAAATAGCATATTCTCAAAATAGCCGAAATTGTACATTTAACTCGAGAAGTGCATTTTAAAAACGTGATGATGTTATGGAGATGGATTTAGAAATTATTCTTTTTCCATTTTGAAAACATCATACTGTTATAAACTTATTTATAACCTCATCTAACCCAAATGATTCACCAACAATAGAGGGGATCTGGCGCTCGGCGGCCGCTGCCGCGGCACGCTCCGCTCGCCTTCGCGCGTTAATGGTCATTGTTCTAACCTAACCTACCCTAACGAAATTGGCAGACGTTTAAAATTGGTCACTGGTCTAACCTAACCTATGAAATTATATCAATAATTCATTGTATCGTTTCATCGTTATATTAAACAAAATTAAGTATGAAATTAGGTCATAATAATCATTTAATGTTCTATTTATTAGTTTTTTTTTTTTTGTATAAATATTGTAAAATAAAAAAGGCAAAATAAAGTCTTGGCTTTATTTGTTTTGAGTGCTTGATTGTACTTCGGCTATTTTGAGAATATGATATAATGCGAATAAAGGAATTGTGACTATCATGTTAGGGAAGCGTATTCTTTGGAATGTTGCTCTGGCCAATTCTTCTGGACACAGTATAATTTTGTACTTATTTATTTGTTTACTAACGCACCAAGTCCCAATATACAAAATAAAAATACATAAAATTCGAGTAAAACATAACATAACACCTGAAGGCCAATTCTCGTAATATAAAACGTTCAAAATCTAGTCGCAGTCTCATCTCGTAGATTTTCAACTTTATCGCCAAAGTATAAGGTTCAATGTTGATTGGGAAAATTTGACAGTTTCGGGTAGCTTGATGTGCTGGCCTGTACCTATATGATAATTTATAACAACCACATTTTGCCAGTTATGTTTAACTTCCATGTATAGGGGGCGAGCCTATTGCCATCAACCGGGCACAGATCCAGACTCCGGGCTGTTGCTGAGAAAATCCTGATGGAAAAACCAAATAACATTTTGCTCGACCCGAATCGAAACCAGGACTAAGGCTAACAGGAGGCAAACTTACAGCTAAACACTTTTGCACGATTGAAAGTAACAGAATTAAGGCCAATTATAAGTTTTCACAGATAGAAGAGAGCATATAAACAACAAGAAAAAATATTTGAGAAGGTAGACAGTTTTTCAGTGAAAACATTATCAAATAAGTAAAAATGTGTTTCAAACAGCGTAAATTGTTATCAATTAGTTTACGTGATCAAAAAAGCAATCACAAAGTGTCCTTTTTAATTTTGAGATGCTGGTATTGAAAACATCCATGTCAACGCCCCGGCAGACCGCATTATACGCATGACTCGCTCTGATTAAGTATGAATTCCGTATAATAATAATAGGAATTCTATTCATTCAATTTAATTTAATATACTTGTCGCTAGCTTAATTAGCTTTTCAGTTAACTGCCTAGTCTTTTAACAAAACGGCGCCGTTCAACTAGCGGCGTGAATTTTCCTTTCAATCAAACAGCTAGGCGAATGACCTGTATCGCTAACGTTTAACTACTTGCCTAGCCCAGACATTTAAATTGGCGATTGATTTAAAGCAGAAGTTGTTTGTTGTAGTTTTGAAAAATTATAAAATAGTACATGTTTATTTTAGCAGTAAAACTAATCAGTAAACTAAATAAAAATGAGTCAGAACAAATATTAAAATGCGTAAGTAAATAAATATTTAACAGTAAAATGGCTTAGCGGGCAGATATGTGTGGGCAGTTTACAAATCGGAATTAGTTGGTGAGAAATCTATCTTGGAAGTAACGCTCGCTCGGCTCGCGCGCGTTTTGTTATACCTAGTTCTTTTTTTATCTTTATACTTATTCTTATATACCTCTTTTTTTAACGTGGAGAAATGCTCATGCATACTGCACTGCCACGAGGAGATAGTGCTGTTATGTGGGACTCTAACCCACTAAAACTCCACGGTGTCCTCCTCCACCGCTTATGGCGGAACACGGCCACACGTTAGCACTCATCCGTGAACCCGCCGCGGCTGTCCGTCACCGGACCCTCCTTTAGGGAGTACTCCCCATCACCGACGCACCAGAACACATAGCACGCCGTGGCCACCCCAGGGACCACACCAGCAAAGCAATGGGCGTGTCTGGGCACCCTTGGTCGCCTTGCGGCGGGTCAGGTCGTTGGCCCCGCCGCCTGCCAATTTTCGGCCGGAGAGGATAGGGAGAGTGTAACCTAACCCATTTGGTCGGGGTAGCCTAGCTTCGTTACTGCGACCAATTCGGTTCGCGCAAGGTTGATCACAGTTCCAACCTAACTATATACTGCCGAACTATTTAAAATGTCCATCCCAACATTTTTACTGATCATTCATTTATTACACTCTTGAGTATTTTTTAAACTGAGTTGTAGGATTTAATAGCCGCCCAATTTTTTTTTTTAAATAACTGTTCATGTTTTAATTTAACAACCGCCGAAAATCAATCCAAACAAATCCATTTTATCTGTAGTTAGATTTTAATCACAAAATTAATTAGAAATTCATGAAATTGTTGCAAGACGTGACATAAAATTTATTAAAGGGCTTATCCTGACATGTTTAACAGTTTTGGTACTTATGGTAGCTAATGTTATAATTTTGATAGAACAGATTATTCTGATATTACATGAACTGTGGGATAATTGCATAACACAATATCAGCAGCAATAAGTTTCATTTTGACAGTTCAACAACATTCATTGCGTTATTTACGTTATTGAGCAGACATATTTTTCGAACATATGAAGCAATGGATTAGCAATGTCCTTCAAAATGATTCAGATTGCGATTGATAATGTATTACGCAATTAGGGTGCAGATTAACTACAGGGTGTTAGGCGGAGGGTTAGCCAAACATAGGGAGTTCGTAGTTAGACCTAGGTATTTAGGAAATATATATTCAGTTTGAAGACAATTTTTATATATATATTTTTTTATTAGTTTTTTCAAGAATTTCCAAAATTGTAATATCACGCTGCAAGTCTTAAAAACCGAGCAAAAGGAAAGTTATAAAAACACTTAGCGAAAAAGAAGTAATAGCGCTAGCGGTGTATGGGTCGGACGAACAAGAAATTTCATGCGGACGAAGTCACGGGCTAATCTAATTCAGATATTCATGTCTATTTAAATATCAGATCACTGTTACCTACGAGCAGAGCTATCCATGAAAGTATGGTTGTAAGAGTATTTCGATAAGTAGGGATTATTACAAAAATCCGATTATCATGCAGGTTTCTTTTTATATGATTTTTATTGACATTTTATAATGTCAGACAATCCCAAAGCATTTATGATGGGAAATGTTGTCGATACGGCAGTCACGTGAGAGCTTTATGATTATTGATTTACAAGTTTAATATTCATTTGTTTCGTTCGTGTGTTTTCTTAATATGTAGACCATTCCACCTTCTAGTTCCACACGACACCGTTTGCACGATAACATCCTCGTGTTGCAAAGGCTGAGAAGCCGCAACAGGTTTTTAAAGTAAAGAAAAAGAAGAAAGAAAGAAAAATTGTTTATTCCGCACAAACAAAACGCACATTACAAAAATAAAAAAAATCATTTTAAAAGAAAAGACATAAAATATACACATACAATGTAGTCAAAAGCCTCGTACTCAAGCATTGAAAGTGTTTCCTCTTATGGCCGATTCCTATAAATTACGGACCGTTGTAGGTTAAAAATTAAGACTCCTGTATCTTTACCAATATCTCAAAGCTTTCCATAGTAGACTCTCCCATATGAAAATAGCTATCACATGTAAAATTAGCATAAGAATCTATGTATATTCCCAGTTTGACCATAAAAACTGCTACCATTGGTAAGCAAAACGGGTCGTTTTTGTTTATTGGAACTGTGCGTTAGTCACTGGCGAACGATCGAAGTGTGCATATACCTACACGAGCGACACGCAACCCCAAGACGCGTCGGCGGCTGCTGCCGGCTGCCAACAACAACATGTTGCGTCGGCGGCTGTCGCCGACACGCGCCGACGCTTTTATTGGAACTGTGCGTTAGTCACTGGCGAACGATCGAAGTGTGCATATACCTACACGAGCGACACGCAACCCCAAGACGCGTCGGCGGCTGCTGCCGGCTGCCAACAACAACATGTTGCGTCGGCGGCTGTCGCCGACACGCGCCGACGCTTTCAGTTGCCTCTGTCTTCGTGTTGCTCGTGAGAAAGCACACTGAGGAAAGGCTAAAGTTGTGGCGATACCAAACCTTTTTGCATCAAACCTATTTGTTCCAACTGCTGAAAATCAGCCACTTGGATATGAGTTGCCTTGGCTTATCTGGACGTCTTTAAATATATTTCGGACTCAGGTAGGGAAGCATACATGACTTCGCCTTGAAGTGTAAATGTGGTGCTGTACCACAAACAATGGTACATTTAATTATCGTGTCCACGTGTCCTGTTTTCTGCACGCTACAGGATTTTATGGACGCTACTGAACGTACCGAGCTCGTAGCCAAATTCTGGGCTGACTGTTTACGCTAAGGAGACCCTCTAGTTAGCCATCAATATATTCTACGAGTCATCTGAGTTTTTAATCCACTTAGTTAAGTTTCACTCTCTGCTTTCTTGGTCTTCAAAAAGATTAGATCTTTATGATTCTAATTAAAATAAATGTTCGAACTGCAATGAAAAAGAAGACATTTCAAAACTCCAAGGTGAACGGACTAGGTAGAACTTTTTTACTTTGCAACAATAGCTTTACTAAAATAAAAAGTTCAGGAAACTGAGTTGTCATTGTAAACCATGATTTATGCAGTTAGTGGCTAGTGTCATGCAAATTGGGTGCGGAGCTATAAAAGAGATTTATTGTTCCAGTTTTGAAAGTTCTGTACAGATATTTTCATTTTAGGGTTAAAATAATTTTAATACACAAATTGCTTATTATCCGATCTCAAAAAGCAGGAGGTTCTCAATTCGACTGTATGTTGTTTTTTTTTTGTGTTTGTTACGCGGTATCTCCGGCAATTGTAAATCGTTTTCAAAAATTCTTTTTAATGGATAGGCCTCAGGGGTGGTCTCTTATAAATTTTACTAACTTTGCTTGGGTAGTTTTTGAGTTAGCTTCAATAATACGTATTTTTGCTTCTTAGTTTATATTGATGATGTTATAATGATTTACAAATTTTTTTTTATTTTCACTTCAAAAACACAAACATCAGTGTAGCCCTGGCTCTTGTACTAGGAGGTCCTGTATCACAAGAGCCAGACCTCTCAATTTACAGAGAACATGATATAGAAGCTCAATAGACAAAAAAAAAGATAAAAAGTAATACTATAAGAGTTTACATTTTTTTTAAAATTAAGTAACAACTGCGTCAGGGTAAGTGTTACTGAGGTGAGTGTGATTTACTGTCACTGATATTTACATAGCAAGTAGTGTTATACGAATTTGTGTGGGGTAAGTACAGCTTAAAAGTGAAAAATAAAAACTCTTTTACCAAAAAAAAAAATACTTCCAAAAAAAATACTTCCAAAAGAGACACTACAAAGTGAAAAATAACTTTAATTTCGGAAATCGGTGGCAAACAACGAAAATGCGAACCCAACGACACCGACTTCCGAAATTACCTAAAGTTATTTTTCACTCTTTAGTGTCTTTTTTGGATGCGCTTGTTTTTTTTTTTTTTTTTGTAAAAATATTTTTATTTTTACGATATTATTGAATTACTAAATATTAAAAAAAAAACATCTTCGTGTAAAGAGGACTTTTAATTATATGACTTCGTATGCGTGGAATTTCTTGTTCCGATCGCATCGCGTCACATGTCCGCGCTATCACTTCGTTTACGCTTAGAGTGCTCTCTAGCTTTTTTCCTTTTTGCTCCGCTCCTAAGGGTCATAGCGTGATATTAAATAGCCTTCTTAAATAACTGAGCTATCAAAAGCAAAAATGCTTTTTCAAATCCGACTGGTAGTTCCATACATTTATAGCCTACATACAAACTTGCAAACAAACAAATTTTACCTCCTTATAATATTACTATAGACTCGGGGTAGAATGGCTTCTTTAATGCACTAGTTATACAATCTACTATTATCTTGATAAAAAAATGACACGTGTACTGATAAGATTGGATGACGTACTGTAACAGACTGACAGTAAGTCTTCTTTAAGATTTTAGATTCTTCCTGAAAAGAGAAATCATTCAAGTTTGTATTCTAGGCTTGGTCCATTCTGGGAATAGAACTCTGGTAATATTTTATTGGGTTTTTCAAAACAAAATTCTCAGTAGCAGCCCTGATTTAACATTTTGCCCAGTTCTCATTAAATGGTCACAAAATGACTAAACATTTACACCTAAAAATGTGCTTGCTTCTTAGCATATTTTATAAAATGATTTATAAAATATTCCCCAGTCATATTTTAAATATCCTTATCCAAAGCTGATATCACTTTTATAAACCTATTAAAATATATATAGTAGTTTCGATTATCTGAACATCTGTCAACCGAACGACCGCTTAACCGAACTACTAAGATTCATTAAATCACATTATGTAAATTAAATGAAATTATTATTTCCAAATTTTCCTTTTGTACATAAATATATATTTTGTTTACTACATACTTGCAGCGTCAATGAAAGGCGAGGGTTAGCAACACACTAATTTATTAAACAAGTTATCAATCTACCCAACACCATACAAATATCAAACCCGACATCGGTACATTTCTCCCCTTTAAGCTAAAGCATAATCTCAAGTATAAGATAAATAATTAACAAAGTATCTTATTTAGTGACTCCTGTTCGAGCCCGATTATAAGCCCGTAGAGCACGAGCAGACGCACCTGACGGTGGTGGTGGTGGTGGCGGTGTCTCCAGCTCGGAGGCCGCTTCAGAACCAGTGCTCTGTGACTTCTCACCAATGCCGTCAGACGCGTCCTCGAATGTGTCCTCCGCCTCCTCACGGGCCGAAGGAAACTCTCGTTCTGAAGATAAATCTTTACTCTCGGAAACTATGCTAGTCCGAGATAACGAGTGGCGATTCTTGTTGTGCACAGGCATAATTTGATCAACATGTCTACGCCAACCGACTCCACGTCCAACGTCTACTTTGTACGAGACCGGTCCAGTCTGGTCGACTATTGTTCCTGACAACCACTTGTCTCCCCTCGCGGTGTAGTCACGGGCCATCACCGCGTCGCCCGGCGCCAGCGCGCGCGTCGTGCCGGCCGCAGCGGCCACTTGCCGCTCTGTTAATAAACACTGTTCGTAAGCGTGAGTGAGATCTATTTTTGTAAATTTTTCTCCTCCACTTAAGTTCGCGAACAACTCATCAATGCGGGGCAAGGGATAATAATCACGCTTGAGTTTTGAGTTAATTGTAATTTTGTAATCCCCGCAAATGCGTATGTCTCCATTTTTTTTAACAACCGGCACAATGGGCGTTCCGTAGTCGGAATAGTCGACGCGGTATATGGAGCCGTCGGCCTCCAGTCGCGCCAGCTCGCGCTCCACACGCGCGCGCAACGCCAGCGGCACAGACCGCGCACGCACGTACACAGGTTCATCGTTAGTCAGCTGTAGTCGAATAGCTCGCTTACAAGTACCTAACTTATCCGTAAACACTTCCGGATATTCCGCACATAAACGGTTCACGAATCCATCGTCGGTTAACTTGTAGAGATTTATCTGTGTTACTTTCAGCGCACGCAACCAATCTCGTCCCAGTAGTGGGCACGCTCCGTTTTTAATTACGTAAAGTGGCAAGGATTTTACTTCTACATCTCGTAACCTCACTCGAACATCTATATAACCAAGCGATTCGATGCATGAACCTGCATAACTACGTAACATCAAATTATCCGTCTTAATTATCTTATGTGAAAATTTGCGGGTATACATGTCTTCATTGATTGCCGAAATACGACTACCGGTGTCGATCTCACACTTGGTCTCAAAGTTATCTATGATGACGTTTATAAAGTACGGTTTATTACTCTTACCTCCAACAGTAATCTTAAACATATCGTCTGAATCGTCCTCACCACTCATATAATTTTGCCGACTGTCTGCCCGGTTGCCACTACCTTTCACTGATTTGCACATCACTCGTAAATGTCCTCTTTGTTTACACTCGTCACAATTATAATTCACATAACGGCACCTGTCCGCGCGATGCGCCTTACCGCAACGCCAGCATGCTGGCGCAGCCACCGCGCCGGTCAGCGACGTGCCCGCCGTGCGCTCCGTACCCGCCGCGCCTGCCGCGCCGGCGGGGCCAGCCGCCCCGCCCGCGCCCGCCGGAGTGCGCGAGCCGCGGGCGCGCCCTCGCCCGCCGCGTGTATAGTGCAGGTCTTCACCTGCCTCGGCGCCAGCACCTGAGGTCGTCGTCGGCACCATGCTGCCGCTCACCTCCGCGTGCTTCTCTGCAGCCTCCAGTGCTAGTGCTAACTCCACCGCCTCCTTATATTCTATTTTCCTTTCGGCAAATATTCTTGAACGCATTGCGTCATTTGTCAATCCCGAAACAAATTGATCTCTTAGATTTTCCTCCAGCGTGGAACACTTCTTACATTTGCCAAAATTACAAGTTGTTGCCA
The DNA here is from genome assembly GCA_949316385.1 of Globia sparganii. Classification (NCBI taxonomy): domain Eukaryota; kingdom Metazoa; phylum Arthropoda; class Insecta; order Lepidoptera; family Noctuidae; genus Globia; species Globia sparganii. Next base: position 20,423,980 of record OX438654.1, read on the forward strand.
GATGCTTAAGTGCTTGTAAGTATTCCATCAAGGGTTCGCCGGTCCGTTGTCGCCGCAGCCGGAACACGTGGCGCTCGGCGATCTCTGATCGTTGCGGTTCCAAATGATCGGCAACTAGCTTCACCAATGCCTCGTATGATTTGTTCTCGGGAAAGTCAGGGGAACACAGATCACACATCAACGAATAGGTGGCTTCGCCTACGATTGTTATTAACATCGGCACTTTTAGGTTGTCTTTTACATCGTTTAGTAAAATGTACTGATTAACCCGGCGTATATAAGCAGGCCATTGTTTGGAACTAATATTGAACGGTTCTAACTTTCCGATCGGCATCTTAATAAAAGTACGTAATGTCGATACTGCACGCCTAATGAAGACTTAAAAAAAAAATATTTAATAATCCCGTACTCGTCGCCAATGCAGCGTCAATGAAAGGCGAGGGTTAGCAACACACTAATTTATTAAACAAGTTATCAATCTACCCAACACCATACAAATATCAAACCCGACATCGGTACAATACTTACTATTGTAATTGAAAAAGTATTCAAAGAATAAAATAGGGTATTCTTTATTAAAAGTATTACATATATGATGAGTGTAGAATTTTTACAAGTGGTGACACAATAGTCGGTCTTAAAAGCGATCTTTTAAAGACAACCTTTGGATGAATTTAGAGAGAAAGGAGAGACAATACTGCAGGTAGTCTGTGGTGTATCATTTACATATTATTATATATATAAGTAAAATAAACACATACATAAACAAAACATATACTTATCTATATAAATAATTACCAGACATAACAGATAAGCGATATGGTTTTATAGATTAGATTTTATACAGATTACATATGGGTTATTGTACAACTGATGCCAGTGTCACCTTATTAAAACACATTTACGTCGTGGGAAGAGTACCAAGATACCATAGGAATTTTTTGTGAAATCTCCAAGGCTTTTGATTGCGTCGACCACGAAACCTTACTTTTGAAACTTGAGCGTTACGGACTTAGAAAACTTGCGCTCAGTTGAGTTAGATCTTATATAAAAGAGAGAAAACAGCAAGTTCAATAAATAGCGTAAATTCACTCGATTTAAAAGTAAAAAATGGGTATACTACAAGGCTCGATATTGGGTCCTTTCTTCTTTTTAGTGTATATCAATGATCTTGTTAAAAACCCATCCATAAATGGTATTATTTGCTGACGATAATTCCTTGATTTTTTAAATTGATAGACGTGCATCAAATTTTGACGAAGTAAGTTACGCCCTACTGCAGATACAAAATTGGTTCACTGCTAATAATTTAGTATTAATTGGGAAAAAACGAAGTGCATAATATTTTCTTTACCAAATGTCAAAAGTAGTAATTGTGATATAGTATTTAATCAATAGAAACTAGAATTCGTCGATAAAACTGTTTTCCTGGGGATCACGTTCGACTCAACGCTTCAATAGGGTCCTCATTTAACATCCCTTGCAGAACGTTTAAGTTCAGCAGCATAATGCTGTGAAAAAAACCGTAAATTTACTTATGTTGATACCGCAAGACTAGTCTATTTTAGTTACTTTCATAGTATTATGTCGCCAGTATTTTACTATTGGGACGGGATGCAGATATCGAGTCTAATTTTATTCTGCAGAAAAGAGCCATCTGAGCCATATATAGCCACCGCAGGTGTGACTCTCTAAGGGAACTGTTTAAAGATCATGACGATACCTTGTCAATATATCTTTGAAAACATCATCATATACGTAAGGAAAATCTATATCGTTTTAGTAAAAGAGGTGAAAGACACAATTATATCACTATACATAAAGGACCAATTAGTTCGACCAGTTCTCACATGCATAATTTTCAACATGAATAATGTAACCAATACTTTGTAACCTTATTATTTTAATTTAAAAGAGTGTCCGTGGAGTTTCTTGCCTGTTCTTATCCATAGGTACCTACTGCGCTTTGGAAAGGGGCAACTAGCTTCATCTTTCTGACTGACCGACCCTTTGACAATTCAGTGCCTGTAATTGGTTTATTCGAAATAAATGTTTTGAGTTCGAGTTTGATGGTTTTATTGGAACAGTTTTTATACAGTTCGATTATCCGAATAAATCGGTTTTCCGAACACCCGTGTCCCCTAAGTAATTACTTCGGATAATCGGCGCTCTACTATACCTATTATATTTTACAGGAAACTTGGGAGGATGCCCGAAAGTCAATGAACGAGAATGGTGGAGAAAAACAGATAAACTTCCGCTTCACTCAACCGCTGAACGATAGAAAAGTTTATTTTTTTAATTAAGCCAGGTTCAGCCCCAACCTGTATTCAAAAGATCGACATAAGTTACCCGGCCTTCCTGAAAGGCCAGGGAATGTGGGATTTTCAACTGTGACATAGGGAGGGGCACCCGCGAGGTAATTTCGTACAACACTAACAATTGAAATGCCTTTCATTTTGACAATGCAACAACGTTCATTGCGGTCTTTAAGTTGTCGAGCAGACGATTTTGTTACGCATTTATGTAACGGATTACAAATTTTCTTCGAAAACCTTCGGATTGTGATTGAAAGTTTTTACGCAATTGGGGTGCAAGTGTCTCTCTCAGCTTTACAACGCTGGTTAGGCCACATTCCTGAGGAGACTATGAAGAGGTCTCCCGCGAGGCATCACAAATAATTGGTGATTATTGAGAGGATCACAAATATCGTGTTTATATTAATTGACTGTCTGACCTCGGAAACAGCCCTAAGAATAAAAGTGTGCCTATTACTTACCTGTTGGCTGTTACTCAGGCAATTTGTGTCTCGTCTTCTTTATGAACAATGTTTTTTTTTACACTTCTGTAGTAACTTATCCTAGTAACTAAAATTTTGTAAAATAAAACATGAGTATCTAAGGTTTTGGTTCTTTTTTTTGGAACGATGTTCTGTAACGCGGCTTACGGTAGCAGTAAACTGGTAGAAATGGTAACGAAAAAGCGTTATACCTTCTCCATGCAATTTGCTAGAGATTTTCATGGTTTCGAGGATCAAAATGGAAATCCAAGATGGCGGCTGCGAAAATTGACATTTTTATTGTCATGGGTTTCATGGTCTTTAAGGGTGTAAATCCAAGAAGGCGACAATTTTATTTTTTCACTCTCTAAATCTTTCTATTACATTTAAGTGTGTGTTTGTGTGCGTGCGATTAGGTATCACGTTAAGAACTTCGTTCTTTATGGGGGACCCCCGATCACGGTTTTTTTGTGCATCTTTTAAAACAGATATTTTCGTTATTAAAAAAAAATAACGAAGTTTTATTATAATATTGAAATACCTCTCTATAAATGAAACCCTTAGTCTATATTTTCGACTTTATTAAACACCATTATTAACTTGACCAATAGTATTTTTAGCCTGAGAATTCAACCATCTCGTATTCTTAGACTAGTCAGACAAACCCAATTAGTATGTGAGTGGATAATATCGATTGTGTTAAACATTCATGGGAAATGCATAATAAAGCACAGGTGATGGACATGGCGTACTTGAAAACTACTTTATTAAGGTGCGGTGCAGGTAACTTCAACTATTATTTCTTTGTTAGCCTTCTCTGTCCCACTCTTGCCTAACGCTTTATTCTAATTCTTTCTTCTACTAATTTCTTTTTCCTTCCACTGTATGTATTATTAATGCTGAAATAATCCTTTTTGGCGCAGCTGTCACACACTATTTTAGTTTAAAAATATTATTTTCACCTTTTTATTCTGTTATTCGTAGGTATTTTGTATTTCACGAACTGTGACCAAATTATTATTCTTTCTTTCTCAATTACTACTAAAAATCCATGCCTATCTTCTCAATCTTTGCGTAGTTCCCGGGCTTTCCTTCCCACTTTAATCTAGCTGTACCTTTATTTATTTTGCTCGTCACCAAACCGTTTCTTTCTGAACTTGCCGCACTGACTTGGCTTGTCTTGAAAAGTTCGCTCTTAATGACAAGACCATCCATTTTGTTACCCTTTTTTTTTTTTTTTTTTTTGTGGATGGGAAATCATCCAATGACCCCTCCCGCTCTGGGTGGAGCAGAAGGGAGTGTCAGACTCTTACTGACTAAAACCCACCCGTGTTCCTTCCTTAGCCCTTTGTGTTCCGGGGTAGCGGTAACCCTTTCGGACAATCCCGCTGCCCCGGCAGGCTTCGGCCCTTTCGGGCCCCTTCCTTGCTGCTGACATCTCTTTGAGGCGCGCGTGGAACACGTACGCGCCGTCCGGCACGGGCCTGGTCCTGATCGGACGGAGAGTTACCCATTACTCTCCGCCCGCAGGCCCGCGCCTACGGTGGCCGGGAGTCGTCTCGCGGCTCCCGACGCCCGGGGCGTCTCCCGCGGCGGCTGGGACGTGAGGCCCTCTCCCTCAGCCGTCCCGCCACCTCCTTCGCTAGCATGACTGCTTCGCAGAAGGAGGTGACTGCCTCCCACTCCCTCTCGCCCCGGACCATGGCTTGAACCAGGGCCGGGCGCGAGAGGTCGCCGCCGCCGCCGATCGCCTTTGCGAGAACACGGCGGTGCTCCGCCCAATTGGGGCATACCGCCACCGTATGCTCCACCGTGTCCTCCGGGCGACCCTCGCAGTGGTGACACCCGGGCGTATCCTCCCGCCCGATAATGTGCAGGTACCTCCCGAAACACCCGTGTCCGGTGAGGACCTGCGTCAGGCGGTAGGTGAGGGCGCCGTGGCGCCTCTCTAGCCACTCCTCAAAGAGGGGTCTTACCGCCGCTATCGCGGCGTGCCCTATTTCGTATACATTTCTACATTTATAACTGTAATTTATATTGTGTATAAACACAATATAAATTACACAAAATGAAACACTAAGAATAGAATAGATTACTCTATTATAGATTACTATATAGATTATTATAGATTACTCTTATTATATTGTAATAAGAGTAATCTATTCTATTCTTAGTGTTTTATTTTTTGTACAAATGAATTGATTTTGTCTATCACTATCCACTGCTGGCCATAAGCCGTTTCATTCACACGCCACGTTTTTGCATATAGCTCCTCTTAATATACCCTTTACTTTTATATTTTTCTACTGCGCTACGAATCGGAGGAGTCACGCACGATTCAAAAAGCCAAGTTTGCAAGTTGCTCAAAACACAGAATCCAGAGTAGAAAGTACCTATAAGTAAGGTTTAATAAAAATACGAAATTGCTCCAAGATTCCACAAAAAAGTGCTCAATGAAACCAAACCTTAAGCCGTATTACTAATACTCGTGGCAGTAGAACTGAAACAAACGAAGAACTAGTTATCTTTCAGATAATGTCGAGGTAAATCCATCGATAACGGTGTGATAGATGACCTCGTGACGACTCTACCGAAGGTATAGATCTCAGTTCACGATACTTTGTGAAAGGACGTTGACAAATATTGATGTGAAAATGAGGAGCTCCAAGATGTCTGCGCGTGAGTAATTCATAATTATTTTATTGTTGAATATTGTTTTGGAGTTCCTTCTTTATTATTCTTCATGTGAGGAAACTTGATGGTGATGCTTGGCGGAGGTCTATCATTTGAAGTCTTTCGTCTGAATGACTGGTGATAAGGAAGCCAGCAGGTAGATTGTTTTCTTTGTGTGTTAAACTTGCAATAATTTGTCAGGGTGGCCCTTGGTACTGCTGTGAAGTGTTTAATCATTGTTCTGTTACGAAAAAGGCACGGTAAGGTTGAACGTTGGTTCAGAAACCAATGAAGGCTCTAACACTTAACAGCACAGTAGACCGCATGTCACCGGTAACACTTTCACCTTGAGCTGGCATAGTGTAGTACGGAGTTCAAATAGAATAAGAGGCCAGCTTGTACTGGTTTTGTTGCCACTGACTTGCGGCTGTACTCACGGCTCCACGGTCTTTCGCGATAGTACGTAGTCTTTAACATTCTTCATCTTTGTGCTGCATACAGCAGTTCGTGAACTGTTATTAGCAGAGAAACTGCTAGTAATTAATTTAAGAGATTGATAACTAGGACACCTAATGACATAAGAGCGTGTCGATTCGTGTGGTGCATAATTAGAGATCATGGGTGGTTCTAATCAAATATTTGATTAAAAGGTTAGCTTGGCGTAACAACTTATAGGAACAGTAATTTACCGTGCCGATAAAAAAACTTGTGTGTGTAATTTATTTAGGAACTAGAACTGTACAATGTATTTTATTTCTTTCAAGCGACATGAGAGCAACACGTTTTTCTCTTAAACAAGGCAGACTTAGACAAGTGGTTTCTCGTTCCTTTTAACTTTTTCTATTACCACTTTTAGAAGTCCTGAGGGCTTAGAAAATTGACAATCGCTTTCAAAGCGTTTCGTTTTCTACTACAACTAATTGCAATATGATTGACATAAACTTTTCGGTAGCATAGATCGGTCCCATACATTTAGATTTTCCCACCATCTTTATCGGAGAAAGAATACCACTTTTTCTAGGCTCTCTCGTTATAACCATTATTATGACAATTAGAAACACTTAGTATGGGATATTGTCACACAAACAAGGAGCCGGGCGCTCGGTGTCACACTGCGTTAACTGTCGGGAGGACACGGCGTGGCATACGCTGGCAGAGTGTGCCTCATGGGAGGAGCCGCGCCGTGCCCTCGTATCCAAAGTTGGAGCCGACTTGTCGCTGCCGGACGTCGCTCGTTTGTTGGTTGGGAGTGCCGAGTCATGGGACACGGTAATCTCCTTTTGTGAAACCGTAATTTCACAGAAGGAGGCTGCGGAAAGGTTGAGAGAGGTCGATCAATCTCCCTCCTTCACTTCCTCAGTGGACTTGAGGTGGCCCGCAAAGGCGTGCCAGCTGGGGATCATGGAAGGCGTACAAGTTCCCATGATCCCCGGTCCAAGAGTGGGAAGGGAACACCGGGGTGGTATTTAGTCAGTAAGAGTCTGACAGACCCCGCCGCGCGCCCTAGGGTGGCGGACATCCATGAGTATTTTCTACCCCGGAACAAAAAAAAAAGGATATTGAAGCAATTCAGTATCTTACACCTAGTGTTTCTAATATTTGGTGAATTTATCCATCCGGACACCCTTAGATATCAAACAAATAACAATGTTCTCTTGGGGATAACCTGCGGGCCTAACCGCATTTAGATAGTGATGCAACTGTTTTATTTTGCAACTTTATCTTCTTCTACTGTGATTAAAAGTTTAGCACAATTAGTAAAGTAACTGGCTGCTTACAGTTCGCTGGACATTATTTAGTTTTTACCGGAAATCAATGGTTGCTTGTGGAAAAATTTAAAACGAATCCACTTCTCACTTTTGTGTTTACTCCAACCTCGTGTCCGTCTTATATAATAACACTAATCTTTAATCTGTAGTAGCTTATGTGATAAGAAATACCAGACAGTTCGATTGTGTTATTGCCAATGTCAATAATCTGATATTGAAAATGTTATATATTCGTGCCTAATGTTTGAACCTCTTCAGGGTTCGAATCAATGGCATATCCACACGCCGCCAATTTTTTTTCAATGTTTCCGCGCTCTGTGAAAGTACCGTAACATTATGGGTAGGGAACACTGACACGAACAGTAATTAGGGTGCTGACCTTTACTCGGTTCACAATAAATCTAGGTTATAGGACGGTAAAAGTTAATAATGTAAAGTAAATATGTCTCCACAAGTTACACTAAATTTCATCTGGAATACCCTAGTATTCCAGGTATAATTTGTAACTTGTGGAAACATAATTATTATGCTTGTGTGTGCTTAGGACTAAGCCTTGTACCTTTCACCAACATTTAAATCAACTGATTAAATATTTAATCAGTTCCATATTTAAAATTTCCTTAGAAAATTTGACGTAGGTACTCAAACCTATAAATACCTAACCGGTGGTTTGAATGTTGGTAAAATCAGGTCTTAGACCCTGAAACTCTTCAGCGGGATTGTTCAAAAGGGTTACTGCTGCCCCAGAACATAAAGGGCTAAGGAACACGGTTGGGTTTTAGTCAGTAAGAGACACTCCCTTCTGCTCCACCCTGAGCGGAAGGGGTCATTGGATGATTTCCCATCCACAAAAAAAAAAAGACTGAAACCCACTCATCGTTTGCACTATTAACTAGGGCTTCAGTCAAAAGCGCTTATTAAATTTTTCTCCACCGCAAAAGTTTTGATCCATAGCACTCGATAAGTATGTAAGTATGTTAAACTAAAGAATTTCTGAATACACATACGTGCTATTCTAATCTTATTGTTTTTGTTCACATGCGACATATCGACAAATCCATTTAAGTTATTAATAGAAACTAGTTGAATGAACCAACAACCAACAATACGCATGATATAAAACTCAATATGACGCGTTATTAAACGGTTTTATTTAGGTTGCCCTATTTGTTATTTATTTATTTATGTGATCTACATACTTTCAGGAAGGTTTTAGTATATAATACATTAGGTAATTATTCTTATATACGAAGTTATATATGCATAAAATGTACTGCATCTCCGGCATTTCTTTGCGAATTTTGATGATTCTTCTAGTCATTATCTTCAATTCTTCAATGCACCTTAGCTTGGCACCGCTTGGCTGCAATAGGCTAGTTTCCACCATTAATAAATTGAAAATCTATTTAGTCCGTTAGTTAGAGTATTGGAATTTATGGAGACGTATTTTTTGTTTTTGTAAATCAATGAATATTGGCAAAGATAAAACGCATCAAAACTCGGGAGAGCCCGCTCGTGACGTCAGAATGCACTAAGAATTATACCAAGGTGTGACGTATTGAGAATTTTAAAAGCGTCGTATTTCGTCAATTTTGGTTTACGTAACAAAAGAAAAAATACGGGTCAAATATTTTTTGATAATCTAACTGACGGACTAATCAGATTTTTTCAGTTGACAAGCCTATTGTATGTTTACGATTTTATTTTTTTGTCTGATCAATGCCATGGATTGATGAGGAAAGCGGTGTGATGAGTGGTACCTAGGACCTACCGAATTATTGCAGAATGATGTTCTATCATGCATGTCATGTAGTAGTGAAGAAGATGTAGCGAGGTTATACCGATCCGCACAGGGTCCGCGTGGTGGTGCTGCCTGCTCGCTCTCACAGAGAGAAGGCTTATGTCCCAGCAGCGAGAAACTTTATAGACTGACTAGCTGCGCCCCGCGGTTTCACCCGCGTAAGTTTTGATCCCGTGGGAATATCGGGATAAAAAGTATCCTATGTGTTATTCTGATGTATAAACTATATTACTTTAAAGTTTCATCAAAATCCGCTCAGTAGTTTTTGCGTGAAAGAGTAACAAACATACATCCATCCATCCTCACAAACTTTCGCATCTATAATATTAGTAGGATTATGCAGCGAGGTTGGTTAAATACCAGGGACTTTGTTCATGAAGAATCTATATTATTGTAAAAAGTTTGAGTTCAAGCTCGATAGATGGCGTTGGCGTCGAAATAGATCTCACTATGGTTTCGTTACCACAATTTGGTTAGGGCCTCGCAGTTTTAATTAAATATACGAGCTTAGATCAGGACACAATAATGGTTTTATTTTCAACCTTATTAGTGTTCTCACAAGTACATAAGTCCAACTTATTGCCATCTCGGCAATAAACATTGGTCCATCGACCCTGGATCAGACCCAGAAAGTCTGAAGTTTTTGAAGGTTAGCGGTGCCAGCTTTGGACCGCAGCCCTGTGTACTCGCAGTGGATCGCTGCGACAGGAGTACCGGGCATCCCGCAGAGGCAGCAACAGCTTTGTCCAGCAAGGTGGACGAGCTCAGCCGCTGTGGAATTATTAGTTCAACGTGACGCCGCAGAGGGCGCCACTAGTAGTTCAACAGAAGATCAGTGGTCGGGTTCAGACGGCAGCTTCATTCAGCAAGGTGAACGAAATCGACGCCAGCAACAGGCAGTTGCAGTACCAAGTGACGACACAGGGGGCGCCACCAGTGACACTACAAGTTAATACAACTTACGAGTGTGAGTGAAGTGCAAACGTGAGTACAATTTAATAAATAATAGTAGCAGTGATTAAGAAGATTTCGCCAAGCAAATTTGAACTTTATTTTAAAGAAGATTTTTACTTTAACATTTAGATAAATATTTTAGACTTAGATTTAAATTGGTGCATGTTAGTTAAGGACTTAGAATAGTTTTATAAAAAACAGAGGAACGGGGAACTTATGCCCGATTTCTACCAGGTATTTGTAAACACTTGTAATTTTTTTCGCTGTTATTGAGACTTAGAAAAAAAGTAACACTTGCAAGTTTTTACGTCTCAATCTAGGTTTTCCCTTACAAAGGTTTGGTTGAACTTAGTTTATTATCGTATATTTATTTTTAATATTTTTTGTTGTTCGTCATGATGGAAGGTCAAATTAATATATTGAAAGACTTCCAAAATGTTATACAGAAGGCTTTCACTAATTTCAAAAAGAGTCCTAAAGATAGATTGACAGTAGAATACATCGAAACAAGGCTTGAATTATTAGAAAGTGATTGGTCTGCATTTAAGGAAACCAAATCTCAACTTTATGGTCGTTTTAAGATAGAAGACATAGGTCAAAAGGCGGTCGATATATATGATTCCACCGAAGATACATATATATCATGTAAATGTCTGATGAAAACAACGTTAAATAAGATTAATCCTAGAGAACCGGTACCACAAAATAGTGGATCTAACAATAATAATTCTTCCAAGCCATCCAATCCATTAGTCAAGTTGCCCAAGATCACAATTCCCATTTTTTCTGGCAAATACAGTGAATGGACAGCCTTTCACGATCTTTTTAAGTCGCTTGTCCACAATAACGCGTCTTTAGATAATGTGCAAAAATTGCACTATCTTAAGGGCCATATCACTGGTGAAGCCGAACAGTTGATTAGGCATACACCAATCACAGACGCCAACTACAGCGAATGTTGGTCTCAGTTAGAAAAGCGTTATGCTAATAAAAAGTACCTAGTCAATTGTATTTTAAAAAGGTTGTTCAGTCAGAAGCGATTAAATGTAGAATCAGCTACCGCATTAAAGGAGCTGTTAGATACCACAAGTGACTGCCTTAATGCGCTTACAAATTTGAACATAAATGTGAGTACATGGGACGTTATCATCATTCATATAGTAACGTTCAAATTAGACAATGAAACGCGAAAACAATGGGAGTTAAGCAGTTCTAACGATTTAAGCAACAAGTTGCCCACCTTTGAGGAACTTAAAATATTTATGGAAAGTCGTTTCCGCGCATTAGAATGTATAGAGCCGAGAAAAGCCGTGGCTCACCAGGCCAGTAATAGTTCACAGGTTCATAGTTCGAAAGCAATGCTAGCCACAAAGCCAACCAATATGCGTTGCGAATACTGCTCGGAAGTCCACAAGCTGTGTTTCTGCAAACAATTTGCAAAACAGCCCACAGAAAGTAGACGCGAATTTGTAGCAAAAAATAAAATCTGTTTTAATTGTTTGGGCAGCAATCATAGAGTACACGACTGTAAAAAGCAGACCGTCTGTAAAGTTTGCAACAAGCGCCACCATTCATTGCTGCACCCAAATGGAGAACCTAACGAAGAGAAAGAATGCCGAGATGCTACCGTAAAGCTGGCTATAGATAATACTAGTTCTTCAACTAGTGATAATCCGATAGTCGCATGCTTGTCTACGGGCAAAGTTTCTAAACCCAGACAGGTTTTATTAGCCACAGCATTAATAAAAGCCGAGTCCAAGACGGGTGAATTTCAAATAATTCGAGCATTGCTAGACCAAGGTTCACAGGCTTGTTTTATTACAGAGGCCACAGTCCAACTTCTTAGACTAAAGAAAATTCCAGTCAGAGGTCTCGTTTCAGGCTTAGGTGACGATAGAACAACCTTTGCGAAGCATATGGTAAATCTGACAATTGAGTCAACAATTGATCCCGATTTTCAACTTAGAATAAATGCCTACGTTCTAAGTAAAATCACCTCCTACTTGCCTGAGATAAGTGTAAACACCAGTTCATTGGATTGGATTGCCATCAACGATCTGTTTCTAGCAGATCCTAATTTTAACACACCCAATAGAATAGATATTCTTTTGGGTGCCGATGCTTACTGCTACATTGTAAAGGAAGGTATAGTCAAGAGTCCATCTGGCACTCTCATCGCACAGAGCACTACCTTAGGGTGGGTCCTTTCAGGTGTAGTCAGTCCAAGTAGTGAAAGTTCAAAGCATCACACAAAAAATATAAAGGTACATTGTGCACAGTTCAATGAAGATGATATTTTAAAGAAATTCTGGGAGATCGAAGAACAAAGTAGTACAAGGAAATTACTTAATCCAGAAGAGCAAAGGTGTGAAGAATTCTATATTAAGACTACTAAGAGAGATGATATAGGCAGATACATTGTACGATTGCCATTCCGAGATGAAGAACCCGCTTGTAAGGCCGGACATTCACGTGATATAGCTGAAACAAGATTCAAATCATTAGAAAAAAGACTAAGTAAGGATACAGATTTAAAAGAAAAATATAAAGAGGTAATTAATGAATACTTACAACTAGGACACATGAGACCTGTAAAAGATGAGGACAGTAAAGATGAAGCCGTTTATCTACCACATCACGCGGTGATAAGAAATGACAAGATCACAACTAAGGTTCGTGTTGTTTTTAACGCCTCAGAAAGGAATAAGAAAGGAGTATCTCTAAACGACACTCTAATGGTAGGGCCGACGCTGCAAGCAGATTTAAGACACACTGTTTTGCGATGGAGGATGCATGCTATTGGTATGGTGGCAGACATAATTAAAATGTATCGGCAAGTTAGAATAGCCGATGAAGATACAGTCTTCCAGCGAATACTCTGGCGAGACGATCCTGCAAAGCCGATCAGAGATTATGAGCTGATAACGGTGACCTTCGGGACAGCGTCTGCACCATACCAAGCAGTCAGATCGCTCCATCAGGTCTCATATGATGAAGGAGACAAATTCCCACTTGCAGCAGATAGAGTTTTAAATTGTTTTTATATGGACGATTTAATGACTGGATGTGACAACATCGAGGAGGGTGTCGAAATCTGTAATCAAATGGTAGAATTATTAGGAAAAGGAGGATTTACATTACAAAAATGGAATAGTAATAACCAGCATTTATTAGATAAAATAGGTTCTATGGGTAGGAATGAAGGAATTCTGCAAGCAGGTCAAAAAAACATAAAAAATGAGGACAATAAGAATAAGGACAAACAGGACATGACAGTAAAGGAAAGGGAAATAAATAATAAGGACAGAGAAATTAAACTAGATACTACTACAAAAATTTTGGGACTCACCTGGAACCGCCACGAAGATTCCTTTCAGTACGCAGTAAATCTCCCACCGCTGACGACGACACCTGTAACAAAAAGATCTATCATATCAGACATAGCTCGTTTGTTCGACCCACTAGGATGGTTAGCTCCTAGTGTGGTTGTAGCAAAGGTGTTCATCCAGAAGTTATGGCTCGCAGGTATTAGTTGGGATGAGGAATTAACTGCGGAATTAATAACAGAGTGGAGTACTTACCGCGAAGAGTTAAAATTACTTACCAAGGTTCGGATACCTCGTTGGCTTGGGACTAGTTCAACTGATGATCTGGAATTGCAAGGTTTTAGTGACGCCTCAAAGGCTGCATACTCAGCAGTCGTTTACTTGAGGTTAATTGATACTACAGGCAAGGTTCATGTTTCATTGTTGGTTGCAAAAACAAGAGTTGCTCCAATCAAGCAAGTCAGCATTCCTCGATTGGAGTTATGTGGTGCAGTACTCTTAGCAAAGCTATTGACAGAGTCTGCTGAGGTCTTAAATATACCAAAGGAGAGGATTTCAGCGTGGACTGACTCGACTGTAGTGCTATCATGGCTTAACAGCCACCCTAGCAGGTGGAAGACGTTTGTTGCGAATCGGACTGCTGAAATATTGGGTGCAATGAGTTCATCTCAATGGTTTCACGTGTCGACCAAAGAGAATCCAGCAGACTGCGCTTCAAGGGGAATGCTACCCAGTTCACTGGTTACTAATGAGCTGTGGTTTTCAGGACCGCCATTCCTGAAAAACAAAATAATTGAGTACAAAAGGCCAAATGATCTGAAAATTGATTTAGAACAAACAATAAAGGTTTACGCAGCTGTGACTCCAGAGCACGTAATTCTAGAAAATTATTCTAGTCTACGAAAACTAGTTAGAGTAGTTGCGTATTGCCGACGATTTTTAAAGAAGGACAAATACAATAGTAAATATTTGAAGGATCAAGAAATAGAAGCAGCATTAGAATCCTGTATAAAGAAGACACAAACAGAGATATTTACAACAGAATATACCCAGTTAAAAGAAAAAGGGTATTTAAATATTAAATCTAGTAAACTGAAATCACTTTGCCCGTTTCTTGATAAAAAGGGTATCATGAGAGTTCGAGGACGACTTGCAAAGTCGGAACTGGACGAAGATTCCAAATATCCGATAGTCCTACCACATTCTAGCCATCTGACTCATCTTATAGTCGCAGATGCGCATGAGAAAACACTGCATGGTGGTCCTCAGTTGCTAGCAAACTTTTTAAGGTCAGCCTATTGGATAATAGGTGCTAGATCTCTAATCCAACAATATGTTCGCAAATGTGTAATTTGTGCAAAACAGAGGGCTAGCGTCAGAAATCAACTGATGGGTGATCTTCCCTCAGTCCGATGTAGACCAGCAAGACCATTCTTGCATAGTGGAGTGGATTATGCTGGACCCATAAGCATAAGGACGACAAAAGGCCGTGGTCATCGATCATACAAGGGATATATATGCCTTTTCGTTTGTATGTCCACCCGTGCTATTCACTTAGAGGTCGCCAGTGATATGAGCACACAGGCATTTTTAGCTGCCTTTCGACGATTTGTGTCGAGACGAGGTCACTGTGCTAAATTGTGGAGCGATAATGGGACCAACTTTGTAGGTGCCTCCAGAGAGTTACAACAGTTGGCCTCTATACAGCCAGCAATAGCAGAACACCTGGAAGCAAACAATACTGAGTGGCATTTTATACCGCCTCATGCTCCCAATTTTGGTGGTCTTTGGGAAGCAGGTGTAAAATCCACCAAGTTTCACCTTAAAAGGGTAATCGGCGACTCTACACTTACGTACGAGGAAATGTCTACACTCCTCAACCAAGTGGAAGCATGCTTAAATTCGCGACCGATAAGCGTTATTAACTTCGCTGATCCTGGTGAACCCCTGCCGCTAACCCCTGGACATTTTCTGATCGGCGAACCGATAGTTAATGTGCCAGATAAAAATTACGAAAGTTCAAATGTAAACTATTTGACTCGGTGGCAATTAGTTCAACGAATGACGCAGTCCTTTTGGAAGCGATGGTCCAAAGAGTATTTGTCAAATCTCATGAACAGATATAAATGGTCTTCCCAAGTGCCGGAGCCCAATATCGGGGACATAGTTTTGATTAAGGAAGATGATTTACCGCCAAGTCGTTGGTTGTTAGGACGGGTTGTGGAGAAACATCCCGGTGATGATAACGTCACCCGTGTGGTTACATTGCGCACTAAATCCTCTACAATTAAGAGACCAACTTCCATATTATGTGTTTTACCAATAGCCCAATGAATTGTTTATTTTTTTTTTTATCAAAGTTTATGTAAAACTTCTGCAGATCAAATCATTGATGTTATTCTTAAGATCAAATGTATATTTACAAACTGTACCATGTTTTATTTTATACATTTTATAGGTTTATTTTTACGTTTTTTACATCTCAATCGCATATTTTAACTATATACTAAGTTTTTACAATTGTTTTAGATATTTTGAACTGTTGAAGACTGTTTATTTTTATTGTTGTTTTTTTTTTGGATTTACGAAGTATTTAAGCTGTGTATACAAAGTGCAAATTTTAGACTTAAAGATAATTTAAGAAGGACATTCCGTCACTAAATGTCCTTGGTGGGCGGTATGTTCATGAAGAATCTATATTATTGTAAAAAGTTTGAGTTCAAGCTCGATAGATGGCGTTGGCGTCGAAATAGATCTCACTATGGTTTCGTTACCACAATTTGGTTAGGGCCTCGCAGTTTTAATTAAATATACGAGCTTAGATCAGGACACAATAATGGTTTTATTTTCAACCTTATTAGTGTTCTCACAAGTACATAAGTCCAACTTATTGCCATCTCGGCAATAAACAGACTTAAAACACCTTCATAAAGGTTACAGAATTATAAGTGTTACATATTGAATTGATAACAGAATCAAATATGTAACACTCTTATATGTGTTTTTAATGTGTTAACCCAAATCACTTAGAAAAGTGTAACTGTAATATATCTATAACAGATATGCAAGTGTTAACAGTGTTAATAAGTGTAACTGGATAACGCGGCGCTGTCAAAATAGTCGCAATTTATTTTGCCATCGCCGCTTCTATCTGTCCGCCGCGCGTTTTTGCGGTACCGTGCAATTTATACCTACAAATGCTTAAATAATAAAAGGTTACACTTTGATTCTGTAACATTATTGTATATGTTACATTTAGAAGTGTTGTTCTTTTATAACAGTTTACATTTAATATGATTACAGTTTGAGTCCCTGTAAATAATACATCAAAAACACACACTCGTAAACTAACAGCAACAATTAGCATATATTCAACGCCCCGATATCAATATGTGCATTTGGATTGAGTGATCTTTTTTTGTTTCGTGACAAAATCTGATTGAACATTTAATCAAAAATAGTCAAAACTCATAGCCCAAAGTAAAAAAAAAATCACTTTCAAGGGTCTTCAGTTATTGCCCAAAGTGTGGATCACTTAATTCAGACATTTTACCAAAACGGCTATGAGCTAAGTCTCAACAAAAACTTACTCCACTGACTAAATTTATAACTCAAAAATTTGTTAACAAATTGTCACAATATTTTTAAAACCATCAAAGCATTTAAAGCTAATTCCAGGTATCAAGTTAGGTTTTTTGCTATCAAAAGTTTTAGCCACATTATCGTCATAGCAAACTGTTCGTCCATTTACATAGCCATGCGCTTGATAATGACCCATACCGTCAGAATGTTGAGAAGGAATTAATTCAATGCCTCCAAGAAACTTATCTGAAACATATAGCTAGGCACACAAGCAAATTGAAATAAGGGCAAGAGAAGCAATCTTGTAGCCA
This sequence comes from Globia sparganii, assembly GCA_949316385.1. Lineage (NCBI taxonomy): Eukaryota > Metazoa > Arthropoda > Insecta > Lepidoptera > Noctuidae > Globia > Globia sparganii. The sequence continues at coordinate 20,441,175 of OX438654.1, forward strand.
CTATGCTTTCGTCTAAAACAAAATAAAGCGTCTCATGAAACCATAGATTTATGTAGGTACTTATACTTTCTTCAAAACAATATAAGAAGAATTTGTAGCTATCGCTAATCCTACATTTAAATAATAGCGTTGTTAGGCAGTCTGTCAAAAACATGATAAAGGACTATCTAATCAGCCTGGTACGATTTGAAATCAAATTGTTTTCGTTGCTCACATAATCCGAAATCGAACGTATACTGTGCACGTTTGTTTTTACATGTATTAAAGTTTATAGTTCAATACATATTTTGTATAAAGGATATTTTTGTAATGGAGAACAGGATAGTGAGATTCAATCCCGTGAGCGTGGTCACTGTGAAGCCTATAGAAACTAGGACTGATGGTAATGTTAAAAGTGTTTATATTTCTATATTGAACCCGTGACTTAGCTTCCCTGGTCCCACGGGAACCGGGATAAAAAATAGCCTATGTCAATTTCCGGTTCATAAACTATGCCTATGCAAGAGACGCTCGTGGCTAAGTAATCACAGCCGCACGGGTCGATTGATCAGGTTAAGCTACGCTTGCCGCGCTCGGTCCGTGGATGGGTGACCATGTTTATATACGACACCCTCTGTGCCTCGGAAAGCATGTTAAGCTGTTGATCCCGGCTGTCATTCTTAAATTGGATCTTTGACAGTCGTTACGGGTCGACAGAAGAACTTCTCCCGCTCTGGGCGGAGCCGGAGAGCGCGTCAAACTTTTACTGACTAAAACCCATGTGCCTTCAGTTTTCTGTGCCAGGGGCCACGGTATTTCTTTCAAACAACCCGCGACCCTGGAAGGCATCGTCCCTATCGAACCCCATCAGTTCGTGCTGACATCTCATTGAGGCGCGCGTGGACAACGCGCCGTCGACCCGGGCCTGGTCCTTACCGGACGGCAAGCTGCCCATTGCTCGCCGTCCGCAAGCCCGCGCCTACAGTGGTCGGGAATCGGCTGTAGACTGCCGACGCCCAAGGCGTCTCCTGCGGCGACTAGGGGCGTGAGAGCGCAAAGATTGCCTCTCCCTCAGGTGTTCCACCCCTTCTTTCGCAAGCATTGCCGCTTCGCAGAAGGTGGTGACGAAAAAAAACAAGGTTTTATACAATTACGTTACTGTCAGTACCATCATTTTCATGATAGCCGTTGTGGCGATCACGGCTCTTCTGTAGGAAACTGTAGTTTCACTGCGCACTGTGTCCCGAAATCACACTAATATTCTAAAGGCGAAAGTTTGTGAGTGTGTTTGTATGTTTGTTAATTCTTCACGCACAAACGACTGAACGGATTTGGATGTAATTTGGCGCACATATAGTTTATAACTAGGACTAAAAAAAAAAAAATATCATTTATTTCAGGCAATTAGTAAACCCATACCATACAGACACATACTCTTAAATATCATAATTATGCCATAGGCATTAACATAACAACAACATAATAACACAGGTAGAATATTAAAATACAATAACTAAAAATATACTTATATTAAAAGTATTTTACCTCTCTTGCAAGATGGACGACACGGTTACACATCAAGCTATATATAACCAGTATAAGCTGACCTCTGATTGTATGAAAAACCTATACAATGCGAGGTCAGCTAAAACTGGAAATGTATAGCTTGATGTGTAGCCGTGTGTACACAGCTTTTACAATTTCATTCCTACTCAGGAACACAACGTTCTGTTGAGTTACATTGTCAATCAAAGGGAAAAAAACGTGGCATTGGGTTACATTACTTTCTAATCGGTAATATTTTTCCCAATGGGTAACAGTGTAACACAAAATGGTGTAACTCAACGGGAACAAACTCTTTTTATCCCGATATTCCCACGAAATCGATATCTACGTATGCGCATGAAACCGCGGGGCACTGCAGGCTAGTACGCAATATTTTTCTATTATTACTACTCTAACATTATGTGTAACTGTATTAATGCACATTATGAAAGTAGTTTATTCAGAATTGTTTACTGAAAAAATAATTAAAACTACTTACGTTAATTAAATTACGGTCACACTTCCGCTGTACAATCAAAACAAACCAAAATGGACGAAGTATAGGTACTTCGTCCATTCTCACACGTTTTTGTTCTAGCGTAGTAGTAGGCTAGGCTAGAATCAAAAACGTTTGCACCTTAGATTTGTCGTATGACCACAATTTTCTCCCACAATTAGTTAATCTAATTTAATAAATAAACAATTTTTTTATGTAGATAATAGTACAAAACAGTATAAAACAGTCCGTCACATAGTTTATCATTCTTAAGTATGATGAATAACAAGATTAATTAATCCATCATAAGGTGTGTTGAAACCGAAAGTACCTAAGTAATTAATTAAATATTTATTTAGTTTATCAATAAAATAATATGTTAGTAAAAAACAATTAATACCTTATTAATTAATAAAAATAACAAAATTATATCCTAACATAACTCAAACTATTCACAAACTAAAATATAGCGTCGAAAGATTCATCCGCATGGCTGTCGACTGGTAATGTACAGACGCCAGCACATCAAGCTACTACAATCTGTCAAATTTCTTTAATAGATTTTCAACTTTATCGCTAAAGGATAAGATTCAAAGTTGATTGGGAAAATTTGACAGTTTCGGGTAGCTTGATGTGCTGGCGTCTGTACCCGAGAGACTGGCGGCATTACCTCGTGGTACGGCAATGCTTAGTCTCACTGCTATCAGTTATTCTTATCAGTGTAATATCAAAACTTCTATTCACTATAATATTAGCTCTCTTATCTAAAGTAATATTTTAAAGAGGTAGGTAAAATTGTTTGTTTGTGTGTAACAGCATAATTCTCTGGAAGTACGAATATTGATCCGATTATAAAAAATATTTCATTGATAAAAAGCTACATTTCCGGTAGCCATAGCCCTCTAGAGCCCTTTGGTTACGGAGATATTCAGGGCCCAACAATTTTATGCATTTTTTTTTACGAAATCTAGTTTTTAGTACAGTGTTATAACTTTAACCTTTTAACCGCCTACATCGGATTAATCCGACAAATATTTTCGTGCCCATTTTGCCAGGGTCGTATATTTACGACCAAATACCACAGCTCGTTTACTCTGTTTTTTTTATTAATTACGCTGTATTCTACCAGGTTATTCGAAAAACAAAATAAAATCGAATCACTGTGCCGGGAGCACGACAACTGTAGGCCAATTCTGCTAATTTAAAACGTTCAAAATCTAGTCGCAGTCTCATCTTGGCGACAAAAAAATGTCAAAAACTTGTCAAAATGTAGGGAAATTTGAAGTATTTTTGACAGATTGAGACTGAGATCAGACTGTGAACGTTCTTAAAAATTACGAGAATTGCCCCTCTGATATAAAGTCGGGCGGTTAAAGGGTTAAATACCACCACGACCCCTTCCATTTCAGACTACATAATTAGCCTGTAATTTTCCCACTGCTGGGATACAGATCTCCTCTCGATTTGGGGGAGCGGGCCGTAAATCCACCACACGCGGGCCCAGTGCGGATTGGTAGATGTCACATGTCTTCAAATTTTTTTTGGTTCTAGGACAAGCCGGTTTCCTCACAATGTTTTCCTACACCGTTTTGAGAGCAGTGGTGATGAAATAATTTACACAAAGTAAAGCGCCAGACTGGGTTCGAACCTACTACCTACAACTCGTATGTCGCGGCCTTTACCACTGGGTCACCACTGCTTTAGGCTAAGAATAAGTTCTGTTTAAGTTAGTCTTGTGAAATATATGTAAAGTCATCCTTATATCGTTGTTATGTTTTCCATCCCCTGAAACCACCAGCGTCATAAATAAACTCGCATTAGTCGGTTCACTTGCTAATTAAACCTAAACATATTTAATTTCATGCCAAATCAGAGTCATCATTGCGGTATAACGTTTAGTTCATGCAACATAGAAGGTGCTCAGCAGGGTAATGGGTTTCATTTTGACAGTTCAACAACATTCATTGCATTATTTACGTTGTTGAGCAAAAACTTTTTCGAACATATGGAGCAATGGATTAGCAATATGCTTCAAAATGATTCAAATTGAGAATAATAGTGCGTTACGCAATTAGAGTGCCGGTCAGTTTGTACATGTACAGTCAACAAAAGAGATAAGTATGCAGGATCGTCGGATATAGTTGAAGTTTAGTAAGAGACCGATGGATGTTGTCGATTGAAATTTGATACTATTAATAGAAAAAAAAAATAGCTCATTTATCAAATTAAATTTCAATCGACAACATCCATCGGTTTCTTACTAAACTTCAACTATAATCCGAGATCCTGCATACTTATTTCTTTAGTTGACTGTACATATCTACATAAACAGCGTTCGCGATTAAATTGCCAAAAATGTAAACAAATATGAATTAATGGAAAAACAACTTTAATTCCTACACAATAAAGTTCAGTTTACGTTACAACTTCAAACATTTTTATATTTTTTCAATAGTGTTAGTCACTCTGAAATCAACTTAATTGCCGTTGTTGAATTATAGTTGATATTTGTTTAACTTGAAACAATTGAATTGCCAACAAATTTGAATACCTAGACCTTACATAAACTCACGCCTTTTTCCCATGACGGTAGCCAAAAATTACAGAACGCCCCGTGCTATACAATCTTTACATAGTCCTTTTGCTTCATTTATGTTATGTACATCTAGTCATAAACGCACCCCAGTTGCAAGTAGGTACTACGCACCTGATTTTTCTGAGACATGACACAAAGAAAACACAAATAAAAAGAAGACACACACAATCTTCAAGATTCATGACCTTTTAGGAGTTAGTAGCTTCCACACAAAACAAAGAAAGAAAAATTAATTCACAAGTGAAGTCGTCAAAAGCTACTTCTATCCGGTTACCATATCAGGTTATCAGGTCTGATAGAATTGATTACTAAGCCAGCTCAATACGTCCATATATCGAGATTTCCTCACAGTGTTTTTTTTTTTTGCCGTAACTCAGTGATTTTTAAGTAGCTACACAGAAAGAAGGTGCCTTATGACTTTTAAAATACCTACACGTTGAAACTTTTCTAGTTAGACCTCTATCTGACCTATTTATTCAAGACCTGAAGACTTCCAGTTCCACACACTTAACTATTCCATCCATTTATCAGTTTTAGAACTACTTAAGATGCAGGTCCTTTAAACCTAGAGGCCATCATGAAAAAATCTCAGTACTTGCTCCTAATTACTTATTCCGTAGAAGATAGCGGGACGAGCGGGAGAAAATAAACAACCAGTGGTCCATTTTAGACCTGGATCAAAAGAGTTGGAAGTCATGGGGAGATGCTTTTGTCCAGCAGCGGATTGGTGCAGAACCTCCTAATTGTTTTTTTGTTTTTGTTTCCAGCCGAGCAAATATCTCGACTCAGGGCTTCGCAGTCACCCCTCGCTATATCCTTAAGTCGGTGCCCCCAATGGTCCTCACTAGACACACTTCAGTATAAAGGATACTGGGACAACGAAGTAAATGGTATACTCCTCAACAATGGCTCAACAGGTGAGAAAATTTCCTTACAAATCGTAAAACGTAACCTTTTCTCCATTTATCTGTACGTTAATAGGCCATACAGTCTACTTAGGCATGTGCCCTAACAGGCGTTTCACAGAGAGGATTTTTAACGATCTTTTGAGAAGATGGTGGAAAAATCTCACACTCCTCGGTCTTATCCCCAAATATCGGCCGCTTTTTGAAGGTCTCTACAAAAACACAAAAAATAAAAAAATATAATAATGTTCTTTGGAAAACTTTTAGTAGGTACCTAATTTTTATTAGTCTGAAATCGCGGAGATTGATAGGTAAGCTTCTTTCGCAAAAAGTGTATTGTTCTAAAGAAGGAAGGGTTAGATAAAAGCCCTTGTTATTGAAATACCCAATCAATCAATCTGCCTAGCCTTTTCCAAACTATGTTGGGTTGGCTTCCAGTCTAACCGGATGCAGCTGAGTACCAGTATTTTACATGGAGCCACTGCCTATCTGACCTCCACAGCCCAATTATTGGGTAACACGAAACTCCTTGGTAATACTGGTTATCAGACTTTCTGGCTTCTGACAACCCGCAAAGATTGTCCAAGAATGACCAAGAATTTATTTATTTATTTACTCAAAACAAAGGATAGTAGAACACGTTAAAAATACAGTTTTACAAAAAATAATGACAGACAGTTATTGAAATATCCAAAGAATATAAAAAATAGGTATCCTAATATTCTAAACTGCTAAATATATAATAATGCCCTTTAACGTTTTTAAGAGAGTCCGTAGATACCCATGGAGAAGAAGAACGGGCAAGAAACTCCATTTCTTGCCCGTTCTTCTTCTCCATGGGTATCTACGCTTTGGAATAGGCAACTAGCTTCATCATTCTAACTGACCGACCCCTTAACAATTCAAAAGTGCCTGTAATTGATTTACTTAAAATAAATGCTTTGATTTTGAGTTTAACGCCTCTTATTATAGTTTATATTTATGTATTTATGTCAAAGTATCGCATAGTTTCGCTATCTATTATCGGTACTGAAGTAATCCATTTTTGTCGATATTCATAAGATTACTGTAAACGTCACATGCGAAAGGCCACATGCCTTTTGATATAATAGTGTGTAGGTACCTATACAATAACTTACGTAATAGGTCACGTCTGTATCCTGTATATAGCGCCTATTACGTAGGTTACGTAATAGGCGCTACATACAGGACACAGAGAGATACAGGTTTTTCACTTAGTTCATGTTGAATTATTTTCGTTAGAGCCTACATTTTTTTTCTACGCAATATCATTTTTGTGATGTTATTATTTTTGGTATTAATAAATAAATAAATAGAAGATGGTTTTCTCAGAGCTCATTTTACGTCAGATTAATTCTAAACTTCTACTCAGATCAAATATGCTGACCCAAAGTAACACAAAATAAATTTGGTCGTAAATAAAATTGAAATAGACTTGATCTAGTAAAATGTGCTGATGTTAAACCATAGGTTACATTCGGTAGGTAGGCCGAGAGTGACAAAAATAGTCACTCTCGGCCTACAAAATTGAAATTGAAGCAAAACCTATCAATAACACAATATACTCCTGCCCGTTTCCCATAGATAGAAAACAAAAAGACGTAATAGTACACACAGCTCCATTAAGTGGTTACCCCCAAAAAGTCATGTGCGTGCAAATCGAAGAGCTATTGAACGTCTAAAAAGACCGGAGGTTTTGAGAACGCTTGCCGTGCATAAGATTGGAGGTTCAAATCCTAGCCACAGAATGTGCTTTTTGTCATGCATTTTTTTTTTTTTTAATATAAAGTATGTTTCTATCTTGTTTCAGTAATATTTATAAACAATAAGAAAAAGAAGAAAAATAAAATACTTTAAGTATATAAAAATAAAAGCAATAATAAATATTATTAAATGGTTACTCCATTTAATAATATTTATTATTGCTTTTATTTAACAGAACTTTGATCTTATTTTATTACAAAGTTTTTTATTTTACAATTTGATAATTTACAGTTATTTTATTACTTATATATACATATTTTGCCAACTGACCCAAAGGCTAGAAATATTTTAGATTGACAAAGTGAACGAATACATCAAACGTTGTAGTTATAACTTCAGGGTATGGATTAATTTTATAAAGAAAAGGTAACTTTACTTAAAATAAATAAATACCTTCACATAGTAGATAACAATTTCATCATAATTCATATGGGTTCGCTGGCTAGTTCGTCAAACTGCGTATGAGTATGACAACGTTCGGTGATGTGATAGTTCGAATCCAAGTCGAAACAATGAACTCTTTTTGAAGTATTCTTTAAATATTCTTAACGAATTCAATGTTGTAGCAGTGATTATAAAGCAGGGGTTAGCACATACTGACGCTGTGTGTACAACTCAATGAAATTCAGGCAATAACATTCTACCTATCGTCATTATTGTTGCCCAAATCTGACCAACACTTTAAAATTAGGTATATCACAGACACACAGAAATCAATAATGCACTAAAAATAAGGAAGCCAAACGGTAAAATAATCAAAATCTATATATATAAAAATGAAACCCGTTTTCCGTTGTCACGACATAACATGAAAACGGCTTGACCGATTTGGCTGATGTTTTTTTTGTAGTTTTCTAATACTCTGTACAAGGTTCTTACGGAAAAAAATATAAAGAAAAAAAAATATGAAAAAAAAAAACTGAAACTCCAAGGACACTCTTTTAAAAAGATATTAGAAAATCTTGGGTACATTATTCTATTTAACATCACGCAATTACCCTTAGGAGCCAAACAAAATGAAAAAAGTCAGAAACAACGATAATAACCGCCAAAAAAGTAGTAGCTCGGGCTGGTATCGGATCCCACGCGGTGGGAAGGTTGCAATTTTACGCGGACGAAGTCGCGGGCAGACGCTAGTATTACATAAAATAAAAATCAGTTAACAACTGCAAATGTTACTGATAAGATAAGGCTTAGTATCAAGTGTACCTACAATAATATTTAACACCGGTTATTATCGGGAGCTGCAAGATAATCAAATCGGTTTCAGTTTGGTTGTGTATGATAGAGAGATTGAAGGTTGTGGAAGATATTATCATAATATTATTACTGAGGGAGTGTTTATATGGACTTTGGCTCTGATTTTGATCTTGGACTTATTACACCATCATTATCATAGATCTATACAAGGGGCTTGTAGCTAAGAAATAACAGCTGCACGGGTCGATCGGATCAGGTTAAGCTACACTTGCCGCGGTTGGTCCGTGGATGGGTGACCATCTTTACATACCAAGAGCTTTCAAACTCAAAGCATTTATTTCAATGAAACCATTTACAGGCACTTTTGAATTAGGTATCACAAGAAGTCGGTAGCAGTCAGAAAATATGAAGCTAATAATTATGAAGCCCATTCCAAAGCGTAGGTACCTATGGAGAAGAACGGGCAATAAACTCCATAGACACTCTTTTAAATAATATATTTCACAAATATATTAGTTACATCATTAGGTAATGTTAAATTTATAATTATATGTGAGAACGATGTAAAAAAAGACGGCAAATAGTACTAAAACGACAATCCAAAAATAATATAAATAAGCCGAGGCAGCTAAGTGACGACCAGCCCCAACTGACGGCGCCCGTTCACGAACATGACGCATAGATCAGCACCATCCAGCTCAACCATTTTGAAGGGAGTTAAATGATCCAACACACACGCCACCGTCAGC